>JAPMAC010000209.1:7500000-10000000 GCA_028671895.1 Oenanthe sinensis
AAATATTAAAATATATTTTAAATGCTAGTTTCAATATAGTTATCTTATTTTAGAACTATGCATTGGAGCATTAGTTGTATTTTAAGAATAAAAACTACTATTTTGGTCTCAAAATATAGCATATAGTCATTTTAGATTTAACATTGGACTTGCTTAAGTGTTTGATGAACCAACTTGTTCCAACCGACTAATCAGTTCACATTTGGTTAAAAGAGATTGAATTCGAATTTGTGGACTGCAGAATTGTAAATCAAAATTTTTTATGCTTGGTTTAGATCTCGTGGATAGAGGGATTCCACTTGTCGACAGCGGAAAGAAAGAAAAGAGTTTGGCTGTCCTGCCCACCCATATAACAAGTGACACCATGTCAGGAACTACAAGTTCCTGAGTTGAGTTTCTAACTGTTTTTGGTGTTTTCTGGTTTATAAAGCAGCAAATGAGAGAGAAACAGAGAAATAAAGGTAGAAGTAGGCAGAATAGATCAGAAATAGACAGAGAAACGAGAGAGATTAGGGCAGAATTAGAGAAATACAGCAGGGAGATAGAGATAGATCAGAGATAAGAACAGAAAACTTGCAGAGAAAGATAGAAACCCTAGAGAGAGAGAGAGAGAGAATCAGTTATAGAGAGAGAAAGAGGAAATTGGTGGAACAAGTTCCATTTTCATATATTTCAATCATAATCCTCAAATTACAACTGCAACTTCTATTTATAGTCCCTCCTTACTAACAACTGAGAAATGACTTAACTGCCCTTACTCCTTACTAATACTTCTACTACTCTATTGTTGGTTTCCTGACATTCCTCCCTCCTTGAAATTGAACCATGTCCTCATGGTGGATCAAACACTTCAAGACTACACCCTAGCTGTTTTAAGCAGTTTGATCCGTCAGCTGATATCATCAAGATGCCATGACAAAAGAGCGACAAAAGCTTCTGGACATACTGAAGACGACCATAAGCGGAGGCCATCATTGCAACTTCTTGTTTGCCTTCACCACTTCCTTTTACTTGGATCAAATACACCACTAATAATGCTTCTGGTTGTCTACTGTTATGGTTTCTTTTCCTTTCATATATATCACTTTTCCATTGCGAACATCTTGTAACCATGGGCTGATCATTTAGAATTCCAGCAGAACAATCATCAAATTGAGCCGTATAGAAACTCAAAAACCCTCCTGGATCAAAAACAGTTATTACAACACTTCTCCTCGAGGCCTTCTTGTTTTCAAGTCTGACTGACTTGTTTATTTCAGGTCCGCATTTTCTAGACATAGTGTAACCGTACTCGTAGGTTAGCGCATTTAACCCAAATTTCACAGAATCAACAAATTGTTGATTAATCTCGCTTATAATTTTGTCAAATCCATCAATTTCTTCACTGACTTCTTGAATGTCCTGGTCATGCAATTGCTCAAGTCGATCACAAGCTACGATTATCACTGGCATTCCATCTAGTTTCACACCATTCTTAAACAGTTCCTTGACAATTTTGGATACAGCTGTTGACTCATGACCACAAGGATCAAATATAAGCGCATTGGCCTCACCAAAGTTGCTCTTACCCAAGCCATAAGAACCCTTCACTGTCAGAAAACCTTCAACAATTATTTTTCTATGGAAAGTTTTAACAATCTCTCTCATGTTGGTAGGAATTCTGGAAAATACTTCTTCACCAGCACTCTGTTTATCTTCAACTTTATAACTACCAGGCATGTCGCCATGTCCTGGCACAAGTCTATAGCACCGTAACTTCATATCACTTTTCACTTCATCTCCACTATCATTTTCACCAACCAAGACTGTTATTCTTTCAATACTTATTTCAAACTGCTTTGTCTCAAGTGGTCGAAGAGGAGCAACACTAATTGTAGGTATATGTGATATGGGGTGTGTGGCAAGTTTAGGTGTTTTTGGACGAGTGATGATTAGAGATGGTTGTTCTGGAGTAGGTAGTTCCAGCTCTTCACCTAGGCCATTGTGTACCAAACTCAAGGTATTCTCTCCATCTCTCAGGATGTTGAAATTTTTATCTTCATAACAACCTTCAGATTGTAAGGATTTAGGTGAGTTTGAGTGGTCTCCTCTTAGTGCTGCTAAGATGAATTCATTTTCTGGCCAACACTCCTGGCCCTCCCCTGATTCTTCATCATAGATAGGTTCAGCAGCCAACTGGTGCTCACAGTGCTGTGAACATTCAAAGACTTCTGCTCCTTCAAACTTAGGGAGTTTCAACTCCAAATGAGGTACTGAATCTGGTATAACACCAGGTTGTTGCACATTTCTATCGTGCCTAGCATTGGCATTCCAATTAGCAGGAGTAACAAAACCTCTCTTTTGGTGTTTAGCCTGGATACTCCTTAGTAAACTCATCTTTTGTGCCGCCAACTCAATCGTTTCTTCTAACTTTTGAAACTTACGATTAGTTCTCTCCTTGTGTGCCAAAAATTGTTGTTGAACCTCACACAAAAGATCATTGAAAGCCCTGTCTCCTTCATTTTCCCTTATATAATACATTTGTGATGAATCTTTAGCCTCAATATCTTCCAGATTCAGAATCACAACTCAGGAACTAAAATTCTCAGTACTTGTCAACAATTCAACAAACAACTTCACAATAGATCTCCACAGCACTTCACCAAGTCAACTCAACAACAGATTTACACCTCAAATCTAGCAATTCACAACAATTCTGACCAAATACAAACAGTTCCAGACAATTTTTTTTTTTCAGTCAGTTTGTCAAACACTTTCTATGCACGATACTTAATGTATTCCAGCACTTATACTAATCAATTCTAAGTAGTACTCACTCCTTCAGTATACACAGACTTCCTTCACCTCTGTAGTAACTCATTCTCATAGAAAATTTGTCAAACAGTTTGTATTCACTACAGTTCAATTACTTCAGCTCTGCTCTACTACTTCAATAAACACACAAGTACACTACACCTCAACAATAACACCAGTACACAACCTCAGTCACTTCAACAATCCACAATCCACAATTCACTCCAATTAAATCACACGACAACAAGTGAAATCAACTGAAAATTGCAATAACCGAGTAGATTTGCACTCTTATCTTTAACTATAACTAGAAAATATCTATAGAAACTAAAATAGCAAGTAACACAGCTAACACGTCTCAATTAACAACAGCTCTATGTAAATGAGAACAGGAATCAAACACCTGGTGTGCAGAATTCATAACTCTCTGAATACAGCTGCGATTACTAAACTTTCAACTTCGCTGGACTTGTTTTGAACTGCACAACATGATTGAAGCAGTGGCTGATCAAATTTATAGCTCTGATACCAATTTGTCAGGAACTACAAGTTCCTGAGTTGAGTTTCTAACTGTTTTTGGTGTTTTCTGGTTTATAAAGCAGCAAATGAGAGAGAAACAGAGAAATAAAGGTAGAAGTAGGCAGAATAGATCAGAAATAGACAGAGAAACGAGAGAGATTAGGGCAGAATTAGAGAAATACAGCAGGGAGATAGAGATAGATCAGAGATAAGAACAGAAAACTTGCAGAGAAAGATAGAAACCCTAGAGAGAGAGAGAGAGAATCAGTTATAGAGAGAGAAAGAGGAAATTGGTGGAACAAGTTCCATTTTCATATATTTCAATCATAATCCTCAAATTACAACTGCAACTTCTATTTATAGTCCCTCCTTACTAACAACTGAGAAATGACTTAACTGCCCTTACTCCTTACTAATACTTCTACTACTCTATTGTTGGTTTCCTGACACACCAACCTAATAACTCGCTTCTATCATTTAAGACTCATGTCCAACAGTCAAAGGGCATTTTACACCAACAGTCACGGACTAAGCTAAGTAAGAGGGCTGGCTCTTGGTTCTTGAGCATGGTCAGGATTAGGTAGCGAAAATCTGTACAAAAGCCATATCAATATTATATTCTAAAAGATCATTCCAACTCGATGGTTAACATTTGAGTTAGATACCGGGCAAAAAAGAGAAGAAAAAATGATTAAGTTAATGAGATTTATTGTAAGTAGTGAAAAAGGTATTATTTTAAAAAATGTTAAAAATGTATGAGATATTCTAAAAACTAGTATTAATAGTCTTACATTAAATTTATCGGAAAAAAACACAATGACAAATATTTTTTTTAATGATGAATAGAATTCATATACACGAGCTTTTAATTAGTTTTATATATTCTTGAAATGAGGTAGTTTAAAATGACGTCTGGGTCGAAATTTCGGTTTAGACATTAGTGTTCCCGAAGAGGCAGATATGATTTCTATTTTCTTTTGGGTGTACTGTTGTGGTGCTCGCTGAAAATTAATCCGCAACTTCTCCATGCATAAAAAGATGATATGAAACTCTTATAATCAAATCATAGATAAACAAGTCAAATTGCGATATTTTTGGATTTAAATTCAATGTAGACTTATCATTTATCTCGCACTCTCTTTTAACCTTAGTCGCATACATTTAGCAGAAGAAAACTAAAAAAACTTATATAGACCTATTTTGATTATACAAGCAGCCTCAAGCTTCTCCGCGAAACTAAGAAATGAGCGCAGCTTGATTATACAACACGACAAACACGACCAAGAAATATATAATATTTCATCTTCTTCAAGCTAAATAAGTGCCTGTGAGCAAGTCCTCGGGATCATGCAAAGATTAATGCTATGCTGTTTGTGCTAGTCTCTCCTGGTCCCCGCACTTCTGATGAACCCTTTAATGGCGGGTAGCAGTGCCATGGCTGCTTCAGTTTCTGTTGTCTTACCATCTGGACATACTTGAGTCAAACAAAAGTACATAAATATGAAAAGCACAAGACTAAATTGCGGTTTATTGACCTCAAGTTTAATTTTTTTTGCACAGTGATGGATAATATTTTAATCTAGCCAAAGTGATGGATAATTGCTTTTCTTCTTGCCAATTAAGGGGCTCCACTTGTATTCCATTAGAATTGTTATAACCAAATTGTTAAGGGGCTTTTGCAACATGCGAATCTTTTCCTAACAACTGGAATGTTCTGACTATAACTCAACCATTTCGTTAGAAAACTTGCGGTAAGTAACATGCGACAACATCATGGCTTAAAATGCCTATAGCAAGAATAAAAGAAATACTACAATATGTTCACCGGGAGTAAAACAAAAGAAAAATAAGTATAAGGTACGAGGGTTAAGCAAAACTTACGTGGAAAGAGTTCCCTACCGCCTCAATCATCACTTAGTCAACGATCTTAGAACCGTGACCACTAACTGTCTCAGGTAATAGAAGGGGGGGCCAACATATGAATCAATGATCTAAGCTCAGCATTGACACTGTACCTATGGAGATCAGGCCATTTCCAGTCGTCAACAACTATCTCAGGTGTGGAATCCATCACGGGAGGAGGTGGTGAAACTACTACTTTGGCTTTCTTCGATTGGGGGCTCGACGAACTGTATATTCTAAGAGAACTCTTAGGAGTTTCACTCCCTGATTCACATGCACGTTTCAGAAATAACTCCTTTCCCGACATCTCAAGAGCACGGATAACGGGACGCTTGTACTCTGTATAATGAATTGGAAAAAGAGTCTGTATGATGAAAATAAGAAGCAGTACTAGTAACAACTGAAATATACATTTGATGAATTGATGATCGGAATTGGCCATCCTCTCAGTTTCAGGAGTACCAGCTGAGTCAGATGAAATATCATCAATTTGAGTATCCAAAGGTGTGATGACAACTCCTATGCCCTTATCTTTCATAGCAGCAGTGCTCCTAGTAGCCCTAGAGTGAGACTCAGAACCACCAACGTCTTTTCCAGTAGCAGACTTGGTGAGCAGCTTGGCAGCGAAAGCTGCTATGTCAACATGAGCAGAATGTCAAATTGGACGATCCATACAATTTGGCCAAACTCTGTGACCCAAAGGAAATGCCAAGATTTCATCAACTATCTTAGTAGCCTTGACATCATCAATAGCCGACTCAGCACTACAATCTAAAAAAAATACAATCCAAATAACGTATGTTTCAACAATGTGGAGAAAAACAATTAACGAATGGTATCAAGTGCAAAAGACACATACGTCTACAAGTCATGATCAGGATAATGACATGGACAACAGAAGACATATAAAAAAAATGATGTGAAGTACAGTGTGACCTTGATTCAATAATACGATATGGAACGAACAACAATGTATGAGTACGGCTGTAAGGAGAAATACATCATACACGTGGCGTCGTAACAAAAGTCAGCGTTGAATCAAAGTAAAAGTACGACATAAACTAGCAAGGTAATAGTAATTACCATCTCTGTTCCATTTTTCACGGACGTATGCAACATGGTCCCCGAGTGATGCATTATCGACGTAAAATAAATCATTCTTCCCGCCGCGATCGTGCACGTAATCCAAGTTCAAGATCAATGATGTTCTCTTTTTATGACCAACCAATCCATAAAGATCACCATTAAACTTCTTTGCCTGGTAAGAGTATGTAACAACCGAGAGATCAATTCCAAGTTTGTGTTTGTCCTCAATAACATCCAAAGAAGCCAACATTCTCCACGCTGAAGGCATCGCTTGAGATGGGAAAATATCCAGAGTCCTTACGAAATAAGTGACAAGCTTTGTAAATGGAAAAGACATACCAATTTTGAATGGGTAATTGTAAAAACAAATCCATCCTGAGCATGGAAGTCGGCAAAAACCCTTTCATCGGGAACGACAAACACCATGTTAGGGTTAGACTTGAACAGCAGAGTCATGCCAACAACACTATCAGACGACATTGAACTAGAATTGGTGCTCTTGAACTCAAAAATACCAGTCGCCGTCCATCTTGGCTTTCTCGTCGCAGTAGCTTCCACGGGTTTGCTGCCATTTTTGTTTCCCTTTATTGCCATTAAGTGATTACAGGTTTGAAGAGGATAGTAAATTAGAAAAAGTAACGGGTTTGATTAAAGCCCTAATTGATGGGTGGTTTAAATAGAGGAAAAAGGAAGTGTTTGGGTGAGTTCAAAATACATATGTGATATGTATGCATGTAAAGGAGTAGTGGGAGAAGAGTGTAGTTCCCGGAGAACAATTTTATTGGGTAGTTGAGACTCTTACCCCAATAAGATTGGGGACTATTGTTATAATCAAATTTTTACAAGTATGATTTTATATTGATGGGTGAAAACTCTATTGATGACTGCACGGACGAGCTGACGAGTAGACACTATTTTTATGTCCAACGAGTTGATTAATTAATCAATATTCAGTAAATAATTAAATGCTGGACGGAGGTTTTTTAGTTGTGCTGATGGTTGTAATGGTTGGGGTACTTGAAGTGGATTGATCTTCCACTTTTCAATGGCAGCCTTAAAGTAATTAATGGGATTTTGAGGAGGATTCGGAACAATGAAGAAGAAGCTTGTTTTGTTAATGGAAGGTTGCAGAAAGATGAAGAAAAAGCAATAATGTGGAAGAAGCAAACCCAGAAATGGAAGTTTATTAGTTTGTTTCTAGCTGTAACGATGATATATAAATGTATATTTTCATGAGCTTTGTTCTGGGAAAAATGGTCAGTTTGTTTAGTGTATGGGAGATGGGAGAATAATGCAAAGGAATGGAGCAACATCTAGTGAAGGTAAATATGCAGAGGGGTTCAAACAACTTAATGAAAACCCCGGGGATTCATATTAGCACCAATAACCATTTTGCAATCGATGTGGAAATGGAAGATGGGAAAGTAATGCAAAGTAATGGCTCGGTTTCCAACAATGAAAAAAAAGCTGAAGAGCAATCGCTTGAATCTATAGCAAATAACTTGGTTGTGTGACCTTGGGGGTTAGTAGTGTTACGATGCCTTAAAGTTGAAAGATTAATCGAAGAGAAACTTGATCCGAAATGTAACTCACAGCTTTCAGCGAAATCTGTGACAGTTGGCAGCACATTTGATGACTCCCAGACCTCTGGACATAACAAAAATGGCAACCAAACTGAGTTAACAAACAGGTCTAAAATTCCATCCAAGCAATGTCCCGAGACAAACATTAGGGCGTTGGAGCTTGGTAAATCATGTGGTGAAGATTTCTAGAGCACAAGACAAGTGATGATGTCAATAACGATAATTAGATAATCATGGAACTTCACTTGTTAATCATGTTAAAACTATTTTGAACTTGTACTAGGCCTGAAGAGCTTGGTCAATCTTTATCCAATAGCTTGCATGATGTCGACTGATTGGTAGTTCAAGTTATTGATGCATGGAAAGACATATTAACAGTCTCGATCTATGAGTGGAATCCTGTATAAGGTTCAAGATCATGCTTTGTTCCATTCTATGATGCTCAGACTCTTTTAGAAAGGTTTTGACACAGACACAAATTAGTGTGTTGGATTCTTCGAACTCCAAAATTGAAGACTCGAGACACGTTTTGTAAGGATCCGATACTTGGATTTGGACAGACAATTATTATTTTTAATATAATATGATACTTTCTATAAATAAATATCTATCATTTTATATAAAATAATATATAAACTTTTGAAAAAGAGGTTAAAATAAAAATTTTATGTTTTCTCTTTCTCCTTTTACATTGATTACACCTCTTTTTTTCTTATATTTTCTTCTTCTCCTCCTTTTATAAACGAGTTATCAAAATTAAAGATGAGATGAAGTGTCCATTTTCTAGATGACATTTGGATTTTATGTCCGTGTCGTGTCAACACGGGTACGGCTGGATTCTCCGGAGAGTCCGAGTATCACAGGTTCGGTTCAAATAATAACTCTTACATTTTCTACTCCTTTTCTACATCATACATTTTCTACTCCTTTTCTCCATCATACAGGGTTAACTTCAAAGTCTTTATGAATATATGCATCTCGGTGATACTTTCCTGCAGATTTGCGGAGTTTGTTGGTTGTCCATGTTCCCCAGAAATCAATGAGGTGAATTTTGATCATCAATAAAAAATAACTTTCTATGCCCATGTGTAATATGTGCTTAGAAGTTGACTTAATCTTGACTAGATAAAAGGAGTTTAGTGGTGTTGTTTGACCTGTTTAAATTGATATTATATTTGTGATTGTCAATTGATCATATTAACCCAAATATATTAGTTTATTTATAATAAAATATAACGGCATTAGTCATGATTTAACGAAACACAAGAGGAGCCCTTTAAGTGGCAAGATGAAAAATAATTAGCCATCACATTGACTAGATTAGAATATTAGCCATCCCTGTGCAAAAAAATTAAACTTGAAGTCAATAAACTACAATTTAGTCAATACACAATGATGAAACTACTAGTTCCGTGACGATATGATAACGATTGAACATTTTAAAAAATGGAAAGATCGAGGGCTAATTTCTCTAAGGCCTAATTTCTATGGGCTCTTTATGTAATTTTTTGGAAACTAATGATAGGTAATATTATAAGAACTTGAAATATCATTTATAATCATTTGTGGATATAAGTCATTTTCTTATTGTAATCTGTAGTGGAATGATAACAAAATGACTTACTTGAATGGATAATGCATGACTTAAATAAAAAATTGAAAAATTTATTTCTGGTTCAAGGACTTGATTAATCAAGCTCAACGTTATACACAAACAAGGATTTTCAAAGGCTTGAGGAGTAAATTCAAGGTCTTTCTTTACCATAATAAAAATAAACTCTATGAGTTTAAACATTTACTTTATTATTTTATATATGTATCTATATATTTATGAATAAAAATTATTATTATTTTATTAACGGATAATAATAAGACTCTACAATATATGTAAATATACATATATGAATATTATATCTCGAAAGATTGCAACATAACGTTTCATATCAAAGATATACACGAAAAGCATGGGTGTGTGTAATGCTCTATTTTTCTCCCTATCTCAATAAATACAGATAAATTGCTTTGATTTTGTGACGAACTGACGTATGTTCGTTGTTACACTTTACTGAACTGTGCCGGAATAACGAGTTCCCCAACAGTAGCTCTTAGCTAGCTTAATAGGTTAGCTGTGTGGTTGTCATGTATTAGCGGGCCATACGGATAGGGAAGTCCAATGAGCTTTTTCTTTGTGGAGGTTTCACGTAGGTAGAGAGACCGGTTGCCATGAATTCATAAACTTAGTTGTTTCTATTTGTTTTATCTTAGGGGTGAATTTGCGGCATCACAACACAACTAGATGCGATGAAATTTTCTTTAAGAACAATCGAGACTTATCTAAAACTCAGTTGATTTCATTAATTTGTTGAAAGCTACTGATAGCTGGGATTTATGACTCTCTCTTTAGATTCGTTGTTACTTAATATATATTTTATTGTTTTGGCCTTCGTGTATCATTATTTGATTTTGGTTGTCATTACTTAAAATTGTGATTATATATTTGAATATAATTGTTATTTTGCAAATAGTTTTCCAAAAATCTTAAAGATTTTTTTATTATATTAGATTAGTTGCAAGATGGTTAATGAAACTGATGTTCCCACTTAGGATTCTTAATGAGGTGGGATAAATGGGTAACCCGCCCCGTTAATATGGGTAATGGGGGTAGTGATGAGGATTAATTATTTGTCTTGCTAAAATATGGGGTGGATATGGTATTTATTTAATCCCTGTGGGGATTCCCCGCCACGCCCCAAATAATATATATATATATATATATATATATATATATAATTCACCAATCTGCTAGTTACCCATTGAGAAGCCTATATCCACTAATGTTACTGAATCTGCTAGTGGTAACATACCCATCATTGATTAGACCACGTATCGTTTCTCACAATCCATTGATCTCTCGGGCATGCCTGGGAAATTCAGTAATAGTGTCGGCTTTTTATGCTGAAAAAAGAAAATGAAGTTGTGGTTAACGGTTAAGGGTCTATGGCCGGTAGTACATTATTATCTACCTATCGTTGATCAAGGAAAGACTGAGACTGTGAAAACTTTTGCAATGTGGGCTGACAAAGATGGAGTGGCTAGGGACGCAATTTTTACAGCTTTAGCGAACACTCTATTTGATATTTATTCATCAGATGTCTACAATGCTAAGTTTTTATGAAAAATCTGGACCAGACACATAATACTGACTCTCAATATCTGAAAAAGTATTCGGTGGTTAAGTTCTTTGATTTTAAACTAGAAGATACAAAATTCATAACTGAACAGGTGCATGAGTTTGAGATGCTAGTCCATGCCTTAAAGGAGTCTGATATTGATCTTCCAGAAAAGTTTCAGGTTATGTTTGTGATTGAAAAGCTTCCTAAGTCTTGGGAAAAGTTTGCTCTAATCCTGAAAAGACATAAGAGAGAGATCACTTGTACTAACTTGATGTTGGATATCTCGGTACATGAACAATATAAGTCAAAACATGGACATGTGACACCTGTTGAAAGTGAGAACTCTAAGGTTGATGTAGTAATATTTGGTGCGAAAAGAAAGCTGAACACTAAGGGAAGTAATACTAAAACCAACAATGACGAGAACAAGGCTAAGAAACCAAAGGCAAACAAACATTGTTGATCTTGTGGGTAGGTTGTTAAATGTTTAGATCTTAACTGCAATTTGTTTGTGATAAGTTCACAAGTATTTAATTGTCCAAATTTAAAGGACTTCTGAATTTATTTTTGCATCCAGTATTCATATTTTTATTTATTCTTATTTAATTGCCCCAATTATATCTTGATATATTTATCTGGCAATTAATTAATGGTAAATTAAATTATTTAAATATTTGTATATTTTTTAATAGATGATTAGTATTTATTTAATTCTATTTATTTTAATTTATTTAATCTATGAATTTAATAGAAATTAAATGATTTATTTTCTCCATAATTAAATTTATTAATATAAATAGGCAGTATAATTATTTACTTAATTTATTTGACTAATATCAATTAATGATATTTTATTTAAAATAATTGTGGTATTTTTATTCTAATTAATTTAATTTAGAATTTATTTTAAAAAATGTATTCGATTTAAATCTACTAAAATAAAATTGCAGCATTCTATTTGCTTGAGAAATTGTCTAAGTACTTGGTCGTCCCTTTGGTAAAAAGGTTGACACTTTTAATTTATGAATTGTGTCGATGTTTTATGTACTAGTAGCATAGCACTTGTAAATTTTCTTTCAAGTAAATAATGTGTTTTACATTTCGTCAAGGGTGGACACATTCAATTTCCAAAAGTGAATGTGTCGGTGCTTGTCGGAGTGTGTTGAGGTGTTAACACTTTTTTTTTAAAATGTGTCGTCCCTATTTGTACTACTAGTATAAGTAGTATGTCAAATGTGTTGATGGTAGTGTAGTCTGTATTGTAACCTTTAAAATTTTCTTTTTTGGCAATTAAAAATCAACAAGTGTCGACTTTATCCTAGTAAGACTTGGAATGTTTTTGTTTGGGCTAAGGGGCTATACAGGGTAGGAAGAGTTTTGACATGGATAAAAATAGTCCTGAGAAAATAATAAATATAACATTTATTATTTCAATTATTAGACTTAGTATGGTCCAAAGGTCTGAGCCCTTCAAACGAACTAGGAAAATAAATTCTAAGATCAATTGGATTTGTAAGTCCAGCCCATAAACTCTGTTGAAACCATAGGCCCATTAAGCCCTTCTTATTAATTAATTTTGTAATTAATTAATAAAGGTTCAGTAAAGGTCCAAGAAGTTTGTTGAAGGCCCTCATCCTAGAAGATTCCAGAAACCCTAGCTTGGGAAGAGTCCAATGAGAACCCTCATTCCTAAAAGGTTTCAACAACCTTGTCACTAGGAGACTTAGCCACCAAGACTCCTAATTCTAATATGATTCCAAGGCCCTCGTGCGCCAATATAAAGGGCCTAACCCCTCAACATTAAAACTACGTTGTTGGCTTGATTCTCATACCCACTAAGATATGTAGCCAGTTAACGAGAACACGAGATAGTCACGAAACGTTAGTGCAACCATTAAAGCTCGAAACTCTTTCAAACTCTAGCATTAATTACATATTAAATACATATAGTTTTTAATCCATAACATTTGGCGCCGTATGTGGGAAATCGAATAACAACCATGACAAGAACACGAAGTATCACGAGCACCCTCGAGGGAGAGGTCCCTGACACCACTATTGACACCAACGTTCCCCCTACTATGGCGCGGGAAAAAGGAGCTGTTGTTCCAACCACCTCCGTTGGAGGCCTTAAAGCAAGTACCCGGCATACCGGACCCCTTAACATCGTTGTTCACCCTTCCAACCCCGATGCTTCTATTCATGCTTCAGTTCCTCCACTCTAGGTAATTCCACCCCTTAACATAACTTTTATCGCTCCTCCTACCTTGCAGGTCTAATCTGCTGTGACGCCCGACCCTCGCTACGGGCTCACGAGAAACTATGAGCCCTCTTACGAGCAAGGGTTGTTGCCCCACTATACCTCACGACGAAGGAGTCATGACTTCTCTGGACCTTACTCTACTAATGACGATGAATTGTCTGACGAGGATATTAACCCTCGAAGGAGGCGACCCGGTAAGGAGCCCCTTGGAGGAAGGAGTACCCAGCCCCGAGGGTCTCAAGATATTGACTCGCTGAACTTTCAGGAAAGGATACGTGCTCATGAAGCTGAAGCCCAACGACTGAGGAAAGACTTGGAAAGGTCACTAGCAAGGCGACAATGCCCCATAGTTGAGGGGGCTAGAGGGTTGATAAGAAATGCACCTGTGATAGATTTGGATGAGCCCCTAATCAGGAGGCAAACAAGGACAAGTCATGTTAGGGCTGGCCCCCAATACTTATTACTACTTGGAGATCCTGATGATCCCACTCCCCCCTTCACAAAGGATATTTGGAATGAGAGAATATCAAGAAAGTTCAAGATGCCTACAATCAAGGCCTATGATGGAACGGGAGATCCCTCAAATCATGTTCTCACGTTCTCTAATGCATTGCAAATGCAGCCCATCAATGACGCCGTTAAGTGTAGGGTATTTCCTCAAACCCTGATTGGTATGTCTCAAAGGTGGTTTAGTCGTCTACCCCCTAACTCTGTTGGGTCATTTAAGGATCTAAGCAGGGTCTTCATTGGTCAGTTCATCAGCAGCAAGACTCATGAGAAGAGTTCATCTTCACTAATGAACATGCATCAGGGGAAGAATGAGTGATTGAGGGACTATATGAACAGATTCACGAAGGAAGCTTGGAAGGTCCCTAATCTAGATTAGAAGGTAGCTATGATAGCCTTAAAGCAAGGGACTTCTGACAAAAATTTTAGGTGATCGTTAGCCAAGAGGGCCCATGAGAGTATGAATGAGCTCCAGGAGAGAGCTGAAAAGTATATCAAGACCGAGGAAAGTATGAGGAAAGACCAAGGGTTTCAAGCCTCGAGTACCTACTCTAAGAAGCGAGTCAGCGATACTGAGTCTACTGTCGATACCAAGTATGCGAAGAATGATGATGCCAATGACTCCAAAAAGAAAGGAGGATCCAGGTTCGCCGAGTATGCAAGGCTAAACACCACCCGTAGCCAAATACTGATGGATATTGAGAAGGGAAATGACCTTAGATGGTAGGAGACACTAAGGACTGATCCTGAAAAGAGAAATAAGAACGCATACTGCCGGTTCCATAGGGATATGGGACACGACACTAATGATTGCCATTAGTTAAAGACGAGATAGAGTTTCTGATTAGAAGAGAAAAGTTGGAAAAATACATCAAAGAGGGTGCTAGACATGACAGAGGTTATAATGACAAACGGAGGGACTCAGACCCCAAAAACAGAAATAATCAGCCCCGGGGGCTTGTGATTAATGTAATTTCAGGGGGACTAACCGCTGCAGGTAATTCCTAAAATTCCAGGAATGCATATGCCCGAGAGGTAATGAGTACTGTAGGAGAACCTCCTAAGAGAGCAAGAACTGAGGTCTCTTTATCATTTGATGATTCTGTCTTGGAAGGGGTGAGTGAAAGGCATATGACTAGGCCTATTTGTAATAATTAGATGGCAACTCAACTCTAACTGTTAAAGAGAAGTAAATACTAAACACCAAACAGGAATCAAGACAAAGTCAGTCAACTAATCACAAAGGATCCAAGTATCAGAAGTATTTTTGTAGGATTGCTACTCAACACTGGATGAAGTTCATTTTTATGTTCAAGCGTCAGTGAAAATAAATATGTAGTAGTGGTTCTATAGTAAACAGAAGATATAGAAGATTTCAAGTGGTTACTACAGAAGATTCCAGAAGAAGAATGAAGACAGTGAAGAAGAAAATATGACGCAAGGCCTCTAATTTAAAGTTTTATAAATGGAGAATATTTATTAGTATGACACAAATGAACCAGACAGTACATTTGTGTGTCAACTAAAATAATATTCATTCTTCATTTAATTCAAGAGGTTTCAAGATCAAAAGACACAAAGAAAAGTTGGGAAGATTTCAAGACTGACAGCACGGCTGCGACTAAAGATAGTATTTTAATTCTACTATCAATTGTTAATTAATTATTTAATTTATCTAATTAAATTAATTCAAGTTGAATTTAATTTAATTTATAAATTAACTAATTGAATTAAGTAGAATTAATTTACTATAAAAGAAATGCTTTAATATGAATTATATATATATATATAAACTGTTAGTATGACTTATCAATAAGTCATACCGAGTTTATTATATATATATATTCAAATAAGTCATACCGAGCCTGTATAAGCATAAGTCATACCGAATTGTTTCTATATATATATATATATATATAATCAGTTAGTATGACTTATTAATAAGTCATACCGAATGACTTGTTAATAAGTCATACCGAGCTATATATATATATATATATAATAAGTCATACCGAGATATCAATGCTCAAAAGGTCATACTGGATTGATTTTTTATTTAATTAAAAAGTCATACCGATTTTTTAATTAGAAAAATAAGTCATACCGACCAAAATAAGTCATGCCCAGTCTTTTATAAGTCATACAAGTGTTAAAATAAGTCATACAGACTTATTTTCTTGAAATTAAGTGATACTCATAAAGGTCATAGCAGCCATTTCAAATCTCTATAAATATGAGATGATCTCTTCACTTTTTCAGTTGTTCAACTTGTTAAGAGTTAGAAAAACAGATCAAATTCAGTAATTTATCTGCATTGTAATATTCACAGATTTCTGTGCTGAGTTTGAATATAATTGTTTAAACACGAACACTTCATGTCGAATTCGTTCTAGACTTTATATCAATTATATAACAGTTTTCTAAATATTAATTGTGTAATACTAATCAAGTTAAAATAATATCTTTCACTTGAAAAGTATTTCATTATAATTAATATTTCGCGAGTAATTAAAATAATATTTTTAATCCAATTATTCCGCGATTAATTTTCAGATATTGTATTCAACCCCCCTTCTACAATATCAGGGACCAACAATTGGCATCAGAGCTGGTTGATATAGTTAATATCAGATCCAAACCAAAAATTCCGCAACTCATTCAGATCGCAAAAATTATTTTAAATTCGAAATAATTTTTTATTCGAAATAATTTTTTTTTCTAAAAATTATTTTTGATCAAAAATTGTTTTAAGTCAAAAATTAAAATATTTTTTGAAACACTTAATTTTTAATCTTATTAAAGATGAGTACCCAGAAAGTAACTAGTATTAAAATTCCACAGTTCGACAGAGAACAATACAACTTGTGGAAACAAAAAATGCTACTGTTTATCGGGATTGCAAATCCCAAGTACGCATTAATTATGGCTAAAGGTGTTGAGCTCCCTATATCAGTTGTTCTCGAACATACAGTAGATGGGGTCGTAATTCCCCACAGACAGTTTCCGAAAAGTCCGGCAGACTATACAGATGAGGAAACAGAAGCTGTGTCCCTTGATAATAATCTGAAGCTCATATTAATTGAATCCCTAGACTACATCATGTACAACCAAGTAGTCAATTGCAAGAATGCAAAACAAATCTGGGAAACAATTGAAATTATCAATGAGGGAACTGAAGAAGTTAAGGAAAATAGACTGGAGATCCTGACCACCCAATATGAACAGTTTAGATCCAACCCTGGTGAGGGTATCTCTGAGGTGTTTCAGAGACTAAACAAATTGATAAACGAGCTAAACATGAATGGAAAGTTTTATCAGAACCAAGAGGTGAACAGGAAGTTTTTGTTGACCTTACCAGAGCATCTGGAGCACAGGATTGCAGCCATCCGGGAATCTAGGGACATGAAAGAGGTAACCCTAGAAAGACTCTACGGAGTTTTAAAAACATATGAGCTGGAACAGATCCAAACCAGAGAGATGTATGGAAGAGGTAAGGTACTGAGTTCCTCCAAGGCATTAATGGTAGAAGCACCAGAGAAAGAGGAAGTGAAGGCTGTTGCACCTTCTAACAGTTCAACAGAGTATGTGGTTCCAGAACTTGGACATACTGCTAACAAACAAGAAGATGGTGATTTCTACTCACTGGAAGAACTAGATCAGCTAGAAGATGAATCTCTAGCTATGGTTGCCAGGAAGTTTGGCAACATGAGATTCCGAAGAAACTCCTCATTCAGAAGTAAGCCTAATTTTGGAAGATTCCAAAGAGGAGGTTCTTCGACAGCAGTATCAAAAAGCGGCTACAAGACTGGCTTAGTTGATAGAAGCAAGTTTCGTTGCTTCAACTGTAATGAGCTAGGGCACTTTGCAACTGAGTGCAAGAAGCCTAAGCAAGGGAAAAAGAGAGAGTCTTACGAAGAGCTGAAGGAGAAGTATGATGCGCTAGTGAAAAAGCATCAAGGAAAGTCCTATCTAGCAGCAGGCAAAAGCTGGGATGACTCAGATAACGATGATGAGGAAGAGCTGGGAAATCTTGCTCTTATGGCTTCATCAGAGGGATCACTATCTCCCACCAGTGACAGAGGAATAGAGGTAAATCCTTCGTGTCCTAAGATGTTTGCTTTGCTAGGTAAAGAACTAGATGGTGAAAGAGATAAAGTTAAGAAACTCAGACTCAAAGTCAAAGAGTTAATTGATGAGACTGAAGTTCTTAAACAGTTAAAAAGAAATCATGACAAGTTGGCTGTCAAGCTGACTGAAGACTTAGCTGTTCAAGTCAGTAAAGTCAGTTGTCATGTTGTTGTAGAAACTAATCTCAGAAACCAAATTGAAGAAGAAAAGAAAAAGTGTCTTGCATATAAGAATTCCTCATATATTGTTAAGAACCTAGTTGACCAACAAGAAATAAATCGTAAAGTTGGAATAGGCTTCGAGTATAACAAATCTGTAGGAAAACCAAGCAACATAACCCCCTTTAGAAAAAGTGCTGAAGAAAGGGGTATTCCACATGTTGTTAAAGACACACCGAAACCTCTCTTCATAACACCGATAGCTGAACCCATCCTTGAGACCTCTGTAGTAATTGCATATGAAATGCAGCTGGAAGATCTTGAGGAAGAGAAGAAGAGAGGAGAACAGGTTAAGGACACAAAATAGAGTTGTAGAAAGGAAAAATCGAACCCTGATTGAAGCTGCAAGGACTATGCTAAGTGAATCAAGGTTACCTATCTACTTCTGGGCTGAAGCAGTTAATACAGCTTGTTATACTCAGAATCGAACTCTGATCAACAAAGATCATATGAAAACCCCCTATGAATTAATGGCTGGCATGAAACCTACTCTCAAGTACTTTCATGTATTTGGAGCCAAATGCTTTGTGCTAAAAGATGGAGATGAACGCATTGGCAAATTTGAGGCCAAGGCACATGAAGCTATTTTTGTCGGTTACTCGAGAAGAGCATATAGGGTTTACATAATTGATCAGCACCAAGTGAAGGAAAGTGTCAATGTAACTTTTGATGACACTAAACTCCCAAGTATCCAAACTGAAGATTCTTCTGAGTCATTAAAATTTGATAATTATCCAGACTCACATTCTGATGACGAAGAAGAACCTGAGGTTGCAGCAGGAAATGATGACAACAATGATGGTAATGATCCAGGTAATAGTGGTGGAAACAATGGCAACACTGGAGATTCTACTAATACCAGTGGTGGATCAACAAGTCATCCTGGCAGCAACTCAGGGGGAGATGAAAGATCAACTGGCACAACACAACATCACAATGAATTTCGAGGCGAATCATCAAGATCAAACCTACCTAGGGAAAGGATATGGAGCAGAGATCATCCTTTTGAATTGATCATAGGTGATCCAGATGTTGGAGTAAGAACCAGAAGTGCAACTTCAAATGAATGTTTATTCTTAGTTTTTCTATCTCAAGAAGAACCAAAGAAGATTGAAGATGCACTAATTGATCCAGATTGGGTTCTTGCCATGCAAGAAGAGCTCAATCAGTTCGAAAGACAAGAAGTCTGGACACTGGTACCCAGGCCTAAAGATAGATCTGTTATTGGCACGAAATGGGTATACAGGAACAAATTAGACGGTGATGGCATTGTTACAAGGAACAAGGCCAGACTGGTTGCAAAGGGTTACTCCCAGGAAGAGGGAATTGATTATGACGAGACCTACGCACCAGTTGCAAGACTTGAAGCCATCAGGATATTTCTGGCATTCGCAGCACATTCCAATTTTAAAGTCTATCAAATGGATGTGAAGAGTGCATTTCTGAATGGAAAGCTAGAAGAGGAAGTATATGTGGAACAGCCCCCTGGCTTTGAAAATCCAGAGTTTGCTGATTTTGTGTACTTTCTTTTCAAAGCTCTCTATGGACTCAAGCAAGCACCGAGGACATGGTATGACACTCTCTCTGAGTTTTTACTTGAAAATGGTTTCACTAGAGGTGTCATAGATAAAACTCTCTTTTACAAATTACATAATAAAGATATGATATTTGTCCAAGTTTATGTTGACGATATTATATTTGGTTCTACTAACGAAAACTTGTGCAAGAGATTTGCTAAGTTAATGCAGAGCAGATATGAGATGAGCATGATGGGTGAGCTGTCATTCTTCCTTGGATTGCAAGTAAAGCAAAAGGAAGATGGGATTTTTATTTGCCAATCAAAGTACGTAAGAGATCTTCTCAGAAAATACAGTCTAGAAGATTCTTCACCGGCAAAAACCCCAATGCCAACAGCCACGAAGCTTGACAAAGATGAAACTGGTAAGAAAGTTGACATCACAAGCTACAGAGGTATGATAGGCTCATTATTATATCTAACTGCAAGTAGACCCGACATAATGTTCGCAACTTGCTTATGTGCAAGGTTTCAATCTGACCCAAGAGAATCTCATCTAATAGCTGTTAAACGGATTTTTAGATATCTAAAGGGTACACCAGATCTTGGAATTTGGTACCCTAAGGATACAGGTTTTGACCTAATAGGCTATACAGATTCAGATTATGCAGGGTGCAGGATGGACAGGAAAAGTACTTCTGGAAGCTGTCAGTTTCTAGGACGAAGGTTGATCTCCTGGTACAGCAAGAAACAGCATTCAGTTTCTACCTCGACAGCCGAAGCAGAATACATTGCGGCAGGTAGCTGTTGTGCACAGATCTTGTGGATCAGGAATCAGCTAAATGACCACGGACTTGCGTTGAACAAAATTCCAATTTTCTGCGACAACACAAGTGCTATAGCTATTTCCAACAATCATGTACAACATTCACGAACCAAGCACATTGACATAAGGTATCACTTTATCAGAGAGCATGTCATGAACGGAACTGTGGTGCTACATTTTGTACCCACAGAAGATCAGATAGCCGACATCTTCACGAAACCACTTGATGAATCCACTTTCTCAAAGCTGGTTAGTGAATTAGGGATGTTAAACAATGGCTAAATTTTTGATTACTAGGAATTAATTTGAGCTCATAAATATTAAATGTTAATATTTAAAGAATTTATGAGTCTTGAATTAATAAAATCCTAGGACTTATGAATTTTTGGAAAATTATCTTAAGATTAAATCAATATTCTTAGAAGATAATTTCTTCAATTAAAGCATAAGTAATTTTGTTTAAATTAAGCATTTATGTAATTTAATGTATATATTCACTAATTATTGTTGTACATTAATATAAATGATTATGTTATTAGTTATCCAATTAATTTACTTATTAAATTAATTCAAACATGAGTTAATTTAATTCTTAAATTAATTAGAACAATTAATAATGTAAATATTTATTATAAGTTAATATTTATTGAATAATTAATAATTTATCTAATATTCGAATAAGATTTTTATTATTTTATTTCGAATTTAGAAACAATTATTAATATAAGTAATTATTCTATTTTATTATTACAAATCAGCATGACTTTTATTTTAAATATCAGTATGACTTTTATATTTAAATTTTCGGCATGACTTTTTATTCTAGTAAAAGTCATACCGAGAGTTTAAAAGAAAAGTCATACCGAGACTTTACAATAAAAGTCATACCGAGATTTTACTGCTATGTCTTTTATTTTATTAAGAAATAGGTTGTTTTTTTTTCTTTCTCGGTATGACTTATTAATAAGTCATACCGAACCATTTTTAATACTCCTTCTCTACATTTAATAAGTCATACTCAGTATATGTATACACACACACTGCTATACACATCAACTCGAACAGTTCTCATCCAGTTTACAAAAATCGATTGATTTCCATCCATTTCAACTGATTTCAGTTGCTGTTACTTGCTGATTTCAAGCTCCTTGCTTGCTAGTTTGTTAAAATCGACTAAAACAAGCAAAACTCTGCCCATTTTTTTTTCTAAAATCGCAGTGATTGTTCTTGTTCTTGATAAAAATCGAAGCAAGTGGTGTTGATTGTAACTAAAGACAGTTGTGTAGTGTATTGTTAACTAAAGCTGATTTGGGATTATTAGAAATTAGGTTTAAATTTTTCAAGTGTAACTTTTCGAATTTTGAATTGTAATTGTTCATTTTAATTTGTAATCGCACATTGTAATTTTATTAATTTGTGATAGCATAAATCAAAAAAAATATGGCTGGTTATTGCGAATTAGTAAAAACTAATTTTGTTGGATATTTTAATCCGGTGATGTGTTCAGTCGAGAGGTTTCGACCGTGGATTATTTTTATGAATGAACATTCACTCGTCAGAACTGCAATTACTCTGAACGCCCCGTTGCAAGTGTTAGCACTAAGGGCTCTGTATTCCACTGCGAGGAATAGGAGTACTGCAGACAGAGTTCAATTCTCTTTCAGCATAGGAGATCATGAATATATGGTGACTGAAGAGGACGTGAACAGGATTTTGGGCTTTCCAACTGACAATTTCATGGATCCACCCACTGTACCAGAAATTCTAGAATTTTTCTATTCTATTAGATATCAGGGTGAGATCAATTTGGTAAGACTGACAAAGTCCAAGTTGGTAAGTGAGTGGGACTATTTCTTTGACACGTTAGCCAAAGTGTTTACTCCCACTACAAAGAACAACTTCAACAATATATCTTCACTACTGCAAATCTTTGGGTATTCTGTGGCTCACAACAGGAGGATAAATTTTGGGAAGTTGCTTCTGAAAGAAATTATAAGGAAGATGGGAAAACCAGAAAGCAGGGAACAGAATGTACAAGTCTACTATCCGAGGTTCCTGATGTTGTTTATGAATGACTTGTTGGTGGAAGAAGACAAAGCCTTATTTCAGAATGGTCCTGTAGAAGAATCTCCGACTTCTCAGAACCACCTATTTGCAAGGCTCCACAACAACCCCAAGTTTCAAAATGTGCAAGTGGTAAGGACAGATTACATGGCTGAGATATTAGATCATATTGCTAATCCTGTGAAGGAACAAGAGCAAGAACAAGTGCCTATGCAATTAGAACATCCTGTGCACCTTCTACTTGAAGCTGCTCACCATGTCGATCAAGTGGCACAAGATCAACATGTAATATCTCACTCACAATCTTCTAGTTCAATACCTATAGAAATATCTACTGCACTATTAGATTTATCTGTGGCGGACTATGATGGTGTTATTACACTCCAGGATATCAGCTACGAACCTGAAAACACACAGGTTCCGCCCCCAGCTGAATTAGAGCCTCAAACAGTTTCTCCTTCATCCTCTTCTTTGCTAAAAGTCAGAAAAAGGAAGAAACCTGTCAGAATAGTTAGGGGTCTTGGTGCTGATGTGAGTGAACCCGCAGCTCTGTCTCCACAATCTAAAAGATCTAAATTTCAACCAGAGACAACTGCAGACTCATCCTTTTCCTCTCAATGGGATATGGATTTTGACATGGCCATCCAAGGTTCTTTAGATACACTTGCTCAACCAGGTGATCTAATTCGCTGTTCGGCTACAGCTTCAGATAGTGAGGAAAGCACACTGCTAGCTCTCACACTAGCAGGACCTCCGCTTGCAGTTACACAAACACATGAGGGCACATTTGTTGAAGAAAATGTTTTTAATAAAAACTGGTCGGATGCCACCTATGATGTGGACCATGACATTTTCGATGCAGTGCAGCATCAGATACCCTCCGAGGTACTTAGGGGCACCACAGACTCTAATAAGCCATACTCTACATTGTCTAAGGTGGTGACCCCCTGGATATATTACATCCAGTGATTTTAAAAGGTCTCGAATCCACTGGTGGATTTGAGAGGCAACCACTCCATAGAGGGAGATGGGACTCCATTCACGGAGTAGCTACGTCAGTAGCGGAGCCACTTCAAGTTAATCTTGTTGAGGACGCGCCTTCACAGGCATCAGAAGAGCAATTTGACTCTTCAAAAGCTATTGTTATATATGCAGGTACAGCTTCAGGATCTGGAGAAGAGCTAAACACGAGTGATGTGAGGCAAACACAAAGTGAAACACATGCACATAGTGATAGTGAGATAAACAGGAGTGCAAGTGAGCTGAGTGCACACACACACAGTGTTCTATTATCTAAAATGGAAGCTCTCCAGAAAGAAATGCAAATTGTTCAGGCTGAGTTGGTAAAAGTAAAAGCACAAGCAGAAGAAAAATCTACATCTGCCTCTGTAACACAGCAACTGACAATAGTACGAAAAGATGTTGATGATGTCAAAACCTCCATTCTTCTAAAAACTCAAGACATCCAGAGTGTACAGAATCTTATTGCTGAAGACATGAAAGAAGTCAGCAAATTACATGAAAAGATTGATGAGGTTGAGAAAAGCTTGACATTAACAATCATTGAAAATGAAAAGATCTCTACACAAAGATTCAGCAAACTGGATGATGGAATGACACATTTGAATGAAGGAATGAAGCAAGTCTATCTGACTATGCAGAAAATGTTGACATCTTTTGAAGCCTCTAAAACTCAAGAGGATCCCTCAACTAAGGGGGAGAAATCAAAGGAGAAAGTAGCTAAAGATGGAGGGGCTTCTACTCAAGACAAAGGGAAAGATAAACTGTATTCTGAAGATCAATTTCAATCGTATGATCCAGAACCAGAAAAACAGTTTTATGATCAAGAGAAATTCATTGATGACAGTGCTCATGATGAATCAAACTTTCCTGACTACTGCAGAGCTGAGGAAGAGATTGCATTTGATGAAGATTTTCTGTTTCCAGAAGAAAAAGAAGTTGATCCAGCCTATGAAGAGGCAATGAAGAAACTAAAAGAAGACATCAAGGCAAGTCATGCAAAAACTGAAAAACTGAAAGCTCTAGTCATAGAAAGAACAAAGGCAGAAAAAGAAGAAAGCCAAGAAAAGCAAAATCTCTGGGCCATAGCAGTCAGAGAAAAGAAGAGAGATGTACAGCTCAAGATTGGAAAGAAATGGGATACTGCAAGAGAAATAATGGACAAACATCAAAAGGGTCCATTTGAAGACAAGCATCTGAAATCAATAATTGAGCGTCTAGAAAAGTCAAATGACAACATTGACAACTTCATGAAAGCTCTGAAAGAGGAAGTGGACTACATCACTATCCTAGTGGATCACATTCTTGAAGACTGGCGGATACTAGTCTACACACACAGGAATGGAACATTCAGAATTTCCTTAGAGTTTTTCAGGCAAAGAAGTTTATCAGTAATATGGACGTTCTTGAACAAAATAAAGAGGAGCTCAGAAGAAAATGAACTTCTCAGAGATAGACTTAGAGTCTTTGCTACAGCTGTCAGTCCTCAAATCTTATTTGATCCTCATGAGGTAAGATTTTTCTCAAACAAGTTGTATCAAATCATGCAGTTAAATGAGGAATCTTTTAAGGGCTACACAGTTAAGTACATGATTCAAGTTGAAAGGATGCTAAGGTCAAAAGGTTTCAAATCCCAAGCTAAAATGGATGCTGCAGAGAAGATAAGAAACTACTGTCTGTCAAAAAGAATTCATTCATACATCAGGCAAATACCAAAGATAGATTCAACACAACCATCTGATGTAGAAGAAGAGATAGTAGATCCTGTTGAACAGGAAGTACTGTGGCAGTTAGCAAGAGCTGAACAAAGAAGGTTGTATGGAGAATCCACTACAACAGAACAATCAGTATCTGAACAAATACCGAGGACACCTGTTCATAAAGGTTCAATCCTAGAAGAAGGTGAAGTTGATACATCAGAAGACTGAAGACATAGATAGAACAAGATAGAAACTTTGTAATATTTGTTCAGTGCTAGCGGAACATCTATCTTGTATTTATCTTTTATGTATGAATCTGGAAAATTGTTAAATATAAAACCAGAACTTTTGTTTATTATTTACAGTCATTAAATGTCGTACTACTTTCTTAGTTGTTAGTTGAGTTATCCTCTAGGAATTTGTGTGTTAATTGTTTAACAACAAATAGGGGGAGATTGAAAGGCATATGACTAGGCCTATTTGTAATAATTAGATGGCAACTCAACTCTAACTGTTAAAGAGAAGTAAATACTAAACACCAAACAGGAATCAAGACAAAGTCAGTCAACTAATCACAAAGGATCCAAGTATCAGAAGTATTTTTGTAGGATTGCTACTCAACACTGGATGAAGTTCATTTTTATGTTCAAGCGTCAGTGAAAATAAATATGTAGTAGTGGTTCTATAGTAAACAGAAGATATAGAAGATTTCAAGTGGTTACTACAGAAGATTCCAGAAGAAGAATGAAGACAGTGAAGAAGAAAATATGACGCAAGGCCTCTAATTTAAAGTTTTATAAATGGAGAATATTTATTAGTATGACACAAATGAACCAGACAGTACATTTGTGTGTCAACTAAAATAATATTCATTCTTCATTTAATTCAAGAGGTTTCAAGATCAAAAGACACAAAGAAAAGATGGGAAGATTTCAAGACTGACAGCACGGCTGCGACTAAAGATAGTATTTTAATTCTACTATCAATTGTTAATTAATTATTTAATTTATCTAATTAAATTAATTCAAGTTGAATTTAATTTAATTTATAAATTAACTAATTGAATTAAGTAGAATTAATTTACTATAAAAGAAATGCTTTAATATGAATTATATATATATATATAAACTGTTAGTATGACTTATCAATAAGTCATACCGAGTTTATTATATATATATATTCAAATAAGTCATACCGAGCCTGTATAAGCATAAGTCATACCGAATTATTTATATATATATATATATATATATATATATATAATCAGTTAGTATGACTTATTAATAAGTCATACCGAATGACTTGTTAATAAGTCATACCGAGCTATATATATATATATATATAATAAGTCATACCGAGATATCAATGCTCAAAAGGTCATACTGGATTGATTTTTTATTTAATTAAAAAGTCATACCGATTTTTTAATTAGAAAAATAAGTCATACCGACCAAAATAAGTCATGCCCAGTCTTTTATAAGTCATACAAGTGTTAAAATAAGTCATACAGACTTATTTTCTTGAAATTAAGTCATACTCATAAAGGTCATAGCAGCCATTTCAAATCTCTATAAATATGAGATGATCTCTTCACTTTTTCAGTTGTTCAACTTGTTAAGAGTTAGAAAAACAGATCAAATTCAGTAATTTATCTGCATTGTAATATTCACAGATTTCTGTGCTGAGTTTGAATATAATTGTTTAAACACGAACACTTCATGTCGAATTCGTTCTAGACTTTATATCAATTATATAACAGTTTTCTAAATATTAATTGTGTAATACTAATCAAGTTAAAATAATATCTTTCACTTGAAAAGTATTTCATTATAATTAATATTTCGCGAGTAATTAAAATAATATTTTTAATCTAATTATTCCGCGATTAATTTTCAGATATTGTATTCAACCCCCCTTCTACAATATCAGGGACCAACAGTGAGGTTCCCCCATGATGATCCCTTGGTAATCACCCTGTCATAGGAAACTCTCCTATGAAAAGAACTTAGTAGACCATGGTTCAAATGTAGAGATCCTTTTTTATGATGCTTTTGTGAAAATGGGATACAACGATTCACAACTGACCCCCTCCAACATGCCTATTTATGGTTTTAATGGAGTGGAATCTCTGAGCCAGAAAAGTCTCCCCGAAGAGAAAAAGTCTCCCCGAGCAGAAGAAGTCTCCCAAGTCCAGATTTCCCTATAAATAGAAGATTAAGTCAGTAAATTCAATTCAATTCAATTCACATTCTATTTTGGCTAAAAGCAAAATTCGAAGAGCATTTCATGTCAAAATCACTCTAGAATTTTAAGAGCTAATTAGTGAATATTTTCTGATTTAATCTTGTAACCAACCTCAAGTTTAATATAAGTATTTTACTTGAACTGTGTTTCTTTGATTATTATTTCTTGATAATAATTAAAATTGTTTAATAAAAAAATAACTGAAACAGAATATAATATTTATTAGATATTGTATTCAACCCCCCTTCTACAATCATTTAGATCTAACATCAATATTAAAACACTTAGTTGAATCTTGAAATTAAAAAGACACATTTAATTGAATCTTAATATATTTGAATATTATTAGATTACTTAGTAGAATCTTTGTTTTATCAATCAAAGTTAAAATAAATTGTAATGATTTTTAATTTAATAAATTATCAAAATACTTAGTAGAACACTTTATATATCAAAAGTAATACAAATTCTTGATTTTTTTACTTATTTAAATTATCATAATATGGTTATTTTTGCAATTATATGATCATAAAATATATTAGTAATAGTAGATTATATATATAGGGAGCTCCTCTAGTGAGAACTTGTTAAAATTAGAACTAAGAACCAAGCAAGTCGAGCCCAAAAAAACAAGTTCAGTCCAACCAATATTAGTATCACAATTTTAAAAAAAGGAATATTAATAGAGAAAAATGGTCACAAATAACTCCTGATTCAATTCACCATTTTCATCAAACTCACTCCCCCTTCTTCACTCAAAACTGACTCAGACAAAGCAACGATTCACAAAATCATTGATTTACATTATTCAATTCCATGTACAACTCTTATAAAGTAGGTATGATTCAAATTTTTTATTATTCTGAAAATTTGACCCAAATAGATATTTCTATGAGATTATAAACATGGAAACACTGATGTGATCTTTGTATCCTCTAATTTAGACTTGAATCACTAGTTTTGTGTTTGTAATTTTCTAATTTTTACTTGAATGAATGAGCTTAGGCATATATTTGCTATTCCCGGCTATAAATCTCTGATTTACTACAAATCTCTAATTGCATGTTACGATTCTATGCTGTTGCACAATTAAAAAACATATTAGGTATTTGGAATAATCTTGTTTACACTCGAATTGTTGATTTGATGTTTGAAATCCTCTTATTTAGACTCGAATTGCTTAATTTAAATATATATTTTGCAATTGTGCAGCAGAAATTACTCACAAATGGCAGATTAATTTGTATGGTCCCATAGTAGATTTTCGAGAGTTCAAAATTACGAAGTGGGTGTTTAGTTTGAAGACCCTGTTTTATTATTGGTACTTTGGCTGTTTGCAGAGGATTTCTCAGCATAAGAATTATGTGTGCACAGTCCTACACACAAGGTGTATGGAGGTTTTAATTGATATGAGGCATTATGCTACTTTAGATTCGATTGATGTCTGCAGTAAATTATCTGTAAATTATGTTGTTTCAGTTATTGGTTGCAGGCTACAAAGATTTTTTTTTATGGTGCTCCAGTGTTGTAATTTATCTGGTGGCTTGGTTAAATGTCTGCGGAAAATTTTCGAGAGCATGATCTATCATGGTTTCAATCTGTTGGGCCCTGTAGTAGATCTGTAGAATTGGAAGTGGAGTCATAATTGCAGTAGTAGGGATATTGCAGCAGTCTAGATTCTTGATATTAATTTACAGGTGCATTATTGGGATTCTCAATACAAATTTGCAGGTCTGCTAGAGTTTAGCTGTAGTTATTTCTTTGGGGGGGGGGGGATAGGAATGCAGGTCTCCTCTACCTATGGTGTAGATTCAGAAAATAATTGGCATGGTCTTGGTATAGACAGTAGGGGATATCACAGGTCTAGCTGCGCGAGTGTAGTGTTGGTGTTTCTTGTATATTTTTTAGTACTATGTGCAGAGACACAAATCTAGTAGTATTCAGTGTGAGGGCTGGAAGGAGTTTTGATTTGGCTTTATTGGTTTTCAGACTTGCAGACATATTGAGGTGTTTTCTAGGTTCAGATACTACACAAGGTCTCAAGCAAATTCAAAGATACAGCCTCTGGTTTTGCAGGGATTTCTATAGTAGATGGGATGCCAGGAGAGGTTGTTTGGGGGTGAATTTGGAGATGAAAATTGAAAATTGTGGGGTCTATAAGGATATGGAACGAGATCTGATAAACAAGCTTTATTTCTCTAGTTATTTGCTAGATTCATACGGTAATAATATATATGGGTTGCCAGGAATGCAGAGTAGCTATGCTGTATGCTGCAAATTCTTAATATTCTGGTGTACAATCTGGGTGCAGGGTCCTGGACTGCAGAATCAGAAGCTTTGTGCTCATTCATGGAGACCTGCAGAAAGTTTCAATGGAACCAGAATTGTAGAGAGCCTGCAAATCGTGCAGAAAATATGCAGATGCATAGTAAGTATCTACCTCAGGTGGGGAGATTGTGATGATAGATGGTTGTTGTATATGCAAATTAGCTCAGGTGCTATAAAGTATGGTATGCATATCATTTTTTTACGGCCAGACATGCAAGTGAGATATATGCAGGTGTTGGGTATCCAGCTGAAGTATGGAGCTAGTTCGGTTGTAATGGTGGTCTCTTCTAGTGCAGGAGCCTATGCTGCTGGGGTTATTTTGGAGTTTGATCTTGTTGATATAAGTACCAAAATTATTGTGCTGGGTGTGGTTGGTTTAAAGCAAATGCTGAGTTGGTCATGGTGTTTATGTTTGTTTTTTTAGGAGTAATTCTCTTATGTCGATCTACTGTTGAATTTTCTTGTTTTTGTTGGGTTTAGTCTTTCTCGTGGAGTTTGTTCCATGTGATTTTTGTCTCTTTGAGAGGAGTCATCTCTAACTCCTGTGTACATATTTTTTATTTAATATATTTTGATGAAAAAAAACCTAAAACCCTACAACCATAAACCTAAACTCTAAAACCTAAACCATAAAACCTAAACCCTAAATCACAAACCCTAAGTTCTACTTAAAACTAAAAAAAAATAATGAATCACTAAAAAATATGTTAAATCACTTAATTTTGGGTTGAATTACAAAAAATATAAAATACTAAACCCCAAACCTAAACCCTAAATCCTAAATCATAAACCCTAAACCCTAAATCCTAAACCATAAACCCTAAAACCCTACAATCCTAAACCCCAAAACCTAAACCATAAAATACAAACCCTAATTCCTAAACCCTAAGTTCTACATATATTAAATCACCAAAAAAAGATAGTGAATCACTAAAAAATAGACTAAATCATTTAATTTTAGGTTGAATCATAAAAATATAAAATACTAAAACCCCAAACCTAAACACCCCAAACCCTAAAACTAAAACCCTAAACCTAAACCCCAAAACCTAAACAATAAAACTTAAACTCTAAATCCCAAATCCTAAGTTCTACGTATATTAAATCATTAAAAAGTATTGTGAATCATTAAAAAAAAAGCTAAATCACTTAATTTTGGGTTAAATCACTAAAATATAAACCTAAACCCTAAATCTTAAATCCTAAACCTAAATCCTAAACCATAAACCCTAAAACCCTACAACATTGAACCTAAACCCCAAAACCTAAGCCATAAAAGATAAATCCTAAATCCCAAACCCTAAGTTCTACTTATATTAAATCACTAAAAAAAGATAGTGAATCACTAAAAAAATAGACTAAATGACTTAATTTTGGGTTGAATCACAAAAAATATAAAATACTAAACATTACAACCCTAAACCTAAACCCCAAAACCTAAATCTAAACCTAAACCATAAAACTTAAACCCTAAATCCCAAACCCTAAGTTCTACGTATATTAAATCACTAAAAAATATAGTGAATCAATAAAAAAATAGGCTAATTCACTTAATTTTGGGTTAGAATAACTAAAATATAAATCCTAAATCACAAACCCTAAACCTAAAACCCTAAATCCAAAACCCTAAGTTTTACGTATATTAAATCACTAAAAAAATATAGTGAATCACTAAAAATTAGGCTAAATCACTTAATTTTGGGTTGAATCACAAAAAAAGATTTTAAAATAAATGTATACACCATATGCCACTAAAAAAGTGTGAATCACTAAAGATCTCAAATAAATTACCAAAATATATACAGAATCACTAAAATATCAAAGAGAATCACTTAAAAATTCAATATAAATATACCCAAAATGTATTCATATATCATAGAGGTAGGTAAAACATTGCTATTACAAAATATTACCTAATCATTTTAGTCTATTCAATCATCTGAATCAACCATAAATGCATCCATAATTAAAATTTCCTAAATTATTTATTACAAAATATCACCTAATCATTTATGTATACTCAATCATTTGAATCCACCATAGAGGCATCCATAATTAAAAATTCTTTTTTACTAGCTTGGACATGTTCTTGCATCATGGATAACCGAATAATACAATTTGCACTTTCTAGGTTGCTTGTGTCCTTCCTTTATTTATTTTTCCCTATGGCTGATCGATGAATCTCTTTAAAGCAAATCCCTTATTTTTACATTGATTTGGAACATGTATAGTAATTTATTCAGTTGGTTGGGGTCCCATCATTTCTTTTATAAGCACTTTCTTTGTCATACCAATGTCAGAACTCAACTGTTTTACTATTTTCTCAAAATAAGATAATTTTCAAGATCAACTCCAGCCTTATTCTTTTTTTCTTGGTAAATGAGGGCGCACCTCGTCAAAATATATTTTAAAAAATTATGTACAAAAGAGTTTGAGAGGACTCCTCTTAAGAAGACAAAAACAAGATTCCCATAGAACAATCTCCATGAGAAAAGCCAAAGTAAAAAATACAAGTATCTCTACACAATAGAACGATTACTAAAAACCAAATGAAAAACCAATGCCTTCTTAGCAACCAAAAATCCCAAGACCACCACTGCAGTTTTAGTAACTCCACACACCCCAATGAAAAATCTAGACGCAAAGATACCACAACAATGTAACACAATCTGTAAAAAAATGGCAGACCTGGAACCCCTAAGACCTGCAGGCAATTCAACTGCATTTTTGGCCGCAAACATGAGTTGCGGACCATATTGAAGCAGCACCTCGGCTAATTTGAAATTTCAAAACATTTTTGCCAGCAACCATCTCTAGCGCCAATTCTGACCCAATCATGCCATTGCACTTAGCTCTAAGATTTTTCTGCACGTATAGATATAGCCGGCAACCACCAATGTTTCAAGAAAACCATGGTGGTGTAACAGTCATATTAAATCAGACATATGCCAAACAATTCTGCAGACAAGTATCATAACAAAGAATTGCAGGACCTGGGATAATCTGCACATATATAATAAATAGTTCGATAAATTTTTTTATCAGCGACCATTATTTAATCACCACTATACTTCAGCTGCATATCACCAGAAAATGCCACCTTGAAACAATTCCATGCTTGTGATATCCACCTGCAAACCAGATACCAGTCCTTCCCACTAACAGCCTTAGCCACTTCGATTAAAACTTCACCCTGACTTCTGTAAAATGCTAACATACCTATATGCTGCTGCTGAGTTCTACAAACAACTGAGAATCTAGAACAAACATAGCAGGCAAGAGAATGAATAACATAAATATCCAAGGTCTGGGCTAACCTGCAAACATAGAATAGATAATTAGAAAAAACTGACTTTGTTTGCACTGCTTGCTTCATCTCAATCTTTGCATAAGTTGAAAAATGCACAAAGATCGCAGCCATTGAAACTCCCATCTGCATACTGATTGCAAACTCCCATCTGCATAAAAAATTACAGCCCTCCACACACCAGTTCATACAGATTTGCAAATTTCTGTACCACCAAATGCTAGATTTAGGAAAACTCTTGCACCCCTGCAGTGTTGAAACCCTAGATACCTCTTCAAACTTATTCTCCATTTTTTCATACTCCAATTCCCATATGCAAATCTATTGCATCTCTCTTTACAAATCTGACCCCAGAAATAAATTTTACAAGTCTGCGACAAAGCTACAGACCCATCAGGATTGTAGAGCCCGAAAACCAGATCTATGACACTGTAAAAATCAGCTACAGAACTTCTAACAAAGGCCATATTATCTCCATTTTGCAGCACTATTAAACTAGAACTGCATCTTGTGCATCTTGTACCAGAGAAGATCCAAACTGAAATTTTTTGGCCGCAAGTACGAAAATAACAAGTTTGACATATGAATGCATATTAGAACAATTTGTAAATGACAAAACTCGGATCACTAATAAAAAACTGGTGATTCAAATTATTGATTTAATTGAAATTAGATACAGAGTCGAAATTAAAACAACCTAACAATCGTTGTGTCGAAAAAACGTAACTTTTTTCATTATAATAAATCAATATATCTAACAACCACACGCAAAATCATAAAAACTTAAAGAACAAATTACCTTGATTACAACTAATTCTCAACAAATCGTCCGTAATCATAGTGAAATTATTAAGAGCAACAACTAACAATGAACATCCAACTGCAAAAATCCAAATCTAGCTTAAATTAAAGCTAAAAACAGTCGTGATTGAAGCAAATATATATCAACGATTTAATTAATATCGTGTTACTAAAGCGAAATAGAGAGATAGATAAGATGACGTACAAAAGATATAGAGAGATGGAGGACGATGAGAGATACAGAAAGATGAGAGAAAGCAATTGGGATGAGAGAGACCGCTCACGTTAAAAGAGAAATTTAATTAATTAAACAATATATCTCAAATACGGGAGTTATAAAATAACGATCAGGATTAAATTAAAGTGTTAGTAAATGGACGGTAGTGATTGAATCTAAATTCTAATTTTAAAGTGAGTTTTCATTTGAGTACCTGCCTATATATATATATAGATAGATAGATAGATAGATATAGATATAGATTTGAAATTGGAATTAGTAAGAAGGGATTAATCGGCTAAATAGTACTCTCCTATATTTTTTTAGAACCTTGTAAAAAAACATTTAAAAGTGAGTGTAAATGACTATACGTGTGTGCCACCGTCCATAAAGCGCGTGAGTGGACTAACTTAGAATATACTCGAGCAGTAATCTTTTCTCATACACCAAGTCCGCGTTTTCAACCCCTGATTTGATTTGATTATTCTCCCAGGGAGATCCAGATCTGTCATCCACATAAATCCACACACACACACACACACAATATTCATACACTGTCCGTGGGTTTATGTGTGCGTGAAAATGGATAACAAGCTACTGTGGTTGTATGTAGTGGCATTACTGGTACTCACCACCTCATCACAAGTGAGATCAAGTGCATCAAATCATAAGTTTAAAAATGGAGAGTCTGTGCCTCTTTATGTTAACAAAGTTGGTCCTTTTCAGAACCCTAGGTATTTTCTTTTTATTGTTATTGTTATTATTATTATTAGTATTATTATTATTATCATTTGTTTGTGATTTCAACATGTTATGTAGATCTAAATGTTGATGTTATTATTGATTGGATAGGAAGATGTAATGTAATGTTGTTAGTTAGAGGATTTAGTGTTTTTATTCGGAATCTCGATAAGGGGTTTTTGGTTTCAGAAAGGGGAAATGTTTGTTTGAGTGGAGTGGAGATGATATAATTATAATGTAGTTGGGGTTGAAATGTAGATGATATAATTATTTTGTGTTTATGCTTCTAGTTATCAACGGCCGTATTTAGATAAGGGGCCATGCTTAATGGGTTGAGAATCAACATTAAGATGTCGATTGTGCATCGACTAGTGCCTTTAATCTAATTCTTTAAAGTTTCCCCCTTTTCTAATTTCAATATATTACCTTTAAGGATTCTATGTTTCAATCAGTTATCGAGAAGTTTAGTTATTAAAAATTTAAAATGAAGTTCAATTTAAAATACTAGCTTCTAGATACAAATTTGTCCTTTTTATAGGTGCTCAAGAAGATTGCGGTGTTTGCAATATAAAGAAGTGCATATATATAACTCCGCTAGTTTAGATGTTTTACGGTGATAAAAGAAAAGATAATATAGGAAATAGTAGAATTGAAAGGATATATATAACTATCTTTATAATCACTGGATTTGGGAACCTTGATCGATCTGTTTTATTTTATTTATTGTTTTCTCATACTTGCGGAAATTCATTTTAAGCTTGACTGTTGTATAACAGGTGATTTATATCTTAGATTATGCAGTAAGATGATGTAGCCTGTAGCTTACTCTGTCCTTCATAATTGACACTGTAGGAATTTGTGTGTATACTTGTAAATTCTGTGTTGGTAATTTTGTGGTTTGTACATTTTCTATGTTAGTCGCTTTTATCTAGTATACTTGCATTGATTTTCTTACATCTCAGAAGATAATAATAATCTTGTTTATTATGATTAATGCTAATTTCTTTCTTCTCCGATTTCAGCGAGACATACAGGTATTTTGATCTTCCATTCTGTATGCCAGGTTGGTCATTCCTAATATAATTTCATCCTTTTTTTATTTTTTATTTTTGTGTCCTTCATGTCTTGCTAATAGCTAGATTACTTTTTACCCAACTATATATTGGTGGTTTATCAGGATCAACTCATTTGCTTGATAAACCGGAAGCTCTTGGTGAAGTACTAAATGGTGATCGTTTGGTAAGTGCCCCATACCAGCTTGACTTTTTAGTTGAGAAAGACTCGGAAGTTGTGTGCAGGAAGAAGCTGACAAAGGAAGAAGTTTCTAAATTCCGAAGTGCTGTTGCAAAGGACTACTATTTTCAGATGTACTATGATGACTTGCCCCTTTGGGGTTTCTTGGGTAAAGCTGAGAAAGATGCTAAATCCGATCCTGGAGAGAATAAATATTATTTATTTAAGCATCTTCATTTTGAGGTACTTTACAACAAGGATCGTGTCATTGAGGTTAATGTGCGAACTGATCCTAGTGCTCTTGTGGACCTTAGTGAAGACAAAGAAGTTGATGCAGACTTCATGTATACTGTCAAATGGAAAGAGACAAACATTCCTTTTGAGAAAAGAATGGATAAGTACTCACAGTCATCCAATATGCCACATCACCTGGAAATACATTGGTTCTCTATTATCAATTCTTGTGTGACAGTTCTTCTCCTAACTGGCTTTCTTGCCACTATTCTCATGCGAGTATTGAAAAACGACTTTGTCAAGTAAGCAATACTGTTTCTATACTTATATTTTAACCGTTCTCTGAAATCAATAACTACACTTGCTTTTTGAAGCCATTAAAGAACCATCTTTCATGTATAGTTTTGTGTCATCTCTTAGAATATGGTGTTTTTAAGCTAGCAAAACACTGTTATATACTCTTATATATATATATTCCACCTTCATATCTTTTCAAAACCTTCAACCTTGTGTCAGTTTTAATTTGTTTCATAAATGTGCCAAAGGTATACTCATGACGAAGAGACACCAGAAGACCAAGAGGAAACTGGATGGAAGTACATCCATGGGGATGTTTTCCGCTACCCAAAGTACAAATCTGTGTTTGCTGCAGCACTTGGTTCAGGCACCCAACTTTTTGCTATGTAAGAATATCTAGATAGTTCATAACAACTTTCTTTGGATAAGTCGGCCTAAATGATTATAATAATATATCTATAACTTTCTTCTTCTTTTCAGTGCTATTCTTGTTTTCATGCTAGCGCTGGTTGGTGTGTTCTATCCATACAACCGGGGGGCTTTGTTTACAGCATTAGTTGTCATATATGCGCTTACATCCGGATCTGCAGGCTATACTGCAGCCTCTTTTTATTGCCAATTGGAAGGAACAAACTGGGTATGTTTCAACTGATTTTCTTATGGTCATTTATAGAGTTGTGGCATAGGGGACGTATGTCAGATAATTAATTTACAGTCGAGTTATGGTTCCTATTGTCTTATTAACTATTGTGATTATCCGTTCCATAACATTATAAATAAAATTTATTACTGAAGGTCTTGCTCAGGTTTACTGGTGAGGACTGAGGGCTGAGGAGTCTCTTTTTAGATTTTAATTTTATAATTGTTGCGGGATGATAATATCTCATGCAACATTACAGGCTATGTTGCGAATCATGCAGGGCTTTAAGCAATCAAAAATGCATATTATGTACCGAACTGTTTTTACTTGCACATTGTATTTTTTGCATGATGAGTCCCTGTTTGGTGCAAATATTTTTTGACTTATGAGAAGCTTACACTTAGCCTATCTGCTTATGTTTTTTTTCACGGGTGGACCTATTTGTCTATCTGCTCTAATTATTTTTCTACTACGTATATATTAAGCTCGAATAATCCCATGGAGTACATTTCATTATTTCAACAACTTCTTAGTTCATATTATTGGGATGAAAATTGGTCCATTGGATTTTTTTGAAGAATTAAAGTGATGAATAAGGCGGCTTCAAATAATTTTCCTAAAGCAGACTATAAAGTGATGAAAATTGGTCCATTGGATTTTTTTGAAGAATTAAGTTGGACAAGTTCTATTACATAAAATTAGGAAATATATATCCTGGAGTATAACTATTCTGATTAACAATTTCCGATATTACAGGTAAGGAATCTGTTGCTGACTGGAAGTCTTTTTTGCGGGCCTCTGTTTCTCACATTCTGCTTCCTTAACACCGTAGCAATTGCTTACAATGCTACTGCGGCACTGCCATTTGGTACAATTGTGGTGATAGTTCTCATATGGGTCCTAGTGACATCACCTCTACTAGTACTAGGTGGGATCGCTGGCAAGAATAGCAAGGCAGAATTCCAAGCTCCTGTTCGGACCACAAAGTATCCGAGGGAGATTCCACCATTGCCATGGTATCGTGGAACTCTTCCTCAGATGGCAATGGCTGGTTTTTTGCCTTTCAGTGCCATCTATATTGAACTTTACTATATATTTGCCAGTGTGTGGGGCCACAGGATTTACACCATCTACAGCATCTTATTCATCGTCTTCATCATTCTTATTATTGTAACAGCATTTATTACCGTTGCATTGACATACTTTCAACTTGCTGCTGAGGATCATGAATGGTGGTGGAGGTATGTATTAACCATCTTTCTACCAATGTATTTTTCTGCATATCTCATTATCTACTCATGCCCAGTCCAGTTCCTGCTTTTGACATGTGGTTTAATAGTAATTATGGTGATCAAGAATGTTGATGTGCTTGATAGATAATCAAATCACACAACTACTATGCATATGTATATGTCAGATGTATGTGTTCTATACCTCATTTCTGCTCTAGTGTCAACACAGATAACTACTTTGTGAACTAGTGTGGGGGGCCGCTTCCATTATTCCCACGAATGACAATAATATTAAACCTCAAATTGCTCTAGGCTGAGAAGAATGTTCTTGACATGATGATAGAACGGTACAGCAAATATTTTTCTAGATGTATACGTTATGAAAAATATAATGTGTACGTTATGAAAAATATAATTTCAAATGTTGTATCTCACCATTTTCTGATATCATTTCTTGTGGGTCCTGAATTCTTGAGTTCATAAATGTCAAACTTGCTTTTAGTTGTCCTGTGATTCATTCATCTGAATACTTGCTAGAAGGATTTTTAAATTGAGGGTTATTGCTTTGTTTGGGGGCTGACCTTGTCTTCTTTCACAATCTCGCCAGGTCTTTCCTTTGTGGTGGATCAACTGGCTTATTCATATATGGCTATTGCTTGTATTACTACTATGCACGATCAGATATGAATGGTTTCATGCAGACATCTTTCTTCTTTGGATACATGGCTTGCATTTGCTATGGTTTTTTCCTCATGCTTGGGACTGTCGGTTTCCGAGCATCCCTGTTTTTTGTGCGTCACATATATCGGTCAATCAAGTGTGAATAGTGAGTCACCGCGTGGATGGTACTTGGAAGTTCAAGAGTCTGCTTAACAATGAAACATCTGACTGTTATTCCTGGACCAAAGAGGACCTATTACAGTAGGACATCTCAGCAGTAGCACTTGTGTTATTTTCCAATCATAATGCATCATGGAGGAGGTTATTCCAGTTTTGCATGATAATTCAAAATTTTATGTTCTTTTAGTAATAGATTTAGTTTCAAGGACTTGGTTTCTTTCTCATTTTGCTGGAAACTTTCTTATACTATATGATGTTTGCCGGATCGAACTTGCTATTTTAGTAAAGACTGAAAATTAAATTATTGCATAACAAAGTGGTTGATCAGGCGTAACCTGTAAAGTATTTTTTTTATTAGTGCAGTTATTTTTATTGAACAAAATATAATTAATGTTTTTAATTACTCACTTATTCGTCTGATAGGGTGGAAGTATATTTTACCCTCGTTAATTGGTTATAAAATTATATATAGAGTTATTATGTGTACTAGCTTATGTACCGAACATATACGGAATTGACTAATCTTTAAATAAATTTATTTTGTTGATATTTAATGTTAAATTTTTAAATATATACTGATTTTTAATATGAAAAGTTTAAATTAAGTTTTCTAGAGTTGAGAATATATATTAATAAATATAATATATATTTTTTATTTTGTGTAAATTCGTTAAAAATGTAGGTGATAATTAACAATAATAAGTATAATATACATACATACATACATAGATATATATATATATATATATTATTTGGGTGCTGGTACAACATATCACAATTTAAAAAATTTACTTTTTATATCACATAAAAATTTGTGTTTTTTAAAAACTCAATTATTAATTGCGTTTATTTTATTACTTAAACAAAAAAAACATGGGTTTTTGTAAAATATAAAATAAAATTATAACGCATTTTAATCACGCGTTTATCATAATTAAACGTGATATATTATAAGTTACGATTGCATTTATTTTATTTTTTTAACAAAAAAACTTGTGTTTTCAAACAAAATAAAAATAAATTTTTAACCGCATTTTAATCATGCGTTTATCATTATTAAAAGTGATATATGATTAGTTACATTTTGAGTACAACTAAACTCTATCGTCTGTATTTTACTTTTTATGCTTGGACCCACGCACGTGGTTTGTTTTATATGTCAGTTTATTATATTAATGTATTTTGATGGGTATAAATTTGTGAAAAATAAAAAACGTAAGCTAAAGTAACGTTTTCATGTGATAGTAAGGGCCAACACTTTCAATAGTGATATTTAAGACATTTTAATTTTAAATTGTGATATATAGTACCTTTTTTCATATTATTTTAATCTGTAAAATTTAACTATAATAAATAGAATTTTATTTAATAAAAATATTTGTATATAATTTTGTTTTCTCTTATAATAAATTTTCTCTTCGTCTACATTCCACTTTGAATGAAAAATTGGTTCCAATAACTATCTGACCCAACTGTTTTGAGATGATGGTATTGGAAGGAGGATTTACGATATTTTTGGCGATGTTATATCTTCGATGCAACATATTGCACTAACAAGTAAGAAACTTAATCATTATAATTTTATATAAGTTTTGGTGAGGTACATGATCCAAAATCTGTCGAAGATGAAAAAAGAACATAAGACAAGGACTGTTGGTTTGAATTTCAAGGTTGCATCAGTGATGCTTCATTCAATCAAGATTTCATTGATTTTGTGTACGAAGGTTTGAAAGTTTTAAGAATTGAAGTGAAAGTTAAATATGAATGGAAAAATTTGATTGAATGATCAGTCAATTGAGGAGCTACTAGGTTCCAAGGTTGTTCCGAATGTCTCGATCCTATTTTCAAACCAGATTAACAATAAGGGATGCCGCAAGATCATCATAAGCTCTCTGAAAAGTCCTTGGGTGGTAAGAAAAGATTTAAGAAGGAATGCAAGACATGGAAGGAATTAACATTTTATGACTCTCAGAACTGTCCAATAAAGAAGTGAGCATTCTAGATAAAGATTTAACGATTCATCTATATTTACATTGTTTTCCCATTACTACTGCAATAAACAAGTCTCTTTTCGCACACATTTTACTTTTCACATTGTTATCATGGGACTTGGGTTCTAAAAACGCAACACATTTTTGTTTGGTTGTATGTTATAGTTTATGTAAGAATTTTTTTTATCTTGGGAGGTAATTCATATCGTGGTTTTTTCGCTTAATATCTGAGTAGATGTGTACTATTATATATATATATATATATATATTTTTTTTCTATTGTCAATCATGTTTTTTGATCTCTAGTTGATATTTTTATGTTAAATTGGCAACATATATGCTACTATACTTTGTTTAATCTGATTACAAACTTACTTTTATATAATTTGGTTTATATTACAAAAAAGGTAACTGACAATATATATACTAGTTCATTATTTATAGAATTCCGATATAGAGTTCTATAAAATATGATATTTTTAGTGTTCGACTACATTTACTATAGGTCCACACTATAAACTAGTCTTCGTTGTAAATTATAAATCATAAAGTTCATCGTTTTTCTAATTATTTCTGTAATTCATTTCATCTATCATTCTCAGAGATCTTTTTAGTGTTTCTGTTATGATGTATATATTTAATATACAATAATTTAGTGTTCTGTTGTATAATTTTTTAGTGTAGTGTTATACTATATAGATTTTTATTATTTTGTTTTGTTCTATTCTATCATTCTTAGAGATTTTTTTACTGTTTTTTTAAATTTATTTAAACTACACACAATAGTTTACCAACTTGAAGTGTTTTCAAGTGTTTAAATTTTAAATATATGTAACTTCTTCCTAGTGGAAAAAAGTAGTAAAACTTAAATTAAGGTTTTCCTAACATGTTGTTCTACATAAAAAAACATATCATATAGTGTTATAGCACTACAAATTCTATTAAAATGAAAATGAGTTTCTTCATAGTGTTAGGGAAACTATACTAACAATTTTATTTATATATTTTTTTCTTTGAAAAACTAGCAAACTTAATAATGCATTATACAACTCACTAATGTAATCACCCCAAAAAAAGAGTATATATTCTTGTAGTATATGAATAAGAGTAACTAATTCATAAACCAAATTATATTTTTGATGTAACATCTGTACTAACAAAATATATAAAGTAACATGAAAAAAAGAATTTATCCCTCTTATGGATCAAAATCAGATGCAATTAATAGTAATTAATGAGTGGTGAGAAGTTTCAAGTTTTAATGGCTGTACTTACATTTCGTGACTAAACTAGGTCCTCGTAAGCTACCTACGTATCTCAAGAGTGTTTGAGAATCGAGCCAAAAAACGTAGTTCTAATATTGAGGGGTTAGACCCTTTATATAATCGCACGAGGGTCTAGGAATCAGATTAGAATTAAGAGACTTTGTGGCCAAGTCTCCTAGTGACAAGGTTGTTGAAACCTCCCAGGAATGAGAGCCCTCGTTGGACTCTTTCAGATGATATTTCCTTGATGATAAGGATTCTAGATCCTTCAGGGATGAAGGGTCTTATAGGACTCTTCGGGCCTTTTATTGAGCCTTTATTAATTAATTACGAAAATAATATGGGCTTAATGGGTCTAGGGCTCTAACAGAGCTTATGGACTGGACTTACAAATCTAGTTGATCCTGAATTTATTATTCCTTGTCCGTTTCAAAGGGGGCCAAGCCATTGGACCTCACAAGGTTAAATAAATGAAATAATAAATGTTATATTTATTATTTCCTTAGGGTTATTGTCTGCCCGTATTATTTGCCCCCAGCTTTTGAGAAAACTTTACGAGTTTTCGTAAAACTTTTATTTGGGTTTTTCGTGCCTATCGGACATTGGACTCGTTTGTCTAATTTAATGAAATTTTATAAATTTCACTTTTAATTTTGGGCCCGAGCCTTTTATAACTAATCCTTTAGTAAAGATTGTTTTTCCAAAGTTTAAAGTCCCCTAGGATTTTTATACCATTTTTTCTTAAAAAATGGGAAGATTTCTCATTGGTTAATTCGATCTGGAACGAGGTCGATGGGCTTCACTTCCTTTAATTTTGTCATCTTGGAATGAGGTCAATGGGGCTCATTTGCCTTTGCTTTCTATCGACTTGGAACGAGGTCGATGGACTTCATTGCCTTTAATTTTGTTGACTTGGAATGATGTCAATGAGCTTTATTACTTCTCGACCAGGATTGAGGTCGAATTAACACTCCCTTCTTCACCCAGATCGATTAATTTTGGGCTACATAGCCTTAGTGCTTCTCGACCTGGATTGAGGTCGAATTAACACTCATTTCTTTACCCAGGTCGATTTATTTTGGGCTACATAGCCTTTATTCTTCTCGATCTGGATTGAGGTCGAATTAACACTCATTTCTTCACCCAAGTCGATTTATTTTGGGTTACATAGCCTTGATGCTTCTCGACCTGGATTGAGGTCGAATTAACACTCATTTCTTCACCCAGGTGGATTTATTTTGGGCTACATAGCCTTAATGCTTTCGACTTGGATTGAGGCCGAGGCTTTCGTTCCCCTAGGAATTATTGTGGATTGAGCTCTTGTGGGCTTGGAATTTATTTAAGCGCAATATATTCTTTAGTTAGAATTTATGCTTTTTCTTTTAACACTTTTGGGCCTCCGATAATGGGCCTTCAAGGGCTTTGCACGCAATTGCATGATTATAGGCTTTTAAATCAAGGCCCTATTAAAATTGAATTATGGACCTTGTGCGCTTAACGGGTCTGACCAAATTCCTTGGCTCACCTTCTAGGTTATTCCGTGGGGTTCTGAATTTTTTTTTTTTTTATCAACTGCGAAACTTGGGCCTTTTTACCGGTTATACCGGTTGCCTTGCTTCTCAACGATCATGTGACATGCAATTACCCATTCACGGGGGTGATTGAACGATAATGTGACCGGCTGAACTGTTATATATATGTGGTATGATGGTGTTTATTTTTCACACTTCTCATTTCCTCGCTCTCAAATTTCTTCTACTGTTACGAGCTCTCTAGCTTTTCAGAAATCCATCTCTCAAACTTCTCTTGCAATTTAAAGGATTCGAAGATAGCAATGACTTACCAGAGGGCTTCAAGACTAGCAGCCATGAACGCGGGGTCAACCAAAATAGGTAAACCCCTTCGTCGTATTCCCATCTACTTCACTTACATGTCTTTAATTGATATGATTAACCAAAGGGGGGATGAATACCCTAGCCAGTCCCATTTAGACTCGTATTGCCATAGCAATAAGTTTTTTAATGCTGACCTGATAGAGGAGTACAATAAATTATTCAACTTTCCTCCTCGTTTTTCAATTTCAATGGTTGGGCTCGGTGACAGAACATGTCATTAGAAGCCCGATTATTTGTTTATCTACGTAGATGCCCTTTTAGCTGGGCTTAGGTTTCATTTGCATGATTTTATCCCTACTCTTTTGGCCGACATTCAAATCAACCCTTGCCAAATAGCCCCCAATGGGTGGATGATCATTCATTGTTTTATGGTTCTCTATCTTGAAAAGAAAATAAAGATGACAGTCCCTTTATTTCGGAAAATCTTTCAATTTAAAAATTCTTCTAGTTTTTCGTTGGGTTAGGTCCATATAGGTCATAGACCCAACATGCCCCATATATTTTACAACTCTTCCATTCCCGAAAATAACCCCAATTGGATAGAAAATTTCGTCCAAGTGAAGTGGAAATTGGGAGATTGGGGTACCTTATTCAGGTCTACCTTCGCAAAGGTGGCCGACGGGGGTGCTGAAAAAATAGAGCTCACAGAGGCTGAAGAAGCTGCATATGTCAAGCTCACTAAGGGTGAGACCAAGGAAGATTCTTGGGTTCTCCTTAACGAGCATCGGCTAAAGGCTGTTGGCCTTTCGAGGGCTTCCAGCAAAGGTATTTTGTTTAACTTGCCTTTTGTTTTTGTCTTTTCTATCGATTGTTTGCTAATGTTTTCGTATTTCTTTTTCAGCTACTGCGTAAATCAACGAGTGGACCGTTCCACCTGTTGAGGAAACTAGTCGCATGAAATGACTCAAGCTCAAGCATGATCCCAGGCAATCAAAGGAGTTACCGGCATTTTTCAAGTCCCACGCCGGGGTATCTGTTGGTAAAGATAGGGAGGCTGTCAAGGTGCCAAGGTCCCTGGCATACAAGCCTGACTGGGGATTCATGAAGACATACATATTGGTGGGATCTACGGATCATGCCAAAGATTGATCCCTCCACTCCATCACTCCTTGTGACTACAAGGAAATAGTTGTCAGGCGTGACGAAGAAATCATTAAGGCTCTAAGTGCGTAGGCTTTGGCTTTGGTAAGCTTTCTTGCTACTTATAGCTTTTCATTTCACTCTTAGCACTTATTCTTTATTTGCAATTAAACACTAGCTTTTGGACTTAACCTGGTTTGTTGGCTTTCCAGGCTAACGCCTATTTCCAGACCTCCATTCATCAAGCAGATGCATGGAAGACGCAGGCCGGGAAGCACAAGAGGGATCTAACCATTGTGGAGGCCAAGCTGAAGAGCTTAGAGGAAAAGATGGTCGAACAGGCTCAGTTTTTCAAGCAGGCTCAGGCAGAAGTGATAGAACTTCGGGCTAACAAAAATGCTATTATTGACAACTACCTGGGTTCGGAGGAATACCAGGATCTAATCAAGGAGCAAGGTGACATGATCTACCATGCTCATTATACCATTGGGTGGAATGTAGCTCTGAAGGTGGTGCTAGCGAAGCACCCGGGGTTGTTTGACTCGAAGGTGGACTTCAAAAGTCCTCAGTCAGCCGAAGCTTTGCGGCATCTGATTGATGCTCAATAGGAGGACACTGACGGGGAGAGTAACCCTGACATCAGAAAGAGAATGTCCAGTTCTCCATCACCTTCTCCTTGCCGAGTCAAGCCTACGAAGGTTGCTCCCGAAGTAACTCCTCGGAAATCCACGGCGGAGAGTTCTTAGGCTTCCAGTTCATCGGAGGAGGAAGAATTTAGCGACTCAGGAGAATCTTCGGGGAGTGCGGAAGCCGAAGATACTAATGGTGCCGAGTAGTTTAGGATTTATAACTTTGTAGTTTTGTACTTGTTTATCCCAGCCTTAGAAGGCTTTTTATAAACTCTTGGCCTCCGAGCCTTTGTATTTATGCACTTTATAGTTTTCTCTCTATACGGTTTTGACTATTACCCGAGGTGCTTGAATTCACATAATCTTCCTCATCAAACTCATTATAGTCCTCCGGGTCACTTTCCTCCTCATGAATATTTTATTCATTCAAGTCACTGGAACGTACCACGGACTAAGTCCCTAACCTGACCCATCAAACTATCTACCATCATGTACACCTCATCACTCCCCATCGGTCCTTCACCCAAGGGTGTCCTCAACTCGTGAAAGAATCGCGACCACATCTGGATCCCGGCAAGGCCAGTCTCAATGTCCTGTGGAATGCCGTCCTGAGGAATGCCGCCCGGAGATAGGCCACCTTAGGGTCCAACACGTCCGGGAATCATCTTATCCACAATGCCCCTCAACTCGTCTATACCACTGGTCGAGACATCATGATCCCTCATGAGGGAAGACACTACCCATGACGGCACTGGCTCCCCTGCGACTGGTGGTGGAGGTGGTTATGCTGGTGGTGGTATTGGCGTGTCCAATGTAGCATCCTCTAGCTATGAGGGATCTGGGGTGAGTCCCTCAAACCCCTCATCCTCGGACGGTATGGGACTAAGTGGGGGTAAAGGTGGAATCACTACGAGTGGCGATATCATATATATATCTTTGTACACGATCTGATGGTCTGGCCTGATCAACAACTGGGAGGGTGGGTGTTGGTATGGCTGGCAGTGCGTCCGTCTCTGCTGGAGCCTCTATAGGATCCTCAACTGGTCATCACCCTAGGCAACACATGGGCCTTTAATTGCTGGACCGTGCGTCACTCGGTCTCTTACGCTATGATGGACTGTCCCGCACACAAGCCTCTTACACTTATATCTCCAGTCCCCTTTGAATATATTAAATCAACTTTGGGAGGGAATTTAACTCAATATTCCAGAATAACAACAATCCTTAGTAAGATTCCAACATCTGATAATGGATTCACTTCCAGAATTATGTGGAAGTAATCTCGTATGTATATGGGTTGACTCTCAGTCAACAAATCAATAAGATAAATGCAATTGAATCAAGAAGACTCAAGAACACGACTGAGGAGTTGCTATAAAGAAATAAAATAACTTTAGTGGAGAGTATTCAATCGAGTGGAACAATAGTCCATACAAGTTTAGGTATATATTCATATATGGGAAGAACGTCAAAGTTGAATGTTCGTTCCCTAATGCGGAGTTATTGACTCACAAGTAATTACAGAATATTTGAGTCATAGCTTGGAAATTATTATTTAATTGAAAATAATATTCAAAGAATTCTAGATAGCTCCAGAATATTTTTAAAGATCCGATAATATCTAATTACTAATTAAGCAACTACAAATAATCCTTAAATATCATTAAAGAATATATAAGAATATACGATTAAAATATTTAATTAATTTTAAAAGAACTAAAATATTTAAATACTATTTAATCAATAATAAATAATATTTAATAATGCAAAGAACCCAAGATATTTAAATAATATTTAATCGATATTAAATAATATTTAAATAATTCACAAAGAACTGCAAGTATTTAAATACTACATAACTCTTTAAATAATATTTAATCAACATTAAATATTATTCAAAAATAATTAAGAGATATTAATCAAGAATAAATAATTCCTATATCTCATCAATTAATATCGAAATATATATTCTAGGGAAAAATCCATGAATAATAATGACTTAAAGTCGAAAAGTTATAGACTACTCCCGGTCAACGGTGCAGTATGAAGGATGTAACTCGACACTTGATTCAGTTATACTCAACTAATAGAATGCGTCCTCTAACTTTTCGAGAAGTTCAGAGTCGTGAACGAACTATTGTAGAAAAAAGGTGCAATAGTCTTAACTGAAACAGGAATTCAAACACAACAGAACTTTATAACCGATAACTTGTTATAAAGTCAAGAATTTAAGAAACTTGCCAGAGCAGTTGGTGCGGTGAGTGGTTTGTCCTTGCTTGCTACGAGTTGCTATGAAACGGAAACCTAAATTATGGTCAGTTATATGAACTTTTAGAGTTTTAGCTCTACTTATGCCTACTCGTGAATGCACATTAGCTTATCTTGCTAACGAGTTTTAGCCCAGTCATTAAGCTAGTTATGATCTCATAATAATTTTTAACAACTTTCGTTAAGGGTTCGCTTTTTAATCTAGTCTCGAAACCTTACTTATGTCGTAGTTTAATTAAGGTCCAAACAAGCAAGTTCTACAAGGGTTCTTATTTGCATCTACTTGACTCTAACAATTTTCATAAATCGGATTTTAATCATTTTTAATCCGAAACCTCTTCCCAAGTGTTTTCAGATGTCCCTAGTATTTTAAATTAAAGTTTCAGATTTTATGGAGTAGCCTAGCTAGGGTGATCATAGGCTCCAAATTAGGTGAAAACAGATTTCTAAGATTCTGCGCTACCGTTACTAATTAATTCATAACTTTTTGCTCGTAACTCCGATCGACATGAAATTTACGCAAACGATCCAGAGACCGTCCTTTACACAATCATGCCCAGAACTGGTCTAGGAATGTAGGTTATCCCCTTCGGGTCCTTTGAGAATTTTAGATCCGAAATAAAATAGCCATTATGACATTTGTACGCTCAACGTTTTCCAATTTTTAAACTACTCAAATGCAACCCAAGCAACTCTAGCACATTTTATACTAATACTTGAATATATAATCAAGCAATCCCAAGTAATTTCTCATTTTTCCAATCATCCAATGGTTACCAATAATTCACCAAAATCATGCACTAACTCATCTCATTTCTAAAACAACCATACTACTTCATAACAACCAACTCATTTCATATCCATTTCATACCAGTATAATCCACCAAACCTTAATCAAATAATCTCCACATTTCACAACTATAATCAACAAAATAATAAAGCTTTATACTATGATCATAACCTAATCATGGCATACATAGAGATACAATCATCATATAACTAATTCGTGGATCCATAGCTTTGTATGCATAACAACAACTACACATACTCCAAACAACACTTATCAAACACTAACTAAGCTTAAGGAATCATAAATCATGAGTTTTGGATTATATCTATAAGAAAAGTTACTATTCATCATCTTGTGTTTCATGGAAAAATAAGAGTATGCATGGATGAGTACTTGAAATAAGCATGGATTGTTGTTATTCTAGTGTATATCTTTCTTTTGAGCTACTAAACAAGATGATCTAGCAAGAGTTGGATGAGCTATGGATTTTTCTTTTCTTCTCCACCTTGCTTGGCCGAAAGCTTCAAAGAGGTGGCTTGGTGTTATTGATTTGTTTTTTTCATATAACTTGTCTCTTGGCTTCTTGACTTAATTAAATAATTTAGAATTTTGGATTAGTATTAATTATAATTGGATTATAATTAGAAAACTTATTCCTCTCTCTATATAATCTCTTTATGGGCTAATTTAATAAAATAGACATATTTTTACTAAAACCCTAGCCGTTTTGAGAAAGAGGAAGATAGAGAGAGAAACAGTTTTCGGGTGCTAGTACACATCAATCATTCATGAAAAGTGTTCATGTGGATACCGTAGAGCGTAGATCGCGAGAGCGGGATACGTGGTGATTAAACAAGCTTTGGACCTCCATTAATCTTTCATTAATGAACTGTTAAAGTTTCTAAAGGTATTTATTCTTTATCTCCGAATTAAATCTTTTATTTTCGCATGGATCCTGCGGAGGGTTTCGCTATTTTGATTTATTTTTCGCGTTTATTCCACTGCGTTTGTGCCTCGAAACCCTTCAATGGCATCAGAATTGGTTGAATTTGCCAGTTCTTTTGTTGAATTTCATTCTTTTGAAATTTTTAGCAAGCATAGCCATCATTTGACTTAGATCATACCTTGCTTCTTGTAATTTTTGATCACTTACATATTTAACATACCTAATTCACCTACCAGTCTGAGAAAGGTACACTCATCAAGTGGTTTTGTTAAAATGTCTGCAATCTGTCTGTCAGTTGGAACATAGTGAAGTGTCACAGTACCATTTTCAACATGTTCTCTAATAAAGTGATACCTGACATCAATGTGCTTTGTTCTGGAGTGTTGGACTGGATTCTCTGCAATTTTAATAGCACTAGTATTATCACAATACATAGGAATATTTGAGAATGTTAGTCCATAATCAAGTAATTGATTTCTCATCCACAGAATTTGAGCACAGCAACTTCCAGCTGCAATGTATTCAGCCTCAGCTGTTGAGGTTGATACAGTCTGTTGTTTCTTGCTAAACCAAGAAATTAATCTGTTGCCAAGAAACTGGCATTGTCCTGTTGTGCTTTTCCTATCTACTTTGCATCCTGCATAGTCAGAATCTGAATAGCCAATTAGAAAAAAATCTGACTCTCTAGGATACCAAAGTCCAAGAGTTTGTGCCCCCTTGAGATATCTAAAAATTCTTTTCACAGCTATTAAGTGTGATTCTCTAGGGTCAGCTTGAAATCTGGCACACAGACAAGTTGTAAACATTATATCTGGTCTACTAGCAGTTAAATATAACAATGAGCCGATCATACCTCTGTAACTAGTGTTGTCAACTTTCTTACCCTTTGGGTCAGAGTCTAGCTTAGTAGCTGTTGACATGGGAGTTTTAGCAGTTGCAGAATCTTGCATATTAAATTTCTTCAACAGTTCTTTTACATACTTTGTTTGATTGATGGAAATCCCATCATCATTCTGTTTGACTTGAAGCCCCAAAAAGAAGTTTAATTCTCCCATCATGCTCATTTCATAATTTGACTGCATTAGTTGACTAAACTTTTCACAGAGATTATCATTAGTAGAACCAAATATAATATCATCAACATAAATTTGGACAAGCAAAATATCACCTTTATATTTTCTAATAAAGAGAGTTTTGTCAATGGTACCTCTTGTGAATCCATTTTCAAGAAGGAATTTTGAAAGAGTTTCATACCATGCTCTAGGTGCTTGCTTCAATCCATATAGTGCCTTGTCTAACCTGTAAACATGATCAGGAAACTTTGGATCAACAAATTCTGGTGGTTGCTCCACATAGACTTCTTCTTCCAATTCTCCATTGAAGAAAGCACTTTTCACATCCATCTGATACACCTTGAATTTTGAATGAGCTGCAAAGGCTAGAAACATTCTAATAGCTTCCAATCTTGCTACTGGTGCAAAAGTTTCATCATAGTCAATTCCTTCCTCCTGTGAGTATCCTTTTGCAACTAGCCTTGCTTTATTTCTTACTACAGTTCCATTCTCATCAAGTTTATTTCTATACACCCATTTTGCACCAACCATTGATCTCTCTCTAGGTCTTGGTACAAGTTTCCACACTTTATTTCTCTCAAATTCATTCAATTCTTCTTGCATTGCAATAATCCAATCAGGGTCTTACAAGGCTTCCTCAATTTTCTTGGGTTCATTCTTTGAGAGAAAACAGTTACAAAGACAATCATTTTGAGTGGTTGTTCTTGTTTGTACACCACTCTCAGGATCACCAATTATCAAGTCAGGAGTGTGATTCCTTGTCCATTTTCTAGCAGGTGGAAGATTGGTTCTTGAACTTGAAACTCCTCCTAAGTCATTTGTATCTTCTGTATTTGAGTGAAATTCAAAAGAAGAGGCTCCCCCTGAATTGCTTGACTCTGACAAGAGTTTAGAGTTGCTTGATCCAGACCCTGATGAGTTAGACTTTGTTTGTCTAGACTCTGTCTGGATAGACTCTGTCTGGGTAGACCCTGACCTGTTAGACTCTGAATTATTTGGAGTTGATTTTTCTGGCTCCCCCTCAGAATGTGCAGGTTCCTGTGTTAGTTCAGGATTTATTCTAGGGTCTTCATCCTCTTCTTCTTCATTTATCTCAGAACTTTTTAGATTTTCAAATTCCAGTGTTGTAGACTTTGACTCATCCTGCAATTCTGTAAACTTTTTATCATCAAATGCAACATGAATAGATTCCATAACAATTTTGGTTCTGAGATTAAACACTCTGAATGCTTTTGTGTTCGATGCATATCCAAGAAAGATTGATTCATCTGCCTTGGCTTCGAATTTGCTTAGATTTTCAGGATGTACTTTCAGTACATAACACTTGCATCCAAATATGTGAAAGTGTTTCACACTTGGCTTCTTGTCCTTTATCATTTCATAGGGAGTCTTTCCATGCATGTTTATTAGAGTGCAGTTTTGAGTGAAACATGCTGTATTGACTGCCTCAGCCCAAAAATATTCTGGCAGCTTAGACTCTGCCAACATTGTTCTGGAAGCTTCTATGAGTGTCCTATTCTTTCTTTCCACAACTCCATTTTGTTGAGGAGTTCCTGGCGCAGAAAATTGTTGAGTGATTCCCTTTGATGCACAGTGGTTCTCCATGATTGAATTCTTGAATTCAGTACCATTGTCACTCCTCAGAATTCTTACTGTTTTCTTTGATTTTCTTTCCAGAAAAGTGATATGATCTATTATGTGTTGTGAAGCTTCATCCTTTGAATGTAAAAAGAAAACCCATGTGAATCTTGTAAAATCATCTACAATAACAAGAGTATATTTATTTTTGTTAATTGACATAACATTTACTGGACCAAATAAATCAAGATGCAATAAATAAAAGGGTTCAGAAATGGTATTTATTGTCTTGCTCTTGAAGGATGATTACCTTTGTTTTCCAAGTTGACATGCTTCACAAAGTCCATCTTGTACAAAATCAACCTGTGGTAATCCTCTTACAAGATTCTGTTTAACCAACTTGTTGAGTGTTTTGAAGTTGATGTGTGACAGTTTCTTGTGACTTCACTGTTTATGCAATCCTCCAAGCTGGCTTCATAAATGTTACCATGTCTGTGACCTTTGAAAACCACAATGCCTGTTTCTTTGTGAGTCACAAGACACTCTTTGTTGTCAAAACCAGTATGGTAACCTTTGTCTCCAAGTTGACTTATGCTTATTAAATTGTGCCTTAAGCCATCAACTAGAGCTACTTGTTCAATGATGACATTCCCAAGTACAATCTTGCCATATCCCAGTGTTTGTCCTTTGTTGCCATCTCCAAAGGATACTTCTGGGCCAGCCATTTCCTCAAAGTCTGTAAGCAGGGATTTCTTTCCAGTCATATGTCCTGAGCATCCACTGTCCAGGATTAGGGTTACTTTCTTTACCCTAGTTCCCTGCATACATAAAGCAACTAGTTAGATGTTTTGAGGACCCAAATAGTTTTGGATCATTTTCTACTAATTTTAGGAGAAACACGCTTAACAATTTTCACCTTTGGCTTACCTGTCTCTTTTGTTGCTCTAGACTGTGGTGGAGTCTTAACAGTGTCATACCAACTCTTATCAATAGAAGATTTTAGCTCATAAAAATTGTAATACAAATCATGATAGTCCCTACACATATATATAGAATGAAATATGCTACCACAGTGATAACAAGGTTTCTGTGGTATGTAGTGACTTTTCAGAGTCTGAGAAGGATTAGACTCTGATTTCATCTCAATTTTTGTTTTACAATCTATAGCTAAATGGTTTTGGTTGCCACATCTATAACACTTCTTTCTAGAAGCATTAGGATCTTTTTGATAATTATTAGCCTTATTGATGCCTTCCTTACCATTCCTATTTCTCCTAGTTTTGGTGGACTCTGATAAGTTCTCTAGCCTTTCTTTCAACTTAGACTTAGACAAGTACCCTATGTTTATAATTTTCTTAGAGTTATTTGCCCCTGTTTTATCTGTCTTTTTGTCAACAACAGGGGGACTATTGACAGATGAGTTTGTGGCTTCAGTTTTTTCTTTAGGGATCACAAACTTAACAGGAACAAATGTACTTTGTCTTTAGTCTTATTAATTTTTCTAGCTTCTTCATTGTTATCATTCTCAACAATAGGTCTTTTGTCTTGACTCTTGTCATAGCCTAGACCAGCAGTTTGACACACGTTTTGATTATTGAGAATTTCTTGAACTTTTCTTCCAGAGTCTGTCCAATCTTTAAACTTAAGCCTTTCTTCTTCTAGTTCTTTCCTAACATAGTCATAGGCTTTCAAAATTTCAGTGTAGTTATGACTATATTTCTCAGAATCCTTTTTGTATTGTTCCATTAATAATAACTCAGATTCTACATGACAATTCCTTTTAGTTAAGGTTAAATTTTCTTCTCTCAACCTTTCACTTTCACTAGTGAGAGACCTACATGTTGTCATTATTTTATTAACCTCACTTTTCACAATCTCTATGCCATCAGAGTCTAAATTAATTAAGGATTCAAGAGTAAAGATTGATACCTGAGTTTTAGGAGATGAGGGTTCTTTGGGAGACTGTGATTTTCTTGAGGAGGATGCCATCAGTGCTAGATTTTCATAATCAATTTCATCCTCTGAGCTTGAGTCTGCCCAGTCCTTTCCTGTTGATAGAAGTGTTTTTCCTTTTCCTTGACTTTTTGACTTTCTGCATTCACTGGCAAAGTGCCCCAATATTCCACAGTTGAAACATTTGACCTTTGCTTTGTCAAGTTTGATAATTGTACTCTTACTCTTCTCAACCTTTTCATCTTCCTTCTTGAATGATGGCCTTTTGCTAAATTTGCCAGTTCTTTTGTTGAATTTCATTCTTTTGAAATTTTTAGCAAACATAGCCATCATTTGACTTAGATCAAACTCTTCATCAGAATCAGAGTCTGTGTTAGTAGATTCTGACTCCACAGCAGCTTTATCATTCTTTCTTGAATCCTTGATTCTTGCTTCTGTGGATGGTTCCTGTTGTTCTTTCTCAGACTCCATCAAGAGTGCCACAGATTTTGTCTTTACAGACTTCTTATTCTTTCTCTATTGCATCTCCAAATCATATGTCTTGAGTCTGCCATACAATTCTTCTAGAGTTAGTTCATCCAAATCTCTAGCTTCCCTTATGACTGTAGTCTTATTGTCCCACTCTTCAGGAAGTGCTCTCAGAAACTTGGTGTTCATATCTTCAGAATCATAAACCTTACCAAGCATAGCCATCTCATTCAAGAGTTTTGTAAACCTATCATACATCTCAGTGATAGATTCTCCAGATTTTGCTTCAAAGTACTCATACTCTTGAATAAGCAAAGACCTAGCATTCTTCTTGACATCTTTAGTCCCTTGACAGTGCACCTCAAGTTTTGTCCACATCTCCTTAGCAGTCTTGCATGATATGACACAGTTAGTTAGAACAGAATCTAAATTGTTAAAGAGAATGTTATTTACTTTTGCCTCCTTAAGGACATTTTCTTTGTCCTCTTTTGTCCATTCAGCCTTTGGTTTCTCAACGAGGTGTTCTTCAGTTATTTTGCCTTCCTCATTGATTTGAGGCACAATTTTTAAGGGCACAAAGGGTCCTTCATTAATCCTGTCAAGATAGTCAGGGTCTGTTGCTTCCAGATGGTGCAGCATCTTAACCTTCCGGTGGGTGAACTCGTTTCTCTTAAGCATAGGAATCTCAGAATTGCCATCTTTGTTTCCAGACATCTTTGATCGATTTTTAAACGTTAGGCTCTGATACCAATTGTTTTCCCAGTCGTACAAGTAGAAGGGGGGGTTGAATACTTGTATGTCTTTTCTGCCCGATTTAAAATCAAATTAAGAACAAACTCAAACACAAAGATATGAATAAGTACTGTTTTGTATTATTGATTTGTAAATACAAAACTCTCCTAGGGTGTACACAAACCCTAGCAGCTTCTCTGTGTTTATCATAGCAACTCTCTCTATCTCTACGCTCTCACAAAATTTCACTCAGATAGTTATGCTTCGACTTCCACACTTTTACAATTAGGTTACATAGAGTTTATATAGAGAGCTGCCTATCAACTAATAACAGAAAGATGAATTATAATAGGAATAGAATTCCTAATTATTAGTTGACAGTTTCCTTCTAGAATTCTCTTTCTTTCCCAGAGCATATCTGCAATATATTTATCTTGATCTTCGAAGACTTTCCATTCCTGTGATCTTCTTCCAAATTTATCCTCAACTGTATAGACTCTGAAATCTTCAGACTCTGATGATCTTCAGACTCTGATCACATGTAGACTCTGATAGATCATAGACTCTGATAGTCTATAGACTCTTATCACCTTCCAGACTCTGGTTTCTTTTTCTACAGAAATTCTTCCAAGTACAAATAACATGAATATTGACTATCTAGACTCTGATTATACATTTCAGAGACTAGAAAAACTTATTACAGATAAACTAATCTAGACCCTGTTCTAGTATTTTGTACATCATCAAATGAATATATCCCTAACAATATATGCGATCTATCATGATTTGGTATTGATACAATATGTATATATTTTTATATATTATGAATATATGATATTCATATGATGTATAATCATGTGATGATTGTGTGTATTGATGTATGTATATGATACATGTTTGTTCTTATTATGGGAATCGTATTCGATACGAATTCTGAAATGGCTGCCGTAGATTTTCTGAAATCTGTGTCCGTTGTCCTATTTTCGCAAACGATATATGTTTTCTGACTGGAATCGGGTCACTGAGCAATACTGACATGTTCCGCTCTGCGTCTGTAAGCCATTAGATGTCGTTACAGGTCCCAAAACGGTGATTTATTATTTTTTGAAAATTATTTGATTTTTTAAAATTTTGAGTATATGTATGTATACATTATGAATATATGATATTCATGTGCTGTATAATCATGTGATGATTGTATGTATCACTTGTGTATGTATATATGATATATTCTTGTTCTTGTTATGGGGATTGTATATGATACAATTTCTGAAACACCGCCAGATTTGGTGAAATCTGATTGCCATATCCGATTTTCACAAATGATATGTGTTTTCTGACTGGAATCGGGCCAATGAACAAAACTGATAGATTTTCTATCAGCGACAGGTCTGTAAGGCGTTTGACGTCGTTAAGGGCCTCGAAACAGTGATTTATTGTCTTCAGAAATCTATTTTTAATTTTCTGAAATTTCGAAATTTGTTATATATGATTATATGATATGTTTATATAATATGAGATATATTATATGTGTTATGTGATAACATGGTGGATGGTTATGGCCTAAAGATCCATAGTATAGTGGTTTTTATTTAAGGTATTAGTTTCTAAATACGACTTGCATGTCGTTTATTCATTGTAATTTAATTATCTCGAATGTAACTCGAGTTCTTCTTGTAATTTCATTAGAATAGTTTTATTTTTATTATTCAATGTAATTATCAATGAAGACTTGCAAGCAATGAGACGATTCAAAAGGGGATGATTGAGCAATGAAGAAAGAAGACATGTAATAGATAGTATTTTATAACCACCATAGTCTGACCTTGATATTTCCATTAGCTTGGAAAGATCACATAGGATGGGGCCATAACCAAACACGTTTAATTTACGCATATTGCATATATGTATATGATTTCATATATTGGTATGTATGTGTAGATATAATCGAGATGCATGCTTAATATTGATTAATCATGTATGTATTAGATACGACACCCATGCCATGTTTGCTTAAGAAAGATAAAATCTGGAACGATTCAAGATTTTAAAATTGAATAAACGATCATGAGATTCTTGTGTTTATGAAACACGGTATTAAATATGAATTTTCTTTTTCTGATATGGGGAGATTTTGTCAAAAGCGGATTATTAGTTTAATTCGTAAGGAAGTTGGGTTTTAAGTGAGACCGCTTGTGCCTTCTCCGACGACCTGGAAATCAATCCATTGACTAATATTGAAATGAATTATTTGATCAAGGAAAAATTAAGAATCTCTTTATGATGGGATCATGATCGTTCATATAAACAATAAAATCCCTAAATACATATTAAGTTAATCGGATGCCTTCCAATGTTTAATACTCGTCAAGATCTAGATTGAGAATGAGTGGGTTTGCCAAAGCAAGGTGCTTTTATCAATCATGGGAAGATGTGATAATAATTGTACTTAGTTTGTTGAAACATTGGGTCTAACTTAACTAAATCATCATAATAGGATTGTGGGTTTAGAGGCATAAAGTTTTGTGAGATTTATTGGATAAATGTGTACAAATGGTTGTTCCACCAAACTTTCCAAGAGTTATATTTGATATAATCGACAAATGTTGTCTACCTAAATAGTCATGTTTTGAGTGTATTAGCCAACGCTATCTTAAAACATGGATGAAATATGGATCTTGGCTCACTAGAAAGATTTAAAGAAATGTTTTCCGAATTAATAGTTAGGGCTATTAGTTTGATAAAAATAGTGGGAGGTATATGGTGATATACCATAATCACTTAAACATAATTAATATTAAATTTGTAATCCGGTTTATTTTATATACTTTAATATTGTAGATATCAAATGATAAACACAAACAACTTCTCTATGCGATCAGTTCTTGAGAGGGATAAGCTGACGAGAATATATTTCCTTGACTGACATAGGAGCTTGAGGATCGTCCTCGGACACCACGATGTTAGTCAAATCTCTTCCCCTGCTCTTAAAGTTGAGAATATAACATGTGCAAATCATAGTGCCTATTGGAAACAAATTGATGTTGCGACTGATGTTTCATGTCTCATGCTCACAAATATGTGTGCTGAGCTTAAGAAGCAACATGAGCATATAGATGCTTATGAGACGATTGAGCACAAGATATATTTAAAAATGAAACTGCACTATACACTTACAAGTAGGGAGAGTGAGACCCGGTTACACCACATATTCTAAAGATTATAGGGTATAATGAGTACCTTTGAGATTTTGGGTTTCCAGATTGGTCTGGAGACTTAGTTAGATTTGATCTTACAATCCTTGGACAAATATTATTCTTAGTTTGTTATGAACAATAAAATGAATAAGATTGGTAAAACACCCATTGAGTTGCTAAGACAATATGATAAATGCATGAACTACTACTATATTGATGGTAAACATAGGGAATGCAAAAGGGAAAGGAAAATGGAAAGGCAAGGAGAAGATTGGATCTAGTTCCATTGTCAAACCAAAGTCCAATCCCTAAAGTAGACTCTAAAGTCTGAATGAGGTGTTGATAAACAAGACGATTGTCGCTTCTGTGGAAAATTGGGAGACTGGAAATTAAACTGTCATGCTTATTTGGAAGATCTGAAAAAGATGATCAATAAGGGTCAAGCTTTAGGTATCGGGTTGGAATTGGAGTAAAAGTAGTTGCTCTGGTTAGAGGAAGAGGAACTCGTTACTTAACTTTTAGCCTATAAGGAAAATTTAGAGCTTGATAATTGTTATAACGTGCTTGCAATTGGCAGAGACATTATTTCAGTTTCTTGTTTGGACAAGAAAGGCTTTTTCATTTTAATTAAATAACAATTGTTGTTTATTCTATTTTGATGATGAGGCTTATAATGTTGCACAACTAATTAATAATTTATATGTTCTAAAGTGACTCAAATCAAATATTACCTTTGGCACTGTTGTTGAGGCCATATTAATGAGAAATGCATTTCCAGAATACATAAGGATACATTCATGGATAAGTTTGATTATGAATTATACAAAAGGATGCGAATCTTGGTTTATTTGGCAAAATGACTAAAGCTCCTTTTACCGAACATGGTGAAGGGGTCATTGAACGGGTATGACTTATACATAGTGATGTATGTGGTCATATGTGTACGATGACAAAAGGTAGATTTTATTAACTTCATAAAATTTACTAATTTTTAAGTAGATACGGATATATGTTTCTTTTGAAAAACTAATCCGAATCATTTGAAAAGTTCAAAGACTATAAAGATGTAGTAGAAAATATCAAAGAAAAGTTTTTTTTGATAGGAGGGATCACACCTTGTTGGACATGGTGCGATCAATGTTGAGTCGAGGAATGTTCCAATTAGTTTTTGGGGTTGCACCCTGGAAATGGCTCCACATACACTTAACCGTGTTCCTACTAAAATGGTTCAAAAGACTCCTTATGAGATTAGGATTGAGAAACGTCACAGCATGTCATTTATGAAAATTTAGGGATGTGAAGCGTTTGTGAAACGTCTAATCTCTGACAAGCTAGGACCAAAATCAGACAAATATAATTTTATGGGATACCCAACTGAAACAAGGGGTTATTCCTTCTATAATCCTTCCGAGAACAAAGTGTTTGTTGCTTGAACTACTATGTTCCTTGAGAGAGTTGCTCTCTAAGAAAGATAGTGGAAGGATAATAGATCTTGATGAAGTTCGAGACCCACATGATAACATTGAATCAATGGAGAAACCTAAGCAGAATGTACAAGAAAATAATATTGCTCAAGAAACACAGGTTATTCGTAGGTCTAGTGGGATTCGACATGAGCCCGAGAAATATTATTAATTTCTCTTGACTCAAGATGGTGATGTGATGCTTATGAAAAAAGATGAGCCTCTCACCTACCTAGACACTATAAACACTCCAGATTCTAAGAGATGGCTGGATGCCATTAAATCTGAGATGGAATCCATGTATACTAATCAAGTATGGACTTTGGTTGATCCACCTGAAGGGGTAAAACCTATAGGGTGCAAGTGGGTCTTCAAGAAGAAGACCGACATGGATGGTAATGTACAGACCTATAAGGCACGATTGGTGGCAAAATGTTTCAAGAAAATTCATGGTATTGACTATGATGATACCTTTTCACCAGTGGTTATGGTCAAGTCCATCAGGATTTTGCTTGCTATAACTGCTTACTATGACTATAAAATCTGGCAAATGGATGTCAAAACCGCTTTCTTAAATGAGAGCCTTGAAGAAGATGTGGATGTGTACATGACATACCCTGAGGGTTTTGTTGATCCAAAGGATGCTGGAAAGGTATGTAAGTTGCGTCGATCCATTTATGGATTAAAGCAGGCCTCGAGGAGATAGAAGATTCATTTTGATGAAATAGTCAAAAAGAGTTTGACTTTATTCAGAATGAAGATGAAACTTGTGTTTACAAGAAGTTTAGTGGGAGCCATGTGACATTCCTAGTATTATATGTTGATGATATATTACTAATAGGGAATTTCATTCCTTCTCTATAGACTGTGGAGGCTTGGTTGAGAAATAATTTCTCAATGAAAGACTTAGGCGATGCGACCTATATATTAGGGATCAGGATCTATAGAGATAGATCAAGGAGATTGATCGGCCTAAGTTAGAGTACATACATTGACAAAGTTTTACATCGATTTCGAATGCAAAGAGGCTAAATGGATATGTCCCAATGTCTCATGAGATAGTGATCTCAAAATAAAATTTGTCTTAAATCATTGGATGATAAGGACATCATGAGTAAAGTTCCATATGCGTCAGCAATTGGTTTTATAATGTATGCAATGATATGTACTCGTCCTGATGTCTCGTATGCTTTCAGCATGACGAGTAGATACCGGTCTAATCCAGGTGAAGGTCACTGGACGACAGTCAAGAATATTCTTAAGTACTTGAAGAGGATTAAAGATTCATTCTTGTTATATGGAGGAGATGTGAAGCTAGTTGTAAGAGGTTTCAGTGATGCTGGTTTCTAGACAGACAACGATGATTTAATGTTTTCTATCTGGCTTTGTGTTTTATCTATTTTTATTGAGATGTTGTATGCTGGAATTGTTCACAGCAGAGACAGTTGTTGATTCTACAAAAGAACTTGAGTATATTGATGCTTGCGTAGCATCCAAGGAGGCTGTTTGAGCATGTACTTAGGAGATATCACCTAGTTAATGAGATTAATGATCAAGGAGATATAATATATGTAAAGTGTATACTAATAATAATATTGCAGACCCACTGACTAAGGCTTTGTCGTAGCAGAAGCACGAAAATCACACTAGTTCCATGAGTATTGGATACTTGGGTAATTGGCTCTAGTGCAAGTGGGAGATTATTAGTAATTGTGCTCTAGAGACAATACTTTTTATTTTAAGGAAAATATTTATTATTAAGGATTATGTTTTATTGATTATTATTTATTTATTATGTTTTATTTACTGCGTAATAAATTGAAAGCATAATAAATGTCCTTGGAATTTTGATACGTATTATATATCTTTAAGTATGTGACTTAAAAATGAGATTATATGAATAGTATCTTATTCCTAAAATTCCCTAGTCGAGTATTATTATTTAAGGACAATAATAATGCACAAAGACTAGTATGTTTCTTGACAGATGACCACATCTCATTGGTCATAGGTATGGTGATACTAAAGTCAAGAACATAAGTGCATGTCTCAATGCATGGCACTGGAATGACCCGCCGTGAGATTCTACATGTTAAATAAGTGTCATAAGTAATTCTCACTGTGATAATGGTATAATGATCCTTAGACCTGAAATCATTATATTTCTATACGAGAATTAATATAGTTTGATTACATTAAAAGTTACCTTTGACCGGGTAATGATAAAAGTGGACATTGGTTATATTATGAATCGTATGAGAAATATGAATGATCTAGATAGGATTTAATCCTCCTAATTTTAGGAGTGATATTATTGGCCTCTTGTTTGAGTGAGACTATGAAATGCACGGCCGTACTCAAATATTGATTTGATTTGAATAGTCTACTCATCGATCAAGAAAATAAAGATTAAATTATGAAGAGGATGACACGAGACATGCCTTGAGTTTAATCTATAATATCAAGATTAAATGGATTATATTACATGGAACATTATTCACGAAATGCTTAATCGAATCACCGATTTATTATTATTACTTGGGTAGCAATAATGTATTACTAGATGCCGCTCATTGTTTACAATTTTAATTAGATATTAAAATTGTTGTCAACGTAATAATAACCTACAGGGTCACACACAAAGAACGCTTGAAGGAGAAATAATTTAAATTATGAATTTAAATTAAATAAGTAATTTATTTTATTTATGATATTAATTAAGTATGACTTAATTAATTATATAAATAGAATAAATGAATTATTTAAACTAATTCCAAAATTAATAATTAATAAGTGAGACTTAATTAAATAATTTAGAATTTTGGATTAGTATTAATTATAATTGGATTATAATTAGAAAACTTATTCCTCTCTCTCTATATAATCTCTTTATGGGCTGATTTAATAAAATAGACATATTTTTACTAAAACCTAGCCGTTTTGAGAAAGAGGAAGATAGAGAGAGAAGCAGTTTTCGGGTACTAGTACACATCAATCCTTCATGAAAAGTGTTCGTGTGGATACCGTAGAGCGTAGATCGCGAGAGCGGGATACGTGGTGATTAAACAAGCTTTGGACCTCCATTAATCTTCCATTAATGAACTGTTAAAGCTTTTAAAGGTATTTATTCTTTATCTCCGAATTAAATCTTTTGTTTTCGCATGGATCCTGCGGAGGGTTTCGCTATTTTGATTTATTTTTCGCGTTTATTCCGCTGCGTTTGTGTCCCGAAACCCTTCATACCGGATATTCATAAATTTGAGAGACTTAAGGCTTTTCAAAAGAAGTCCTTCTTGTAAGAGGATGGTCACTATTCTGGTGAAAAGCCTGATGATTCTCTACTTGAAGAAGAAAAAGATGTAGCTGTTGACCTCAGCTTTACACCGTCTCAACTAGCTGCTGTAGTCACATATATATCTCATATCCAAACAAAGCTGACCAATGTGGATAATACCACTGCTCCACTCTAAATAAAGTATGAAACTTTGTACTCTCTTCAACAGTCCAAGGATGTTGTTATGAAAGATTTATTAGCCAATTTCAAGGCTAAACAGACAACTCTCGAAAATTATGTCAACTCTCTAACTTCCAAGGTAAATCAAGTTATCACTACCCAAGCCTACATCACTTCTGTTCTTGAAAACATTCTTTTGGCTGTCACAAGGGGGATGATGTCCAAAAGGGAGAGAAGAGGGAGGCTGGTGCTGTGTTAGGTCCAAAATCATCATAGAAGGGGGGTTGAATATGATATGGTAGATTTTTCATTTAATTACGGATTAAGTGTTTGTGTTATTGAGATATGAAAATGCCAGTTATTGAAACACAAAGATTCGGGGAAATAAAGATATATTATTAAATCCCTGAGTGCTACAATTCTAATCAAAATGATTAGCTTCAATAGGTTCAATCAATATTACAACAGATATACAGTTGGGTGAGTTTAATGTGTGTCTTTAATGGAGCACCCGTCTGTATGTCTTTTGTGTTGAAGATGAATGAATACTTGTTGTCCGTATTGATTTCACCCATACATATTCTGTGGTCTTTTTGGAAATTGATTTCCAACAATGTATAAGTCCTATGTTGCGCCTGTAGAGGGTGAGTGGTGTGTAGGCGCCACAAGTAGGTTTGTTCGCCTTAACATTTGTTGCGCCATGCTTTGTTGCGCCACTAAGTGCTTGTTGGGCCTCTATATCAATGTTAGTGGCACCTATACAGTTATATCCTTGTATAGGCCTCACTAATGCCTAAGAAAGATTCCCACAAAAGCAATGTTGTGCCTATATGACCTTTTGTTGTGCCTACACACTATTTGCAGTGTGTAGGCGCCACAAACCTTCCATTTGAACTTATTTTGTGCCATAACTTATTTTGTTGCGCCTGCACTCTCATTCACTTATGCAGGCACAACAAACCTTCCATATTTGACTTAGCTTTGAATCTTGGTTTGTTACACCTAAGCAAAGTTTTTTGTGCTTCACACAATGATTCAATTGTGTAGGAACCACCAAATGTAGTATTACCTGCCTTAACAATTATCTTCAATTCTTGAAGTATTTACCACTTGGTTTTCACTCTCCTGGCTTGATCAACAAATTTTTTTCTGATTAACCAAGACAATTCTTTTCTTGTTGTGCTGACGCTTAGTGCACTGGCCTGGTTCACAAACGACTGACACTGAATTGAATTCCCTTGACTTCTGTAAAGCATAATGTAACGTAACGTAACATGTAACCGAGGAAACTAACTCAACACAGATGGTCGGTAACTTATATTAAAATGAAGCACGGAATCGACTGCGAATCGTTTATAAGTTGAATAAAAAAGACCAAATTATTAGAGGAAGCTTTGAAGACAATGAAGATCACTGAAAGAAGTTCATTAACATGTTCAAGCCTCAATGAAGAATAAAGTTGAAGTGGTTCAAAGGTTCTGAAAATGAAGAAGGTTTTACTACAGAGAAAACAGAAGATTCCAGTGAAGTTTAGAAGCACTTCTAATCAACAAGGAACAAAGTCAATTGTATTATAAAGAAGATGTGAAGATCAAGATCGTGTTAGACATTTGTGAACCAGACCAGTTGCACCAATCGTCGGCACAAAAGAGATTGAGAGTTGCATCTACGGATGAGAATAATTGACCAGATACTGAGATGAGTAACCTAAGTGGTATGTGATTAAGCCCAGAATAAATCAAGGTCGAATTAACAAGGAAATATTTATTTGACTTGGTTGCAGTGGAATAAATTATATTAAAGGGCTTAACAAGTTCAAAAATTGGCTAAGTGAATGAGACTACAGAAGCTGTATCCAGAAGTCAACTAGTCAAGCTATTTCGTCTTATTCACCAATGGTTAATGAAGCTATTTTGTCTTATTCACCTATGGTTATTAACCATCGGGTGAGATAAATAAATGGAAAAGAATTGGTGAAAGACAAAGGGCTTATTTTGTCTTATATGCCGATAGTTATTAACTATCGGGTAAAGGAAACAAAAGCAAGCTAGCACTTTCCGATGGTTGTTAAAGCTTAGAATAATTCCGATGGTTACTAATGTTTGAAGTAATTTATTTTATTTCAGGAATTGTTTTTAAGTGTCCGATGGTTATTCTACAGACTCATCGATACTTAAACAATTACTCAGTAAATTGTTCCGATACTTAAGGAAAAACAGAAGTGAAGAAGCAACTACTTTACTTGGCACAAAATGGGCCACGTATCCTAAGTTGAAAAAGAATACACAAAAAGCAGCAAAGCATCGTCTTTGAACATTCATTCAGCTAACAGATAGAGAGATACACAGAGCAATTAAAGAGAGAAAACACAGAGAGCATTCAAGAGAGTAAACACCGAAGCCATTAAGTTTATACCCACAACTGTTGTTACCTTGGTTCTTTTAATTAAAGCTTGTAACTTAACTGACTATACTAGTGAATCATTGTAACTAATCTACGGATTAGATTTGTGGAGCACCTCAGGGTTTATATAAATCAAAAGATATATTCGCCGAACTGTTGTTATGTTATTGCTCACCAACTGTTTGATTATATAACTGTTCGAACTGTATTAAGTCCTAAAAGAACCATTCCGTGAATTAGAGTTAAAATTGGACAATATCGTATTCAACCCCCCTTCTACGATATTTGGGACTAACAATTGGTATCAAAGCTTACGGATTGAGTTTACAAATCAGGATCTATTGTTCGGACTTCAGTATTAAGCTTCTAGAATTTTTCGCGAATTTTTTAATTTCCAAAATATTTCACTCAGAAATTTTTTGAACTTTAAATAATTTTGAAAAGTTCAATATCACAAGTTCTCAGAAAATAAGAAGTATTAAGGTTCCTCAGTTTGATAGAGTGAATTATAATCTCTGGAAAAAGAAGATGATTCTGTTTATTAAGGCTGCAAATCTGTTGTACACGGGTATCTTAGAGAAAGGACCGTTTGTACCAATGAAGATGATTCCTGAATCTACAGTGGACGGAGTAAGAGTTCCTCAAAGGTCTACTCCAAAGGATTCTACTGAGTTCACTAATACAGAGAAAGAAATTGTTGCATTGGACATAGGCCTTCAATTGATTATTGTTGACTCAATGGATGAAGACATGTGCCATCAAATTCTAAATTGTATATCTGGAAAGCACATGTGGGAAACCATCGAACTGATTATGGAAGGAACAGAAGAAGTAAAAGAGAACCGGTTGGATATACTTACATTAAGATATGAAGCATTCAAATCTACTCCTGGAGAAACAATCACTCAGGTTTTTGAGCGATATAATAAATTATTAAATGAGTTGAGTATCTAGGGGAAGAATTATCCGTTAAGGGAAACGAACAGGAAGTTTATGTTGACTCTTCCACATCATGTTGAGCATAAAGTTTCTTCAATTAGAGAAAGGGACAACTTCAATGTCATGCCCCTTGAAAAGCTATATGGAAAATTGAAGACTTATGAAATGGAACAAGAACAGAGGTTGATTATCTATGGTTCCAGCTCAGTGGATAGTAAGAGTATAGAAGAAAAGCTATGATGAGTTCATAAGAGAAGACAATAAGGTTTATGAGAAGAAGAGTTCATAAGAGAAGAAAAGCTATGATGAGTTGAAAAGGGAGAATGAGAAGTTGAAACAGAGATTGGATGTTTTGGTTGCAAAAACAACAAGGCGAGGCTTACATTGTTGAAGGTAGAAGCTGGGATGACACAAATTCTAAAGAAGAAGAATATGGAAATCTTGCATTAATGGCAGACACTTCAGAAGAATCTCCATCATCAGCACATGTACCTATTCTCACCACTGTAGATATGTCTCTATCTGAATATAAACATACTGTTAATGACTTGAGTATAGAGATGTTTAACATTCATACAAGCATGCTAGCTTCTGAAGAAGAAAATGCTAGACTAGTTGCGAAGATTAAAAAGCTAGAATCTGGAAAGGAACAACTAGAGCTTGTAGGAATCACAGTTAATGACCTTAAGGAAAGAAATGAATATTTGGAGAATAAGGTTATCTGTAATGCAGAGGTTGAGACATCACTTATGGCTAAGATTTCTAAGCTAGAGTTAAAATTGGAAGCTTTTAAGAACTCAGCTAATATTGCTAAAGACATAATGGATAAGCAGAGCTTAGATAATAAGACATGTATAGGCTTTGACTACGATGAACATAAAAAGAAAAACAAGAAGGATAAAAGGAATATAATTTTCAATGCTTCTAGTAATGTTTTATTAGAAAATGAAAATGTTCCTTTTGTCATTAAGAAGAGTAGTAATCCTATCTTTAAGCTCCCACTCTCAGAACCCTTAGACGAAGATACTATCGTATGGAAACAAGAAATGCTTGTTGAGGATAAGTTAGAAGAGAAAGAAATTGAGGAAGATAATGTAGAAGAAGTTACACCTAATGAGCCAGTTAAAACCGAATCTGCTAAAACTGAATTAGGTGGTAACAAGAACAAGTCAAAGAGTAATAGGAATGGGAAAGTAGGTGTTAAAATTGCTAATTCTGCTACACCTGCACCCACTGCACCTAGGAAATTGTGTACTAATTGCAATTCTGCTGGACACCTTAGTCATGCATGTAATAAGGTTAAAGTAGAATCTAATATTCCTGTTGTGCAGAACATGTTTAGCATGAATAGTTTTCATTTGCCTTGTGGTATTACTGGATGTATGCCATGTGCTTTTAATATTATGAATGCTTATTTCAATTTGATGAATGCATCTAGTTCTAGTAATTGCATAGGCATAGAAAGAAGCATGAATAAGAAAAAGGTAAGGGCAAAGACTGCTAGTCCTCCTAAAGTTAGAAAGGAGACTCAATCTCCTAAACCAAAAGACAAATCTGTCAAGGCAAATGAACATGATTCGAGTTTAGTCAAAGTATAACTTAAAGATGTGAAAACTGAACCTCTTACACCATCTGCAAGAACCACTAAATTTCTTGGACCCAAACAAGTTTGGGTTCCAAAGAAACCTTAATCACTTTGTGGTTGCAGGGCATATGTACTAATGAAAAAATCATGTGGATTCTGGATAGTGGATGTTCAAGGCATATGACAGGAGACAAGTCCCTACTGACCAATGTGGTTGAGAAGACCGGCCCAGTTGTAACCTTTGGAGATGACAGCAAAGGCTTTACTAAGGGATATGGTAGTTTGGAAGTTGGAAATGTCATCATTGAAAATATCTCTCTTGTTGACGGTCTGAAGCACAACTTACTGAGCGTCAGTCAATTTACAGATAAAGGATATAATGTGGACTTCAGGAAGGAAAAGTGTCTGATCACCAACAGGAAAGATGAAAAGCTTGCTCTTAAAGGAGTAAGAAAAGGAAATCTGTTCGTAGCTGACTTAAACACTGCAAGCAGAGGAGAAGCAAGTTGTTTCTACAGTAAAGCAACCTGTGAATTAAGTTGGTTATGGCACAGAAAACCATCTCACCTGAACTTTAAGGCAATGAATTCTTTAGTTAGAAGAGAATTGGTGAGAGGGTTACCACAGATGGAATTCTACCAAGAAGGACTCTGTGAAGCATGTGAAAAGGGTAAGTCAAATAAGGCGTCACATAGAAGTAAGGACATGTCAAGCATCAGCGAACCTCTCCAGTTGATTCATATGGATCTATTTGGACCGGTTAATGTCATGTCAGTTTCAAAGAAGAAATATGCATTAGTGATTGTCGACGACTACTCCAAGTACACGTGGGTGTTGTTTTTGCATTCTAAGGATGAAGCACCTCAAATGGTAATCGATCACATTAAAAAGACTAAAGTGGAAGCTGGATTGCCTGTGCGGACGATCAGATCAGATAATGGAACTGAATTCAGAAATGCAGTTCTAAATGAATTATGCACGAAGCAAGGCATCTCAAGACAATACTCAGCCCCAAGAACTCCACAGCAGAATGGAGTGGTTGAAAGGAAAAATAGGACTTCGATTGAAGCAGCAAGGACAATGCTAAGCCAGTCAAAGCTACCTACATATTTTTTGGCAGAAGCAGTCAACACAGCTTGTTACACTCAAAATAGGACCCTGATTAATAAAGATCTAGAAAAGACATTCTATGAGATTATGACCAACAGAAAGCCATCACTGAAGTACTTTCATGTGTTTGGTGGAAAATGCTATGTATTGAAAGATGAACATCTGGGCAAATTTGATGCTAAAGCAGATGAAGGGATTTTCCTTGGTTACTCACTGGAGTCTAAGACGTACAGGGTATATGTGATTGAAACTCATAAGGTCATTGAAAGCCTTAATGTAACGTTTGACGACACCAAACTCCCAAGTCTTCAAAAAGATAAAGATTCTGAATCTTTGAAAATTGAAAATCTATCAGAATACTACTTAGGAGATGAAGACGTACCTGGTGTTGCATCTGGTAGCCATGAATACACGAATATTGATAATCCAGAGAAAAGCAGTGGAAGTATTGGTAATACCACACAGTCACCGTCACAGTCTGTATTTCAAAATCAGTCTGTTACTGAACCTGCTAGCTCAACTGGTGGATCATCAAATAATGAAGGCAACAACTCAGGGGGAGGTGAAGAAGGATCAGCTAGTCGCTCTCAACACAACCACGAAGAAGGACAATCATCAAGGGCTAATCTGCCTAGACAGAGGGTATGGAACAGAGATCATCCCTTTGAATTAATCATTAGTGACCCAGAGAGTGGTGTGAGGACTAGAAGAGCAACGGAGAATGAATGTCTGTACTCTGGTTTTCTATCAGAGAAAGAACCTAAAAAGGTTGAAGATGCTCTAGAAGATCCATATTGGGTGATTGCGATGCAAGATGAACTCAATCAGTTTGATAGGCAGAAAGTTTGGAAACTGGTACCCATACCTAAAGACAAATCTGTGATTGGCACTAAATGGGTATTCAGGAATAAGTTGGATGAAAATGGCATTGTTACGAGGAACAAGGCCAGACTGGTTGCTAAGGGGTATTCTCAAGAAGAAGGAATAGATTATGACAAGACCTATGCACCGGTAGCAAGACTTGAAGCCATCAGGATGTTTTTGGCATTCGCAACACATTCAGACTTTAAAGTTTATCAAATGGATGTGAAGAGTGCATTCCTGAATGGGGAGCTGGAAGAAGAAGTATATGTAGAGCAACCTCCGGGTTTCGAGAACAAAGATCATATGGACTTTGTGTACTTCCTTTTTAAAGCTCTTTATGGACTCAAGCAGGCACCTCGAACATGGTATGCAACACTATCTGAATTTTTAATTGAAAATGGTTTTATCAGAGGTGTTATAGATAAGACTCTCTTTCATAAAATGCACAAAAATAATTTGATATTAGTTCAAGTGTATGTTGATGATATTATATTCGGTTCTACTAATGATGAGCTATGCAAGAGATTTGCTAAGTTAATGCAGAGTAGGTACGAGATGAGTATGATGGGCGAGCTTACTTTCTTCCTTGGACTACAAGTGAGTCAGAAGAAAGATGGAATCTTCATTTGCCAGGCAAAGTACATCAGAGATCTTTTAAAGAAGTATGGACTTGAAGATTCAGCCCCCGCTAAGACTCCAATGCCAACTGCCACAAAGCTTGATGATGACAAATCAGGTAAATCTGTCGACATCACAAGCTACAGAGGTATGATTGGATCTCTACTTTACTTAACTGCAAGTAGGCCAGATATTATGTTTTCAACTTGCTTATGTGCACGGTTCCAAGCTAACCCAAAAGAGTCTCACCTTATAGCTGTCAAAAGAATTTTTAGATACTTGAAGGGTACTCCAAATTTGGGAATTTGGTATCCTAAAGGTACTGGTTTTGACCTAATCGGCTATACAGACTCGGATTTTGCAGGTTGTAAGATTGACAGGAATAGTACTTCTGGAAGCTGTCAATTCTTGGGAAGAAGATTGGTCTCATGGTATAGCAAGAAGCAACACTCATTATCTACCTCAACAGCAGAGGCAGAATACATCGCAGCAGGTAGCTGTTGTGCTCAGATCCTATGGATGAGAAAACAACTCCAAGACTATGGCTTTATGTTGAACAAGATTCCAATATTCTGCGACAACACAAGCGCCATGGCTATAACCAACAATCCGGTTCAGCACTCACGGACAAAGCATATTGATATCAGGTATCACTTTATACGAGAACATGTCATGAATGGAATTGTGGAGTTGCATTTTGTACCCACAGAACAACAACTTGCAGACATCTTCACCAAACCACTAGACAAATCTACTTTCTCTAGGTTGGTTAGTGAATTAGGGATGTTAAATTTAAATTAATTTTTGTTTGCGAGGAGTTGTATGGATTCACAAGTTATTGAATTTTTATATCCAAAGGACTTGTGAACTCCAGTCTAACTATTTATCTCGGGCTTATGAATATCAATATTAATTATCATAAGTATACCAGTTATGCTTTGTGACAATTATTCGATATATCATAAGTAGTTAACTGCTACATAAGTGTTTGTAGTTAACAAGAAGCATAACAGTCTGTGGTTTAGAATTAATTGGTGGATTTCAATTCATGAAATCAGACTGAAAGATTCTATATCAGACAAGTTGTGAACGTTTTGTGAGAATCTGATGGTACTGACTTGATTATCTGTTATATTATTTCTCACAAAGCATGTGTAGCAATTACAGTTCTCAGTATTAATATGCATATCTGATTGAATGATTCTTAGTATGCTGTTATTATTATTATTTGAATTGTGATTGGGTTGGTTTTGAATTTTTGGAAATTACAACTGCAACAGAGTATGGAACAAATTTTTTTTGGTTTTCAAAAATCTCCAATCAACCACCTGTGTATAATATTTTAATATATGTATTATTATTTTCTGTGTGCAATTCAAGTTGAATTATCTTTAATTTTTAGTTATTTCTAAATTAAAATTTTAATAATTCTATTTTAGGAATATTAACTTTTTAATTTAAGAAATCTCTACTTAATTAAGTTTATGACAATTCGAATTTATATGTTTACATGTTTTAAATTATTTGATAAATGCAAGTTTTATTTTAATTTTTAAATCATTAGTATTTCAATTATTAATGATTTTCTAATTAAAATTAACTTACATGTATCGATAGTTGTTAACTATCGAAAATGTATTCTATTTTATTTTAAAATTAATTAGATTGCATGTCCCGATGGTTAACTTTGTTTTGTTTTATTATTTAAATATGCATGCATCGATAGTTGTTAACTATCGGAAAAAGTATTTTATTTTAATTAATTAAATGCGTGACCCGATAGTTACAAATATATATTTTATATTCTTTTCTTTGCATGATCCGATAGTAAAAAAAAAAAATTTTAAATATCCTGATAGTTAATAACCATCGGGTGGTGCATGTGCTGATAGTTTGACTAGCTATATAATATATATCTTTTTAGTAACATTATATCAACATATACACACAGCGACTGTTAACTATCATCGGAGCTAAATTGATTTTTTCTCTTCAAATATCTACAGTTCTAGGCCATATTTTACAATTCTAAAACCGTGAATGTGTAGATCTGTTAACTAGCTTCATTTCCGTACTAATTTTGCTTCGTTTTGTTTCGAAAAATTTCGAGTCTTTCGAACTTTGGGAATTTTTCTAGGGTTAACTAGAAGTCAAAAAATCGTAATAAAAATACTGGTGTATTTCAAATCTCTCCTAGTTTATCATATATTATTTTTAGAATTTTTGGAGAAGTTTGAATTTTTGGGTGTTTTTGGTTCGTATTCGAATAAACTCAGTTCGTTTTTTTTTTGGAAAAGTTAAAAATTTTGGTAATTTTTACTTGTTAAAAATGGCTGGAATTTTTAGTATCACTCGTACGAATTTAGTTGCCGAATATAATATTCAGACCCTACCTGCTGATTATCGGGCTTGGGCACGAATATTACTCGAATATTCTAGGATCAGGTATGCTTTAGTGACGGACGTTCTATTAAATCATAATATATTGCGAGACTGTTACTGCTCTGCTTCTGACTCCTCAGTTGGTGAAGTGTTGGCTTTTACTTTTCACTTAGGCAATCGGGAAATTAGGGTTACCGAACATGATTTGAATCGTATTCTTCGATTCCCACAGGATAATTTTGTTCAAGATCCTACACCCGAACAATTCGCTGATTTCTGTACTTTTGCCAACTACTTCAATTTCAAAGTTCGTGACTTGGGTGAAATGTATAAACAACATTTTCCTAAGGCATGAAATTTCTTTTTCCATACCATTATTCAGTGTTTTTCCTTTAAGAAGACGAGCACCCATGGTATTCCTTATTTTTATCAAGCTATCGGATATGGTGTTGCTAATAATCTTAGGTTAAACTATGGTCATTTGTTAATGCATAAAATTCTAAGCGTAATGGGACTTTCGGATAACAGAAACCTCCAACTTCGAAATGTGGAGTGTTTCTTTCCAAGGTTCTTAGAGCTTGTTATTAATGATGTATCTACTAACGAGGAAAAGCTACGCTATTATAGTAGTCCTACTTCTTTTCCTGTGAAGCAGAAGAACAAGATTGCTACGACTTTGCAGAACAACAATGACTATAACAACAACTCACCAGCACTAATGACAGAATTTATGAGGAGGTGTGTTATTGATATGGACAGAGACGTCCCTCTTGGACCACAAGAAGATATCCAGATCCCTGAACAAGATCAAGAAGAAGATCAAGTGCCTACCCATGAATTGGAGTTATCACAAGAAGAAACTGTTCAGGTGACCGAAGAGGTACAAGTTACATCTGGAGGAGATTCATTTGGGAATGCTAATACTCAAGATTCATATCATCCCATCTCTCTAACAGGTAGTAAGTCAGGTAGTCCTACTGAATCTATATCTTCACTGTTTACTAATTTGCACAATTTGTATGAAGATAATGAAATGGAACTTACTGCTGAGCCCTCTATGGCATTAGGACAAGGCAATGAATCTGCAACCCAACAGATTCTAACCCCTGCCTCAGAACCAAACACTACTCAATCCTTACCTTTATCTTCTCTCCAACCCCTGAAAAGAAAATTTGTCAGTGAGGGAGATAGTGCCTTAGAAGCACCACATAAGGCAGGTGAGGGAACCCAAACAGCTCTACCTCTGACTAGAAGGAGATTAGAAGAACCTGAGGTATCTGTTAGCCCATCTATGCCCTCTCAAAAGGACATAGAGCTGAAAAAGGCAAATACACAGTCTCTGGGGACATCCTCTCAACAGGGTGAACCTCTTGAAATTCGCCCGTCAGCCAGGGCATCTGAAAGAGTGTCAATAATTGAGCCTCCAACCAAGTTAAATGTTGCATTGAAAGGAGCACACACACAGGAGGAATTGACGGATGTTGCTACTACTGTCGCAGAACCTATGCGGGTAGATCCTGTACAGGTCATGCCTTCACAGGCTATTGCGGGAGTCACGGGTCCTTCATTGCTAAACATTACAGGATCCAATGTGATAAGCCCCCCAGGAGGAACATTCCTGGCTCCTAATAAGGAGGTCTCCACCACTATTAGTGGAAAGGAGAAGCAACTACTTGGCAATAGTTCTTCGGATGAGCCATTTAGGATTTTAACTGCAGGTACAGAAGACTTGCTGGAGTCAAGGAGAGTGAGTGAAACACCAACAGAACGTTTGAGTGATCATAATTCACCCACACCTCTAAGACCGAGCGAGAGAATTAAGAGACAAACACCTACAGAACCTGTCAGTGAGACACCTACCAGCCAAATAGATACCCTCACAATGCACACACAATCTCTAAGTCAAAGGGTTTATAACCTGGAGACTACTGTCACCGAAATGAAATCTGAATTTCACAGCAATGTCATGGAAATAAAATCTGTTCAATACAACATGTTGCAGGATTTACAGAATTTCAAGACGGATATGAAGAAGTTTGTTACAGATTTGTTTGAAAAGCATCAATCTCAAACTACTCAAATCCCTACTTCGGAGGATAACACAACTAAGGGGGAGATGATAGTGTGAGAGCAAGAAAAAGAATCTGGTGCTGATATGGGGAGTAAAGACAAAGGGAAAGGCAAGTTGGTAGAGGAAGAAGCAAACATTTATACATCTCAGGGGGAGCAAGATATACCGCTGGAGGTAAGGCTCACACTTGAAGAAGGAGAAATATGGGAACTTTCTCATACTGCTCCTACAGCTCAGGAAGATGATTTGTTTGATGAATTTGTAAATGGTGCCGCTTATCAGTTCACTGAAACTGACTTTGTGGAAACGTTTGGTTTGTTAGATGCAAATCAATCCAGGATAAGGGCATGTGAAATTGCACGAATGTCTCAAGAGAAAGTCAGAAAAGAACACTACAACCACTATATTGTAAGGAGACAAAGACCGTTGTTATTATCAAGAGAAGGAAATGCACGGGATAAGGCTAGGAGTCTTTTGCAGAAACCAGAGTTAGGAATGATTCAAAATAAAGATCAAAAAGTTCTGGAAGCATTGAAAGAAGCTCACAAGAGTCATCCATCAATAAATCAGTTCTTTCATGCATTGAAACAAACAATCAAATTGATATTCATCGCGTCTAACATCAATGGATGGCGGATTCAGATTCAATTCAATAATTCGACTACTAAGACCATTTCTTCTAATTTTATCAAGTTGAGGTCTCTCACTGAATTATATGTCATGAAGATTAGAGTGGACAAGAGATCTCATGTGAATGAACTTCTTACTGATATGATTGAAGATCAAATGAGCAAAGCAGAAGTTGAAGTTCACACAACTCCTTATACAATGATATTCTACAAAGACAAGTTAGTTCAGACACTGTGTTTGAGTGATGAAAGACTGAGTCTATATCCTCTGAAGCGTCTGAAATATGTTGAAGGGCTTCTTAGGAGTGAAGGACTTAGAACAGAATAAAAGTGGAAAGCTGCAGAGCGCATCTATGCTTATAGACTTAATGTCTTATCAAATCAATCTGTAGATATTTCCAAGGTCAGAAGAATAGATCCTTCAAATGGATCTCAACCAAAATTGCCTATATATACAAAAGAAGAAGGAGATTGGGACTTTGAAAAAGTCAAGGCAATGAGTGAATTCAGATTTAACCATCCAGGGAAAGTGTTCGAGTATACAAAGAAGCCATATTTTCCAATTGTCTTTCCAGATTTTGATGTAATCAGGGAGACAGAGACAATGGTGCTAAAGGATCCTCCAACAATCAGGTACAAGAACCCCAAAGGAAAAACTGAAATAGTTGATATCCACAAGATGTCTTACATGACTTCTAAGGAACTGGGTTTTATACTTGATCAAATCAAGACTTCGACGAACTACAAAGACAAATCAGCATTGGCAGAAATCTCTAAGCTTTACATGGAGAAGTTGGAAGCAGAATCATGTTACAACACTGATCGAGTTAAAGCAGTTCCAAAAAGGTTGAGTGTTAAAGGAAAGACGAAAATTCTTGAATTTACATTCGAACAGGTTAAGCAGATCAGGAGAGTGGCTGTCTTGCAAACACTTCAGGAAGCTTTGTCAGATCCCAAGCCAAGAAATATGCTAGAAGAAGAAGCGCTGGATCTAGTGAATGACCATCTAGCAAGTCTTGTATATCAGTTCAGACTAGAAGAACATTCATTCTACATTGTAATTGTTTTTGAAATCTGGAAATGTATTATGTGATCTAGAATGTATTTAATATTAGATTACGATCTTCTATTTACTTTTTCTTGTAAGTTAGTTGAGTTATCCTCTTAAGGGATTTGCTTGTCGAACTCTAACTCAACATAGATGGTCGGTAACTTATATTAAAATGAAGCACGGAATCGACTGCGAATCGTTTATAAGTTGAATATAAAAGACCAAATTATTAGAGGAAGCTTTGAAGACATTGAAGATCACTGAAAGAAGTTCATTAACATGTTCAAGCCTCAGTGAAGAATAAAGTTGAAGTGGTTCAAAGGTTCTGAAAATGAAGAAGGTTTTACTACAAAGAAAACAGAAGATTTCAGTGAAGTTTAGAAGCACTTCTAATCAACAAGGAACAAAGTCAATTGTATTATAAAGAAGATGTGAAGATCAAGATCGTGTTAGTCGTTTGTAAACCAGACCAGTTGCACCAATCGTCAGCACAAAAGAGATTGAGAATTGCATCTATGGATGAGAAGAATTGACCAGATACTGAGATGAGTAACCTAAGTGGTATGTGATTAAGCCCAAAATAAATTAAGGTCGAATTAACAAGGAAATATTTATTTGACTTGGTTGCAGTGGAAGAAATTATATTAAAGGGCTTAACAATTTCAAAAATTTGCTAAGTGAATGAGACTACAGAAGCTGTATCCAGAAGTCAACTAGTCAAGCTATTTCGTCTTATTCACCAATGGTTAAACAAGCTATTTTGTCTTATTCACCTATGGTTATTAACCATCGGGTGAGATAAACAAATGGAAAAGAATTGGTGAAAGACAAAGGGCTTATTTTGTCTTATATGCCGATAGTTATTAACTATCGGGTAAAGGAAACAAAAGCAAGCTAGCACTTTCCGATGGTTGTTAAAGCTTAGAATAATTCCGATGGTTACTAATGTTTGAAGTAATTTATTTTATTTCAGGAATTGTTTTTAAGTGTCCGATGGTTATTCTACAGACTCATCGATACTTAAACAATTACTCAGTAAATTGTTCCGATACTTAAGGAAAAACAGAAGTGAAGAAGCAACTACTTTACTTGGCACAAAATGGGCCACATATCCTAAGTTGAAAAAGACTACACAAAAAGCAGCAAAGCATCGTCTTTGAACATTCATTCAGCTAACAGAGAGATACACAAAGCAATTAAAGAGAGAAAACACAGAGAGCATTCAAGAGAGTAAACACCGAAGCCATTAAGTTTATACCCACAACTGTTGTTACCTTGGTTGTTTTCATTAAAGCTTGTAACTTAACTGACTGTACTAGTGAATCATTGTAACTAATCTACGGATTAGATTTATGGAGCACCTCAGGGTTTATATAAATCAAAAGATATATTCCCCGAACTGTTGTTATGTTATTGCTCACCAACTGTTTGATTATATAACTGTTCGAACTGTATTAAGTCCTAAAAGAACCATTCCGCGAATTAGAGTTAAAATTGGACAATATCGTATTAAACCCCCCATTCTACGATATTTGGGACTAACAACTTCTATTCTATTTCAGCTGATTAACTTTGGATTGTTGCATTACTTCTGATCACTGAAACCCTTTGACAACTATACATAAATCATTACATTGTCTTTAGTATGAAATTTTCTGAACTCTTATTTGTTGCCGAGGCCTGAACATTTGAAATGAACTTCTGTCGCTGACATTCAGTAAGCCTTTCATTTTGAATGCTCTGCAATGATGTATGCATGATTCTTGTTTACATGTCCTCCTGGATTCCTGTTCTGCATATTAGTATTATTTGACTGTCTTTGTTTCTTAGTTGAGTTATAGTTATCGCTATTATATACTACATTACATTGTGCTTTACAATCTCTCCCTATTTGATTGTTAGAGTTCGACAAGAAAATCCTGTGAGAGGATAACTCAACTGATACTTACAAGAAAAAGTAAAGTGCAGAAAGACAGTAAATAATATTAATTACATTCTGGATTGGATTTTACATTTCCAGATTTCTTTAAGTATAATAGAAGTTTGTTCCTCTAGCCTGAACAAATAATTATATGATCTTCCGCTTCTTTGTACTAAGTCTTTCTTGTTCTTTTATCTTGTTTCAGAGTAATGTTTTCTCAGCTCTTCTTCTTTATACTCCAAGCTTGCCTTGACTAGATCCCTAGCTTCCACTTCAAGAGTGTTGACAGGAGGTGGTTCTTCCAGTTTCTTCAAAAATTCAGTGAGAAATGTCGTTGAATTTGTCTTAGAGATTGACTCGAAGGCCAGAGATTGTCTCTTTGAAAACACGAACACTGTTATTCTCTTTGAACATCCTTTTACTCTGTTAGTGTCATGCATCGTCTTTTCTGCCAGTTTCTCCATCAGTACATCTTCAATCATCCTCAAAGACTTCTTGTCTAATTTGACAGTGGATCTCTTAACCTGAGAAAAGACTTTTCGAATAATTTCATAATTATTTCTCTTCAGTTTTGATAGTTATTTTTTCTTATCCACTCCATTTTTCTTGAATAGGAAGTACTTTATTCCATTCTGCTCTGTTTGAATGCAAGGTTCAAAATCTCTTATGGTTTTGAGTTCTTCAGTTCCATCCTCTCTTCGCACATACACTGGTTCTTGATAATATCTGGTTGTCTCTATTAGATATCTTCCTAATATTTTTATCGCTCTGTTCAGCCTGAATGCATAAATCAAATCAGCAGCCTTTAGATCTTCTTCAATTTTGTTCTTCTTGCTTCTGAGCCTCCCTTCTACATATTACATGAACATTACATGGCTTGACTCTAGACATTCATCTGACAAAGTTAGGTTATGAAATGTTGTTTCTTTGTAGTACTTGACCAGTGGAGGTTTTTCAAATGCTTCGACACCGATCTCTATAATCTTCTTCTCTATCCGATCTCTCAGTATCTCATTTTTTTTGTGTCCCTCAAAGATGACTTTCCTCTTCAGCACATACAACTCCACGATATTCATCTTCTGAAAGCTCTTTGTGACAAAATCCTATATCCCAGTGACGTTGAATTGATGTACATTTTCCATCTGTATTTGAACGCACTTACTCACACGCTTGTGATTTCTTCTGATAGCATAGAATAGAATTCATGAACATCTTCAAATTTTTCCCTCATGGTTCTGAAAAGATCAAGGACTTCTCTATCTTTCTTCTGAGTTAGAGATAACTCCTTCTTCTTCAGCAGACTCCTTGCTTCATCCCACTCAGGACCAACTTTAGCTTCTATGTCCTTAATTCTATTTCTTTTCTTAATAGCATGTTGAACTCTCTTCTACTTTATGCTCATTAAATCTTGAGCCTGAACTATGTCTTGAGTAACAACTTCATCTACACCAACTAGAAGACAGTCATTATAAAAAGCATATTCTTCTGCAAACTCCTCCTCAACATCTATTCTTGCAACCTTTGTTATCTCGTTTATTTCTATCTCAGTAGGAACATCCATTGGCACATAAGGTTCATATGACGCCCTCCCGACCCGGGGTCTAGATCGGGGAGTCACTAACACTCTATATGCAAGCACCCTAAATAATAATAACAGAATAAACACATATACACGACCCCGACTAATACCCTGGATCTTTCAAGGTAATGGTATGAAACAAGCACACATCTACATTCATTTACATTTACATTTATAATAACAAAATAATATTATTACAACTTCTGTAACATCTCAAAATCTACTAACAAAAGTACAAGACTTAACAAAGTCTTTCTTGCTAACTCGTCCTCGATCCTACCTGTTCACTAGCAGCCAGCCTAGCATATTTAATGAAAGACATGTTCTTCCTTGCAGTCTGCTTACGACGTACCATGATTCTCAAAAGCTGTAGAGGTTAGAAAATAAAAGAATGAGCCACAAAAGCTCAGCAAGTAACCATACAGGTTAAAACAGTTCTACAATATTATATAAAATTTAGAAATCCTTTCTCATAATCTTACTTAAAAATCATTCTTGGACATCATTGTCCGATAATTATACTCCACAATTTCTAATCTTGGTATTCATTATACGAAAAACTTTCTTTCATGGCTTTCACTGATAGAAGCACAGGTATTTGAAGAGTTCAGTTCAGGGTTATTGTTTCTAATTGTCTGGGGTGAAAGGTTTTAAGAAACTTCTAAAGTAATCATTTCAAGGTTTAGGAATACTTCGCAGGGGTTAGATGGATAACAAGAAGCAATGTACAATAAATGAAACGAAGTCAAAATCAAGATATATCTGACAGTTCTATGCTATATAAAGCTGGGTATTGTAAGGCATTTCAAAATTCATTACTAATCATTTCAAAAATCATTCTTGTAAAACTATCCTTTCATTAGGATATTGTTTTCCAAATTATTTCATAAAACTGTCCTTTCATTAGGACTTTGTTTTCCAAATCATTTCATAAAACTTTCCTTTCATTAGGACTTTTACTTATAAAACCAAATCATTTTGATTGGAGTTTTCTCACAACTCCCGTACAATATGGGTGATCAGCCACGTAAAGTCTCCATAACGGACCGAAGTCCCTCTGGACATAAGGAGTACTCATAAAGGCACTTATTGCCATTGGCCTTGGGCTATCTCATTATAGCCATTGACTATCTCATTATAGTCTTCACATAAAAGTGCTGGACCGGCGTCACTCGGCCTCTTACACCTCCAACCTATAGGAATCCGCAGAAACTATTTTGATCGGAATTCCTATAATATCAACACCATTTCTTTTAAAATAACCAAATCATTTTGATTAAAAAGACTTCTTGAAAGTCGGCTTTCATATTTAAATCCATCTTTTAAAAGTTAAGAGACAGAGGTAAATTTTATTCGAAGATAAATTTATATACAAGTCTCTTTTGCAGTAAGGTAAGCAGGAATCATGACATAGGAATCAAAATCATGTTATAGGAGTAAAGTCAGGTTGTAGGGTCAATTTCACAAGTATAACAAGAGATTTTAAAACAATTATAAAGCATTCGATTCGAAACAGGGATTAGGTAATAGCACTAGGGTACTCATCATGGTTAAAGTACAAATAAACAAGGTTAAGGAAATGGTGAAAAACACAAGTCACAGTTAAGGTTGATGGTTTAAGAATTTAAAACTAGTTTATAAGTTATCAGTAGCAGTTCAGAGATTGAAAAGTTTAAGGTATAGTCAAAACTTGTATAAGGTTGTAGTTTAAGTAAAACAGTTAAAGTAAGGCATGCTGTATCTTAAAACAGTTGAGATAAAGTAAAACAGTTCATAAAACATTTCATGAGTTTAAAGAGATTAGGCAATAGTTACTTGCCTCAAAAAGGAATGCTACAGCTACTGAACATGTGGATCTCACTATCACCGACTCTAACTCTCTACTTTCGCCTTTCCTTTATCTTTCACCTCAACGTCCTTTGTAGCTACACATAAATAGTACTATATCAGTATCTTATATACTCTCGACGTTCTCTTTAACGTTTAGCTACTCTACCCTTTCGTTACTGTAACCCCTTAACATATATAATATACAGTAGACATACTCTACTAATCAACCAATTATACACTGGCAGGCACGTAGCACATAGGTGTTCACTTCAATTATATAACATTATACTATTCCCGACTGATAGCAATGTCTATACAGAAGTGATGTGCCAATAATGTTTTAACAAGATCATTGGCTTATAAAATTTTGGCAGCACTTTCTCTGGTTATAGAGCTATCCGTCGGAATACAACCGACACAAATAATTACTAGACCACACAAGAATCTATATTTATTACCAATCACATCAATTATGAATCATACTAACAATACTCTCATGAATCATAAAAAAAAAAAATCAAAACATCACATTACTATATACTTCGAATCATAATAATATATATACATTTTCAAAAATAACTTATTATACTATTATAATTTGGAAATTTACAATACAAGGATTTAATCAAACTGATTTATCCCCACAATCCAAATACAATACCATTAACTAACTATACAAGCAAATATCATCAAAGTCAATCACATAATTCATTTTCGAAATTAATTACACATATATATTCGAAATTAACATTAACACCTAAATAAACGACTTATAATTTATTAAAACACATCCATATGCCCGATTAGAGCTAGCAAATGGTTCCCAATACCAAAACACACTTGGCAAAAATACAAATAAACATAGATACAAGTGATACCAATCGAAAAATACTATACAAATCGAAAAAAAATGACATGCAGATCTAACTAACAATCGACAAGCAACTAATGCATGTTACCAACTACTACAACCCATCACGTGCATAAACCAGTCACCGGCTCATCGGAGTCATCGCCGGTGACAGTTGAGTTACACAGTGGAAACCCATTTCGGGTCTTTTCATCACCGAGACCCAACTCCCATGCTCCAATCTGTGTTATTATCATCAAAAGCAACTAGGTTTCATGAAAAATAACCCCCCGACCTCTGCATGCAAGTCATAGCTTCAATCCAAACACATATACATATGGCCACTACATATATATACATATAATTTGCACAAAATCAACCAAGCAAGCATAACCAATACTTGTAGTAATCGAGTATACAAATTAAGTTGATACACACACACACACACACTTCGCACAATAGCTAGAGAGAGAGAAGTAGACCTGGAAAATGGAAGTGCAGAGCAAAAAGAGAAAGAAGTAGGTGGTGGTGGTTATATAAAGCCGAGGGTACAATGGTAATTTCGTAATTACTAGTTTCTGAATTAAAATTATTAAATTTCGAATTTTGATGGGAAAAGGATACAAAAATAAGTTTTATATTTTTAAAATTTAGAACATGATTTTATAAGCTCACACATATTTTTAAAAATATTTTTCTGATGAACGGATATTTAAATAAAAATCTTTGAAGTTTCAGTACAAAAATAGAAAATAAGAGTAGGAAAATTATTAAAATATTTTTGGGCTTGAATAAAATAAAATTTTATTTTTTAAAACTTTATGAATGTCCAATGAGCATTTTGGAAAAGATTTTATGATTTTTGGACATTCCAATAATTAAATATGGAATTTAGAATAGAAATATCTCTAGAATAAAATATGAATGAAAGATTTATATAAAATTACTGGAACTAGAATTAAATACACCACCATTTTTAGAACGTGTCTAAAATCACATAGAAGATACATATAAAATTTCATAATTATTGGTCACACCAATAACTTTATAAAAATCAAACAGTACATATATTTAGCATAAAAATCAATTAATCACTTTAATAAATCACTTAAACACATTGTGGTCAAACATGCAGTCAACTAGACATGTAAAATGACCACATACCAAATCTTATCACATTGGTGCACAAAAATAATATAACTCATATTAATTAAATATATATAAATATCTCAATCGTTCCAGTTCAAATATTTGTCCTTCCTCCAGTTGCCTCGCTCCAGGCCTATGGAAGATATCTGACTCCCCCTGAGCTGTATATTCCATGATCATTTCAGCTCCAACTTTTTCTTGTTCCATTCTCTCCCCCTCAGTTAGGTTATCCTCCCTTCTGATCGGAGTAATCTGAGCTGTTGAAGTTGATTGAGTTGAAATAGGGACTTTCTGAGCCAGCAGTTGTTGGACTAATTCTTTGATTGCTTTCATTTCAGCTCGCTACTGCTCTTGCACTTCCAAGATCTTCCTGATTGAATAGTGAATTTCTATGACTTGGGCCTCCAGATTTAGAATCCTTTGGCTGTGTGCTATGTGTGCATTGTGTGGGGGTGTTTGTTTGGTTAGTAGGTATCTCACTACTCACTGTAACTATTTGAGCACGACCCTCAACACTCACACTCGGTTGATCAGGGTCAGGGAATTGAATATCACTCAGGTTTATTGTTTCACTCATTTCATTCATTGGATCTTGATCTTCTGTACCTGCATTGAAATCCTTATCCCTTCTATGGGTAGGTTGCCTCTCCGCCGGATCACTGTGAGTGGGGAGAACTCCTTTTTCAGGAACTGGGGGTTTGAGACCCAGTGTGGTCACCACTGTGGATTCTGTAATGATTGGCAGAGATGTAAAATCCGTGATGCCAGCTGAAGCCATTGAAGGCATTACCTGCTCAGAGACACCCTGAACAGGTTCTACTACCGAAGCAGTGGATACTCTATTAATAGAGTCCACATCCCCTCTATGGGTGTGTTGTCCCTCCGCCTGACCTGAAAAGGTGGGGAGGACCTCCGTTGTAGGAGCTGGACTTGGAATTTCCAGAGGGGTCACCACCCCAGGCAATGTAGTGAATGACAAATGAGAGCCTTTGGTGCCCCGCGAAGCCTGTAAAGGCATTTTCACTTGAAGTGGTGATGCTGCTGATGCAGCTAGTCCTTGAATAGAGACCTCTTCCCTTCTAAAGGAGAGGGGGCATTTCACCCACTTAGGGAGGGAAAAATTCCTGAATAGGATCTGGAGATGTTAAGTCCAGGGGGTCACCACATTTGACAATGTAATGAATAGCTCGTGAGAATCAGTGATGCCCCCAACTGTTTGTGAAGACAGGTTCTGAATTGGATCAACCAAAACAGTACTAACTACTGAAGTAGCGGATTTTGTTTCCATCTCTGATTATGTACCCGTACCTTTCAGCATTTTATCAATTTCAAAATTAAGATCACGAAAGAAAATAAATGTTTCAGAGATTGGAGAATCAGGTTCCTGGCTCACAGTTGCCTTAGGTTTAAAATTCATTTTACGTCAATTTTGAGAAGGCAGAGCTGTAGGGGATATTTCAAAAATTTTCTGATCCGGTAGGGACTCACTCCTATCATCTAAATCATGGGTTATTTTTTGGTTTTAGGAGATGAAGGGAGTGTTTGTTGTTCTCTAGAAGTGGTTAGAACTGGTTGGTCTTTGTCAAGTTCATTGCCAGCTTCGATGGCCACTTATGGCTCTAGTGTGTGCATTGCCGTTTGAGGCATAGAGAGAGATATTGTGACAAATTCATCTTGTAGAAAAGCAGAATAGTCAGAGTCTAGAAGTGTACCTTCTTCCATTTGATCATCAGATAGGTCAGGAATGAACACATCAGTTGTTGGGTCCCGGAAGTATCGTAGAAGGGGGGTTGAATGCGATACTGACAACAATTTTTTTTTTTTTTCAGAATTTGCGGAATTAAATTATTGCTTAAGCTGAGGGTTCGAGTCCTTGTAGTGTTTGAGAGGCTGACTTACTAGCTTTCAATTTTCATTATTGAACATTTAAGATATAGAAAATTAGCAGGTAAGTAAACAAGATTCAAGTTAAATACGTATATTAAACTTAAACGGGTGTTACAACATTCGGTAGAATAAACATTTAATTCCTAGAACAAATTTGATATGAATTGTTCTACTTAAGGAATTAAACTCAAACCAGCACAGAAAGTCTGTGAATATAACTTTGCAGACAAATTACTGAATTTGAAAGTTTTTCTACTTTTGAAAAATGAAGCTCAAGCCTCATATTTATAGAGGTTGAAAAGCTAGCATGACTCTTCCAATATGACTTAATTTAACAAGAAATAAGCCTTGCATGACTTATTAAAAAGCTGGGCATGATTTTTTTCACTCGGTATGACTTTCAAAAATTCGGTATGACTTTCTGAAAATTCGGTATGACTTTCTGAAAATTCGGTATGACTTTTTTAAAGTCATATTCACATTTTATTTAATTAAAAAAATCGGTATTACTTATTTTAATTAAATAAAATCTGCTCGGTATGACTTATTTAATTAAATAAATCGGTATGACTTATTTAAATTAAATAAAATTAGCTCGGTATGACTTTCCAGAATCAAAGCTTCGGTATGACTTTTAATTTCTTCTCGGTATGACATTTCCTTTCTCTGCCAATTTCATTCTTTTTCTTTTCTTTGGACACGTGGCAGCTTGTGATTGGTTCCTTTTTAAAAACTCACCTGCCATTTCAATTGTAAAGAGAAATGGGCCTATTTCGTCTTTTAGTGGATAGGCTCCGTAGAAATGCTTTTCGACCCGCACAACTTATAATGCTCTAAACTGCGGTCTCTTGAACGTCGGAAACTGAACTCTTTTTGACTTAGAAATGATAAATCAATTCCAACCGGGGTTCCACCTTTAAGAATATATGACTCTGCATTTCTTCTGTGTCATTTCTTTTTCCGTCTTTTCTTCAAGTCAGTACCGTCAGGCATGTTTGGCTGTTTCTACAGTTGCAATTAGAAGTACCTCTGTTACTGAAATAATCTGACTCTTTAAAGTAGACAATACTTCTTTTCACCACTGCATGTACCCACTCAAATATTCAATCTTGGATTCTGACTCTTGTACACTGCATTCCAAACAAACCTGTAACCCTTTGAGCTTCCATCTTCTGTCTTCTGTCATTCTAAATTAATTAATCCTTTAATTAATTTAAGAAATAAATTAATTCTGAGTGAATTAATTTACTAATTAAATTAACTAATTAATTAATAGAGAATTAAATTAAAGTCTTGACTATTGTTGATGTAGATAAAACTCTTTTGTTCTTCAACAATAACCCTTTTAACCACTTGAACTTTTGATGACGAATCTTCACTGACATTGTTGACACCCTGTGCACTGGTCTGGTTCACGGATGACTAACTACAATGTTGATTCTCATTTCTGCTGTAGTGGTCTTTGTGTCTTCTCTTGTCCTGTCATGGCTTCTTTTGTTCTTCCTCTATATTCAATATTTATTATTTACTTCACTTTCTTATCTGAGTTGAGTTGTCATCTACTTATTACAAATAGGACTAGTCATATGACTTTCAATCTCCCCCTATTTGTTGTTAAACATTTAACACACAAATTCCTAGAGGATAACTCAACTAACAACTAAGAAAATAATACGACATTTAAGAACTGTAAATAATAAATTGTTTTCTGGATTATATAATACATTTCCAGATTTCAATTATAAAAGATAAATATAAGATTGATGTTCCTCTAGACTGAACACATTTAACAAAGTTCTATCTTGACTTACCTATCATTACCAGCTTCAGAAGTATCAACTTCACATTCTTCTAGAGTTTAAATTTTGTGACTAGGTGTCATTGGTAGATCTTCAGTGGCTGGTTTTTCTAGATCAGATTCTGCATTTCCAGATTTTTTGAGTAACTGAAATGAAAGATGTTTGTTCCTCTAGCACTGAACATATTATACAAGTAATATTATCTTCATTTCTCAGACTCATCACTACTCCCCCTTAGGATGGCAGGGATGAAGTCTTGTTCTCTTCTTACCATCTATCCTCTATTTCTCCAACTTCTGTCTTCACTTCTCTTCCAAGGTGAATTCATTCTCCCCTTACTTGAATTATCCAACCAATTTAATAGAGGTAACAACAGACATGGCATACATACAGCATTAAACCATCGCAAATATAAAAAAAATGCAAACTATGACATGTTATACATTTTAGAAAATCCGGTTAATTCCTATATACAAGAATCTTCTAAAATCAAATGGAATAGAAGAATAATAAATAATCATTAGTTCTATCCAATCCAAGCATGTTGTTATATACCCCCTTTTCTTGTTCAACAATGGAGTAATCCTTTTCTAGTAAAAGTCTTTGTTCAACAATTCTCCCCCTATTTGGATCTTGTTGAACAATTCTCCCCTTTGGATCTCTTGTTGAACAATTCTCCCCTTTGGATCTTGTTCAAACTTCTCCCCCTTAGTTGAGTAATCCTCTTCAGAATCCTTAATATCAGAAGAAATTTCATCCCCCTTAGTTGAGTAACATTAGAAATCAGTAATAGGGAATTGGGAATGGGATTTGGTAATTGTGCTAGTGTGTGATTTTCCTTTGTGTTTCTGACAAGTGTTTCGCTCATATACTCTATAAGTGTTTCACTCATAGAATATATATTTTCACTCTTTCTCACTTGTGTTTCACTCTTTCCTCACAACACTATTTCTCTCTCTCAGTACGGATGACATAATCGTTTGTACCTGCAAGAAAGATCACCATAGCCCCTTCAAGAGAGGTCATTGGTAGTGCAATGGGGTTTCGTAAATCCCCGTCCTCAATTGAATCCATTAAAATATTTGACTTTAAAAATTGAATTACTTCAGGAATAGATTCAATGAGTTGCTGATCATCTAAGATGATCTATTCCATTGGGAATCCAGATATGTTCCATCTGGGGAGGGAGACAAGGATCTATAATGTAGCAAATGATCCAAGTTTCCTCCTGACGTCTGTGAAGGCATGTTGATTCAGTCAGAATCATCAATCATTCTTCCTTCCTTGATATGGAAGTTTAGAATAATTGCTTCCGTCAATTCATCCTTAGTGTCTGACAATCCATACAGTGCATTTGAATATTACATATATGGTTTTCAGTGTTTGAGAGTGTCCAGATGAAGTTGACTCTTTACAAATGGCCTTGGATGACAGGCCGAATTCAATAGACTCACTCTGTTGAGAGAATGAATCTAGTAACAGTTTTGCCATTTGAAAATCTATACCCTTTTGGGAGGATATAAATTACTTAACAGTTGCCTTGGTTTCAATTTCATATTCTAACTAGAGGCAGAGCTGCTGGAACACTCATAGATACTTCTGTTTCTAGTGCACTAGAGGCACTTACTCTCTCACCCTCTTTAGTTGATTAAAATTTTTCTTTTCAGGGGGTTAGTAGATGAAGCTGTATCTATTTGAGTGTTTAGTTCTATGATCTGTGTTAGAGATTGTAGGTTTTCAATCCCTTGATCTTGTCCTATAGCCACTGAGGGCTCAATATATCAATTGTTTATATATTTTTATATCAATTGATTAAAGAATATATCAAGATCGAGATTACCTGCTTTTACCTCGAGTCGATTGCTCTTATTCGGCAGAACACATATATGCTTTTATTATTAGTGATTTTCAGATAAACAATATATATTATCACTAACAACAAAAATCATAATTAATTGCAATGAAACAATAACAAATTATCAAAACATGATAATTAATAATAATTTCAAAAAACAAGTAATTATGCTCCTGATATCTCATCGTATTAAAATTATGAAACTAATAAACGATGAATTGATTCAATTCATAATTTTAATAAGCTAAAATACCATTGCTAAATACTACATAAACATAGTAATGAAAAATAACATTTAACTTCATACATTATATTTAATAATTGTTACTTAAGAATATGACAATTATACTTATAACAATTATCAGTGATATATGTAAGCTCGAGAAAGTAGATGTAAAGAAATTCACAAGTCCTTTAAATATTGACATTTAATACTTATGATTCTTAGAACAATTTCTCGTAGAAAAAAATAAATTTTAAAATTAAAATGAAATAAAAATGACTATAATGTAAAAATATGCCAATTTTATAGGAAAAAAATATATGCCAATCGTATAGAAATAAATAAACACATAAATGTGCCAATTTTATAGAAAAAAATAAAAACAAAATAAAAATAAACTTACACACATATATATAAAGAAATAATAATATTAAAAGTTTGAAAACAAAAACAATATGTACCAATTGTTAAAAAAAATATATTATTTAAGAGCATGATAAGAAATTTTCTTTAAGATACATATCCCTTAATAAAATGCGGGAAAGTTGTATCTGATAAGAAAGTTCCTATTCCTTATGAATTTCCTATAAGACATACTTCCCATAATAAAATGCGGGAAGTTGTATAAAAGAAGAAATTCAGCACTCTTAAGGAATTTTAAAAATATATATATTTACAGTACTACCAGTTTCTAAAGCCACTGGGCGCTTACTGGAAAAAACCACTCGAGATAAAACGATAATCACCTTAACATTCCAAAACATATTTTTCATCCCAAGGAGAAGGAAAAATATAATAAGGAATGGTAATAGATTGCATTAAAGCACTTTCAATAAAAGAGTTTTGTCGGAACTAAAGATTTATCATTTAAGGGCATGATACAAAATTTTCTTTAAGATACATATCCCATAATAAAACGCGGGAAAGTTGTATCATAGAAGAAAGTTTTTATCCTTTATGAATTTCCTATAAGGCAAACTTCCCATTATAAAACGCGAGAATTTATACCAAAGAAGAAATTCAACTCTCTTACCAAATTATATCTCGTTAAAATGACTCTTTTCCTTTATACCTTAATACTGTATGATTTGAAAACAATTTTGCAAACCATTCTTATCAGATAGAGGACTATGATTTTCCGACTCATAATGCAATTATGATATTCATCATTTTCGTCCACCTGATATTATCCCTAACTTAAAATAGAAAATTTCATTACAATAGGGGTGGATGTATTCTTAGCAATACAGTATAAGGCCTTCAAAGCAACAACCACTGTTTAGGTACTTTGAATCAATGTGCAACAAACATTGAAACAAGTGTTTGAAAACAAATCATTTTACAAATGGTTGATACCTATAAGTAAAAACAATTTTAGAAATATTTCTAAGTATATAAAATATTGAGAATTTTATATACGCATAACTTAGAAAATACCTCCGTTATTTTCAATATTAGTGATTTTTGAAATATGCATTGATTACTTAGATCAGTAATTCTAAATAATGTCACTAATATTAAAAGTGTCACAATTATTTATAACAAAATATTTAAAAATATCAGAGAAAAATATCAAAAAAATTAAGTAAGATATCATTAACAGATACTCATAACATATTTATCATACAAACAATTATGCTGTATATTATTTTAATTCATTTAAATCATGAGACTGATCTGACATCGAATTGTCTGACATCATAATTTAAATCAATTAAGATAATATTTAAACTTATGCTAGAACAACTAATTACCACATATGCATATAACATTGTAAACATGATAATTAAATTAGTAGCAATAAGCACGAGGTACTGGATTTCAGATAAATTCACAAGTCCTTTAAATATGTAAAATTTAATACTTGTGAACTCATTTAAGAATTCCTTACATATGAGATTTTCAACAAATATACACATAAATAATATCCCAACTTCACTAACCAACTTAAACAAAATGAATTTATCAAGCTGTTTAACAAATATCTGCAAGTTATTCTAGTAAGGACTACTCTCGATATAAATGATACCTGGTGTCCATGCGCTTGTTACGTGAGTGGTGAAGAGATTATCCAGCAGAGTTGATGGAGTTTGACAGCTTCTAGTAATTACTTCCCTGTCTTTCTTTCAACCTGCATTATCTATATCTATATAGCCAATTAGGTTAAACCTAGTATCTTTAGGGTACCTAATTCTTAGAATTGGTAATCCCTTAAGATATCTAACAATTCATATCTTAGCTATAAGATTAGATTCTCTAGTATCCACGTGGAAACTTGCACATAGGCATATTAAGAATAAAATATATGGTCTTTATGCACAGTAGACCCATATATAACATAATCATGGTATACTTGCACTAAACATTATGTGTGTGTGCCTTGTATTCTAGAGAGATATGTGTATAACGACTCTAATATAAACTGATATTCAAGTGAATATCAGTTAGAGTGTCATACTATGTCCTTGACGATTGCTTGATCTCTTACCTCCGTCATAGAGAGCTTTGTGAAGAGAATGATATACAAATTCCAGTGGATATGAAACTTCAAAGTCCAGGAGTTGTTGTACATCAACTTGTTCGGCCCTAATAGTATCAAGTCTCGTCTCTGGTGCTTTAGTTAGATCTTGAAAGTCCCGAAGATTTTGTTTCCATCATCGTCGATACCTTCTGTAGCAACCAGTTTGGCTTTGTCCCTCATAACAATGCCAAAAATCATCCAGTCTCTGAAAACCCTTACAATACCAATTACAACTTTGTCTTGTGGCCTGGGTTCCAGATTCAGTAGATTCTGCCTTCGAACTGATTGAGATCATCTTGCATTGCAATCACCCAATCTGGATAAATCATTACTTCTTCAATCTTCTTTAGGATTCCAACTGTTTAACAATTGTTCTTTCCCAAAGAGTAATCATTTACTTTGCATAGCACTTCTAGTCTTTACTCTAGTATCCGGATCACTAAGAACTAGACTCCAGGAATGATTTTGACTCCAAACCCTTTGTCTCGGCAGATATGTTCTTAATATATTCCTTTGATCTTCATTGTATTAAGTATGACTAGTAGATCCTTCTTTTATTTTGCTCCCCCTGAGTTGCTGCTAGGATGTGTTGAGGATCCTTCACCTTGTTGAGTGGATTCTGTTAAAGTCCACGAGTTATGTAGATTCACTACCATTTCCACTACTAGGATCTGAATCATCATCATTAACATTTATTCCTTCTACAACCTCAGTTTCATCATCAATATCTGAATATGACTCTGACTAGATGTCAAGCTTCACAGATTCAGAATAGACTTTTATATTAATGCTCGGGAGCTTGGTGTAATAGGATGACACATTCAGACTTTCAATCACCTTCTCATTTTACATCACATCTTACTTTGAAAGCTTTCGACTTAAATGAGTAGCCGAGGAAAATTGTTCCATGGGCCTTAATTTCAAACTTATCAAGATGCTCATATAAATCTTCAATAAATATCAGTTTCCTCCAAACACACAAAAGAGCTTCAGTGTTTGCTTCTGGTTGGCCATTAATCATATGATGTCTTTTCACGATCTTGTTGAATAAAGAAGCATGCTGTGTTAATTGCTTCAACTTCAAAGTACTTTACTTCCAACTTGATCTGCCTGAAGTGATCAATCACCATATGTGATATATTATCTGTTGAATGCATGAACATCACCAATTCACTCTCAGTTGAGTGATCTTCCATCTTTCTTGCTTGAAATCAAACACTTTTCTATTTCAATGCTTTTCCAGAAAACCTTTTGACAAAGAATTCCCTAGTGCCCTGTAGATAGTGCTTAAGTCCGTTGACAAGAAAGATATTTCCAGTGATGACAATTCCAAACTCATGATAGCCAAGTCCCTTGTACATCCTTTGCTATCATTGAAGGGTTTCGTGACACAAACGCAGCGGAATAAACGCGAAAAATAAATCAAAATAGCGAAACCCTCCGCAGGATCCATGCGAAAACAAAAGATTTAATTCGGAGATAAAGAATAAATACCTTTAGAAGCTTTAACAGTTCATTAATGGAAGATTAATGGAGGTCCAAAGCTTGTTTAATCACCACGTATCCTGCTCTCGCGATCTACGCTCTACGGTATCCACACGAACACTTTTCATGAAGGATTGATGTGTACTAGCACCCGAAAACTTCTTCTCTCTCTATCTTCCTCCTCTCTCAGAGCGGCTAGGGTTTTTGTAAAATCTCTATATTATTAAATCAGCCCATAAAGAGATTATATAGAGAGAGGAATAAGTTTTCTAATTATAATCCAATTATAATTAATACTAATCCAAAATTCTAAATTATTTAATTAAGTCTCACTTAATTAATTAATTATTAATTTTGGAATTAGTTTAAGTAATTCATTTATTCTATTTATATAATTAATTAAGTCATACTTAATTAATATCATAAATAAAATAAATTACTTATTTAATTTAAATTCATAATTTAAATTATTTCTCCTTCAAGCGTTCTTTGTGTGTGACCCTGTAAGTTATTATTACGTTGACAACAATTTTAATATCTAATTAAAATTGTAAACAATGAGCGGCATCTAGTAATACATCATTGCTACCCAAGTAATAATAATAAATCGGTGATTCGATTAAGCCTTTCGTGAATAATGTTCCATGTAATATAATCCCTTTAATCTTGATATTATAGATTAAACTCAAGGCATGTCTCGTGTCATCCTCTTCATAATTTAATCTTTATTTTCTTGATCGATGAGTAGACTATTAAAATCAAATCAACATTTGAGCACGACCGTGCATTTCATAGTCTCACTCAAACAAGAGGCCAATAATATCACTCCTAAAATTAGGAGGATTAAATCTCATCTAGATCATTCATATTTCTCATACGATTCATAATATACCCAATGTCCACTTTTATCATCACCCGGTCAAAGGTAACTTTTAATGTAATCAAAGTATATTAATTCTCGTATAGAAATATAATGATTTCAGGTCTAAGGATCATTACACCATTATCACAGTGAGAATTACTTATGACACTTACTTAACATGTAGAATCTCATGACGGGTCATTCCAGTGCCATGCATTGATACATGCACTTATGTTCTTGACTTTAGTATCCCCATACCTATGACCAATGAGATGTGGTCATCTGTCAAGAAACATACTAGTCTTTGTGCATTATTATTGTCCTTAAATAATAATACTCGACTAGGGAATTTTAGGAATAAGATACTATTCATATAATCTCATTTTTAAGTCACATACTTAAAGATATATAATACGTATCAAAATTCCAAGGACATTTATTATGCTTTCAATTTATTACGCAGTAAATAAAACATAATAAATAATAATCAATAAAAAATAATCCTTAATAATAAATATTTTCCTTAAAATATAAAAAGTATTGTCTCTAGAGCACAATTACTAACAATCTCCCACTTGCACTAGAGCCAATTACCCAAGTATCCAATACTCATGGAACTAGTGTGACTTTCGTGCTTCTGCTGCGACAAAGCCTTAGTCAGTGTGTCTGCAATATTATTATTAGTATACACTTTACATATATGTATATCTCCTTGATCATTAATCTCATTAAGTAGGTGATATCTCCTAAGTATATGCCCAAATAGCCTCCTTGGCTGCTTCACAAGCATCAATATACTCAGGTTCTATTGTAAAATCAACAATTGTCTTTGCTGTGAACCATTCCAGCATACAACATCTCAATAAAACACAAAGCCAGATAGAAACATTAAATTATCGTGATCTGTCTAGAAACCAGTATCACTGAAACCTCTTACAACTAGCTTCACATCTCCTCCATATAACAAGAATGAATCTTTAGTCCTCTTTAAGTACTTAAGAATATTCTTGACTGTCATCCAGTGACCTTCACCTGCATTAGATCGGTATCTACTCATCATGGTTAAAGCATACGAGACATCAGGACAAGTACATATCATTGCATACATTATAAAACCAATTGCTGACGCATATGGAATTTTACTCATGCAGTCTCTATCATCCAATGATTTAGGACAAATTTTATTTTGAGATCACTATCCCATGAGACATTGGGACATATCCATTTTAGTCTCTTTGCATTTGAAATCGATGCAAAACTTTGTCAATGTATGTACTCTAAATTAGGCCGATCAATCACCTTGATCTATCTCTATAGATCTCGATCCCTAATATATATGTCACATCGCCTAAGTCTTTCATTGAGAAATTATTTCTCAACCAAGTCTTCACAGTCTATAGAGAAGGAATGTCATTCCCTATTAGTAATATATCATCAACATATAATACTAGGAATGCCACATGACTCCCACTAAACTTCTTGTAAACACAAGTTTCATCTTCATTCTAAATAAAGTCAAACTCTTTTTGACTGTTTCATGAAAACAAATGTTCCATCTCCTCGAGGCCTGCTTTAATCCATAAATGGATCGACGCAACTTACATACATTTCCAGCATCCTTTAGATCAACAAAACCCTTAGGGTGTGTCATGTACACATCCATATCTTCTTCAAGGCTCTCATTTAAGAAAGCGGTTTTGACATCCATTTGCCAGATTTCATAGTCATAGTAAGAAGCTATAACAAGCAAAATCCTGATGGACATGACCATAACAACTGGTGAAAAGGTCTCATCATAGTCAATACCATGAATTTTCTTGAAACCTTTTGCCACCAATCGTGCCTTATAGGTCTGTACATTAGCATCCATGTCGGTCTTCTTCTTGAAAACCCACTTGCACCCTATAGGTTTTACCCCTTCAGGTGGATCAACCAAAGTCCATACTTGATTAGTATACATGGATTCCATCTCAGATTTAATGGCATCCAGCCATCTCTTAGAATCTGGAGTGTTTATAGCGTCTTGGTAGGTGAGAGGCTCATCTTCATCCATAAGCATCACATCACTATCTTGAGTCAAGAGAAATCCATATTATCTCTCGAGCTCATGGCGAATCCTACTAGACCTACGAATACTTGTGTTTCTTGAGTAGTATTATTTTTCTTGTATATTCTGCTCAGGTTCCTCTATTGGTTCAACATTATCATGTGGGTCTCAAACTTCATTGAGATCTATTATCCTCCCACTGTCTCTCAGCAGTTCGAGCAACAAACACTTTGTTCTCGGAAGGATTATAGAAAGAATAACCCATTGTTTCAGTTGGGTATTCCACAAAATTACATTTATCTGATTTTGGTCCTAGCTTGTCATAGATTAGACGTTTCACAAACGCTTCACATCCCCAAAATTTTATAAATGACATGTTGTGACGTTGCTCAGTCCATATCTCATAAGGAGTCTTTTGAACCAATTTAGTAGGAACACAGTTAAGTGTATGTGGAGCCGTTTCCAGGGTGCAACCCCAGAAACTAATTGGAAGATTCATTGACTCAACATTGATCGCACCATGTCCAACAAGGTGTGATCTCTCCTATCAAAAAAACTTTTCTTTGATATTTTCTACTTCATCTTTATAGTCTTTGAACTTTTCAAATGATTCGGATTAGTTCTTCAAAAGATACATATATCCGTATCTACTAAAATAATTAGTAAATTTTATGAAGTTAATAAAATCTACCTTTTGTCATCGTACACATATGACCACATACATCACTATGTATAAGTCATACCCATTCAATGATCCCTTCACCATGTCCGGTAAAAGGAGCTTTAGTCATTTTACCAAATAAACCAAGATTCACATCCTTTTGTATGATTCATAATCAAACTTATCCATGAATGCATCCTTATGTATTCTGAAAATGCGTTTCTTATTAATACGGCCTCAACAACAGTGTCAAAGGTAATATTTGATTTGAGTCACTTTAGAACATATAAATTGTTAATTAGATGTGTCACATTATAAGGCTCATCATCAAAATAGAATAAACAACTATTGTTATAAAATGAAAAAGCCTTTCTTGTCCAAACAAGAAACTGAAATAATGTCTCTGCCAATTGCAAGCACGATATAACAATTATTAAGTTCTAAATTTTCCTTATAGGCCAAAAATTAAGTAACGAGTTCCTCGAACCAGAGCAACTATCTTTACTCCAATTCCAACCCGATACCTTAAGCTTGACCCTTATTGATCATCATCTTCCGATCTTCCAATTAAGCGTGACAGTTTAATTTCCAGTCTCCCAACTTTCCACAGAAGTGACAATCGCCTTCTTTATCAACACCTCATTCAGACTTTAGAGTCTGCTTTAGGGATTGGACTTTGGTTTGACAACGGAACTAGATCAAATCTTCTCCTTGCCTTTCCATTTTCCTTTCCCTTTTGCATTCCCTATGTTTACCATCAATATAGTAGTAGTTCATGCATTTATCATATTACTTTTAGCAGTTCTCAACATGCTTAGCAACTCAATGGGTGTTTTACCAATCTTATTCACTTTATTGTTCATAACAAAATAAGAATAATATTTGTCCAAAGATTGTAAGATCAAATCTAACTGTCTCCAGACCAATCTGGAAACCCAAAATATCAATGGTATTCATTATACCCTATAATCTTTAGAACATGTAGTGTAACCGGGTCTCACTCTCCCTACTTGTAAGTGTATAGTGCCCTTTCAAATATATATTGTCCTCAATCGTTTCATAAGCATCTATATGCTTGTATTGCTTCTTAAGCTCAGCACATATATTTGCGAGCATGAGACATGAAACATCAGTCGCAACATCAATTTGCTTCCAATAAGCACTATGATTTGCACATGTTACATTCTCAACTTTAAGAGTAGGGGAAGAGATTTGACTAATATCGTGGTGCCCGAGGACGATCCTCAAGCTCCTATGTCAGTCAAGGAAATATATTCTCGTCAACTTGTCCTTCTCAAGAACTGATCGCATAGAGAAGTTGTTCGTGTTTATCATTTGATATCTACAATATTAAAGTGCATAAAATAAACTAGATTGCAAATTTAATATTAATTATGTTTAAGTGATTATGGTATATCATCATATACCTCCCACTATTTTTATCAAACTAATAGCCCTTACTATTAATTTGGAAAGTATATCCCATAATTCTTTCTAGTGGGCCAAGATCCATATTTCGTCATGTCCTAAGTCAACCACTGGAAGTCCTTAGAAAATGATTATTTAGGTAGACAACAGTTGTCAATTATATCATATATAATTCTTGGATAGTTTGGTGAACAACGATTGATCTTATCTATCTAATAGACTTTTAACCAAACTCTATGCTTCTAAGTTCATAATAGTTGAATATAACCATTTATTTTCACTTATTATGACGACTCAGTTAAGTTAGACCCAATGATACAACGGCCGAATATAACCGTTTATATTCGTCGCATCTCACCACGATAGATAGGAGTTCCCTGCCACTAACAGTCTTTCCCCTTATCGATCTAGGATTCGATGAGTGTTCATTCATTGGAAAGCATCCGAGTAAAACTTAATATTTTGTTAAGGGGTTTTAGAAAATTTATAACGATCATGATCACATCATAAAGAGATCCTCAATTTTTCCTTGAACCAAATATTTCAAATCGACATCTTAAATTGTTCATTTCCCAGGTAGATGGAGGATACCAATGGTCACACTTAAAACCCATCAGCCTTACGAATACACATATCCGCTTTTGTCAGAAAATCCCAATTATAGATATCAAAAATCCATATTTAATTCCGTGTTTTAAAAATCCATATTTCATAAACACAAGAATCTCATGATCGTTTGTTAATTTTAAAATCTTGAATCGTTACAGATTTTATCTTGTTTAAGCAAACATGGCATGGGTGTCGTATCTAATACATACATGATTATCAATATTAAGCATGCATCTCAATTATATCTACGCATACATTCCAATACATGCAATCATATACATAAATGTAATGTGCGTAAATTAAACGTGTTTGGTTATGGCCCCATCCTATATGATATTTCCAAGCTAATGGAAATATCAAGGTCAATCTATGGTGGTTTTAAAAATACTATCTATTACATGTCTTCTTTCTTCATTGCTCCATCATCCCCTTTTGGATCGCCTCCTTACTTGCAAGTCTTCATTGATAATTACATTGAATAATAAAAATAAAATTATTCTAATGAAATTACAAGAAGAACTCGAGTTACATTCGAGATAATTAAATTATAATGAATAAACGACATGCAAGTCGTATTTAGAAACCAAAACCATAAATCAAAACCACTATCCTATGGGTCTTTAGGCCATAACCATCCACCATGCTATCATATAACACATATAATATATCTCATATTATATTATATAATCATATCATATAATCATATATAACAAATTTCGAAATTTCAGAAAATTAAAAACAGATTTCTGAAGACACTAAATCGCTATTTCGAGGCCCTTAATGACGTCAAACGCCTTACAGACCCCTCGGTGATAGCTTTGCTATCAGTTTTGTTCATTGGCCCGATTCCAGTCAGAAAACACATATCTTTTGCGAAAATCGGATACGACAGTCAGATTTCTCCAAATCTGACGGTGTTTCAGAAATCGTATCATATACAATTCTCATAACAAAAACAAGCATATATCATATATACATATACAGAGATACATACAATCATCATATGATTATACATTACATGAATATCATATATTCATAATATATACATACATATACTCAAAATTTTAGAAAATCAAATAATTTTCAGAAAATCATAAATCACCGTTTTGGAGGCTGTAACGACATCTAATGGCTTACAGACGCAGAGCTGACTATGTCAGTATTGCTCAGTGACCCGATTTCAGTCAGAAAACACATATCATTTGCGAAAATCGAACAACGGACACAGATTTCAGAAAATCAACGGTAGCCGTTTCAGAATTCGTATCGAATACGATTCTCATAATAAGAACAAACATGTATCATATACATAAATCAACACACATAATCATCACATGATTATATATCATAAAATGTCATATATTCATAATATATATAAACATATACATATTGTATCATTATAAAATCATGATAGATCGCATACATGCTTATATATAAAAAACTGTTAAGCACATAACTGAATTAAAACATTTCGCAAGTAGCTCTGATGCCATTGAAGGGTTTCGTGACATAAACGCAGCGGAATAAACGCGAAAAATAAATCAAAATAGCGAAACCCTCCGCAGGATCCATGCGAAAACAAAAGATTTAATTCGGAGATAAAGAATAAATACCTTTAGAAGCTTTAACAGTTCATTAATGGAAGATTAATGGAGGTCCAAAGCTTGTTTAATCACCACGTATCCCGCTCTCGCGATCTACGCTCTACGGTATCCACACGAACACTTTTCATGAAGGATTGATGTGTACTAGCACCCGAAAACTTCTTCTCTCTCTATCTTCCTCCTCTCTCAGAGTGGCTAGGGTTTTTGTAAAATCTCTATATTATTAAATCAGCCCATAAAGAGATTATATAGAGAGAAGAATAAGTTTTCTAATTATAATCCAATTATAATTAATACTAATCCAAAATTCTAAATTATTTAATTAAGTCTCACTTAATTAATTAATTATTAATTTTGGAATTAGTTTAAGTAATTCATTTATTCTATTTATATAATTAATTAAGTCATACTTAATTAATATCATAAATAAAATAAATTACTTATTTAATTTAAATTCATAATTTAAATTATTTCTCCTTCAAGCGTTCTTTGTGTGTGACCCTGTAGGTTATTATTACGTTGGCAACAGTTTTAATATCTAATTAAAATTGTAAACAATGAGCGGCATCTAGTAATACATCATTGTTACCCAAGTAATAATAATAAATCGGTGATTCGATTAAGCCTTTCGTGAATAATGTTCCATGTAATATAATCCCTTTAATCTTGATATTATAGATTAAACTCAAGGCATGTCTCGTGTCATCCTCTTCATAATTTAATCTTTATTTTCTTGATCGATGAGTAGACTATTAAAATCAAATCAACATTTGAGCACGGCCGTGCATTTCATAGTCTCACTCAAACAAGAGGCCAATAATATCACTCCTAAAATTAGGAGGATTAAATTCCATCTAGATCATTCATATTTCTCATACGATTCATAATATACCCAATGCCCACTTTTATCATCACCCGGTCAAAGGTAACTTTTAATGTAATCAAAGTATATTTATTCTCGTATAGAAATATAATGATTTCAGGTCTAAGGATCATTACACCATTATCACAGTGAGAATTACTTATGACACTTACTTAACATGTAGAATCTCACGGCGGGTCATTCCAGTGCCATGCATTGATACATGCACTTATGTTCTTGACTTTAGTATCCCCATACCTATGACCAATGAGATGTGGTCATCTGTCAAGAAACATACTAGTCTTTGTGCATTATTATTGTCCTTAAATAATAATACTCGACTAGGGAATTTTAGGAATAAGATACTATTCATATAATCTCATTTTTAAGTCACATACTTAAAGATATATAATACGTATCAAAATTCCAAGGACATTTATTATGCTTTCAATTTATTACGCAGTAAATAAAACATAATAAATAATAATCAATAAAACATAATCCTTAATAATAAATATTTTCCTTAAAATATAAAAAGTATTGTCTCTAGAGCACAATTACTAACAATCATCTCCAAAGGTTACCGTTGGGTAGGCTTTCTCAACCAACCGTGATAGTAGAGCTTCAATGCTAATGCCTCGAACAATATATGTCACGAAATCACATAACTTTTGTCTTTTGTTTCATTCTCTGCAATCACAAATGATTAAGATTCTTGGTACTTAATCTTCAATTGAGTCCAGATGGGTTAGAGATATTACTTTCAATAGTGGTAACAACAGCTTCAACCTTAACATACACAAACTTATCTTTGACTGATCACTTCTCATTCACAGCAGCCTTGACAAGGTAGTCTTACGGCTATGAGATTAGTGATTCCAACCTATCTTAAGGTGGACTAGCAGTCTTTACCCTATTGTGATTCTTAGAGATGCTTTGTCTAAAATTATGCAAGTCCTAAGATATGCATTTTCAGATTTAAACGAACAAGCATGAAAAATAAGAGCACATGGTAAACATTCAGCTTCAATGCATTATAGATAAGAATTATGCAATTCAGACATGTTATGCATATTAGAAAATTCAGTACTATCTACTTTGACCATTCTACACAAGTGTATCAGGTGTTCAATATATTTACAGATATTCAATAATTTTCTAAAAGCACATGGAATAGAAGAACTAACAATTTAATTACTAATTCTGTCAAATCCATTTATGTTGTTGTCTAATATTTTAATTATCTCTAATTACCTAAGTCAATTTTAGATTAAGCCTCGAATCTACAAATTTTACTGACTACTTAGATAATTCTACCATCTTTTAATCTACTATACCTTAACAAGCAATGCACTAAGTGATTTGACATTAGAGTGCAACTTTATGAGTGTGATCAATTCAACATTAGCAAAGGTATTAAATTACAGAAGATTTAAATCAAGTTCAAGCAAATATTCAGGATACATCTAATCGTCTAGAATAATCCTATCTAATTCTAGATATTCATTTTACTATATTGAAAATCATACAGTTCTGAATTAGATAAAGGTATACTAGTTAGAATGCGTACCTTTGAAGTGCTTAGTGATTCATCTCCAGTATTGGTCATTGATGACAGATATCCATGTGGTTCATCACTATCACTAATAGAACCAACTTTGCATTTAACTTCACCAATAAATGCTTTCCCTTGCTGTAACCTTACTAATGCTTGACATTCCTGTTTTTAACTCATCACAGTCTCTGTCATCATTTGCTTGTTCAGGATTCTTGAATATTGTAGCACAGCCCTGATCTTGTCTTGCTACTTGTAGCCTCATATGTTTCTTCAGTTGTGACCTCTAACGATTCTTAAATCCGTTTTGTATAAGTACAAAAACTAGAATGATCATTAGAGTCAGAAAAAAAATCTTCAGAGTTCTCCACTAATAAATCTATCATATCTTTACATTTGAGCAGTTTGTGGAACTATAACATGAACAATCGTATCATCCACAATAAAATTCAAATGCTCCGGAATAAACCTACTAATACGAAATGACCACTTTCCTCGAAACCGGGTCATATGCTCTGCGAATTAATTCTGAGCCAAAACGAAGAATTTTCCAAATACAAACCCTTTTGGAAAAATGGACCAAGTTTTAATATCTTTAGATTATAAATTAAATCTATAAAAATTTAACTAATAAATTTACTTAAATTAAATTTATAAAATAAATGCATTTAAATTAAGTTTATAAAATAAACCTTTTTCAAGTTTAAATAATAAACTCATTTAAATTAAATTCACAAAATAAATTTATTTTAAATAATATTTATAAAATAAATTTATCTAAATTTAAATTTATAAAATAAAATTATCAAAATAAATTTAAATTATAAAAGGAAATCTATTTAAATTTAAAGAATAAATTTATTTAAATTAAAATTTATAATGTAAACTTATTTAAATTAAATTTATAAAAGAAACTTTTTCAAGTTTCAATAATAAACACATTTAAATTAAATTCACAAAATAAATTTATTTTAAATAACATTTATAAAATAAATTTATCTAAATTTAAATTTATAAAATAAAATTATTTAAATAAATTTAAATTATAAAAGTAAGTCTATTTAAATTTAAAGAATAAATTTATTTAAATTAAAATTTATAAAGTAAAATTATTTAAATTAAGTTTATAAAACAAACTTTTTCAAGTTTAAATAATAAACTCATTTAAATTAAATTCACAAAATAAATTTATTTTAAATAACATTTATAAAATAAATTTACCTAAAGTTAAATTTATAAAATAAAATTATCTAAACAAATTTAAATTATAAAAAGAAATCTATTTAAATTTAAAGAATAAATTTATTTAAATTAAAATTTATAAAGTAAACTTATTTAAATTAAGTTTATAAAAGAAACTTTTTCAAGTTTAAATAATAAACTCATTTAAATTAAATTCACAAAATGAATTTATTTTAAATAACATTTATAAAATAAATTTATCTAAATTTAAATTTATAAAATAAAATTATCTAAACAAATTTAAATTATAAAAAGAAATCTATTTAAATTTAAAGAATAAATTTATTTAAATTAAAATTTATAAAGTAAACTTATTTAAATTAAGTTTATAAAAGAAATGTTTTCAAGTTTAAATAATAAACTCATTTAAATTAAATTTGTTAGTCCCAAATATCGTAGAAGGGGGGTTGAATACGATATTATCCAATTTATTAACTATTCGCGGAATGGTTCTTTTAGGACTTAATACAGTTCGAACAGTTATATAATCAAACACAAGGTAAGCAATCACAACAACAGTTCATTCGGGGAATATATCGTTTTATTAATATAAACCCTGAAGTGCTCCACAAATCTAATCTTTCGATTAGTTACAATGATTCACTAGTACAACAGTTAGATTACAAGCTTTACTGAAAACAACAAGGGTAACAACAGCTGGGTACAAAGTTAATGGCTTCAGTGTTTACTCTTGAATGCTCTCTGGGTTTTCTCTCTGTTATTGCTCTGTGTATCTCTCTGTCTGTTTTTCTGAATCAATATCTTCAAAGACGATGCTTTGCTGCTATTTGTGTAGTCTTTTTCAACTTTGAATACGTGGCTCATTTTGGTCCAAGTAAACAAGTTGCAGCTTCGCTTCTTTTTCTTCATAAGTATCGGGAACATTTTCTGAGTAATTGTTAAGTATCGATGTGTCTGTAAATTAACTATCGGACACTTAAAACAATTCATGAAATAGAATTAACTACTTCAAGCTGAACAACTATCGGAGATATGTTAACTATCGGAAATATTCTCCAATAAATTAACTATCGGAATTATTGCTTGATTTATTAACTATCGGAATAAATAGATTTTCTTTTTATTTGTTTTATCCGATGGTTAGTAAATCATTAAAAGTTCCTTCTAGTTTTTCCTTTACCCGATAGTTAATAACTATCGGGAAGTTGCTTTCTTTTCTTTCCTTTACCCGATAGTTAATAACTATCGGGAAGTGGCTTGTTTCTTTGTTCATCCATTTTTAGTTAAGTTGATTAAATCACCCGATGGTTAATAACCATAGATGAATAAGACAAAATAGGAATAAGACGAAATAGCTTGACTAGTTGACTTCTGGATACAGCTTCTGTAGTCTTCTTTCCTTAGCCAATTTCAAGCCTAATAAGCCCTTAATATATTTTCTTCCACTGCAACCAAGTCAACTAAATATTTCCTTGTTAATTCGACCTTGATTTATTCTGGGCTTAATCACATACCACTTAGGTTACTCATCTTAGTATCTGGTCAATTCTTCTGAATCAGTGATGCAGTTCTCAAACTCTTTTGTGCTGTCGATTGGTGCAACTGGTCTGGTTCACAACCGACTAGCAAGAACTTGATCTTCACATCTTCTTTGCTATACAATTGACCTGTTCCATCATGTTAAGAAGTGCTTCTATTGTAAGTACATTGGAATCCTCTAGCACTTATGCTGAACCATAAACATATCTGAAACCCTGAACATCTTCGAACTTTATTCTTCACTGAAGTCTGAACATATGAATGAACTTCCTCCAGCAATCTATAATAGACTCCAAGATTCCATCTAATATTTTGATTCTTTGTATTTGCCCTATATTCTATCTTATCGATTCTTGTACTTGAGCTCTGCAATTCATTGATTGACTAAATTGCAGATTTGGATCACTAGAATCTTTCTGGTACTTTGACAACTGCTTCATTGCTTCCACATCCTTGAATACTTCAACCTTTATTCTTCACTGAGGCATGAACATATTAATTAACTTCTTCCAGTGAGCTAATGCTTCAAGTCTGTAGATTTCCTCTTTATCCTTTGTCTTTACCAAGTCTTCATGTCTTCCTGATTCTGGTGATAAGTTCATATTATTTACACGTCCTGTTCTTGTGTTGAGTTATAACCCTATGTTACATATAGGTCTATACATACAGCCTTTCAATCTCCCCCTATTTGTTTGGTAGAGATTAACAAATAAATCTCTAGAGGATAACTCAACTAACTACAAGAAAATATTAATGCTCTAGACTTGTAAATAATACTACTTGAGTTCTGGATCATATAATACATTTCCAGATTTCTATATAAAGTAAAGAGAAATAGAAAATGAATGTTCCTTTAGCACTGAATGCATCTTCAATAGATATCATCTTCATTCCTCTGTGTTTGAGCTTTTCTCTGCTTCAAAATTCTTCATAGCTTGACCTACAAAGAACTTATCATAAACTGAGCTTCGTAAGAATCAAAATTCTTGGGATCATCTTTAATAAACCATAGAACATTGCTCAAATAATGTTCTCCCCCTGAGAATGTGATTCTTCTTCTTCTTCCCCTACCAACTTGCCTTTCCCTTTGTCTTTACTCCTCATATCAGCACCAGATTCTTTTTCTCTCTCGCACTATCATCTCCCCCTTAGTTGTGTTATCCTCCGAAGCAGGGATTTGAGTAGATTGAGATTGATGCTTTTCAAACAAATCTGTAACAAACTTCTTCATATTAGTCTTAAAATTCTGTAAATCCTGCAACATGTTGTATTGAACAGATTTTATTTCCATAACATTGCTGTGAAATTCAGATTTCGTTTCGGTGAAAGTAGTCTCCAGGTTATAAACCCTTTGACTTAGAGATTGTGTGTGCATTGTGAGGGTATTTATTTGGCTGGTAGGTGTCTCACTGACAGGTTCTATAGGTGTTTGTCTCTCAATTCTCTCGCTCGGTCTTAGGGGTGTGGGTGAATTATGATCACTCAATCGTTCTGTTGGTGTTTCACTCACTCTCCTTGACTCCAGCAAGTCTTCTGTACCTGCAGTGAAAATCCTAAATGGCTCATCCGAAGAACTATTGCCAAGTAGTTGCTTCTCCTTTCCACTTATAGTGGTGGAGACCTCCTTATTAGGAGCCAGGAATGTTCCTCCTGGGGGGCTTATCACATTGGATCCTGTAATGTTTAGCAATGAAGGACCCGTGACTCCCGTAATAGCCTGTGAAGGCATGACCTGTACAGGATCTACCTGCATAGGTTCTGCTACTGTAGTAGCAATATCCGTCAATTCCTCCTGTGTGTGTGCTCCTTTCAGTGAAACAAATAACTTGGTTGGAGGCTCAATTATTGACACTCGTTCAGATGCCCTGGCCGACGGGCGAATTTCAATAGGTTCACCCTGTTGAGAGGATGTCCCTAGAGACTGTGTATTTGCCTTTTTCAGCTCTATGTCCTTTTGAGAGGGCATAGATGGGCTAACAGTTACCTCAGGATCTTTTAATCGACGTCTAGTCAGAGGTAGAGCTGTTTGGGTTCCCTCACCTGCCTTATGTGGTGCTTCTAAGGCACTATCTCCCTCGATCACAAATTTTCTTTTTAGGGGTTGGAGAGAAGATAACGGTAAGGATTGAGTAGTGTTTGGTTCTGAGGCAGGGGTTAGAATCTGTTGGTTTGCAGATTCATTGCATGTTCCTAATGCCACAGAGGGCTCAGCAGCAAGTTCCATTCCAGTATCTTCATATAAATTCTGCAAATTAATAAACAGTGAAGATATAGATTCAGTTGGACTACCTGTTTGACTACCTGTTAGAGGTATGGGATGATATGAATCTTGAGTATCAGCATTCCCAAGTGAATCTCCTCCAGATGTAACTTGTACCTCTTCGGTCACCTGAACATTTGCTTCTTGTGATAACTCCATTTCAGGGGTAGGCACTTGATCTTCTTCGTGATCTTGTTCAGGTCTGAACTAAATTCGTACGAGTGATACTAAAAATTCCAGTCATTTTTAACAAGTAAAAATTACCAAAATTTTTAACTTTTTGAAAACAAAAACGAACTGAGTTTATTCGAATACGAACCAAAAACACCCAAAAATTCAAACTTCTCCAAAAATTCTAAAAATAATATATGATAATCTAGGAGAGATTTGAAATACACCAGTATTTTTATTACAAATTTTGGACCTCTGGTTAACCCAAGAAAAATTCCCAAAATTCAAAAGACTCGTAAATACCCAAAAATTCAAACGTCTCCAAAAATTCTAAAAATAATATATGATAAACTAGGAGAGATTTGAAACATACCAGTATTTTTATTACGATTTTTGGACCTCTAGAACTGCAGATATTTGAAGAGAAAAAATCAATTTGGCTCCGATATTAACTAACAGTCGGAAGTGGTGTAGTAATGATGCAAGCAAAAGTAAATAAGAAAAATGGTACACCCACCACCCGATGGTAACAAACTATCGGTGGTTTTTTTTCATTTTCTTTTTCTATTTTTTTCTTTTTTTTGTTCTTTTTTCTTTCTTTTCTTTTTTTTTCGCTTTTTTTTTCGTTTTTTTTTCTTTTTCTTCTTCTTTTTCTTCTTTTTTTTTTTTAGCGCATGCAATAAATAATATAACATAAGATCCGATACTTACTAACTATCGGGACAAGCAAGAGATAATATTAAGAAAAAAAAAATCACCTCCACAACCCGATGGTTATTAACTATCGATGCATGCAAACTAAAGTAATAAAACAAAACATAGCTAACTATTGGGATGTGCAATCTAATTAATTTAAAATAAAAATACATTTCCGATAGTTAACAACTATCGATACATGTAAGTTAATTTTAATTAGAAAATCAAATACATTTCCGATAGTTAACAACTATCGATACATGTAAGTTAATTTTAATTAAAAAATCATTAATAATTGAAATACTGATGATTTAAAAATTAAAATAAAACTTGCATTTATCAAATAATTTAAAACATGTAAACATATAAATTCGAATTGTCATAAATTTAATTAAATAGAGATTTCTTAAATTAAAAAGTTAATATTCCTAAAATAGAATTATTAAAATTTTAATTTAGAAATAACTAAAAATTAAATATAATTCAATTTGAATTACACATATAGACATATAAATATATAGTATAAAGATGGTTGTTTTAAAGATTTTGAAAACCAAAAAAATTTATGTTCCATACTCTGTTGCATTTGAGATTTCCAAAATTTTTTTTAAAACAAACAACCCAATACAATTCAGTTATTCATGCAAGACTAAACCATATAGGCAATACAGGGGCAGTTATGCAAAATAATAACATGAAATGTAATTGCTACATATATTATCAGTGAGAGCTAGCAAATTAAATAAACAAGTCAGTACTACCAGTTTCTCACTAAAGATCACAACTGTCTGATATAGAATTTCTCAGCAAGATTTCATGACATTGAAATACACCAATTAATTCTAAACCACAGACTGTTATGCTTTTTGTTAACTACAAACATTTATGTAGCAGTTAACTACTTATGCTATATCGAGTAATTACCACAAAGCATAACTGGTATACTTATGATAATTAATATTGATATTCATAAGCCCGAGTTCATAAGTTAGACTGGAGTTCACAAGTCCTTTGGATATACAAATTCAATAACTTGTGAATCCATACAACTCCTCGCAAACAAAAATTAATTTAAATTTAACATCCCTAATTCACTAACCAACCTAGAGAAAGTGGATTCGTCTAGTGGTTTCGTGAAGATGTCTGCAAGTTGTTGTTCTGTGGGTACAAAATGCAACTCCACAATTCCATCCATGACATGCTCTCGTATAAAGTGATACCTGATATCAATATGCTTTGTCCGTGAGTGCTGAACCGGATTGTTGGTTATAGCTATGGCGCTTGTGTTGTCGCAAAATATTGGAATCTTGTTCAACATAAAGCCATAGTCTTGGAGTTGGTTTCTCATCCATAGGATCTGAGCACAACAGCTACCAGCTGCGATGTATTCTGCCTCTGCTGTTGAGGTAGACACTGAGTGCTGCTTCTTGCTATACCATGAGACCAATCTTCTTCCTAAGAATTGACAGCTTCCAGAAGTACTCTTCCTGTCAATCTTACAACCTGCAAAATCCGAGTCTGTATAGCCGATTAGGACAAAACCGGTACCTTTAGGATACCAAATTCCCAAATTTGGAGTACCCTTCAGGTATCTAAAAATTCTTTTGACAGCTATAAGGTGAGACTCTTTTGGGTTAGCTTGGAACCGTGCACATAAGCAAGTGGAAAACATAATATCTGGTCTACTTGCAGTTAAGTAGAGTAGAGATCCAATCATACCTCTATAGCTTGTGATGTCGACAGATTTACCTGATTTGTCCTCATCAAGCTTTGTGGCAGTTGGCATTGGAGTTTTGGCTGGAGCTGAATCTTCAAGTCCATATTTCTTCAGAAGATCTCTGATGTACTTTGTCTGACAAATGAAGATCCCATCTTTCTTCTGACTTACTTGAAGTCCAAGAAAGAATGTCAGCTCGCCCATCATACTCATCTCGTACCTACTCTGCATTAACTTAGCAAATCTCTTGCAAAGCTCATCATTAGTAGAACCGAATATTATATCATCAACATATACTTGTACTAATATCATAGCATCTTTATGCATTTTATGAAAGAGAGTCTTATCTATGACACCTCTGATAAAACCATTTTCAATTAAAAATTCAGATAGTATTTCATACCATGTCCGAGGTGCCTGCTTGAGTCCATAAAGAGCTTTAAAAAGGAAGTACACAAAGTCCATATAATCTTTGTTCTCGAAACCCGGAGGTTGCTCTACATATACTTCTTCTTCCAGCTCCCCGTTCAGGAATGCACTTTTCACATCCATTTGATAAACTTTAAAGTCTGAATGTGTTGCGAATGCCAAAAACATCATGATGGCTTCAAGTCTTGCTACTGGTGCATAGGTCTCGTCATAATCTATTCCTTCTTCTTGAGAATACCCCTTAGCAACCAGTCTGGCCTTGTTCCTCGTAACAATGCCATTTTCGTCCAACTTATTCCTGAATACCCATTTAGTGCCAATAACAGATTTGTCTTTAGGTCTGGGTACCAGTTTCCACACTTTCTGCCTATCAAACTGATTGAGTTCATCTTGCATCGCAATCACCCAATCTGGATCTTCTAGAGCATCTTCAACCTTTTTAGGTTCTTCCTCTAATAGAAAACCAGAGTACAGACATTCATTCTTTGTTGCTCTTCTAGTCCTCACACCACTCTCTGGGTCACCAATGATTAATTCAAAGGGATGATCTCTGTTCCATACCCTTTGTCTAGGCAGATTAGCCCTTGATGATTGTCCTTCTTCGTGGTTGTGTTGAGAGTGACTAGCTGATCCTTCTTCACCTCCCCCTGAGTTGTTGCCTTCATTATTTGATGATCCACCAGTTGAGCTAGCAGGTTCATTAACAGACTGATTTTGAAATACAGACTGTGACTGTGACTGTGTGGTATTACCAACACTTCCACTGCTTTGCTCTGGATTATCAATATTCGTGTATTCATGGATACCAGATACAACACCAGGTACGTCTTCATCTCCTAAGTAGTATTCTGATAGATTTTCAATTTTCAAAGATTCAGAATCTTTATCTTTTTGAAGACTTGGGAGTTTGGTGTCGTCAAACGTTACATTAAGGCTTTCAATGACCTTATGAGTTTCAATCACATATACCCTGTACGTCTTAGACTCCAGTGAGTAACCAAGGAAAATCCCTTCATCTGCTTTAGCATCAAATTTGCCCAAATGTTCATCTTTCAATACATAGCATTTTCCACCAAACATATGAAAGTACTTCAGGGATGGCTTTCTGTTGGTCATAATCTCATAGGATGTCTTTTCTAGATCTTTATTAATCAGGGTCCTATTCTGAGTGTAACAAGCTGTGTTGACTGCTTCTGCCCAAAAATATGTAGGTAGCTTTGACTGGCTTAACATTGTCCTTGCTGCTTCAATCAAAGTCCTATTTTTCCTTTCTACCACTCCATTCTGCTGTGGAGTTCTTGGGGCTGAGTATTGTCTTGAAATGCCTTGCTCCGTGCAGAATTCATTTAGAACTGCATTTCTGAATTCAGTTCCATTATCTGATCTGATCGTCCGCACAGGCAATCCAGCTTCCACCTCAAACTTTTTAATGTGATCGATTACCATTTGAGGTGCTTCATCCTTAGAATGCAAAAACAACACCCACGTGTACTTGGAGTAGTCGTCAACAATCACTAATGCATATTTCTTCTTTGAAACTGACATGACATTAACCGGTCCAAACAGATCCATATGAATCAACTGGAGAGGTTCGCTGATGCTTGACATGTCTTTACTTCTATGTGACGCCTTCTTTGACTTACCATTTTCACATGCTTCACAGAGTCCTTCTTGGTAGAATTCCATCTGTGGTAACCCTCTCACCAATTCTCTTCTAACTAAAGAATTCATTGCCTTAAAGTTCAGGTGAGATAGTTTTCTGTGCCATAACCAACTTAATTCAGAGGATGCTTTACTGTAGAAACAATTTGCTTCTCCTCTGCTTGCAGTGTTTAAGTCAGCTACAAACAGATTTCCTTTTCTTACTCCTTTAAGAGCAAGCTTTTCATCTTTCCTGTTGGTGATCAGACACTTTTCCTTCCTGAAGTCCACATTATATCCTTTATTTGTAAATTGACTGACGCTCAGCAAGTTGTGCTTCAGACCGTCAACAAGAGAGATATTTTCAATGATGACATTTCCAACTTCCAGACTACCATATCCCTTAGTAAAGCCTTTGCTGTCATCTCCAAAGGTTACAACTAGGCCGGTCTTCTCAACCACATTGGTCAGCAGGGACTTGTCTCCTGTCATATGCCTTGAACATCCACTATCCAGAATCCACATGACTTTTTCATTAGTACCTATGCCCTGCAACCACAAAGTGATTAATGTTTCTTTGGCACCCAAACTTGTTTGGGTCCAAGAAATTTAGAGGTTCTTGCAGATGGTGTAACAGGTTCAGTTTTCACATCTTTAAGTTCTACTTTGACTGAACTCGAATCATGTTCCTTTGCCTTGATAGATTTGTCTTTTGGCTTAGGAGATTGAGTCTCCTTCCTAACCTTAGGAGGACTAGCAGTCTTTGCCCTTACCTTTTTCTTATTCATGCTTCTTTCTATGCCTATGCAATTACTAGAAGTAGATGCATTCATCAAATTAAAATAAGCATGCATAATGTTAAAAGCACATGGCATACATCCAGTAATACCACAAGGCAAATGAGAACTATTCATGCTAAACATGTTCTGCACAATAGGAACATCAGATTCTACTTTACCCTTATTACATGCATGACTAAGGTGTCCAGCAGAATTGCAATTACTACACAATTTCCTAGGTGCAGTGGGTGCAGGTGTAGCAGAATTAGCAATTTTAACACCTACTTTCCCATTCCTATTACTCTTTGACTTAATCTTGTTACCACCTAATTCAGTTTTAACAGATTCAATTTTAACTGACTTATTAGGTGTAACTTCTTCTACATTATTTTCCTCAACTTCTTTCTCTTTTAACTTATCCTCAACAAGCATTTCTTGTTTCCATACGATAGTATCTTCATCTAAGGGTTCTGAGAGTGGGAGCTTAAAGACAGGATTACTACTCTTCTTAATGACAAAAGGAACATTTTCATTTTCTAATAAAACAGTACTAGAAGCATTGAAAATTATATTCCTTTTATCCTTCTTGTTTTTCCTTTTATGTTCATCGTAGTCAAAGCCTATACATGTCTTCTTATCTAAGCTCTGCTTATCCATTATGTCTTTAGCAATATTAGCTGAGTTCTTAAAAGCTTCCAATTTTAACTCTAGCTCAGAAATCTTAGCCCTAAGTGCTGTCTCAACCTCTGCATTACAGTTAACCTTATTCTCTAAATATTCATTTCTTTCCTTAAGGTTATTAACTGTGATTCCTACAAGCTCTAGTTGTTCCTTTCCAGATTCTAGCTTTTTAATCTTCGCAACTAGTCTAGCATTTTCTGCTTCAGAAGCTAGCATGCTTGTATGAATGTTAAACATCTCTATACTCAAGTCATTAACAATATTTTTATATTCAGATAGAGACATATCTACAGTGGTGAGTATAGGTACCTGTGCTGATGATGAAGATTCTTCTGAAGTGTCTGCCATTAATGCAAGATTTCCATATTCTTCTTCTTCAGAATCTGTGTCATCCCAGCTTCTACCTTCAGCAATGTAAGCCTTGCCTTGTTGTTTTGCAACCAAAGCATCCAATCTCTGTTTCAACTTCTCATTCTCCCTTTTCAACTCATCATAGCTTTTCTTCTCGTATGAACTCTTCTTCTCATAAACCTTATTGTCTTTTGCTTGTTTTGGTTTCTTACATTCAGTGGCGAAATGCCCTAGTTCATTGCAATTGTAGCACCGGAACTTACTACGGTCTACCATGTTTGACTTATAACCACCTCTTGAGTTGGATCCCGAAAATGATCCTGTCTTCTGAAATCTGCTACCAAAACTTTTCTTGTACTTGGGATTCCTTCTGAATCTTATATGCTTGAAACGCCCTGCCAAGTACGCCATAGATTTGTCTTCCATCTCATCAAGCTCTTCCAATGTATAAAAATCATCTTCCTCTTCAGCTTGTGATTCTGTAGCCATTTCAGCTTCAATGATCAATTCTTTACCAATCTTGGTTTCAACAACCTTTGCTTCAGAAGTCTTCACTTCATCTGCCACAAAAGCTGTGGTCTTCATTAGTGCTGCACTCTTACTATCCACTGAGCCGGAACCATAGATAATCAACCTCTGTTCTTGTTCCATTTCATAAGTCTTCAATTTTCCATATAGCTTTTCAAGGGGCATGACATTGAAGTTGTCCCTTTCTCTAATTGAAGAAACTTTATGCTCAACATGATGTAGAAGAGTCAACATAAACTTCCTGTTCGTTTCCCTTAACGGATAGTTCTTCCCCTGGATACTCAACTCATTTAATAATTTATTATATCGCTCAAAAACTTGAGTGATTGTTTCTCCAGGAGTAGATTTGAACGCTTCATATCTTGATGTAAGTATATCCAACCGGTTCTCTTTTACTTCTTCTGTTCCTTCCATAATCAGTTCGATGGTTTCCCACATGTGCTTTCCAGATATACAATTTAGAATTTGATGGCACATGTCTTCATCCATTGAGTCAACAATAATCAACTGAAGGCCTATGTCCAATGCAATAATTTCTTTCTCTGTATCAGTGAACTCTGTAGGATCCTTTGGAGTAGACCTTTGAGGAACTCTTACTCCGTCCACTGTAGATTCAGAAATCATCTTCATTGGTACAAACGGTCCATTCTCTAATATACCCATGTACAATAGATTTGCAGCCTTAATAAACAGGGTCATCTTCTTTTTCCAGAGATTATAATTCACTCTATCAAACTGAGGAACCTTAATACTTCCTACTTTCTGAGAACTCATGATATTGAATTTTTCAAAATTATTTAAAGTTCAAAACAATTTCTGAGTGAAATATTTTGAAAATTAAAAAATTCGCGAAAAATTCCAGAAGCTTAATACTGAAGTCCGAACAATAGATCCTGATTTGCAAACTTAATCAGTAAGCTCTGATACCAATTGTTAGTCCCAAATATCGTAGAAGGGGGGTTGAATACGATATTGTCCAATTTATTAACTATTCGCGGAATGGTTCTTTTAGGACTTAATACAGTTCGAACAGTTATATAATCAAACACAAGGTAAGCAATCACAACAACAGTTCATTCGGGGAATATATCGTTTTATTAATATAAACCCTGAGGTGCTCCACAAATCTAATCTTTCGATTAGTTACAATGATTCACTAGTACAACAGTTAGATTACAAGCTTTACTGAAAACAACAAGGGTAACAACAGCTGGGTACAAAGTTAATGGCTTCAGTGTTTACTCTTGAATGCTCTCTGGGTTTTCTCTCTGTTATTGCTCTGTGTATCTCTCTGTCTGTTTTTCTGAATCAATATCTTCAAAGACGATGCTTTGCTGCTATTTGTGTAGTCTTTTTCAACTTTGAATACGTGGCTCATTTTGGTCCAAGTAAACAAGTTGCAGCTTCGCTTCTTTTTCTTCATAAGTATCGGGAACATTTTCTGAGTAATTGTTAAGTATCGATGTGTCTGTAAATTAACTATCGGACACTTAAAACAATTCATGAAATAGAATTAACTACTTCAAGCTGAACAACTATCGGAGATATGTTAACTATCGGAAATATTCTCCAATAAATTAACTATCGGAATTATTGCTTGATTTATTAACTATCGGAATAAATAGATTTTCTTTTTATTTGTTTTATCCGATGGTTAGTAAATCATTAAAAGTTCCTTCTAGTTTTTCCTTTACCCGATAGTTAATAACTATCGGGAAGTTGCTTTCTTTTCTTTCCTTTACCCGATAGTTAATAACTATCGGGAAGTGGCTTGTTTCTTTGTTCATCCATTTTTAGTTAAGTTGATTAAATCACCCGATGGTTAATAACCATAGATGAATAAGACAAAATAGGAATAAGACGAAATAGCTTGACTAGTTGACTTCTGGATACAGCTTCTGTAGTCTTCTTTCCTTAGCCAATTTCAAGCCTGATAAGCCCTTAATATATTTTCTTCCACTGCAACCAAGTCAACTAAATATTTCCTTGTTAATTCGACCTTGATTTATTCTGGGCTTAATCACATACCACTTAGGTTACTCATCTCAGTATCTGGTCAATTCTTCTGAATCAGTGATGCAGTTCTCAAACTCTTTTGTGCTGTCGATTGGTGCAACTGGTCTGGTTCACAACCGACTAGCAAGAACTTGATCTTCACATCTTCTTTGCTATACAATTGACCTGTTCCATCATGTTAAGAAGTGCTTCTATTGTAAGTACATTGGAATCCTCTGGCACTTATGCTGAACCATAAACATATCTGAAACCCTGAACATCTTCGAACTTTATTCTTCACTGAAGTCTGAACATATGAATGAACTTCCTCCAGCAATCTATAATAGACTCCAAGATTCCATCTAATATTTTGATTCTTTGTATTTGCCCTATATTCTATCTTATCGATTCTTGTACTTGAGCTCTGCAATTCATTGCTTGACTAAATTGCAGATTTGGATCACTAGAATCTTTCTGGTACTTTGACAACTGCTTCATTGCTTCCACATCCTTGAATACTTCAACCTTTATTCTTCACTGAGGCATGAACATATTAATGAACTTCTTCCAGTGAGCTAATGCTTCAAGTCTGTAGATTTCCTCTTTATCCTTTGTCTTTACCAAGTCTTCATGTCTTCCTGATTCTGGTGATAAGTTCATATTATTTACACGTCCTGTTCTTGTGTTGAGTTATAACCCTATGTTACATATAGGTCTATACATACAGCCTTTCAAAATTCATAAAATTAATTTATTTTAAATAACATTTATAAAATAAATTTATATAAATTTAAATTTATAAACTAAATTTATTTAACATAGCCTCTAGACATTCAGAGTTAAAATAGCTTCGGTACCCTGAGTTTCACTGGACTGCGGATCTTGATTTGTATATCAATCAGCTTGCTCTGATGCCAATTGTTGGGTACCGGAAGTATCGTAGAAGGGGGGTTGAATGCGATACTGACAACAATTTAAAAATTCTTTTCAGAATTTGCGGAATTAAATTATTGCTTAAGCTGAGGGTTCGAGTCCTTGTAGTGTTTGAGAGGCTGACTTACTAGCTTTCTATTTTCATGATTAAACATTTAAGATATAGAAAATTAGCAGGTAAGTAAACAAGATTCAAGTTAAATACGTATATTAAACTTGAATGAGTGTTACAACATTCGGTAGAATAAACATTTAATTCCTAGAACAAATTTGACATGAATTGTTCTACTTAAGGAATTAAACTCAAACCAACACAGAAAGTCTGTGAATATAACTTTGCAGACAAATTACTAAATTTGAAAGTTTTTCTACTTTTGAAAAATGAAGCTCAAGCCTCATATTTATAGAGGTTGAAAAGCTAGCATGACTCTTCCAATATGACATAATTTAACAAGAAATAAGCTTTGTATGACTTATTAAAAAGCTGGGCATGACCTTTTTCCACTCGGTATGACTTTCAAAAATTCGGTCTGACTTTCTGAAAATTCGGTATGACTTTTTTAAAGTCATATTCACATTTTATTTAATTAAAAAAATAGGTATTACTTATTTTAATTAAATAAAATCTGCTCGGTATGACTTATTTTAATTAAATAAATCGGTATGACTTATTTTAATTAAATAAAATCAGCTCGGTATGACTTTCCAGAATCAAAGCTTCGGTATGACTTTTAATTTCTTCTCGGTATGACATTTCCTTTCTCTGCCAATTTCATTCTTTTTCTTTTCTTTGGACACATGGCAGCTTGTGATTGGTTCCTTTTTAAATTGTAAAGAGAAAGGTGCCTATTTCGTCTTTTAGTGGATAGGCTCCGTAGAAATGCTTTTCGACCCGCACAGCTTATAATGCTCTAAACTGCGGTCTTTTGAATGTCTGAAACTGAACTCCTTTTGACTTGGAAATGATAAATCAATTCCAACCGGGGTTCCACCTTTAAGAATATATGACTCTGCATTTCTTCTGTGTCATTTCTTTTTCCGTCTTTTCTTCAAGTCAGTACCGTCAGGCATGTTTGGCTGTTTCTACAGTTGCAATTAGAAGTACCTCTGTTACTGAAATAATCTGACTCTTTAAAGTAGACAATACTTCTTTTCACCACTGCATGTACCCAGTCAAATATTCAATCTTGGATTCTGACTCTTGTACACTGCATTCCAAACAAACCTGTAACCCTTTGAGCTTCCAGCTTCTGTCTTCTGTCATTCTAAAATAATTCTAAATTAATTAATCCTTTAATTAATTTAAGAAATAAATTAATTCTGAGTGAATTAATTTACTAATTAAATTAACTAATTAATATTATTAATTAATAGAGAATTAAATTAAAGTCTTGACTATTGTTGATGTAGATAAAACTCTTTTGTTCTTCAACAATAACCCTTTTAACCACTTGAACTTTTGATGACGAATCTTCACTGACATTGTTGACACCCTGTGTACTGGTCTGGTTCACGGATGACTAACTACAATGTTGATTCTCATTTCTGCTGCAGTGGTCTTTGTGTCTTCTCTTGTCCAGTCATGGCTTCTTTTGTTCTTCCTTTATATTTAATATTTATTGTAAAGCATAATGTAACGTAACGTAACATGTAACCGAGGAAACTAACTCAACACTGATGGTCGGTAACTTATATTAAAATGAAGCACGGAATCGACTACGAATCGTTTACAAGTTGAATACAAAAGACCAAAATATTAGATGAAGCTTTGAAGACATTGAAGATCACTGAAAGAAGTTCATTAACATGTTCAAGCCTCAGTGAAGAATAAAGATGTAGTGTTTCAGAGGTTCAGAAGATGTTAGAGGTTTTACAACAGAGAAGTCAAGGGATTCCAGTGAATTACAGAAGCACTTCTTAACAACTAGAGAAACAGGGCCAATTGAATAGTCAAGAAGATGTGAAGATCAAGTTCGTGTTAGTCGTTTGTGAACCAGACCAGTTGCACTAAATGTCAGCACAAAATGAATTGAGAACCGCATCTATGTTAGAAAAGAATTGGCTGTATAACCGTTGTGTGCTATAGCTCGGAGAAAATCAAGTTCAAGTAGTAAAGGTAAATTTATTAACTTGGTTGCAGTGAAAGAAAATATTGCAGAGCTTTGAATAGTTGGAAAAATGGCTAAGGTGAACTACCGTTTAGCTGTTTGACTGTTTTGTCTTATTCACCGACGGTTGGGTCTCCTGTTTGGCTATTTCGTCTTATTTACCGACGGTTAGCAAATCACTCGACGGTTAGCATTTTTAGATATATTATTTATTTTATTTCACTCGACGGTTATGCATTTTGAGTCGATAATTATTGGGTTCGACTGTTTCGTCTCGACGGTTACAGCATCTCGATAGTTAAGGGACTCAGATAAATATCCAGATTATTTATTCCATCGACGGTTAAGTCACTCGATAGTTATGGCACTTCGATAGTTGAGGGTTTAAGATTGTTTAATCTACAGCCAGCCACAGCATGCCACATATCTTTGATATCCTTGAGAAGAATTGTTTTAAGTGATTATTTCAGTCTCGACGGTTATCAACAGACTCACCGATGGTTATAAATTAAATGTCTCGACGGTTGTTAATTCAAGAAGTGAGAAGCAATCTATTTACTTGGTTCTCAGAAGGCCACGTAGAAGATTGAAAAAGCCTACACAATAAAGCAGCAAAGCCAAGCCTTTGTGATTCATTCACGAACATTCATTTTCATTCAGTTACAGAGCGAAAATATACAGAGCAAAGAAGAGAGACACAGAGAAGCCATTAACGTCGTTTAAGCTAGTGTCATATTTATTGTTCGTATTGATTATTGTTGTTGTATTGTAACTGTACTAGTGAATCAGTTGAAGCTAATCTACGGATTAGAGTTGTGTAGCACCTTCGTGGTTTATAATAATAAAACGATATATTCCCCGAACGAACTGTTGTTATGTTATTGCTCACCAACTGTTTGATTATATAACTGTTCGAACTGTCAATTAGTCCATAACAAATCATTCCGCGAATATTTTATAAATTGGACAATATCGTATTCAACCCCCCTTCTACGATATTTGGGACTAACAATTGGTATCAGAGCTTACTGATTGAGTTTACAAATCAGGATCTATTGTTCGGACTTCAGTATTAAGCTTCTGGAATTTTTTCGCGAATTTTTTAATTTTCAAAATATTTCACTCAGAAATTTTTTGAACTTTAAATAATTTTGAAAAGTTCAATATCATGAGTTCTCAGAAAGTAAGAAGTATTAAGGTTCCTCAGTTTGATAGAGTGAATTATAATCTTTGGAAAAAGAAGATGACCCTGTTTATTAAGGCTGCAAATCTGTTGTACATGGGTATCTTAGAGAACGGACCGTTTGTACCAATGAAGATGATTCCTGAATCTACAGTGGACGGAGTAAGAGTTCCTCAAAGGTCTACTCCAAAGGATCCTACAGAGTTCACTGATACAGAGAAAGAAATTGTTGCATTGGACACAGGCCTTCAGTTGATTATTGTTGACTCAATGGATGAAGACATGTGCCATCAAATTCTAAATTGTATATCTGGAAAGCACATGTGGGAAACCATCGAACTGATTATGGAAGGAACAGAAGAAGTGAAAGAGAACCGGTTGGATATACTGACATCAAGATATGAAGCGTTCAAATCTACTCCTGGAGAAACAATCACTCAAGTCTTTGAGCGATATAATAAATTGTTAAATGAATTGAGTATCCAGGGGAAGAACTATCCATTAAGGGAAACGAACAGGAAGTTTATGTTGACTCTTCCACATCATGTTGAGCATAAAGTTTCTTCAATTAGAGAAAGGGACAACTTCAATGTCATGCCCCTTGAAAAGCTATATGGAAAATTGAAGACTTATGAAATGGAACAAGAGCAGAGGTTGATTATCTATGGTTCCGGCTCAGTGGACAGTAAGAGTGCGGCACTAATGAAGACCACAGCTCTTGTGGCAGATGAAGTGAAGACTTCTGAAGCAAAGGTTGTTGAAACCAAGATTGGTGGAGAATTGATCATTGAAGCTGAAATGGCTACAGAATCACAAGCTGAAGAGGAAGATGATTTTTATACATTGGAAGAGCTTGATGAGATGGAAGACAAATCTATGGCGTACTTGGCAGGGCGTTTCAAGCATATAAGATTCAGAAGGAATCCCAAGTACAAGAAAAGTTTTGGTAGCAGATTTCAGAAGACAGGATCATTTTCGGGATCCAACTCAAGAGGTGGTTACAAGTCAAACATGGTAGACCGTAGTAAGTTCCGGTGCTACAACTGCAATGAACTAGGGCATTTCGCCACTGAATGTAAGAAACCGAGACAAGCAAAAGACAAGAAGGTTTATGAGAAGAAGAGTTCCTACGAGAAGAAAAGCTATGATGAGTTGAAAAGGGAGAATGAGAAGTTGAAACAGAGATTGGATGCTTTGGTTGCAAAACAACAAGGCAAGGCTTACATTGTTGAAGGTAGAAGCTGGGATGACACAGATTCTGAAGAAGAAGAATATGGAAATCTTGCATTAATGGCAGACACTTCAGAAGAATCTCCATCATCAGCACAGGTACCTATTCTCACCACTGTAGATATGTCTCTATCTGAATATAAAAATACTGTTAATGACTTGAGTATAGAGATGTTTAACATTCATACAAGCATGCTAGCTTCTGAAGCAGAAAATGCTAGACTAGTTGCAAAGATTAAAAAGCTAGAATCTGGAAAGGAACAACTAGAGCTTGTAGGAATCACAGTTAATAACCTTAAGGAAAGAAATGAATATTTAGAGAATAAGGTTAACTGTAATGCAGAGGTTGAGACAGCACTTATGGCTAAGATTTCTGAGCTAGAGTTAAAATTGGAAGCTTTTAAGAACTCAGCTAATATTGCTAAAGACATAATGGATAAGCAGAGCTTAGATAACAAGACATGTATAGGCTTTAACTACGATGAACATAAAAGGAATAAGAAAAAGGATAAAAGGAATATAACTTTCAATGCTTCTAGTACTGTTTTATTAGAAAATGAAAATGTTCCTTTTGTCATTAAGAAAAGTAGTAATCCTATCTTTAAGCTCCCACTCTCAGAACCCTTAGACGAAGATACTATCGTATGGAAACAAGAAATGCTTGTTGAGGATAAGTTAAAAGAGAAAGAAGTTGAGGAAAATAATGTAGAAGAAGTTACACCTAATGAGCCAGTTAAAACTGAATATGCTAAAACTGAATTAGGTGGTAACAAGAACAAGTCAAAGAGTAATAGGAATGGGAAAGTAGGTGTTAAAATTGCTAATTCTGTTACACCTACACCCACTGCACCTAGGAAATTGTGTACTAATTGCAATTCTGCTGGACACCTTAGTCATGCATGTAATAAGGTTAAAGTAGAATCTAATATTCCTGTTGTGCAGAACATGTTTAGCATGAATAGTTTTCATTTGCCTTGTGGTATTACTGGATGTATGCCATGTGCTTTTAATATTATGCATGCTTATTTTAATTTGATGAATGCATCTACTTCTAGTAATTGCATAGGCATAGAAAGAAGCATGAATAAGAAAAAGGTAAGGGCAAAGACTGCTAGTCCTCCTAAGGTTAGGAAGGAGACTCAATCTCCTAAGCCAAAAGACAAATCTGTCAAGGCAAAGGAACATGATTCGAGTTCAGTCAAAGTAGAACTTAAAGATGTGAAAACTGAACCTATTACACCATCTGCAAGAACCTCTAAATTTCTTGGACCCAAACAAGTTTGGGTTCCAAAGAAACCTTAATCACTTTGTGGTTGCAGGGCATAGATACTAATGAAAAAGTCATGTGGATTCTGGATAGTGGATGTTCAAGGCACATGACAGGAGACAAGTCCCTGCTGACCAATGTGATTGAGAAGACCGGCCCAGTTGTAACCTTTGGAGATGACAGCAAAGGATTTACTAAGGGATATGGTAGTCTGGAAGTTGGAAATGTCATCATTGAAAATATCTCTCTTGTTGACGGTCTGAAGCACAACTTGCTGAGCGTCAGTCAATTCACAGATAAAGGATATAATGTGGACTTCAGGAAGGAAAAGTGTCTGATCACCAACAGGAAAGATGAAAAGCTTGCTCTTAAAGGAGTAAGAAAAGGAAATCTGTTCGTAGCTGACTTAAACACTGCAAGCAGAGGAGAAGCAAGTTGTTTCTACAGTAAAGCATCCTCTGAGTTGAGTTGGTTATGGCACAGAAAACTATCTCACCTGAACTTTAAGGCGATGAATTCTTTAGTAAGAAGAGAATTGGTGAGAGGGTTACCACAGATGGAATTCTACCAAGAAGGACTCTGTGAAGCATGTGAAAAGGGTAAGTCAAAGAAGGCGTCACATAGAAGTAAGGACATGTCAAGCTTCAGCGAACCTCTCTAGTTGATTCACATGGATCTGTTTGGACCGGTTAATGTCATGTCAGTTTCAAAGAAGAAATATGCATTAGTGATTGTCGACGACTACTCCAAGTACACGTGGGTGTTGTTTTTGCATTCTAAGGATGAAGCACCTCAAATGGTAATCGATCACATTAAAAAGATTGAGGTGGAAGCTGGATTGCCTGTGCGGACGATCAGATCAGATAATGGAACTGAATTCAGAAATGCAGTTCTAAATGAATTCTGCACGGAGCAAGGAATTTCAAGACAATACTCAGCCCCAAGAACTCCACAGCAGAATGGAGTGGTAGAAAGGAAAAACAGGACTTTGATTGAAGCAGCAAGGACAATGCTAAGCCAGTCAAAGCTACCTACATACTTTTGGGCAGAAGCAGTCAACACAGCTTGTTACACTCAGAACAGAACCCTGATTAATAAAGATCTAGAAAAGACATCCTATGAGATTATGACCAACAGAAAGCCATCACTGAAGTACTTTCATGTGTTTGGTGGAAAATGCTATGTATTGAAAGATGAACATCTGGGCAAGTTTGATGCTAAAGCAGATGAAGGGATTTTCCTTGGTTACTCACTGGAGTCTAAGGCGTACAGGGTATATGTGATTGAAACTCATAAGGTCATTGAAAGCCTTAATGTAACGTTTGACGACACCAAACTCCCAAGTCTTCAAAATGATAAAAATTCTGAATCTCTGGAAATTGAAAATCTATCAGAATACTACTTAGGAGATGAAGACGTACCTGGTGCTGCATCTGATAATCATGAACACACGGAGATTGATAATCCAGAGCAAAGCAGTGGAAGTGTTGGTAATACCACACAGTCACAGTCACAGTCACAGTCTGTATTTCAAAATCAGTCTGTTACTGAACCTGCTAGCTCAACTGGTGGATCATCAAATAATGAAGGCAGCAACTCAGGGGGAGGTGAAGAAGGATCAGCTAGTCGCTCTCAACACAACTACGAAGAAGGACAATCATCAAGGGCTAATCTGCCTAGACAGAGGGTATGGAACAGAGATCATCCCTTTGAATTAATCATTGGTGACCCAGAGAGTGGTGTGAGGACTAGAAGAGCAACGAAAAATGAATGTATGTACTCTGATTTTCTATCAGAGGAAGAACCTAAAAAGGTTGAAGATGCTCTAGAAGATCCAGATTGGGTGATTGCGATGCAAGATTAACTCAATCAGTTTGATAGGCAGAAAGTTTGGAAACTGGTACCCAGACCTAAAGACAAATCTGTTATTGGCACAAAATGGGTATTCAGGAATAAGTTGGATGAAGATGGCATTGTTACGAGGAACAAGGCCAGACTGGTTGCTAAGGGGTATTCTCAAGAAGAAGGAATAGATTATGACGAGACCTATGCACCAGTAGCAAGACTTGAAGCCATCAGGATGTTTTTGGCATTCGCAACACATTCAGACTTTAAAGTTTATCAAATGGATGTGAAGAGTGCATTCCTGAATGGGGAGCTGGAAGAAGAAGTATATGTAGAGCAACCTCCGGGTTTCGAGAACAAAGATCATATGGACTTTGTGTACTTCCTTTTTAAAGCTCTTTATGGACTCAAGCAGGCACCTCGAACATGGTATGAAACACTATCTGAATTTTTAATTGAAAATGGTTTTATCAGAGGTGTTATAGATAAGACTTTCTTTCATAAAATGCATAAAAATAATTTGATATTAGTTCAAGTGTATGTTGATGATATTATATTCGGTTCTACTAATGATGAGCTATGCAAGAGATTTGCTAAGTTAATGCAGAGTAGGTACGAGATGAGTATGATGGGCGAGCTTACTTTCTTCCTTGGACTACAAGTGAGTCAGAAGAAAGATGGGATCTTCATTTGCCAGGCAAAGTACATCAGAGATCTTCTAAAGAAGTATGGACTTGAAGTTTCAGCCCCCGCCAAGACTCCAATGCCAACTGCCACAAAGCTTGATGAGGACAAATCAGGTAAATCTGTCGACATCACAACCTATAGAGGTATGATTGGATCTCTACTTTACTTAACTGCAAGTAGGCCAGATATTATGTTTTCAACTTGCTTATGTGCACGGTTCCAAGCTAACCCAAAAGAGTCTCACCTTATAGCTGTCAAAAGAATTTTTAGATACCTGAAGGGTACTCCAAATTTGGGAATTTGGTATCCTAAAGGTACTGGTTTTGACCTAATCGGCTATACAGACTCGGATTTTGCAGGTTGTAAGATTGACAGGAAGAGTACTTCTGGAAGCTGTCAATTCTTGGGAAGAAGATTGGTCTCATGGTATAGGAAGAAGCAGCACTCAGTGTCTACCTCAACAGCAGAGGCAGAATACATCGCAGCAGGTAGCTGTTGTGCTCAGATCCTATGGATGAGAAACCAACTCCAAGACTATGGTTTTATGTTGAACAAGATTCCAATATTCTGTGACAACACAAGCGCCATAGCTATAACCAACAATCCGGTTCAGCACTCACGAACCAAGCACATTGATATCAGGTATCACTTTATACGAGAGCATGTCATGAATGGAATTGTGGAGTTGCATTTTGTACCCACAGAACAACAACTTGCAGACATCTTCACGAAACCACTAGACGAATCCACTTTCTCTAGGTTGGTTAGTGAATTAGGGATGTTAAATTTGAATTAATTTTTGTTTGCGAGGAGTTGTATGGATTCACAAGTTATTGAATTTTTATATCCAAAGGACTTGTGACCTCCAATCTAACTTATAATCTCGGGCTTATGAATATTAATATTAATTATCATAAGTATACCAGTTATGCTTTGTGGTAATTATTCGATATAGCATAAGTAGTTAACTGCTACATAAGTGTTTGTAGTTAACAAGAAGCATAACAGTCTGTGGTTTAGAATTAATTGGTGGATTTCAATGCAATGAGATCTGGCTGAGAGATTCTATATCAGACAGGTTGTGTTTTTTTGTGAGAAATTGGTTGTACAAACTTGTTTATTTAATGTACTGGTTCTCACTGGAAAAAATGTGTAGCAATTACTTTTCATGATCTTATTTTGCATAACTGACATTATGTTAATTCATAGTATGCTTCTATGATCGTTTGGATTGTGATTGGGTTGGTTTAAAATTTTTGGAAATTTTAAAAGTAATAGAATATGGAACAAAAATTTTTTGGTTCCAAAGATTCTGAATCAACCACCTGTGTTTATTAGTATTATTATAATAATTATTAATATTGTCTGTTTATGGATTTCAAATTGAATTATTATTAATTCGATAGTTATTTCCAAATTAAGCTTCTAATATTTCTATTTTAGGAATATTAATTCTTTAATTTAAGAAATCTCTATTTAATTAATTTTATGAATATTTGAAATTATTTGGTAAGTGTATTTAAATGCTTTTTATTATTATTTTTAATTAGCAAACTCTCGACAGTTACAATTAGATATATTTTTTCGTAACCATCGAAGTGGTTTTAAACAGTACTCGATAGTTATAAAAAAATATATATTATATTATAACAGTCGAAGTAGTCTTTTGGTTAATATATATAAAATAAATAAATAAATAAACTATCCATCTCGATAGTTACTATCTGGTTAATTATTTTATCTGCTTCGATAGTTAATTTTATTAGCTAACCGTCGAAGTGAATAATTTTATTAATTAATCATTCGATAGTTACGTTTTATATATTAGTGTACATCTCGATAGTTAGCCTTTATTTTATTATTTTTGATAACCATCGAGTTGTTTAAAAAAAAAAAAAAATAAAATAATAATTAAAACCATCGAAGTGGCCAGAACATGAAATCTGAAAAACAAAAGTCACTCGCCAGTTAACTTAAATATATATATATATAGTTTGTTTTTTTCTCTCGCCACGCAGTAGGTACACTAAATATATATATATAGTTTATTTCTTTTAACTCGCTAGTTAGTCACTGCACCAAGCTGTTCTTAACCATCGAGCTAGCAATTGATTTTCTTTCCTCATTTTCTACCATTCTAGTACTAGTTTTGAAAATCTAAACCGATAGAATTGTAGATCCAGTCATCCCGAATTATTTGATACCAGCCTTGTATCGTTTGGTTTCAGTTTTGTTTCGGGTATTTCAAACTTTGGGATTTTTTCTAGGGTTTGTTTGAGGTCCAAAAATCACAAAAAAATAGTTTCACCGTTCAAATCTCTCCTAGTTTAGCATATATTTTTTTCACGATTTTTGGAGGAGTTTTGAATTTTAGTGTTTTCGGTTCGTTATCGAGTCTAATTAAATTCGTAATTAATTGTTTAAAGTTAAAATTTTCGATAATTTTTACTAGTTAAAAATGGTTGGAATTTTTACTATTACCAAAACGAATTTAGTTGCCGAGTTTGACATTCAGTCCCTTCCTGCTAATTATCGGGCCTGGGCACGAGTGTTACTCGAATATTCTCGAGTGAGGTATGCCTTAGTAACAGACGTGATATTAAATCATAATATGCTACGAGACTGTTACTGTTCTGCATATAACTCTTCAGTTATTGATGAACTGGCTTTTACATTTAGTATTGCTAATCGGGAAATCCGGGTGACGGAGCTAGATTTGAATCGTATATTAAGATTCCCTGAGCATAATCTAGTCCCTTATCCCAATTCCGAACAATTAACTCAGTTCTTCACGACTATCAACTACGTAAATCCTAATCTCCACGACTCAGGTGAAAGGTGTAAACATCATTTACCTAAGGAATGGAATTTCTTTTTCCACACTCTTATGCAATGTTTCTCTTACAAAAAGTTCAACACACACAGTATTTCAAGTTTTTATCGAACTTTAGGCTTCAGTGTTGCTAATAATTGTAGGATAAATTTTGGTAGGTTATTATTGAATCAGATGTTGTATGTTATGGGATCGGTGGAGTACAGAAACCTTCAAGTCACTAATGTGGAGTGTTACTTTCCACGATTCCTACAGCTTATCCTTAATGCTCTAACGACTAACGAGGAAAAACTACTATATACTAGTAGTGTTACCTCTCTGTGTATGAAACAGAAAAACAGGATAGCCACCACTCTGAACAATAACAGAAACTACATCAACGAAGCACCTGCTCAAATGACTGAATACATGCAGGGTTGTGTAGTGGACATGGAAAGAGACGAGCCTCAAGGGCCTCAAGAAAATGATCAGGTCCCTGAACCAGTGCAAGAATCAATTCCAGTAGCTACTCCTGTAGAGGATTTAGCTCAAGAAGAGGAAGTGGTTCAGGTGACAGAGGAATTACAAATTTCAGGAGATGGATTTCAAAGTATATCTGGAGGAGATTCTATAGGTCATGCTGACAGTCAGAAATCATATCATCCTTGGACTCCTACAGGTAGTACTCAAGGTAGTCTTCATGTCTCTGACTCTTCAGCTTATTCTAATTTGCAAGATCTTTTTGGAGAAAGTGTCATGAACCTATCAGCTGAGCCCTCTGTGGCTGTAGGACAAGGCAATGAATCTGAAACCCAACAGATTCTAACCACTGCCTCAGAACCAAACACTATAAACACCTTACCTTTATCTTCTCTCCAACCCCTAAAAAGAAAATTTGTGAGTGAGGGAGATAGTGCCTCAGAAGCACCACATAAGGAAGGTGAGGGAACCCAAACAGCTCTACCTCTGACTAGACGTCGATTAGAAGAACCTGAGGTATCTGTTAGCCCATCTATACCCTCTCAAAAGGACATAGAGCTGAAAAAGGCAAATACACAGTCTCTGGGGACATCCTCTCAACAGGGTGAACCTATTGAATTTCGCCCGTCGGCCAGGGCATCTGAAAGAGTGTCAATAATTGAGCCTCCAACCAAGTTATATGTTGCACTGAAAGGAGCACACACACAGGAGGAATTGACGGATGTTGCTACTACTGTAGCAGAACCTATACAGGTAGATCCTGTACAGGTCATGCCTTCACAGGCTATTGCGGGAGTCACGGGTCCTTCATTGCTAAACATTACAGGATCCAATGTGATAAGCCCCCCAGGAGGAACATTCCTGGCTCCTAATAAGGAGGTCTCCACCACTATTAGTGGAAAGGAGAAGCAACTACTTGGCAATAGTTCTTCGGATGAGCCATTTAGGATTTTAACTGCAGGTACAGAAGACTTGCTGGAGTCAAGGAGAGTGAGTGAAACACCAACAGAACGCTTGAGCGATCATAATTCACCCACACCCCTAAGACCGAGCGAGAGAATTGAGAGACAAACACCTACAGAACCTGTCAGTGAGACACCTACCAGCCAAATAAATACCCTCACAATGCACACACAATCTCTAAGTCAAAGGGTTTATAACCTGGAGACTACTGTCACCGAAATGAAATCTGAATTTCACAGCAATGTCATGGAAATAAAATCTGTTCAGTACAACATGTTGCAGGATTTGCAGAATTTCAAGACGGATATGAAAAAGTTTGTTACAGATTTGTTTGAAAAGCATCAATCTCAATCTACTCAAATCCCTGCTTCGGAGGATAACACAACTAAGGGGGAGATGATAGTGCGAGAACAAGAAAAAGAATCTGGTGCAGAAATGAGGAGTAAAGACAAAGGTAAAGGAAAGTTGGTAGAGGAAGAAGCAAACATCACATCTCAGGGGGAGCAAAATATACCGCTGGAGGTCAGGCTTACACTTGAAGAAGGAGAAATATGGGAACCTTCTCATACAGCTCCTACAGCTCAGGAAGATGATGTGTTTGATGAATTTGTCAATGATGCCGCTTATCAGTTCACCGAAACGGATTTTGTGGAAACATTTGGTTTGCTAGATGCAAATCAATCCATGATAAGGGCATGTGAAATAGCTCGAATGTCTCAGGAAAAAATCAGAAAAGAACACTTCAACCACTACATTGAAAGAAGACAAAGGCCGTTGATGTTATCAAGAGAAGGAAGTGCATGGGATCAGGCTAGGAGTCTTTTGCAGAAACCAGAATTAGGAATAATTCAAAATGAAGATCAAAAAGTTCTGGAAGCACTGCAAGAAGCTCACAAGAGTCATCCATCAATAAACCAGTTCTTTCATGCACTAAGACAAACTATCAAGTTGATATTCATCACGACCAACATCAACGGATGGAAGATTCAGATTCAGTTCAATAATTCGACCACAAAGACCATTTCTTCGAATTTCATCAAGTTGAGGTCTCTAACAGAATTGTATGTCATGAAGATTAGGACGGACAAGAGATTTCATGTGAATGAACTTCTTACTGATATGATTGAAGATCAAATGAGCAAAACAGTAGCTGAAGTTCATACAACTCCTTATACAGTGATATTCTACAAAGACAAGTTAGTTCAGACACTGTGTTTGAGTGATGAAAGACTGAGTCTATATCCTCTGAAGCGTCTGAAATATGTTGAAGGGCTTCTTAGGAGTGAAGGACTTAGAACAGAAGAAAAATGGAAAGCTGCAGAGCGCATTTATGCTTATAGACTAAATGTCTTATCAAATCAATCTGTAGATATTTCCAAGGTCGGAAGAATAGATCCTTCAAATGGATCTCAACCAAAATTGCCTGTGTATACAAGAGAAGAAGGAGATTGGGACTTTGAAAAAGTCAAGGCAATGACTGAATTTAGATTTAATCATCCAGGGAAGGTGCTCGAATATGCAGAAAAGCCAGATTTTCCGATTGTCTTTCCAGATTTTGATATAATCAAGGAGACAGAGACAGTGGTGCTAAAGGATCCTCCAGCAATCAGGTATAAGAACCCCAAAGGAAACACTGAAATAGTTGATATCCACAAGATGTCGTACATGACTTCTAGGGAACTGGGTTTTATACTTGATCAAATCAAGACTTCAACGAACTACAAAGACAAATCAGCATTGGCAGAGATCTCTAAGCTTTACATGGAGAAGTTGAGAGCAGAATCATACTACAACACTGATCGGGTTAAAGCAGTACCAAAAAGGTTGAGTGTTAAAGGAAAGACGAAAGTTCTTGAATTTACATTCGAACAAGTTAAACAGATCAGAAGAGTAGCTGTCTTGCAAACACTTCAGGAAGCTTTGTCAGATCCCAAGCCAAGTAATATGCTAGAAGAAGAAGCGCTGGATCTAGTGAATGACCAGCTTGCAAGTCTTGTACAGTGAGAATGACTTAATGTATATCAGTTCAGGCTAGAGGAACATTCATTCTACATTGTAATTGTTTTTGATATCTGGAAATGTGTTATGTAATCCAGAATTTGTTTAATATTAGTTTACCATCTTCTATTTACTTTTTCTTGTAAGTTAGTTGAGTTATCCTCTTAAGGGATTTGCTTGTCGAACTCTAACAATCAAATAGGGGGAGATTGTAAAGCATAATGTAACGTAACGTAACATGTAACCGAGGAAACTAACTCAACACTGATGGTCGGTAACTTATATTAAAATGAAGCACGGAATCGACTACGAATCGTTTACAAGTTGAATACAAAAGACCAAAATATTAGATGAAGCTTTGAAGACATTGAAGATCACTGAAAGAAGTTCATTAACATGTTCAAGCCTCAGTGAAGAATAAAGATGTAGTGTTTCAGAGGTTCAGAAGATGTTAGAGGTTTTACAACAGAGAAGTCAAGGGATTCCAGTGAATTACAGAAGCACTTCTTAACAACTAGAGAAACAGGGCCAATTGAATAGTCAAGAAGATGTGAAGATCAAGTTCGTGTTAGTCGTTTGTGAACCAGACCAGTTGCACTAAATGTCAGCACAAAATGAATTGAGAACCGCATCTATGTTAGAAAAGAATTGGCTGTATAACCGTTGTGTGCTATAGCTCGGAGAAAATCAAGTTCAAGTAGTAAAGGTAAATTTATTAACTTGGTTGCAGTGAAAGAAAATATTGCAGAGCTTTGAATAGTTGGAAAAATGGCTAAGGTGAACTACCGTTTAGCTGTTTGACTGTTTTGTCTTATTCACCGACGGTTGGGTCTCCTGTTTGGCTATTTCGTCTTATTTACCGACGGTTAGCAAATCACTCGACGGTTAGCATTTTTAGATATATTATTTATTTTATTTCACTCGACGGTTATGCATTTTGAGTCGATAGTTATTGGGTTCGACTGTTTCGTCTCGACGGTTACAGCATCTCGATAGTTAAGGGACTCAGATAAATATCCAGATTATTTATTCCATCGACGGTTAAGTCACTCGATAGTTATGGCACTTCGATAGTTGAGGGTTTAAGATTGTTTAATCTACAGCCAGCCACAGCATGCCACATATCTTTGATATCCTTGAGAAGAATTGTTTTAAGTGATTATTTCAGTCTCGACGGTTATCAACAGACTCACCGATGGTTATAAATTAAATGTCTCGACGGTTGTTAATTCAAGAAGTGAGAAGCAATCTATTTACTTGGTTCTCAGAAGGCCACGTAGAAGATTGAAAAAGCCTACACAATAAAGCAGCAAAGCCAAGCCTTTGTGATTCATTCACGAACATTCATTTTCATTCAGTTACAGAGCGAAAATATACAGAGCAAAGAAGAGAGACACAGAGAAGCCATTAACGTCGTTTAAGCTAGTGTCATATTTATTGTTCGTATTGATTATTGTTGTTGTATTGTAACTGTACTAGTGAATCAGTTGAAGCTAATCTACGGATTAGAGTTGTGTAGCACCTTCGTGGTTTATATTAATAAAACGATATATTCCCCGAACGAACTGTTGTTATGTTATTGCTCACCAACTGTTTGATTATATAACTGTTCGAACTGTCAATTAGTCCATAACAAATCATTCCGCGAATATTTTATAAATTGGACAATATCGTATTCAACCCCCCTTCTACGATATTTGGGACTAACATTTATTATTTACTTCACTTTCTTATCTGAGTTGAGTTGTCATCTACTTATTGCAAATAGGATTAGTCATATGACTTTCATCAGTGTTCTGAGGCTCTTCTACTATGTCCTCAATAGCTATCTCCTCTGTTGCAGTCTTAGGGCTTTTCCTTTGTTCTTCTTCAGGAATTGGTTCGTGCTCATTGTCAGAACCAGCTTCTACCATTATCTCATCTTCTTTATCAGTGTTAGGTTCTTCTTCTTTAGTTGCTGCTCTGCTTCCTGAGTCACTTGATGTTTCAACTTGACTATCCTCTTCAGAGGTTGCTTCTTCTTCTAATTCAGGTGCGGCTTCTTCTTCTTCTTCTTTTGCATCTTTTTCATCCACCTGTCTAAGAAGAACAAAGTAATCTCTAATGGACTCAGTCATTAGAGCAAGAGTATACATGTTATGATAGTCGGCCTCATTCTATAGCAACAGAATTGTTTTGAATTGGAGTGATGGTGACTCTTCCAACTGACTGTTCTGAAACATTTGGAGTTGATCAGCTTCTAGTACTTGATTCAACACCAACTGCAAAAATCTTGGATACATATAAAAGTTCTCCATTTTTACCTGGTTCTTTAGGATCTCAGCCATGATCCACTTTCCAAAATTTATCCTTGACTCAGAAGCCACTGCATAGCCAATCACCTTGTTGAATTGAGTGATCCCGTGAAACCCACCTGTCTTTTGTGCGAAGCCGTGAGACAAGATGTTGAAAAATAAATTTCACTCCTTGGGTAGGTGATTCTTGTAAATCTTCTTAGGGAGATTGTTGTTTTCCCTGGTGCAGTGCAGGAACATGAAGAAATTATCTAACTCCATCTGAGATGGTTCATCTTCAAAATTCTAAGTCGGTAGATGAAGTGCTCTATTGATGTCATTTTCAGTTATCCGCACTTTCTGTCACTGAATCTTGCAAGTAAATGCTGATATTCCATCTGCAGAAGTGATCTGAGCAGACCTGTATACCTGTCTTAATAGATTCTTATTCAAAGGAATAGAAGTTGTTAATGCATACCGGACTATCGAATGTTCATTTAAAAACCTAGCTCAGTTACCTAACTCTCATGACTTGGTCCAATCATCTACTAAAACTGACAAATAATTAGTGTTTTTAATCTCAAAATTACCTATCATTTTATTAAAGTGAAAGATAATTTTTACGAATTAAAATTACTAATTAATATCGAATAATTTTAGTAAATTACGAACCAAACCCTAATTTTTAAAATTACTCGGATTGTCGTGAAATATATATATAAAGAACTCCTAGTAATTTTAAGCACACTTTTAATTTTATTACAATTTTTAATCGATTTAAACATTAATAACCCTAGCCAAATTGTTCAAGATTTGAAAAATAGAGAATTTTAGAACCCTAACAAAAATTAATGGGAACACTTGCAAATGACAGACACGATTGTGTGTCTCACAAATATGGTTTCAGATTAAAAATCGGACTTGAAATGACTTGGTTATATTCGATTAAAAATTGAGATCTATGTTGCGCTTTTGAGTTCTTAATACAGTGTATGTGGTTGTATCTAACACCAATAAATAAAATGAGAAAAAATTATAGACTTATTTATAGGCAGCACATACAAGGAATTAAAATTGCTAAGTACCTTTGTTGCGCTTATACAGTGCTCACACTGTATAGGCGCCACATAACTTACAAGCGCAACAAAACTAGCTAGGCCATCTTTTGTTGCGCCTCCATAGTGTATTCACTGTGTTGGCACCACAAAGTTTCCTAGCGCCACTTAAACAAAATGATAAGTGGTTTGTTGCGCCTCTACAGTGGTGACACTGTATTGGCGCAACAAAACCCAAGGCGCAACAAGATTCTTTCAATACAAAATGCTAAGTGCCTGAATCAATTTTTGTTGGGCCTATACAGGTAAATCACTGTATAGGCGCCACAAAATATTGTAGCGCAACAAGGTACTTAGGAAAAAATCAAATTGCTCATAGATTTTACTACTTATTAATACATAAATAATATTTATGAATAATTTGAATAAAATCAATAATTATTAATTACTCACAAATATTATTTCACAAAATATTTATTAATAACTTTAATTGTTAAATTATTATCATAAATAAATTATGGTTTTTATTATTTTACTTTTGTTTGAAATAAGAGAATAAATATAAATATTCATCCTTTTTATTTAAAATAATTTCAAATAATATTTAAATATATATAAGTGCCAAGAATTTATCAATTAAATACAAGCACTTAAATATTTTCTAAGATCAAAATTAAATAAATACCAGATTAATAAAATTAGCAGGCATGCACAAGATATTTATCTAATGTTTAATCTTACATAACTACAAAATAATTTGGTAAATAAATTCACAACCCCTAAAAATATTAACATTAATTAACCAGTGAATTTATCAGCTTCAAATTGCAGTTATAGATTAGTAACTAATTAGTTAGTAGAATTTAACATCCCAAGTTCATAAACCAGTCTAATGAAAGTGATTTCATCAAGTGGTTTAATGAAGATGTATACAATTTGCTGATCTGTAGGTACAAAATGTAACTCTACAGTACCATTCATGACATGCTCTCTTATGAAATGATACTTGATATCAATATGCTTGGTTCTTGAATGTTGAGCAGGATTGTTTGTGATGGTTATGGCATTTGTGTTGTCACAAAATATTGAAATTTTGCTCAGCAATAGTTCATAGTCTTGTAGCTGGTTCCTTATCCACAGAATTTGTGCACAAGCACTTCCAGCAGCAACATATTCAGGTTCAGCTGTTGACATTGCAACTGAGTGCTTCTTCTTGCTATACCAGGACACCAATCTTTTACCAAGGAATTGACAACTCCCTGTTGTACTCTTTCGATCAATCCTACAACCTGCATAATCAGAATCTGTATAGCCAACAAGGTCAAAACTTGTATATTTAGAGTACCAAATTCCAAGATTTAGACTTCCCTTAAAATACCTAAAAATCCGTTTAACAGCAATAAGATGTGATTCTTTAGGGTTAGACTGAAACCTAGAACACAAGCATGTAGCAAACATAATATCTGGCCAACTTGCAGTTAAGTAAAGTAATGAGCCGATCATACCTCTGTAGCTTGTGATGTGTACCTTGTTACCAGGTTCATCTTTGTCAAGCTTAGTGGCAGTTGCCTTAGGGGTTTTGGCTGATGATGCATCTTCAAGACCATACTTCTTCAATAGATCTTTGATGTAATTGGTCTGGAAAATGAAGATTCCATCTTTCCTTTGGCTTACTTGGAGTCCAAGGAAGTAATTCAGCTCACCCATCATGCTCATTTAATACCTACTCTGCATTAACTTAGCAAATCTACTACACAATTGATCGTTAGTAGAACCAAATATAATGTTATCCACATATACTTATACTAATATCATGTCATTTTTATACATTTTATGAAACAGAGTCTTATCTATGACACCTCTAGTGAAACCATTTTCAAGTAAGAATATAGATAGAGTGTCATACCATGTCCGAGGTGCTTGTTTTAAGCCATAGAGTTCCTTGAAGAGAAAGTATACAAAATCTATGAATTCTGGATCTTCAAACCCTGGGGGTTGTTCCACATACACTTCTTCTTCAAGCTCTCCATTCAGGAATGCACTCTTCACATCCATTTGATAAACTTTAAAGTTGGAATGTGCTGCGAATGCCAGAAACATCCTGATAGCTTCAAGCCTTGCCACTAGTGCATATGTTTCATCATAATCTATTCCTTCTTCTTGTGAATAACCTTTAGCAACCAGTCTGGCTTTGTTCCTTGTAACAATGCCATCTTCATCCAGTTTATTTCTGAATACCCACTTTGTGCCAATTATGGACTTATTCTTTGGCTTGAGTACCAGCTTCCATACTTTCTGTCTTTCAAATTGATTGAGTTATTCTTGCATAGCAATAACCCAATCTGGATCTTCTAGTGCTTCTTCCACTTTCTTTGGCTCTATTTCAGAGATAAAACCAGAGAATAAACATTCATTCTAAGAAGCACGTCTAGTTTGGACTCCAGCATCTGGATCTCCTAGAATCAACTCAAAGGGGTGATCTCTACTCCACACCCAATGTCTAGGAAGATTTGCCCTAGATGATTCAGCCTGATTATCATTAAAGTGTTGAGCCCTGCTAGTAGATCCTTCAGTTGCTCCCCTTGAGTTGCTGCTTAGTTGAGAATGAGATTCTCTGCCACTACTAGTAGTTTCTGTGAATCTTCCACTGTTTCCACTACTAGGGTCAGAATCATCATTTTTATTCTCATTTGGTGCTTGATTTTCTGTTAAAGCTTCAGGTTCTATTTCACCTTCATCTGAGTTCATATTTTCAAACTGCAGAGTTTCAGAGTTGTATGTTCTTTGTAGACTTGGGAGCTTGAGATCATCGAAAGTTACATTCATGCTTTCAATGACCTTTTTGTGTTCAATCATATAAACCCTGTACGCCTTAGATTCCAGAGAGTAGCCAAGAAATATACCTTCATGAGCCTTGGATTCAAACTTTCCTAGATGCTCATCATATTTCAGTACAAAGTACTTTCCTCCAAACACATGAAAGTATTTCAGTGTTGGTTTCTTGTTTGCCATCAAATCGTACGGAGTCTTGTCATGATCTTTATTTGCTAGGGTACGATTCTTTGTATAACAAGTTATGTTGACTACTTCAGCCCAAAAGTATAGAGGTAACTTAGTTTCATTCAGCATTATTCTTGCTGCTTCAACTAAAGTTCTATTCTTCCTTTCTACTACTCCATTTTGTTGGGGAGTTCTGGGCGCTGAATATTGTCTTGAAATCCCTTTCTCAAAACAGAAATCATTCAGGGTTACATTCCTGAATTCTGTTCCATTTTCAAACCTTATTTTCCTGACATGCAAATCAGCTTCTAACTCTATCTTCTTTATGTGATCAATGATTGTTTGAGGGGCTACATCCTTTGAGGCTAGAAATAACACCCACATGTACTTGGAGAAGTCTTCTATAATTACTAGTGCATATCTCTTCCTTGACATAGACATGACATTGACTGGACCAATTAAATCCATATGCAGAAGTTGCAGTGGTTCAGTAATATCTGATGAATCTTTGCTTCAGTGAGATGCTTTCTTTGACTTCCTCTTTTCACATGCTTTACATAAAACTTCTTGACAGAATTCCATCTCAGGTAAACCTCTAACCAATTCCCTCTTAACTAAAGAGTTCATTTCCTTGAAGTTCAGGTGTGAAAGTTTCTTATGCCATAACCAAATGTCCTCTGTTGAAGCTTTGCTGTAAAAACATTGAACTTCGCCTTTGCTTACAAAGAATAAGTCAGCTATAAAGAGATTCCCCTTTCTCACTCCTTGAAGAGCAAGCTTCACATCTTTCCTATTTTGGATTGCACATCTTTCTTTTTCAAAAGTTACTTTGTAGCCCTTATCAGTGAACTGAATGATACTTAGACGGTTGTGCTTTAATCCATCCACATGAGAGATATTTTCAATGATAAATTGCCAATTTCTAGATTGCCATATCCCGTTGTGAATCCCTTGTTGTTATCTCCAAAGGTAACTTTCGGGCCAGCTTTCTCAATCACATCTGATAGCAGGGCCTTATCACCAGCCATATGCCTTGAACAGCCACTGTCGAGAATCCACATGATGCACTTGTTCTTTGCTATTCCCTGCAACCACAGATTGATTACTTCTTCTTTGGCACCCAAATTTGATTGGGTCCAAGAGGCTTAGATAAGTAAATAGTTTTAGCTACAGAAATTTTCTGGTCCTTGTCTTTCTCAACGACTGTGCTCCTGCCCTATGATTTAGCCTTGACAGGAGTGTCTTTAGGCTTAGGGACAAGGGCTTCCTTCCTAGATTTAGGAGGACTAGCAGTCTTTCCCCTAACATGCTTTCTATTCATGTTCACATCTGTATTAATGCAAGTACTAGATGATGCATTCATCAAGTTTATGTATGCAGACATGATATTGAAAGCACATGGCATGCATCAACTCCTTTTTACTTTCTTCCTCTTTCTTTTTATCCTCAACAAGAATTTTTTCTTTCATTAAGATCTGTTCTTCATCTAGGGGTTCGATGAAAAATTTCTTGTATAGGGGCTTAGGGACATTTTTTTAACACATGTGGAATGTCTTGCTTCACAGGACTTTCATCTGCAATTGTTTCCTCATGTCTTTTTCCTACCTTTTTATCATAGTCAAATTCTATTCCAATTTTTTGACCCATGACCTGTTTATCTATTGCCTCCTTAACAAAATTAGAAGATTTCTTACAAGCTGGAAGTTTTAACTCTAACTCAGAAATTTTATTCCTAAGAACAGTTTCTACTTCTTGGTTGCATTTGTCTCTATTCTCAAGATATTTTATCTTATGTTTCAGATCTTCTAAATTAACACATGCAAGCTCTAGTTCTTCATTTCTAGCTTCAAGCATTTTATTCTTTAGAACTAGTTTAGCATTTTCTTCTTCAGATGCTAGCATGCTTGTGTGAATGTTAAACATTTCTACGCTTAGATTTTCTACAGTTTTCTTATAATCAGAATTAGACATGCCAACTGTGGAAAGAAATGATACCTTGGATGACTGAGGTGATGCCTCTGAAGAGTCTGCCATTAGTGCAACATTTCCATATGTCTCCTCTTCATCATTGTCTGAGTCATCCCAGCTCTTTCCCTCGGCTATATAAGCTCTGCCCTGATGCTTCTTTACTAGTGCATCATACTTTTTCTTGAGTTAGTCATATAACTCTTTTCTTTCCTTTCTTTGCTTAGGCTTCTGGCATTCAGTAGCAAAATGTCCGGGTTCATCACAGTTGTAGCACTTAAACTTTCTGCAGTCTACCATTCCTGTCTTATAACCTCCTTTGTTGTAAGACCCTGAAGACGAACCACCTCGGTTGTTGTTTCTGAAGTTGGAACCACTACAACTGGACTAACTCTTGAATTTGTACTTAGGGTTCCTCCTAAACCTGAGGTTCTTGAACTTCCCTTCCATATAGGCTATTGTCTTATTTTCTAACTGTTCAAGTTCTTCTATTGAGTAGAAGTCATCTTCATCACCTGCTTGAGCATTCTCTGAGATTTCAGCTTCTAGAATCTCTTTCTTCTCAACTACAGGCTTCACTGTGCTGGTCTCTGTGACAGCAAAATCCTTGGCTACAAGTGATGTAGTTTTCAACAGTGTTGTATTCTTATTGTCCACTGTTCCTGAACCATAAATTATTAGTCTTTGCTCTTGCTCCATTTCATGAGTCTTGAGCCTCCCATATATAATTTCATTGGACATGTCATTTATGTCACTTCTCTCTCTAATGGCATAGATTTTGTGTTCAAGATGTGCTGGCAGTGTCAACATGAATTTCCTGTTGATCTCCCTACATGAGTATGACTTCCCATGCAGTGACAAGTCATTCAACAATTTGTTGTATCTCTCAAAGATTTGAGTGATACTTTCTCCTAGTAGTGACTTGAACGCTTTATACTGGGATGTAAGAATATCTAGCATGTTCTCATTCACTTATGTTGTTCCTTCCAATAGTAGATCAATCGTATCCCATACTTGTTTGGCACTAGTGCAATTAATCACTTGATTCAGCATTGTAGTGTCCAGTGAATCTATTATGATACATTGAAGATGATTATCCCATGCAACTCTATCTTTATCAGTCTCAGTGTACTCTGAAGGCTCCTTTGGGGTAAATCCTTGACGAATCCGTTCGCCATCATCTGAGACTGTTTTTGGTGTTAGCTTCTGAGGTACATAGGGTCCATTTTCTAAAATTCCCATGTATTGAGAATTAGCCGATTTGATGAAAGTGGACATCTTTTTCTTCCATAAAATGTATTCATTTTTATCAAAGGCTGGGATTTTGATGCTACTATGTTTTTGGGTACTCATGGTTGCAACGAATTTTAAATCTCAAGAAATAATTAATTTTTTAAAATTAAAATTAATTTGAATAAAAATTGAATTTCGTGAAATAAAATTTTTGTTCGAATTCTTGATGATTGATAGCTTTTTAAAATTAGTGTATTTAAAATCTTTACAAAATTCGAATATTGAATTTTCTTTAAAATTAAAGAAATTTCAATATAAATTTTTCTAGCTCTAAAAATGCACTTTTTCATAAAACTATTTTTGGATCTTGATTTATAATTTCAATCAACAATCTATGTTGCGCCTGTATGACCTTTTGTTGCATCTGCACACTATTTGCAGTGTGTAGGCACCACAAACCTTCCATTTGAACTTATGTTGCGCCACAACTTGTTTTGTTGCGCCTGCACTCTCATTCACTTGTTCAGGCGCCACAAACCTTCCATATTTGACTTAGCTTTGAATCTTGGTTTGTTGCGCCTAAGCAAAGTTTGTTGCGCTTCACACAATGATTCAACTGTGTAGGAACCACCAAATGTAATATTACTTGCCTTAACAAATATCTTGAATTCTTGAAGTATTTACCGCTTGGTTTTTACTCTTCTGGCTTGATCAACTGATTTCTTCTGATTAACCAAGATGTTAGGTCCCGAAAGTATCGTAGAAGGGGGTTGAATACGATACTCACTAAATTAAAAAATTCTTTCGAATCTTTTACGGATATATAATTTAGAGTTCGGTTAGTGGTTCGAGTTCAGGAGTGTTTAGGAGACTGGCTTACTAATTTTCTGTGTTAGTGATTAAACAGTACATTTCTAGAAAATTAGCAAGTAATTAAAACGAGACAAGTTTCCGGGAATATTACTATCGTATTAATCCTAAAGGGTTTTGCTACACCCAGTTAAATTAATAACTGGCTCCCAAAGAACAAAAGAGTTCTTTGCTTCTACAAAGAGATAAGACTAATTCCTATTACAAAGTATAGATTGTTATTCCTGTAGAACAATGTCAATATTTGTAGAAGGGGGGTTGAATACAAATATTAAAACTTTTTTTTGTTCTAATATTTGTTCTTGATGTTTGAGAATTAGTGAGAATATGTTCGAACAATTTAAGACTGAAAAATAAACTGAACAAAGAGATTTAAAATTACTGATGGATTGGTTTTTCCATCAGTGTATATTTTTGCTCAATGTTCCTAGATTAAAAGACACCTAGCTGGAACAGTTGATTAAGAAATATTGTCTAACTTGTCTGTCTTCTAATAATGCTGCTACACTTGTTTATATACAACAAGTGTGCTTTTACAATTCCTATTCTAGGATTGTTTCTACCTGCCTTTCTTTTACCTTTTTCTATCTTTGAAAAAGGTTTGAAAAGATAGCTTCTGATTGAGTCTTCACAGCCACTCTAGACTGTCTTCCATAGGAGTGCTTTTGTTCTCTGAATCTTCAATATATATTCTTTCTGTGTTGTCACGCTCAATTGATAATTTGCTGTTAAGCATATCAATTGATCAATCCTTTAATCAATCAACTGATGTTCTTCTTCGATTGATCTTTATATCCATCGATTGATAAAAGATGGCTTATCGATTGATAGATGTTATCAATCGATATACGAATCGATGGGTCTTCACATCAGTTGATGGTCTTCAATGCTTGACTTGGCTTCTTCGATTGATCCCTCATCCATCGATGTTTCAATATCAATTGATCATCCTTCACTTGTGTAATTTCTTGTCTTCACATAATTAAAATTTAACAGTTTAATTTACACATCAATTGATGATCTATATCAATCGACTCTAACATCAATTGATGAACAAAATATCAATTGATTTACACCTTATCGATTGAAATAGACTAAGTATACCTATGCTACAATCCAAATTATCAGTTGATTCATATAAACACTTCAACTGATAAATGGTTTCCTGATCAATTGATATTTATAACTTTCATATCAATTGATCAGTTACATCAAATAAAATTTCTATGATTCTAAGATTAATGTTATCATCAAATCACATGTAGATTCCTAACAATCTCCCCCTATTTGTGTATGTGTTATTTACAGGCATAAATCTACTTGATGATAACAAAAACCCTTAAAATTTACATTTAGATAAAATTAAGAAATTTAATTGGCACATTAATTTTGGAAGTACCAGATTGATAGATAACTCCTGCAAGCAGCTTCAATGTCTTCATGATTTAATTAGTTCATCTTCCTTCTCTTCTCAGCATTTTCCTTTAGTTGCCTCATGAAAGAGCTTCTCAAGATTGCTTCATCCCTGTCAGTTTCTCCAAGTTACCTCATAAGATAATGTATTTCTTCATCTGTGATTTTATCCAGATATTTTCAGATATCAAAGAATTTTGTGTTGCCCTCTATATTTGTAAAAATCATAGCATACTTTGGCTCTAACACCACCTTTTTGACCTGTGACTTCCATAGCTTTAAAGGTGAATCATGTTTAGCTTCTGCCTTGGATCTCCTTAACCTTGAAATTTGTTGTTGAATCTCCTGAGCAATTGTTGTGTTGAGTTTGTACTTTCTGTTGAGTAGAGGAAGAATAGTCTTTAAAACATTGTAGCTTTGCTTTATTATCACCTTTAATGAATAGAAGGTTTTCACTCCATTTTTATACTCCAACCTCATTGATTCTTCATGGTTAGAGGTTGCAGGGTGAGTCATTACTCCAATTAATCCCTTTTCATTGATTACTGGTATTCCCTTCAAATCATATCCTTCAATTGTGACCTCCTCCTTGATTTCTTCTTGTTAACCCTGGAGGTTTTCCTGAACCACTATTTCTTGAGTAGAACCTGACCTTTTCTTGGCCATAGTAACTTTTCTCTTTTTCCTCAGCGGTTGGTCCATTAATTGATCCTCCATTTTCCATTCCATTTCCATTTGCCTTGTTATTTCCTCATTTTCTTTTTCTTTCTTTTCAGCATCTGACAATCCTGTTGAAATGGCTCCTTGAAGAAGCTTCTGGCCAACTGGCTCTTTTCTTTTCTTCTCTTCTTCAATCATTATGGCTTTTCCCTTTTTCATCTCTTTAAGGGCTTCTTGATCAACTGACAAAAAGGCTTCAGCATCTGAGTTGCTTTCCTTGGCAGCCTTTTGTGCATCTTCATTTATTTTTCTTGTTTGAGCAATGAACTCATCCGAGTCTCCTTTTTCTACTGCCTCTGTTACTAACTCAGTGCTTCTCCTTAGATCTTCAATTCTTTTCTTTTCCCTCTCAATCATTGATTGAGTTTCTTTCTCCCTAGAAATTCTCCTAGCTTCAAGATCATCATCTAACTTCTTGAATTCTTTCTTTTTCTGTTCTAAATCATCTTTTGGAGAATTAGATGACTTAGATCTCTTTGAAGATTGATTGTCCCTGTTACTTCTGCTTTTATATCTTTTGGGTGCAGAACCACCAATGCCACTTGACTTATCCATACCAGAACCACCTATGCCACCACTCCCACTGCCTTTGCCATCACCACCATCACCATCCTTCTTCTTTGTATTCTCCCTCTTTTTGTTATCATCAATTGAAGGGGGTGGTGGATTTCTGTCAAGAAACTTTTGAAGAATGGAAGCATGTAGATTTTGACCTCTGATAATATCATCCATCTTCTTTTCTAGAGACCCTACTCTTGTCTCCAAAGATGCAAAATTTTTGGATTCCTTGAAAAACTTGTCTTTGATGCTATTCATGGTGTTGAATGGTAGCTTTTCATCCAATCTCCTGTCTATTGTATCCTTGTTAGTTGAGATAGAGTCCTTGATGATCTCCAGTTCTCTCCTTACTCCTGTTACTGTCATCTTTTGAATTTTCATTGATTCTCTCATACAGTGAGCAATTCTCCTTTGAGTAGGATCTTCAATTTCTCCTTCCACCATTGCTTTTCTATATTGAGAGAGAATTTCAGTCTCAGCAACTTCTAAGGAACCATTAATAGTGCTCATCCATGGCTCCTCATCAGAATCACTCTCTAACTCTTCAGGTTCCATATAACAAGTGTCTGTTGTATTGGCAATGCTTTCCTTCAGATTGTTGGTCCTTTGATCTGTATGATCAATTCCCAAGAGTTGTTCTGCATTCCTGTTACTTGAAGCAGCCAGCCCTTGATATTATGGATCAGGATGAATGGAATTCTTTGGATCCAATTCACCAGCATCTATTTCTTCTTCAAAGTCCTTAGCAACTCCACTCCCACTAGCTTCTGCATTAGAGGCTCCCCCTATCTTTTTTACTCATTCTTCTTCTTCTGCCATCAGATCAATTTCCAACTCTTGTGCAAATAGAAGAATTGTTTTATCACTTTCACTCATCTCTCTATTTTGCATCAGGATCTCATTCTGGAATTTCACCTCTCCCTCACTCATTTCTTGTGCACCTACTAAGGTGGAGCCCTCAAGTGTTTCACTCTCATTCTTGGAAGAAATATGAATGTTTTTACTCACTTCCTCTCATTTTGCCAGGTTACAATCCTGCCTCTCACTCAAATCACTCAATCCTAAGAGTGTTTGTGCAACATCAATTGATTGAGCATCAATTGATGTATTGACATTATCAGTTGAAGTGGTGTTTGGGGCATCCATCGATTGATGCATACCCATCGATTGATCTTGAGTGTCGATCGATGGCTTATCAGTCGATGGATGAATATCAATTGATGAAGGAACATCAATTGATGGAGAAGAAACAGTTGAATTAATTTGAGAAGTAATGTTTGAAATGATATGGGAAATAGAATCCTGAAAATCCTGGGAAGAAGATTCAGGAGTGAGTGTTGGTTTCTCCTTGAAAAACAAAGAAGGAGAATCTAAAAATGTTCGATAATCTAGCAGAACATTTTCTGAAGAAGTTTGAGATGGGGAAAGAAGAATAGAAGAGATTGGAATTGAAAGAGAATGGGACTGCATCTCATCATTTTTATGAGGTGCATCAAACAGACTTTGAGAAGGCTCCACCATAGTTTCCTGTGATTTTGCAATGTGTGATTCCCCAAGTGCAAAGGTGACTTTCTTTTCTCTTCTTTTGTATGGTGTTAGTGTTTTGGTCTTTGTGTCCCCAACTTGATTCTGTACCCCTGGTTGTGGGCTATTTTTAATACTGTCATCCTTCTGAGAGGATGCCAATAGGGATGTGGTGTTTTCCATATTTACATCCACGGTCTTTTGGGAGACTGTGGAGTGGCTTGGTTGAGGTTGCACACCCTCACTCTCCTTATTCTTCTGGGTTCTTTGATGTTCCCCAGTTCCCTCACCACCTACATCCTCCTATAATCTATCTACCAAAATAGTTGATTTTCTTTTCTTTGTTTTTACAACAGCAGGTTTTTGGGAACCTGTTTAGGTTGGTTTCTTAGATTTGGATTTAGAGATTGGTTGTGTGACTTGGGTAGGAGGGTTGGGGTCATTACTACCACCCTCCATAGTCACAGAAGGCAAAGAAGAATTAGGTTGAGAAGAGTTTAAAGTAGAGATAAATACTTGAACAAAAGGGGGATAGATCAATTCCACATTGTTGTGAAGATTGATCCTAACCAAGTCCTTAAACACCCTTTTGTTTTGAGTCCAGCAATCCAAAATTTCTGTACTCCTGTCAATCTCAATATCCTTGACAAAGTGGTTAATAATAATCATAATAAATCTTGCATAATAAATATGATTAGATCTATTTACTTTATTCCCCAATTTGGCAGATATTTCATTGAGTAACAGGCTTCCTAGATTATGATATCTATCATATAAAATGCTATACCCTACTTGTTGCATACTTGTTGTTATTGCATCAAAATTACTAACCTTACCAGAAAAACAATTTATTATAGCATCAAAGAAATATGACCATTCTTTTCTTAGATTCTTCCTAACAATACTAGCATCAGGAGTAGTGTAATTGATTTCTCTAAGCATGCTTCTTATCTCTGTGTTAGTGGGTGCATCTATTGTATTATTTGCAGGAATATTTAAGCACTCACCCAAGACCACAGTGGTTAGAATATACCTTTGTCCTTTGCAATCAAAGGAGATTGAAGAAAAATCATCTGCAACTTCTACTGTTGTCCAGAACTCTTCAACTAGATTGCACACTATTTTTTGTGCTTCTGAGAGGGCCTTTGAAATCCTTGAACTCCTTAGAAATTCCATTAGAGGATGAAATTCTGTTGGGGCTTCCTCCACCATAGTGCAGGCAACGAAGTTGTTGAGCTCATAGTAGAATCCAGATTGTGAGACTTTCTTTGATGATGCCATTAGTGTTTTTGAAGATGAGACGAGAATTAACTGGCAAGATTGTTAGTAGTTATACAGAAACAACAATTAAACAGTAGCAATTAGGGTTCTTAGCAAGAGAAAGAGAAAGAGATAGTGAAAATGTAAGCAAGAATTAAAAGAAGTTTTAATCTCACTATTTATATTTACTGATTTCTTAATCAATTTCTTACTCAAAATAGAACTTAATTGACCGTTGGCTGAATATTGAAAAGTAAAAGTTACCAATTTTGGCAATCGACTGTTATACATACAGGAATGTATGTATTAATCAATTGATAAAATAAGTAACCAACGGCTAGATTTTGTACAGATCGATTGATGACATGGACCTCTCAAATTCCAGGTCATCGATTGATAATAATCTTATCCATCGACATGTACATTTATCCATCGATAAATAAGTATATCATCAATTGATATATTTATCTGTCGATAGTTCCAAATATCCATCGATAAAAATATATCATCAATTGATATATTTATCTGTCGACAGCTTCAGTAAAATCCATTGATATGTAAAATGTTTATCAGTTGATTATTGAAGAATCAATAATTTAACATAATCAATGGCTACAAATAATATTAATACATAACTTGTCAGACATTTAAAGGATTAAATATAATTAAGCATACCTAAATCACAGACCAATCTATTGAAGGTAGATTCATTTAGTGGTTTGGTAAAAATGTCTGCAAGTTGTCTTTCACTAGGGACAAAATGTAATTCAACTGTACCATTCATTACATGTTCCCTAATGAAGTGATACCTTATGTCAATATGCTTGGTTCTGGAATGTTGCACAGAATTTTCTGTTATAGCAATGGCACTTGTATTATCACAGAAAATAGGAATCTTGTTCAAGTTGAACCCATAGTCAAGTAGTTGATTCCTCATCCATAAAATTTGTGCACAGCAACTTCCAGCTGCAATGTATTCAGCCTCTGCAGTAGATGTAGACACTGAATTCTGCTTTTTGCTAAACCATGAGACAAGCTTATTTCCTAGAAATTGACAGGAGCCTGTTGTACTTTTTCTATCAATTCTGCAACCTGCATAGTCTGCATCTGAATAGCCAATTATATCAAATCCAGAATCTCTAGGATACCAAATTCTAAGATTTGGAGTTCTTTTGAGATTTCTGAATATTCTTTTTATTGCAATCAAATGAGATTCTCTAGGATCATCTTGAAACCTAGCACAAAGACATGTAGCAAACATTATATCTGGCCTACTTGCAGTTAAATAAAGTAATGAGTCAACCATGCCTCTATAACTTGAAATGTCCACTATAGCTTCCTTAGTGTTTAATTCAAGTTTAGTTGTAGTGGTCATGGGAGTTTTTGAGGAAGAACATTCATTTAAATCAAATCTCTTTAATAAATCAGAAATATATTTGGTTTGATTTATGAAAATACCATCTTTGACTTGTTTGATTTGCAAACCAAGAAAGTAGGTAAGTTCTCCCATCATGCTCATTTCATATTTACTCTGCGTCAACTTAGCAAACTTTTTACAAAGTTTTTCATTAGTTGAGCCAAAAATAATGTCATCTACATATATTTGAACAAGAATCATAGATCCATTTACATTTCTATGAAAGAGAGTTTTATCAACAGTACCTCTTGTGAAGTGATTCTCAATCAAGAATTTAGACAAAGTGTCATACCAGGCTCTAGGTGCTTGTTTTAATCCATAAAGTGCCTTGAGAAGATAGTATACAAATCCAGGATGAACAGGATCAATAAAACTAGGTGGTTGTTCTACATATACTTCTTCTTCTAGTTCTCCATTGAGAAAAGCACTTTTCACATCCATCTGATACACTTTGAAATTAGCATGAGCAACAAATGCTAGAAAGATTCTGATTGCTTCCAACCTTGCAACTGGTGTAAATGTTTCATCAAAATCTATGCCTTCTTCTTGTGAATAGCCCTTTGCCACTAATCTTGCTTTATTTCTTGACACTGTACCATATTCATCCATTTTGTTTCTGAACACCCATTTTGTACCAATGATAGACTTGTTCTTTGGTTTGGGCACCAGCTTCCATACCTTGTTTCTTTTAAACTGATTCCACTCTTTTAGCATAGCAATTATCCAATCAGGATCATTCAAGGCTTCTTCAATCCTTTTTGGTTCTTCTTGAGATAGGAAGCTACTATACAAGTATTCATTTTGAGTTGCACTTCTAGTTTTGACACCATCATTTGCATCTCCAATTATTAGTTCAAAGGGATGACTTTTTGTCCATTTCCTTTGAGATGGTAAATTTGTCCTTGAAGATGATGCTTCATGATCATTGGAAGTGTTATGATCACTATGATATGATTGACTATTTGAGAACCCTCCCCCTGAGATGGACACTCTACTTGAAGATTGTTGAGCAGAGTTGATATCCATCGAATGATTATCAATTGATGTATTATCAGTCGATTGATGATTGTCAACTGATAAGTTATCTGTTGATGCATTGAGATCAATTGATGAGAGGATTCTAGGTACTTGAATTCTTGTAATTTCCACATCATCATCACTATCTTCAATATTACTTGTGGATTCATTTTCAAAATGCAATAGATCATGAAATCCTTCATCAAACAACCCTTAAATTTTCTTGTCATCAAAGACTACATGCATAGATTCCATAACAATGTGTAATCTAAGATTGTAGACTCTGTATGCTTTGGTTGTTATTCCATATCCAACAAATATAGCTTCATCAGCTTTGGCTTCGAATTTTCCTAGATTTTCACCTTGATTTCTCAGTACAAAGCATTTGCAGCCAAAGACATGAAGAAAATTAGTTGTTGGCTTCTTGTCTTTCTTTATCAATTGATATGGTATTTTGCCTTGAAGTTTATTGACCATGGAAATATTTTGAATGTAACAAGCAGTATTAATTGCTTCTGCCCAGAAGTATGTAGGTAGTTTTGCTTCTTCTAACATAGTTCTAGCAGCTTCAATCAAGGTCCTATTTTTCCTTTCTACTCCATTTTGTTGTGGAGTTCTTGGTGTAGAGAAATGATGAGTGATACCTTTTTCTTCACAGAATTCTTTCATTGATGCATTCTTGAATTCAGTACCATTATCACTTCTAAATTTCTTGACCTTCCATTCAGTGCTATTGTCAACATTCTTCACATGATTGATAATTAATTTGCTTGCCTCATCCTTAGAGTGTAAGAAATATACCCATGAAAATCTTGTGAAGTCATCCATAATTACTAAGGCATATTTCTTTTTGGCAATTGACATGATGTTGACTGGACCAAATAAATCCATGTGCAATAATTCCAGAGGCTTATCAATTGATGATTCAGACTTTGACTTGAATGATGCTTTTCTTTGTTTTCCCTTTTGACAGACATCACACAGTCCATCCTTGGTGAATTCCATCTGTGGAATGCCTCTAACCAAATTTTTTCTAACCAATTGATTCATGGCCTTGAAATTCAAATGGGCTAGCTTCTTGTGCCAAGTCCAACTTTCATCTGTATTGGCTTTGCTAAGTAGACATGTCATTGAATTTGCCTTTACAGAGAGAAAATCAGCCACATAGACATTTCCTTTCCTTTCTCCAGGTAAGAGAATATCACCAGATTCTTTGTTGGCTATGATGCATGATCCAGTTGTAAACCACACACCATTACCATTATCACACAGTTGACTAATACTGAGCAGATTGTGCTTCAATCCATCAACTAGTGCTACAGGTTCAATGATAACATTTTCTTTTGCAATTGAGCCATATCCTAGAGTAAAACCTTTGCTGTTATCTCCAAAAGTAACTCCTGGGCCAACCTTTTCCACAAACTTTATGAGCAGGGACAAATCTCCAGTCATGTGCCTTGAACATCCACTATCCAAATACCAGAGATTTTTCTTCCTGTTTCCCTGCACACACATAAAACAATCAAGTTGTTTTTGGTACCCAAGTTGCCTTGGGTCCTCTTTTATTAGTTGCAGCCTGAGCCCCTATTGTCAACTTAGGTTCCTTTTGTTTTAGTGAGTTTAAATCCACTTTAACTTTGGGAGTTGACTTTTGGGGCTTTGACACCTTGGAACTCATGGCAGAATTTCCATGAATTTCATCATTTACATTAGGCATGTTCCATGGCATACCAGCATGTTCATATTAGGATATGCAAAGAAGGGATTATACATGTATGGAACTTGTGCATAAGGCATATGAACATTAGGTGTAACCAAATTAGAAGACATGGCATTCATGAGCATAGGATTGGTAAACATGGCATTCGCAGTCATGGCATGTATATTTAAATCATTTGAAGATATAGAATTCTTTATGTTCTTGCATTGCATGGATAAATGATTTACACTACCACATTTAGCACATACTTTTCTAGGTGCATACATATCATGAGTGTAGTTGTTGTGCTTATTTATGCCTACTTTATCATTCCTATTCTTTTTCTTTTTCTCATACTTAGGTTGAGAAATTTCCACAGGTGCTATCTTTTGTAATTTTTCTTTTAATTGTTTCTTGGATAAACTACCTATGTTGATTTTCTCAGTCTCAGCCTCAACTTGATTTTTGGTTTCCTTAACAAACTTAATAGGAGTGCTAAATTTGTTCTTCTTATTAGCCATTGATGATTTACTTGTCGATGGATGCTTATCAATTAATTCAGTATTAATCGATTGATAATCCTTATCAGTTGATGAAGGATTAGCAGTCGATTGATCTTTATCCATTGAAGTATCAGCCAATGGCTTGCCTATTGATTTGGGGAGTTCTCCTAGAGTATCTACACCCTGAACATCAATAATTTGTTTGGCAGTTTTAGCAGACCTATTCCATTTGCTAATGGTTTCAATTTCTTCAGCCAAATGTTCTTTCAACAATTCTTCTCTTTTCAAACTGTTTACTAGTTCATTCCTAGCATCCTTTCTTTCCTGCTTAAATCTATCTAAATAGACAAGTTCATTTTCAAGAAAAATATTCCTCTCAGTTAAGGCATCAATGGTGTTCTTTAACTTGAGGTTTTCTTTGTTTACAGATTTTAGAGTGACATGCAAATTGTACAATTAATTGGACATTTCATTAATAGTACTATTGTATTCATCAGCTGAAAGCTCAGAAAAGTTTGTAGCTAGTACATGATTTGATGATGAACTAGCTTCTTCATCTTCATGTTTGGCCATTAATGCTAGATTGATGAATTCTTCAGAATCACTGTCCTCAGCAGCCCAGTCCTTTTCTTCAGTAACAAAAGCCTTTTCTTTTTGTTTTAGAAGATCAAAGTATTTCTTTTTATAATCAATATCCTCATATGACTTTGCCTTTTCTTGTTTTGGCTTCTTGCACTCATTTGAGAAATGACCAGCCAATCCACAGTTAAAACATTTGAATTTAGATCTATCAACCAAATTTTTGTTTTGATTGTTGCTTCTAAACTGGGATCCAGGCCTTTGAGCATATGGATTCCTCTTGAATTTTAGCTTTGAAAATTTCCTTGACAAAAATGCAAGGTGCTCATCAATCTCATCCAAATCATCCTGAGAGCATGTTTCATCTTCTTCACACTTGCTCTTTCCTTTTCTCTTGAATGATTCTTCAACAGCATCACCAGCCATCATGACAGACTCTTCTACACAACCATTTTCCTTCTTCTCTTCATTTTCTTTGACTACCAAAGCCATAGTTTTCTCCTTTCTTTGATTCTTTTCAATTTCCTCATCTTGTTAGATTTCCAACTCATATGTCTTGAGAATACCATAAAGTTTCTCAAGTGTATAATCTTTGAAGTCCTGAGATTGTCTAATGGAACAAGTCATTGGTTTCCATTCCTTTGGAAGAAATCTAAGAAATTTTAGATTTGTATCCTCAGTTGCATAAACCCTACCATATAGCTTCAGTCCATTTAAAAACTTCTGAAATCTGCTATAGGTGTCATTGATAGATTCACCACTCTTGAAATGAAATGATTCATATTTTTGAATCAAGAGTTGCATCTTGTTTTTCCTTACTTGTTCAGTTCCTTCACACAGAGTTTGAAGAGTATCACATACTTCTTTTGATGAAATACAGTTTATAACATTGTCAAACATATCTTTATCTAGGCCATTGAACAGAATGTTCATGGCCTTCTTGTCTTTGAGTACTTCTTTTTCATCCTCTTCTGTGAACTCAGAGATGAGTTTTGGAACATGTTTGTCAAGTGCAGGAGTTCCATCAGGGTTTACACCTGTAACTAGCTTCATGGGAATATGAGGACCTTTCTCTATGCAATGAACATAAGAAGGGTCGAGAGAAAGAAGATGCAGATGTATTTTGACCTTCCATGGAAAATATTCATCTTTTTCTAAAACTGGAATTTTCACACCTGAATCTTTTTGGCCCATATTGACTGTTCTTGATCTTTAAACTTTCTGTATGTTGAAAACCTGCTCTGATACCAATTGTTATTCCTCTAGAACAATGTCAATATTTGTAGAAGGGGGGTTGAATACAAATATTAAAACTTTTTTTTTGTTCTAATATTTGTTCTTGATGTTTAAGAATTAGTGAGAATATGTTCGAACAATTTAAGACTGAAAAATAAACTGAACAAAGAGATTTAAAATTACTGATGGATTGGTTTTTCCATCAGTGTATATTTTTGCTCAATGTTCCTAGGTTAAAAGAAACCTAGCTGCGTTTTTTTACAAGATTAGAAAACAAATCAACTATTCTTACAAATGTGCTCTCAAGCTGAAACAGTTGATTAAGAAATATTGTCTAACTTATCTGTCTTCTAATAATGCTGCTACACTTATTTATATACCACAAGTGTGCTTTTACAATTCCTATTCTAGGATTGTTTCTACCTGCCTTTCTTTTACCTTTTTCTATCTTTGAAAAAGGTTTGAAAAGACAACTTCTGATTAAGTCTTCACAGCCACTCTAGACTGTCTTCCATAGGAGTGCTTTTGTTCTCTGGATCTTCAACATATATTCTTTCTGTGTTGTCACACTCAATTGATAATTTGTTGTTAAGCATATCAATTGATCCATCCTTTAATCCATCAACTTATGTTCTTCTTCGATTGATCTTTATATCCATCGATTGATAAAAGATGGCTTATCGATTGATAGATGTTATCAATCGATATACCAATCGATGGGTCTTCACATCAGTTGATGGTCTTCAATGCTTGACTTGGCTTCTTCGATTGATCCCTCATCCATCGATGCTTCAATATCAATTGATCATCCTTCACTTGTGTAATTTCCTGTCTTCACATAATTACAATTTAACAATTTAATTTACACATCAATTGATGATCTATATCAATCGACTCTAACATCAATTGATGAACAAAATATCAATTGATATACACCTTATCGATTGAAATAGACTAAGTACACCTATGCTACAATCCAAATTATCAGTTGATTCATATAAACACTTCAACTGATAAATGGTTTCCTGATCAATTGATATTTATAACTTTCAAATCAATTGATCAGTTACATCAAATAAAATTTCTATGATTCTAAAATTAATGTTATCATCGAATCACATGTAGATTCCTAACATAGATCTGTGTATGAACAAACTAGAAATCAATCTAACAGAGAGTGCTTTATAATATCCCTATAGATTTACAATATAATGATCTTGCTAGATTATAAAACTCCAGTGAAGAAGGTATGTGTATAGCTTTGTATCTCTTCTTCTCCAGCTTTTGTTTCTCTCTGTATCTCTTTGATTCTGTGTGTATATTTTCACACACACACTTCCACACCAAATGAATTAGATTCATTTGATATATATAGTGTAGACTTTTCAATAATTGAACTGCAGTTATGAGTGTCGAATTCTTCTTCCCCTGTATATTGACTGAGTTGACTTTGAGAATCCCTTGGATATATTCTATGTGTCGAATTTGCTTTCTTGTATTTTACCTTAGAATATTATCCTGTGTGTCAAATTCTGCAGCCACATGTAATTGCCTTGTATATAAAAGGTAGGTGTCGAATTTCACTCCCATGTAAGCTAGGTGTCGAATTCCTTAACCATGTATATGCCTCGAAACACTTCAACAGCTAGGTGTCGAATTCTTGTCTCATGAATACCCTAGGTGTCGAATTTCCTTCTTTGCATGGCTAGGTGTCGAGTTTCAAGTGCTTCATTACTAGGTGTCGATTTCTTGACACAGTGAAGTATTACTTGAATTCTTTTTGTCAATGCAAGGCTGAGTGTCGATTTTCTTCACCATGTATTGCCTTGGTGTTGAATTTCTTCACTTGAATATCTAGGTGTCGATTTCTTACACCTTGATTTGCCTTGATGTCGATTTCTTCACCTTGTTAAACTAGATGTTGATTTCTTCACCTCATACAATGACTTAGAGAATAACCTTGCTTCCTTGGCTTCTGTCAATTCTTTTTGTACATGAACAAGTTAATAAAATTCTTTATGTTGACACTTAGTGTACTGGTCTGGTTCACAAGTGACTAACACTGTATTGATCTCCATATTCTCAATTAAACCAATTGACATTATTGTTGTAGTTCTTTATTGCTTCGAACACTGACTGTTGATAAACACTGTAACTTCACTAGAATCTTTTCAGGTACTTGGACAACATCTTCATTACTACAATCTTGAATACTTCAATCTCTGTTCTTCACTGACATTTGAACATATTACTGAACATCTTTCAGTGAGTATAACTTCAAGACTGTAGCTGTCTTCTGTAACTTTTGTCTTCACCCTTCTAGATTCCTATGCTTCAAACACTGTCTATCTTCAATCACTGCTTTTACACTGAAATCTTCTTGTGGTACTTCTATACTGAATCTTCAACACTTCTGAAACCCTGAAAGTCTTTAAACCTTTATTCTTCGTTGAGGCATGAACATATTAATGAACTTTTTTCAGTGACCTGTAGTAGACTTCAAAACTTCTTCTAATATCTTGATTCACTGTATTTGCCTTATCTTCATTTCTTCCTGATTTCTGTGTAGGCGTAGTATTATTTACTTGTCCTGTTCTAGTGTTGAGTTATCACGATTACTATTCATACAGCTTCGTAATCTCCAACAATCTCCCCCTTTTTGATTGTTAAACTTTGCAACCAAATTCCATAGAGAGGATAACTCAACTATCAACTAGAAAAAGTAATCGTCCGAGACTTGTAAATAATGCTACTGGTTTTTCTGGATCAGATTATGCATTTCCAGAATTCTTGTGTGACTGAAACGAATGATGTTTGTTCCTCTAACACTGAACTGATATTCAAGTTGTATCATCTTCATTTCTGTCTGTTTGAACTTTCTCTGCTTCAAAATCCTTCATAGTTTGAACTTAAAGAACTTATCATGAACAGAGCTTCATAAGAATCAAAATTCCTGGGAACGTCTTCAATAGCACATAGAACATTGCTCAAGTAATGTTCTCCCCCTAAGAATGTGATTTTTCTTCTTTCTCTTCCTCTCCCTTTAGATAATAAATGGAAATGTCAATTCTTTTCTGTACATCCCACTTGGATGAGGAATCCTCTACTGACAACTCCTTTCAAGTATAGGATACAGTTCCTTGATTCTCCCATATTCTGTTGTTTCCCCTCAGGATCAGAAGATAAGATTTTCTTTTTCTTCTTGTCTAAAATCTCCCCCTAAGGATATTAACTTCTCCCAAAGATACGAACCCTTTTTTCCAAGGATCTTCCAGGTCAAGGATCTTACAGGATCCAGGATACGAACCCCTTTAGGATATTAACTCTTAACTCTTCCGAAGGATACGAAGATAAGACTTTATTAACTTCTCCTTTTTCTTACTATAACTTCTCCCCCTTAGTTGAGGAATCCTCCAATGGCCCACCTTTTGAATGGTTTGTCTTCCAAAGAAGGTTCTCATCTGTCATTGATTGGGAACACATAGTAGCTTTTCTTTTAGAAGTAGCAAGTAGCAAGGTTAAGTGTTTGGCTTATGGTTTCCTCACTTCTACTACGTTCTGTTGGTGTTTACACTTAAGTGTCGAGCACGTAGAAGTGTTTCACTCTTTCTCTCCCTATCTCTCACTCAAGTGTATCTCTCCCTCACTTTCACTTAAGTGTTTCTCTCTCTCACTTTCACTATGCATTCCAAATATAGCCTTCTGTACCTGCAAGTGAAATCTGTCAATTCATTCATATTCTCAGCACCTGATTCATTAAAATGAACTGAATCACTATCAAGTGGAGAATTGCCTCGTAGAGGTGTTCTTGATCTGTCATGCATAAGCACTGTCTCATCACCAGACTCAATAACAATTGCTAAATTACTGTCTAGTGGAGCCTCACCTCTTTGAGATGGGTTATCCCAAGATTTTAAAATTTATTAGGGAATCCTGCCTTGTTCTATCAAGGAGTTGCCTCACACCTTCACCGTAAACGGGAGGTGGACATTCCTTCTCAGGATCTGGAAATGTTCCTTCCAGGAGGGGCGACATAGTAGACAATGTAATGAATGGCAAATTAGAGCCGACGTTTCCCTCGTAACCCTATGATGGGAATTTTGTATTAAATACCCTACTTGACTCATCCGAAGAATTCTTGTCAAGCAGTTGCCTCTCAAGCCCAGATGAATCTGAACAAGAGATCTCCCTTTCGGGATGCAGAAGATTAACTTCTGTTTGAGGTAGATACCTGGACAATGTAGTATATGGCTAGAGTCCTTATATCCTCTAAATGCCTATACCTCACACTGTGCACGCCTTGCAATGTGTACCTAGAATTTATCTATTTAGGCTTACCATCAGCGTGAGTGCCGTTAGTGTGCTTGACTCATTACAAGATGCTCTGGCTGACAAGCGAATTTCAATAGACTCACTCTGTTGAGAGAATGATTCCAGAGACAGTTTTATTGCCTTTTCAGCTCGGCATCCTTTTGAGAATATGCAGATGAGCTTACAGTTACCTCAGTTATATACTACTTTACTTCTCTGGAGGTAGAGATGTGGGTGCACTTCCGACTTCATCCTTATTTGCTGCATCAAGTGTAGTTTCTCCCTTATCAACCTCTAACTTACATATGTTCCTTGTATCTCCAGGGGTTAATATATGGAAGTGGATGAATCAGTGTTTGGTATTAAGGCATGGGTAAGAGATTGATGGGTTTTCAACCTCTTGACCAGCTTCTGTAGCCACTGGGGGGCTAACGGATAAAATCAATTAAATAAGATAAAACCAAATAATCACTTTAACATTCCAAAACATATTTTTCATCTCAAGGAGAAGGAAAAATATAAGAAGGAACGGTAAACGATTGCAATAAAGCACTTTTAGTAAAAGAGTTTTGTCGGTTTTAAAGATTTATCATTTAAGAACATGATACCAATAGAAATTTTCTTTAAGATACTTATCCCATAATAAAACGCGGGAAAGTGTATCAGAGAAAAATTCTATCCCTTATGAATTTCTTATAAGGCAAACTTCCCATAATAAAACGCGGGAATTTATACCAAAAAAGAAATTATACTCTCTTACCAAATTTTATCTCAATAAAATGACTCCTTTCCTTTATAACCTAAGTACTGTAAGTTTTGAAAAAAAGTTTTGCAAAACATCCTTATCAGATAGAGGACTATGATTTTCCGACTCATAATGCAATTATGATTTACATCATTTTCGTCCATCTGATAGTATCCCCGACTTAAAATAAAAACATGACAATTGGGGTGAATGAATGCTTAACAATACAGTACTAGGCCTTCAAAAAAACAACCACTGTTTTGGTACTATGAATCAATGTGAAACATACATTGAAACAAGCGTTTAAAAACAAATCATTTTACAAGTGATTGGTACCTCGAAGTTAAAAATAATTTCTCCAAATAAAATAGCAGTCACAAAGTTTCTGCCACTTTAAAAAGAAAAATTAAGAGAGAAAACGGTTTTGAAAATATAGCATTTAAAACCAATTTTGGAGAGAGGATAAAATATTTTGAGATTTAGAGAAAGATTATCCTCAAGAAAAGTTTGATTCACACCCTAGGATTGGGAAAATAAGGTAGGGCTGTAAATCAAAAGTTTTTCAAAAGAGAAGTTTTGAAAAAGAATTCTAAAGTTTTCTTATCTAAAATCGATAGAAAGTGAATGTATCTTTGACTAAGACATTTTGAAAAAGAAATAGACAAAAATTTCTTTTTAATACATTCAGGTTTATAAATCAGTCAAAGACAGAAAACTAAATATACTAATACTAACGGCTTTTTCAAAAACCAATTTTTACTTAGAATAAAAACTAAACAAATCCATTAGTATCAATATATCATAATTATTTTGTAATAAAATATTATTCAATTATCACAAAGTAATAAAAGAGAATATTTATACTACGAATAATTATGCTGCGAAATTATTTTAATTTACTTGAATCATGGAACCAATATATCATTGAATTGTTTTATATCATCATAATTTATATAAATCAAAATAAATTAAATACTTATATTGTACTAAACAATTACCAATAACATGCATATATACAAATCAAATAGACATGGCAATCATTCAGTAGAATAATAAGCATTTAGACATATTTTTATTATTAGTGATTTCAGATAAACAACTTGTATTATCACTAATATTAAAAAGATCACAATTAATTGCACGCTGATACCAATTATTAGATATTTATCAATAATTTCAAAATGCAATAAATTGTACTTCTTATATTTTATCAAATCAAAATTATGAAACTGATAATCATTGAATTGCTCCAATCCATAATTTTCATAAGATAAAATAAACTCGCTAAGTACTAAAATATTCATTAGATTGAATATTAGCATCTAACTTCTTATGCTATATCTAATAATTATCACTCAAGCACATTGTAAGCATGCTCATAACAATTATTAATGATATATGTAAGCTCGAGGTTATAGTTGAAAAGAAATTCACAAGTCCTTTAAATAGGGAAAAAGCAATACTTCTGATCCTAATTGCAACTCCCCGCAAACAAACTTAATTTTAGAAATATTTTCTAAGTATATAAAACATTGAAAATTTTATACACATAACTTAGAAAATACTTCAACTTCCAATATTAGTGAGTTTTGAAATATGCATTAATTATTTAGAACAGAAATTCTAAATACCGTCACTAATATCAAAAGTATCACAATTATTTGTAATACCATATTTAAGAATATCAGAGAAAAATATCAGAGCAATTAAGTAAGATATCATTTGTTAGGTCCAAATGTGTTGTAGAGGGGGGGGGGGGTGAATACAACTTTTCGAATTAATGAAGCAATAAATACTATGTAATAAATGAACACAATGATTCAAGGAATATATGTCTTATATATAACTTGAAAGGGTTGCTACAACATTCATTACACAGTACACTAGAAGTAAAGAGGGTAGTAAATGATACTAAGCTCTGTGAATACTCTCTCTCTCTTTTACAAGTGTTTATCTAGAAAAATATTGCTCTCTTAAAAATAATACACAAGTACTTCTATTTATACTACTTGTAATCTATGTCTTGTAGTCTTCAAAGATTAAAATATACGTGGCCCAATGATATCCACATAAATCTTATCTTATCTTGAAAGCTTGGAAATCTGCCAATTAGATGATGCCATGTGTCATGTTGAAACTGCCCTCCATGTAGAACATCTATTTGAGAACTTGTACTTGGCCATCTCGAATATTCTATCTCGAATATTCTACATAGGAATGTTCTACTTGGCCATCTCGAATATTCTATCTCGAATATTCTACATAGGAATGTTCTACTTGGCCATCTCGAATATTCTATCTCGAATATTTTGTACTTAGAAAAATTCTGGGCTTTAACTTGAAACTTCAATGCAGCATCTTGAACTTGTGATTTCTTTATGTCTTCCAAATTCTTCAACAAGCTCTTGAACTTGGATCTCTATTACTGACATAAACATACTATCAATGTCCTGACACTTGATGCAATGGTCTGATTCATAAGTGACTAGTCTTGATAGTGTCTCTGCTTTTTGAATAGATTACCATTTTCAATTAGTAATGTGGCTTTCCAATCATTGCTTTTCTTCTTGTTCACTTGAAATCAATTAGCCTTGTTGATACTGATAGTTATGATCTTGAATCTTTAAGTTACAAATGACTGAGGCATGAACAACTTTGTCTTGAACTTCTTTCAATGATTTCTTCTTTGTTTGATCATAGTTAACAAATTGAATTGTATCAATTACCTTATCTTCATGGTTAACATTGATTTCTTTGTGACTTCATGTTCTTGATTGTCTTCTGGTTAAGTATCTTTTCTTTTAGTTGAGTTACATAAGTTATAGTGTTACAAGTTTAGACACTCTGCCTTTCAATCTCCCCCTATTTGATAGTCTAACAATGACATTCAAATTAACAAAGGGATAACTCAACTAAACAATGAGACGAGAAAAAGATAAATAACATTACTGTCTTGTTTGAATTACAACTGAAATAAACTTGAAAACAATTCAAAGAACTAGAATAAATAAAACTTAAGCTAGACAGAAAATTCGAACTTCGAATTAAAGATCATTTGAGTGATTCCTATCACCTGGATTATTTCAAACCTTTCAGTCAAACTTATATCACCTTATTGGATCCACTCTGATTCACGGTTACAGTATGGTACGTTAGCCTATCTCGCATACCGTGATCAGGTGAATTTTCCTCAAGTGAGTTAAAGCAACCAAAAAGATATGAAGTTTTTCCAACTTCAAGTTCACACCACTCTGACCGTTAATTCTAATTCCGTCTCTTCTTCCTAACTTCTTCAGCTTGGTGCTTCTCCTCCTTCAACCTTTTGCGCCTTTCCTTCTGTTGTTCTTTCTTGTAAACTGGATCATGAAGCTGCTTCCACCTTGCATTCAACAGACTTACCGCTTCCATTTCTAAAGGATTCCTGGGCTCTGGATAAGGATGCCTGAAAAGCCTTCTGAGTTTGTCCACCTCCTGAGTAGTTCTGATCTTTGGAATGTCCTCAAAATTTTTCATTATGAGTTGTGACTTCCAATGAGACTTATCAGCCTTAAACTGACAATAGATCATTTTAGGGTAGCCCTTAACACGGTTAGTATTATGGACACTAGCCGCATCTCGCTCCATTGTCTTCTTTTCCACTACTACTTCAGATAAGTACTTCAGGAGTCTCTGCTTCTCATCTACATTCTCATTCTCCACTTCGCCCCATTTGAATACTTCTATAACTCTCTCCAGAAAAGCAGCATCTTGAGTCTGCAGCAGCCATTTCCTACTCATATGCAACAATGTTTGATTTTGGTCTGCGTCTATGAATGCTAAAGCATCAGCTGTGTCATCATCATATGAGTGTATCCAGTATACACTATCTCTCCCTGGAACACCAACTGCCTCCCTTATTTCTCCTTGTTCCAGAGATCCAGAAGGAAGAGTCAGAGCTTCATCTACATTCTTAACAGCTTGTAGAATATTCCACTTTCTTTCAATTAGCTCCGGCTCAATCTTTACATTGTCTAGAGGGTTTGGAGCAATAATGTCACACTTCCAGATTTCATTGCTCATCTTGAATATGACCCTCTCAATGAACTCCACTGACTTCTCCTTGATGTCAGAAGTGAATCCCTTGCTCATCATTTGCCTGCATACCGCCTTTAGGGATTCTACTGATAGAGCCATTAGGTCATTTTCCTCTAAGCACACCCTCTTCATCTTTCCATCAACAACCATCCGAACAATATCAGGATTCGCTGAGAATTCTGGTCCCTTGTCCTCTGCTAGCTGCATTAACTGATCCCTATACAGAATGCTAAGCTCCTCAGCTTGAGAATATTGAATTTTTGTTGCTAGCAAGAACAACTCTGACGCAGATCTTCTCGAGATGAATTGATCATCCACATACAAGAAAGATGTCGGGACTCCTTCGACTAAAGACAAGATGACCTGCCATTCCTTAACCATTGCATTATATCCAACTCTGACTTTTGAGATCAACCTTTTCAAAGCATTTATGTAGTCAACAATCAGTGGATTCTGCAAGTTCAAGTTGTAGAACAAGTCTTCCGCCTCTTTGTTATGAGTTCCTTTTGTACAAACTCCCGATAGAATCTTCCTTGCATCATCCCATTTCCGTCCTATCCTTTTCTTGTCCAGATCTACTTGAGGATCAGCTAACCTTGCAAGCTCATGATCATACTGTTTCTCTTTAAGTTCTGCTTTCTTTTCAAGAAAAACAGCCTCATCCTGCATCATCTTCATTTTATAGAACTGAGCTTGTTCCAAGGCCAGCTGTTGGGCTTCTAGAGTTTCCTTATCAACAGGTATTTCTTCAGGCTGTCCGGAAGACATTCCAGCACCTCCACCTTGTTCCTTCAAAGATCTTCTAATAGCATGTGCTAACGGAACATCCTCCATATCAGAATCTGAATCAAGTACTGCATATGCCTCTTCCTGATGACGACTCAAGTCAATGAATGGCTCTTCTTGTTCAGCCACCACTGCCTTACCCTTCCTCTTTCTTTGAGCCTCTTCTTCATTCACTGGCTCATTTTCTTTGACAACATCAGCAGTTTGTTCTTTAATTTCTTCAATTATTACCGACTGCTGTCTCTTCTCCTTACCACTCTCCCCCTTAGGTGAGTTATCCCCAACACCACCTTTCTCGCCAGATCCAGCAGTTGCATGAGAACCACCAAAACCAGAACCCGAGGGTCCAGCGCCACCAGCACCTCCAGCACCACCAGTATCATGATGATCAGGGGGAGGCTGAGTGAATTATTCGTCAAAGCACTCGGGAGGAACAAAGCTTCTAACTGCATACATCATCCTGCTGATCTTTGTCGCCATGGTATGCATTATGCTCTCCACTGCTCCCATTCGCTCATTCAAAGTGCTGCCCAAGATACCACCAGCATGGCCCAAGTCATTCACCTTATGTGTCAATTCATCCATCGTTGTTGCTTGACTGGCCATCCGTGCTGCGTAATCATCAAGAGCTCGTTGATTGTCACCAATATTGATCCCCAACTGCCCCATTGACTGCCCGAACTGCTTGATTTCAATTTCAATTGTTGTCATACGCGTGTCAAGATTTTCAAGATAAAGGGACGGTGTTTGGTCTGGGTGTCCTCGCTCTAAAAATCGTTCTGGTAGTGTTTGTCGCTCGGCTTCGGGCCTTAACAATGAAGGTCCCTCACTCCCTAAACACTCACACACACTCCCTGTCTCACGCTCGTGTATGTCTTCAACAATAGTCCTGAAAGAGAAAGCAGTACCTGCAGAAACTGGATAAGTAAAGTGAGTAGCAGTTATGGGATTTGTTCTTGTCATATCCTGAGGTGGAATCTCAGGTTGAGAGGCTGCAGAGTGTTCTAGTACAACATCAGAACCGATCATCTCTGCAGCATCAGTATGTACCGGTGAAGGTACTTCTGAAGCAATGAAAGCTTCTGGCCTTTCTGAAGCAACAGGCTCTTCAGAAGGCTCCAGATCCTCACCAAGATTCTTAGGTGTAGAATGTGCAAAGATAGAACCACTCGCGTGAGGTGGAGTGGGTGTGATTGACATTCTAGGTTGGGACTGGGCTGAAGAAGTTGCAGCATGTGAAAATTTGGCTTTCTTCCGTAAAATTGGCTGCACTTCTGGGTCACTCTCAGAGCCCTCACCTAAATCTACAGATGCCAGCCTTTTAACTCCCGTGAGCAAGGGTGAAATAGAAGAAGCAAGAGTTTCAGACTCAGAATCAGAAATATAGCTCGCACCCTGGGATAGATCCTGCGGGCTAGCAGAATCTTGGGCAATGGAATCAGATTTAGTTGAAGAAGTATCAGTAGTGTGAACAGAGAGTTGCTCTTATTCATAGAAGTTACCTCCTTTATTACCTTGTCCAGCGAAGGGATCAGGATCAGCATGTGGAGTAGGTTGTCTTTCCCTTGGACCGACAGAGGATTGACCGTGAGAGAGGCCATCATCATCCTCATCACTTTGAGGCTCTTCAGGAATCCCTTGAAATGCGTCAGCATGTGCAGATGGATTCTGAGCATGTGATGATACGTGCAAGGTTCCCGCCATAGTAGTAATACTTGCATCATACTGAAGCCACACTTGAATATTAGCAGGAATAATCAGCGCTTTACCGTGATGTTTATCCTGATTAGCAATTGTTGTGAGTGACTTGGTGCCCATGCCAAGTGATGCAGATGTTTTACTCGTTGCAAATGCCTGTCTTACAGCTAAAGCATTAGTCGGTACTAAATGATTAATGAGCATTTGTAAGAAACGAGGATACCAGCATACAACGTTAGTAGTTGCAAGGTTTCTGTTTGCAGATGATCCCATTGTAGCCACTATTTCGGAAAGAACTATTCTTCCATAATTAATGTCCAGTTCACGGGCTAGGGAAACGGCAAAGATCTGTATGGGAATTGGAATCTGATGATAGTCTTTTTCGCGCGGCCGAAAACACCTCGTGATGGCCTCGAAAAAGTAATTCCATTCCACTTGGAAGTATTGTTTCTGGATGGCGCCAGCTAAGATCCGTCCAGAAGGAGGATAGCATCCAATCTCCTCAAAGAATTTGAGACGATCTGCCGTTGAAGGTTCAGGGTCATAAACATCTTTAACTGGAAAGCCCAGAACCCTGTTGAACACTTCCTCCGTTACTTCATATTCCTGACCCGCCAAGGTAAACCTGAAACCATAGGGGGTAGATTTACTCCCGAAAGTAACCGCACTAGTCCATAATTGCTGTAAAGCATCATGAACTAGTGTTGGTTTAGCAGTAAACGCAACACTAGCTTTGGAATACAGATTTAGGAATCGTATCCAAAACTTGAAGCGTGGGAGTTGATCACCAATTTCCGTACTAATGTTATAAAAATTATTTTTCGCAAGAATAAATTGGTGAGCCATTTGTAAAATAATTTTCCTTGAGTTAATGTGATATTTTGAAAAGAAACAATTAAGGTAAACACTTAAGGAAAAAAATGTAATCTAATTAATTCCTTTTAGTGAATCGAGAAGATGAACAGCCGATTTGAACTAAACTACGGAATGAATTATGATCAAAATCAAAACAAACAGAATCCAGTCCAGTAAATACTGCAACCCAAATCAGTGATATAAAAACTAAACTATGTTTGTGAATAACCGTGATAGTTGTGTGTATCTGTGTGTATATGACAAACTGAACAGATGAACAGACAGGTCCAAATACACAAATACAGGGCAAACAGAGAATAGTAAATTGAAAAACGGGCAGCAGTTCGAGATATGTAAGAGTTTTAACACAACTCGAATGAACAGGGCAATGACTGTTTGAAATCGCAGGGAGGGAGGGTGGGGGCTGTAAAAATTTAGGGTTAAAACAATTAGGTAAAAGTGAAAAGAAAGACGGGTTAATGTTGTATATATAGGCATATATGTGCAAAGACGAGAATATCCCTGTGAAAAAGGAAAAAAACGTTAAGTACATACAGGGGAACATCAAGTCGAACACTATCTCGAACATCTAAGTCGAAATTCGAGATGAGTTTCGAGATAGGAACTATCTCGAACATCAAGTCGAATATTCGAGATAAAGTTCGAGATGACACTAACTCGAACAAATAATCACTTGATCAAATAATACAGCTTAATAAACCCACCAGGGAATCCCATCTCGAATATCAAGACAAAATTCCATTAAAATGGGTAAAATTGCAAGTACAAACCTGGGAACACTATCTCGAATAGTAAGTCGAATATTCGAGATAATGTTCGAGATGGGACTCAAGTCGAACATCAAGTCGAATATTCGAGATAATGTTCGAGATGGGACTCAAGTCGAACATCAAGTCGAATATTCGAGATAATGTTCGAGATGGGACTCAAGTCGAACATCAAGTCGAATATTCGAGATAATGTTCGAGATGGGACTCAAGTCGAACATCAAGTCGAATATTCGAGATAATGTTCGAGATGGGACTCAAGTCGAACATCAAGTCGAATATTCGAGATAATGTTCGAGACAGAGATTAACTCGAACAATTTCCCAGACTTGGAATATTTTTCAACAGGCACACGGGGAACTGTAACTCGAAATTCAAGTCGAATTTCGAGATAGACCTTATCTCGAATATTCTTCCCAGACTTAGAATTGTCAAAATTTTTAATTTTGAAGATAGTCAGAATAATTTGGCAATTTTTTTTGTTTAACAATAATTAAATTTTGCCAAATTAAGATAAATATCAATTCAAGGATTTTTATCAAAGCAAATAATAAAAACACTCCTTGACAATTCTAAGGCCTCTTAAATTAAACAAAATTACATGAAAAACATAGGTAAATTCAAAAAAAAATTTAGAAAAATATGAATTTAACTCCCCGTATGATCATGCAATCATACCAGCATAAATTCAAAGATTTAACCAATAATTACACATAAAACACAATGAATTCATGTAAAATAACACAACATGCATCCTAAAATACTCATTACTTAATCATTTTAAAGTCTAAGTCCATAATGATTAATTAGCATGCAGAAGTGATATTTTGAGCAATTGTAGAGATTATTTACATATGTTTTCAACTTTGTATCAATAAAATAGGCAAATGACAAGACCAAAAACATATGTTCATGATTAAAAATTGAAATTTTGCAGATAGGAGAAATCACTAACTTGTGTTAAGCATTCCCAATTCACCAACCAACCTATTGAATGTTACTTCATCAAGAGGTTTAGTGAATATATCTGCAATTTGTTGCATTGTGGGCACAAAATGTAGCTCCACAGTCCCCTCCTCGACATGTTCTCTAATGAAATGATACCTGATATCTATATGCTTGGTTCTTGAGTGGTCTACAGGATTGTTGGTCATGGCAATGGCACTTGTGTTGTCACACATGATTGGAATCTTTTTGTGCTCCATGTCATAATCTTTCAATTGGTTCCTCATCCACAGTATTTGAGATACACAGCTTCCAGCAGCAATGTACTCAGCTTCAGCAGTAGAAGTAGATACTGTGTGTTGCTTTTTGCTTTGCCAGGACACCAATCTTCTGCCAAGAAATTGACATGCACCAGATGTGCTTTTTCTATCAATCCTGCAACCTGCATAGTCTGAATCCGAATAGCCAATTAGATTAAAACTTGTATCTCTTGGGTACCAAATCCCTAGATTTGATGTTCCCTTGAGATACCTAAAGATTCGTTTGACGGCTATGAGATGTGATTCTCTAGGATCCACTTGGAACCGTGCACACAAACAAGTTGCGAACATAATATCGGGTCTACTTGCAGTTAAATAGAGGAGTGAGCCAATCATACCTCGATAGCTTGTGATGTCAACTGGTTTACCTGATTTGTCTTCATCAAGCTTCGTGGCTGTTGCCATGGGAGTCTTAGCTGTTGATGCATCTTCTAGATTATACTTCTTGAGTAAATCTTTGATGTACTTGGACTGACAGATAAAGATTCCATCTTTTCTTTGACTGATCTGTAATCCAAGGAAGAAGGACAGCTCTCCCATCATGCTCATCTCATACTTATCCTGCATTAACTTGGCAAATTTCTCGCACAAGCGCTCATTAGATGACCCAAAAATAGTATCGTCCACATAGACTTGAACAAGTATTAAATCACTTTTTACATTTTTATAGAACAATGTTTTATCAATTACTCCCCTAGTAAAACCACTTGCAATTAAGAACAAGGATAGGGTTTCATACCATCGTCTTGGGGATTGTTTGAGGCCATAGACAGCTTTGAAGAGAAAGTACACAAAATCTACAAGTTCTGGATCAACAAAGCCAGGTGGCTGTTCCAGATATACTTCTTCTTCTAACTCTCCATTCAGGAAGGCACTTTTCACATCCATCTGAAAAACCTTGAAGTTCTTGTGTGTTGCAAAGGCCAAGAACATCCTGACTGCCTCAAGTCTTGCAACTGGAGCGTAGGTCTCATCATAATCAATACCTTCTTTTTGAGAATAACCCTTCGCTACCAAACGAGCCTTGTTTCGTGTTACAAGTCCGTCTTCATCCAGTTTATTTCTGAATACCCACTTAGTTCCAATTACTGATCTGTTCTTCGGTCGGGGGTACCAGCTTCCAAACTTTCTGCCTTTCAAACTGATTGAGCTCTTCTTGCATTGCAATTACCCAATCAGCATCACCAAGAGCTTCTTCTATTTCTTTAGGTTCAAGCTTGGATAAGAACCCAGAATATAAGCAAATATTAGCCATGTCAGCTCTTGCAGTTCTTCTAGTAGTCACACCAGCATCTGGATCACCAATTATTAATTCAAACGGATGGTCTCTACTCCATACTCGTTCTCTTGGAAATTGTCTTGATGATTCAGCTTGACTTTCTGAGTTGTTGTGTTGACTACTTGTGGTATTTCCACTAACTCCCCTTGAGTTAGTGCCAGCTCCTACAGAACTAGTGTCATCTCGTCTTGAGCCTTGAACACTTGTCCTTGAGCTGCTATTTACTCCCCCTGAGTTGTTGCCGGATCGTGCGGAAGAAGTTTCTTCTGATCTTGTAGGATTCGATTGTTCATTAAGCTCAGATGTTTCTTCACGAACACTTGGAACATTTGAAATGACAACCAACTCAGGTTCATCTTCAGGTTCATCTAAGTCCAGATTCTGAAATTTAAGGGACTCTGGTTCACTAGAATCTTTAGATATTGATGGGAGTTTGGTATCGTCGAATCTGACGTTGTAGCTTTCAGTCACTTTTCGATCATTCACTAAGAATACCCGATAAGCTGCCACCACATCTGTAGAATAACCAACAAAGATTCCTTCACGAGCTTTTGCTGCAAATTTGCCTAGATTTTCATTATCTATAAGCACATAGCATTTAGCTCCAAAGACATGAAAGTATTTGATTGTAGGTCTTCTGTTATTCATTAGTTCACATGGTGTCTTTTCTTTATCTTTTATGATCAGGGTTCTATTCTGAGTGTAACACACTGTACTCACTGCTTCGGCCCAAAAGTAAAAAGGAAGTTTTGAATCATACAACAATGTTCTTGCTGCTTCAACCAAAGTTCTGTTCTTCCTTTCAACTACTCCATTTTGCTGTGGAGTTCTCGGAGCTGAGTACTGACGACGTATTCCCTTAGATACACAGAAGTCATTCAGCACTGCATTCTTAAATTCAGTACCGTTGTCTGTTCTAATCATCTTTACAGTAAGTGTTGAAACATTCTCAATTTGAGTGATGTGATCAATGATTAGGAAAGGTACTTCGTCTTTCGTCATTGCGAACAATACCCATGTATACTTGGAGAAGTCATCCACGATTACCAAAGCATATCTTTTCCTAAATAAGGATAGGACATTCACTGGGCCAAACAAATCCATATGAAGAAGTTGTAAAGGCTCAGTGATACTAGAAATTTCTTTACTTTTATGTGATGCTCGCTTTGACTTTCCCATTTCACAAGCTTCACAGAGTCCTTTAGGAGCAAACTCCATCTGTGGTAGATCTCTCACTAATTCTCGCCTCGCGAGAGCATTCATCGTTTTGAAGTTTAAGTGAGATAGCTTTTTGTGCCATAACCAGCTTTCATCATCTGAAGCTTTGCTGTAGAAACAGGTAACTTCATTCTGATTTGCCGAATCCATGTCTGCAACAAAAAGATCTGCCTTTCGAACTCCTTTCAAAGCTAACGAACCTTCCTTGATGTGAGTTATTGATACACCTTTCTTATTGAAGACAATTTCATAACCTTTGTCACAGAATTGACTTATGCTTAACAGATTGTGCTTCAATCCCTCAACATAGGAAATATCTTCAATGATGACATTGCCAGTCTTCAGTTTGCCATATCCCTTTGTCACTCCTTTGCTGTCATCTCCAAAGGTAACATAAGGGCCAGCTTTCATAACCAACTCTGTAAGCAGGGACTTGTTTCCTGTCATATGCCTTGATGCTCCACTATCTAGCACCCATAAGACTTTATTTCTTTTCTGCTTAATGCCCTGCAATGTCAGATTGATTAGACATTCTTCGGAACCCAAGATTGATTGGGCCCGGCTTTTCTATAAGATCGAGAATTATCAGTTTTAACAACAGGAGATGCACTTTCTTTAACATTCTTAGAGCTTTCGACTTTGTCTTTTCCCTTGTCAGACTTAACAGATTTGTTAGTCTTAGGAGAAGGCTTGTCACTCCTAACTTTAGGAGGACTTGCAGTCTTAGCTCTTACATTCTTCTTCTTGACATTAGAACTAGTAGCAGTATTTAAACATGTTTGACTAGTTGCATTCATCAAGTTCACGAAGGTTTGCATGACATTAAAAGTGCATGGCATACAGTTAGGTTGACCACATTGTACATGATTTTGATGCATGTTAATCATTGTGTGTGGTACAGGCATGGCATGTGCAACAGGAATATTCATGTTAGATTTACATGCATAAGAAAGATGTTCAGTGGATTTACAGTGATAACATGCTTTCTTTATTCTTTCTACCTTAACCTCTTTTTCAACCTTTTCTTTCTTAACCTGTTGTTTAACAGCCTTGGCTCCTAATCCTGGTCTAGATTCTTCTCTAGGGGATTTGATTTTAACTGATTTAGTAGGAGTTAAAGGTTGTTCTTTCTTCCGATCTTCCATCTCGATTTCATATTTAACTAGTAAATCAGTCTCTTCTTCTTCTCGAGGAGTAAAGTCTTTGAATATTGGTTTAATAGCAGATTTGAGAATTGTAGGTACTTCTTTTATAATCTCACTGGGACTGGTGTCTACAGGCCTTTTCCCTTCTTTCTTTGATAAGTTAGAATAGTCAAGTCCTACACCAACACCAGTTATCTTCTTAAATGTGCTACTATCAACATTCACTTTACTAGCTGCTAGTTTATAAGCTTCGCATTTTGTTTCTAACTCAGCTAGTTTATTCCTAAGACATGCTTCTATTTCATCTTTAAGGTTGAGCTTGTGTTCCAAAGTTTTAATAGAGTCTCTTAGGGAAGTATCTATAGTGCAAACGGCCTCTAATTCTTCCACTTTTGCCTCAAGCATTCTGCATTTGGCAACAATTGTTTTCTGTTCTTTTTGAGAAGTATTTAGGCTTTTGCACAGCATATAGATCTCTTCGCTAAGAGCCCCGTTCTGCACCTTATAATCATCTAGAGACATTTCTTCCTTAAGGGTTAGAACTGGTACCTCTGGTTCATCTGACGTTTCAGCCATGAGGGCAAAGTTTGCTGTATGAGTAACTTCTTCCTCATCTGAATCATCCCACGCTCTGCCTTCTGTGACAACTAAAGCTCTTTTTCCCTGTCTTTCCTTCACCAGGGCCTCATACTTGCTTTTGAGGGCTTCATAAGTTTCTTTTGGATATGTCTGTTTAGGCTTCTTGCAATCTGTAGCAAAGTGTCCAGCTTCACCACAGTTATAACATTTGAACTTCATTTTGAAATCCAAAGGAGATTTGTAGCTGGTACTCTTGCCTTTTCCTTTGTAGCCTTGTGAACTACCACCACCCCTAGTAACCCGATAATAAGATGAAGATTTACTTTGCGGTCGGTTACTCTTTCTGAATCTGATATTGCTGAACTTCCTTGCCATGTATGCCACGACACTGTCATCCATGTTGTCCAGCTCTTCTTGGGTGAAGTAGTCGTCATCACTATTTGATGTGCACTCATCATCATTTTCAACTTGAGGTGATGCAGGTGATGACCTAGGCTTTTCTGCAACCATTGCCTTTTTAGACTCTACCTCATCAGCAACTAACCCTGATGCAGCTTCTTTTCCTCTTGAATCATTATCCCATGCTTGATCTTGAAGTGTTTCCAGCTCATAGGTCTTTAGAATTCTATAGTATTCTTCCAGAGTAGTTGTGTGTAAATCTCTGGTTTCTCTAACAGCGTAGACTCTATGTTCAATGCTTTTTGGCTGGTTCCTCAGATATCTCGTGTTGATTTCAACCACGGGGAGAGTTACACCTCTCAGATTCAAATCCAAAACCAACTGACTGAATCTTAGATAGACATCGGTTATACTTTCACCTTTTCTTATCCTGAAAGTGTCATACTCCATCTTGAGTATAAGTGTTTTGTTGCTTCTGACCTCAGAGGTACCTTCCATGACGACCTCTAGCTTATCCCAAATCTTCTTTGCTGTAGTTAGTCCTTTAACTACGTTAAACATCTCATGATCTAGGGATTCCATCAGTGTTTGTCGAACGGATGTGTCGAAAGATATCTGCTCCTTATCAGCATCTGAAAAGTCTACTGCCTTCTTAGGCTCAGACCGTTGTGGTACTACCACATCTCCTTCCATATGCTCAGGAACAACAACCATTGGTACAAATTTACCTTTATCGAGGACTTCCAGATATTCAGGATTGACGGACTCAAGGTAAAGTTTCATTCTCAACACCCATTCTTCATAATGATCTCGGTCGAACATTGGAATCTTGAAATTGTTTTTAGGTGCCATCTTAATGCTGATTTAAAGTAAAGATAATAAAATTTTCTTATTACTTGAGTAGTAATTAAAAGAAAATTAAATTATCTTAAAATAAATCAAGGTTCAAATTCTGGACACCAAAAAAAATTCTAAGTACCCAAGACTAGGCTAAGTAGAATATCTATGTAGAACTGCCCAAGTCGAATTTCTCTAAGTAGAACTTCTGTCCAAGTAGAATATTCCAAGTAGAATATTCAAGTAGAATATTCAAGTAGAATATTCCAAGTAGAACTTTTGTCCTTGGAAGAAATTTTCTGCAGGTCACTTTTAATATTGAATAAACAATATTACTTTTCACACTTTTTGACTTTTGTAGCTTTTCTCACCTAACTCACCTAACCCACGTGCTAGGTACTGAATATCTTCTGTAACATTTTTGTTGTGAGATTTATGTCAAATCAAAAGCCAATAACACCTTTTTAACTTTATGTCTCTTGAAAAAGTAATCAAAAGTTGCTGGGTTTATCTTCTTTATCAAGAACAGTAATGTCTCCTTGAAGAACACCAAAAATCAAAGTACCCAGAATAATTCACAAAAATTATCTAAAGTCCTCCCAAGCTAAATAATTACTTCTGGAGTATTTAAATAATTTTTAGAGTGAGTTTTCTCTGCCAAACAAATTTGAGCACACTTTTCGAGAAGAACTTGAAAAGTAGATCTATAGATGAAGACTCACTAATCTTCTACCAAACACAAGGATCTATGTTTTGTATATTAAACATGAGGCTCTGATACCAATTGTTAGGTCCAAATGTGTTGTAGAGGGGGGGGGGGTGAATACAACTTTTTGAATTAATGAAGCAATAAATACTATGTAATAAATGAACACAATGATTCAAGGAATATATGTCTTATATATAACTTGAAAGGGTTGCTACAACATTCATTACACAGTACACTAGAAGTAAAGAGGGTAGTAAATGATACTAAGCTCTGTGAATACTCTCTCTCTCTTTTACAAGTGTTTATCTAGAAAAATATTGCTCTCTTAAAAATAATACACAAGTACTTCTATTTATACTACTTGTAATCTATGTCTTGTAGTCTTCAAAGATTAAAATATACGTGGCCCAATGATATCCACATAAATCTTATCTTATCTTGAAAGCTTGGAAATCTGCCAATTAGATGATGCCATGTGTCATGTTGAAACTGCCCTCCATGTAGAACATCTATTTGAGAACTTCTACTTGGCCATCTCGAATATTCTATCTCGAATATTCTACATAGGAATGTTCTACTTGGCCATCTCGAATATTCTATCTCGAATATTTTGTACTTAGAAAAATTCTGGGCTTTAACTTGAAACTTCAATGCAGCATCTTGAACTTGTGATTTCTTTATGTCTTCCAAATTCTTCAACAAGCTCTTGAACTTGGATCTCTATTACTGACATAAACATACTATCAATGTCCTGACACTTGATGCAATGGTCTGATTCATAAGTGACTAGTCTTGATAGTGTCTCTGCTTTTTGAATAGATTACCATTTTCAATTAGTAATGTGGCTTTCCAATCATTGCTTTTCTTCTTGTTCACTTGAAATCAATTAGCCTTGTTGATACTGATAGTTATGATCTTGAATCTTTAAGTTACAAATCACTGAGGCATGAACAACTTTGTCTTGAACTTCTTTCAATGATTTCTTCTTTGTTTGATCATAGTTAACAAATTGAATTGTATCAATTACCTTATCTTCATGGTTAACATTGATTTCTTTGTGACTTCATGTTCTTGATTGTCTTCTGGTTAAGTATCTTTTCTTTTAGTTGAGTTATATAAGTTATAGTGTTACAAGTTTAGACACTCTGCCTTTCATCATTGACTAATACTCATCAAATATTTAAAATACAAATAATTATGCTTCTTACTTCTGCTAAGTAATTTAACTTGCACTTATGCATATAACATTTTAAGCAAGATAATTAAACTAATAGCAAAAAGTATGAGGTACTGGATTTCAAATAAATTCACAAGTCCTTTAGATAGGGAAAAAGTAATACTTGTGAACTCATTTGAGAATTCCTTGCATATGGGATTTTCAATAAATATGCATATAAATAATATCCCAAGTTTACTAACCAACTTAGATAAAATAAATTCATCAAGTTATTTAGCAAAAATATGCAAGTTATTCGACTAAGGACAACTCTCAAAAGAAATGATACATGGTGTCCATGCGCTTGTTCCTTAAGTGAAGTGAAGAGATCAATAGTGTTGCTGGAAATTGACAGCTTCTAGGAATGACTTCCCTGTCTTTCTTACAACCTGCATTATCTATATCTATATAGCCAATTAGGTTAAACCTATTATCTTCAGGGTCCCAGATTCCAAGAATTGGTGATCCCCTAAGATATCTAACAATTCATAACTTAGCTATAAGATAAGATTATCTAATTCCCACTAGGAAACTTGCACATAGGCATATCGAGAATTAAGGTATACTTGCACATTTATGTCAATGTGTGTGCCTTGCATTCTAGAGAGATATATGTATAACAACTCTAATGTAAAATCATTTTTTAAGTAATTAACAGTTAGAGTGTCATACCATGTCCTTGACGTTTTGCTTGAATCCTTACCTCCGTCATTGAAAAGCTTGCGAAGAGAATGATATACAAATTCCAATGGATCCGCAACTTCAAAGTCCAGGAAATGTTATACATCAACTTCAACTTCTAGCTCATCATTCAGGAGTGCACTTGTTCACATTCATCTGATAGATCTTCATGCTTGAATGCTCCACATGTGCTAGGGATATTCTAGTTAGGTCCTCATCTTGTTAGGCCCAAAAAGGATCAAATCTTGTCACTGGTGTTTACTGTTTGATCTTGAAAGTCTCGAAGATTCTGTTTCCATCATCGTCGATACCTTCTACATGATATTAACCTGTAGCAACAAGTTTGGCTTTGTTCCTCATAACAATGCCAATAACTATCCAGTTTCTGTGAACCCTTACTGTACCAATTTCAGCTTCGACTTTAGTGGTCTGGGTTCCAGCTTCAGTAGTTTCTGCCTTCGAACTGATTGAGATCATCTTGCATTGCAATCACCTAATCTGGATCAATCAGTACATCTTCATTATTCTTTGGGATACCAATTATTGATTGTTGGGTCCCGAAAAATATATGTTCAATTTGATTAGCATTTCTAGCCTTTACTCAAAATCCAGTTTACTAAGAACAAGACTCCAGGAATGACTTTGACTTCAATCCCTTTATCTCGGCAGATATGTTCTTGATGTATTCCTTTGATCTTCATTGTGTTGAGTACGACTAGTAGATCCTTCTTTTTTTTGCTCCCCCTAAGTTGCTGCTAGGATGTGTTGAAGATCCTTCACCTTATACAGTGGATTTTGTTCAAGTTCACGAGTTGTGTAGATTCACTACCATTTCCACTAATAGGATCTGAATCAACATCATTACCATTGTTTCCATCTGCAACCTCAATTTCATCATCAGTATCTGAATTTGACTCTGACAAGATGTCATACTTCAAAGATTTAGAATAGTCTTTTATTTGAATGCTTGGGAGCTTGGTGTAGTTGGTCGAAACATTCAGACTTTTAATCACCTTCTGGTTTTTCATCATTAATGAGTAGCCAAGGAAAATTATTCCTTGAGTCTTAACTTCTTGTCAAGATACTCATATACGTCTTCAGTAAACTCATATGATGTCTTTTCACAATCTTTTTGATTAAAGCAGCATGCTGTGTTAATTGCTTCAGCTTCAAAGTACCTTTTTTCAGTGCAGAATTCATTTAGAACTTCATTCGCGAAATTCAGTTCCATTATCTGACTTCAAAGTTCTCACATCTTTCTTTGCTTCCAACTTGATCTACCTGATGTAATTAATTACCATCTGTGACATTTTGTCCATTGAATGCACGAACATCACCAATTTGTAACTAGGGTTGTCATCTTGACTTCCCTATGTGACATACTTCAAAATGTCCTTCTGGATAGAATTTCATTAGAAGCAGTCCTCTCACCAATTTCTTCTTTATCAAAGAATCCATTGTCTTGTTCACCAAGTGTGAGAGCTTCCCTTGCCATAGCTAACTCTTTACTGATTAAGCTTTACTGAAAAGTTTACTTCACCTTTGCATATTGAATCTCATGTCAGCTACGAACAAATTTCCTCACTCTTAGTTGAGTGAGCTTCCAACCTTCTTGTTTGAGATCAAACACTTTTCCTTTTCGATGCTTTTCCAGAAAACCCTTGACAAAGAATTCCCTAGTGCCCTGTAGATAGTGCTTAAGTCCTTCCACAAGAAAGATGCTTCTAATGATGACAGTTCTTAAATTATGATCGCCAAATCCCTTGTACGTCCTTTGCTGTCATCTCCAAAGGTTACCATCGGGGAGGCCTTCTCAATCAATTGTGATGTCAGAGCTTTAATTTTAATCATATGCCTCGAACAATAAATGTCACGAACTCACATAACTTTTGCCTTTCATAACATACTCTGCAATCACAAATGATCAAGCTTCTTGGTACTCAACTTTAATTGAGTCCAGATGGGTTAGAGATATTATCAAAGGTAACAACAGCTTCAATATGCATATTAGAAAATTCAGTACTTAATTTCCTAAAAGCACATGGATAGAAGAACTAACAAATTAATTACTAATTCTGTCTAATCCATTCTGTCGTTGTCTAACATATTTAACTATCTCTAATTACCTAAGTCAGTTTTAGATTAAGCTTCGAATCTACATGCTGACTACTTAGATAATTCTACCATCTTTTCACCATTTATCCCTAACAAGCAATACATGATCTGATATAGCATTTAAGTGCAACTATGTGAGTAAAAGCAAATCATATGAAAATAAGCACATAAACAATTTCAAGTAAGAACAAATATAAAATATCTGATCTATGACCTGTTTTTCTATTAGCAATTTTCACAACATTAACAGAGGTATTAAATCACATAAGATTTAACTCATGTTCCAGCAAATGTTTGGGGATACACCTAACCGTCTAGAACACCCTATCTAATTCTAGATATTCATTTTACTGTAAATAAAATCAAATATGAAATGTACCAATTAAACTCATGAATCCTAGCATGCAATCTTATTCTTAGCAATCAGTTAAACATTTAAGTCCTAAGATGCTAACATGTTGTCATGAATATAATACAAATCAAAACTTAATAAACATACAGTTCTGAATTAGATAAACGTATACTAGTTAGAAAGTGTACCTATGAAGTGCTTAGTGATTCATCTCGAGTGTTGGTCATTGATGCCAGATATCCATTTGGTTCATCACTGTCACTGATAGACTCATCCTTGCATTTAACTTCACCAACAAATGTTTTCCCTTGCTGCATCTTCACTAATGCTTAAGATTCCTGTTTCAACCCAAAATAGTGTCTATCATCTTTTACTTGTACAGGCTTCTTCATTTTGTGTAGCAAACCTAAACTTGTCTTTCAAACCATCCCTGTCTTGCAACCACCTCTTGAACTGATTGAAAATCTCCTTAATGGAATCTATAGGTAAAGACCTTAGATATAGAATTGGGATTCCATCTGAATCCGACATCACTGAACTTCCAGTTGTCCTGCAGGCTTGACTAGTCGTCCAGATCTCAGGTTATTATAAAGTGTCAATTTTACATATAACACCTTGACCACTACCTTGAGCTTCAAGATCTTCAATTCAGCTTCTAGGATCAATTCACTTCTGTTCAGAGGTTCTCAACCTTGATTTCAATCAAATTGGTTCATGGGTCACAAATACAGTGGATATGCTAACAACATGCTTTACTAAATATTATCTGCTTCAGCTCTTGTTCTAGTTCATAGGCCTTCAGCACATAAATAGTTCATCTAAAGATAATGTGGTTGTATCCTTAGATTCCCTATGGCTGTAACCCTGTTTTCCAGATGATCTGCAGTGTTAGCACGAACTCCCTGTGATCTCCCTATAAAAAGAAAACTTTAAAGCTTGCATAGAGATGCTAGTCCAGTCTGTTCTCCTTCATTACTTTAACCTCCAAGATTTTTCATACAAAAATACAACCTGAACTAACCAAAACTGTACCCAAATTAATCTATTGGATAACCTTCAGTCAATTTCAGTTGTCTTTAATACCCGGAAAAATCTTCATCTTCTTCTTGAGCACCCTCAAATTAATATTTAAGAAAATTTTAAATTTACAGAACTTTTAATTTTCTTAGAAAATAAATTAAACAAAAATAAAATTTACAACAAAATTAATTCTCAAGAATTTCAAATTTTCTTAAAAATTAAAATATTGTAAATTAATACTTAAGAAAATTTTAATTTTTAAGAATATTAAATTTCCTGCAAAAATAAATAAATCTATTATATAAATTAAAGAGTACAAAACTTGGGGGTACCAAACTGTCATTTGATACCGGGTGTCGATTCTTGTGTCTAGCTGCCTTAGACAAATTCAACATCAACATGGGTGTCGATTTTTACTGACCATCTACCATGGGTGTCGATTTTTCTGCCCTGTATAGCCATGTGTCGACTTTTCCTCCCTGTAGTATGCCTTAGAATATTTTCCTTCAATTACAGACTCTAGGTGTCGAATTCTACTCCCTCTTATAGGTAGGTGTCAAATTTTATTCCCTGTAGAATGACTTAGAATCTTTTTGGCATGCTTGCAGGCTAGGTGTCGATTTTCCTTGCCCTGTATGACAATATGTCGATTTTCTTTACCCTGCGTATGCCTTAGAATATTTCTTTTGAAGTACGAAATCTAAGTGTCGATTTTATCCACCATGTATAGCTATGTGTCGAATTTTTTACCTAGTATACATGACTTAGATTTCTTTTTAGCAAACACAAGCTAGGTGTCGAAAATTCTAGCCTCTTGGAAATGACTTGGCTTCATCAGGAATTTGTTTAATAAATTTAAAGTTTAAACTTTTTTAAATTTATAAAATAAACTAAATAACATTTATAATATAAACAAATAAAAGTTTATGAAATTAATTTTATAAAAATTTACAAAATAAATTTTATTCAAACTATATAAAATAAACTGATTAAAATTTATAACATAAACTAATAAAAGTTTATAAGATAAATTTTAACACAAGTTTATAAAGTAAATTTGATATAAAATTTATAGAGTAAATTAATTAAAATTTATAACATAAACTAAAAAAAGTTTATAAAATAAATTTTACAGAGTTTATAGAATAAACTTATTAAAAGTTTAAAAATAAATTGTATTAAACAAAGACTTCTCATTTTAAATCCAGACAGCTTCTTCAGACAGCTTCTTCACCCTGAGCTTCACTGAGATACGGATCTTGATTTTTAACTTCAATCAGTCTGCTCTGATACCAATTGTTAGGTCCCGAAAGTATCGTAGAAGGGGGGTTGAATACGATACTCACTAAATTAAAAAATTCTTTCAAATCTTTTACGGATATATAATTTAGAGTTCGGTTAGTGGTTCGAGTTCAGGAGTGTTTAGGAGATTGGCTTACTAATTTTCTGTGTTAGTGATTAAACAGTACAGTTCTAGAAAATTAGCAAGTAATTAAAACGAGGGGGAATATTACTCTCGTATTAATCCCAAAGGGTTTTGCTACACCCAGTTTAATTAATAACTGGCTCCCAAAGAACAAAAGAGTTCTTTGCTTCTACAAAGAGATAAGACTAATTCCTATTACAAAGTATAGATCTGTGTATGAACAAACTAGAAATCAATCTAACAGAGAGTGCTTTATAATAGCCCTATAGATTTACAATATAATGAACTAGCTAGATTATAAAACTCCAGTGAAGAAGGTATTGTGTATAACTTTATATCTCTTCTTCTCCGGCTTCTGTTTCTCTCTGTATCTCTTTGCTTCTGTGTGTATATTTTCACACACACACTTCCAAACCAAATGAATTAGATTCATTTGATATATATAGTGTAGACTTTTCAATAATTGAACTGCAGTTGTGAGTGTCGAATTCTTCTTCCATTGTATGTTGACTGAGTTAACTTTGAGAATCCCTTGGATATATTCTATGTGTCGAATTTACTTCCTTGTATTTTACCTTAGAATATTATCCTGTGTGTCGAATTCTGCAGCCACATGTAATTGCCTTGTACATAAAAGGTAGGTGTCGAATTTCACTCCCATGTAAGCTAGGTGTCGAATTCCTTAACCATGTATATGCCTTGAAACACTTCAACAGCTAGGTGTCGAATTCTTGTCTCATGAATACCCTAGGTGTCGAATTTCCTTCTTTGCATGGCTAGGTGTCGAGTTTCAAGTGCTTCATTACTAGGTGTCGATTTCTTGACACAGTGAAGTATTACTTGAATTCTTTTTGTCAATGCAAGGCTGAGTGTCGATTTTCTTCACCATGTATTGCCTTGGTGTCGAATTTCTTCACTTGAATATCTAGGTGTCGATTTCTTACACCTTGATTTGCCTTGGTGTCGATTTCTTCACCTTGTTAAACTAGGTGTCGATTTCTTCACCTCATACAATGACTTAGAGAATAACCTTGCTTCCTTGGCTTCTGTCAATTCTTTTTGTACATGAACAAGTTAATCAAATTCTTTATGTTGACACTTAGTGCACTGGTCTAGTTCACAAGTGACTAACACTGTATTGATCTCCATATTCTCAATTAAACCAATTGACATTATTGTTGCAGTTCTTTATTGCTTCGAACACTGACTGTTGATAAACACTGTAACTTCACTAGAATCTTTTCAGGTACTTGGACAACATCTTCATTACTACAAACTTGAATACTTCAATCTTTGTTCTTCACTGACATTTGAACATATTACTGAACATCTTTCAGTGAGTATAACTTCAAGACTGTAGCTGTCTTCTGTAACCTTTGTCTTCACCCTTCTAGATTCCTATGCTTCAAATACTGTCTATCTTCAATCACTGCTTTTACACTGAAATCTTCTTGTGACACTTCTATACTGAATCTTCAACACTTCTGAAACCCTGAAAGTCTTTAAACCATTATTCTTCATTGAGGCATGAACATATTAATGAACTTCTTTCAGTGATCTGTAGTAGACTTCAAAACTTCTTCTAATATCTTGATTCACTGTATTTGCCTTATCTTTATTTCTTCCTGATTTCTGTGTAGGCGTAGTATTATTTACTTGTCCTGTTCTAGTGTTGAGTTATCACGATTACTATTCATACAGCTTCATAATCTCCAACACAAGACACTTCTTTTCTTGTTATGCTGACACTTAGTGCACTGGTCTGGTTCACAAACGAGTCACACTGAATTAAATTCCCTTGACTTCTGTTATGTTTCAGCTGATTAACTTTGGACTATTGCATTGCTTCTAGTCACTGAAACCCTTTGACAACTATACTTAAATCATTACACTGTCTTTAGTATGAAATCTTCAGAACTCTTATTTGATGCTGAGGCCTGAACATTTGAAATGAACTTCTCTCGCTGACGTTCAGTAAGTCTTTCATCTTGAATGCTCTGCAATGATGTATGTATGATTCCTGTTTACATGTCCTTCTGGATTCCTGTGCTGCATATTAGTATTATTTGACTGTCTTTGTTTCTTAGTTGAGTTATCGTTATCACTATTACATACTACGTTATATTATGCTTTACATGGTGAATCTTCAAGAAGGAGTAATAAGGATGGAGATACGTTGATGATGATAAGGATTCTCATGGTCCTAGGGGACCTGATGGTGTGCAACAAAAGCAGTCTGGCGTGGTTGTGGTAACAAAAACTCAAACTCACAAGTCAAGGACTGGACATGAGAAATCAGAGTCTAAGCCAGACTTTGATAAGCAAAGAAAGAGATCAGACTCTGATGTAATTCATAGTCAAGAAATTTAAGAACCTAGCTAGTGGCAATGTAGTTGATCAAATCTTCAACTGAGAGCAGGAAGAAGAAAGGGCTTGGAGGTTTTACAGAGTCTGATATTGATAGAACTACCACTCTAACCAGAGATCCTAAATCCTTGACAAATAGGCAGTTTGAGAAGATTACACAAAAATACTTGAATAAAGTGGCGTCTGCTCAAATTGTCTATTATGTTTTTGAAAGAAAGATGTCAAGAGGTCAGGGAGGTACAAAAAAGGTGAAAAATTAAATGTTAGTGTATTTCCTGGAAGGAGGGTCTGTTAGGTGGATTAATCAATCAAACTTCATCTTCTTCAAACAGGCTGAGAAACTACAGTATGTTAGGTTTCTCTTACAGATATCTTATGAGGTGAATAGAAGTAAAGAAGTTGTCACAAATAAATGATTCAAGGAAATTGACAGGAAGTTCGCTCTACACAGGCAGACAAATAAGAAAATGGGTAAATTCACTTTGATATTTGTTGATGATGATGGGAATGACCAGAACATGCCACTGGAGGTAAAGGAGATCAAATTCAGAGAAGGTGTGGGTCATTACATTGAATTTCAGTCCATGAGTTTAAAGCCATGTGTCTTGCTGCTGAAAGATTTGAAGGAGCAAGAGTGCAATGCAAATGATCTGAGAGTAACTTACTGTCAAATCAAAAGTGACACTAATCAGTTAAAGGAGTTAAAGAAATTTGTTGGAGAACCTCTAGTCATTGTTGAAGAAAACATGTTGAATTCATTTCTAAGAAACAACAAGGGCTTTGAGAAGATCAGTTAGGTAAAAATTCTTTTTCCTTTGTAATTTTTAATATTGTTCTAGAATTCATTATTTATTCTTTAGTTTTGACATCATCAAACCTTGATTTATGTTTATTTTTTATAAAGCATAAATAGGGGGAGATTGTTAGGAATATATTCATGTGATGATGTACAAAATACTAGAACAAAGTATAGCATAGATATATATGTAATAGAATAAGTCATTCTAGTTTCTGATCAAAGTAAATATAAATCAGAGTCTAGTTAGTCCCTGTACAGGTATTAAGAATATTTGTACTTGGAAGATTTTCTGAAAAAATAAAAATCAGAGTCTGGATGCAAATCAGAGTCTGGGAGTTGATCAAGGTCTATATACTATCAGAGTCTATAGTCTATCAGAGTCTGGAGAGCATCAGAGTTTGAATCTTTTGAGAGTCTGTAAAGCTTAAGCTATATTTGGAAGGTGATCAGAAAAAGGGAAAGTCTTCGAAGATAAATGCTGAATTATTGCAGATTGGCTATGAGAAGGAAAGAAAATTTCAGAAGGAAGCTATTGTCTAATAATTAGGAATTCTATTTCTATTATAATTTGATTTTCTGTTATTAGTTTATAGGTAGCTCTCTATATAAATAATCTATGTAACCTATTGTAAAAGTCAAATTTTTGAGAGAGCGTAGAGATAGAGAGAGTTGTTGTGAAAAATATAGAGAAGTTGCTAGGGTTTTGTTAGGAATCTACATGTAACTTGTTGATAACATTAATCTTAGAATCATAGAAATTTTATTTGATATAACTAATCAATTGATGTGAAAATTATAAATATCAATTGATCAGGAAACCATTTATCAGTTGAAGTGTTTATATGAATAAACTAATAATTTGGACTATAGCATATGTGTACTTAGTCTATTTCAATCGATAAGGTCTAAATCAATTGATATTATTCTTATCAATTGTTGTTAGAGTCGATTGATATAGATCATCAATTGATGTGTAAATTAAACTGTCAAATTATAATTATTTGAAGATAGGAAATTGCACAAGTGAAGGATGATCGATTGATATTGAAGCATCGATGAATGAGAGATCAATCGAAGAAGCCAAGTTAAGTATCGAAGACCATCAGCTGATGTGAAGACCCATCGATTGATATATCGATTGATAACATCTATCAATCGATAAGTCATTATTTATCAATCGATGGATACAAAGATCAATCGAAGTAGAACATCAGTTGATGGATTAAAGGATGGATCAATTGATATGCTTAACAACAAATTATCAATTGATTGTGACAACACAGAAGGACTATCTGCTATAGATCCAGAGGACAAAAGTAAACCTATGGAAGAAAGACTAGGATGGTTTTGAAGACTCAATCAGAATCTGTCTTTCAAATCTTTTTCTAAAATGGAAAAAGGTAAAAGGAAGGTAGGTGGAAACAATCCTAGAATAGGAATTGTAAAAACACACTTGTGGTATATAAACAAGTGTGGTAGCATTATTAGAAAATACACAAGTTAAACAATATTTCTTATTCAAATGTTCAGCCTTAGAGCACATTGTAAGAACATTTGATTTATTTTCCAACCTTGTAAAAACGAAGCTAGGTTTCTTTTAACCTAGGAACATTGAGCAAAAATATACACTGATGGAAAAACCAATCCATTAGTAATTTTAAAATCTCTTTGTTTAGTTTTCTTTTTCAGTTTTAATTTGTTCAAACATATTCTCTCGAACTCTCAAACATCAAGAACAAATATTAAAAGAAGTAAAAAGTTTTAATATTTGTATTCAACCCCCCTTCTATAAATATTGGCATAGTTCTGGGAAATAACAATTGATATCAGAGCAGGCTTTCAACACACATAAAGTTTAAAGATCAAGAACAATCAATATGGGCCAAAAGGATTCAGGTGTAAAGATCCCAACGTTAGAAAATGATGAATACTTTCCATGGAAGGTAAATATGCATCTGCATATTTTTTCTCTCGACCCTTCCTATGTTCACTACATAGAGAAAGGTCCACATATTCCCATGAAGCTAGTCATAGGTGTAAACCCTGATGGAACTCCTGCACTTGACAAACATGTTCCAAAACTCAACTCTGAGTTCACAGAAGAGGATGAAAAAGAAGTACTTAAAGACAACAAGGCGATGAATATTTTATTTAATGGTCTGGATAAAGATATGTTTGACAATGTGGTAAACTATACTTCATCAAAAGAAGTATGGGAAACTCTTCAAACTCTGTGTGAAGGAACTGAACAAGTAAGGAAAAAAAGATGCAACTCTTGATTCAAAAATATGAATCATTTCATTTCAAGAGTGGAGAATCTATTAATGACACATATAGTAGATTTCAGAAGTTATTAGATGGATTAAAACTGTATGGTAGGGTTTATGCAACTGAGGATACAAACCTAAAATTTCTTCGATCTCTTCCAAAAGAATGGAAACCAATGACTATTTCCATTAGAAAATCTCAGGACTCCAAGGATTATACTCTTGAGAAACTTTATGGTATTCTCAAGACATATGAGGTGGAAATCCAACAAGATGAGGAAATTGAGAAAAATCAAAGAAAGGAGAAAACTGTGGCTTTGATGGTCAAGGAAAATGAAGAAAGAAAGGAAACTGGCTGTGTAAAAGATTTTGTCATGGTGGCTGGTGATGAAGAATCATCCAAGAGAAAAGGAAAGGGCAAGTGTGAAGAGAGTGAAACATGCTCACAGGATGATTTGGATGAGATTGATGAGCACCTTGCATTTCTGTCAAGGAAGTTTTCAAACCTAAAATTCAAGAGGAATCCAAATGCTCAAAGACCTGGATCTCAGTTTAGAAGTAATAATCAAAACAAAAATTTGGTTGATAGATCTAAATTCAAATGTTTTAACTGTGGATTGGCTGGTCATTTCTCAACTGAGTGCAGGAAGCCAAAACAAGAAAAGGCGAAGTCAAATGATGGTGTTGATTATAAAAAAAATACTTTGACCTTTTGAAACAAAAAGAAAAGGCTTTTGTCACTGAGGAAAAGGACTGGGCTTCTGAGGATAGTGATTCTGAAGAGTTCATCAATCTAGCTCTAATGGCCAAACATGAAGATGGAGAAGCTAGTTCATCATCAAATCAGGTACTAGCTACAAACTTTTCTGAGCTTACAACTGATGAATGCAATAGTACTATTAATGAAATGACTAATGAATTGTACAATTTGCATGTCACTCTAAAATCTCTAAACAAAGAAAACCTCAAGTTGAAGAACATCATTGATGCCTTAACTGAGAGGAATATTTTTCTTGAAAATGAACTTGTTTCTTTAGATAGATTCAAGCAGGAAAGTAAGGATGCTAGAAATGAACTAGTGAATAGTTTGAAAAGAGAATAATTGTTAAAAGAACAATTAGCTGAAGAAATAGAAACCATTAACAAATGGAATAGGTCTGCTATAATTGCCAAACAAATTATTATTGTTCAGGGTTTAGATATTCTAGAAGAATCCCTTAAATCAATAGGCAAGCCATTGGCTGATACTTCAATGGATAAAGATCAATCGACTGCTAACCATCATCAACTAATAAGGATTATCAATCGATTGATGTTGAATCAACTGATAAGCATCCATCGACATGTAAATCATCAATGGCTAATAAAAAGAACAAATTTAGCACTCCTATCAAGTTTGTTAAGGAAACCAAAAATCAAGTTGAGATTGAGGTTGAGAAGATCAACATAGGTAACTTATCCAAGAAACAATTGAAAGAGAAATTAGAAATGTTAGCACCTGTGGAAGTTATCCAACCTATGTCTGAGAAAAAGAAAAAGAATAGGAATGGAAAAGTGGGCATAAATAAGCACAACAATTATACTCTTGATATGTATGCTTCCAGAAAGGTATGTGCTAAATGTGGTAGTGTAAATCATTTGTCTATGCAATGCAAGAATGAAAAGAACTCAATATCTTCAAATGATTTAAATGCACATGCCATGAATGCAAATGCCATGTTTACCAATCCTATGCTCATGAATGCCATGTCTTCTAATTTAGTTGCACCTAATGTTCATATGCCTTGTGCACAAGTTTTATACATGTATAATCCTTTCTTTGTATATGCAAATATGAACATGCCTGGTATGCCATGGAACATGCCTAATGTAGATAATGAAATGCATGAAAATTCTGCCCTGAGTTCCAAGGTGTCTAAGCCCCAAAAGCCAACTTCCAAAGTTAAGTGGACTTAAATCCACCAAAATAAAAGGAACCAAAGTTGACAACCAAGGCTCAAGCTTCAATTAATAAAAGAGGACCCAAGGCAACTTGGGTACAAAAAACAACTTGATTTTTTTATGTGTGTGCAGGGAAACAGGAAGAAAAATCTCTAGTATTTGGATAGCGGATGTTCAAGGCACATGACTGGAGATTTGTCCTTGCTCACAAAGTTTGTGGAAAAGGCTATCCCAGGAGTTACTTTTAGAGATAACATCAAAGGTTTTACTCTTGGATATGGCTCAATTGCAAAAGAAAATGTTATCATTGAACCTGTGGCACTAGTTGATGGATTGAAGCACAATTTGCTCAATAATAGTCAACTGTGTGATAATGGAAATGGTGTGTGGTTTACAACTGAATCATGCATCATTGCCAACAAATAATCTGGTGAAATTCTTTTAACTAGAGAAAGAAAAGGAAATGTCTATGTGGCTGACTTCAACTCTATAAAGGCAAACTCAATGACATGCCTACTTAGCAAAGCCAATTCAGATTAAAGTTGGATTTGGCACAAAAAACTAGCCCATTTGAATTTCAAAGCCATGAATCAATTGGTTAGAAAGAATTTGGTTAGAAGCATTCCACAGATGGAATTAACCAAGGATGGACTATGTGATGCCTGACAAAAGGGAAAACAAAGGAAAGCATCATTCAAGTCAAAGTCTGAATCATCAATTGACAAGCCTTTGGAATTATTACACATGGACTTATTTGGTCCAGTCAACATCATGTCTATTACCAAAAAGAAATATGCCTTAGTCATTGTGGATGACTTCACAAGATTTTCATGGGTATATTTCTTACACTCTAAGGATGAGGCAAACAAATTAATTATCAATCATGTGAAGAATGTTGACAATGGCACTGAATGGAAGGTCAAGAAAATGAGAAGTGATAATGGTACTGAATTCAAGAATTCATCAATGAAAGAATTTTGTGAGGAAAAAGGTATCACTCATCATTTCTCTGCACCAAGGACTCCACAGCAAAATGAAGTAGTTGAAAGGAAAAATAGGACCTTAATTGAAGCTGCTAGAACTATGTTAGAAGAAGCAAAACTTCCTACATATTTATGGGCAGAAGCTATTAATATTTCCTGCTACATTCAAAATATTTCCATGGTCAATCAACTTCAAGGCAAAACTCTATATCAGTTGATGAAGAAAGACAAGAAGCCAACAATTAATTTTCTTCATGTCTTTGGATGCAAATGCTTTGTACTGAGGAATCAAGGTGAAAATCTAGGAAAGTTTAAAGCCAAGGCTGATGAAGCTATATTTGTTGGATATGGAATAAAAACCAAAGCATACAGAGTCTATAATCTAAGATTGCACATTGTTATGGAATCTATGTATGTAGTCTTTGATGACAAGAAAATTCAAGGGTTGTTTGATGAAGGATTTCATGACCTACTGCACTCTGAAAATGAATCCACAAACAATATTGAAGATAGTGATGATGATGTGGAAATTTCAAGAAATCAAGTGCCTAGAATCCTCCCATCAATTGATGTCAATGCATCAACAGATAACTTATCAGTTGAAAATCATCAATTGACTGATAATACATCAATTGATAATCATTCGATGGATAACAACTCTGCACAACATTCTTCAAGAAGAGTTTCCATCTTAGAGGGAGGGTTCTCAAATGATCAATCACATCACAATGATCAAAACAATTCCAATGATCATGAAGCATCATCTTCAAGGTCAAATTTACCATCACAAAGGAAATGAATAAAAAGCCATCCCTTTGAATTAATTATTGGAGATGCAAATGATGGTGTAAAAACTAGAAGTGCAACTCAAAATGAATGCTTGTATAGTAGCTTCCTGTCTCAAGAAGAACCAAAAAGGATTGAAGAAGCCTTGAATGATCCTGATTGGATAATTTCTATTCAAGAAGAGTTGAATCAGTTTTAAAGAAACAAGGTATGGAAGCTGGTACCCAAACCAAAGAACAAGTCTGTCATTGGTACAAAATAGGTGTTCAGAAACAAAATGGATGAATCTGGTACAGTAACAAGGAATAAAGCAAGATTAGTGGCAAAGGGTTATTCACAAGAAGAAGGCATAGATTTTGATGAAACATTTGCACCAGTTACAAGGTTGGAAGCAATTAGAATTTTTCTAGCATATGCTGCTCATGCTAATTTTACGGTGTATCAGATGGATGTGAAAAGTTCTTTTCTCAATGGAGAACTAGAAGAAGAAGTATATGTAGAAAAACCTCCTGGTTTTTTTGATCATGTTCATCCTGGATTTGTATACTATCTTCTCAATGCACTTTATGGATTGAAACAAGCACCTAGAGCCTGGTATGAAATATTATCTAAATTCTTGATTGAGAATAACTTCACAAGAGGTACTGTTGATAAAACAATCTTTCATAGAAATGTTAGTGGCTCTATGATTCTTGTTCAAATCTATATAGATGACATTATCTTTGGCTCAACTAATGAAAAACTTTGTCAAAAATTTGCTAAGTTGATGCAGAGTAAATATGAAATGAGCATGATGGGAGAACTTATCCACTTTCTTGGTTTGCAAGTCAAACAAGTCAAAGATGGTATTTTCATAAATCAAACCAAATATATTTTTGTCTTATTAAAGAGATTTGATTTAAATGAATGTTTTACTGTAAATACTCTCATGGCCACTGCAACTAAACTTGAATTGAATACTAAGGAAGCTAAAGTGGACATTTCAAGTTATAGAGGCATGGTTGGCTCATTACTTTATTTAACTGCAAGTAGGCCAGACATAATATTTTTTACATGTCTTTGTGCTAGGTTTCAGGCTGATCCTAGAGAATCTCATTTGATTGCAATAAAAAGAATATTCAGATATCTCAAAGGAACCCCAAATCTTGGAATTTGGTACCCTAGAGATTCTGAATTTGATCTAATTGGTTATTCAGATGTAGACTATGCAGGTTGCAGAATTGATTGAAAAAGCACTACAGGCACCTGTCAATTTCTAGGAAACAAGCTTGTATCATGGTTTAATAAATAGCAGAATTCAGTGTCTACGTCTACTGCAGAGGCTGAATACATTGCAGCTGGAAGTTGATGTGCACAAATATTATGGATGAGGAATCAACTACTTGACTATGGGTTCAACATGAACAAGATTCCTATTTTCTGTGATAATAAAAGTGCCATTGCTGTAACAGAAAATCATGTACAACATTCCAGAACCAAGTACATTGACATAAGGTATCACTTCATTAGGGAACTTGTAATGAATGGTACAATTGAATTACATTTTGTCCCTAGTGAAAGACAACTTGCAGACATTTTACCAAAACACTAGATGAATCTACCTTCAATAGATTGGTCTGTGATTTAGTTATGCTTAATTATAATTAATGATTTAAATGTCTGATAAGTTATATATATGTATATATATAAATTTTAACCATTGACTATGATAATCTATTGATTCTTCATTAATTAATTGATAAACATTGTTCTTATCAATGGATATTTGTAGCTATCGACGGATAAATATATCAATTGATGATGTATTAACTTATCGATGGATATTTGTAGCTATCGACAGATAAATATATCAATTGATGATATAGTTATTTATCGATGGATAAGTGTACCTGTCGATAAACAAGATTTACCAGTTGATGACCTGGAATATAAAGAGATCCATGTCATCAATCGATTTGTACAAAAATCTAGCCGTTGATTACTTATTTTATCAATTGATTAATACATACATTCTTGTATGTATAACAGTCGATTGCCAAAATTGGTAACTTTTACTTTTCATTTTTTTAAACGGTCAATTAAGTTCTATTTTGAGTAGGAAATTGATTGAGAAATCAGTAAATATAAATAGTGAGATTAAAATATCTGTTCATTCTTACTTGTAATTTTTACTAACAAATTCTCTTTCTCTTTCTCAATCTCTGAACTCTCTCTCTGTATCTATCTCCTATTGATAACCCTAATTGCTACTTTCTAATTGCTGTTTCTGTATAATTACTAACAAGTTTGCCAATTAATTCTCAACTCATCTTCAAATACATTTATGGCATCATCAAAGAAAGTGTCACAATCTGGATTGTACTACGAAATCAACAACTTTTTTGCTTGCACTATTAGAGGAAGCCCCAACAGAATTCCATCCTCTAATGGAATTCCTAAGAAGCTCAAGGATATCAAAGGCCCTCACAGAAGCACCAAAAATAGTGTGCAATCTAGTTGAAGAATTCTGGACTATTGCAGAGGTAGCAGATGATTTCTCTTCAATCTCCTTTGATTGCAAATGACAAAGGTATATTCTATCCAGTATAGTTTTGGGCGAGTGTTTAAATCTTCCTACAAATAATACAGAAAATTCACCCACTGATACAGAAATTAGAAGCATGCTTTACACTGCTCCTGATGCTAGTCTAAGAAGTATAGTTAGAAAGAAACTAAGAAAAGAGTGGTCATATTTCTTTAATGCAATTATAAAATGATTTTCTGGTAAGGTTAGTAATTTTGATGCAATAACAACAAGTATGCAATAATTAGGGTATAACATTTTATATGATAGATATCATAATTTAGGCAGCCTGTTACTCAATGAAATGTCTGCCAAATTGGGAAATAAAATAAATAGATCTAATCATATTTATTATGCTAGATTTATTATGATTGTTATTAACCACTTTGTCAAGAATATTGAGATTGACAGGGGTACAGAAGTTTTGGATTGCTGGACTCAAAACAAAAGGGTCTTTAAAGATTTGGTAAGGATCAATCTTCACAACAATGCGGAATTGATCTATCCTCCTTTTGTTCAGGTATTTATCTCTACCTTATATTCTTCCAATCCCCAATCTTCTTTGCCTTCTGTGACTATGGAGGGTAGTAGTAATGACCCCAACCCTCTTACCCAAGCCACACAACTAATCTTGTTGGTCCCTGATATTGTAGAAGGGGGGTTGAATACGATATCTTAAATTACTCGCGAATTCGGATTAATAATATAAAGTTAATTTTAATCCTGAATTATTAATTTAGGTGAAATATTGTTCAAGTAGAATATTTGATTTTAACTTGAAAAGTATTACAAAATTAATATAGTGAATAGTGTTTATATCTGATAAATTGTCTAGAATGATTTTGACATGACTTGTTCGGGTTTAACAATTTATATTCCAAACTAAGCACAGAAATCTGTGAATATTACAATGCATACAAATTTCTGAATTTGAATGTTTAAACGACACTGAAATATGAAGCCAACACCTCATATTTATAGAGGTTGTAAAACTTGTATGACTCTTTCATTATGACTCTTGAAAGAAAAGAAATAACCCTTGTATTACTCTTGAAAAGGCTGGGCATGACTTATTTTTGTCGGTATGACTCTTCAAAATTCGGTATGACTTATCTTAAAGTCATATTCGAATTTTCTTTTAATTAAATAAATCAGCATGACTTATTTAATAATCAGAAAATCGGTATGACTTATCTTAAAGAACTCGGTATGACTTATTCAAACAATAAGTCGGTATGACTTAATCATAAATAAGTCGGTATGACTTATTTTTAAGTCAAAACTTGGTATGACTTATTATTATAAGTCATAATTCGGTAATACTTATATTATAAGTCATATAAAGTCATTTTCTTTTGTAATAAATTAATTCTACTTAATTTAATTAGTTAATTTATTAATTAAATTAAATTCAACTTGAATTAATTTAATTAGATAAATTAAATATTGTTAATAGAATTAAAATACTATTTTTATCACCCTTGTCTTTGCTTCGTCTTCAGTCATAAAACCACTTGAGCTAACTGAAGAATAAATATTATTATTGTGTCAACACAAATGTACTGTCTAGTTCATTTATGTCATACTAATAAATATTCTTTAATTATTAACTTTTTAAGCTATGGCTTTCTGTCCTTTCTTAGCTTTACTGTCTTTCCTTTTTTTCTGGAATCTTTGCGTAGTAGGCACTTTGAAATCTTCTGAATCTGCTGAATTCTTATGAACTACTACTATTTATTCTTCACTAACGCTTGAACATATTAATGAATTTCTTCAGTGTTAAGTAGCAGGTTCAACTGAGTACTTCTGATTCTTTTGATTCTCTGTGACTAGTTGACTGTCTTCGTCTTGATTCTTGTTCGATATTTATTATTTACCACTATTTCTAGATTGAGTTGAGTTGTCATCTAATTATTATAAATAGGTCTAGTCATATGCCTTTCAATCTCCCCCTATTTATTGTTAAACATCTAACACACAAATTCCTAGAGGATAACTCAACTAATAACTAAGAAAGTAAATACGACATGTAAGAACTTGTAAATAATAAACAAAAGTTCTGGTTTTATTTTTAACAATTTTCCAGATTCATACATAAAAGATAAGTACAAGATAGTTGTTCCTCTAGTACTGAACAAATATAACATAGTTTCTATCTTGACCTATCTAAGATTTCAGTCTTCAGTGGTATCCAATTCACCTTCTTCTAGATTAGAACTCTTATGCAGAGGTATTTTGGGTACCTCTTCAGCTTCAGTCAGAGTTGCGGTTGACTCTCCATACAATCTTCTCTGTTCAGCATTTGCTAGCTGAAACATGACTTCCTCTTCAATAGGATCTACTGTTTCTTGTTGTACATCATATGGCTGTGTGGAATCTATCTTTGGCATTTGCCTGATGTAAGATTTGATGTTTCTGGATAAACAGTAGTTCCTGATTTTCTGTGCAGCATCTAGCTTGGCTTGGGATCTGAATCCTTTTGATCTCAACATCTTTTCAACTTGGATCATATACCTCACCATGTAGCCCTTTAATGACTCCTCATCTAGCTTCATGATTTGATACAACTTGTTTGAGAAAAATCTCACTTCATGAGGATCAAATAAGATCTGAGGACTAGCAGCTGTTTCTATTTCTCTGAGTCTGTCCCTGAGTAGTTCATTTTCTTCCGAGCTTCTCTTTACTTTGTTTAACAGAACCCATATCACTGATAGTGATCACTTTCGGAAGAATTCCAAAGATACTCTGATTGTTCCATTCCTGTGAGTGTAGACTAGTAGTTGCCAGTCTTCCAAGAATGTGATCCACTAGTACAGTGATATAATCAACTTCTTCCTTTAATGCCTTCATGAAGTTATCCAGATTATTATTTGAATCTTCAAGACCTTTGATAACTGAAAGCATTTGTCTGTCTTCAAAGGGACCTTGCTGAATTTTATCCAGGACTTTCCTTGCTGCATCCCATCTGTCCCCTATCTTCATCTCAATATCTTATGTTTTCTTCTTTACTGCTAAGGCCCAAAGCTTTTGTTTTTCTAAGCTTGCTTCTCTTTCAGCTTGGGTTCTTTCCTTGACTAGAGCTTTTAAATTTATAGTTTTGGCATGGCTTGCCTTGATGTCTTCTTTCAGCTTCCTTATTGCCTCTTCATAGGCAGGATCATGCTCTTTTTCTTTTGAAAATAGAAATTCATCATCAAAGACAGCTTCGTCTTCAGCTCTGCAGTAGTCAGGATTGAAACCTTGATTTTCAATACTTACCTCATCAATGAGTTGTTCTTGTTGATAGTACTGTTCCTCTGGAATATACGTCTGAAATAGATTTTCCTCAGAGTACAGTTTTTCTTTTCCTTTGCTAGTAGCCCCTTCTTCTTCAGCTATAGCCTTTCCTCTTGCCCCTTCTTCTGCAGTTATTCCTTTCTCCCCCTTAGTTGAGGGATCCTCTACAGGTTTTGAAGCATCTAAAGATTTACTGAGATTTGCAATGGCTAAGTAGACCTGCTTCATACCTTCATTGAGATGTTCCATTCCATCATCTAACTTACTGAATCTTGCTGATGAGATTTCTTCATTTATACGAATTCTTTCGGTTAAATTTCTTTCCACATCATCAATTCTTTCATTTAAATTGGAAATCACTTTCATGTCATCAGCAATCAACTTCTGAACATTCTGGATGTTTTGTGTTTTGATTATTACATTTTTCTTGACATTATCAACATCCTTTCTTATGATTGACAATTGTCTAGTTACAGAGGCAGACTTGATTTCTTCTTGTTCTTTTCCTTTGTTTATTTCAGTTTGAACAATCTGCATTTGTTTCTGGAGAGCTTCCATTTTTAACATAAGTTCACTGTGTGTGTGCACTCACCTCGCTTGCACTCTTGTTTGGACTATCACTACGTGCATGTACCTGTACCTGATGCTCCTTATCTTCTCCAGATCCTGATGTTGTACCTGTATACACCACTAAAGCAGTTGAAGAGTCAAAATGCTCTTCTGAAGCCTGTGAAGGCATGTCCTCAACAAGTTTTACTTGAAGTGGCTCCACTACTGACGTAGCTGCTCCGTGAATGGAGCCCCATCTCCCTCTAAAGAGTGGTTGCCTCTCAAACCCACTAGTGGATTCGAGACTTTCTCGTAAAAGAACTGGATGAAAGAAATCCAGCGAGGTCACCACCTTAGACAATGTATTGAGTAGCTCTTGAGAGTATGTGATGCCCCTTAGTACCTCTGAGGGTAACTGATGTTGCACTTCATCTAAAATGTCATGGTCCACAACATAGGTGGCATCCGACGAGTTTTTATCAAAAAACATTTTCTTCAGCAAATGTGCCCTCATGTGATTGTATTTCTGCAAGTGGAGGTCCTGCTAGTGTGAGAGCTAGCAGTGTGTGAGAATCTGAATCTGAATCAGATGTCGTGGCTGTTTGGCGAATAGAATCACCCGTTTGATCGAGTGTATCTAGAGATCCTTGGATAGCCATTTCAAAATCCATATCCCACTGAGAGGAAAAGGATGAGTCTGCAGTTGTCTCGGGTTCTGATCTCGATCTTTTTGTAGGTGGACACAGAGTTGCGGGTTCACTTGCATTTACACTTCTCCCCCTAACTTTTCTAATAGGTTTCTTCCTTTTTCAAATATGACTGATTGAGGAAGGTGAAGGAGAAACTGTTTGGGGCTCTAACTCAGCATGGGTTAGAACCTGTGTGTTTTCAGGTTCATGGCGAAGGTCCTGAAGTGTAAAACCACAATCATAGTCCGCCACAGATAAATCTAAAAGTGCAGTTACTATATTTATAGGTAGGAAATTAGAAGCTAGGGTTTGAGATATTACCTGATATTCCTGAGCTTCTTGTTCTACATGTTGTGCAGCTTCAAGTAGTAGCTGCACTGTATGATCAGTTTCCATTGGCACTTCCTCCCGTTCTTGTTCTGGTACTTGCTAAGCCTGTTCTGGGTTGGCAATTTGATCCAAGATCTGACCCATGTAGTTTGGTCTCACCACTGGCACACCTTCAAATCTGGGATTGTTGTTGAGCCTTGAAAATATTTGTCTCTGAGAAGTTGGAGATACTTCTACCGGACTATTCTGAAACAACTCTTTATCTTCATCCAACAACAGATCATTCATGAATAGCATCAGGAACCTCGTATAATAAACTTGCACATTTAGGTCCCTGCTTTCTGGCGTTCCCATCTTCCTTATTATTTCTCTCAGAATTAACTTTCCAAAATTAATTATCCGGTTATGGGCCACAGAATATCCATTAATTTGAAGTAGAGAAGAAATATTATTGAAGTTGTTCTTTGTAGTTGGAGCAAACACTTAAGCTAGTGTGTGAAAGAAGTAGTCCCACTCACTTACCAACTTGGCTTTTGTTAGCCTCACCAAATTAATTTCACCCTGATACTGAATGGCATTGAAACAAAATCTCTGTCTGGGAACCCTAGAATCCTGTTCACATCATCTTCAGTCACCATGTATTCACGTTCTCCAACGGTGAAAGAAAATTGTACTCTGTCTCCGACAGTTTTATTTCTTACTGTTGAATACAATGCCCTAAGTGCTAACACTTGTAATGGGGTGTCCAGAGAGATAGCTGTTCTAATTAGCGAGTGTTCATTTAAAAATATGATCCATGGCCTAAACCTCTCAACTGGACAGTTCACTGGATTAAAAAATCCAATAAAATTGGTTTTGATAATTTTGCAATAACCAACCATTTTTTAATAATTTTTAATAACCTTAATTAATTAATCCACTTAATTAATTTTACCAATTATCACCAAACACACCACTAAATTCGAAAATCACCCAAACTATTTGAAACCTTAATTACAAGAATACAACCCAATAAGATTTTCACCAGTTAACGTCTCCACAATCAGTCCTTAATCACCACTATCGGTTCTACAATACTCACAACCCGGTCCAACTTGGTTAACTCGGTTAACTCTCACGAAAATCGGGCAGAATAGCATTTGTAACAGGTGATTTAAAACCAAACCAGCAAGTGTAAGCACTTGTATTAATCAAACAAGCAACTGTAGTAGTTGTAAAGATCAAAACTCAAAAGGTTTTGCAAGAGTTCTAACAAGCTGTTTGTGTGTGTATAACGTAGGTGTGTGTGTATAGTAATTAAACGGAGTATGACTTAAAAAAAATAGGTTACACAAACTCTCGGTATGACTTATGTTGAGGAAAAGTCGGTATGACTTATTTGGGGATTACTCGGTATGACTTTTTATAAAACAAAAAAGTCATGCCGAGTTTTCTTTTTAAATAAGTCATGCCGAGCCAAGTACTTCAACACAAAGTCATACTGAGTTTTAAATAACATAAAATAAAATAAAATAATAAGAACACAATATATATGTATATTATTAATTATTTCTAATATTCGAGATAAAATAATGAAAATCTTATTCGAAAATTAGATTTAATTAATAAAGACACAATAAATATTTACAAGCAATAATTTATATACAACTAAATTATTAAGGACATATAATAATTATTTATATTATCAATTATTCTAATTAATTTAGGAAATAAATTAACTCAATACTTGAATTAATTTAATGAATTAATTAATTAATTAATTAATAACATAATTATTATTAATGTACAATAATAATTAGAAAAACAAATAAATAAATACATAAAATGCTTAATTTAAATTAAAAATACTTATGCTATAATTGAAATAATTATCTATTAAGAATATTAATTTAATCTTGAGATAATTTTCTAAAAATTCATAAGCCTTATGACTTTATTAATTCAAGTCTCATAAATTCTTTAAATATTAACATTTAATATTTATGAGCTTAAATTAATTCCTAGCAACCAAAAAAATAGCCATTATTTAACATCTCTAGTTCACTAACCAACTTAGAGAAAATGAATTCATCAAGTGGTTTTGTGAAGATGTCAGCTATTTGATCTTCTGTGGGTACAAAATGTAACACCACAGTTCCATTCATGACATGTTCTCGGATAAAATGATACCTGATGTCAATGTGCTTGGTTCTTGAGTGTTGTACAGGATTGTTGGAAATAGCTATAACACTTGTGTTGTCGTAGAAAATAGGAATTTTGTTCAACGCAAGTCCATAGTCATTTAGCTGATTCCTTATCCATAAGATTTGAGCACAACAGCTGCCTGCCGCAATGTATTCTGCTTCGGCTGTCGAGGTAGAAACTGAGTGTTGTTTCTTGCTGTACCAGGAAATCAGACGACGTCCTAGAAACTGACAGCTTCCAGAAGTACTTTTCCTATCCATCCTACAACCTGCATAATCTGAATCTGTATAGCCGATTAGGTCAAAACCTGTATCTTTAGGGTACCAAATTCCAAGATTTGGTGTACCCTTAAGATATCTAAAAATTCTTTTAACAGCTATAAGATGTGATTCCCTAGGATCTGATTGAAATCTAGCACATAAGCATGTTGTAAAAATTATATCAGGTCTACTAGCAGTTAAGTATAATAATGAGCCTATCATACCTCTATAGCTTGTGATGTCAACTTTCTTACCAGTTTCATCCTTATCAAGCTTTGTGGCTGTTGGCATTGGGGTTTTTGCCGGTGAAGAATCTTCTAAACTATATTTCCTCAGAAGATCTCTTACGTACTTTGATTGGCAAATAAAAATCCCATCTTTCTTTTGCTTTACTTGTAATCCAAGGAAGAATGACAGCTCACCCATCATGCTCATTTCATACCTACTCTGCATTAACTTAGAAAATCTCTTGCACAAGTTTTCATTAGTAAAACCAAATATAATATCGTCAACATACACTTGAACAAATATCATATCTTTTTCATGCAATTTATAAAAGAGAGTTTTATCTATGATACCTCTAATAAAATTATTTTCAAATAAAAATACAGAGAGTGTGTCATACCATGTCCTCGGTGCTTGCTTGAGCCCATAGAGAGCTTTGAATAAGAAGTATACAAAATCAGCAAAATCTGGATTTTCAAAGCCAGGGGGCTGTTCCACATATACTTCTTCTTCTAACTCTCTATTCAGAAATGCACTCTTCACATCCATTTGATAAACTTTAAAATTGGAATGAGCTGCGAATGCCAGAAAAATTCTGTTTGCTTCAAGTCTTGCAACTGGTGCATAGGTTTCATCATAATCGATTCCCTCTTCTTGGGAGTAACCCTTAGCAACCAGTCTGGCCTTGTTCCTTATAACAATGCCATCACCGTCTAACTTGTTCCTGCATACCCTTTTTGTACCAATTACAGATCTGTCTTTTGGCCTGGGTATCTGTTAGTAATTGTGCTCTAGAGACAATACTTTTTATATTTTAAGGAAAATATTTATTATTAAGGATTATGTTTTATTGATTATTATTTATTTATTATATTTTATTTACTGCATAATAAATTGAAAGCATAATAAATGTCCTTGGAATTTTGATACGTATTATATATCTTTAAGTATATGACTTAAAAATGAGATTATATGAATAGTATCTTATTCTTAAAATTCCCTAGTCGAGTATTATTATTTAAGGACAATAATAATACAAACAGACTAGTATGTTCCTTGACAGATGACCACATCTCATTGGTCATAGGTATGGTGATACTAAAGTCAAGAACATAAGTGCATGTATCAATGCATGACACTGGAATGACCCGCCGTGAGATTCTACATGTTAAATAAGTGTCATAAGTAATTCTCACAGTGATAATGGTGTAATGATCCTTAGACCTGAAATCATTATATTTCTATACGAGAATTAATATACTTTGATTACATTAAAAGTTACCTTTGACCGGGTGATGATAAAAGTGGCCATTGGGTATATTATGAATCGTATGAGAAATATGAATGATCTAGATGAGATTTAATCCTCCTAATTTTAGGAGTGATATTATTGGCCTCTTGTTTGAGTGAGACTATGAAATGCACGGCCGTGCTCAAATGTTGATTTGATTTAATAGTCTACTCATTGATCAAGAAAATAAAGATTAAATTATGAAGAGGATGACACAAGACATGCATTGAGTTTAATATATAATATCAAGATTAAAGGGATTATATTACAGGGAACATTATTCACGAAAGGCTTAATCGAATCACCGATTTATTATTATTACTTGGGTAGCAATGATGTATTACTAGATGCCGCTCATTGTTTATAATTTTAATTAGATATTAAAATTGTTGCCAACGTAATAATAACCTACAGGGTCACACACAAAGAACGCTTGAAGGAGAAATAATTTAAATTGTGAATTTAAATTAAATAAGTAATTTATTTTATTAATGATATTAATTAAGTATGACTTAATTAATTATATAAATAGAATAAATGAATTATTTAAACTAATTCCAAAATTAATAATTAATTAATTAAGTGAGACTTAATTAAATAATTTAGAATTTTGGATTAGTATTAATTATAATTGGATTATAATTAGAAAACTTATTCCTCTCTCTATATAATCTCTTTATGGGCTGATTTAATTTAAGAGACAAATTTTTACTAAAACCCTAGCCGTTTTGAGAAAAGAGGAAGATAGAGAGAGAGAAGCAGTTTTCGGGTGCTAGTACACATCAATCCTTCATGAAAAGTGTTCGTGTGGATACCGTAGAGCGTAGATCGCGAGAGCGGGATACGTGGTGATTAAACAAGCTTTGGACCTCCATTAATGAACTGTTAAAACTTCTAAAGATATTTATTTTTTATCTCCGAATTAAATCTTTTGTTTTCGCATGGATCCTGCGGAGGGTTTCGCTATTTTGATTTATTTTTCGCATTTATTCCGCTGCGTTTGTGCCTCGAAACCCTTCAATGGCATCAGAGCTACTTGCGAAACGTTTTAATTCGGTTATGTGCTTAATAGTTTTCGATATGTAAGCATGTATGCAATCTATCATAATTTTGTATTGATACAATATATATATGTTTTTATATATTATGAATATATGATATTCATATGATGTATAATCATGTGATGATTGTGTTTATTGATGTATGTATATGATACATGTTTGTTCTTATTATGGGAATCGTATTCGATACGAATTCTGAAACAGCTGTCGTAGATTTTCTGAAATCTGTGTCCGTTGTCCGATTTTTGTAAATGATATGTGTTTTCTGACTGGAATCGGGTCACTGAGCAATACTGACAAAGTCAGTTGTATGTCTGTAAGCCATTAGATGTCGTTACAGGCCCCAGAACAGTGATTTATTATTTTCTGAAAATTATTTGATTTTCTAAAATTTTGAGTATATGTATGTATATATTATGAATATATGATATTCATGTGATGTATAATCATGTGATGATTGTATGTATCACTGTGTATGTATATATGATATATTCTTGTTCTTGTTATGGGGATTGTATATGATACGATTTCCGAAACACCGTCAGATTTGGTGAAATCTGATTGTCGAATCCGATTTTCGCAAACGATATGTGTTTTCTGACTGGAATCGGGTCAATGAACAAACCAGATAGCTATGCTATCACCGACAGGTTTGCAAGGCGTTTGATGTCATTAAGGTCCTCGAAACAGCGATTTATTGTCTTCAGAAATCTGTTTTTGATTTTCTGAAATTTCGAAATTTGTTATATATGATTATATGATATGTTTATATAATCTTAGATATATTATATGTGTTATGTGATAGCATGGTGGATGGTTATGGCCTAAAGACCCATAGTATAGTGGTTTTGATTTATGGTTTTGGTTTCTAAATCCGACTTGCATGTCGTTTATTCATTGTAATTTAATTATCTCGAATATAACTCGAGTTCTTCTTGTAATTTTATTAGAATAGTTTTATTTTTATTATTCAATGTAATTATCAATGAAGAATTCCAAGCAAGGAGGCGATCCAAAAGGGGATGATGGAGCAATGAAGAAAGAAGACATGTAATAAATAGTATTTTAAAACCACCATAGACTGACCTTGATATTTCCATTAGCTTGGAAAGATCACATAGGATGGGGCCATAACCAAACACGTTTAATTTACGCACATTACATATATGTATATGATTGCATGTGTTAGTATGTATGCGTAGATATAATCGAGATGCATGCTTAATATTGATTAATCATGTATGTATTAGATACGACACCCATGTCATGTTTGCTTAAGAAAGATAAAATCTGTAACGATTCATGATTTTAAAATTGAACAAACGATCATGAGATTCTTTTCTTTATGAACACGGTATTAAATATGAATTTTCTTTTTCTGATATGGGGAGATTTTGTCAAAAGCGGATTATTAGTTTAATTCGTAAGGAAGTTGGGTTTTAAGTGAGACCGCTTGTGACTTCTCCGACGACCTGGAAATCAATTCATTGACGAATATTGAAATGAATTATTTAATCAAGGAAAAATTGAGAATCTCTTTATGATGGGATCATGATCGTTAAAATAAACAATAAAAATCCCTAAATACATATTAAGTTAATCGGATGCCTTCCAATGTTTAATACTCGTCAAAATCTAGATTGAGAAGGAGTGGGCTTGCCAAAGCAAGGTGCTTTTATCAATCATGGGAAGACGTGATAAGTAAGTGTACTTAGTTTGTTGAAACATTGGGTCTAACTTAACTAAATCATCACAATAGAATTGTGGGTTTAGAGGCATAGAGTTTGGTGAGATTTATTGGATAAATGTGTACAAATGATTGTTCCACCAAACTTTCCAAGAGTTATATTTGATATAATCGATAAATGTTGTCTACCTAAATAGTCATGTTTTGAGTGTATTAGCCAACGCTATTTTAAAACATGGATGAAATATGGATCTTGGCTCACTAGAAAGATTTAAAGAAATATTTTCCGAATTAATAGGTAGGGCTATTAGTTTGATAAAAATAGTGGGAGGTATATGGTGATATACCATAATCACTTAAACATAATTAATATTAAATTTGCAATCTAGTTTATTTTATACACTTTAATATTGTAGATATCAAATGATAAACACAAACAACTTCTCTATGCGATCAGTTCTTGAGAAGGACAAGTTGACGAGAATATATTTCCTTGATTGACATAGGAGCTTGAGGATAGTCCTCGGACACCACGATGTTAGTCAAATCTCTTTCCATGTTCTTAAAGTTGAGAATGTAACATGTGCAAATCATAGTGCTTATTGGAAGAAAATTGATATTGCGACTGATGTTTCATGTCTTATGCTCGCAAATATGTGTGCTGAGCTTAAGAAGCAACACGAGCATATAAATGCTTATGAGACGATTGAGCACAAGATATATTTGAAAATAAAAGGGCACTATACACTTACAAGTAGGGAGAGTGAGACCCGGTTACACCACATGTTCTAAAGATTATAGGGTATAATGAGTACCTTTGATATTTTGGGTTTCCAGAATGGTCTGGAGACTTAGTTAGATTTGATCTTACAATCCTTGGACAAATATTATTCTTAGTTTGTTATGAACAATAAAATGAATAAGATTGGTAAAACACCCATTGAGTTGCTAAGCATGTTGAGAACTGCTGAAAGCAATATGATAAATGCATGAACTACTACTATATTGATGGTAAACATAGGGAATGCAAAAGAGAAAGGAAAATGGAAAGACAAGGAGAAGATTTGATCTAGTTCCGTTGTCAAACCAAAGTCCAATCCCTAAAGTAGACTCTAAAGTCTAAATGAGGTGTTGATAAAGAAGACGATTGTCACTTCTGTGGAAAATTGGGAGACTGGAACTTAAACTGTCATGCTTATTTGGAAGATCTGAAAAAGATGATCAATAAGGGTCAAGCTTTAGGTATCAGGTTGGAATTGGAGTAAAAGTAGTTGCTCTAGTTAAAGGAACTCGTTACTTAACTTTTAACCTATAAGGAAAATTTAGAACTTGATAATTGTTATAACGTGCTTGCAATTGGCAGAGACATTATTTCAGTTTCTTGTTTGGACAAGAAAGGTTTTTTCATTTTAATTAAATAACAATTGTTGTTTATTCTATTTTGATGATGAGGCTTATAATATTGCACAACTAATTAACAATTTATATGTTCTAAAGTGACTCAAATCAAATATTACCTTTGGCACTGTTGTTGAGGCTATATTAACGAGAAACGCATATCCAGAATACATAAGGATGCATTCATGGATAAGTTTGATTATGAATTATACAAAAGGATGCGAATCTTGATTTATTTGGTAAAATGACTAAAGCTCCTTTTACCGGACATGGTGATGGGGTCATTGAATTGGTATGACTTATACATAGTGATGTATGTGGTCATATGTGTACGATGACAAAAGGTAGATTTTATTAACTTCATAAAATTTACTAATTATTTTAGTAGATACGGATATATGTATCATTTGAAGAACTAATCCGAATCATTTGAAAAGTTCAAAGACTATAAAGATGAAGTAGAAAATATCAAAGAAAAGTTTTTTTGATAGGAGGGATCACACCTTGTTGGACATGGTGCGATCAATGTTGAGTCAATGAATCTTCCAATTAGTTTCTGGGGTTGCACCCTGGAAATGGCTCCATATACACTTAATTGTGTTCCTACTAAAATGGTTCAAAAGACTTCTTATGAGATATGGACTAAGAAACGTCACAACATGTCATTTATGAAAATTTAGGGATGTAAAGCGTTTGTGAAACGTCTAATCTCTGACAAGCTAGGACAAAAATCAGATAAATGTAATTTTGTGGGATACCCAACTGAAACATGGGGTTATTCTTTCTATAATCCTTCCGAGAACAAAGTGTTTGTTGCTTGAACTGCTATGTTCCTTGAGAGAGATGCTCTCTAAGAAAGATAGTGGGAGGATAATAGATCTCGATGAAGTTCGAGACCCACATGATAATAATGAACCAATGGAGGAACCTAAGCAGTATGTATAAGAAAACAATACTGCTCAAGAAACATGGGGTTATGGATTTCTCTTGACTCAAGATGGTGATGTGATGCTTATGGATGAAGATGAGCCTCTCACCTACCAAGACGCTTTGAATACTCCAAATTCTAAGAGATGGAACATTTATTTTCATGAAACAGTCAAAAAGAGTTTGACTTTATTCAGAATGAAGATCAAACTTGTGTTTACAAGAAGTTTAGTGAGAGTCATGTGGCATTCCTAGTATTATATGTTGATGATATATTACTAATAGGGAATGACATTCCTTCTCTATAGATTGTGGAGACGTGGTTGAGAAATAATTTCTCAATGAAAGACTTAGGTGATGCGACCTATATATTAGGGATCATGATCTATAGAGATAGATCAAAGAGATTGATCGGCCTAAGTTAGAGTACATACATTGACAAAGTTTTACATCGATTTCGAATGCAAAGAGGCTAAATGGATATGTCCCAATGTCTCATGGGATAATGATCCCAAAATAAAATTTGTCATAAATAATTGGATGATAAGGATCACATGAGTAAAGTTTCATATGCGTTAGCAATTGGTTTTATAATGTATGCAATGATATGTACTCGTCCTGATGTCTCGTATGCTTTAAGCATGACGAGTAGATACTGGTCTAATCCAGGTGAAGGTCACTGGACGGCAGTCAAGAATATTCTTAAGTACTTGAAGAGGACTAAAGATTCATTCTTGTTATATGGAGGAGATGTGAAGCTAGTTGTAAGAGGTTTCAGTGATGCTAATTTCTAGACAGACAACGATGATTTAATGTTTCTGTCTGGCTTTGTGTTTTATCTATTTTTATTGAGATGTTGTATGCTGGAATGGTTCACAGCAGAGACAGTTGTTGATTCTACAATAGAGCCTGAGTATATTGATGCTTGCGAAGCAGCCAATGAGGTTGTTTGGGCATGTACTTAGGAGATATAACCTAATTAATGAGATTAATGATTAAGGAGATATACATATATGTAAAGTGCATACTAATAATAATATTGCAGACCCACTGACTAAGGATTTGTTGCAGCAGAAGCACGAAAGTCACACTAGTTCCATGAGTATTGGATACTTGGGTAATTGGCTCTAGTGCAAGTGGGAGATTGTTAGTAATTGTGCTCTAGAGACAATACTTTTTATATTTTAAAGAAAATATTTATTATTAAGGATTATGTTTTATTGATTATTATTTATTTATTATGTTTTATTTACTGCGTAATAAATTGAAAGTATAATAAATGTCCTTAGAATTTTGATACGTATTATATATCTTTAAGTATGTGACTTAAAAATGAGATTATATGAATAGTATCTTATTCCTAAAATTCCCTAGTCGAGTATTATTATTTAAGGACAATAATAATGCACAAAGACTAGTATGTTCCTTGACAGATGACCACATCTCTTTGGTCATAGGTATGGTGATACTAAATTCAAGAACATAAGTGCATGTATCAATGCATGGCACTGGAATAACCCGCCGTGAGATTCTACATGTTAAATAAGTGTCATAAGTAATTCTCACTGTGATAATGGTGTAATGATCCTTAGACCTGAAATCATTATATTTCTATACGAGAATTAATATACTTTGATTACATTAAAAGTTACCTTTGACCGGGTGATGATAAAAGTGGACATTGGGTATATTATGAATCGTATGAGAAATATGAATGATCTAGATGGGATTTAATCCTCCTAATTTTAGGAGTGATATTATTGGCCTCTTGTTTGAGTGAGACTATGAAATGCACGGCCGTGTTCAAATGTTGATTTGATTTAATAGTCTACTCATTTATCAAGAAAATAAAGATTAAATTATGAAGAGGATGACACGAGACATGCCTTGAGTTTAATATATAATATCAAGATTAAAGGGATTATATTACATGGAACATTATTCACGAAAGGCTTAATCGAATCACCGATTTATTATTATTACTTGGGTAGCAATGATGTATTACTAGATGCCTCTCATTGTTTACAATTTTAATTAGATATTAAAATTGTTGCCAACGTAATAATAATCTACAGGGTCACACACAAAGAACGCTTGAAGGAGAAATAATTTAAATTGTGAATTTAAATTAAATAAGTAATTTATTTTATTTATGATATTAATTAAGTATGACTTAATTAATTATATAAATAGAATAAATGAATTATTTAAACTAATTCCAAAATTAATAATTAATTAATTAAGTGAGACTTAATTAAATAATTTAGAATTTTGGATTAGTATTAATTATAATTGGATTATAATTAGAAAACTTATTCCTCTCTATATATAATCTCTTTATGGGCTGATTTAATTTAAGAGACAGATTTTTACTAAAACCCTAGCTATTTTGAGAAAAGAGGAAGATAGAGAGAGAGAAGTAGTTTTCGGGTGCTAGTACACATTAATCCTTCATGAAAAGTGTTCGTGTGGATACCGTAGAGCGTAGATCGCGAGAGCGGGATACGTGGTGATTAAACAAGCTTTGGACCTCCATTAATGAACTGTTAAAGCTTCTAAAGGTATTTATTCTTTATCTCCGAATTAAATCTTTTGTTTTCGCATGGAACCTGCGGAGGGTTTCGCTATTTTGATTTATTTTTCGCATTTATTCCGCTGCGTTTGTGCCTCGAAACCCTTCAGTGTCCATACTTCCTGTCTCCCAAATTGATTGAGTTCTTCTTGCATGGCAAGAACCCAATCTGGATTTGTTAGTGCTTCTTCAATCTTCTTTGGTTCTTCTTGGGATAGAAAAACTGAAAATAGACATTCATTTGAAGTTGCACTTCTTGTTCTGACTCCAACATCTGGATCACCTATAATCAATTCAAATGGATGATCTCTACTCCATACCCTTTCTCTTGGTAAGTTTGATCTAGATGATTCGCCTCTGTATTCATTTTGATGTTGTGTTCTTCCTGTAGATCCATTAACTCCCCCTGAGTTGCTGCCAGGATGACTGTTTGATCCACTACTGGTATTGGTAAAATCTCCAGTGTTTCCATTGTTTCCACCACCATTACCTGGATCATTATCATCATTATTGTCATCTCCTGTTGCAACCTCAGGTCCTTCTTCGTCATCAGAATTTGAGTCTGGATAATTATTAAATTTCAATGACTTAGAAGGATCTTCACTTTGGATGCTTAGGAGTTTAGTGTCATCGAAAATAACATTGACACTTTCCTTTACTTGGTGCTGATCAATCATGTACACCCTATAAGCTCTTCTTAAGTAACCAACAAAAATAGCTTTGTGTGCTTTGACCTCAAACTTGCCAAGATGTTCATTTCCATCTTTTAGCACAAAGTATTTGGCTCCAAATACATGAAAGTACTTGAGAGTAGGTTTCTTACCAGCCATTAACTCATAGGGGGTCTTCATATGATCTTTGTTGATCAAAGTTCGATTCTGGTTATAACATGTTGTGTTAACTGCTTCAGCCCAAAAGTAGATAGGTAAACCTGATTCACTTAACATAGTTCTTGCAGCTTCAATCAAGGTTCGATTCTTCCTTTCTACAACTCCATTCTGTTGCGGAGTTCTTGGTGGTAAGTATTGTCTCGTTATCCATTTGTCTGAGCAGAAAACAATCAGAACTTCATTCTTGAATTCTGTACCATTATCTTACCTGATTGCCCGAACAACTAATTTTGAATCCAACTCTATCAGCCTTACATGATCAATCACCAACTATGGAGTTTCATCTTTAGAGTTTAAGAATAAAACCCACGTATATTTGGTGAAGTCATCAACAATCACTAAGGCATATTTCTTTCTGGACATAGACAAAATATTGACTGGACCAAATAAATCCATATGTAACAGTTGCATTGGTTCAGTGATATTAGTAGTGTTTGTTCCTTTGTGAGTTGCTTTCTTTGACTTCCCTTTTTGACATGCCTCACACAATCCTTCTTGTGTAAATTCCATTTGAGGCAGTCCTCTCACTAAATCCCTCTTGACTAGAGAGTTCATTGTTTTGAAGTTCAGGTGTGATAGTTTCTTGTGCCATAGCCAGCTTTCTTCTGATGAAGCCTTTGAATAAAAACAGTTTGCTTCATCTTCGGTTCCTGAGTTGAGATCTGCTACATACAAGTTTCCTTTCTTACTCCAAGCAAGGCTAGTCTGTCGTCTTTAGAATGAGCTATTAAACACCTTTCTTTGATGAAGTTTACTTTGTAACATTTATCACAAAATTGACTGACGCTGAGTAGATTGTGCTTAAGTCCTTCCACTAAAGAGACGTTTTCAATGATAATATTTCCAGTATTTAACTTACCATATCCCGTAGTCATTCATTTGCTGTTATCTCCAAAGGTGACAATTGGGCCAGCTCTTTCAACCATGTCTGATAGCAGGGCTCTATCTCCGGTATTATGCCTTGAAGATCCACTGTCCAGGATCCATATAACTCGGTTTACATGTTTAACTCCCTGCACATATCAAACGGATTAATTCGTCTTCGGAGCCCAAAATTGATTGGACCTGGCATACTTAAAGAATTGACATTTGTCAGCTTTGACAACAGATCCTTTTCGAATAATAACATTATCTTCCTTGACTGTTCCTACCTTATTATAGATAGTCTCAACAACTCTCTGTTTAGACTTAGGAATATAGGCTTCCTTCTTGGGAGATGAAGGACTTGCAGTCTTGGATTTTACATATTTATTATTGATGTGTTGTCTAGGCGTCATGTTATCTTTATTACCAATCATGCATTTGAAATAAGCAGTCATAGCATTAAAAGAACATAACATACAATTTAAAATACCGCATGGTTTATGGCAAACATCAATTATAGGCATGTTATTCACAACAGTAGGTGACTTAACAGTTTGTATCTTAACAGTTTCTACTTCAACTTTTTCAGCAAATTTAAAGTTTTCAGTAGAATGAAATCTGTTGTTACTGCTCCTACTATTCACAAAGGAATTGGGTCTGTTAGGTTTGTTCTTTAAGTCTTTAACACCTATACCAGGATTGGGGAAAGTAGAGGTTCCCACATCTTTCACTGATGTCTTGGGTGTAGTCATTTCTTGTTGGACATTAACTCTTTTTATGTCCTTAGCAAGTTCCTCTCTTTTCATTTCTTCCTCGAGATCCTCTAACTTCATTTCATATTGAATAAGTATAGAGCTCTCCAGGATTGGTTTTGTTATAGGGGTTATGAAAAGAGATTTAGGTGTGTCCTTAACAACATGTGGGATACCCCTTTCTTCAGTACTTTTTCTAAAAGGGGTTATGTTGCTCGCCTTTCCTACAGATTGATTATATTCATAGCCTATTCCAACTTTACATTTTATTTCCCGTTTGTCAACTAGGTCTTTTACAATGTAAGAGGAATGTATATAGGCAAGACACTTTTTTTGTTCCTCTACAATCTAGTTTCTGAGATAGGCCTCAACCTTGACATAACAACTGACTCTATTAACCTGAAAAGCTAGGTCCTCGGTCAGTTTTATATTTATGGTTTTTAACCATTTTAAACTATCATTCTCATCAGTTAATTCTTTAATTCTGAGACGTAGTTTGTTAACCCTATCTCTGGTGTCATCCAATTCTTTTCCTAACAGTTTGAACATTTTAGGGCATGAGGGATCTACCTCTTTTCCTCCTGTCAGAGGTGGAGACACTGATCCATCTGATGAAGCCATAAGAGCAAGATTTCCTAGCTCTTCTGTTAGGAATTATGAGTTTTGATGATAACAAATTACTTAGAACTTCAATAGGGACTCAAAATTATTTTGTAACTGATCAATGGATATGACTTATAAATATCCATTGACTAGGAAACCAGTTATCAGTTGAAACTTGTTTATCAACTGATAAACTGGATTGTAGCATTGATTTATGTTTCACTATCAATTGATTGTATTACCTCGATGGATGCAATGATGTAGTCAACTGATGTTATTGACTTCAATTTCTAGCTTCTCAACAGATGTGAAGAATGGCTGATCAATTGTAAATATTCTAAGTCAGAATTCTCACAATTGAAGTGATCAACTGATGTTGAAGTCGATGGATGAAGACACTACTCAACGGATGAAAGCTATCAACTGATACAAGTCATCAATGGATAATTACAGTCAACGGATAAAGAACCATCAATGGATAAGGAGTCGATGGATAACTCAATTATCCATCGACACATCAACTGATCAACAGATATCCTATCCATCGATGGATAAGCAAAGGTGAATCAACTGATAAGCTTAACAGCATTTATCAGTTGATTAAAGTTTCCCTATTTAGCTAAAAGCCAGATATTACGGGAACAGTGCAGAAACTGAATCATTGGAAGACAGTCCTGTCAGGACTGTGAAGACTTTCTAGGCAACACAGCATCCAAGGAATATCTTAAGACAAAAGACACTTCCAGAGCTAGTTAGTTCTACAAGGAAAGCTGTGAAAAGGAGCTAGTTTCTATTTTTATGTAAACAGTATAAATTGTAATATTATATTGTTATCAGTCGATAGAAAACTAGAGTAGTAGTTTTTGTTTATATAAAAAGCAAAAACACAGTAGCAAAGAAAGAAGTTTTTAAGAAGAACTCAAGAAAAGCAAAGTAGAAAATCAGGCAGAACTTGTAATGCTTTTCTAAGTTCTATATTCAACTTTGTACGCAGCTTAGTATTTTTACTAAGATCAATTGAAAGCAAAAACTCACTAGTGGAAAAACAATCCACTAGTAATTTTTAATCTTGTTGTTTCTGTTTTCAACACTTTAGTTATCCAGTTCTTAGTTACATCAATCTTAATTAAACACTCTCTTTGTACAAACTTATTTCCGCAAGAAGTTGAATTAATTCTTAAGTTTGTATTCAACCCCCACTACGCCATAAGTGCTCATAGGCAATGCTCTCTGATGTTGCCTTATGTGCCAAATGGTGTTGCCTTAGGCCTGAAATTGGAAAAGGCAACACTTTTTGAGTGTTGCATCTGCGGCCATTGTCTTTGACCTATAATGCAACGCTTTTGTTGTGTAATGTAACACCGCTGAAAGTATTGCATATTGGTCATAAGGCAACACCACCAGGGTATAAATGCAACAAAATTTAGTGTTGCTTTAAATGTAAAGCTGAAACAATTGTGTGCCAGGTCAGCAGTGGGGCCCACCAGTGCCACGTCAGCAGTAGGGCCCAATAGTGCCACGTCAGGAGTGGAGCCCATATGCCACGTCAGCAATGGGGGACCACCAGTGCCACATCAGCAGTGGGGCCCCCCAGTGCCACGTCAGCAGTGGGGCCTCCCAGTGCCACGTCAGCAGTGGGCCCCCTAGTGCCACGTCAGTAGTGGGGCCTGATCTTATGCAACACTTTTATGATATAATGCAACACTAAATTGAAAGCCTTCAGCAACACTGAATTGGTAAAATGCAACACTGAATTGGTAAAATGCAACACTGAATTGAAAGCCTTGCAACAACAACATTAACATTGGCAACAGTGTATTGTAATATATTGCAATACTAAATATTCATAATGCAAAACTTATAAAAGCAAAAGGCAACACTTTTAATAAATTTTTTGCCAGAACCTGTTTGTACAAACATCAATCCCATAAAAAGACCTAGTCACATATCCAATAACCAACCAATCCCAAAAACATCAAATCTACCTAAACAACAAATACCATAAACATCCAATTTACCTAAACAACCAACCATGATAGATAATTAACTACCAAAATAATCTATCAAATTACGTACCAAAATAAACTACCAATATTAACAAATCTGCCGAAGATGAAATAAACTACCAAAGTATAGAATTAACATACTTTGGTAGTTTATTTCATCTTCGGCAGATTTGTAGACAATTTATAGTCTATAAAGAAGCATCGCCTTGAGTTACAGGAGTGCCGCTTTGAGTAACAAGAGTGCCGCGTTGAGTAACAGGAGTGTCGTTGTCATCTTGATCACTTGACATGGTAGCACAAAAGTCTGTAATGTCAAATTTGAGCTCAGGGTTAGAGTCTTGAAGTTTCTTCAAAATCCATGCATTGTTCTCCTGCACTTTCCTATTCATCTTGGCATCAAATTCACTCTCAATTTCTTGCCTGATCTTTGAGGCCAACTCTTGTACATAGTTGTCTGTAGGAGCAGGTGTAGTTGATGTCGGACGAGCATTTTTACCTCCCCTTCCTACCAGCCAGTTTCGTCCATGAGACTTATCTTTAGAAACCATATTATCTGCATCGCCATCTTTTCCCGAAGTGATCATCTTATTGATTTCAGTCTGTAAGAAAAGGGTACATCAATATTTGAAACAAAACATGAATTGAGATTGCTTCTGTATGATAAAATGTACTTACAAATCTGGATTTCAGTACATCTGCATTGTTCTTATAACGCTGGCCTGGTTTCCGCTGACGAGTTTCCAAAAATACTTTCGCATCAGATGGTGAGCCATGTTTCGGGTCACCCTTTTTCTGTCATGTATAGAATAACACATACCAAATTTATAGTTATTCAAAATTATAAAACTTAGTAGAAAACAACTCAACTCGCACAAAAAAATCATTTACCAATCTTTCATAACAAGGTACCCATTAACATACTTCTTATGTGAGATTTTTGATATGTACACATGCATAATAACTAGTACTGGAATCAAACTATGAATGTGTTGTAAATCTGAATAATTACAGACTTTTCACATTTACAAGAGCAAGTATTGAGATGGTGTAATATATAAATAAACACAACTTTTCACATTTAGAAAACTGCATAAATACTGCATAAATACTGTATATCACAGTACTCACAAAAATAAGTTTTAGGACACATACCAAATTTTGTCTAACTTGGGCTAAAGTTTTGGGACCCATAGTGTGCGTCTCAGTATATCCATGAGGACGCGCTGAATTTTCTTCAGCTAGTGACTGGAAAAAATTAAAAAGCCATAATAGATGATAAGATATAGATCGGTATCAAGAAACTTGTTAAATTTGTGTTTTTTTCTTTTCTTGCTAAATAAAGTTTATCATCTGCCACTTTGATTATCATTTAAATTAATTGCAATCAAGTTTCGGCAAGAATACATTATGTTTGAAATTTGCATTTAACAGTACCTTAACTTCTTCATCTCCCCAATACTTGAGGAGAATCTTGAAATCCTCCAGTGGAATGTCATCAGACCTTTTCTCCAACCTTTCCTCATCGGTTTCATATCTTTTATAATGCTTAGTCTTTATACGACACTTGTAAACCCTCCAAGCATCGTTAAGCGTCTCGTATACCCACCGCTGTCCTTCTTCCGGAATAACATACCTATCCTACAATATATCAAACATAAAAATAAAAAATTATTAATTAGGCTTGCTGCTTACATATTATTAATAAAGTACAAGCTTAATTATTATAATATGAACACAATCGACAAATATACACAGCATACCCTAGTAATGAACAAAGGAAACATTGTTTAAATTATCTAAACTTTTAGCAAGGCAATAGATTTTACCAGAGTCTTCTCCCACATATTTTTCTTCAATATTTCGGGAACAACATGCCAATTTATGTAAGTAAGTGGGACATGTTCCCTTGCTAGTGTCCCCACAAAATTACTAAGCTCGGTTAAAACTTTTGGATCATCTGAAATTGGTTGCCCCCGAGCATTCAAATTAATAAAAACTTTTTCATCAGCACTCCTTTTATAGACCTTGGTCAATTTTGTCCGTCCTCTAGGCTTCCTAGGAGCAACTACAAAAAAAAAAGCAAGAATTAATGTCATGGATGACTTAACACAAATTTTAACTGAGCAAGGATATGTGACATACACATTACCTTTTTTAACTTCATCAGCTGCAATATTGTTCAAGTTCAATTCAGTAAGATCCTCAATTGTTGGAGATGCAATATTCTTCTTTTGACGTTCTCGTAATGCTAAATAAGCAGCCATGGAACCACTAGCTTCAACGTTACTTGACTCTTTAAGCACTTTACTGAATGTCGGTTTTATAACAAATGAACTCGGCTCGTCCCTCTCAACAGATTTCCTCTGCTCTGTCTCGGTTGCACTGGAATAGTGTGCCGGCTCATTCACCGTGTCAGCAACAGCATTGGCTCGCGAACGAGTTCTCGGGCCAGGCATAATCATCTTCAATTTATTCTTGACTGCATTTGCCTTAGTAGGTTTGATTCTCTACAATTCATGCGAAGTTGAAAAATATTTAGTTTCACAGTTTTTATGGGCATAAAACAAATAACAAGCCGTAAATATCTTATTTTTATGTACCTTCGGTGTTTCAGCACTATTGTCCGTGGCCTCATCAGCAGGAATGTACTCATCATCTTTGCCTTTTTCTTTTATATTTTTTGTAGCAGTTTGTTGTTTCAGACCAGCAACTAATGAACTCAACCCAAGTGCTGCAAAAACTTCGTCATTTTTTCTAATCGTTTCACATCTCTCTATTTCATATTGTGTTAGTGGTGGGGGTGGTGGCAGCTCCTACAAGCAATTAGTAAAATATTTATGTTTGGATTCCTGATATTCTCCGATAACAAAAGGATGAGCAGTAAATAACTAAAATTTTACTAAGCAGACCATTAACAGGTTAACTGATTATAAGGGTTTTAAGATGCAAATATGAGTAAATATAAGTCCTAATTTTATCTTTCAAAAAACAAGTCCCGATATGATGTTCTTGGATTTACGGTTCAAGATATAAATAAAAGATTCAAAGCACAATTGTTTATTTATATTTTACATTTGAAAGTACCTCCACATCAGCAGATGCTCCTTCACTTGAATCATCTTCTGCATATAATTTCCTTCTCACACTTGCTTCCTTCATTTCTGGCGCTGGTGGAAAATTCTCTCTTTTACCCACCTGAAGACGAGGTGATTTCCTAATCATTTGCTTATGCTTCTGTTGGAGTTGATGTGTGGTAACAAATTTACGTTTTGCTGGTTTCTTAGCAGAACCTGCAACAACAGATATATAAATACTTTGAATCATGTACATTCTGCAAGATGACCTAAATATTACATACACATATATATATATATATACCTTGAATCAGATTTTTCCTTGGCCGTATGATTACGTGTGGTTGCATTTGAGGCAATGGCTCGATATCTTTGTCAATAGTATTGTCAATGTAAAAATGTACTTCTTCTTCATTTTCACAGCCATGTATATATTCAAACAACTCTTTGTCATTTGTCACCAGCTTCCAACCACCCCACTTGCCTTTACTAATGTAAATTCCTCCAATTTCTGAGAAATGAAGGTAATCATTTACATACTCCATCAGTACAGTATATGAGAATGTTTCGACATCAACGCGCGTTACAAGCAAAGATTCTCCACCAATATAATTTGTCTTCTGAAATGCTCCAGTGTAGTGCAACCTGACATTCAGATTTCTTTCGTCCATCATGTATAAAATGAACAGATTAGAACCATGAACATCTATATTATAAAATGACAAAGGACAACATTATAAACTTAGACAAACAGATGATAATAGCAAGGGGATAGCAGATCTTGAGCGCCAAAATCAAACACAAAATATATCACCAACATAAAAAACAGTAAAGTAAATCAAAATCAGAGCGCCAATTTCATTACAATCTAACACAAAATATATCACCAAAATAAGGCAATGTCATTTTCTGCCCAATACAACATGCAACTATTTGGGCATGCATGTACTTTTTGATAATCGAGACCTAAATTTCTAATTACATTTTTTGCGGCATTGAAGGACAAGGGCAGGTGGGCATGCGGAAAAGCTTCTTTTATCAACTTTAGTAATTCCCCAAAGGCAGACTCGCTAATTCCATAAACACACTTTAAATGATAAAGCTTGATTATGAAACTTAATCGAGAAAAATTAGTGCAACCAGGATATAATGGTTGTTTGCCCTCGTTAACACGATGATAAAATTTCCTAGCCTCTGCATTTGGTCCATCTTCACACTCTCTCATATTTTTAAACTTCTTACCCGTACAATTAAACATTGAGTCTAAATTATCCCTAAAATCAAACCCTGTTTCACAATCCATGAAGTCATCACTAACTCCTGTTTTCGTATGTGAAACTTCACAAATCCATTTGATATGTAATGGAGATGGGCCACTGCAAACCAGATGATCATAAATGACATCTTGACGATGCCATTTACGATCCATACAACATTTGCATGGGCACTTCATCTCATCGCCTTTGCTAAAAATGGGAAAAGCATTTTGCAGGAAAGCTTTTATCCCATTTATATATTCTACACGGTATCTTGGAAGTCCTATCCAAACTGCATACTCATTATCCATCACGATAATCTCTGTGTTGCCTAGTAACACTAAACCTAGGTACCAACTCCTTGTCTACAAAGGGAAAAAAATAGGATTAAAAGATATGAGACAAATACATGGTAAGCCAGTTGAAGAATAAACTTTAAACAATCAGCCACTATGAGCCACTGCATATATACAGCTACATTTTTAAAAACAACTCATCTTAACTAAATAATTAACAATTTCACAGCTACATTTTTAAAAAAAGTCAAATTATCAAACACATAGCATACAGTACTAAATCAATATACACATACACAAACAGATAATAACAAACAATACAAGTGATTTCCAGATCTAATTCAATCATAAACATCAAAGCACAAAATTAATATATAGATGTATAGATACATATATACATACACACACATATACACACATACAGACACACACACATACACACACACACGTACACAAACACACACACATATACATAAATTAACATATAAATCACAGTTTAGAAGACTAGGGTTTAGTTGAGAAGCCAAGAAATTAACATACCAGATGAGAAGAGGCTGTAATCGAGCTATTCTTCCCCTAATCGAACATATAAATCACGAGTTGAAGAGCAGTCGAGCAGTCGAGGTAGTGTCGTGAGTGCTGTGAGAAGAGGCTGTGAGAAGGGAGAAGAGGTTGTTAGAAGAGGCTGTGAGAAGAGGCTGAGAAGAGGCTGTGAAGAGGCTGAGCAGTCGAGGTAGTGTTTTTGAGTTAGGGTTAGGCTGAGAAGAGGCTGCGAGAAAGTGAGAAGAGGGGGGAAAATGTTAAGTACTGAAAATAATAGAGGGAAATGTTATAATTAGGGGCAATTATTAAATTATTAAAATACATATAATTAGGGGGGGGAAATTATTAAAATACATAAAATACATATAAGTACTGAATTGATTTTTTTTAAAAAAAAAATTGGCGCCACTAAAATAGTCAGATATTAACATCTGTACGGTTGGATCATCGAAAAAGAAATTTTAAAAAATAGATTCAGCATTCAGCACAACATTAGTTATAGAGACCTTCTCGTTTGACCGGTTTGACTAGTTTAAAATCACATAGAATAAAACTGTAAATTGTTTAAAAAAATTTGGTGTCACTAAAATAGTCAGATATTAACATCCGTACGGTTCGATCGTCGGAAAAGAAATTAAAAAAAATAAATTCAGCATTCAGCACAATACTAGTTACAGAGAAAGTCTCGTTTGACCGGTTTGACTAGTTTAAAATCACATAGAATAAAACTGTAAATTGTTTAAAAAAAATTGGTGTCACTAAAATAGTCAGATATTAACATCCGTACGGTTCGATCGTCGGAAAAGAAATTTAAAAAAATAAATTCAGCATTCAACACAATACTAGTTACAGAGAAAGTCTCGTTTGACCGGTTTGACTAGTATAAAATCACATAGAATAAAACATAATTTTTTAAAAAAAAAATTGGCGCCCCTAAAATAGTCATATATTAACATCCGTACGGTTCGATCGTCGGAAAAGAAATTTAAAAAAATAGATTCAGCATTCAGCACAACATCAGTTATAGAGAAAGTCTCGTTTGACTACTATAAAATCACACAGAATAAAACTGGAAATTTTTTTTAAAAAAATGGCATTACTAAAATAGTCAGATATTAACATCCGTACGGTTGGATCGTTGGGAAAAAAATTTTAAAAAATAAATTCAGCAATCGGGTTATACTAATTATTATATAAAGACTAGAAAATACAAAGGCAACACTAAACAACCAAATGCAACGCTACCATATTAAATGTAACGCTTATGCTGGGGACCACATGCCACGTCAGCGTGGGCCCACTGCCACGTCAGCGTGGGTCCCACTGCCACGTCAACAGTGGTGGCCCATTGGTGGGTCCCACCAGCCACGTCAGCATGGGCCCACTACCACGTCAGCGTGGGTCCCACTGCCACGTCAGCAGTGGTGGCCCACTGGTGGGTCCCACCAGCCACGTCAGCATGGGCCCCACTGCCACGTCACCTGTGGTGGGCCCCTTATTGCCACATCAGCACTGGTCCACTGCCACGTCACTAATTATATAAAAAAAATTAGCAAATGCAACACCATTCGTTAGTGTTGCATTCATTGCAACACTGTGAGTAATATGCAACATGAAATTTTATCTAATGCAATACTATTTTAGCAGTGTTGCAAAAGACCCAAAAATTCAGAGCTACCGCAACGTTTTCAGTGCAACGCTTTCTAAAAAGCATTGCTTATGAGCACTTATGGCGTAGTGCCCCCCTTCTCCAAACTTAGTGTACTTAAGGGCGAATAACAATTGGTATCGGAGCAGGCTTTCAACAAACAGAAAGTCAAGATCTAAAAGTACATCAAGAATGGGTCAAAGAGAAACAGGAGTTAAGATTCCAGTTCTAGAGAAAGATGAATATTTTCCCTGGAAAGTAAAAATGCACTTGCATCTGCTATCTATTGATCTTTCCTATGTTCATTGCATAGAGAAAGGTCCACATGTGCCTATGAAAATAGTTACAAGTGTAAATGCAGATGGTACTCAAGCACCAGACAAACTCATTCCTAAATCTGTGAGTGAGTATACAGATGAAGATGAAAAGGAAGTACACAAGGACAAAAAGGCCATGAATATCTTGTTTAATGGTCTTGACAAGGACATGTTTGACAATGTCATCAGTTGTACAACCTCCAAAGAAGTCTGGGACACTCTTCAAACCCTCTGTGAAGGTACTGAGCAAGTAAGAAAGAACAAGATGCAACTCTTGATTCAAAAGTATGAGGCCTTTCACTTCAAGGGTGGTGAAACAATAAATGATACATATAGTAGGTTTCAAAAGCTGTTGAATGAGCTTAAACTATATGGAAGAGTTTATGCTGTTGAGGACACCAACCTCAAATTCTTGAGGTCCCTACCCAAAGAATGGAAACCAATGACTGTCTCTATAAGGCAATCTCCTTACTTTAAAGATTATACCTTGGACAAGCTGTATGGCATCTTGAAAACCTATGAGTTGGAGCTACAGCAAGATGAGGAAATTGAGAAAAGTCAGAAGAGAGAAAAGTCCATTGCTTTGGTGGTCAAGGAAAAGCAAGTTGCAGAAACAGATGAAGATCCTGATTTCAAAGAAGGGAAGAAAGAAGGTCATGACAATGGTGCAAATTATGTTAGATATGATGAATCTTCTACTGGTAAAGGAAAAGAACTTTGTGACAGTGATGAGTCACTCATCAAAGATGAAATGGATGAAATAGATGAGCATTTAGCTTTTCTATCAAGAAAATTTTCTAAACTCAAGTTCAAAAGGAATCCAATGCAAAGGCTTGGATCACAGTTCAGGAGAGACAGTCAACAAGGCAAAAATCTTGTTGACAGAACTCAATTCAGATGCTTTAACTGTGGATTGGCTGGTCACTTTTCAAGTGAATGCAGAAAGCCCAAAGTTGAAAAGAGGTCAAAGTCTAGTGATGGTATTGACTATAAGAAGAAGTACTTTGACTTGCTCAAACAAAGAGAGAAGGCTTTTGTGACAGAAGAAAAGGACTGGGCTGCTGAGGAGGATTCTGAAGAAGAAGAAGAACACATCAATCTTGCACTAATGGCCAATCAAGATGACCAGGAAGCTAGTTCATCTAGCAATCAGGTAATTTCTACAAATCTATCTGAGTTGTCCAAAGATGAATGCAATATTACTATTAATGAAATGTCTAATGAATTGTATAATTTGCATGTCACTCTTAAGTCTTTGAACAAAGAGAACACTAGGCTCAAATTAACATTAGAAACTCTCACTGAAAGAAACAATTTCTTAGAGAGTGAGCTAGTGCAATTGGACAGACTCAAGATGGAAAACAAAGATGCTAGAAATGAACTAGTTGACAGTAAAAAGGAAATAGAGAAGTTAAAAGAAAAATTAGAGGATGAACTAAGAACCATTGACAAGTGGAACAGGTCAAGTAAAGCCAGTAAGAAGATGAATGACATTCATGGAACAAACTCTTTCACCATGTTGTCTGAAACTCTTGAGAAAATAGCCATTGATGAAGATCAATCTTTAGAAAAGAAGCAATCGATTGATAACTCTGAATCAACTGATAAGAATTATCCATCGATTGATAATGCTATTTCAACGGATAATTATCCATCGATTGAGAAGTCATCAACTGCTAACAAATGTGATATTAAAACTAAGTTTAACAGACCTATTAAATTTGTCAAAGAAAGTAGCTCCTCTGAAGCTCAAATCAAAGTTGAAAAGGCTAATATAGGATTCTTATCTAAAAATCAGTTGAAAGAGAAATTGGAAAAGATAGAACCTAATATTCAGCCAAATGAAAAGAAGAAGAAAAATAGAAATGGTAAAGTAGGCATAAACAAGCACAACAACTACACACTTGACAAATATGCTCCTAGGAAAGTATGTGCTAAGTGTGGTAGTAAAAATCATTTATCTGTGCAATGTAAACTCACCATGCCTACAGCAACAAATGTACCTGCTATACCCAACATGCATACCAGTTCTGTTTTTCCTCATTTAGTTGATTCTCATGCTATTCATGCTCAGTATGCATCAATGCCTTATATGTTTAATCCATATCTTGCATTTGCCAATATGAATATGCCTGCTATGCCATGGAATATGCTTAACAATCTTCATGCACCAAATTTTTTCAACTCTGCAAGCATGAGCATTCCAAATATTAGCACTGAGAATTCTGAGGTAGGGAGATCAACACCTAAGGTTGAAGTGGAAATAAAACCACCCAAACCAAAGGTACAAAAATTGGAAACCAAGCCAAAGATAACAACTAATAAGAAAGGACCCAAGGCAACTTGGGTACCAAAATCAACTTGATTTGTTTTGACTGTGTGCAGGGAAAAAGAAGAAATCTTTGGTACTTGGACAGTGGGTGTTCAAGACACATGACTGCAGATAAATCCCTGCTCATAAAGTTTGAGGAGAAAGCTGGCCCTGGAGTAACTTTTGGAGATGACAGCAAAGGGCACACCATGGGATATGGCTTGATTTCGAAAGAGAATGTCATCATTGAACCTGTTGCATTAGTTGATGGCTTAAGACATAACTTGTTAAGCATAAGTCAACTATGTGACAATGGAAATAAAGTCTGTTTCACAACAGAAGCATGCATAATTTCCAACAAGGTAGATGGAAGCCTGGTCATGACTGGGAATAGAAAAGGGAATGTGTACATAGCTGACTTCAACTCAACAAATGCAGAATCAATGACTTGTCTTCTCTCTAAGGCAAGTACAAATGAAAGTTGGCTGTGGCATAAGAAATTAGCTCACTTGAATTTCAAAGCCATGAATCTCTTGGTTAAGAAAAATCAAGTGAGAGGCTTACCACAAATGGAATTTGTCAAGGATGGACTTTGTGATGCTTGTCAGAAAGGAAAACAGAGGAAGGCATCATTTAAGTCGAAATTGGAATCTTCAATTGAAAAGCCACTTGAGTTATTACATATGGATTTGTTTGGTCCTGTAAATATCATGTCTATTGCAAAGAAGAAGTATGCTCTAGTCATTGTGGATGATTTTTCAAGATTCTCATGGACTTATTTTCTACATTCAAAGGATGAAGCTAGTCATCTCATCATCAAGCACATAAGAGAAAATGAGAAAAATCTTGAATTGGATGTAAAGAAGATAAGGAGTGACAATGGAACAGAATTCAAAAATTCCACAATAAAAGAGTTCTGTGAATCAAAAGGAATCATACACACATTCTCTGCACCCAGAACACCTCAACAAAATGGGGTAGTTGAAAGGAAAAATAGGACATTGATTGAAGCTGCTAGAACCATGTTGGAAGATGCCAAACTTCCAACATACTTCTGGGCTGAGGCCATAAACACAGCATGTTTTACTCAAAACATCTCCCTAGTAAATAAAGCTCAAGGGAAGACTCCTTATCAATTGATCAAGAAAGACAAAAAGCCAAAGGTGGGATTTCTTCATGTCTTTGGCTGCAAGTGCTATGTACTAAGAAATCAAGGTGAAAATCTAGGAAAATTTGAAGCCAAGGCTGATGAAGCTATATTTGTTGGGTATGCACTATCAGGCGTAGCCTATAGAATCTACAATCTCAGACTACACATTATTATGGAATCTGTACATGTAGTATTTGATGATAAAAAGATTCAAGGCTTGTTTGATGAAGGAAATCATGACACACTGCATTTTGAGAATGAATCAAATGATGTAAATGATGATGAAGAGGCAGAAATTATAAAACCTCAAGTGTTCAGAAACCCAATATCAGTTGATGTTATTGCATCAATGGATAATTTATCAGTTGACAGAAATCCATCAACTGATAATGCATCAACTGATAACTCCTCAACGGATAATCAACAATCTACATCTAGGGTATCCACTTCAGGGGGAGGGTTTCAGAATCAATCTACAAATTCAGATCACTTTGAGTTCAATACAAATGATAATGAAGCTTCATCATCAAGGCAAAATTTGTATCCTCAAAGAAAATGGACAAGAAGCCATCCATTTGAACTAATTATTGGAAATGCAGAAGATGGTGTCAAGACAAGAAGTGCTACTCAAAATGAGTGTCTGTATAGCAGTTTTCTATCTCAAGAAGAACCCAAAAGAATTGAAGAGGCTCTCATGGATCCTGATTGGGTTTTGGCTATGCAAGAAGAACTGAATCAGTTTGAAAGAAATAAAGTATGGAAGCTGGTGCCCAGACCAAAAGATAGATCAGTAATTGGTACAAAATGGGTATTCAGAAACAAAATGGATGAAACTGGTATTGTGACTAGGAACAAAGCAAGGCTTGTAGCAAAGGGTTATTCACAAGAAGAAGGAATTGATTTTGATGAAACTTTTGCACCAGTTGCAAGGTTAGAAGCAATTAGAATCTTTCTGGCCTATGTTGCACATGCTAATTTCAAAGTCTACCAGATGGATGTGAAAAGTGCATTTTTGAATGGAGTACTAGAAGAGGAAGTCTATGTGGAACAACCTCCTGGCTTTGAAGATCCAAAATTTCCTAACTTTGTCTACTTTTTACTCAAAGCACTTTATGGCTTGAAGCAAGCACCAAGGGCCTGGTATGACACTTTATCTCAGTTTCTCATTGAGAATCATTTCACAAGAGGTACTGTTGATAAAACTCTATTCAGTAGAAATGTTAATGGCTCTATCATTCTTGTACAAATTTATGTGGATGACATTATTTTTGGATCAACAAATGAGGAACTTTGCAAGAAGTTTGCCAAACTAATGCAGAGTAAATATGAAATGAGCATGATGGGAGAGCTTACCTACTTTCTTGGGTTACAAGTCAAACAGGTTAAGGATGGTATTTTTATAAATCAAACAAAGTACATTCATGATTTGTTAAAGAAATTTGAGTTAAGTGAATGTTCTTCTGCAAAAACTCCCATGGCCACTGCCACTAAACTTGAATTAAATACCAAAGAAGCTAAGGTGGATATTTCAAGTTATAGAGGCATGGTAGGCTCACTTTTATATTTAACTGCTAGTAGGCCAGATATAATGTTCTCTACATGCTTATGTGCTAGATTTCAGGCTGATCCTAGAGAATCTCATTTAGTAGCTATTAAAAGAATTTTCAGATATCTTAAGGGTACATCAAATTTAGGTATTTGGTATCCTAGAGATTCTGGTTTTAATCTAATAGGCTACTCAGATGCAGATTATGCAGGTTGCAAAATAGACAGGAAAAGTACTACAGGCACCTGTCAATTTCTGGGAACAAATTTGTGTTATGGTTTAGCAAAAAGCAACACTCAGTATCAACTTCAACTGCAGAAGCTGAGTACATTGCTGCTGGAAGTTGTTGTGCACAAATTTTATGGATGAGGAATCAACTATTTGACTATGGGTTCAACTTGAACAAAATTCCCATCTTCTGTGACAATACAAGTGCCATTGCAATAACAGAAAATCCTGTGCAACATTCCAGAACCAAACACATTGACATAAGGTATCATTTCATTAGGGAACATGTAATGAATGGTACAGTTGAATTACATTTTGTCCCTAGTGAACAACAACTTGCAGACATATTTACCAAACCTCTAGATGAATCTACTTTTAATAGATTAGTCTGTGAGTTAGGTATGCTTAATTATGCTCATGCTTAAAATGTCTGTCAAGTTTTGTAGCCATTGTTCACAACTATCAATGGATATTTATCTATCGACAGTTAATTATCTTGGTAGTTAGTGATCGATCGATAAATGATTAATTCTCTATTTTTATCCGTCGATAGTAATAGAATTTCTACAGTTTTATTCATCCGTTGATCAGATTATAGCCGTTGGAGAATTACCATCAAGGGTAATAAACTACAGTCTTTATACATCAACGGTTATCTGCCTAATTAAAAAGTCCTTTCAAGTCTTTTTAATACTAGAAAATATAAATAGCAGTTACAATTAAAAATTCATTCTTACCTGCTATTTTTTTTCTAAACTATTCATCTCTGTCTCTCTCTCTCAAGCTAATTTTATCTAATTCTCACGAGCTCTCACAAATTCTTTCAAGTTCACTTTAATTTCTTGAATATCAACTGAAAGAATGGCACCACAAAAGAAGATCGTCTCTTCCACTGGGTTCACCTATGAACAGAACAACTTCACAGCATGTCTAACGGTGAATGATGCTCCTGTGGACTTTCATCCATTGATGCGATTCCTAGGAGATTGCAAAGTTTCCAAAGCTCTCAGCGAAGCACCAACAATCGTGTGTTCCTTTGTTGAAGAACTGTGGACCTCTGCAGAGATTTCACCAGATGGGAAGGTAATTTCTTATTCTTGCAAAGGTAATACCTATACTATTACTAGTACTTCATTATCTGAATGTTTAGGGTTGCCTGCAAATAATTGTGATAAGCCCCCAACTGAAGAAGAAATTAGGGACATGTTAGAATCCGTTAATTATGCAAATGCTGAAACTGGATTAGGAGAAGTTGTTAGGAAGAATCTTAGGAAAGAATGGAGTTATTTCTTTGATGCCATAATTAAAGTATTTTCTGGAAAAATAAGTAATTTTGATGCAATTACAATCAGTATGCAAGAAATTGCTTATTCTGTCCTATTTGATAAATATTTTGATTTTGGCACATTACTCCTAAATGAATTAACTGCCAAGTTAGGACCCAAGTCATCTAGGAAACATAATATCTACTTTGCAAGATTTTTCATGATGATTATTAATGCCTCTGTTGGAGAGTATGAAATAAGTGCAGATATGGAGTCCTTGGAGCCATGGATGCAAAACAAGAGGGTCTTCAAGGATCTTGTGAGAATCAACTTACACCCTAAGTTGTGCCTCATTTATCCTCCTCTTGTGCAGGTATATCTTCAAAATCTCAATCTTTTACATTCTTCTTCAAAATCTCAAATTTCTTTGCCTTCTGCAACAATGGAGGGAGATGGAAATGCCCCCATTCCTCTTACCCAAGTTGCACAACCTTCAAAACACAAGTCTAATCAAACCACCTCAGTAGTTTCTCAAAAGACTACTGTTGTAAGATCTAAGAAAAGAAAAACCACTGAGGGGAGAGTGAAGGTGGTTGATAAGGGTGAGGGAACTGGCCAACATCAAGAAAGCCAGAAGGATAAGGAGAGTGAGATTGAGAGGAACCAGCCAGCCACCAGTCCAATCTCCCAACAGATTGAGGCTATAGTAAAGGACTTGAACACATCCCTAGTTGCATCTTCTCAAAAAGATGTAACTATTGAAAAGAGGTCTCAACCAGGACCATCAGATGGGGATAAGGGTCACCAAATAATACAGCCATACAAAAGAAGAAAGAAGGTTACAAATACTGCACAGGGCACACACACACTTGCAAAGCCAAATGAAAATTTGGTGGAGCCTTCAATTTCTTCTTTTGATGTGTCTCAGAATCTTCCTGAGGCACAACCCCATTCTTTATCTGAATCTTCTCCTCAATCTCCCTCAAAAACTATTTCTTCAGAAACAGTGTTGATTGACAACTTCATTGTTTCAAATTCACCCTCTTTGCAACTCAGGGTGGAGCCAACACTCTCACCGGCATCACCAAATAAGGTTAACACCTTGGTTGATCAGGCAAATACTGTTATTTCTCTCCAGTCAATGGATATTATGCAATCAACTGATAACTTCCAACATCCATTGACTAGTTCACTTTCATCGATGGATATCCTTACATCCATCGACGAGCTCCCATCAACGGATATTCATCCATCGATGGATACTTCTTATCCATCGATTGATCCCTCAATGTCAATTCATGAATCATCCATTGAAACACTTCAGGTGGCCAATACTCTATTAGGATTGAGTGGAGTGGGTGAGGTGTGTGAGAGGCAAGGTTTGCATACCTTGGCAAAAGGAGAGTGTGTGAATGAGGGGCCCTCAAATTCTTCTGAGGTGGCAAAAGGAGAGGGTGTGAGAAAAGAGAGTCTCACCTTAGCAGGTGATGAAAAAGGAGAGGAAAGTAAGGGAGAGGTGAGAATCCAGGATGAGATCTTGATGCAAGAAAAGAGAGAAGAGAGTGAGAGAGAAAAGAATAGAGAGAAACCAATTTCACCATCTCATGAAGCATCAACTTCTAAAACTGAGCAGTTTGAAGCAGGACTCACCCAGGAGTTGGGGCTGGAGTCAGGGGGAGCTGTAGACTATGAAGTCCCTGCAGGAGGTGCAGAAGTCAACATGGAGGTGGGGGATGAAATTGATGTAAATCTTGATGCTTCAACCTTTCAACATGAAGATCCTCATTATCAAGAACTAGCAGCAGCATCTAATCAAATAGCTGAGCAAATGCTGGGTTTAGTGCAAACAGAAGAGCAATTTAGGAGTGGGAAAGAGTTTTTGGCCAGTCAACCTGATGATATATCCCACATGAATCCTGAAGATTTTGATGATAATTCTGATGATGAACTTCTAGATCCACAAGTGGCTAGTGATGAAACTAATTTGGCTGAAACAGAAAGAGCCATCATTTCTCTTTATAGAAGGTCCATGGCTGAAGTAAATGTAGTGGATCCCCTACACAGGAGAATTCTGAACTTTTACAGGGATAATTTGAAGATCCAGAAAATGCATGTCACAAGCTCCAAGTATGAATTGAAGAAAATAAGAGAAGACATTGACAGCTCAAGGATGCATTTTGACACCACCATTGACTCCAGACTCAGCCTCATAATGCTGACTAGAATCAAGCAAAGGTTGGACACTGAGTTTTCAGCAAAGGACAAGGTAATGGAATTGGAGAAAAGAGTAACCTCCATGGAACTTAACATGCAGCAAATTTTGAAGAATCAAGTCACTCAAATCAATCTTCTGGGTAAACTCTTAGAGACTCCCATACTCTCTCAGTCAGTAGCACAAGTGCCAGTTGCTGATAACAAAAAGGGGGAGAAGCAAGAAGCTGATGCATTGGAGAAAGCAAGTGGTACTGAAGCTGTGGTAAAGTCTACAGATCCCAAGAAGGAGTTGGCTCAAGACATAGTAAGGAAATTTGATGCAATTGCTGCAATTGCTAGCAAATTCAAGGAAACAAGTTCCAGTAGCTCACAACCTGGTGACAGGAAAGGAAAGGGAAAGCTAATTGAAGATGATAAAAAGAAAGCTGTCACAGGTGGAGGGGAAAGTGAAAAATTGTTGAGCAAAGCCATAGTAGTTGGCATAAGAGAAAAGAAGCAACAAGAAAGAAGACAAGAAGAATTAGCCATTCAATTGCAAAGGGAATAAGATGAAGAGGATAGGCTAATAAGAGAAGCCAGAAGAAAAGAAGGTGAAAGGAGGCCAAGGATGAAGCAAAGAGCAAACAAGCCCAAAGATGCACCAAAATCATCTGGAGTTAAAAGACCATTAGCTGATGAAGACAAAGAAGACAAGGAGAAGAAGCCAAAACAAGTCAAGACTGAAGGTCAAGCTTCTGGGAGTAATCAACCCAAAGAAATAGAGGTGTTCAAACACAAATCTGAAAAATTTGTGCCAATTAAAGCTGAGGGAATGATTGCAGCAAAAGGGCAAAGGAAGAAAGATGTTGATCTTCTTCACATTGAGTATGAAGATGGATCACACTCAACCTTCACATTCAACCAAGTATTGGATCAAGGATATGGCATCTTGAGGAAAATCTACACTATGCTCAACAGGAAGTATTATCTAACTGAAGAGCTAGGAAAGGCCATCCTTGAAAGAATGAAGAAGATAAGGGAGGCACCTGTTCAAGAAGAAAGGGATGACAGAATAAAGATCTGGAATCCTGAAGGAAGAAAAGTGCTTCATGAGCCCTTCTACTTGATGATATATAAGGACAGGGAAGGCAGAGAAAAATGCATTGATATTTGTCAAGAAATAGACAAACTGCCAAATCTGGAATTAAATCATCTGGCAAGTCAATTGGACTACAGGATTGAAGATGAGAAGATATTGAAGGGAACCCTCTACAGGAAGATGAAGGAGAATGAAGACAAGATGAATGAGTCAAGGGGAAGAAGGAGAAGATAGGAGATTCAACCTCAATCATCAAAATTATCAGAATTCATCCTTGTCTGGTATCTGATTACTTTGTCTCAAACTTTACTTATCAATATTGTAATTCTTGCTAAGAATGAAAATGTTCAGGAGTTTTGTTATCATCAACAGAAAATTTATGCATATTTTAAATATTCATAAATAGGGGGAGATTGTTAGGAATTATGAGTTTTGATGATAACAAATTACTTAGAATTTCAATAGGGACTCAAAATTATTTTGTAACTGATCAATGGATATGACTTATAAATATCCATTGACTAGGAAACCAGTTATCAGTTGAAACTTGTTTATCAACTGATAAACTGGATTGTAGCATTGATTTATGTTTCACTATCAATTGATTGTATTACCTCGATGGATGCAATGATGTAGTCAACTGATGTTATTGACTTCAATTTCTAGCTTCTCAACAGATGTGAAGAATGGCTGATCAATTGTAAATATTCTAAGTCAGAATTCTCACAAGTGAAGTGATCAACTGATGTTGAAGTCGATGGATGAAGACACTACTCAACGGATGAAAGCTATCAACTGATACAAGTCATCAATGGATAATTACAGTCAACGGATAAAGAACCATCAATGGATAAGGAGTCGATGGATAACTCAATTATCCATCGACACATCAACTGATCAACAGATATCCTATCCATCGATGGATAAGCAAAGGTGAATCAACTGATAAGCTTAACAGCATTTATCAGTTGATTAAAGTTTCCCTATTTAGCTAAAAGCCAGATATTACGGGAACAGTGCAGAAACTGAATCATTGGAAGACAGTCCTGTCAGGACTGTGAAGACTTTCTAGGCAACACAGCATCCAAGGAATATCTTAAGACAAAAGACACTTCCAGAGCTAGTTAGTTCTACAAGGAAAGCTGTGAAAAGGAGCTAGTTTCTATTTTTATGTAAACAGTATAAATTGTAATATTATATTGTTATCAGTCGATAGAAAACTAGAGTAGTAGTTTTTGTTTATATAAAAAGCAAAAACACAGTAGCAAAGAAAGAAGTTTTTAAGAAGAACTCAAGAAAAGCAAAGTAGAAAATCAGGCAGAACTTGTAATGCTTTTCTAAGTTCTACATTCAACTTTGTACGCAGCTTAGTATTTTTACTAAGATCAATTGAAAGCAAAAACTCACTAGTGGAAAAACAATCCACTAGTAATTTTTAATCTTGTTGTTTCTGTTTTCAACACTTTAGTTATCCAGTTCTTAGTTACATCAATCTTAATTAAACACTCTCTTTGTACAAACTTATTTCCGCAAGAAGTTGAATTAATTCTTAAGTTTGTATTCAACCCCCCCCCCTTCTCCAAACTTAGTGTACTTAAGGGCGAATAACATCTTCTTCCTCATCATTGTCTGAGTCATCCCAGCTTTTGCCCTCTGCTAGATAGGACTTCCCTTGATGCTTCTTTACTAAGGCATCATACTTCTCCTTGAGGTCTTCATAAGACTCTTTCTTCTCTCCTTGCTTCGGCTTTTTGCACTCTGTTGCAAAGTGGCCAAGCTCATTGCAGTTGAAGCAACGAAACTTGCTTCTGTCAACCAAGCCGGTCTTGTAGCCGCTTTTTGACACAGTTGTGGAGGAACCTCCTCTTTGAAACCTTCCAAAATTAGGTTTCTGTCTGAAAGAGGAGTTCCTTTTGAATCTCATGTTGCCAAACTTCTTGGCAACCATAGCTAGAGATTCATCTTACAGCTGATCTAGTTCTTCCAAAGTGTAGAACTCACCGTCTTCTCTGTTATCTGAAGTATGTCCAAATTCTGGAACCACATACTCCACTGTACTGTTAGAAGGTGCAACAGCCTTCACTTCTTTCTTCTCTGGTGCTTCACTATCAGTGCTTTGGATGAACTTATAACCTTACCTCTCCCATAGGTCTCTCTGGTCTGAATCTGTTCTAATTCATAGGTCTTCAGTACTCCGTAGAGTCTCTCTAGGGTAACCTCTTTCATGTCCCTAGATTCCCGGATTGCTGCAATCCTATGTTCCAGATGCTCTGGCAGAGTCAGTAAGAACTTCCTATTGACCTCCTGGTTCAAGTAATACTTCCCGTTTAGATTGAGCTCATTCATCAATTTATTCAATCTCTGAAACACCTCAGAGATACCCTCACCAGGGTTGGATCTAAACTGTTCGTACTGGGAAGTTAGAATCTCCAGTCTATTCTCTTTGACTTCTTCAGTCCCTTCATTTATAACCTCTATAGTATCCCAGATTTGCTTGGCGGTCTTGCAGTTGGCCACATGATTGTACATGTCATAGTCTAGGGATTCTATCAGTATAAGCTTGAGGTTATTGTCCAGGGATACAGCTTCCTTTTCTTCATCGTTGTAGTCTGCCGGACTTTTTGGAAACTGTCTATGAGGAATTACGACCCCATCTACCTCGTGTTCGAGAATAACTGTTATTGGAGGTTCAATGCCTTTTTCTAAGATCAAGGCATATTTGGGATTGGCGATCCCAATAAATAACTGCATCTTGTGCTTCCATAGGTTATAATGATCTTTGTCGAATGATGGAATTTTGATGCTCGTTACCTTTTGCGTACTCATCTTTAAATAAGATTAAAAGTTAAGTGTTTCAAAAAAAATATTTTAATTTCTGACTTAAAACAATTTTTGATCAGAAATAATTTTTTTTTAAAAAAATTTTCGGGAAAAAAATTATTTCGAATTAAAAATAATTTTTTGAGATCTATATGAGTTGCGAAATATTTGGTTAAGATCTGATATTTAATATATTAACCAGCTCTGATGCCAATTGTTGGTCCCTGATATTGTAGAAGGAGAGTTGAATACAATATCTGAAATTACTCGCGAATTCAGATTAATAATATAAAGTTAATTTTAATCCTGAATTATTAATTTAGGTGAAATATTGTTCAAGTAGAATATTTGATTTTAACTTGAAAAGTATTACAAAATTAATATAGTGAATAGTGTTTATATCTGATAAATTGTCTAGAATGATTTTGACATGACTTGTTCGGGTTTAACAATTTATATTCCAAACTAAGCACAGAAATCTGTGAATATTACAATGCATACAAATTTCTGAATTTGAATATTTGAACGACACTGAAATATGAAGCCAACACCTCATATTTATAGAGGTTGTAAAACTTGTATGACTATTTCATTATGACTCTTGAAAGACAAGAAATAACCCTTGTATGACTCTTGAAAAGGCTGGGCATGACTTATTTATGTCGGTATGACTCTTCAAAATTCGGTATGACTTATCTTAAAGTAATATTCGAATTTTTTTTTAATTAAATAAATGAACATGACTTATTTAATAATCAGAAAATCGGTATGACTTATCTTAAAGAACTCGGTATGACTTATTCAAACAATAAGTCGGTATGACTTATTCATAAATAAGTCGGTATGACTTATTTTTAAGTCAAAACTCGGTATGACTTATTATTATAAGTCATAATTCGGTATGACTTATATTATAAGTCATATAAAGTCCTTTTCTTTTGTAATAAATTAATTCTACTTAATTTAATTAGTTAATTTATTAATTAAATTAAATTCAACTTGAATTAATTTAATTAGATAAATTAAATAATAAATTAACTATTGTTAGTAGAATTAAAATACTATTTTTATCACCCTTGAAGTGTTCCCGTCTTTGTTTCGTCTTCAGTCATAAAACCACTTGAGATAACTGAAGAATAAATATTATTATTGACACACAAATGTACTGTCTGGTTCATTTGTGTCATACTAATAAATATTCTTTAATTATTAACTTTTTAAGTTGTGGCCTTCTGTCCTTTCTTAGCTTTACTGTCTTTCCTCTTTTTCTGGAATCTTTGCGTAGTAGGCACTTTGAAATCTTCGGAATTCTTATGAACTACTACTATTTATTCTTCACTGACGCTTGAACATATTAATGAACTTCTTCAGTGTTAAGTAGCAGGTTCAACTGAGTACTTCTGATTCTTTTGATTCTCTGTGACTAGTTGATTGTCTTCTTCTTGATTCGTGTTCGATATTTATTATTTACCACTATTTCTAGATTTAGTTGAGTTGTCATCTAATTATTACAAATAGGTCTAGTCATATGCCTTTCAAACCTCAAAATCCAAATCTAAGAAACCAACCTCAGCATGTTCTTAAAAACCTGCTGTTGTAAAAACAAAGAAAAGGAAATCAACTATTTTGGTAGATAGACTAGAAGGAGATGTAGGTCGTGAGGGAACTAGGAAACATCAAAGAACCCAGAAGAATAAGGAGAGTGGGGGTGTACAACCTCAGCCAAGCCACTCCACAGTCTCCCAAAAGACTGTGGATATTAATATGGAAAATACCACATCCATATTCCCATCCTCTCAAAAGGATGACAATATTGAAAATAGCCCACAACCAGGGGCACATAACCAAATTGGGGACACACAAGCCAAAACAGTAACACCATATGAAATGAGAAAGAAGAAAGTCACCTTTGCACATGGGGAATCACACACTGCAAAATCACAGGAAATTGTGGAGGAGCCTTCTCAAAGTCAGGTTGATGTGTCTCATATAAATGATGAGATGCAGCCCCATTCTCTCACAATTCCAATACCTTCCATTCTTACTTCTCCATCCCAACAAATTTCTTCAGAAAATATTTTGATAGATTATCAAACATTTTCAGATTCTCCTTCTTTATTCTTTAAGGAGAAGCCAACACTCTCTCCTGAATCTTCTTCACAGGATATTCAGGATTCCATTTCTCATGTTATTAAAAATATCTCTTCTTAAATAATTTCCTCAACTGTTTCTACTCCATCAATAGATGTTTCTTCATCAATTGATATTCAACCATCGACTGATAAGCCATCGATCGATGAATATCCCAAACACCTCAACTGTTAATATCTTTACATCAATTGATGCTCAATCAATTGATGTTGCACAAACACTCTTAGGAATGAGTGGGTTGAGTGAGAGACAGGATTGTAGCCTGGCAAAAGGAGAGGGAGTGAGTAAGGACATTCCTAATTCTTCCAGGAATGAGAGTGAAACACTTGAGGGCCCCACCTTAGAAGGTGCACAGAAAATGAGTGAGGGAGAGGTGAGATTCCAGGATGAGATCCTGATGTAAAATAGAGAGATGAGTGAGAGAGATAAAATAATTCTTTTATTTGCACAGGAATTAGAAAGTGAATTGATGGCAGAAGAAGTGGGATTCAAGGAGTTAGGGGGAGTACCACATGCAGAAGCTAGTGGGAGTAGAGTTGCTAAGGACATTGAAGAGGAGATTGATGCTGGTGATTTGGATCCACAGAACTTCATCCATCCTAATCCACAATATCAGGGGTTGGCTACTTCAAGTAACAGGGATGCATAACAACTTTTGGGGATTGATCATACAGAACAGAGGACAAGGAATCTGAAGGAAACTATTGCCAATACAACAGATATATGTTATATGGCACCTGAAGAGCTAGAAGAATATTCTGATGAGGAGCCATGGATGAGCACAATTGATGGTTCCTTAGAAGCTGCTGAGACTGAAATTCTCTCTCAATATAGAAAGGCAATGGTGGAAGGAGAAATTGAAGATTCTACTCAAAGGAGAATTGCTCACTGTATGAGAGAATCACTGAAGATTCAAAAGATGACAGTAAGATGAGTAAAGAGAGAACTGGAGATTATTAAGGACTCTATCTCTACCAACAAGGATGCTTTGAACAGGAGATTGAATGAAAAGCTACCATTCAATACCATGAATCACATCAAAGACAATCTCTTCAAGGAATCAAAGAACTTTACAGCTTTGGAAACTAGAGTGGGCTCTCTAAAAAAGAAAATGGATGCTATTATTGCAGGTCAAAGTCTTCATGCATCTATTCTTCAAAAATTTCTTGACAGAATGTCACCCCCTCCAATTGATGATAACAAAAAGGGGGGAATACAAAGAAGAAGGATGATGGTGATAATGGTGATGACAAAGGCAGTGGAAGTGGTGGTGTTGGTGGCTCTGGAATGGACAAGACAAGTGGCATTGGTGGTTCTGCAACAAAAAGATTCAAATACAGAAGTAATAGGGATAATCAGTCTTCAAAAAGATCTAAGTCATCTAATTCTCCCAAAGATGACTTAGAACAGAAAAAGGAAGAATTCAAGAAATTTGAAACTGATCTAGAAGCTAGAAGGATTTATAGGGAAAGAGAAACTCAATCAACGATTGAGAGAGAAAGGAAAAGAATTGTAGATTTGAATAGAAGCACAGAGTTGGTGACAGAGGCAGTAGAAAAAGGAGACTTGAATGTGTTCATTTCTCAAACAAGAAAAATAAATGAAGATGCACAAAAGGCTGCCAAAGAAAGCAACTCAAATGATGAAGCCTTTCTATCAATTGATCTTGAAGCCCTTGAAGAGAAGAAAAAAGATAAAGCCATAATGATTGAAGAAGATAAGAAAAAGAAAGAGCCAGTTGGCCAGAAGCTTCTTCAGGGAGCTATTTCTACAGGATTGTCAGATGTTGCAAGAAGAGAAAAGGAAAATGAGGAAATAGCAAGGCAAATGGAAATAGAATGGAATATGGAAGATCAATCAATGGAGCAACCACTGAGGAAAAAGAGAAAAATAGTTATGGCCAAGAAAAGGCCAAGTTCTACTCAAGAAATAGTGGTTCAGGAAAACCTTCAGGGTCAACAAGAAGCAATAAGGGAGGAGATAACAATTGAAGGTTATGATATGAAAGGAATACAAGTAATTAATGAAAAAGGACTAATTGGAGTAAGGACTCATCCTGCTACTTCTAATCAAGAGGAATCTATGAGATTGGAGTATGAAAATGGATTGAAGATCACCTATTCCATGAAAGTGATAATGACGCAGAGTTACAATGTTTTAAAGTTCATTCTTCCTCTACTCAACAGAAAGTACAAACTTAACACAAAAATTGCTCAGGAGATTCAATAGCAAATTTGAAGATTAAGGAGATCCAAGGCAGAAGCTGAACCTGATTCACCCCTAAAGCTATGGAAGTCACAGGTCCAAAAGGTGGTGTTGGAGCCAAAGTATACTATGATTTTAAAGATGTGGAGGGCAACACAAAGTTCTTTGATATTTGCAAATATCTGGACAAAATCACAGATGAAGAAATACATTACCTTATGAGGTAGCTTGGAGAAACTGACAGGGATGAAGCAATTTCAAGGAGTTCTTTCATGAGGCAGCTAAAGGAGAATGCTGATAAGAGAAGGAAGAGGAGCTAATTAAATCATGAAGATATTGAATCTATTTGCAGGAGTTATCTATCAAACTGGTATTTTCAAAATTAATGTGCTAATTAAATTTCTTGATTATATCTGAATGTTTTTATTATGGGTTTTGTTATCATCATGTAGATTTATGGTTGTTCATATCACAGACACAAATAGGGGGAGATTGTTAGGAATCTACATGTAATTTGATGATAACATTAATCTTAGAATCATAGAAATTTTATTTTATGTAACTGATAAATTGATATGAAATTTATAAATATCAATTGATCAGGAAACCATTTATCAGTTGAAATGTTTATATGAGTCAACTAATAATTTGGACTGTAGCATAGGTGTACTTAATCTATTTCAATCGATAAGGTGTAAATCAATTGATATTATTCTTATCAATTGATGTTAGAGTCGATTGATATAGATCATCAATTGATGTGTAAATTAAACTGTCAAATTATAATTATTTGAAGATAGGAAATTGCACAAGTGAAGGATGATCAATTGATATTGAGGCCTCAACAGATGAGAGATCAATTGAAGAAGCCAAGTCAGGAATTGAAGACCATCAACTGATGTGAAGACCCATCGATTGATATATATCGATCGATATCATTTATCAGTTGATAAGTCATTCCTTATCAATTGATGGATGTAAAGATCAATCAAAGAAGAACATCAGTTGATGGATTAAAGGATGAATCAATTGATATGCTTAATAGAAAATTATCAATTGATTATGACAACACAGAAAGTCTATCAGTTGTAGATCCAGAGAACAAAAGCACACCTATGGAAGACAGCCTAGGGTGGCTGTGGAGACTCAATTAGTAGCTGTCTTTCAAGTCTGTTTTCCTAAAAAGGAAAAAGGAAAAAGAGAGACAGATAAAAACAATCCTAGAATAGGAATTGTAAAATACACTTGTAGTATATAAACAAGTGTAGTAGCATTGTTAGAAATATAGAAGTTAGACAATATTTCTACAATCAACTGATCAAGCTCAAGAGCACATTGTAAGATCTGTTGATTCTTTCTAAATTTGTAAAAATGAAGCTAGGTTATCTTTAACCTAGGAACATTGAGCAAAAATATATATCTGATGGAAAAACCAATCCATCAGTAATTTTAAATCTCTCCTTGTTCATTTTAATTTTCAGTTGTTTGTTCAAACATATTCTTGTTAGTAATTGTGCTCTAGAGACAATACTTTTTATATTTTAAGGAAAATATTTATTATTAAGGATTATGTTTTATTGATTATTATTTATTTATTATGTTTTGTTTACTGCGTAATAAATTGAAAGCATAGTAAATGTCCTTGGAATTTTGATACGTATTCTATATCTTTAAGTATGTGACTTAAAAATGAGATTATATGAATAGTATCATATTCCTAAAATTCCCTAGTCGAGTATTATTATTTAAGGACAATAATAATGCACAAAGACTAGTATGTTTCTTGACAGATGATCACATCTCATTGGTCATAGGTATGAGGATACTAAAGTCAAGAACATAAGTGCATGTATCAATGCATGGCACTGGAATGACCCGCCGTGAGATTCTACATGTTAAGTAAGTGTCATAAGTAATTCTCACTGTGATAATGGTGTAATGATCCTTAGACCTGAAATCATTATATTTCTATACGAGAATTAATATACTTTGATGACATTAAAAGTTACCTTTGACCGGGTGATGATAAAAGTGGACATTGGGTATATTATGAATCGTATGAGAAATATGAATGATCTAGATGGGATTTAATCCTCCTAATTTTAGGAGTGATATTATTGGCCTCTTGTTTGAGTGAGACTATGAAATGCACGGCCGTGCTCAAATGTTGATTTGATTTTAATAGTCTACTCATCGATCAAGAAAATAAAGATTAAATTATGAAGAGGATGACACGAGACATGCCTTGAGTTTAATCTATAATATCAAGATTAAAGGGATTATATTACATGGAACATTATTCACGAAAGGCTTAATCGAATCACCGATTTATTATTATTACTTGGATAGCAATGATGTATTACTAGATGCCGCTCATTGTTTACAATTTTAATTAGATATTAAAATTGTTGCCAACGTAATAATAACCTACAGGGTCACACACAAAGAACGCTTGAAGGAGAAATAATTTAAATTAAATAAGTAATTTATTTTATTTATGATATTAATTAAGTATGACTTAATTAATTATATAAATAGAATAAATGAATTACTTAAACTAATTCCAAAATTAATAATTAATTAATTAAGTGAGACTTAATTAAATAATTTAGAATTTTGGATTAGTATTAATTATAATTGGATTATAATTAGAAAACTTATTCCTCTCTCTATATAATCTCTTTATGGGCTGATTTAATAAAAAGAGATTTTACAAAAACCCTAGCCGCTTTGAGAAAAGAGGAAGATAGAGAGAGAAGAAGTTTTCGGGTGCTAGTACACATCAATCCTTCATGAAAAGTGTTCGTGTGGATACCGTAGAGCGTAGATCGCGAGAGCGGGACACGTGGTGATTAAACAAGCTTTGGACCTCCATTAATCTTCCATTAATGAACTGTTAAAGCTTCTAAAGGTATTTATTCTTTATCTCCGAATTAAATCTTTTGTTTTCGCATGGATCCTGCGGAGGGTTTCGCTATTTTGATTTATTTTTCGCGTTTATTCCGCTGCGTTTGTGTCACGAAACCCTTCAATTCTATCAATCTAACAAACATTAAGAGCAAATATTAAAAGTCCTAAAATGTTTTAATATTTGTATTCAACCCCCCCTCTCCAAATATTGACATTGTTTTTAGGAATAACACAATTGATTATATATTTACTTATCGATGGATAGTTGTAAGCTATCGACAGATAAATATATCAATTGATGATATATTTATTTATCGATGGATAAGTTAATTACCAGTCGATGACCTGAAATTTAAAGGGGTCCATGTCATCAATCGATTTGTACAAAATCTAGCCGTTGATTACTTATTTTATCAATTGATTAATAAATACATTCCGGTATGTATAACAGACAATTGCCAAAAATGGTAATTTCTACTTTTTATTTTTCTTCCAACAGTCTATTAAGTTCTATTTTGAGTAAGAAAGTAAATGGGAACTCAGTAAATATAAATAGTGAGATTAAAACAGCTTTTAATTCTTACTTGCAATTTTTACTAACGATTTCTCTGTCTCTGTCTCTGGCTCTCTCAATCTACGAACTCAATCCCTAACCCTTTTTCTCTCTGTATCTATCTCTTGCTAAGAACCCTAATCTACTATTGTCTAATTGTTGTTTCTGCTTTATTACTAACAAGTTTGCCAGTTAATTCTCATCTACATCTTTAAACACAATTATGGCATCATCAAAGAAAGTCTCACAATCAGGATTCTACTATGAGCTCAATAACTTCATTGCTTGCACTATGGTGGAGGAAGCCCCAACAGAATTCCATCCTCTAATGGAATTCCTAAGAAGTTCAAGGATCTCAAAGGCCCTCTCGGAAGCACCAAAAATAGTGTGCAATCTAGTTGAAGAGTTCTGGACAACAGCAGAGGTAGCGGATAATTTTTCTTCAATCTCCTTTGATTGCAAAGGATAAAGGTATATCCTAAACACTGTAGTCTTTGGTGAGTGTTTAAATCTTCCTGCAAATAATATAGAAAATGCACCCACTGACACAGAGATTAGAAGCATGCTTAAAGAAATCAATTACACTACTCCTGATGCTAGTCTATGTAGTATTGTTAGAAAGAATCTAAGAAAAGAATGGTCTTATTTCTTTGATGCAATTATAAAGTGTTTTTCTGGTAATGTTAATAATTTGGATGCAATAACAACAAGTATATAACAAGTAGGGTATAACATTTTATATAATAGATATCATAACTTGGGAAGCATGTTACTCAATGAAATATCTGTCAAATTGAGAAACAAGCTTAATAGATCTAATCATTTTTATTATGCTAGATTTATCATGATTATTATTAACCACTTTTTCAAGGATATTGAGATTGACAGGAGTACAGAAACTTTGGATTGCTGGACACAAAACAAAAGGGTCTTCAAAGACTTGGTAAGAATCAATCTTCACAGTAATGTGGAATTGAATTATCCACCTTTTGTTCAGGTATTTATCTCTACCTTAATTATTTCCAATCCCCAATCTTCTTTACCTTCTGTAGCTATGGAGGGAGTTATATTGACCCCAACCCTTCTACCCAAGCCACACATCCAGTTTCTAAGTCCAAATCTAAAAAGCCAACATCAAAAGTTTCCCAAAAACCTGTTGTTGTAAAATCCAAGAAAAGAAAAACACATGTTGTGGTAGATAGACTAGAAGAAGAGGTAGGTGGTGAGGGAACTGGGGAACATCAAAGAACCCAGAAGGATAAGGAGAGTGAGGGTGTGGACCTCAGCCAAGCCACTCCACAGTCTCCCAAAAGAATGTGGATGTTAATATGGAAAATACAACACCTCTATTGTCATCCTCTCAAAAGGGTGATAGTATTGAAAATAGCCCACAACCAGGGGCACAGAACCAAATTGGGGACACGTAGGCCAAAGTAATAACTCCATATGAAAGGAAAAAGAAGAAAGTCACCTTTGTACATGGGGAATCACACACTGCAAGATCACAGGAAACTGTGGTGGAGCCTTCTCAAAGTCAGTTTGATGCATCTCATATAATTGATGAGATGCATGTTAGGGAGTATACTGAACTATTCGTTTGAAGTATATGACATTGTCTTTTTTTATTGAGAATCTTGAATGCGTATTTTAACACTGTTTGTATATTATATATTGTGGATAATCTAGTATCAAGTGGGATAACAGAAGATTAGATTGTCAGTGTCTATATATAATATAATAAATGTTCACAGTTTAAGTGGAGTTAAACAAACCACTGGAATGACTGAAGTATTATTTGGAAATAATCTATCTTGATTATTGAATAATACTTGTATGCTTTGTGTATATTGAACGGGATTAAAATATTAGAATTGTTCTTCTATTCTGATAATAAAGAAGAACTAAGATTCTATAATATTATTATTGCTTAGGTTCTTAATCCGGATACAGTGATTGACACTTGTATGCAATGCACATGTTTTGATTCATATGTGATGTGATTTTTTGTTAATCACAATATTATATTTTGGACAATGACATTGCATACAGGGTGGGATATTGACTATAAAAGGAAACCGTGTCCGAAAATATTCGGGTGATGATGTCCTCTTGAAAGCTCATAAAGATAATTATGCTTTAGTCCTGCAGGCAGATTTGTTCTCGCATAATTATAAGGTTGAGTGGATGATCAAGGATAAAAGATATTGATTAAATTAATTATCAGAAATTAATTTAATTAATGGACATTCGATATCTTAAACATGGGGAATTTAATAAGCAAATAATATTGGAGCCGAATTAAATAATTAAATTACGGCATTAGGAGAGGTAGTGCAAATATTAATTCTTTAGTGGATTGAATTAATATTTAATGACATTGGGCTTGACCCAGAATGTCATTGGAAGGCCCGACCTAATTATCCAGGATCCCTACTGTAGCCTATATATTCATCTTATTCTCTTCTAGCTATGAGTTGGAAATACTAGGGTTTTTGTGAGCAGCCGTTCAAGGAGGCAACCAAGAACTAGGGTTCCAAGATCTCAAAGTTAGAAGGGAGGCAACCTTGGGAGGATCGAAGGCCACACTTCACTCAAGGTGAATACGGGAATACAGTAGAAGACGTGGATTTGAATCGCTTGCGCCGTAGCGATTAAGGTTAATTTTCTATTCAAACTCGTTCGTTTTCATATCATAAAACGCAGCATCATGATTCGATTGTCCCAACAATTGGCATCAAGAGCCAGGTTCTAGGGTTCTGCGTTATATGATATGATGTCCATGTCGTAATTATGTATGTATATAGTGGTGGGTTTGTATTGTTTTTTTGATGCAGGTTGTTATCCACTATTATGGCCATGGTTGTAATTATGTTTTTGGATCCCACGTGGTTTATCGTGGTTGTAAATTAAATCATGAGGGTTGATCATGATTAGTTTTAATTTTTGATTTCTATTTTGATTGTAATCTTGTAATTCGAATTGTATTCAATTTAGATTATGATCTGATGTAATAGAATAGATTTTTCTGTTGTATTTGTCGTATGTAATTGTTTGATCGACGAAGATGCGAGAAACAGAGTTTTTCCGCTGCTATATGCTGTTTTTGTGGCTGCTTCGCTGTTCTGGCTACAGATTTTGCATACGATATCCGATTGGGGCGAATAATATCTTTTCGGAAACGGCAGATTTTTCAAGCCATTCTGAGCTCGTTTAGGCAGTCAAACAGGCGGCTGAAGATTTTCGAAAATTTATCGATGGATGATTTTGAAGATTATTCTTCAGGGCCATAATAGTGGATGTATTTTATTATGTTTTACATAATGTTTGCTGATCTTGATTATTACTACTATGTGTTCCATGTTTGTTTGTTATGCCATGTGATACTAACCCTTCGCATGCTAGAACGACATGGACATAGGGCTGTTTTATTATGCTTTAATCATGATGAGTATGCTGCTATGTTATGTGTTATATGTATTGTTATTATGATACATGTGGACTGCGAAAAAATAACATAGGACGATGCATCTAGATAAAATCCTCATAGTAAAATACTAAGTGGGAGAGGGAATTAATTTGGTATTAAATCCCATGGTCTCCATTATTGTTTGTATGTAATTTAACACTAAGTCGAATATAAATTATGTATACGTCACCCATCATGGCATGTAATTTATGGTGTCTAGAGTGTTATGGAAATTACTAGAACAAACTTCTAAAATTAATTATGAATATTAGAAGGTACATATGTCACCCAACGTGGCGTACTAAGTTTCATAGAATTCAAATAATAAAAGGATACCCTATTTTTTGATAGCTTTCACGCTCAACTAGGAAGAGAATCTAAAATAACACATCTTTGAGTATTCTTGCATTGGTGTCTAGGAAAGCGTGCAGCTTACCTGGCCATTTAGATTGGTGTCTAGAAAAGTGGTTAGCCTCTTGGCAATGCTTCCACCGGCCTGGCCAGTCAGTCTGAATACTCTTTAGATTTGTAATTTTAGTAGTATCTTATTGTTGGGAGCAAGAATTTATCATAGTCAAAAGGCGCATCTGGTATTATTATTATTAATTTAAGATTTAATAATGGTATACACTTAGCTATGAAAAATAATATAGATCACCCTAACGTGACTAATTATTTAGTAGTAAGACCGAAGTAACATTTAAATAAATTTAGGTGGTATATAAGTCACCCAACGTGGCATACCGGAAACCTATGGTGTTTAAGTGTTGGTGTTTTAATTTTAAATAATTGTTAGAGGAACCAATTTTTTTAAACACCCTCTAATTATGTGTTATATGTATGATTCTCAGGATATAATGGGCTTTAATCCACTTTTTACCATACTTAAGGATAACAAACTTACTGGACCTAACTATATTGAATGGAAACGTAATTTGGACATTGTGTTGACTGTTGATGAGTACAAATTTTGCATTAATGAACCCAAGCCAGAGGAGCCTGCTGAGAATGCTTCTGAAGTTGAGAAGGAGTATTATAAGAAGTGGATTAAGGCTGATGAGATGTCGCGATGTTACATTCTGGCAGCAATGTCAGGTGTTTTGCAGCATCAGCATCAGGCTATGGCCACTGCTTCAGATATGCTCTTTAATCTCAAAGAACTTTTTGGAGATCAGAATAGGGCTGCAAGGCAAGTAGCAATGAAAGCTTTAATGAACACTCAGATGGCTGAAGGGACACCTGTAAGGGATCATGTTCTCAGGATGATGTCACATCTGAATGAGATGGAGATCCTTGGTGCTGAGGTTGATGGGGAAACCCAGATCGATATCATCCTTATGAGTTTACCCAAAAGTTTTGAGCAGTTCCGCTTGAATTACACCATGAACAAAAGAATGTATAGTCTTGCGGAACTTCTGACAGAACTTCAGGCAGCTGAAGGACTTTTTCAGCAGAGTGTTCAAGTCAATGTGGCTGAGAAACCTTCTTCTTCTAAGCCGAAAGCCAAGAAGAAGAAAAAGGCTCAGACACAGAAAGTTGTGAAAGCTGTGGGAGTTCAAGGTGGTGCTGTGAAAAAGCCCAAGGGCAAGTGCTTCAGGTGCAAGCAGTCGGGTCACTGGAAACAGGATTGTCCTCTTCCTAAGAAGAAAAACAATACTGGTATGTCTCTTTCTCTAGTTACAGAAACATATATAGCGGCTATATCTACGAGCACTTGGTGTGTAGATACAGGAGCCACTGATCATGTTTGTAATTCTATGCAGGGGTTCCAGCAATCCAGAATGCTTAGAGATGGCGAGATATATGTGTTCATGGGAGATGCTACGAAAGTAGCAGTAGTTGCAGTGGGAGATGTTAATTTATCTTTTGGTGATGATAGGAATTTGGTTTTGAACAATTGTCTTTATGTACCTTCGTTTAGAAGGAATTTAATTTCGGTTTCTAAACTTGCTTTGGATGGTTATAATGTTTGTTTGGATCATAATGTTTCAATTATGAGGAATAAACTAGTTATATGTTCTGGTACATTGCAAGACAATTTATACATAATCACTCCTAATCAACCTGCACTGCAACTACAACATAGGGTATTAAATAACACATCTTCTATCACTACTAAAAGAAAGGAACCTTCTTCTTTGAACCAAACATATCTTTGGCACTTAAGATTAGGTCATATTAACTCGAGGAGGATTCAAAGACTGGTAGTAGATGGGCCTTTAGGCTCATTGGCAGTGGAGCCATTTCCAGTCTGTGAATCCTGTTTGGAAGGTAAAATGACCACTAGGCCTTTTAAGGCAAAGGGGAATAGAGCCAAAGAAGTGTTAGAATTGGTTCATACTGATTTATGTGGACCCATGAATATTCAAGCAAGAGGTGGTTATGAATATTTTGTCACTTTTATTGATGATTATTCTAGATATGGATACATTTATTTGTTGCGCCGTAAATCAGAGTGCTTTGACAAGTTCAAGGAGTACAAAACTGTAACGGAGAAGCGACATGGAAAATGTATCAAGTCACTACGATCAGATCGTGGTGGCGAATACTTGCTTGGAGAATTTAGGGATTATTTATCAAAGAATGGGATCATGTCTCAGTTGACTGCACCTGGAACACCCCAACAGAATGGTGTAGCGGAGAGAAGGAATCGTACTCTTTTGGAGAGTGTTAGATCGATGATGAGTTATTCAGAATTACCCAAGTCGTTTTGGGGACATGCTTTAGAAACAGCAGCTTATCTTTTGAATTTAGTTCCTTCTAAGTCAGTTCCTAAGACTCCAAAAGAATTGTGGACTGGTTCAAAACCTAGCCTAAGACATATTCGGATATGGGGTTGTCCAGCACATGTGTTGAACAAGAACGTGACTAAGTTAGAATCTCGTACAGAAGTAAGGCTTTTTATAGGCTATCCCATAGGAACGAAAGGATATTTATTTTATAGTCCTAAGGATCGGGATGTCATTGTTAGTACCAATGCTAGATTCCTAGAGGAGGACTATATGATGAACCATAAACCCATGAGCAGTGTCGTTTTAGAGGAACTAGTGGGAGAGACAAATAATGAACAAGTGCCAATAGTACAAGTAGAACAGCCACAAGAGAACACACAACCTATCACTAATACCACACCGGTGTCTCGTCGTAGTGGGAGGGTTATTCGTAAACCCAGCAGATTCATGTTATTGGGAGAGTCTTCGGACTTGGTCTCTGAGGAACATGATGAGGATCCCATGACATACGAGGAAGCACTGCAAGACAAAGATGCAGATCTATGGCAAAAAGCAATGAAATCTGAGATGGAATCTATGTATTCAAATCAAGTCTGGGAGCTCGTGGAACCACCCAAAGGTGTAAAACCCATTGGATGTAAGTGGATCTACAAGAGAAAAAGAGGATCTGACAAAAAGGTAAAAGCTTGGAAAGCAAGACTTGTTGCGAAAGGGTATACTCAGAAAGAAGGGATCGATTATGAGGAAACCTTTTCGCCAGTAGTCATGCTAAAGTCGATCCGGATTCTTTTATCTATAGCAGCTCATCTCGATTATGAGATTTGGCAAATGGATGTCAAGACAGCTTTCCTAAATGGGAGTCTTGATGATGAGATCATCTATATGCAACAACCAGAAGGATTCATTAAGGAAGGCCAAGAGCATCTGGTATGTAAGCTTAAGAAGTCCATTTATGGACTTAAACAAGCTTCTAGGTATTGGAATATTCGCTTTGATCAGGTAATCCAGACATACGGATTTGATCAATGTCCAAGCGAGTCGTGTGTGTACAAGAAATGTGAGGGTAGTTCAGTGACTTTTCTAGTGCTATACGTAGATGATATTTTACTCATTGGAAACAATGTAGGGATGTTATCAGTGGTAAAGGCATGGTTGTTCAAACAGTTCAAAATGAAGGACTTAGGTGAAGCGGCATACATCCTTGGGATCAAAGTTATAAGGGATCGCAAGAAAAGGATGTTGGCTTTATCCCAAGAGCCCTATATTGATGAGGTATTGGCTCGTTTTAACATGCAGGACTCCAAGAAGGGTAACCTACCTTATAAACATGGAGTTGCTCTATCAAAGAAACAGTGTCCTAAGACACTAGAGGCGATAGAGAGCATGAAAGCGGTTCCCTATGCTTCGGCATGCGGAAGCTTAATGTATGCAATGTTATGTACGAGACCTGATATTTGTTTTGCCGTGGGCATGGTTAGCAGATATCAGTCAAACCTAGGACAGGATTGGAGTGCAGTAAAGGCTATACTCAAGTACCTGAGAAGGACTAAGGAGTATATGCTAATTTACAAGGCCTCAGATTTGTTACCTCTAGGATATACCGATTCAGATTTCCAAGCAGATAGAGATAAGAGGAAATCAACCTCGGGATATGTGTTTACCTTAGGAGGTGGAGCTGTAATATGGAGGAGTGTAAAGCAGAAATGCGTTGCTGACTCTACCATGGAAGCCGAATATGTGGCAGCTTCGGAGGCAGCCAAAGAGGCAATATGGTTCAGAAACTTTCTTTTGGACATAGATGTGGTACCTAATTTGCCTAGGAGCTTGACAGTGTATTGTGATAACACTGGTGCTGTGGCAAATGCAAAGGAACCGCGAGACTATAAGGCAGCAAAACACATCGAGCGTAAGTATCACCTTATACGACAATTCGTTAAGCGAGGAGATATTATTGTGACTGATATAGCATCAAAGGACAACCGGGCAGATCCTTTCACAAAGAGCTTACCAGCTAAGGCTTTTGAGCAGCATGTGGAGGCGATAGGAGTCAGATGTATGGTCACATAATAGTTATTTAATTGGTAGTGGATTGCTTGTAATATAACACTGATATACTCAAAGAATAGCTTGAGTATAAGTGGGAGATTGTTAGGGAGTATACTGAACTATTCGTTTGAAGTATATGACATTGTCTTTTTTATTGAGAATCTTGAATGCGTATTTTAACACTGTTTGTATATTATATATTGCGGATAATCTAGTATCAAATGGGATAACAGAAGATTAGATTGTCAGTGTCTATATATAATATAATAAATGTTCACAGTTTAAGTGGAGTTAAACAAACCACTGGAATGACTGAAGTATTATTTGGAAATAATCTATCTTGATTATTGAATAATACTTGTATGCTTTGTGTATATTGAACGGGATTAAAATATTAGAATTGTTCTTCTATTCTGATAATAAAGAAGAACTAAGATTCTATAATATTATTATTGCTTAGGTTCTTAATCCGGATACAGTGATTGACACTTGTATGCAATGCACATGTTTTGATTCATATGTGATGTGATTTTTTGTTAATCACAATATTATGTTTTGGACAATGACATTGCATACAGAGTGGGATATTGACTATAAAAGGAAACCGTGTCCGAAAATATTCGAGTGATGATGTCCTCTTGAAAGCTCATAAAGATAATTATGCTTTAGTCCTGCAGGCAGATTTGTTCTTGTATAATTATAAGGTTGAGTGGATGATCAAGGATAAAAGATATTGATTAAATTAATTATCAGAAATTAATTTAATTAATGGACATTCGATATCTTAAACATGGGGAATTTAATAAGCAAATAATATTGGAGCCGAATTAAATAATTAAATTACGTCATTAGGAGAGGTAGTGCAAATATTAATTCTTTAGTGGATTGAATTAATATTTAATGACATTGGGCTTGACCCAGAATGTCATTGGAAGGCCCGACCTAATTATCCAGGATCCCTACTGTAGCCTATATATTCATCTTATTCTCTTCTAGCTATGAGTTGGAAATACTAGGGTTTTTGTGAGCAGCCGTTCAAGGAGGCAACCAAGAACTAGGGTTCCAAGATCTCAAAGTTAGAAGGGAGGCAACCTTGGGAGGATCGAAGGCCACACTTCGCTCAAGGTGAATACGGGAATACAGTAGAAGACGTGGATTTGAATCGCTTGCGCCGTAGCGATTAAGGTTAATTTTCTATTCAAACTCGTTCGTTTTCATATCATAAAACGCAGCATCATGATTCGATTGTCCCAACAATGCAGCCCCATTCTCTTTCTATTCCAATTCTCTTTATTCTTCCTTCCCATTCTCATCAAATTTCTTCAGAAAATGTTCTGATAGATAATCAGACATTTTCATATTCTCCTTCTTTATTTTTCAAGGAGAAGCCAACACTCTATCCTGAATCTTCTTCCCAGGAAATTCAGGATTCCATTTCTCACATGATTACAAATATTACTTCTCAAATTATCGCATCAATTGTTTCTACTCCATCAATTGATGTTCCTTCATCAATTGATATTCAATCATCAACTGATAAGTCATCGATCGATACTCAAGATCAATCGATGGGTATGCATTAATCGATGGATATCCCAAACACTTCAACTGATAATATCTATACATCAATTGATGCTCAATCAATTGATGTTGCACAAACACTCTTAGGATTGAGTGATGAGTGAGAGGCAGGATTGTAGCCTGGCAAAAGGAGATGGAGTGAGTGAGGACATTCCTATTTCTTCCAGGAATGTGAGTGAAACACTTGAGGGCCCTACCTATGAAGGTGCACAAGAAATGAGTGAGGGAGAGGTGAGATTCCAGGATGAGATCCTGATGCAAAATAGAGAGATGAGTGAGAGATATAAATCTATTTTACTATTTGCACAGGAATTGGAAAACGAGCTGATGTTAGAGGAGGAAGGTGTCAATGAGATAGGGGGAGCATCAAATGCAGAAACTAGTGGGATTGATAAGGAAATTGATGTTTGTGATTTGGATCCACAAAATTTCATTCATCCTGATCCACAATATCAAGGGTTGGCTGCTTCAAGTAATAAGGATGCAGAACAACTACTGGGGATAGAGCACACAGAACAAAGGACCAGGAATCCGAAGGGGAGCATTGTCAATACAACAGACACATGTTATGTGGCACCTAAAGAGTTGAAAGATGATTCTGATGAGGAGCCATGGATGAGCCCAATTGATTGTTCATTAATAGAAGCTGAAAATGAGATTCTTTCTCAGTATAGGAGAGCAATGATAGAAGGAGAAATTGAAAATCTAAATTAAAGAAGAATTGCTCACTATATAAGGGAGTCATTGAAAATTCAAAAGATGACAGTAACAGGAGTAAAAAGAGAATTAGAGATCATAAAGGATTCTATCACTACCAACAAGGATGCATTAGAGAGAAGATTAGATGAGAAGTTACCAATTAATACCATGGGTCAAATCAAGGACAAACTTTTCAAGGAATCTAAAAATTTTACAACTTTGGAAACTAGAGTGGGATCTCTAGAAAACAAGATGGATGATATAATCAGAGGCCAGAATCTAGATTCTTCCATTCTTCATAAATTTCTTGACAGAATGCCACTACCTCCTCCAATTGATGATAACAAAAAGGGGGGGAAATACAAAGAAGAGATATGGTGATGGTGATGGCAAAGGTAGCGGTGGTGTTGGTGGGAGTGGTATGGACAAGTCTAGTGGTATTGGAGGTTCTGCAACTAAAAAGACCAAATATGGAAGCAACAGAGATAATCAATCTTCAAAAAGATCTACGTCACCCAAAGATGACTTAGAACACAAAAAGAAAGAATTGATGAAGTTTGAAGATGATCTAGAAGCTAGAAGAATTCTAGGGATAGAGAAACTCAATCAATGATTGAGAGGAAAAGGAAAAGAATTAAAGATATAAAGAAAATCACTGAATTTGTGACAAAGGCAGTAGAAAAAAGATACTTGAATGAGTTCATTGCTCAAACAAGAAAAGTGAATGAAGATGACCAAAAAGCTGCCAAAGAAAGTAAATCAGATGCTGAAGCCTTTCTAACAATTGATCTTGAAGCCCTTGACGAGAAGAGGAAGGGAAAATCCATAATGATTGAAGAAGAAAAGAGAAGGAAAGGGCTAGTTGCACAGAAGCTTCTTCAAGGAGCCATTTCATCAGGATTGTCAGATGTTGCAAGAAGAGAAAAGGAGAATGAAGAAATAGCAAGGCAAATGGAAATGGAATGGAACATGGAAGATCAATTAATGGAACAGCCACTGAGAAAAAAGAGGAAAATAGTTATGGCCAAGAAAAGGTCAAGTTCTATTCAAGAAAGAGTTGTTTAGGAAAACCTCCAGGGTAAACAAGAAGAAATCAAGAAGGAGGTTACAATTGAAGGATATGATATGAAAGGAATACCAGTGATCTATGAAAAAGTGCTAATTGGAGTGAGGACTCACCCTGCAACCTCTAATCAAGAAGAATCTATAAGGTTGGAATATGAAAATAGAGTGAAGATCACTTATTCATTGAAGGTGATAATGAAGAAAAGCTACAATGTTCTAAAAACCATCCTTCCTCTACTCAACAGAAAGTATAAACTTAACACAATAATTGCTCAGGAGATTCAACAACAAATTTCAAAGCTAAGAAGATCAAAGGCAGAAGCTGAACCTGATTCACCTCTTAAGCTATGGAAGTCTCAAGTCAAAAAGGTGGTGTTGGAGCCAAAGTATGCAATGATTTTTACAGATATGGAGGGCAACACAAAGTTCCTAGATATCTGCAAATATCTGGACAAAATCACAGATGAAGAAATACATTACATTATGAGGCAACTTTGAGAGACTGATAGGGATGAAGCAATTTTGAGGAGTTCTTTCATGAGGAAACTAAAGGAAAATGCTGAGAAGAGAAGGAAGAGAAGCTAATTAAATTATGAAGATGGTGAAGACATTAAAGAAGCTTGCAGGAGTTATCTATCAAACTGGTACTTCCAAAATTAAAAAGTGCTATTTAAATTTCTTGATTCTATCTGAATGAAAATTATTAGGGGTTTTGTTATCATCAAGTAGATTTATGCATGTTCATATCACAGATACAAATAGGGGGAGATTGTTAGGAATCTACATGTAACTTGGTGATAACAGTAATCTTAGAATCATAGAATTTTTTTTTGATGTAACTGATCAAGTGATATGAAAATTATAAATATCAATTGATCAGGAAACCATTTAACAGTTGAAGTGTTTATATGAATCAACTGATAATTTGGACTGTAGCATAGGTGTACTTAGTCTATTTCAATGGATAATGTATAAATCAATTGATAATATTCTTATCAATTGTTATTAGAGTCGATTGATATAGATTATCAATTGATGTGTAAATTAAACTGTCAAATTGTAATTATTTGAAGACAGGAAATTGCACAAGTAAAAGATGATCGATTGATATTGAAGCATCGATGGATGAAAGATCAATCTAAGAAGCCAAGTCAAGTATTGAAGAATATCAACTGATGTGAAGACCCATCGATTGATATATCGATTGATAACATCTATGAATCGATAAGTCATTATTTATCAATCGATGGATACAAAGATCAATCGAAGAAGAACATCAGTTGATGGATTAAAGGATGGATCAATTGATATGCTTAACAGCAAATTATCAATTGATTGTGACAACGCAGAAGGACTATTTGTTGTAGATCCAGAGAAAAAAGTAAACCTATGGAACAGAGTCTAGGATGGTTGTGAAGACTCAATCAGAAGTTGTCTTTCAAACCTTTTTCTAAAATGGAAAAAGGTAAAAGAAAGGTAGGTGGAAACAATCCTAGAACAGGAATTGTAAAAACACACTTGTGGCATATAAACAAGTGTGGTAGCATTGTTAAAAAATAGACAAGTTAGACAATATTTCTTATTCAACTGTTCAGCCTTAGAGCACATTGTAAGAACAGTTGATTTATTTTCTAACCTTGTAAAAATGAAGCTAGGTTTCTTTTAACCTAGAAACATTGAGCAAAAATATACACTGATGGAAAAATCAATCCATCAGTAATTTTAAAATCTCTTTGTTCAGTTTTAATTTTCAGTTTTAATTTGTTCTAATATATTCTCTCGAACTCTCAAACATCAAGAACAAATATTAAAAGAAGTAAAAAAATTTAATATTTGTATTCAACCCCTCCCCCTTCTACAAATATTAGCATAGTTCTGGGAAATAACAAGTTTGTATACACACTATGAGAGTTTATATTCATATATCAATAATACAAACAATATTCGTCCATATCTTTGTGTTTTTTATTTTTTCTGAATTTAAAGATTTAATTTATATTAAGTTGATTTTAATTAGGCGAAAATAGCACACAAGTATTCAACCCCCTTCTACTTGTGTAACTGGGAAAACAGTAATATCCATGTGAAATTGTCTTAATATTAAATAATAAATTAGTTATCCATACTCTCTTAAATAATTACTCGATCATCTTAAATAATTACTAAAATAATCAGAGCCTTACAATTTTTTGGTTTATCTTCACTAGTTCTTCGTCCACAACACTATTCTTTGGAACACGAGCCTTTTCCCTGAAAATGGCCCAATCAGGCTCTTCTCCTTTTGACAACCTCCCTTCACTTACCTATTTAAAATAAAGCAACATTAAAATATATTTTGTGAAATTAACTTTATAACAAGGTTCAATTTTTACCTCTTCCTCTTTTAAATCAATATAGCCCTTCCTTGATAAGCGATGATGATATTTTCTTTTATGGACTTTCTCACTTTGTATTTTATGAAGTTCCTGCATACAAATTAATAATCAGTTTTTTTATAAATTATATGACCTTTTTTGATTTTCTGCAAGTTTTATTCATTATTAATATCTATTACTCCCTCCGTCCCATTGATTTGTATACAAATCAAATGGGCACGGAGGACAAGAAATAATAAAAAAAATGATAGTGTAATAGTAAAGTTAGGTAAAAAGTGGGTAAAGTGGTGGGACCTATTAATATTTAATAATAGATTTGAGATAGTGGAGGAAAGTAGTGGGTATAATAGTATTTTTATATTATGAATTTGAGATAGTGGAGGAAAGTTAGTGGGTGTAATAGTATTTTTTATTATTAAAAATTTACTATTTTTGGAATGTATACAAATGAGAGGGACATCCAAAAAAGAAAAGTGTATAGAATTGAATGGGACAGAGGGAGTACTCATTATTAATATCTCCTATAGTTTTTATACTTTCCTATATATTTCCTATAATTTTTATAAATATATGTGCTAGTATTGATGGTATACCTTCCAACTTTCGGCAAACCTCTCTGCAACAAACTTTTTCCAATGAGCTCTACCAACAAAAGAATAGTTTTTAGGGGGCTTAGTCAATTTCTTCTTCTGTCCAAAAAACGGCAAGACAAACTTTCGCGTTAAATCAGCCTTGAACTGCCTCCACTTGATGCCCACAGACTTGAGTACATAGTCATCATACTCTGGCTTCATATTGAATGCATCCTATACAAAAGACAAAAAAAATATAAAAACTTCATACAATTTAAAAATTCTAGCAGAGCAAAGAATTGTAAAACTTCGTACAATCTAAAAACTATAGAAAACCAATAATTATAAAAGCTAATATTACTTGAACATCTTCCCATATTTTTTTATTTTAAATCAGTAGTGACGTTTGAACATCTTGAAATGTCAATAGGGATCATGATTCTAGCTAACATACCTATATATGACTGCAATGTACACTTGGTTGACCCAATAAGATTTTCACATTCATTGTATCTGACTTTGTAATTCTTGCCTTCAACTTTCTTTTTGGCCACCTTGTGCATATCACAAACACTACATTGACCTCCTGATTTCTGTTTGACCGATTCAGTTTAGTGATTGTATCTTGCTTTGATTCAGATTTAGAGGCTTTAAATCCTTCATTTGGTTTGCCAGCTCTGGACATTGTGTGGTGGTGTCAACGATGCAATCAGGCTTATCTTTCAATTCATCTTTACTCAAAGGTATTCTATATACAAAAATTAGTGTGATAACAAATATGTTACTAATTTCTATTTCTCTTATCAGGTTATTGGCAAATGTCCAACACAATTAGTTTAGCTACTTCTTATGTGTTGTTTTTATATGATAACAAATATGTTACTAATTTGTAACATTAGTGGACTTAAAAAAATCAAACCTTTCAGAGTTTTAACTGTTGACTATTTCCCTCATTCCGCTACTGATGGTCCTTACTATATAATCAAATTGTTAGTCAAGTCCATGTTACAGAGTTTTTTTCTTCAAATTAGATTAAAATCTTGTATGTTTTATGTTTAGCCGTTTATATGAGAGCATTATTATAATATTATGAGAGCATTATTTTAAAAAGGATTAAATTTTATATTTGAAACTAGTTTTTCATATTGCATTTAAAGAAATAACATATTACAAGTAAAAATTACAAGTCAAACAATAATGACAACAACATATTAGAAACGACATAGTGTACCTCTTTTAATTCCCCTAGCTTAGATTTTTTCTGCTTCTGAGGTGCCATTAAATCTGTAAAAAAATATGTAAAAAGAATCATTATAGACAATTCAGTACACAGAAATGCAATGCCATAACAATTTATATATATACAAGTAAAAATAATTTGACAAGTTAAAGAATTAGTCATTATAAATGTAACTAGACCAAAAGGTACATACAAATTGCAAGTCAAACAATTACGACATGAACAATAAGATTAAAACGACATAGTGTATAGAGAAATAATAGATCATAATATTAAATATATCATTGTTTGACCCAAATGTCCTCTATATTAGGTCTTTGATTGCTAACACTAGGATATATATCATCAGTTTCTTCACATATCAGGATTTCATAGCATAATGGGGGATGCTCTAAGGTGGTGTCTCCAAGATAATCGTTATAGTACACTTTATGATAGTCTCGAGTGGTAGACTTTAGTACAACTGACCATCTACTATTGACTGGATCTTTAACATAAAAAACCTACTTCACTTGGTCAAGAAAAATGTATATATCTTTCTTGTAGCCTTGTCGACTAAAGTGTACTAGAGTAAAGCCGAGCTCATCAACCTTTACACCCTTATCATTTGCCCATCTGCACAGGAATAAGTGAGCTTTAAATGCGTGGTAATCCAACTCCCATATTTCTCCAATTACCTCGTAACAAGTCATATCACACTCTACAAGATTTAAATCCTTAGCACTAGACACTTGGACTGTCTTGGCTACTAATGACACGCCACTATTTTGCACAACCCTTGCATCTTCTCGATCCTTTATGAAGTATCAAACACCATTAACTAAATAACCTCCATACATCAAAACTTTGTAAAAGATGGATTTCCTACTAGCCATCTTATTGTTTCAGAAACACCGCCATTATTTTCCCTCATCTCACTGCTAACCTGAAATAAATATAGTAAGAAATTTCTTAGAATCAGGCATAAACAACCATGATTAAAAAAATACAATAAATCCTACTTTTTTTTCAAACCAATCAGTGAACGTTCTATTATGCTCTCCCAACAGCCATTGAATAGGCTTCTTCTTCCTTCGATAAATCCCTTCAAGATACTCCTTGCGCATCCTAAATATATATGTGATTTAATTAAAATAACAACGAATTATTATTGAAAAATAGTTGAAATAGAACCAATAAAAACTTACATAATATATGGTTCTACTTCAACATTATTGAGAAGCACGTGTAAATGCGCCTCGTTTCGCTTTTTTTCCTCAACTGATTGCATTTTAATTGTAGATAATGGACCAGAAATTTTACCTTCCTTTAGAAGACCAGCAGTTGAGTAACTCTGTTTTACAAACCCAGTGCAAAATTCTACCGATTCTTCCCCTAAATAAATTTTTGTGATACAACCTTCTGGATAGAAACGATTGTGTACATAACTCTTAAAAACTTTGTTGAACCTTTCAAATGGATACATCCATCTATAGAATACCGGGCCACATAAACATAATTCACAAATTAAGTGGACTATGAGGTGTAGCATTACATCAAAATAAGAGGTAGGGAAGATTTTTTCTAGCTCGCACAAGTTAATACAACCTTTGTTTGCAGCTTATTCAATTTCTACTCATCAACAACTTTGGAGCACAAGGCATTGAAAAAAAGTACAATCGTATTAAACTAACCCTAACATTCTTTAGAAGCATGAAACAAATTGATGCAGGGAATAATTGTTGGAGAAGGGTGTGGGAATCATGGGACTTCAGCCCAAATAACTTTAAATCAGGCATCGACACACAATTTCTAATGTTTGATGAGTGTCCTGTTAGTATTGGTGTCCTAGAGACAATACTTTTAATGTTTTATTGAAAACAATTAAGGATTATGTTTTATGTGATTATTTAATGAATATTTATTATGTCTTTATTTACCGCGGCATAAATTAAAAGAATAATAAATGTCCTTGGAATATTAATATGTAATATTAATATTAAGTATTAAGTATGTGACTTGGAATATTAATATGTAATATTAATATTTATATTAATACGTAATATTAATATAAATGTCCTTGGAATATTAATTATTAATATGTGACATAAAAATGAGATTATATGAATAGTATTTTATTCCTAAAAGACCCTAGTCGAGTATTATTATTTACGGACAATAATAATTCAATAAGACTAGCATGTTTGTTGACTTATGACCATATCTCATTGGTCATATGTTTGGTGATACTAAAGTCAAGAACATAAGTGCATGTCTCAATGCATGGCACTGGACTGACCCGTTGTGAGAATCTACATGTTAATAAGTGTCATAAGATATTCTCACTATGATAATGATGTAATGATCTCCTGACTTGAAATCATTATATTTCTATACGAGAATTAATATACTTTGATTACACTCAAAGTTATCTTTAACCGGGTAATGATAAAGGTGGACATTGGGTATGCTATGAAACATATGAGAAATATGAATGATAGATATAGAATTTAACCCTCCTATTTTAGGAGTGATATTATTGGCATCTTGATTGAGTGAGACTATGAAATGCATGGTCATGCTCAAATATTGATTTGATTAATAGTCTAGTCATTGATCAAGGAAACCCGAATTAAACTTTGAAGAGGATGACACAATACATGCCTCGAGTTTGATCTATAATATAAGGTTAAAGGGATTATATTACATTGTACATTATTCACGAAAGGTTTAATTGAATCACCAATTATTATTATTACTTGGGTAGTAATGATGTATTACTAGATGCCGCTCATTGTTTATAATTTTATTATTAGAAAATAAAATTATTGCCAACGTAATAATAACCTAAAGGGTCACACACAAAGAACGTTTAAACAGAGCTTTATTTAAATTATGAATTTAAATAATGTTATTATTATTAATTCGAATTTATAATTAATTAAGTGAGACTTGATTAATTATAAACATACTAGAATTCGAATTAATAAATAAACCCAAAATCAGAATGGGTTTTTTAAGAAACCTCATAGATTAGGGTTTGGCCCATTATCTCTAGCTCGTATGAATACATTATAAATTCGAAGCTGAGGTTTGAAGACATTCCCACGAAGCTTACCACTCGCAGCATGGTTGAAAGGTGGTTGAGGTTGTTTCGAAATTACAAGATCAGAAATCATGTGGAAGCAGAAGGACTTAATCTTCTCAAGAAAAGAATGGATGAAGTCTGCAACCCTGAGTTCATGAAGAAAGAAAAAGCAGCCAAGAAGAAAGCTCGTGAGGAAGAGGAGCGCAAGAAATCAAAGTTTTAATGTATTTTGCTTGTAATGTTTCTTTGCGTTGTAATTTGTTTTCTTGTTTTCCAGCATTGTAAAAATATTATCTGTTTTCTTGTGTAGTGTAAGGTAGAAGTTAGTTAGCTAAGTGTCTTGAAACTGGTTTATATTAGGCATCAATTATTTCGCGAAGTTCGGCGGTGGTAATACTGCTAAAAGGACTTCAAAAGGATAATTGAAGATTGAGTGGACCGTGCTCTTAAAGTACTTAGAGAAAATCTCTAGAAGAGCATGAAGCCATTTAATCGAGCCAACAAGTGTCCAATTTTGGCACTTGAAGTATCAGTAATAGACATGAAGTTAATTAATCAAGCCAAGCATTATGTAAGTTGACATGATTCTTTATGAATGTTATTTTATCTTTTTCAGTCCCTGTTTAGTTGAGTTATCCTCATTGTGAATTTGGTTGTCATTGTTAGACAATCAAATAGGGGGAGATTGAAAGGCATAGGTGTACTAACTTGTAACACTTAATTATTTTGTAACTCAACTAAGTAAAAGATAAAATAACAGCAAAACAAGAGAAACTGAAGAAGCACATGGAATCAATCAACTGAAGAAATGGTAATGATACTTGGTAACTACAAGTAACTAATTTGGTTAATCAAGGATGCATAAGTGAGAAGAAGTTCAATCTCAGTATTGCTCATGCCCTAACTTATCTAATGGAGGATCAGATTAATGTCAAAGAAGTATCAAGAAGACCAAAGTGATTTCATGTAATATATATCAACATCTGGATAATGTAAAGGTTAATCAACAAATGAGAACTGACATTCAGAAGCAAGAACCCCTACAAGACTAGTCACTTATGAACCAGACCATTGCATCAAGTGTCAGGACATTGGAGGCAAGTTCATGTCAGTAATAGAAGATCTCATTTGAATTGAGTGAGGAAAAGAAATTGAAGAAGCTAAGGAAACTTGCTCATAAAGGTTAATTCTCAATTAGTCACTAAAGAAGGTCAACATTGGATGTGTGCATATTTGCCAAGGCAAATGTCGATCCACAGCAGATCGAGATGCGGATCGAGATTTACAAGTGAAGTAAAACACGGCAAAGGCAAATCTCGATCCAGGCGATAGATCGAGATCGAGATCTTCACAGATCGAGATCGAGATCTTCATAGATCGAGATCGAGATTCTCCCAGATCGAGATCGAGATCTTCATAGATCGAGATCGAGATTTTCACAGATCGAGATCGAGATGGGTCCAGGCGAAGATCGAGATGCGGGTAGACATGTAACATTTAATGTTCAAGGGACAAGTGGCTTATTGTGAACGGTTGATCCAGAGTTGTTGTTAAAGTTCTTTTTGTTGTCGAAGTCCTGATTGGGCCACGTACACAAAAAGGACAAGATCAAGACTACATGACATTATAAAAGCAGCACCTTGATTTTATTAGTAAATAGACTTTCATCATCTCTATTATTCAACGATTTTTTAAAGAGAGAGCATTTACTGTAAAACAAAAAGTGAGAGAGAGGATCAGTTGAATCTAGCTTTAATTGCTGTATTTATTGTTCAACTGATCATGATGCTTTTATGAATGTTGTAGCAAATCCATCAATGAATATAATGATATATTCTTGAAATTCTGTGTCATCATTTATTACCTGCATATTGTTTATTCTCTCTTTATTTTTTAAATAGTTGTATTCACCCCCCCCTCTACAACACTTTGGACCTAACAATTGGTATCAGAGCTCCTGTTAAACACATCTAACAGAGATCCTATTGTGTTGTTTGAGTTGGTTCTTGAAAATCCCAGATCTATTTTTTTCTTGAAGTTTGAGCCGAAAAGTTTTTGTTTGTTTCTTCTTGAAAAGTTCATAGATCTAAAAAGGTTCTGAGTCATGGTGTAAGGAATATTTGTACATCATTCCAAACCATTGTACGATTAGAGCTTTGTGGATTTTCTTGTGGTCAAAAATCTGGTTATAAAGGAATATTTGATTAATTGACTAGAAAACTGGAATCAACTGTTTGACTAAACAAAAAGGATATTTTTGAACTTCTGTCAACTAGGAAGTGGACACCTTTTCGTTTGGACTTGAAAAATTGTGGACCCTGCTACTGTTCCTGTGATTAAAACTAACTTGCTTGAATCTTAAGTGCAAAATCCGTTGGATATTAAGTGTTGGATATTTAAAGTGAGATAATTAATTTTTCAAGTAAATACAATTTATTGTAATTTGAAAAGTGTATTATCTTAATTTTAAATTTTATTAAAATGGCCGCCGCACACAGATTTAAGATACCTCCGTTTGATGCACAACATTATGACGAATGGACCGGAAGGATGAGAGCTTACCTTGAATCAATAAACAAGGTATACTTGAGAATATTGGAAAACGGTCCATACATACCCATGAGAATTGAGCCAGAGCGAATGGAAGGAGGGATACTAATTCCATCCCGGTCTGTTCCTAAAGAGGAAATGGAGTTTTCAGACGCAGATAAAGAATTGGTTGGTATGGATGCGTCGTTACGCAACGTCATAATTGAATCCCTAAACTCAGAGTACTATGTTCAAATAAAGGGATTAAAAACAGCTAAAGCCATGTGGGATAAACTGGCTGTGGTGATGGAGGGGACCGAGGAAGTTAGAGATAATCACAAACGCATTCTGATATCTGAATATGAATCGTTCAGATGCGAACGAGGAGAAAGCGTAGCGGATGTTTACAAACGTTACAGTAAATTGCTTATCGAGCTGAGTATAAGAGATAAAGTCTATCCACTAGCAGATTCAAATATCAAGTTTCTATTGAATTTGCCTAAACATCTGGAACACAGGATCACTGCCATTCGAGAGTCAAGAGACTTGAAAAATACTTCTCTGGAAAAACTGTATGGTGTTTTGAAAACCTACGAGCTGGAGCAGGAACAAAATGACAGAAGAAGATCCTACAATAGTGGAGAAAACAAAGCGGTAAGTGAGTCTGGACTTGTAGCTGAAGAGTCTGCTGTAAAGGCACTTGCAGCTGTCTCATTGAAAACTGCTAATCCTGAAAGGGTGGTATTAGACATTGAAGATCCATCCGAAGAAAGTGAGGATGAATACTATACCCTTGAAGAGCTGGACAAATTAGAAGACAAGTCATATGCTTGTATTGCTCGAGAATTTGCTCATATCAGCTTCAGGAAGCAAAGAAGTGGGAAAGGACGATTTGGTAGTTCTTTCAGCCGAAGAGTCAGCAGTAGCGGCAGAGGCAGTAGTGTAAGTGGTCGGGGAAGTTACAGTGGACGAGGTAGCACATCCGGTAGTGGCTACAGACCTAACCTGGTAGACAAGAACAAGTTCAGATGCTACAACTGCAATGAATTGGGGCACTTTGCAACAGAGTGCAAGAAGCCCAAGTACGTTCATCCCAAGGAATCCTATGCTAATCTGAAAAAGAAATATGATGCCTTGGTTAGCAAGCAACAGAAGGGAAGCCGGGCGTATGTTGTGACTGAAGGGAAGGGTTGGGACGAGTCTGATGAAGATGAAGATCAGGAGCTATGCAATTTCGCTTTAATGGCAAAATCTTCAGAACAATCAGAGGTACCAATTCTAACAGTAAATGAAATGTCTATTCCTGAGTACCAACATGAATTAGCTGCCATGACTAAAGATATGTACAATCTCCAACTAAATCTAATTGCTGTTAATGAGGAAAATGCTAAACTCTCCCTTAAGAATAGACTTCTCGAGGCCAGGGTAGAGGAATTAGAATCAGGAGAAAGTAAGGAAAGGCAGTTAATGAATCAGGTAGATGTTTTAGAACACAAGCTTAAGATTAGGGAAGACCTTAACGAAGAACTTAAAAATGAATTAGCTGAGCTTAAAGTAACATGTAAATCTTTTGAAGAAGCCGCTAACAAAGTTTTCGTAGAAAGGGACATGTACATGAAACTGGCAGGCAAGAGTAAAAATGAAAAAGTAAACATAGGACTTGACTACACACAGAAAAAGAAAAATAGGGCTGCTGAGTTGTTAGAGCCAGTGTTAGTCAAAGAAAATGTGCCTGAAGTTTTAATGGATGTTAGAAAACCTATCTTTAAGCAGTTTGAGCCCAGGACCATAGATCCTGTTGCTACTAAAATTGAACAAGAAATTAAAATTGAAAGAGATTCAGAAGAAAAAGTGGTAGAACCTACAACTTCGAAGAGAGCTAGTAAGATTGCTTATGCTAAGAGAGGTGTAGGAACCAAGGAGGCTAAGACGGTGTCATATAAACAATGGGTAGCAGGGTCAGACCAAATGAAAGCACCTGTAAAGGCAGTTAAAACTGAACCTGCATCTGTATCTACATCTACACGAGCTAGAAAGGCATGCTATATCTGTAATCAAACTGATCATTTGTCTTACTATTGCCCGTTCTATGTAGAGGAAGAAAAATCTGTTGGTTGTAATACCATGCCTGCAACTACTGCTTTGCCTAACATGCATGCAAATCATGCTAAATGCAATAATCCTAATTGTATGCCATGTGCTGTAAACATCATGCATGCTTATTTTAATTTAATGAATACTGCTAGTGCATCTGTTGAACATACATCTAGTAGTGGTAAGAAAAAGCATGCGGGGTCAAAGGCTAAGACTTCAAGTCCTCCTAAAGTTAGGAGTGACCAGTCTGCTCCCAAACCTGACAAATCAGTCAAGGTTGACAAGGGAAAAGACAAAGTCAAGATTGATGCCCCTGATGGCAACAAGGCAAAGCCTTCTGTATCTGAAAAGAAAAAGGAAATTATTGATGCCGGGCCCAAACATCATTGGGTTCCGAAGAACACCTAACCTTTATGGAATTGCAGGGCAGTGAACAGGAAAAGAGTAAAGTCATATGGGTGCTAGACAGTGGAGCATCGAGGCATATGACCGGCAATAAGTCCCTGCTAACAGATTTAGTGTTGAGAGCCGGCTCCGTGGTTACTTTTGGAGATAACAGCAAAGGTTACACCAGGGGATATGGCAAGATCGTTTGTGGAAATGTTATCATTGAGGACGTGTCTTTTGTGGAAGGATTGCGACATAATCTTCTCAGCGTTAGTCAGTTCACCGACAGGGGTTTTGACGTCAACTTTGGGAAGCATGATTGTTCGATTCGAAGCAAAAAGGATGGAAGCCTTGCTCTCAAAGGAGTAAGGAAGTCAAATTTGTTCATAGCTGACATGAATTCTGCTGATCAGTCTGAAGTCACGTGTTTCTACAGCAAGGCTTCTGCTGATGAAAGTTGGCTATGGCATAAAAGATTATCTCACCTGAACTTTAAAGCAATGAATAATCTCGTAAGGAGAGAATTGGTGAGAGGGCTGCCGCAGATGGAGTTCACCCCAGATGGACTCTGCGAAGCATGTGAGATGGGAAAATCAAAAAGAACCTCGCATAAGGATAAACAAGTGAATAGCATTACCGAGCCCCTACAACTCCTTCACATAGATTTGTTTGGACCTGTTAATGTTATGTCAATGTCAAGGAAAAGATATGCGCTGGTAATTGTCGATGACTTTTCCAAATACACATGGGTGAAGTTTGTGACATCGAAAGATGAAGTGCCACATGAGATCATTAGACATGTACTGGAAATTGAAAATGTAGCAAGTCTGACTGTGAAGACTATCCGATCCGACAATGGGACAGAATTCAAGAACTCAGTGTTAATGGATTTCTGCATAACTAAAGGGATCAGACGACAGTATTCAGCACCAAGAACACCGCAGCAGAACGGGGTGGTAGAAAGGAAGAACAGGACACTGGTTGAAGCAGCTAGGACAATGCTGTATGAGTCAAAACTTCCTTTATATTTTTGGGCTGAAGCAGTCAGCACGGCCTGTTATACACAGAACAGAACCCTGATTATAAAGGACCATAATGAGACGCCGTATTACATGATGAATAAACGAAAACCATCTATCAAGTACTTTCATGTATTTGGTGCCAAATGTTTTGTGTTAAGAGACAATGCACAACTTGGAAAGTTTGATGCCAAAGCAGATGAAGGGGTTTTCATTGGATATTCTCTTGAAGTAGTAGCAGCGTACAGGGTGTTTGTGCTTAATGATCGCAAGGTGGTTGAAAGCCTTAATGTCACATTCGACGACTCAAAGCTCCCCTCTATACAAAAAGAAGATAGTGAGCCCAACTCCCTAAGATTTGAAAATGTGGATATTGATGAAGTGGATACAGTTCCTGAGTCAGTAGTGCAGGGTAGTGATCCAACTATAAATAATGAAATTAATCAAGAGTCTAGTGTTTCGCAAACTCAAAACACTAGGGCTGAGGGATCACCTTCCGTCAGACCTGGTACTAACTCAGGGGGAGTCAGTATGCACTCAGGGGGAGCAGCTCACTCAGGGGGAGCCAGTACTAGCTCAAGGGAAGCTAGTGAAAGTGCTTCTAGACTAAGTCACCTTCACTTACAAGATCAAGCTGAATCATCAAGAACATTTGCTAGGGATCGCACTTGGAACAAGGACCATCCGTTCGAGCTAATTATTGGTGATCCAGAAGCCGGAGTGACTACTAGAGGAAAAGCTAGAGCTGAAATTGCCACTGAGAATGAATGTCTATATTCAGTGTTCCTTTCCCAGATGGAACCTAAAGTGGTGGAAGAAGCTCTAGATGACGCTGATTGGGTGATTGCTATGCAAGAGGAACTCAATCAGTTTGAAAGGCAGAAGGTGTGGAAGCTGGTACCCAGACCAAAGAATAGATCTGTTGTTGGGACAAAATGGGTATTCAGAAACAAGCTGGATGAAGACGGACGTGTAACACGAAATAAAGCTCGCCTGGTTGCTAAGGGTTATACTCAAAGAGAAGGAATTGATTATGATGAAACCTATGCACCAGTAGCAAGGCTAGAGGCAGTAAGGATGTTCTTGGCATTCGCAGCACATCATGGTTTTAAAGTCTATCAAATGGATGTCAAGAGTGCATTCTTAAACGGTGAACTGGATGAAGAGGTGTATGTCGAGCAACCTCCCGGGTTTATCGATATCAAATATTGTGATTATGTTTATCGACTCTTCAAATTAGTATATGGCCTTAAGCAGTCTCCGCGGAAGTGGTATGAAACTCTGTCAGACTTCTTACTAGAAAGTGGTTTTACAAGAGGAGTAATCGACAAGACGCTTTTCTATAAGAAATGCAAAGATGATCTAATGATGGTGCAAGTATATGTGGATGACATTATCTTTGGGTCTGCAAATGAGAAGCTGTGTGCTAAATTCGCAAAGTTAATGCAATCAAGATATGAGATGAGCATGATGGGAGAGCTGACGTTCTTTCTGGGCATTCAAGTTAGTCAGAAGAAGGACGGGATATTTATCTGCCAGACCAAGTACATTCATGATCTATTGAAGAAGTATGGTCTCCAAGATGTATCACAAGCAAAGACTCCTATGGCAACAGCCACGAAGCTTGACGAGGACAAAGCGGGTAAACCTATAGACATCTCAAGCTATCGAGGTATGATCGGCTCACTTTTGTATTTAACTGCTAGCAGACCTGATATTATGTTCTCTACATGCTTATGTGCAAGGTTCCAAGCGGATCCTAGAGAGTCACATCTCATAGCCGTAAAGCGTATTTTTAGGTATCTCAAGGGAACATCAAATCTCGGGATTTGGTACCCAAGAGATACAGGGTTTAATCTTGTTGGCTATTCGGATTCAGATTACGCAAGTTGTAGAATAGATAGGAAGAGTACTTCAGGAAGCTGTCAGTTCCTTGGAAGAAGGTTGGTGTCTTGGCAAAGCAAGAAACAACACACAGTATCTACCTCGACAGCTGAAGCAGAATATATTGCTGGTGGAAGCTGTGTGGCCCAGATACTGTGGATGAAGAACCAACTCAAGGACTACGGTGTGGAAGTATCTAAGATTCCTATCATGTGTGACAACACAAGTGCTATTGCAATGACCAACAATCCTGTGGATCACTCAAGGACCAAGCACATTGACATCAGGTATCATTTTATTAGAGAGCATGTAGAAAATGGAACTGTAGAGTTGCATTTTGTGTCTACTGAACGTCAAATAGCAGATATATTCACTAAACCTCTAGACGAATCAACATTTTCTAGATTGGTTGGTGAATTAGGGATGCTTAACACCTGTTAGTTTTGCTACCTATCTGTTATAATATTCAGTTGGTGTACATATTATTGTTATTCATGAATATTCATAATTAATAATGTGTACTTAACTTCATAAATGTATGTGTTGCATATCATAAGGAGTTAGAAAGTTTCATGACATTAATCTTGTGCTGATCTGTATATCGTTATGGTTAGTGTCTAAATGAAGTAATGAGAAATTTTCTATGGCAAATCTTGATCTATCCACATCGAGATCGACATCGAGATGTAGATCGAGATGCGGATCGAGATCGACATCTAGATCGACATCGAGATGTAGATCGAGATGCGGATCGAGATCGACATCTAGATCGACATCCAGATGAGGATCGAGATGCGGATCTCGAGATCGAGATGTGACGTGTCTTTTCAGTCACTTCTTTTTAGGTGTGCAGGTATATATTATAGCATTAAAAAGGCTGTTCATTATTTACATTAACTTTCTTTCTCTCCAAAAGCTTAAGCTCTTCATACACACGCGTATACATACATTACATCAAGTTTTCTTGTGATTTTCTTAAACAAAAATCACTAACTGTTACTTAAAAGCATCAATAACTAAAACGAAACTCTGCTAAAATTTTGTTTAAAACTGTTGAACTTCTTGTGTTGTTTTCACGTCATTACTGTTCTTGCAACTAGTTCTTTAGTTTTCTTCTTCATACGAGTGAGTTTGTTTTTGTTTCGTGCTTTCTTATTCTTAAGTTCTTTTGTGTTCTTGAGCAAAATTAGTTGTGAGTACTACTGGTTAATCCTTAAAGTGCAGCTTTACCGCCGTGTTTGTGGTTTTCTGGAAAAATAATTTATTTTGTAACGGCTGTTTACTTTAATTTTTCGAAAACTCAACTGTCAAACATTAGTGGGGAGTTAAGTGGTCATTAGTGGGGAAGTTAATTTGTTTTAATGTGTGTCACTAATTACGTGGGGTAATTAGTGGGGTTCGTGTACGTTTTATTTTGTTTAAATTTAGAACTTGTTCTCTAAAAATTCCATTGCAAAACCATTTCAGAACATTTCTTTTCTCAAACACAAAATTAAAATGGCAAACCCAAATTTCACCATTCCCAAGACCAACTTTGTTAATCTCTCTACTGATCGAGCAACTGGTAAATTTATTCACTATCAGTTCTGGATTGAATCCCTCAACAACACATCAATCATAAGTCATGCCTTAACCGCCTCTCCCATCCTGAATGTCGAAGCCCTTCTGTTCATAAACGTTCAGCCAGCCCTAAAACTGGTGATAAAAGGAAGGCAAGCTTATCTGAGTCGAGTGAATCGAGTGGAGGGAGTGTAGGAGTTGAGAGAGTAGTCACTTCAGCAGCTCTGCCACCTTCAAAGAAGCAAAAGGTGGATTCAAACCCAGTGGCAACTGCACAACCTGTTAAGGCTAGTTCTCCTCTCACAGCCACCACACCTCATGCTGGTGGCTCTCCTCTCCAAATCATTTCAACACATTCGCACTCGCCTAGGCATGTTGGTGAGAGTCAAGAAGGGGGTCCAGCTCAATAGCCAATAGGAGCTGGCCCTACCTTCCCTGAGTTGTCCGCTCAGGGCTCTTTGAGCAATTTCTCGGAAGGGGAATGGCAAACTGAGACTAGCACTTCTGATACTAGTATCTCAGGCAGTTTTAATGAGGAAGAGTCTGTCGAATCCAGTACGGATGACGCTTCCTCATCTAAATCAGAAAATAAGTTGCTTGCAGAGCAACGACATCTGGTGACTGGTGGGTCTACGCCTCCAGAACAGCCCAGCGAACCAGAAAAGGTTCTAAGTGAGCAAGGGGATGACATGGTCATAACGTCATCTCCCGTCGTAGACACAGCGCTTAAAGGCTCAGTCTCACTGACCGATATCGCCGACCAACTCACCGCTAGTCCCCAGCGATTAGTGGATGAGGCTCTAGTACTGTTAGGCTCTAAACACGAGGGAGAGACAGGGAGAGTAGATCCCTTCTTTTTAGGGATCTTGAGTGAAACAGAACCCGACGAGAGTAAACAGTCTACACCAAGCCAAACACCGTCCCCCAAATTGCAGGATTTAGTGAAGAAAGTGGAGGCTTTGGAGGCTGGAGTTGCTGGTGTTACTGCTGCTGTCTCTTCTCACTCTGGAAGATTGGAGGTTGGAGCTCAGTTCATGGAGAACCTCATTGCCGTCCAAAATCAAATGATTGACAAGATAAACAATCTTGGATTGGCACAGGTGGAGGTTGGAAGATCAGTAGATGATGTCACTTATGGCATGTCTCAGGTTTGGACGAAGCTTAATGAACTACTTGATGCTGTCTTTGGACGTAACAAGGATGGACCTGGTCCTTCAACCGGTGGTGGTGGTGACGATAATAATGATGATGATGCTCCTGATGAGGATAACACACCTAAGGGGGAGAAGGAGGATCAGGGTCTGAAAAAGCTGACTAGTACGGGTCCGGTGATCGAGTCCTCAAACAAATCTGGTGAAAAGGTGGAGGAGGCTCAACCGGCTCTTAAGGACAAAGGCAAGCTGAAGATGGTAGTTGAAGAAGAAGCTGAGAAAGAAACACCTCTTGTTGATGCATTTATGGGAGACTTTATTGAAGATTCTGATGATGACGAGATGGATGTAGAAGCCTTAGTGGCAAGGAGGTCGAGATTCGAGCAACGGGCAAGAGAATGGGAACAAGAAAGAGGTCTAAATCCTGGCGGATCTGGCGCAGGAGTTGCAGGTGATGCAGGAGACCACTCGGTTGCTGACGAGCATGTTCCAGAAGAAGAAGTTGATGAAGCGGAGATGCAAGGAGAGATTTTCAGGGAAGCCAGAGAAAGAGTAAATGAAGAAGTTCTACAAGGGATAGTTGAAAAAGAACTAATGGCAAAGGAGAAGAGAGCGGCTCAGAAAACTCAGCATGAGTTTGAAATGAAAAAGATCAATGATCCTAAGGTCCAGGCTGACATAAGGAGGGAAGGTCCCGAGTGGGACAAGGCTAGAGAAGCCTTAGCTGGACCAAGAGCCTATGCTCATGACTCAGGAAGATTGAGTTTTCTTCTTCATAAACTAGAAAATCTAAACCCTGGGCTGTTGAATTATCTAAATTGCATAAGACAGGGATGCACCTCCGTACAAGTCATATTCAAGGAGAAGGCATGGAATCTGATGATCACTTGGACACCCATAACAAAAATCGGGCCGTGTATGGTCGATGAAACTTTCTTTCATGAAAGGGGTGCAAGTGAACTGGTAGAATTCGCTCACAAGGTAGACACCTCTGTCAAGACTGGAGTGCTGTTTAAGGAGAAATTGTTGAAGATGGCTGAAGACAGAGGGGTTGACATTATTCTAAATCCCTACCAGATCAGATATGTCCATGACAAGGTCTTGAGGATCGTAAATCTGCATGACTCGAAACTAACTCCGAGCGGAAATGTGCTGAAGGCAGTTGCAAAGCTAGTCCTCTCTAAGGGTTTTCTAACAAAGGAAAAGAAGCTGGTGGCTAAGGACTTGGAGAAGCTGATAAGAAGGCAAGACGCTAGATACAAGTTGCCTGAAGCTACACTACCAGTGGTTAAGAAGGAACCTGAAGACTATGCATTCGAGCTGCAAAACGAGGCAATAAGAGAGCATGTGCAAAGATACGGAGATCCAAGGATAGACATTCCAGAAGAAGGGGAAATAAGGAAGGAAGCTGGTGCAGTGGCTGGTGCAAATGTCAAGTTTGTCAAGAGCAAAGCTGAGAATGAGAATGATCTGCTGATCTATACAGACAAGCATAAGGTGGAAACCATCATTGAAATCAAGTACGACATCTTTGCAGAACACAGTCATGAAACACTGTGTATTATAAGAGAATTGATTGAGGAGATGGATGATATTGACGAGTTTGATCAGGATTATCTGAGGGTCACGTTTGATAACTTCTGTAAGAGAAGACAACAACTTGATATTCAGAGGCTACAGCAATGCACCACCGCTATTGTCATTGGATACCCTAAGCAGCTGGTTATAAGGAAGAAAGGGGAAAAGGGATACCCTGACAAAGTCACGAAGCTGAGGTTTGAAGACATTCCCACGAAGCTTACCACTCGCAGCATGGTTGAAAGGTGGTTGAGGTTGTTTCGAAATTACAAGATCAGAAATCATGTGGAAGCAGAAGGACTTAATCTTCTCAAGAAAAGAATGGATGAAGTCTGCAACCCTGAGTTCATGAAGAAAGAAAAAGCAGCCAAGAAGAAAGCTCGTGAGGAAGAGGAGCGCAAGAAATCAAAGTTTTAATGTATTTTGCTTGTAATGTTTCTTTGCGTTGTAATTTGTTTTCTTGTTTTCCAGCATTGTAAAAATATTATCTGTTTTCTTGTGTAGTGTAAGGTAGAAGTTAGTTAGCTAAGTGTCTTGAAACTGGTTTATATTAGGCATCAATTATTTCGCGAAGTTCGGCGGTGGTAATACTGCTAAAAGGACTTCAAAAGGATAATTGAAGATTGAGTGGACCGTGCTCTTAAAGTACTTAGAGAAAATCTCTAGAAGAGCATGAAGCCATTTAATCGAGCCAACAAGTGTCCAATTTTGGCACTTGAAGTATCAGTAATAGACATGAAGTTAATTAATCAAGCCAAGCATTATGTAAGTTGACATGATTCTTTATGAATGTTATTTTATCTTTTTCAGTCCCTGTTTAGTTGAGTTATCCTCATTGTGAATTTGGTTGTCATTGTTAGACAATCAAATAGGGGGAGATTGAAAGGCATAGGTGTACTAACTTGTAACACTTAATTATTTTGTAACTCAACTAAGTAAAAGATAAAATAACAGCAAAACAAGAGAAACTGAAGAAGCACATGGAATCAATCAACTGAAGAAATGGTAATGATACTTGGTAACTACAAGTAACTAATTTGGTTAATCAAGGATGCATAAGTGAGAAGAAGTTCAATCTCAGTATTGCTCATGCCCTAACTTATCTAATGGAGGATCAGATTAATGTCAAAGAAGTATCAAGAAGACCAAAGTGATTTCATGTAATATATATCAACATCTGGATAATGTAAAGGTTAATCAACAAATGAGAACTGACATTCAGAAGCAAGAACCCCTACAAGACTAGTCACTTATGAACCAGACCATTGCATCAAGTGTCAGGACATTGGAGGCAAGTTCATGTCAGTAATAGAAGATCTCATTTGAATTGAGTGAGGAAAAGAAATTGAAGAAGCTAAGGAAACTTGCTCATAAAGGTTAATTCTCAATTAGTCACTAAAGAAGGTCAACATTGGATGTGTGCATATTTGCCAAGGCAAATGTCGATCCACAGCAGATCGAGATGCGGATCGAGATTTACAAGTGAAGTAAAACACGGCAAAGGCAAATCTCGATCCAGGCGATAGATCGAGATCGAGATCTTCACAGATCGAGATCGAGATCTTCATAGATCGAGATCGAGATTCTCCCAGATCGAGATCGAGATCTTCATAGATCGAGATCGAGATTTTCACAGATCGAGATCGAGATGGGTCCAGGCGAAGATCGAGATGCGGGTAGACATGTAACATTTAATGTTCAAGGGACAAGTGGCTTATTGTGAACGGTTGATCCAGAGTTGTTGTTAAAGTTCTTTTTGTTGTCGAAGTCCTGATTGGGCCACGTACACAAAAAGGACAAGATCAAGACTACATGACATTATAAAAGCAGCACCTTGATTTTATTAGTAAATAGACTTTCATCATCTCTATTATTCAACGATTTTTTAAAGAGAGAGCATTTACTGTAAAACAAAAAGTGAGAGAGAGGATCAGTTGAATCTAGCTTTAATTGCTGTATTTATTGTTCAACTGATCATGATGCTTTTATGAATGTTGTAGCAAATCCATCAATGAATATAATGATATATTCTTGAAATTCTGTGTCATCATTTATTACCTGCATATTGTTTATTCTCTCTTTATTTTTTAAACAGTTGTATTCACCCCCCCCCCTCTACAACACTTTGGACCTAAGAAAACCCTTCAATGGCATCAGAGCTACGTGTATAATGGGATGATTTGGCTACGTGTTTTCTGTATTTGATGCATATGTGCCTGTTTGATGACTGCCATGCTACATTTTTCATGTATATTCAAATTGTAATATGTTATGATGACTATACGTGATCTGAAATGTTATAATCTGTTATAACATGATATGTGTGATGAACTTTATGTATGTGATACAAGATACAGTCCAGAGAAGGTCATCAGAATCGTTCTGAATCCGCAAAAAATGCAACTGCATAAGATGCAGGCTTTGTGAATAGTAGATTTGTAGATGAACAGTGTTTCTGGACAGAGTCAGAATGGGTCAAATTTACTCTTTCTGGAAAGGGAAAATCGCCACGAGCAAAAATCACCGCTTTGCCGTGACCTATGGTGTTTTTTGGCCATTTGACATCGTTAAGGGCCTTAAAAATGCAATTTTCTGTTCTTAGATCATAATTTTAAATTTTTTGTAATTTTATGATCATGGTATATATGATGTATGATGATATGATTATGCATTCTGAGATGTCAGTAATTGTTATGTGGGCATGGTGCTGGTTATGGCCTTTAGACCCCTAGATTAATGGTTTTTGTTTTGGTTTTATAAATATGACTTGCATGTCATTTTCTTCATTCTTGTAATTGCTTAACCTCGAATGTAACTCGAGTTTTCTTATATAAGTACATTAGTATAGATTGTATTCAATTATTCTATGTAATGTACTTGAAGATTGAAGGATGATCCAAGAAGAGGAGCAAGCACCCATGGAATACAAGAAGAATGAAGACATGTAATTGTATTTATATTTTACCACCATAGATTGACTTTGATCCTTTCATTAGCTCGAAAGGATCACATAGGAAAGAGGCCCTAACCAAGCACATTTACATACTGCACTTTACATATTGGTGTATGAATGTTAGTATAGAATAGGTTATGATGTATGCTTTAATTAGATTAATCATGTATGTGTGTATTAGATACGACACCCATGCCATGCTTGTTTAAACAAGATAAAATCTATAACGACTCAAGATTTTAAAATTAAACAAACGATCATGAGATTCTTGTGTTTATGAAACACGGTATTGAATATGAATTTTCATTTTTCTGATATGGGGAGATTTTGTCAATAACGGATTATTAATTTAATCTGTAAGAAAGTTGGGTTTTAAGTGAGACCGCTTGTGACTTCTCCAACGATCTGGAAATCAAACCATTGACGAATATTGAAATGGATTGTTTAATCAAGGAAAAATTGAGAATCTCTTTATGATGGGATCATGATCGTTAAATAATAAATCCCTAAATAAATATTAAGTTAATATAGATGCCTTCCAATGTTTTAAACACATCAAGATCTAGATTGAGAAGGAGTGGGTTTGCCAAAGTGAAGTGCTCTTATCAATCATGGGAAAATGTGATAAGTAATTGTACTTTGTTTATTAAACGTTGGGTCTAACTTAACTAAATCATCACAATAGGATTGTGGGTTTAGAGGCATAGAGTTTGGTGAGATTTATTGGATAAATGTGTACAAAGAGTTGTTCCACCAAACTATCCAAGAGTTATATTTGATATAATTGACAAATGTTGTCTACCTAAATAATCATGTTTTGGGTGTATTAGCCAACGCTATCTTAAAACATGGATGAAATATGGATCTTGGCTCACTAGAAAGATTTGATGAAATGTTTTCTGAATTAATAGTTAGGGCTATTGATTTGAATAAAATAGTAGGAGATATATATTATGAATGTATATGATAATCACTTGAACATAATTAAAATTCTGTAGACTAACTAAATTTATGCACTTTAACATTATAGATATTTAAATGGCAAACAATAGAAATACTTTCTCCGTACGAGCAACCCTTGAGAAGGACAAGCTGACAGGAAATAATTTCCTTGATTGGCATAGAAATTTGAGGATTGTCCTCAGGCAAGAGCGTAAGCTCCACGTCATTGAAATTCCTTCTCATACTCCTCCTGCTGAGAATGCAACTCGCGCTCAACAAAATGCTTATTAGAAGCATATTGATGATGCGACTGATGTGGCATGTCTCATGCTAGCAACCATGAGTGCTGAGCTTCAAAAACAACATGAGCATGTGGATGCTTATGAGATGATTGAATACCTTCGAAGGATGTTTGAAGGACAGGCTCGTCAAGAAAGGTTCGACACGAGCAAAGCACTGTACGCTTGCAAGCAGGGAGAGAATCAACCTGTTCAACCACATGTTCTGAAGATGATAGGTTATATTGAGTATCTTGATACTTTGGGTTTCCCGATTGGTCGAGAAGCTTAAATTGAATTAATCTTATAATCTTTGAACAGCAACTACACTCATTTTGTTATGAACTACAATATGAATGAGATAGACAAAACACCTACTGAATTGTTGGCTATGTTGCGAACTGCTGAAACCAACATGAAAAAGGCCGAACGTGCTCCCATATTGATGGTGAACAAGAAAGGTAAGGCTAAAGGGAAAGGTAAATGGAAGGGAAATAAGAAGATTGGATCTGATTCTGCTCCCAAGCCAAAGACTAATCCCAAACAGGCTTTAAAGCCTAAGGGTGCTGTTGCAAAGGGTGATTGTCACTACTGTGGTAAACCAGGTCATTGGAAGAGAAACTGTCACGCTTATTTGAAGGATCTGAAGGAGAAGAAGGCTGGTCAAGCTTCCGATTCAGGTATTTATGTTATAGAAGTCAATCTGTCCACTTTTACATCATGGGTATTGGATACTGGATGTGCTTCTCACATTTGTATAAATGTGCAGGAACTACAAAGGAGTAGGACTTTGGCTAAGGGAGAGGTCGACCTACGAGTTGGCAATGGAGCAAAGGTTGCTGCTTTGGCTGTAGGGACTTATCATTTATCATTACCCACTGGGCTTATTTTAGAACTTGAGAATTGTTTTTACGTTCCTGCAATTTGCAGAAACATTATTTCGATTTCTTCTTTGGACAAGAAAGGTTTTGCTTTTTCAATTCAGAACAATTGTGGTTCCTTTTCTTTGAATAATGTTACCTATGGGGTTGCATGTTTGTTTAACGGTTTATATGTTCTTGATTTAGACACTCACATCTATAATGTAAATAATAAACGACTTAAGACTAATGACTCAAATCAAACATACCTTCGGCACTGTCGTTTAGGCCATATAAATGAGAAGCGCATTTCCAAGTTACATCAAGATGGATACTTGGATAAGTTTGATTTTGAATCATACGAAGCATGTGAACCCTGTCTCATTGGAAAAATGACTAAAGCTCCTTTTACTAAACAAGGTGAAAGGGCCACTGAACGATTAGAACTAATACATAGTGATGTATGTGGTCCTATGCGTACTATGGCAAGAGGTGGCTGTTACTACTTTATCACGTTTACTGATGATTGCAGTAGATATGGATATGTGTATCTTATGAAGAACAAATCTGATTCTTTTGAAAAGTTCAAAGAATACAAAGCTGAAGTAGAAAAGAAGACTAGCAGAAGTATTAAGACTCTACGATCTGATCGTGGGGGAGAATACTTAAGCCATGAATTTAAGAGTTTCTTAAAAGAGTGTGGTAGTGTATCACAACTCACTCCTCCCGGAACACCACAATGGAATGGAGTTTCTAAGAGGAGAAATCATACCTTGTTGGACATGGTGCGATCGATGATGAGTCATGCAGATCTTCCAATTAGTTTCTGGGGCTACGCCCTGGAGACGGCTGCTTATAAACTTAACCGAGTTCCTACTAAAATGGTTCAGAAGACTCCATATGAGATATGGACTGAGAAACGTCATAGCATGTCATTTATGAAAATATGGGGATGTGAAGCGTTTGTGAAACGTTTAACCTCTGACAAGCTAGGACCTAAATCAGACAAATGTAATTTTGTGGGATACCCAATTGAAACAAAGGGTTATTCATTCTATAATACGTCCGAGAACAAAGTGTTTGTTGCTCGAACTGCAGTTTTCCTTGAAAGAGAAATGCTGTCTAAGAAAGACAGTGGGAGGATAATAGAACTCGATGAAATTCGAGACCCACAAGAAAACAATGAACCAATGGAGGAACCTGAGTAGAATGTATAAGAAAACAATACTGCTCAAGAAACACAGGTTGTTCGTAGGTCTAGTAGGATTCTCCATGAGCCTGAGAGATATTATGGATTTCTCTTAACTCAAGATGGTGATGTGATGCTTATCAACGAAGATGAGCCTCTCACCTACCAAGACGCTATGAACACTCCAGAATCTAAGAGATGGCTGGATGCCATGAAATATGAGATGGAATCCATGTATACTAATCAAGTATGGACATTGGTTGATCCACCTGAAGGGGTAAAACCTATAGGGTGCAAGTGGGTTTTCAAGAAGAAGACCGACATGGATGGTAATGGACAGACCTATAAGGCACGATTGGTGGCAAAAGGTTTCAAGCAAATTCATGGTATTGACTATGATGAGACTTTTTCACCAGTGGCTATGGTCAAGTCCATCAGGATTTTGCTTGCTATAGCTACTTACTATGATTATGAAATCTGGCAGATGGATGTCAAAACCACTTTCTTAAATGGGAGCCTTGAAGAAGATGTGGATGTGTACATGACACAACCTGAGGGTTTTGTTGATCCAAAGTATGCTGGAAAGGTATGTAGGTTGCGTCGATCCATTTATGGATTGAAACAAGCCTCGAGGAGATGGAACATTCGTTTTGATGAAACCGTCAAAGAGTTTGGGTTTATTCAAAATGAAGATGAACCATGTGTTTACAAGAAGGTTAGTGGGAGCAATGTGGCATTCCTAGTATTATATGTTGATGACATATTAATAATAGGGAATGACATTCCTTCTTTATAGGCTGTTAAGACTTGGTTGGGTAAAAATTTCTCAATGAAAGACTTAGGCGATGCAACCTATATATTAGGTATCAGGATCTATAGAGATAGATCAAGAAGAATGATTGGCCTAAGTCAGAGTACATACATTGACAAAGTTTTGCATCGATTTGGGATGCAAGATGCTAAAAGGGGCTATGTCCCGATATCTCATGGGATATCGATCTCTAAAGAAAACAGTCCTAAGTCATTGGATGATAAGGACCGTATGAGTAAAGTTCCATATGCTTCAGCAATTGGTTCCATAATGTATGCAATGATATGTACTCGTCCTGATGTCTCGTATACTTTGAGCATGACGAGTAGATACCAGTCTAATTCAGGTGAAGGTCACTAGACGGCAGTCAAGAATATTCTTAAGTACTTGAAGAGGACTAAAGATCAATTTTTGGTATATGGAGGAGAGGAAAAGATGGTTGTAAAAGGTTACACCGATGCTAGTTTCCAAACAGACAAGGATGATTCGATCTCTCAGTCTGGTTTTGTATTTTGTCTAAATGGAGGTGCTGTAAGCTGGAAAAGTTCAAAGCAAGAGACGGTTGCCGATTCTACAATGGAGGCTGAGTATATTGCTTCCTGTGAAGCAGCCAAGGAGGCTGTCTGGATTCGAAATTTTATTTCAGGACTTGGTGTGGTTCCTTCGGTCGCAGATCCGATAGATTTATACTGTGATAATAATGGAGCCATTTCATAGGCTAAGGAACCAAGGTCTCATTCCCGAACAAAGCATATACTCAGACGATATCATCTTCTTCGAGAGATTAATAATAGAGGGGATATACATATATGTAAAGTGCATACAAATGAGAATATTGCAGATCCACTGACCAAGGCTTTGTCGTAGCAGAAGCACGAAGGTCATACTAGTTCCATGGGTATTAGATACATGAGAGATTGGCTTTAGTACAAGTGAGAGATTGTTAGTATTGGTGTCTGAAAGGCAGAGTGTCTAAACTTGTAACACTATAACTTATGTAACTCAACTAAAAGAAAAGATACTTAACAAGAAGACAATCAAGAACATGAAGTCACAAAGAAATCAATGTTAACTATGAAGACAAGGTAATTGATACAATTCAATTTGTTAACTATGATCAAACAAAGAGGAAATCATTGAAAGAAGTTCAAGACAAAGTTGTTCATGCCTCAGTGGTTTGTAACTTAAAGATTCAAGATCATAACTATCAGTATCAATAAGTCAAATTGATTTCAAGTGAACAAGAAGGAAAGAAATGATTGGAAAGCCACATTACTAATTGAAAATGGTAATCTATTCAAGAAGCAGAGGCACTATCAAGACTAGTCACTTATGAATCAGACCATTGCATCAAGTGTCAGGACATTGATAGTATGTTTATGTCAGTAATGGAGATCCAAGTTCAAAGAGCTTGTTGAAGAATTTGGAAAACATAAAGAAATCACAAGTTCAAAATGTTGTATTGAAGTTTCAAGTTGAAGCCCAGAATTTTTCTAAGTACAAGATATTCGAGATGGCCAAGTAGAATATTCCTATGTAGAATATTCGACTTAAATGTTCGAGATGGCCAAGTAGAATATTCTTATGTAGAATATTCGACTTAAATGTTCGAGATGGCCAAGTAGAACATTCCTATGTAGAATATTCGAGATAGATATTCGAGATGGCCAAGTAGAAGTTCTCAAGTAGATGTTCTACATGAAGGGCAGTTTCAACATGACACATGGCATCATCTAATTGGCAGATTTCCAAGCTTTCAAGATTAGATAAGATTTATGTGGACATCATTGGGCCACGTATATCTTAATCTTTGAAGACTACAAGACATAGATTACAAGTAGTATAAATAGAAGTACTTGTGTATTATTTTAAGAGAGCAATATTTTCAAGATAAACACTTGTAAAAGAGAGAGAGAGTATTCACAGAGCTTAGTATCATTTACTACCCTCTTTACTTCTATTGTACTTTGTAAAGAATGTTGTAGCAACCTTTCAAGTTATATATAAGACATATATTCCTTGAATCATTGTGTTCATTTATTACATAGTATTTATTGCTTCATTAATTCGAAAAGTTGTATTCACCCCCCCCCCCCCCTCTACAACACATTTGGACCTAACAATTGGTATCAAAGCCTCATGTTTAATATACAAAACATAGATCCTTGTGTTTGGTAGAAAATAAGTGAATTTTCATCTACAGATCTATTTTTCAAGTTCTTCTCGAAAAGAGTGCTCAAATTTGTTTGACAGAGAAAACTCACTCTAAAAATTATTTAAATACTCCGGGTGTAATTATTTAGCTTGGGAGGACTTTAGATAATTTTTGTGCATTATTCTGGGTAATTTGATTTTTGGTGTTCTTCAAGGAGTCATCACTGTTCTTGATAAAGAAGATAAACCCAGCAACTTTTGATTACCTTTTCAAGAGACATAAAGTTAAAAAGGTGTTATTGGCTTTTGATTTGACATAAATCTCACAACAAAAAGTGTTATAGAAGATATCCAGTACCTAGCACGTGGGTTAGGTGAGTTAGGTGAGAAAAGCCACAAAAGTCAAAAAGGGTGAAAAGTAATATTGTTTATTCAATATTAAAAGTGACCTTCAGCAAATTTCTTCCAAGGATAAAAGTTCTACTTGGAATATTCTACTTGAATATTCTACTTGAATATTCTACTTGGAATATTCTACTTGGACAGAAGTTCTACTTAGAGAAATTCGACTTGGGCAGTTCAACATAGATATTCTACTTAGCCTAGTCTTGGGTACTTAGAAATTTTTTTTTGGTCCAGAATTTGAACCATGATTTATTTTAAGATAATTTAATTTTCTTTTAATTACTACTCAAGTAATAAGAAAAGTTTATTATCTTTACTTTAAATCCGCATTAAGATGGCACCTAAAAACAATTTCAAGATTCCAATGTTCGACCGAGATCATTATGAAGAATGGGTGTTAAGAATGAAACTTTACCTTGAGTCCATCAATCCTGAATATCTGGAAGTCCTCGATAAAGGTAAATTTGTACCAATGGTTGTTGTTCCTGAGCATATGGAAGGAGATGTGGTAGTACCACAACGGTCTGAGCCTAAGAAGGAAGTAGACTTTTCAGATGCTGATAAGGAGCAGATATCCTTCGACACATCCGTTCGAAAAACACTGATGGAATCCCTAGATCATGAGATGTTTAACGTAGTCAAAGGACTAACTACAGCAAAGAAGATTTGGGATAAGCTAGAGGTCGTCATGGAAGGTACCTCTGAGGTTAGAAGCAACAAAACACTTATACTCAAGATGGAGTATGACACCTTCAGGATAAGAAAAGGTGAAAGTATAACCGATGTCTATCTAAGATTCAGTCAGTTGGTTTTGGATTTGAATCTGAGAGGTGTAACTCTCCCCGTGATTGAAGTCAACACGAGATATCTAAGGAACCAGCCAAAAAGCATTGAACATAGAGTCTATGCTGTTAGAGAAACCAGAGATTTGCACACAACTACTCTGGAAGAATATTATGGAATTCTAAAGACCTATGAGCTGGAAACACTTCAAGATCAAGCATGGGATAATGATTCAAGAGGAAAAGAAGCTGCATCAGGGTTAGTTGCTGATGAGGTAGAATCTAAAAAGGCAATGGTTGCAGAAAAGCCTAGGTCATCAACTGCATCACATCAAGTTGAAAATGATGATGAGTGCACATCAAATAGTGATGACGACTACTTCACCCAAGAAGAGCTGGACAACATGGATGACAGTGTCGTGGCATACATGGCAAGGAAGTTCAGCAATATCAGATTCAGAAAGAGTAACCGACCGCAAAGTAAATCTTCATCTTACTATCGGGTTACTAGGGGTGGTGGTAGTTCACAAGGCTACAAAGGGAAAGGCAAGAGTACCAGCTACAAATCTCCTTTGGATTTCAAAATGAAGTTCAAATGTTATAACTGTGGTAAAGCTGGACATTTTGCTACAGATTGCAAGAAGCCTAAACAGACATATCCAAAAGAAACTTATGAAGCCCTCAAAAGCAAATATGAGGCCCTGGTGAAGGAAAGACATGGAAAAAGAGCTTTAGTTGTCACAGAAGGCAGAGCGTGGGATGATTCAGATGAGGAAGAAGTTACTCATACAGCAAACTTTGCCCTCATGGCTGAGACATCAGATGAACCAGAGGTACCAGTTCTAACCCTTAAGGAAGAAATGTCTATAGATGATTATAAGGTGCAGAACGGGGCTCTTAGCGAAGAGATCTATATGCTGTGCAAAAGCCTAAATACTTCTCAAAAAGAACAAAAAACACTTGTTGCCAAATGTAGAATGCTTGAGGCAAAAGTGGAAGAATTAGAGGCTGTTTGCACTATAGATACTTCCCTAAGAGACTCTATTAAAACTTTGGAACACAAGCTTAACCTTAAAGATGAAATAGAAGCATGTCTTAGGAATAAACTAGCTGAGTTAGAAACAAAATGCGAAGCTTATAAACTAGCAGCTAGTAAAGTGAATGTTGATAGTAGCACATTTAAGAAGATAACTGGTGTTGGTGTAGGACTTGACTATTCTAACTTATTAAAGAAAGAAGGGAAAAGGCCTGTAGACACCAGTCCCAGTGAGATTAAAAAGGAAATACCTACAATTCTCAAATCTACTATTAAACCAATATTCAAACACTTTGCTCCTCGAGAAGAAGAAGAGACTGATTTATTAGTTAGATATGAAATCGAGATGGAAGATCGGAAGAAAGAACAACCTGTAACTCCTACTAAATCAGTTAAAATCAAATCCCCTAGAGAAGAATCTAGACCAGGATTAGGAGCCAAGGCTGTTAAACAACAGGTTAAGAAAGAAAAGGTGGAAAAAGAGGTTAAGGTAGAAAGAATAAAGAAAACATGTTATCACTGTAAATCCACTGAACATCTTTCTTATGCATGTAAATCTAACATGAATATTCCTGTTGCACATGCCATGCCTGTACCACACACAATGATTAACATGCATCAAAATCATGTACAATGTGGTCAACCTAACTGTATGCCATGCACTTTTAATGTCATGCAAACCTTCGTGAACTTGATGAATGCAACTAGTCAAACATGTTTAAATACTGCTACTAGTTCTAATGTCAAGAAGAAGAATGTAAGAGCTAAGACTGCAAGTCCTCCTAAAGTTAGGAGTGACAAGCCTTCTCCTAAGACTAACAAATCTGTTAAGTCTGACAAGGGAAAAGACAAAGTCGAAAGCTCTAAGAATGTTAAAGAAAGTGCATCTCCTGTTGTTAAAACTGATAATTCTCGATCTTATAGAAAAGCCGGGCCCAATCAATCTTGGGTTCCGAAGAATGTCTAATCAATCTGACATTGCAGGGCATTAAGCGAAACAGAAATAAAGTTATATGGGTGCTAGATAGTGGAGCATCAAGGCATATGACAGGAAACAAGTCCCTGCTTACAGAGTTGGTTATGAAGGCTGGCCCTTATGTTACCTTTGGAGATGACAGCAAAGGAGTGACAAAGGGATATGGCAAACTGAAGACTGGCAATGTCATCATTGAAGATATCTCCTATGTTGAGGGATTGAAGCACAATCTGTTGAGTATAAGTCAATTCTGTGACAAAGGTTATGAAATTGTCTTCAACAAGAAAGGTGTATCAATAACTCACATCAAGGAAGGTTTGTTAGCTTTAAGAGGAGTTCGGAAGGCAGATCTTTTTGTTGCTGATATGGATTCGGCAAACCAGAATGAAGTCACTTGTTTCTACAGTAAAGCTTCAGATGATGAAAGCTGGTTATGGCACAAAAAGTTATCTCACCTAAACTTCAAAACGATGAATGCTCTTGCAAGGCGAGAATTGGTGAAAGATCTACCTCAAATGGAGTTTGCTCCTAAAGGACTCTGCGAAGCATGCGAAATGGGAAAGTCAAAGCGAGCATCGCATAAAAGTAAAGAAATTTCTAGTATCATTGAGCCTCTGCAACTTCTTCATATGGATTTATTTGGCCCAGTGAACGTGCTATCGTTATCAAGGAAAAGATATGCGTTGGTAATCGTGGATGACTTCTCTAAATATACATGGGTATTGTTTGTTATGACAAAAGATGAAGTACCTTTCCTAATCATTGATCACATCACTCAAATTGAGAATGTTTCTACACTTACTGTAAAGACGATTAGAACAGACAATGGCACTGAATTTAAAAACGCAGTGTTGAATGACTTCTGTGTATCTAAGGGAATACGTCGTCAGTACTCAGCCCCGAGAACTCCACAGCAAAATGGAGTAGTTGAAAGGAAGAACAGAACACTGGCTGAAGCAGCAAGAACATTGTTGTATGATTCAAAACTTCCTCTATACTTTTGGGCCGAAGCAGTGAGTACAGTGTGTTACACTCAGAATAGAACCCTAATCATAAAAGATAAAGAAAAGACACCATGTGAACTAATGAATAACAGAAGACCAACAATCAAATTCTTTCATGTCTTTGGAGCTAAATGCTACGTACTTATAGACGATGAGAATTTAGGCAAGTTTGAAGCTAAAGCACGTGAAGGGATATTTGTGGGTTATTCTACAGATGTGGTGGCAGCTTATCGGGTATTCTTAGTGAATGATCGGAAAGTAATTGAAAGCTACAATGTCAGATTTGACGATACTAAACTCCCATCAATTTCTAAAGATAATAGTGAACCTGAGTCCCTAATGTTTCAAAATCTGGACTTAGATGAAATTGAAGATGAACCTGAGTTGGTTGTTACTTCAAATATGCCAAGTGTTCGAGAAGAAACACCTGAGTCTAATGCAAGATCAGAAGAAACTTCCTCAGCACAGTCCGGCAACAACTCAGGGGGAGTAAATAGCAGCTCAAGGACAAGTGTTCAAGGCTCAAGAAGAGATGACACTAGTTCTGTAGGAGCTGGCACTAACTCAGGGGGAGTTAGTGGAAATAACACAAGTAGTCAACACAACAATTCAGAATTTCAAGCTGAATCATCAAGACAATTTCCAAGAGAACGGGTATGGAGTAGAGACCATCCGTTTGAATTAATTATTGGTGATCCAGATGCTGGTGTGTCTACTAGAAGATCTGCAAGAGCTGACATAGCTAATATTTGCTTATATTCTGGGTTCTTATCCAAGCTTGAACCTAAAGAAATGGAAGAAGCTCTTGGTGATGCTGATTGGGTAATTGCAATGCAAGAAGAGCTCAATCAGTTTGAAAGGCAGAAAGTTTGGAAGCTGGTACCCCGACCGAAGAACAGATCAGTAATTGGAACTAAGTGGGTATTCAGAAATAAACTGGATGAAGACGGACTTGTAACACGAAACAAGGCTCGTTTGGTAGCGAAGGGTTATTCTCAAAAAGAAGGTATTGATTATGATGAGACCTACGCTCCAGTTGCACGACTTGAAGCAGTCAGGATGTTCTTGGCATTTGCAGCACACAAGAACTTCAAGGTTTTTCAGATGGATGTGAAAAGCGCCTTCCTGAATGGAGAACTAGAAGAAGAAGTATATCTGGAACAGCCTCCTGGCTTTGTTAATCCAGAACTTGTAGATTTTGTGTACTTTCTCTTCAAAGTTGTCTATGGCCTTAAGCAATCCCCGAGACGATGGTATGAAACCCTATCCTTATTCTTAATTGCAAGTGGATTTATTAGGGGAATAATTGATAAAACATTGTTCTACAAAAATGTAAAAGGTGAATTAATACTTGTTCAAGTCTATGTGGACGATATTATTTTTGGGTCATCTAATGAGCGTTTGTGCGAGAAATTTGCCAAGTTAATGCAGGATAAGTATGAGATGAGCATGATGGGAGAGCTGTCCTTCTTCCTTGGATTACAGATCAGTCAAAGAAAAGATGGAATCTTTATCTGTCAGTCCAAGTACATCAAAGATTTACTCAAGAAGTATAATCTAGAAGATGCATCAACAGCTAAAACTCCTATGGCAACAACCACGAAACTTGATGAAGACAAATCAGGTAAACCGGTTGATATCACAAGTTATCGAGGTATGATTGGCTCGCTACTCTATTTAACTGCAAATAGACCCGATATTATGTTCGCAACTTGTTTGTGTGCAAGGTTCCAAGTGGATCCTAGAGAATCACATCTCACAGCCGTCAAACGAATCTTTAGGTATCTCAAGGGAACATCAAATCTAGGGATTTGGTACCCAAGAGATACAGGTTTTAATCTAATTGGCTATTCGGATTCAGACTATGCAGGTTGCAGGATTGATAGAAAAAGCACATCTGGTGCATGTCAATTTCTTGGCAGAAGATTGGTGTTGTAATAACCCGGATTTTTGGACGATTTTTTTATTTATTTATTTATAAACGACCCTGATGAATAGTGATTCTACGGTTTTCGAAAAACTTTTTAGTCCACACTAGGTAAGTGGTGGAATATTGGAAAACCGAAGATGTGATATTGTTGTATGAAGAAAATGAGTGAATGCAAAAGCCGTCAGAATCTGAAGATTTTCGTTTTACAAATTGTTTTGTAATTTACGAGATATCGAGGAATAAGAGAATTAAATTGTAATCAAGAGGATTATAATTTAGAAAGTTCATGGTTATAATCGAATTAGAGTATTTAGAATATTTAGGATTTACGATACGAAATTCCTACGAAGAAATGCTTTCGGAAATTATGTGGAGGATTAATGGTTAAGTATTTGATGATAAGTGACTAAGGAGAAGCTCATGCAAGCCATGCAACCAAGTAATAAGATTGGTGGAATCAAATGGGGTGGACTAAGTCAACCAACTAGAAATGGTAACTAGCCAAGGAGACTAACCAAGAACCAACCAAGGACTTAGGAACATGGTTCCATAAAATGAGGAAAAGCAAAGCCAAAAGCCCCTTTATGCATTTGACAAAATCAGCCAAGCCATACTTCTCCTTTTCATTATACACTTTACAAAGATATTATGCAAGTAAAGTAGAAAAGCTCTCTCCCATTCTTCTCCATTTTCTGCCCAGCTTGAGCAAGGTGCAAAGACGATTTTATAACTTCAGTTCTACTCATCCAAAAATCACCAAATTTTAACCATAGGTCCTTCATGATATGTCTAAGGTACGGATTAAATTTCAAAATTTTTGGAGGTGTTTTGGTTGGGTAAATAAAATGTAGAAAATGACTGTGAATAGTAACTCCGAAAATTTCTAACTTGTTTCTTGATGTTCTCTTGCAAGTTTAAGGATATTAAGCATAAATCAAGGCTTCCTTAAGGCTTACAAGCTCTTGTTAGTATGTTAAGGATTCAAGGAAGGTATAAACTCCATCCAACCTTTGATTTTACTTTAAGTTTTAAGCTTGAGTTTAAGTGATGTTTAAGTATAAGTTGATTGAAGGAGTTTGGGTGTATATAGTTGAATATTGTTGGTTGAATATTATGGATTATTGATGGTGATAAGTTTATGAAGTATATAAACTGATTATGTAGTAAAAATGTTGGGTGGATGATTTGGTTGATGTTGAATGGATTAACATAAGTTAAATCCGGAAAACGTTATGATTATAGCCGTCGTAATGTCCGTTTGATTTAGGACTGTTTTAGCCAAACATTTCGAACTGTCAAAATAATATTTTTGAACACCACTGCCCAGGAAATGATAGAGATTGTTTTGAAGTTTGTTTTGGTATAAAAATCATGTCGATATGATTTACGGTTTAGGAGTTAAGTCCGTTTTAGTGAAAGTCGCGCAAGGGAACCAAACTGCTGTCTTGTGCTCCCTTTGAAAATATAAACGGACCCCTTAACAGTTGTCAAAAATCATGAAATTTGGAGGATATATAGTTTGGACAGTGATTAAGGCCCCTGTAAAATTTCATGCACAGATGTTAATATTTCGATTTTATAAAAATGTTGAAACCAAAGTTGCGCGGTGACACTGTTCACTGGAGAAGCTACTGCCCTGTTTTGGATATTCGAAAATAAGTCCTCTGTCCAGGGGCAGACCTTTGATGGATTGTATTCTACGCATTCTCTAGACCGTGCACTCGAAAACGGTGCATCGTTTGAGTTAACGGTTAATGAGTTATGAGCGTTTTAGTGAAAGCGGTGCAAATAGCAAAACCTCGTAGTTGACTCGATTTCTAAAATGCTTTTCGCTCAGTTAACTCAAGTGTTCCAAATCAAAATATTTTTAATAAATATCTCAAATACTCAAGAAGCTCCTTGAGGTGGTTTCATATTTAATTATGAATTTTCTGATTTATTAAAATTGTTGGAGTGCGAGTCGCGTAATAGTAATTCTCAGGAAAGTCAACTACAGAGACACGATTTTGACGAACCATTTTGGCCAAGATAATAGGATAATTTCGAGTCGGTTAAAACACGAAAGATGTTAAGGAATAACACGACTATGTATTGGAGTAAAAAAAAAGATTTGATTAAAAGCCGTTGACGAGATGGTTTATGAACGGTCAAGATAGACCCGAGGAGGTGAATGCCGGGTAAGACAAGCGTTAGTAAAATGACTAAGTAAAATTTGAGGTTGTCATAATTGGAATCAATATGCGATTATACTTATTAATAATATAAGTAGTTGATGGGATTATGAGTACTAATCAGGATTATAATATCTATGGATAGAAAATTCGGAGCGAGTGGGACTCTGAGAACGTATCTTGGACTTCAGGCAAGTTTTCTATCCCTATGTTTTACATATTAAAGTATTTGTATCACTACGTATGCAAGTTTTCTATCCCTATGTTTTACATATTAAAGTATTTGTATCACTACGTATGCAAGTTTTCTATCCCTATGTTTTACATATTAAAGTATTTGTATCACTACGTATGCAAGTTTTCTATCCCTAAGTTTTACATATTAAAGTATTTGTATCACTACGTATGCAAGTTTTCTATCCCTATGTTTACATATTAAAACATTTGTATAATTATGTTTATGCAAATTTTCCTAACCTTATACTTTTATTTTCAAAAGATTATATTCTTGAGTTGCATAGGAAATTAAATTATGCTTATGCAAGTTTTCTAACTCTGTACTCTATTCTATATACGAATAAGGTAAAACATGTTTATGCAAGTTTTCGAAACATGTACATAATGTACTTCTTATATACTGCTGTTGTGGTTGTGATATGAACTGTTATTGAAATTACGTATTGATTTAATTACTGTTTAAATCTTTCGTAAATGTTTTGGTTTATATGCTATAAGGTATTGTAGATATAAGCCGGTGTTTGAAAAGGCTCTAAGAGTAGAGCAGATATTCGTATTTTCAAAACGTAGACTGGGAGTCGGATAAATTATTTTAAATACTGTTATAATCCGGGAGATGCCGGAGACAGATTATTTTAAAATAACGATTGTAAAATATTCCAATAAATATATTTTGATATTCTTTCGATAAAGGAATTAAATAGAGTTAATAAATATTATTTGAATATTTATTTAATGAATGATTATTATTCTGAATATTCATTTAAAAAGGGTTTTAATACTTGATTATTAATTAATAAATATTATTTAAATATTTATTAAATATTCCAAATTGATTTAAAATTAGTGAAGGTCTTTAATAATTATTTAAAATAATTTTCTGACCTTCAGAAAATCTAATAAGGTTCCCAAATATTATTCCAATAATATCAAGTCCCTTAAAACAAGGGCACACATTTTCTGACTGATCAAAATTTGGGAATCAAGTGTAAGAAATGAGCCAATGGTCTCGTTTTTTTTTACTCTGATATTACAATAACTTTCCCTATTAAATTAGAGATATCCAAACCCAACAACTTATTGAAAAATCCGACTACTCCCAAGTTATGTTATAACAGGCAGACTTCTAAAACAAATGAAATCTGTTGACTAACGTCAACCCACATAATGAGTTTACTTCCTCAACCCTTCCGGAAGTAAGAATATGATGATTAAAGTAAACCTATCAACAAGCCGGTTGCTTGGGGACTTGGATTAAATTCCATTCCAGACATGGATAGGGTTCTTCCAGGGATTGGAGTAGTCGACACTAGGGGTCGGAAAGAGTGTAAGAGGCTGCGGGGCAGTCCATCCAAGCGTAAGAGGCTGTGGGACAGTCCAGCATAAAGGCTCATATGTGGCCTGGGTGCAGGCCCGGTTAAGGTAGTCATCCATCTACTAGTAGAAAAGAATTCGGTACATACGGCTGATCACCGGGTACCGTGGTACTCCAGTATATCCTCATTCTTCCAATTGGAATTGTGCTGAAACATCGTAATGAAAGCCTATGAGCTAATTTATCAATGGTGTTGTCAGTGGTTGATATGTTGAGATCTTCGTACTCATTCAAACTGCTTTGACAAAAAGTTTATTTTGCAAACTCGTAGAGTACGTAAAGCATGCATAATATTACAGTTTTATACGATGTTTAAAAAGAGTATATGTACAGTTATATATGTTCTTGCTGAGTTATATTACTCACTCTTGATTTCTTTATATATATCACAACACAACAGGTCAGTCGATATATTTTAACGAAAAGTTATTTTGAAAACTTAAGCGGGTACATGATGTACGCCGAACAGCCATAGTATGCTGGAATTATCTAAGAGGTTTTGACAAGAGGTTTATTTTAAAGATTTAAATGGATATATGATATATACCAATTAAAATATAAATCTTTAAAATGTTTTACTAGATTTTAAACCTTACAAGGGGTATGGTTAAAGGGGTTTGATTTGCTTATGATGAGAAGCAACTATTATTGCGGTATCTTAAATTGGGTACTTATTATATTTATGGGAATCTAGCAAAGCTATAGTTGATACTATTTTGCTAAGTTATTGATAAGATTATCTCAAAACGGTGAACATAATAAGTTCATTGAGTTTTATTTCAAAAGCTTCAGAGGGAGTATGAAAGAGTGGTAACACTATATTCGATAGTGTCTTATTTTATATGAACTAAATTGTTCGGATTATATTCTTCTAAACCTCATGTTGAGGATAAATGATTTTAATAGAAAACTCCGACAATATGTAACGTCGAGAGATACTTTGTTATGCTTACCCTATACCGGTAACCTTATGATATACTATTGAGATAGTAGTGATTATCATGTTCTTGGATGAGAATCACCTATATAATTGGGTGGATAATTTGCTGAGCATTCTTTCGCTCACCCTTGCTTTATAACAAATTTTTCAGAGAAGGCGATAACGCATTGGATTGGCTCCATACTTCGAGGAATGAAGTAGGAGATTCACCTTTGAGAAGGTTCAGTTCAGAACTATTCCGCAGAAGTAAGTGATAGGTTTCAGTTTTGATCTAGTTATCGATGTCACTTCAGGTAGAGGTTATCATTGATAGCGTGAGATCCTGGTTAAGTACATTTGGTTTGTAATAACTAATGGTACTTGTTGTATATCGTTTCTAAGGCTATAACTTGTATGTGTGTAAGAGAGGGGTCTATGATGTGATTTTGTTGAAGTGTTGAGTATTGCAGGTTTAAAGGATTGGATGATGACGTGACGACTCAAATCCCGGACCCCGGATTTGGGGGCGTTACAGGTGTCCTGGCAAAGCAAAAAGCAACACACAGTATCTACTTCTACTGCTGAAGCTGAGTACATTGCTGCTGGAAGCTGTGTAGCTCAAATACTGTGGATGAGGAACCAACTGAAAGATTATGGCATGGAGCACAAAAAGATTCCAATCATGTGTGACAACACAAGTGCCATTGCCATGACCAACAATCCTGTAGACCACTCAAGAACCAAGCATATAGACATCAGGTATCACTTCATTAGAGAACATGTCGAGGAAGGGACTGTGGAGTTACATTTTGTGCCCACAATGCAACAAATTGCAGATATATTCACTAAACCTCTTGATGAAGTAACATTCACTAGGTTGGTTGGTGAATTGGGGATGCTTAACACAAGTTAGTGATTTCTCCTATCTGTAAAATTCCAGTTTTAATCATGAACATATGTTTTTAGTCTTGTCAATTGCCTATTTTATTGATACATAGTTGAAAACATATGTAAATAATCTCTACAATTGCTCAAAATATCACTTCTGCATGCTAATTAATCATTATGGACTTAGACATTAGAATGATTAATTAATGAGAATTTTAGGATGCATGTTGTGTTATTTTACATGAATTCATTGTGCTTTATGTGTAATTATTGGTTAAATCTTTGAATTTATGTTGGTATGATTGCATGATCATAGGGGGAGTTAAATTCATATTATTCTAAATTTTTCATGATTTTTAGATGAATTTACCTGTGTTTTTCATGTAATTTTGTTTAATTTAGAGGCCTTAGAATTGTCAAGGAATGTTTTTATTATTTGCTTTGATAAAAATCATTGAATTGATATTTATCTTAACTTGGCAAAATTTAATTGTTGTTTTTATTGCAAAAATTACCAAATTATTATGACTATCTTCAAAATTAAAAATTTTGAAAATTCTAAGTCTGGGAAGAATATTCGAGTTAAGGTCTATCTCGAAATTCATCTCGAAATTCGACTTGAATTTTGAGTTACAGTTCCCCGTGTGCCTGTTTCAAATTCCAAGTCTGGGAAATTGTTCGAGTTAATCTCTATCTCGAACATTATCTCGAATATTCGACTTATCTCGAATATTCGACTTGATGTTCGACTTGAGTCCTATCTCGAATATTCGACTTGATGTTCGACTTGAGTCCTATCTCGAACATTATCTCGAATATTCGACTTGATGTTCGACATAGAGTTCCAGGATTGAACTTGAAATTTTACTCGTTTTTTTGGGCTTTTATCTTGATATTCGAAATGGGATTTCCTGGTGGGTTTATTATGCTGTTTTAATTGATCCAAGTGATTATTTATTCGACTTAGTGTCATCTCGAACTTTATCTCGAATATTCGTCTTGATGTTCGAGATAGTCTATCTCGAACCTCATCTCGAATTTCGACTTAAATGTTCGAGATAGTATTCGACTTGATATTCCCCAGTGCGTACTTAGCATTTTTTTTCACAGGGGTATTTTTGTCTTTGCTCATTGATGTATATATATACATCTCTAACTCGTGTTTTTTTCACTTTTACCTATTTGTTTTAACCCTAATATTTTACAGCCCCCACCCTCCCTCCCAGCGATTTCAAAACTCCCAGTGATTACGTGTTAATACTCGTACAGACCCCGAACTACTGTCCAATTTTTGTCTTGATTACTTGTTTGCATCACTTTTGATTGTGTGTTTCTGTGTTTAGAGTCGTACATGTTCATCTCCTTCTTAGAGATATACACACGTCAATACACACACTTACACACACACAACAAGCCCTGTTCTTTGCAAACGTTGTTATTTGGATCGATTTTCACTTAGTAGTTTCATGGTTGTGTTTTGATTTCGTGATTATTGTTTTAAATTCCGTAGTTTAATTCCGATCAGTTACTTGTTTTATTCCTGTTATTCATTCAAGTGTCTCTTGTCGTAATTAAAAGGAATTTGCGTATTTTTTTCCTTGCTTCAATGCTTACCTTAATTTTTTTTCTCTCAAATCACATTAATTCAAGGAAAAATTATTTTACAAATGGCTCACCAATTTATTCTTGCGAAAAATAATTTTTATAACATTAGTACGGAAATTGGTGATCATCTCCCGCGCTTCAAGTTTTGGATACGATTTCTTAATTTGTACTCCAAGGCTAGTGTTGCTTTTACTGCTAAACCAATACTAGTCCATGATGCCTTACAGCAATTATGGACTAGTGCGGTTACTTTTGGGAGCAAAAATACCCGCTATGGTTTCAGGTTTACCTTGGCGGGTCAGGAATATGAAGTAACAGAGGAAGTGTTTAACATGATTCTGGGATTTCCAGTTAAAGATGTTTATGACCCTGAACCTTCAACGGCCGAACGTCTCAAATTCTTTGAGGAAATTGGATGTTATCCTCCTTCTGGACGGATCTTAGCTGGCGCCATCCAGAAACATTACTTCCAGGTGGAATGGAATTACTTTTTCGAGGCCATCACGAGATGTTTTCGGCCGCGTGAAAAAGATTATCATCAGATTCCAATTCCCATACAGATCTTTGTCGTTTCCCTAGCCCGTGAACTGGACATTAATTATGGAAGAATAGTTCTTTCCGAAATAGTGGCTACAATGGGATCATCTGCAAACAGAAACCTTACAACTACTAACGTTGTATGCTGGTATCCTCGTTTCTTACAAATGCTCATTAATCATTTAGTACCGACTAATGCTTTATCTGTAAGACAGGCATTTGCAACGAGTAAAACATCTACATCACTTGGCATGGGCACCAAGTCACTCACAACGATTGCTAATCAGGATAAACATCACGGTAAAGCGGTGATTATTCCTGCTAATCTTCAACTGTGGCTTCAGTATGATGCAGGTATTACTTCAATGGCGGGGACCTCGCATGTCTCATCACATGCTCAGAATCCGTCTGCACATGCTGACGCATTTCAAGGGATTTCTGATGAGCCTCAAAGTGATAAAGATGATGATGGCCACTCTCACAGTCAAACCTCTGCCGGTCAAAGGGAAAGACAACCTTCTCCACATGCCAATCCTGATCCCTTTGCTGGACAAGGTAATGACGGAGGTAATTTCTTTGAACAAGAGCAACTCTTTGTTCACACTACTGATACTTCTTCCCCTAAATCTGATTCCATGACCCAAGATTCTGCTAGCCCGCAGGATCTATCCCCGGGCAAGAGCTATATTTCTGATTCGGAGTCTGACACATTTGCTTCCTCTCTTTCACCCTCTCTAACGGGAGTTAAAAGGCAGGCAGCTTTAGATTTAGGTGAGGGTTCTGAGAGTAACCCTGAAGTGCAGCCCCTTATTCGGAAGAAACCAAAATTTTCTCATGCTGCAACTTCTCAAGCCCAGTCCCACCCTAGTGTGTCTATCACAACCACTCCACCTCACGCGAGTGGTTCGCCCCGAGCACATTCCACACATAGGGAAGATGGTGAGGATTCTATGCCTTCTGAAGAGCCTGTTACTTCAGAGCGGCAACAAGCTTTCATTGCTTTCGAAGTGCCTTCACCGGTACATACTGATGCTGCAGAGTGGATCGGTTCTGATGTTGTACTAGAACACTCTGCGGCCTCTCAGCCTGAGATTCCACCTCAGGACATGACAGGACCAGATCCCATTACTGCTACTTACTTTGCTTATCCAGTTTCTACAAGTACTGCTTTCTCTTTCAGGACTATTGTTGAAGACATACACGAGCGTGAGACAGGGAGTGTTTGTGAGCGTTTAGGGAGTGAGGGACCTTCATTTTTAAGGCCCGAAACCGAGCGACAAACATTAACAGAACGATTTTTAGAGCGAGGACACCCAGACCAAACACCGTCCCTTAATCTTGAAAATCTTGACACGCGTATGACAGCAATTGAAACTGAACTCAAGATGTTCGGGCAGTCAATGGGGCAGTTGGGGATCAATGTTGGTGACAATCAACGAGCTCTTGATGATTACGCAGCACGGATGGCCAGTCAAGCAACAGCGATGGATGAATTGACAAATAAGGTGAATGACTTGGGCCATGCTGGTGGTATCTTGGGCAGCACTCTGAATGAGAGAATGGGAGCAGTGGAGAGCATAATGCATACCATGGCGACAGAGATCAGCAGGATGATGTATGCAGTTAGAAGCTTTGTTCCCCCTGAGTGCTTTGACGAACAATTTACTCAGCCTCCCCCTGATCATGATGGTACTGGTGGTGCTGGAGGTGCTGGTGGAGCTGGACCCTCGGGTTCTGGTTTTGGTGGTTCTCATGCAACTGCTGGATCTGGCGAGAAAGGTGGTAGTGGGGATAACTCACCTAAGGGGGAGAGTGGTAAGGAGACGAGACAGTAGTCGGTAATAATTGAAGAAATTGAAGAACAAACTGCTGATGTTGTCAAAGAAAATGAGCCAGTGAATGAAGAAGAGGCTCAAAGAAAGAGGAAGGGTAAGGCAGTGGTGGCTGAACAAGAAGAGCCATTCATTGACCTGAGTCGTCATCAGGAAGAGGCACATGAAGTACTTGATTCAGATTCTGATATGGAGGATGTTCCGTTAGCACATGCCATTAGAAGATCTTTGAAGGAACAAGGTGGAGGTGCTGGAATGTCTTCCAGACAGCCTGAAGAAATACCTGTTGATAAGGAAACTCTAGAAGCCCAACAGTTGGCCTTGGAACAAGCTCAGTTCTATAAAATGAAGATGATGCAGGATGAGGCTGTTTTCCTTGAAAAGAAAGCGGAGCTAAAGGAGAAACAGTATGATCATGAGCTTGCAAGGTTAGCTGATCCTCAAGTAGATCTGGACAAGAAAAGGATCGGACAGAAATGGGATGATGCAAGGAAGATTCTATCGGGAGTTTGTACAAAAGGAACTCATAACAAAGAGGCGGAAGACTTGTTCTACAACTTGAACTTGCAGAATCCACTGATTGTTGACTACATAAATGCTTTGAAAAGGTTGATCTCAAAAGTCAGAGTTGGATATAATGCAATGGTTAAGGAATGGCAGGTCATCTTGTCTTTAGTCGAAGGAGTCCCGACATCTTTCTTGTATGTGGATGATCAATTCATCTCGAGAAGATCTGCGTCAGAGTTGTTCTTGCTAGCAACAAAAATTCAATATTCTCAAGCTGAGGAGCTTAGCATTCTGTATAGGGATCAGTTAATGCAGCTAGCAGAGGACAAGGGACCAGAATTCTCAGCGAATCCTGATATTGTTCGGATGGTTGTTGATGGAAAGATGAAGAGGGTGTGCTTAGAGGAAAATGACCTAATGGCTCTATCAGTAGAATCCCTAAAGGCGGTATGCAGGCAAATGATGAGTAAGGGATTCACTTCTGACATTAAGGAGAAGTCAGTGGAGTTCATTGAGAGGGTCATATTCAAAATGAGCAATGAAATCTGGAAGTGTGACATTATTGCTCCAAACCCTCTAGACAATGTAAAGATTGAGCCAGAGCTAATCGAAAGAAAGTGGAATATTCTACAAGCTGTTAAAAATGTAGATGAAGCTCTGACTCTTCCTTCTGGATCACTGGAACAAGGAGAAATAAGGGAGGCAGTCGGTGTTCCAGGGAGAGATAGTGTGTACTGGATACACTCATATGACAATGACACAGCTGATGCTTTAGCATTCATAGACGCAGACCAAAATCAAACATTGTTGCATATGAGTAGGAAATGGCTGCTGCAGACTCAAGATGCTACTTTTCTGGAGAGAGTTTTAGAAGTATTCAAATGGGGCGAAGTGGAGAATGAGAATGTAGATGAGAAGTAGAGACTCCTGAAGTACTTATCTGAAGTAGTGGTGGAAAAGAAGCGAATGGAGCGAGATGCGGCTAGTGTCCACAATATTAACCGTGTTAAGGGCTACCCTAAAATGATCTATTATCAGTTTAAGGCTGATAAGTCTCATTGGAAGTCACAGCTCATAATGAAAAATTTTGAGGACATTCCAAAGATCAGAACTACTCAGGAGGTGGACAAACTCAGAAGGCTTTTCAGGCATCCTTATCCAGAGCCCAGGAATCCTCTAGAAATGGAAGCGGTAAGTCTGTTGAATGCAAGGTGGAAGCAGCTTCATGATCCAGTTTACAAGAAAGAACAACAACAGAAGGAAAGGCGCAAAAGGATGAAGGAGGAGAAGCGCCAAGCTGAAGAAGTTAGGAAGAAGAGACGGAATTAGAATTAATGGTCAGAGTGGTGTGAACTTGAAGTTGGAAAAACTTCATATCTTTTTGGTTGCTTTAACTCACTTGAGGAAAATTCACCTGATCACGGTATGCGAGATAGGCTAACTTACCATACTGTAACCGTGAATCAGAGTGGATCCAATAAGGTGATATAAGTTTGACTGAAAAGTATGAAATAATCCAGGTGATAGGAATCACTCAAATGATCTTTAATTCGAAGTTTGAATTTTCTGTCTAGCTTAAGTTTTATTTATTCTAGTTCTTTGAATTGTTTTCAAGTTTATTTCAGTTGCAATTCAAACAAGACATTAATGTTATTTATCTCTTTCTCGTCTCATTGTTTAGTTGAGTTATCCCTTTGTTAATTTGAATGTCATTGTTAGACTATCAAATAGGGGGAGATTGAAAGGCAGAGTGTCTAAACTTGTAACACTATAACTTATGTAACTCAACTAAAAGAAAAGATACTTAACAAGAAGACAATCAAGAACATGAGGTCACAAAGAAATCAATGTTAACTATGAAGACAAGGTAATTGATACAATTCAATTTGTTAACTATGATCAAACAAAGAAAAAATCATTGAAAGAAGTTCAAGACAAAGTTGTTCATGCCTCAGTAGTTTGTAACTTAAAGATTCAAGATCATAACTATCAGTATTAATAAGTCAAATTGATTTCAAGTGAACAAGAAGGAAAGCAATGATTGGAAAGCCACATTACTAATTGAAAATGGTAATCTATTCAAGAAGCAGAGGCACTATCAAGACTAGTCACTTATGAATCAGACCATTGCATCAAGTGTCAGGACATTGATAGTATGTTTATGTCAGTAATGGAGATCCATGTTCAAAGAGCTTGTTGAAGAATTTGGAAAACATAAAGAAATCACAAGTTCAAAATGTTGTATTGAAGTTTCAAGTTGAAGCCCAGAATTTTTCTAAGTACAAGATATTCGAGATGGCCAAGTAGAATATTCCTATGTAGAATATTCGACTTAAATGTTCGAGATGGCCAAGTAGAATATTCTTATGTAGAATATTCGACTTAAATGTTCGAGATGGCCAAGTAGAATATTCCTATGTAGAATATTCGAGATAGATATTCGAGATGGCCAAGTAGAAGTTCTCAAGTAGATGTTCTACATGAAGAGCAGTTTCAACATGACACATGGCATCATCTAATTGGCATATTTCCAAGCTTTCAAGATTAGATAAGATTTATGTGGACATCATTGGGCCACGTATATCTTAATATTTGAAGACTACAAGACATAGATTACAAGTAGTATAAATAGAAGTACTTGTGTATTATTTTAAGAGAGCAATATTTTCAAGATAAACACTTGTAAAAGAGAGAGAGAGTATTCACAGAGCTTAGTATCATTTACTACCCTCTTTACTTCTATTGTACTTTGTAAAGAATGTTGTAGCAACCTTTCAAGTTATATATAAGACATATATTCCTTGAATCATTGTGTTCATTTATTACATAGTATTTATTGCTTCATTAATTCGAAAAGTTGTATTCACCCCCCCCCCCCCTCTACAACACATTTGGACCTAACAGTGTCCTAGAGACAATACTTTCAATATTTTATTGAAAACAATTAAGGATTATGTTTTATGTGATTATTTAATGAATATTTATTATGTCTTTATTTACTGCATCATAAATTGAAAGAATAATAAATGTCCTTGGAATATTAATACGTAATATATATCTTTAAGTATGTGACTTAAAAATGAGATTATATGAATAGTATTTTATTCCTAAAAGTCCCTAGTCGAGTATTATTATTTAAGGACAATAATAATGCAATAAGATTAGCATTTTTGTTGACTGATGACCACATCTCATTGGTCATAGGTATGGTGATACAAAAGTCAAGAACATAAGTGCATGTCTCAATGCATGACACTGGACTGACCCGTTGTGAGAATCTACATGTTAATAAGTGTCATAAGATATTCTCACTATAATAATGATGTAATGATCCTCTGACTTGAAATCATTATATTTCTATACGAGAATTAATATACTTTGATTACACTCAAAGTTATCTTTAACCGGGTAATGATAAAGGTGGACATTGGGTATGCTATGAATCGTATGAGAAATATGAATGATAGATATAGAATTTAACCCTCCTATTTTAGGAGTGATATTATTGGCCTCTTGATTGAGTGAGACTATAAAATGCATGGCCATGCTCAAATATTGATTTGATTAATAGTTTACTCATTGATCAAGGAAACCCGGATTAAACGTTGAAGAGGATGACACAATACATGCCTCGAGTTTGATCTATAATATAAGGTTAAAGGGATTATATTACATTGTACATTATTCACGAAAAGTTTAATTGAATCACCAATTATTATTATTACTTGGGTAGAAATGATGTATTACTAGATGCCGCTCATTGTTTATAATTTTATTATTAGAAAATAAAATTATTGCCAACGTAATAATAACCTAAAGGGTCACACGCAAAGAACGTTTAAACAGAGCTTTATTTAAATTATGAATTTAAATAATGTTATTATTATTAATTCGAATTTATAATTAATTAAGTGAGACTTGATTAATTATAAACATACTAGAATTCGAATTAATAAATAAACCCAAAATCAGAATGGGTTTTTTTAAGAAACCTCATGGATTAGGGTTTGGCCCATTATTTCTAGCTCGTATGAATACATTATGATGTGTTTACAAGACTCAGACTTGTGAATTTGTTTTATAGGATAAAACCCTAGCAGCTCAATACTAAGAGAGGCTAGCAAGAAAGAAGAGATAATTTATGGTTGTTCTTGGCTAGTACCATCTCCGTTGATCGTTGAACGAATCGACGTTCATGTGGATACCATTAGAGAGCAGTTCTTGAAGCAAAGGACTGTTGTGATTCATCAAGCAAGGACCTCCTATTAAACAGCAATTCGAAAAGATTCTAAGGTACAGTTTTCATTCACCATAATCGTTCATATGTTATACACGGATCCTGCGATGGGGTTTCGAATTTTATTGTTTTTTTACGTTAATTCCGCTGCGTTCATGCACGAAACCCTTCATGTCCATAAGGTAGTTTGATAGATGATAATGATGATAACATTTTTTTTACTACCTTTGATAAAGTAAAAGGGGCTGGTGGTAAGTAGGTTCTCATCTCCCCTACCTGTGGCGCTAAATCATCTCTTACACCCATTTCCACCATATCAAGGTGAGAAGCTATACTATCTTTTGTCTTGGACTTTACATTTAGTAGCGTTCCAATAATGTTATCACATACGTTTTTCTCGACATGCATAACATCGAGACAATGACGAACATGGTGGTATTTCCAGTATTCTAACTCGAAGAAAATTGATTTTTTTCCATGCACATGCCACCTTTTTTGACTTTTTATCCTCTTTTCTAAAAGAAAATGTTATTTATTCCTGTTGCAATAACATCTCTTGTCGTGTAAGAGGTTCAGATGCACATTTGAACCCTTGTTCGCCATTAAATGTAGCCCTCTGCCTCATATAAGGATTATGTTGATCTAAATACCTACGATGACCTTGGTAGCACATTTTCCTACTATAATTAAGATGCTTAGACACAGTTTGGTCATCACATATTGGACAACACTTATAACATTATTAACACAACCAAACAAATTACCATAGGCAGGGAAATAGTTTACGGTCCACATCAAAATCGCTTTTAAAGTGAAAAATGATTTATTAAAGGCTTCATAAATATTTGGTTCACCTTCTTCCAATAACTTCTTCAAATCATCAATCAATGATTGTAAATACACATCAATATTATTTCCTGGCATGTGTGGACCAGAAACTAATATGATTAACATTATAAACTTCTTTTTCATACATAATCATGGAGGAAGATTATATGTTAGTAATAAAACTGGCCAACATGTATACCTATTAACTAATACATTGTTATGGGGGTTTATACCATCTGCAGACAATGCTAAACGGATGTTTCTTAGATAATTACCAAACTCAAGCAATATGTAATCAATGTTTCTCCAAGATGGCGAGTCAGCGGTATGACAAATATGCCCATCGTGAGTTCTCTTGTCTGCATGCCATGTCATTATTTCAGCAATTGACTCAAATCTGGGAATGATGGAAAAATACCATGTCACTTTAGCTGGAATATTAACTCTAACCTTACCGTCCTTTCCTACTTTCCAGCGAGACAAATGACACTTTGGACACTCGGATGATAGTTCATTTACCCCTCTATATAGAATGCAGTCATTCGATCATGCATGGAATTTTATGTATTCAAGTCCTAAATTAGACAATGTCTTTTTTTCTCATATGTAGTAGTAGGCAACACATTATATTCAGGTAGTAAAGAGCTAACAAATAAAAGTAAGTCAGTGAAGGAAGTATCGTTGACGCCGAACCTAGCTTTCCAGTTAATTAGTTTCAACATAGAATCTAACTTACTAAACTCGCTACCCTCAAACAAAGGTTTTTCAACATCATTTATGAACCTTTGAAACTCATATGATTCAGCATTATAATCACCCTCATTATACATAGCCTAAAATATATCATTTGTCTTTGTTAGAATATTTGGAACTACAACAGGAAATGTAGTACTATGAACAAAGGATGCAGCCATTCTACAAGACATTTTCCCATGTCAAATCCAATTAATATACCCTAAACTAAAACCATGCTCATATAGATGACCTCTAATAATTTTTACTAAGAATTTTTTAAAAGTAACACATCGAGCACATGGACAAGGAATGGCCTTAATATCATCTACATTTTTTTCAGTGTATATTAAGAACTGTTCAAAATAAATTTCATAATATAAGGAATCCCTAGCTTTTGTAATCCAGGTCTTATCCATATATCCAACCTATCTGATATACAAATATATAACCATCAATACATACTTACTTAAACAACGCATAGAAAAAACTTGTTATTTTAATGCCAACACAAGTTGCAACATGTGTTTGTTTAATTTATATGCTTCACTAATATGCCATAACCCAATTATCCGTACTAATATATATGCTTCACAAATTGACAAATCACCAAAGAACATGGTGTTTAGTTTTTTGTCTATTATATATGGACATACGAGACAACATAATGTTCCCATGTCCAGACTCTGCACTATTTTGTCATATATATATATTAAAATTAAACTTTCGAAACTACTTGTACAAACAAGTCCTAATACCATGATAAATTAGCAACTATGATGGCATTGTTATTAGCATTTCCCAGATTGGTTAATTATCAACTCAATCGCACAACATCAATCATATCATATATCTGAATAAATTTGTATTTCTTATGATTTCCGGTACTGTATTTAAATAAATCTCATTATATGTTATCTCTTTTATGATAGTTATAGATAATATTTTTTGTCATGTTAAAAACCACTCATATAATGAATAAAGAAATGAAAAACCAACTGATACATGAAGAAAGACACAAAAAGATTATGTTTGATAAAATCAAATTAAAGGCAGACATGAGCATTGTTAAAGTATGATATAAGATCTAGTTGGGGTCTCATCCCTTTTCCTCCAACGGCTTAAGATTTTAGATGAATGTCTAGTTCAGCCCATGAACTCTGGCCTTTTAAAAGTGACATTTTCAAATTTTTTCTTTATTTTACTAGTCGGTAGCTAGTACACACATACACATAAATTAGTGAAACCCCATTGCTAAGAAAGTATAAATACACCTCTAGAACAAGTTTAAACATATGGGCATTCACTAAAACACAAGAAACCCTTTAAAAAGAGCCAAATAACAATCCAGAATGAAGATTAACGAGGACCCATTATGCAATTTATAGAGAAAAGATTCAAATGAAAGAAAAAAAAGACATAGAGATACAAGAAACAAATATAGTTGATGTTTGACAATTACACTATCAAGAAAATTGACAATTAAGGAGAAATATATAGTTAACAACCCATATTACACAGAATATAAACCTAGAATCGTATAAGCAACTATAGATTTCACAACTATACACACATACACACACATATACACACATACACACACATATACGCACATACATACACACAAATTGGCATATAAATGAAAGTTAAGAAAACTAGGGTTTAGTTGAGAACCAAGAAATTAGCATATTAGTTGAGAAATTGAAGTAATTGAGCTATTCTACCCCCAATCGAACTATTCTTCCACCCGATCAAACTCCTCGATATATTCCAATGTGAACTGATTATTTGAATTAATCCATACACAACTTCTTTCAACTCTTCTTAAGGGGTTTTACAGTTAATATACTGCATTTTTTTGTTTATAAAATATCTTATACTATCACCCCATCTAATAATTTCTCCATCCCAAAAGAAATTATCATTAACGCAATCTTTCATTTCATCAATTTCAACACATTAATATCAAATTTGTTATTAATTCACATAAAATTAACTATAAATAAAATTAACATTTATGAAAAATAATTTCTTTACAGTATATTAATAATTAACAAATAATATAACTATGATGAACTTCTAACTAAATTATGTAACATACAAAAATTAATTATATTAAACATAATATAAGATGAGAGAAATGGCTATCAGATTATATCAGCTAAAAATTATTCTTAAATCAGGTTAAATGAAATTTGAAAATATTGTTTAATACATAGTATGACACTATAGTGAAAGAGAGAAAATCCAGGAGATGATAACGATGATACGGGATGAAGTGGGAAGTGGATGGGTTTCTCAACATTTTATCGAATAGGCTATACTACTTTAAACATATATGTAGTTTAAGATGATGTTTACCTAATATAATTTATTCAGGTTCATCATTATTCTCCATTATTCTCTTATAAGATATATGTTTTTCATTTTTGTCAAGGAAATATGATTTCTAACACATAAAAAATGCTAAATATTAAATTTCTAAACATGTTATGAAAAATGGCATTAAATTAATAAGAACGAACACAAAAAATAATTACGGAATGTTAAATTTTAGTGGTAAATAATCCGGCCATGCCTTTAATAATAAGGGAATGATGGACAGCAAGTTATTTGTACTTTATCTTGTGTTGTAAAAAAACAAAGGATTGTGGATAATCTATACTATATTATTAAGGCTGAAAGATTAAAAGTTTGGTAGTCGGTGGTTCTTGGTCAGTATTTGGGCCAGATAGTTTTTATCAGGCCTAATTTTTAAATATTAATCAACTAACTAAAACATATCTCATATTAATCTCCTAAATAAAAATACATCTCTAAAATAAATACACAAATATTATCCTGTTAAAATATAAATATAAATAAAGTATATAAACAATTATAATATATATATATATATATAACATTAAAATAAAGTTTAGATTATTATTATAAAAATAAAAATATATTCGAATTATATAAAAAATATTAAAATAATTCGATCCGTGCGATGCAGGGAATATGAGCTAGTACAATAACATGTTTCAACTGAAATATCTTCGGAATAAGATAGAGATAAAATAATAGAAAGGATAAAATATTACAAATGAGTTGGGATTAAAAAAATAACACTGTAGTAGGGTATGATTTTTTTTTTGTTCAGTGTTGATGGAGAAATCTGGTAATCAACAAAGATCAAGGTTCTTTGCTGGAAAAAGGTCAGACGAGGCTGAATATCACCGGAGTGCGGTGGTTTGTATGATATTGGGGGTTAAGATTGATAGGTTTTGGAATAATTAGATCTTTATTTGTTAGAGAAAATACATTTTCTCTTCAACAGTTGTGTACTCTTAGTTTTCCGACCCCAAACAATGTGCCTATGTACCTCTATTTATAGGTAAAATAGATGATCAAGCTCACGTAGTTCTGGCAAAGCAGAGGCCCATTAGGAAAAGAGAGTCCTTATTCGAATAAAAGTAGGCAAAGGAATGGCAAGATGAACCTTCTTGGAAGAGGTCTCTACATTAGGGCTTATTCGTATAGGTCAAAGCCTAGTATAAGACCCAATGACATCATGGATCCGACATTGACCGGGAAACCCTGGGCTCTATCTAGTCTACTACAACTATTTCTCGGATTCTTTAACTAAAGGTCAACATTAGATCCACCGTAAATGTAGTACACGTTCTAAGTCCCCAGATGAGTGTTGGTGTAGGTGCCCTAGAGGCAATACAATGTTTATTTTGATAAACCTTTATGTCAATTGATTATTCAATAAACATATTTATTATGACTTTAATTACTGCGATATATTTGTTAGCATAATAAATGTCCTTAGAATCATGATACATATTGTATAGTTTAGTACATGACTTGAACTTGAGATTATATAATATATCATATTCTTAAATGTCCCTAGTCGAGTATTATTATTATAGGACAATAATAATACATAAATAGACTAGTATGTTGTTTGACAGATAACCACATCTCATTGGTTATAAGTATGGGGATACTAAAGTCAACACATAGGTACATGCAGGAGTACATGGTACTGGACAGACCCACAGTGAGATTCTTCATGTTTAATAAAGTCATAAGAAAGACTCACAGTGATAATGGTGTAATGATCCTCTGACTTGAGATCATTATATTTTTATACGAGGATTAATATACTTTGACTACATTAAAAGTTACCTTTGACCGGGTAATGATAAAAGTGGACATCGGGTATATCATGAGTCGTATGAGAAATATGAATGATAGATAAAGGATTTAACCCTCCTATAATTAGGAGAGATATTATTGGCCTCTTGATTGAGTGAGACTATAAAATGCATGGCCGTGCTCAAATAATGATTTGTTTTCATAGTCTACTCATGGATCAAGTAAACCCGGATTAAATGTTGAAGAGGATGACTAAACACATGCCTCGAGTTTAATCTATAATATATTTGGTTAAAGGGATTATATTACACGGAAACATTAATCATGAAAGGTTTTTATCAAATCACGATTTAATTATTGTTTAATTGGGTAGCAATGATGTATTACTAGATACCGCTCATTGTTTATAATTTTATTGGAGAATAAAATTATTACTAATTAAATAATAGCCTATAGGGTCACACACATAGAGCATCTAGAGGAATAGTTAATTTAAATTATAGATTTAAATTAATTGATGATTGTTTGAATTTTATTATATTAATTAAGTGAGACTTAATTAATTGAAATAATATAAATTCGAAGTTGAAGAGGATTTCTGCCCATAATAATTAAGTATGACTTAATTATTAATTAAATAATAGAAACATGTTTTATTATTTAATCCTATACCTACATGGGTTAGGTTTTACTGCTTAGGCCCGTTTAACCAGTCATTATAAATAGATAATGATAGGTTAAAAGAGCTACACGTTTTTATATGATAAAACCCTAGAGGCAGAGCAAGAGAGGCAGCAAAGACAGCCGTTCGAAATCATCAAAGGAGGCTAGTACATCCATCCCGTAATCAAGATCGTGAGACGCTCTTGAAGGTGCTCGTGTGGATACCATAGAGGTGCTTTCGAGAGGAAGACACAAATCGTGATAGCAAGGATCTCCGTTGAGTTCGTTACATTCAAGATCTTAATAGGTATGATTCGTTTATCACCATAATCCGTCAATTCTTATACATGATCCTGCGTTAGGGTTCCGAAATTTTTGTTATATTTACGTTTATCCGCTGCGTTTTATGCCTCGGAACCCAACAATGGCATCAGAGCTACGTGTATAAGGGACTGATTTGGTTACGTGTTTTATGTATTTGATGCATACATGCCTATTTTGGTGACTGTCATGCCATGCTACTGCTTTGTCATAACTGCCATGCCACTGCTTATGCTACTGCCATGCCTGTTATGCTACTGCCATGCTACTGCCATGTATATTCGAATTGTTATTCATATGATGAGTAAATAGATGATGATACTAGCATGTTAATGATTTGTCATGACTGATTTATATGCCTGTTTGCGATTTGTATATTTTGCATGAGGGTCAGTTTGTATATGATACAAACTGGTGGAAAGATTATGTTGGACATGATCTGTTAACTGGGATATGATAAGTATGTATATGATACATGCTTCTGAAACTGTGTAAATTGCAGTGGGGAAAAAGGCCAACAGATATGATCTGTAATTCAGAAATTGATGATTTCTGAATAGGACTGGTCTTCGGAAATAAAAAATTTCCAAGCTGACCTGGCAGCTCGACCCCAGCTGGGGGCTGCCGCCCCCAGACCCCGCCCGGGGGCTGCCGCCCCCGAACCCCCGCCCAGGGGCTGCCGCCCCCGGACCCCTGCATTATTTTTGTTGTGTACTTGAGCATGGTGCTGGTTATGGCCTTTGGACCCCTAGATTAATGGTTTTTGGTTTTGGTTTTATAAATACGACTTGCATGTCGTTTTCTTCATTCTTGTAATTGTTTAACCTCGAATGTAACTCGAGTTTTCTTATGTAAGTACATTAGTGTAGATTGTATTCAATTATTCCATGTAATGTACTTGAAGATTGAAGGATGATCCAAGAAGAGGAGCAAGCACCCATGGATACAAGAAGAATGAAGACATGTAATTGTATTTATATTTTACCACCATAGATTGACTTTGATCCTTTCATTAGCTCGAAAGGATCACATAGGAAAAGGGCCATAACCAAGCACGTTTACATACTGCACTTTACATATTGATGTATGAATGTATGTGTAGAGTAGAAGATGCATGCTTTAATTAGATTAATGATGTATGCATGTATTAGATACGTCACCCATGCCATGCTTGCCATGCTAAACAAGATAAAATCTTTAACGATTTAAGATTTTAAAATTAACAAACGATCGATCATGAGATTCTTGTGTTTATGAAATATGGATTTTAAAACACGGAATTAAATATGAATTTTTGATATCTAAAACTGGGATTTTCTGTCAAAAGCGGATATGCGTATTCGTAAGGCTGATGGGTTTTAAGTGTGACCACTGGTATCCTCCATCTACCTGGGAAATGAACAATTTAAGATGTCAATTTGAAATATTTGGTTCAAGGAAAAATTGAGGATCTCTTCATGATGTGATCATGATCGTCGTAAATTTTCTAAACCCCTTAACAAAATATTAAGTTTTAATCGGATGCTTTCCAATGAATGAACACTCATCAAATCCTAGATCGATTAGGGGAAAGACTGTCAGTGGCAGGGGACTCCTATCTATCGTGGTGAGATGCGACGAATATAAACGGTTATATTCGGCCGTTGTATCATTGGGTCAAACTTAACTGAGTCGTCATAATAAGGTGAAAATAAACGGTTATATTCAACAATTATGAACTTAGAAGCATGGAGTTTGGTTAAAAATCTATTAGATAGATAAGATCAATCGTTGCTCACCAAACTATCCAAGAATTATATATGATATAATTGACAAATGTTGTCTACCTAAATAATCATTCTTAAGGACTTCCAGTGGTTGACTTAAGACATGACGAAATATGGATCTTGGCTCACTAGAAAGAATTATGGGATATACTTTCCAAATTAATAGTAAGGGCTATTGATTTGATAAAAATAGTGGGAGATATATTATGAATGTATCATAATCATTTGAACATAATAAATAACTCAGACAATCTAATGTTTATTTTGTGCTTTTATCATTGTAGATACCGAATAATGACAAACAACACAAACACACTATCCGTACGATCTGTCCTTGAGAAGGATAAGCTGACAGGAGGAAACAACTTCCTAGACTGGCAGAGGAATTTGAGGATTGTCCTCAGGCAGGAGCGCAAGCTTCATGTCATTGATATTCCTCCGGCAGGTCCCCTTCCTGAGGGCGCTACTGTTGAGGAACGAGCGGCCCACACAAAGGATGAGAATGATGCAACTGATGTTGCATGTCTTATGTTGGCAACTATGAGTGCTGAGCTTCAAAGACAACATGTGCATATGGATGCATATACTATCAATGAGCACTTGCAAAGCATGTTTGCAAGCCAAACTCGTCAAGAAAGGTTCAACACGAGCAAGTCACTCTTTAACTGCAAACAAGGGGCAAGTGAACCAGTTGGCCCACATGTTCTGAAAATGATTGGTTACATTGAGTATCTTGATACTTTGGGTTTCCCGATTGGTCCGGAAACTGGTATTGACCTAATCTTGAATTCTTTGAACAACAAATTCACTCAGTTTGTTATGAACTACAATATGAATGAATTTGACAAAACACCTACTGAATTGTTGGCTATGTTGAGAACATATGAGACCAACATGAAGACGACTGAACCCGCTCCCATACTGATGGTGGGCAATAAAGGTAAGGCCAAAGGGAAAGGCAAGTGGAAGGGTAAGAAGAAGACAGGTTCTGATTCTACACCCAAGCCAAAGTCAGGTCCTAAACAGGCTTTAAAGCCTAAAGGTGGGGTCGCTAAGGGTGAATGTCACTACTGTAAGAAAACTGGTCACTGGAAGAGAAACTGTTCAGTTTACTTGGAGGATCTGAAGAAGAAGAGGGCTGAGCAAGCTTCTAATTCAGGTATATATGTTATAGAAGTCAATCTGTCTATTTCTACATCTTGGGTATTGGATACCGGATGTGCTTCTCACATTTGTATAAATGTGCAGGAAATGCAGAGAAGTAGGACATTGGCTAAAGGAGAAATGGACCTACGAGTTGGCAACGGAGCAAGAGTTGCTGCTTTAGCTGTAGGAACCTATTATTTATCTTTGCCCTCTGGGCTTGTTTTAGAACTGGAAAATTGTTATTACGTGCCTGCGATTCGCAGAAACATTATTTCTGTTTCTTGTTTGGACAAGAAAGGTTTTTCGTTTACTATAAGGAACAACAGTTGCTCTTTTGTTTTGAATGATTTAACCTATGGTGTTGCGCGTTTGTTTAATGGTTTATATGTTCTTGACTTAGATACTCCTGTCTGTAATATAGAAAACAAACGACTTAAAGTTAATGACTCAAATCAAACATACCTCTGGCATTGTCGTCTAGGCCATATAAACGAGAAACGCATATCCAAATTACATAAGGATGGATACTTGGATAAGTTTGATTTTGAATCATACCAAGAATGCGAATCTTGTTTGCTTGGTAAAATGACTAAAGCCCCTTTCACTGGTAAGGGTAAAAGGGCCACTGAACGACTTGAGCTAATACATAGTGATGTATGTGGCCCAATGCGTGTAATGGCAAGAGGAGGCTACTACTACTTCATAACATTTACTGATGATTTCAGTAGATATGGATATGTATATCTTATGAAGAATAAATCTGATTCTTTTGAAAAGTTCAAAGAATACAAGGCTGAAGTAGAGAAGCAAATTGGCGGAGGCGCAAGTATTAAAGTCATACGATCTGATCGTGGAGGAGAATACTTGAGCACAGAATTTAAAGATTATTTAAAGGAGTGTGGTATTGTATCACAACTCACTCCACCAGGTACACCTCAATGGAATGGAGTTTCAGAGAGGAGGAATCGTACCTTGTTGGACATGGTGCGATCGATGATGAGTCATGCAGATCTTCCAATTAGTTTCTGGGGTTACGCTCTAGAAACAGCGGCTTTCACACTTAACCGTGTTCCTACTAAGAAGGTTCAAAAGACTCCATATGAGATATGGGAGAAGAAACGGTCAGGCATGAGCTTTATGAAAGTTTGGGGATGCAAGGCGTTTGTGAAGCGTCAAGTATCTGACAAGCTTGGACCTAAATCTGAAGAGTGCAATTTTGTGGGATACCCTAAGGAAACAAAGGCGTACTATTTCTATAGTCCTACTGAGCAGAAAGTGTTCATTGCTCGAGATGCTGTTTTCATGGAAAGAGATTTTGTTTCCAAAAGAAACAGTGGGAGAACTATAGACCTCGATGAAGATCGAGAACCACAAAATAGCATTGAACCTGAAGTGGAACAAGAGCAGGTTAATGATAATGCTCAACAAACACAGGTTGTTCGTAGAACTGGTAGAATTCGCCATGAGCCAGAGAGATATGGATTTCTCTTGACTCAATGTGGTGATTTGATGCTCATAGACGAAGATGAGCCTCTCACATACCAAGATGCTACGAACAGTCCAGACTCTAAGAGATGGCTAGAAGCCATGAAATCTGAGATGGATTCCATGTACGAAAACCGAGTATGGACCTTGGTTGATCCACCTGAAGGGGTAAAATCCATAGGGTGCAAATGGGTTTTCAAGAAGAAAACTGACATGGATGGAAATGTTCAGACCTATAAAGCAAGGCTGGTTGCAAAAGGTTTCAGACAAATTCATGGTATTGACTATGATGAGACTTTCTCACCAGTGGCTATGGTCAAGTCTATAAGGATTTTGCTTGCTATTGCAGCATTCTATGATTATGAAATCTGGCAAATGGATGTCAAAACAGCCTTCCTTAACGGAATCCTTGAAGAGGATGTGGATGTGTACATGACACAACCTGAAGGTTTTGTCGATCCAAGGAATGTTAGCAAGGTATGTAAATTACGTCGATCCATTTATGGATTGAAGCAAGCCTCTAGGAGATGGAATATCCGTTTTGATGAAACAGTCAAGGAGTATGGCTTTGTTCAAAACGAAGATGAACCTTGTGTTTATAAAAAGGTTAGTGGGAGCCATGTGGCATTCATAGTACTATATGTTGATGATATACTACTAATGGGGAATGACATACCTTCTCTCAAGGCTGTTAAGATTTGGTTAGGGAGCAACTTCTCTATGAAAGACTTAGGAGAAGCATCCTACATTCTAGGAATGAGGATCTATAGGGATAGATCTAGAAGGATGATCGGTCTAAGTCAGAGTACATACATCGAAAAGGTTTTGCATCGTTTTGGTATGCAAAATGCAAAAAGGGGATATGTCCCCGTATCTCAAGGGATAACGATCTCTAAAGATCAGTGTCCAAAATCATTGGATGACAAGGACCGCATGAGTAAGGTTCCATATGCCTCAGCAATTGGATCCATCATGTATGCAATGGTATGTACTCGCCCAGATGTTTCGTATGCTTTAAGCATGACGAGCAGATACCAATCTAATCCAGGTGAAGGTCACTGGACGGCTGTCAAGAATATTCTAAAGTACTTGAAAAGGACTAAAGATTCATTCTTGGTGTATGGAGGAGAGGAGAAACTGGTTGTAAAAGGTTACACCGATGCAAGTTTCCAAACAGACAGGGATGATACTGTATCACAGTCTGGTTTTGTGTTTTGTCTAAACGGAGGTGCTGTAAGTTGGAAGAGTTCAAAACAAGAAACAGTAGCTGATTCTACAATGGAGGCTGAGTACATTGCAGCTTGTGAAGCGGCTAAGGAAGCTGTTTGGATTCGAAAATTCATTACTGATTTGGGAGTGGTTCCATCGATCGCAGATCCCATTGATCTATACTGCGATAATAATGGAGCCATTGCACAGGCTAAAGAACCTAGAGCTCACTCCCGAACCAAACACATACTCAGGAGATATCACCTCATTCGAGAGATTAATGAAAGGGGTGACATACACATATGTAAAGTGCACACAAATGATAACATTGCAGACCCACTGACCAAAGGCTTATCGCAGAAGAAGCACGACGGTCACACTAGTTCCATGGGTATTAGATACACGGGTGATTGGCTCTAGTGCAAGTGGGAGATTGTTGGTGTAGGTGCCCTAGAGGCAATACAATGTTTATTTTGATAAACCTTTATGTCAATTGATTATTCAATAAACATATTTATTATGACTTTAATTACTGCGATATATTTGTTAGCATAATAAATGTCCTTAGAATCATGATACATATTGTATAGTTTAGTACATGACTTGAACTTGAGATTATATAATATATCATATTCTTAAATGTCCCTAGTCGAGTATTATTATTATAGGACAATAATAATACATAAATAGACTAGTATGTTGTTTGACAGATAACCACATCTCATTGGTTATAAGTATGGGGATACTAAAGTCAACACATAGGTACATGCAGGAGTACATGGTACTGGACAGACCCACAGTGAGATTCTTCATGTTTAATAAAGTCATAAGAAAGACTCACAGTGATAATGGTGTAATGATCCTCTGACTTGAGATCATTATATTTTTATACGAGGATTAATATACTTTGACTACATTAAAAGTTACCTTTGACCGGGTAATGATAAAAGTGGACATCGGGTATATCATGAGTCGTATGAGAAATATGAATGATAGATAAAGGATTTAACCCTCCTATAATTAGGAGAGATATTATTGGCCTCTTGATTGAGTGAGACTATAAAATGCATGGCCGTGCTCAAATAATGATTTGTTTTCATAGTCTACTCATGGATCAAGTAAACCCGGATTAAATGTTGAAGAGGATGACTAAACACATGCCTCGAGTTTAATCTATAATATATTTGGTTAAAGGGATTATATTACACGGAAACATTAATCATGAAAGGTTTTTATCAAATCACGATTTAATTATTGTTTAATTGGGTAGCAATGATGTATTACTAGATACCGCTCATTGTTTATAATTTTATTGGAGAATAAAATTATTACTAATTAAATAATAGCCTATAGGGTCACACACATAGAGCATCTAGAGGAATAGTTAATTTAAATTATAGATTTAAATTAATTGATGATTGTTTGAATTTTATTATATTAATTAAGTGAGACTTAATTAATTGAAATAATATAAATTCGAAGTTGAAGAGGATTTCTGCCCATAATAATTAAGTATGACTTAATTATTAATTAAATAATAGAAACATGTTTTATTATTTAATCCTATACCTACATGGGTTAGGTTTTACTGCTTAGGCCCGTTTAACCAGTCATTATAAATAGATAATGATAGGTTAAAAGAGCTACACGTTTTTATATGATAAAACCCTAGAGGCAGAGCAAGAGAGGCAGCAAAGACAGCCGTTCGAAATCATCAAAGGAGGCTAGTACATCCATCCCGTAATCAAGATCGTGAGACGCTCTTGAAGGTGCTCGTGTGGATACCATAGAGGTGCTTTCGAGAGGAAGACACAAATCGTGATAGCAAGGATCTCCGTTGAGTTCGTTACATTCAAGATCTTAATAGGTATGATTCGTTTATCACCATAATCCGTCAATTCTTATACATGATCCTGCGTTAGGGTTCCGAAATTTTTGTTATATTTACGTTTATCCGCTGCGTTTTATGCCTCGGAACCCAACAATGAGGGCAACCCGCTTGAATATAGGGAAATGATCTTCCAAGATAAGGTCAACAATATTCCATAGCTCCCTAGTGAGGATAACCCATGGAATACGGAGTCATGGCCTTCAATCAACATTGTTTGGCAAAAGCTTCATAGACATTAATGATACAAGACAAGTGACCATAGAAAGGAGATCCAGAACCTCCATCACAAAGGAGGGTGCGTCCTCCTTTAAGGCAGAAGAAGGCGGGCGTTGCCATGCATAAAAATATGTATACAACAACTACCCCCAAGTCATGAGATCATTAGAAATGTTCGAAAGAATTCATACTAATCTTGTTTGTCAGGGCGCATCCTAATGCCACCCATGACCGAAACTCCAACCAAAACACCTCCCTAGCTTCACATCCTCAATTCGTTTCCCTAGTTTTCGGCGTGCCCAAGTTAGAAGGCGTGCCCTTATTCAGACACACTCCACATTAGTACATACGTAGATACAAATATACATACCAGTTATATCCACTCATTTGCATGGGATTCAATGTCCACTAAGAATTTGCCACGTGGCCCTTCTTTCATTTGAAATATATACACATATTTCACACTTTTCTTTTTCACTTTCACTTTTCAAACATATTTTCTCTCTTCAAGAACTACTCTCCAGCCACTTCAGAGCTTTGTAGGGCCATTCTGGGCGCTCCCTCCCTCCAAACTTCAACTTTTTAGGCTCAAAATTTTCGTCTTGTCAGCGGGTATGTAATGCATCCCTATTCATCCAATTCCATCAAGTATTTCTCCTTGAATATGCAAAAAACCATTCTAATTGCTATGTGCCCTTTATTTTCTTCATTTTTCTTCGTATATATAACTGTATGTATATCTGTTTGATATTTCTTTTGCTATGCAATACTGAATAACACATGTTTCTGGAATTTGAAAAGTCATAACAATATGGCACACCCTATCATGCATAGTTCATAGGAACGCCCACACCTTTGCTCATACTACCCCATTGCTTCGTAGCTTAGGTCTGGAATGTCCTCTCTTATTTGTACTTCCCCCACAATTAGGGGAATAAGACCTTATTAGGGCGCTCCCTGACATCGTAACACCCCTCGTAACACCTTCACATTAACAAATAGTGACAATACATAATAAACAATATATAGCAAATCATGTTTTGGTTCTGCCCTGACATCGATTCATAACTTTGCAGAGCGCGCCCTTTCTATAGTCATACCTTTCTTTTCATTTTAACATTGTTTCAGAAAGCGCCTTCTTAAGGCCATACTAAGTGTTGATCATTTGTATTCATTTTAGATGGTCCGTGAAGGCACATCCAACCTTCGCTTCCATCCCTTTCATGAATTTAATCTGTGATATGGTGTGTCCACAACTCCCATCAGGATTCCACCTCCCTTGTTTCCTAAAACTTTAAAGAAAGTTCACATCTTCATGGAGCGCCTTAGTAAAAATAGAAGTGAATTAGGCTTTTCTGAAAAAGAATCCTCTTCATCAGTTCTCCCCAAAGTAACTTCTGAAGAGGCGGCGCCTAGCCATAAGGCACGCCCTATCTCTGTTAACAAAGATCTCAAAACCGATCTAGGGGAGGGAGAAGTAGCAAGGCTTTTGAGGAAGAGATAAGGAAAATAGGTGATGGTAGATACACTAGAGGCTCCAAATCTAGAATTTGAGAGCGCTCCCCAAGATGACTCTTTACCCATTTCTCTGGACCCTTCTCATATACCTTTCATTTATTGGAAATTAGAGGACCATGAAATCAACATGATATGGAATAATCATGAATATTCTGAGAAAGAAAGAGATGAAATCCGATATAGGCAAGGAAAATTCACTTGCGTTGGCTTGAGAACCTCTGCCACCAATGCTAAAGTAGATTGGGTTATGTGACCCTATGATCAGGAGGGCATAAGGGGAATCCTTTCCAAGAAGATGTGCCCTCATCGCTTTGACATCAAACTAATCAAAATTCCTTGAATGGTGGTGACCCTAAAGATGATTGAACTTGGCGTGGACGCGCCCTTACACCCATACTTTAGATCCATCTATGAATGGTTTGACGTAGCCCCAAATCAACTTTCTCCTAACACATGGAAATTTTCCATTGCCCTCTACATGATGTAGAGCTCCCTGGATTTTGGCGCACCCACCATGGAGGAATTCAACCATTTTTTCTCTCTAAAAAGATGTGGCATTGGATACTCTTACTTCATAGTGTGGAAAAAGCGCAATAGGCGAGGCTTCTCTAAAGGAAAAACCTCAAACATGAAGAGATGAAAGGATCCTCATTTTTATGTATATAACACAGAAAGGGTTCACGTTCATTTCAACAAGTATCCAAGTAAGTTCAGGCGCGCCCTAACCTATTGGAAATTAGTTTTTTCCATCTTCTTCTAACACCCATACCTTTTTTCAGTTGTTAGGACCCAATCACATTTAAGTGGCGACGCCCTAGCCAATACTGAGACTATTTTGAATCACCGTCTGACCAAAAGGACTTAAAGAACCTCATCACTAAGGAAAAACTAAAGATGTTTGACTTTCTTTCAGACAAAGTGGGAACTATAAATACCACGCCCTCAACTAAGGGTGAATGCGCATCATCTTGTGATAATGACTCAAACCATGGTGCATACCTTAGCATCAACTATGTTCATTATTTGATCACCTCCAATGCCTATGTACTTTTCTTTGCTCCATATTCATATTGTTTGACTAACATATTTAATCTTTTTCTTTGTAGAGATGCCGAGAATTCTAAAAATTTGGGGCAACTCCTCCAAGAACACACCCAAAAAGACAGACTTGACAAAAAAGAAACCAGACCCCTTCATGCCATTGTGAAAATAAGTCTCCTCCTAAAACACAACACATCCCTAGGGAGCTGCCTGCCCAGGACGCGCCTGCAGCCAAAAGACAAAAAGACACAAAAAGGTCTTCTTCTAGTACTTTGGTATCCACTTGTATTGGGGAGTTTGTCCATCCCTCAATAGTTGATGATGACCTTTCCTTATGGTCTTCCTATAAGGGTAAGGAGGTGGATAATGTTATTGTTCGTTCATCTTCCGAGCTGTAGTTTCACGTCATGTCTAAGTAACGCTCCTAGGATGATGATAGGGCGTACCTCAGACAATTACAGAAGGACAAATATCTCAGTCAAATGGAGCTCGAAGCTTCCAAACAGGCCAAGGCGCGCCTAGAGAAGGATTTGAATACTTAAAAAAACAGCCTCTCTGTGCTTAGACCAACTTTTCCCTTGCTACGTCAGAACTTTATCATGTCAAGAAAGACAAGGAGGATTTGTCCAAGGTCATTGATGGTTTTAATGAGGAAAAAGCTACATGGGAGGAAGAGAAGAGGGTTTTTAAGGACGAGGGCAAGGAATTGGGCTTCCACAATTTTCTTCGTGGGTTTCTTGCCTTCGAGCCTGATTTTGATTGGACCAGGTGAGGGACTTCTACTAAGGAATTCATGGAGGATTTCAAGATAGAAGAGGTTGAGGCCAATACTTCCCAGAAGCTTGAACTAGAAGATGTGACGGCCCAGTTGGTAGAGGTTTTCCCGGTGCGCCCTGAAAAGGTAGGCGACGCCCATGTTGATTTGACCGATATCATTCAGGCCTCTCCTATCACATCTTTCGCTTCTCCTTCCCCCAAAGTTTGATGACTTTTACACTTTAAGGTGTGAGTGCTCTGTAAAACCCTGCAACTTGTAAACAATATTTCTATTTGGTTAACTCTTGAATATTATGTTCATAGGGCGCGCCCTATGACCTGCTTTCTATATTTTGCACAACTTTCGGAAATCTTATTATTGCTTTTAACCTTGCATGCATATTACTGTGCTAATACTCCTAGTAGAGTCAATGTATAATTTATTCACGTTATAGCAGAGGAGGGTGCACCCTCTTTGATGCATAAGAGGTGCAGCTTCTAGGAAACTTCAAAGTATATGCATAATATCTTGATTCTTGTACCATACTTTGAAAAGGGATACTAATATAAATATCAAAACCTCGACGTATATACTTGCACTGATCAATATCGCATAAAGTTTAACTGTCAAAACTGCATACCTACTACCCCCTAGAGTGAGAGTGAAATAAATTTTACTACTACTACTACTATTACTACTGAAAACTTGGAAATTGTCTTGAAAATATTAAATAAAAAATGTAAGGCTTTCCCTACTGATAGTACTTCTTCAAGTGTTCCGCATTCCATGCCTTTGGAATGAGCTTGTCCTTCAAATCAGCCAGATAGTAAGGTCCTTCCCATAATGTTGCCCTAGCCTTTTAAGGTACTTCCCAATTAGCTCCAAATATTTCATGTCCTGCTATCTTGGTGTGCGACAGTACCTTCCTCTGGAAGTCACCTATTTGGAGCGTCCTGGGTCTAACTTTTGTGTTACAGTATCTCGTAATCCTCTGCTGATAAGCTACTAATGTCACTTGGGCATATGATTCTAACTTATGTTATAGACCTTGTTTCTTCAAGAAAATCTAGATAAAGCCTATGATTCACCTCGTTGACTTCATCCTCAAAGTTGTCTCTTCTGAAAGACACGACTCCAAGTTCAACCGACACCATGGCTTGACACCCGTAGGCCAAGAAAAAAGGCGATTCCCCTGTAGTGCTTCTAGGAGTAGTGTTATAAGATCATAGCACTTGAGCCAAATCCTCTGGCCAATTCCATTTACTTTCTTCCAACTTTGTTCTCAAAGTGTGCTTGATAATTTTATTAATAGCTTCAGTCTGCCCATTGCTCTGAGGATGGTACACTGTTCGCACTTTATTCACGTAAGAGAACGTGGTCACAAGTAATATAGTAATAAGTAAGATACGTTCCACAGAGACTCGACTTGCTTACGCTTAGTTCACTTATGCACCAGAATATGGTTATGTTTCACTGCTAAGAAAATAAACAATTGGAATTTTGATTACACTAATAATTGAAACTTAACGAATTACTTATATGAAATAAACATGGGATTTTAACTTCATTAACTATCTCATCTAGAATCTTATGCCTTTTCAACCTAGCATGTGAAAGTGATGATAACTGATCAGACCCTCTAAACTGATAAACGCCAACTTTCGTTGTGCGCATACCATCCTAATGAACATCCACAAATGATAGAAGTCAATTAGTCAACCACTATACTTAGTCCGTATATGTCTATAGAGATTGAAAACATAAAGGCTTAAGCACAAGCATCCATAAAATCACATAGTCAATGCAGGACGGTTAGAATTACATCACAAATTAATACATGCTCTCAACATGCAAAAACCTATGCTAGCATGGCATGTTCTAAAACCTAGATCCACTTTCGCATTCACGAGGGCTCAACAAACAATTATAAATGTTCGCGACGCATTTACAATGAATAAGCTTAACCATACTAGGATATCCATAACAATCACACATTTAGGCATAAAAACAATCAATATCTAGAATCGATAGGAAAATCCATTAAAATCCCATGACACCGATTAGCCCATAATTGGGCTAGCCACCATCATTGGTTCAATTGAAAACATGATAGACAACCAATTATAAATAAACTCCTAATATTAATTGCAAGAGTAAAAGTATTGTCCACATGGTAGAAAATTACAAAAGAAATAGTTCGAACTAAATCACCCAAGGAAGCTTGATGACCTAATTCTCTTCCTTGGTGGCTCACAAAGTAATACTACTTCCTAAGATACGATTCTATACTGATAATAAAAATCCCTGATGTTTTTATACTAGGTTACATAAAAACCAAAAATCCATGGGCCTGCTTCTGACTGGGCCTTAAAAGCTAAACAACTGCAACTACAAAATATTGATTTCGGCTGGGGGCGGGCGCTCCTTATGAGGGGCGGGCGCTTGGAGATGAGCGGGCGCGCCTGCAGCTTCTGCCCGGCAGTTGATTTTCTTGCATCGTTGCTCTTTTCACGATTCGTCTCGCTCTTTCTTGATCTCAACTCAAGCCTTGACTCTCCTTCCTTGAATTCCCAGCTCATATGCCACCAATTATGCAATTATTCCTCAATCCTGGTTCGACCTGTGATCTGCACAGAAAAGACACAAAACACATCAAAAGACACTACATACTTGGGCAAAAGCGATCAATTTAAGCCGAATTGGAACGTATATAGTGGACGAAAAGTCCACTAACACATCCCCAAACTTAAACCGATGCTTGTCCCTAAGCATAAACAGACTCTAAACAATCTAATGCAATGCAATGCATGAATGCAACTAATATGAGAATGAAATGACCCCCTCGAATTCACCAAAACCAATCGATAAGCCAAAACCTCAAAGAGAGGCAATACATCCGAACAGAGCTCGACCAAGCCCCCGTATATCGATACTACATGAACAGAAACGTGGGTGTGTGAGATGCTCATCAAATATACTCTTACACTAGACCAAAATCATACCTATTTTTCGCCAAGACAATCACATGTTTATAAACAGAATGAGCGATAAACACTCCATAACATGCAATCACCTCCGTAATTCATTTGAGTTAGACAAGGAACCATACTTTATTGCTAACAACCACTACGACACATAACTCAATACATAGACTTACTTAACCGTGCAATGGATGAGACCCCTAAAGGCTTATACAATAATACCCATGTAGCGAGCGTTAGGTCAGTGAGTCCCAGACTATAAAAAGCCTTAGGCCACTAGGCGTAAAGTCCCCTCGAACTTAATTGCTCGAGTATTAAAGAGCTCACCCTGGTTAATTTTGCCTTGAATTATTCACACGACTTTTTTTTTTCTTTCTTTTTTTTTTCTTTTTTTTTTATAAATAAAATCTGGAATGAGAATTCTCACTTCTAACCCTAGACTACTCATAAAAATATGAGCCAGCTACTAGCCATTTGACGCCTAGCCATTCTCGATAACTATTAACAATTCACATGAATCCCTGCTATTCCCCAAACTTATACTTTAGCGTCCTTACGTTATCAAGGGAATAACACACATTCTAGATATAAACAGACGATTAAATCTAAAACAACTAAACAGGCATGACTCAACCTAGCCCAAAAGCAACCAATGGGATTGTGTAAAGAATGTGCTTCTGAAACATGCAAATCAATTTCATAAGGACTGTAAATCATTCCTCTGCTCATCAATACCACACTCCCATTGACATCGACCTAACAATCAGAATTAGCTCGTCCTAAGGTATCATGAAATATGCATGCTATGAAATGCAACTAAGATGGATTCACGTGATAAACAGAATAAAAACACATAAAAAATGCAAACAAAATGCTCTATATGGACAATTAAAACAAAATGCATGAAAACACTACAACTACATGTCCTATATGTAACTAACTACAATCTCTATTTCCCACCCCCAAACTTTAAAATATTCAATGACCCCATTGAAGGCAAGAAACAGAGAAAGTGTGCAGATATACCTCAATCATCAGCAGAGTCACCCTCCTCGGGTGAATCCGGTGGTGGATACACGGTGCCAGCGCCATACACAGGCCAATCTACCTGTACACCAGTAGCCAGAAAGGCTGCACCGAGAGCCTGAGTCAGGTCTGCAGCAAACCGGCTCTGTCTGTCATCAACGGCGTCCATCCGTCGTGCCAACCGCCGAAAATGAGCCTCACTCATACCAGCACTAGCCACATCGCGCGGTACCCTAGAAGATCCAGCTCTAGCCTCCCGCTGCTGTCTAGGTGGTACTTCACCACCCACAATATACCCTAAGCCTCTGGGATCCGGTATACCACCGTCCCATTCAGGCAGTCGGGCAATCGCCGCCGTATCAATGGTACTAGCAGGTAGCTGCAACTGTTCCTCTGCCGGCCAGTGAATACCCACATCCACACATAGACGAACAACCACTGAGCCATAAGGTATTGCTCCAGTGGTACTACCCTGCAGAAATCTGATCATGTGCCTGTAGATAAGGGAACCCAGGTCGATATATCTCCCGCTCAGAATACCCCACAACAAGATGGCCCGCTCCACTGTCACCTCATGAGTATGCGAGGAAGGCACAATATGAGCACACATAAACAGGTTCCAGGCCTTAGCATACGGGTTCAATGCCATAGCTGAGAAGGTAACTGGCTCAGTAGAGCCCGCCATGCGCTTCCAATTAGTGCCCGGAACGGTCATATCGCGCAGAATGGCCTCAAGGTCAACCGCCCCACGGGTTGTCAACCCAAAATCCTCCACACCCTCCTGCGGTGCGGGCAAATTCAACACCTTGGTAATAGCAGCAGGAGTATAATCCACCACATACCCGCGGACTGTAGAATAGCCATTCTTTTCTTGCTTGGTATTAGCATAGAACTCCCTAACAATACTCAATGGGATCGCCTCCGCAGCTTCACACGCGGTCACCCAACCGCGCTCATCAATCATCGCAAGCAAAGACCCATCAAGAACACCCGGAGTAAATCCTCTCTCCTTGACCACAGATTTGGTCATTAATCGAGCAAATTCAACTTGAGCCTCCGGTGAATTGAACTGAGGAAGGACTCCCCCACTCAAAGAAGAAGTACTGGAAGTACCTGCTCACCTAGATCTCTTGGGTGCCATGTGTTGATTTGTAGATGTGTTTATAGGTGAGATGTAGAGATGTAGTGTGTGTAGAGGTGTATGTATAGGTGAGATGTAGAGAGTATGGTAGAATAGGATGTAAAGGACAAGGATAAGTATTTGGGAGTTGGGATGTGGGAATTAGGGTTAGGGTATGCTAAAAGGCTTTAAAAAGGAGCTAAATGGGCTAGATTCGGAATTGGGAATGATAAAAGACAAGTAATTACGTTTTTTTTCTTTTTAACAGTGGCACCAGGCGCGCCCGCGCCTCTTGGAGCGCGCCCGCCCCTAGGGCTACTGTTAATTTTTTTTTCTTTTTTGTTTCCAATATAAGCTGTAGGTTGCTCCCCACGAGCGCTGTCGTTAACGTCATTTAGCCGGACGTTACTTCAGGTCCTCAATCCGAGGTAGACAGAATCGCGATTTCAGCTTCGCGATTTACTCATTCTCCCAAATAAGGCTTCAATCTCTAACCATTGACTTTAAATGCTTGATATGGTGTCTTTTCATAAATTTCCACAGCTCCGTGTGGAAACACAGTCTTCACAACAAAAGGCCCTGACCACCTTGACTTAAGTTTTCCTGGAAACAATCGCAGACGAGAGTTAAATAATAAAATTGACTGACCAGGAACAAATACCTTTGTTGTCAACCTACGATCATGCCATCTTTTCACTTTCTCCTTGTAGAGCTTGTTGTTCTCATAAGCTTGTAGATGAAACTCATCCATTTCATTGATTTGCACCATCCGCTTTTCCCCTGCGGCTTTACAATCAAAATTCAGCTTCTGCAATGCCCAATAAGCCTTGTGTTCCAGTTCTGCTGGCAGATGACAAGCTTTCCCATAGACAAGTTGATATGGTGACATACCCAAAGGTGTTTTGAACGCAGTTCGATAAGCCCACACGGCTTCATCCAGTTTTAAAGACCAATCCTTACGAGAAGGACTTATCACCTTTTCCAGAATGCGTTTGATCTCACGGTTTGATACTTCAGCTTGGCCATTGGTTTGAGGGTGGTATGTTGTCGCCACCCGATGGTTGATGTTGAATCTTGCCATCAGATTAGTGAACTTCCGATTGCAAAAGTGAGAACCCTCATCACTAATAATGACTCTTGGAGTCCCAAATCTGGTGAAAATGTTCTTGTGAAGGAAATTGAGCACTACATTGGCATCATTAGCTGGGAGTGCCTTTACCTCAACCCATTTAGAGACGTAATCCACAGCTGGCAAGATGTATTGGTTATTGCATGATGAAATGAATGGGCCCATGAAGTCGATTCCCCACACATCAAAAATTTCCACCTCTAGCATCACATTATGGGGCATCTGATCCCTTCTCGAAATGTTGCCTACTCGCTGGCAACGATCACACCTGGTTACAAACTGATGAGCATCCTTGAAGAGCGATGGCCAATAAAATCCTGCCTGCAGAATACGGGTCGCTGTCTTTTCACCTCCATAATGGCCTCCATAAGCTGTGGCATGATAATCCCTCAGAATAGCTTTTGTCTCACTATATGGTACACACCGTCTGATAATATGATCAGCCCCTTGTTTAAACAGATATGGTTCGTCCCAATGAAACCACTTGACGTCATGCAAGAATTTCTTCCTTTGGGCTGAAGACAACTCGGGGGGAACAATTTGACTCACAAGATAATTCACAATATCAGCATACCACGGTTCTTCTTCTTGTATTCCAAACAGCTGTTCATCCGTAAAGGATTCATTGATGAGAGTACTGTCTTGAGATGGTTTACCAAGATCTTCCAATCGTGAGAGGTGATCAGCTACTTGATTTTCTGTCCCTTTTCTATCTTTGATCTCCACGTCGAATTCTTGTAGTAGAAGAACCCATCGAATCAAACGGGGTTTAGAATCCTTCTTGGAGAGCAGATATCTAATAGCTGCGTGGTCAGTATACACCGTCACTTTCGTACCAAGCAAGTATGATCTGAATTTTTCAAAGCCATATACAATGGCTAACAGCTCCTTCTCCGTGGTTGTGTAATTCAATTGCGCATCATTGAGTGTCTTGCTCGCATAGTAGATAACATGAAAAATCTTATCTTTCTTTTGGCCAAGAACAACCCCCACTGTAAAATCGCTAGCATCACACATCATAGTAAATGGTTCAGTCCAATCTGGAGCAATGATCACTGGCGCTGAAATCAACTTCTTCTTCAATGTCTCAAAAGCTGTCAAACAATCATCATCAAAATGGAAGGGAATATCCTTCTCCAATAGCTTACACAAAGGTTTGGAAATTTTGGAGAAGTCCTTGATGAATCTTCTGTAGAAACCTGCGTGACCGAGGAAACTACGAATTCCTCTAACTGAATTGGGAGGTGGAAGGTTTTCAATGGTCTCTATTTTGGCTTTATCCACTTCCAAGCCTCGATGTGACACCTTGTGTCCAAGAATAGTGCCCTCTTGTACCATGAAATGGCACTTCTCCCAGTTGAGGACCAGATTAGTTTCCACGCATCTTTTCAGAACCATGCCAAGATTGTGTAGACACTCGTCGAAAGAAGAACCAAATACAGAAAAGTCATCCATGAAGACTTCCACTGTCTTACCAATCATGTCTGAAAAAATTGCCATCATGCACCTCTGAAAAGTGCCCGGTACACCACATAACCCAAAAGAAACCCTTCGAAAAGCGAAGGTACCAAACGGACATGTAAATGTCGTCTTCTCCTGATCCTCTGGAGCAATACAGGTCTGATTGTATCCCGAATATCCATCCAGAAGGCAATAGTACTCATGGTCGGCGAGTCGGTCTAACATCTGATCAATGAAAGGAAGAGGAAAATGATCCTTTCTAGTAGCTTTGTTCAACTTCCGGTAGTTCATGCAAATTCTCCAACCATTAACTGTTCGTGTAGGAATGAGTTCATTCTTATCATTAGTTACTACAGTCATGCCTCCTTTCTTCGGCACACAATGAACTGGACTCACCCAAGCACTGTCAGAAATAGGATAGATAATCCCTGCGTCCAACCACTTGATAATTTCCTTCTTCACTACTTCCTTCATGAGTGGATTTAGCCGTCTCTAATGTTCCACAGTTGGCTTACTTCCTTCCTCCAGCGGAATCTTATGCTGGCAATAGGCAGGGCTGATTCCCTTGATGTCTGCAATAGTCCACCCAATGGCTGATTTGAATTCCTTGAGAACCCTCAACAGCTTTTCTTCTTCAGGACCTGTAAGGTTAGCAACAATAATCACAGGCAAAGTAGATGATTCCCCAAGAGAAGCATACCTTAAGTGATCAGGTAATGGTTTGAGCTCTAGCTTCGGTGCTTCCTCGATAAATGGTTTCAACCGCTGATGTGATTCTCTCAACTCAGATAAACCCAAAGATTCCACTGGTCTCTCAAACTTTCGTTGCCAAGGGGAAGCATTCAGAAACTGTACTTGTTCTTCAACCTCATCCTCTTCACATGTAGAGTCCCCACTTAAAGCCTTTTCCAGCGTATCATTCATGAGCAAGTGTTCAATTTTTTCTTGCACAGCAGATTCTACTACGTCTACTTTAAAGCATTGTTCTTCTTCCGCTGGTAATTGCATTGCCTTGAACACATTGAATGTGACATTCTGATCGTGCACCCTCATGGTGAGTTCTCCCTTCTGCACGTCAATCAACGTCTTTCCCGTTGCCAAGAATGGTCTACCAAGAATGATAGGGATCTTCTTGTCTTCTTCAGAATCAAGGATGACAAAATCTGCTGGAAAAATTAGTTTGTCGACTTTCACCAAAACATCTTCGACAATTCCTCGCGGATAAGTGATTGAATGATCTGCCAACTGCAGTTACATGTTGGTCGGCTTTGGCTCAGGAAGGCCTAGTTGTAAGAATACAGAGTATGGCATGAGGTTGATGCTTGCTCCCAAATCGCACAAACATTTGTCGAACGACAAATTCCCAATTGTGCATGGTATAGTGAAACTACCAAGATCCTTCAACTTTGGCGGCAACTTCTGCTGCAATACTGCACTACACTCTTCCGTCAAAGCAATGGTGTTTAACTCCTCTAGCTTCAGTTTCCTTGACAGAATGCCTTTCATGAATTTGGCGTAGCTTGGCATTTGTTCCAGCGCTTCAGCAAACGATAAGTTGATGTGTAGTTTCTTGAAAACTTCCAAGAATTTAGCAAACTGTTTGTCCGATTTTTGTTTCTGAAGCCTTTTAGGGAATGGTGGAGGAGGAAATACTTCCTTGTCATCACTCTCTTTCTCTGCACTGCTTTTCTCCTCTGAATTACTCATTTTTTTCTTGATCGGCTCCTCCTGTACAACATTTTCTGCAGAATTTTCCATCTCGGCAGTGAGGGGAGGCGCGCCCGCGCCTGTGGAAGCGCGCCCGCTCTCCACATCCTGCCCAGAATGCAGACGTTCTTCGTTTTGTGGAATTTCGACCTCTTGATTGTTAGTAACCCTTCCAGAACGCAACGTAATAGCGTGTATCTATTCCTTGCTTTCTTTCTTGCCTGGATTAGCCTCTGTGTCACTTGGTAACTGTCCTTGAGGTCTGTTTAGAAGAGCACTTGCTAGTTGACCAATTTGGTCTTCCAACGTTTTCAGAGTTACAGCTTGACTCTTATACATCATTCTCAATTCCTCCATCTCTGACTTTTCATTTGAGTGCCCTTGTCCTCCTTGAGGTTGTTGATGGAAACCAGGAAGGTTGTATGATTGCCTTGGTGTATAAGATTGTTGAGGACCAGAATTGTTGAAAGGCCTTGGTCCGAATTGCTGACCTTGCAATGGTTGCGGTATGGTATTCTGATTGTTGCTCCAACTGAAGTTAGGATGGTTCCTGTTGTTGGGGTGATATGTATTAGGTTCCGGTTGTGTAGGCCTCTGAAAGTTGCTGACAAAATGCGCCGAATCGCTAGAAATAGCACACTGAGCTGTCTTATTAGCACCTGCACACAAGTCGCAAACCATAGCGACTTGATGAATCCCTGTCTTGGATAATGCATCCACCTTCATAGATAAAGCCTGTAGCTGAGCTGTTATAGCCGTGGCAGCGTCCACTTCAAAAACACCTGCAGTTTTACTCTATGGCAATCGCTGAGTAGGATTTTGATACTGTTTAGCAGCCATCATTTCAATCAAGTCATAAGCTTCTTCATAGCTTTCGGCCCAAAGAGCTCCTCCCGATGCTGCATCAAGCATAGGTCGTGAATGATTCAACCCATTATAGAAATCGTTAATGACCATCCAATCTGGCATCCCATGGTGGGGACACTTTCGAAGCATTTCTTTATACCTTTCCCAAGCTTCACACAACGTTTCTCCAGAATGTTGATTGAACTGTGTAAGAGCGTTCCTCATGGCTGCCGTCTTAGCCATATGAAAGAATTTAGTCAGAAACTTTTGTGCGAGATCCTCCCAAGTAGTTATAGAACCTGCTGGCAGCACTCTTTGCCTTGTCTCGTAGAGGGAATGGAAACAACCTCAGCTTTATAACATCTTCAAAAACCCCGTTAGTTTTGAAGGTATCACAGATCTCGATGAAGTCTCTGATATGCATATTAGGGTCCTCAGCAGGTGAACCCCCAAACTGCACAGAATTCTGAATCATTTGAATCGTGCCCGGCTTGATTTCGAAATTATTAGCCACAATAGCCGGCCTAATAATGCTTGACTGAATGTCATTGATCTTCGGCTGGGAATAATCCCGTAGAGCTTTCACTGGATCCCCCATCACTAATTCTGGCTCAATTTCTGGAACTACAATTCCCCTCTCTTTGTCTAAGTGTTCTTCCAGTTTTTCCTTACTCGATTGAGAACGAGTAGGCATACACGATCAATTAACTGAAATCACAGAACAAAAAAGAATGATTAGTAACAATTCTCAGTCAGTGATATCTAACGACCACTGATGATAAGCACATTAACTAAACAAAACAATGAACCGAGTCCCCGGCAGCGGCGCCAAAAACTTGTTCGAACTTTATTCACGCAAGAGAACGTGGTCACAAGTAATACAGTAATAAGTAAGATACGTTCCACAGAGACTCGACTTGCTTACGCTTAGTTCACTTATGCACCAAAATATGGTTATGTTTCACTGCTAAGAAAATAAACAATTGGAATTTTGATTACACTAATAATTGAAACTTAAAGAATTACTTATATGAAATAAACATGGGATTTTAACTTCATTAACTATCTCATCTAGAATCTTATGCCTTTTCAACCTAGCATGTGAAAGTGATGATAACTGATCAGACCCTCTAAACTAATAAACGCCAACTTTCGTTGTGCGCATACCATCCTAATGAACATCCACAAATGATAGAAGTCAATTAGTCAACCACTATACTTAGTCCCTATATGTCTATAGAGATTGAAAACATAATGGCTTAAGCACAAGCATCTATAAAATCACATAGTTAATGCAAGACGGTTAGAATTACATCATAAATTAATACATGCTCTCAACATTCAAAAACCTATGCTAGCATGGCATGTTATAAACCCTAGATCCACTTTCGCATTCACGAGGGCTCAACAAACAATTATAAATGTTCGCGACGCATTTACAATGAATAAGCTTAACCATACTAGGATATCCATAACAATCACACACTTAGGCATAAAAACAATCAATATCTAGAATCGATAGAAAAATCCATTAAAATCCCATGACACCGATTAGCCCATAATTGGGCTAGCCACCATCATGGGTTCAATTGAAAACATAATAGACAACCAATTATAAATAAACTCCTAATATTAATTGCAAGAGTAAAAGAAACAACCTATCGTCCACGTGGTAGAAAATTACAAAAGAAATAGTTCGAACTAAATCACCCAAGGAAGCTTGATGACCTAATTCTCTTCCTTGGTGGCTCACAAAGTAATACTACTTCCTAAGATACGATTTTATACTGATAATAAAAATCCCTGATGTTTTTATACTAGGTTACATAAAAACCAAAAATCCATGGGCCTGCTTCTGACTGGGCCTTAAAAGCTAAACAACTACTACTACAAAATATTGATTTCGGCTGGGGGCGAGCGCTCCTTATGAGGGGCGGGCGCTTGGAGATGAGCGTGCGCGCCTACAGCTTCTGCCCGGCAGTTGATTTTCTTGCATCGTTGCTCTTTTCACGATTCGTCTCTCTCTTTCTTGATCTCAACTCAAGCCTTGACTCTCCTTCCTTGAATTCCCAGCTCATATGCCACCAATTATGCAATTATTCCTCAATCCTGCTTCGACCTGTGATCTGCACAGAAAAGACACAAAACACATCAAAAGACACTACATACTTGGGCAAAAGCGATCAATTTAAGCCGAATTGGAACATATATAGTGGACGAAAAGTCCACTAACACATCCCCAAACTTAAACCGATGCTTGTCCCCAAGCATAAACAGACTCTAAACAATCTAATGCAATGTAATGCATGAATGCAACTAATATGAGAATGAAATGACCCCCTCGAATTCACCAAAACCAATCGACAAGCCAAAACCTCAAAGAGAGGCAATACATCCGAACAGATCTCGACCAACATCAAATCACTCTGAACAATTAAGTGAGTTGCTTTCATTTCTAGGGCAAGCCTCATCCTAGCGATGAGGGCTTCGTATTCTGCATCATTATTAGTGGCTCAGAAGGCAAAGTGAATAGCACTCATAAGATGATTCCCCTCAGGGCTATTAAGTATTATGTCGGCTCCTGCCCCTTCATTATTCACCGCTCCATCTACATGCAATGTCCACCATAGTTTAGATCCCCCTCCTTTACTTCATTGAAAAGTTTGTGCAGCTTCTATCGGGATTAAGGCCCATTCAAAATTTTTGAAGTCCAGTGGGAACTCTAGGATAAAATCTGCAAGGGCTTTCCATTTGATAGCATTTCTCATCTTATACTCAAATTCAAATTGCCCTAACTCGAGCACCTACTTCAACATTCTTCCCGAAGTCCATGGCCTGTGCATAACTTGTTTGAGTGGGTAGGTTGTTCTTACCTCAATTTTTTGTGCTTGAAAGTAAGGCCTCGATTTTCTTGCTGCTAGTATCAAGGCATAGACTAACTTCTCCATGTTGGAATATCTTGTTTCAGCATCTAGGAGCCTTTTACTTATATAGTAGACTAGTAACTGTAAATTGACCTCTTCCTTAACCAGGACGGAACTAACTGAGTATTCAGAGACCGCTAATTATAGAATCAGTGTTTCCTCTTCAGTTGGCTTGACTAGTAAATGAGTCTCCCCTAATTGTTCTTTTATCTTCTAAAAAGATTATTCACACTCAGGAGTCCAAACAAAATCTTTGGCTTACGCCTTTATGGCTTAGAAGAATTCCTTACACTTGTCTGATGACTTTGACACAAATTTATAGAGGACGGCTATTCTCCCAGTTAGGCTTTGAACTTGCTTCACACTTGTTGGCGACTTAATGTTGAGAGAGCTTGAATTTTAGCAGGATTTGTCTAAATTCCCCTATGATTAATTATAAACCCAAGGAAGTTCCATGACTAAACCCCAAAAACATACTTCTGAGGATTAAGCCTCATCCTATACTTCCTTAGGATGTTGAAATCTCCCCCAAATATTTCACATGATTATTGGCCTCCTTGGATTTTACTAACATGACATCCACATACATTTCCATTGTCTTCCCGATCTGATCTTTGAACTTTATATTGACTAACCTCTGATGGGTTGCCCCCGCATTAATCAGGCCGAAGGGCATGCCGATGTAGCAATACAATCCTCTATCCGTGATGAAGGAGGTGTTTTCCTGATCTGGTTTGTACATTGGAATCTGATTGTACTCGGAATATGCATCCATGAAGCTTAGAAGGGCATGGTCGGCCGTTGCATCTACCAACTGATCAATCATTGGGAGAGGAAAGTTGTCCTTAGGGAAAGCCTTATTCAGATATGTGAAATCGATACATGTCCTCCACTTTTCATTGGGTTTCTTCACCAAAATAGGGTGCACTAACCACTCAGGGTAGAATAACTCCTTGATGAGACCAACTTCTAACAGCCTATCCACTTCCTCTCATAATGCTTCAACCCTTTCCCCACTGAGAGGGTGGTGCTTCTGCCTCATCCCTTTCTTTTTTGGATCGATATTAAAGTAGTGACACATAACTTTAGGGTTAATCCCCACCATGTAGACATGACTCTATGCAAACACATCTAAGTTAGATTTCAGAAACTTCATCAATTCTTCTTGTAGGGATGGCTCAAGGCATGAGCCAATCTTTAGGACTTTTGAGGGATCCTCTGGATCTATTGGAATAGAAAGTGTATCTTCAACGAGACTCATTTTCTCTACCACAAGAGGCATTCATGGGTCCAGGTCAAAATCAAAATTGTCCTTTTTTTTTGCTCCTTTTGAGGGCGCGCCTTCCTAGGCCTCAGGGAAAGGTTCATTCAGATTTTCTTCTAATTTGATGATGGGTAGAGATTCGGGAACAAATCCTTTTCCCTTTCTTTTTCTGGCCAAGGCTTGTTCTTCAGATTCATAATCACTAGCGTCTTCTACAATCCCCTCCACGAATTTCTCTTTAGGGGGTGCTTCTAACATCAAAATTTGAGGATTGGGCTTCTACTCTAGATAAAGAATTTCTTCTATCGGACTTTCTTCTTTAGAGAATTTCACGGTATACACAATATTGACTATGGCTTCCCCTGACTTTCGACCATGTTGTTTGATTGTGGTTGCCTTAGGTTTCTTGTCTTCTCAAATACCTTAACTAACTTGTTATAGCATTCTCTCGAATCGAACGGGTACCCTTTAACACATCATATCCCTGCAGGCATGGCAAACATCATAGGCAAGTGATAGATAAAGGTAATAACTCGCATCTTCTTCAACAGTGGTCTTCCAATCAAGGCATTATGAGCTAACTCCTGATCTACTACCATGAAATCAATAATCTGGCTGGATGACAACTCTCCCTCACCAAGTATAACTAGAAGGCGGATGGTTCCCTTGGCGGGGATAGCCTCTCATCTGAAGTAACCAAAGAATGGAAAAGATGTTAGTGTAGGTGCCCTAGAGGCAATACAATGTTTCTTTTTAATAGACTTTTATGTCATTTGATTATTCAATAAACGTATTTATTAGTACTTTAATTACTGCGATATATTTGTTGCATAATAAATGTCCTTAGAATCATGATACACATTGTATAGTTTAAGTACATGACTTGAACTTGAGATTATATAATATCTCATATTCTTAAAAGGTCCTTAGTCGAGTATTATTATTATAGGACAATAATAATACATAAATAGACTAGTATGTTGTTTGACTGATAACCACATCTCATTGGTTATAAGTATGGGGATACTAAAGTCAATACATAGGTACATGTAGGAGTACATGATACTGGACAGACCCATAGTGAGATTCTTCATGTTTAATAAAGTCATAAGAAAGACTCACAGTGATAATGGTGTAATGATCCTTTGACTTGAGATCATTATATTTCTATACGAGGATTAATATACTTTGACTACATTAAAAGTTACTTTTGACCGGGTGATAATAAAAGTGGACATCGGGTATATCATAAGTCGTATGAGAAATATGAATGATAGATAAAGGATTTAACCCTCCTATAATTAGGAGAGATATTATTGGCCTCTTGATTAAGTAAGACTATAAAATGCATGGCCGTGCTCAAATAATGATTTGTTTTCATAGTCTACTCATTGATCAAGTAAACCCGGATTAAATGTTGTAGAGGATGACTAAATACATGCCTCGAGTTTAATCTATAATATATATGGTTAAAGGGATTATATTACACGGAAACATTAATCACGAAAGGTTTTATCGAATCACGATTTAATTATTATTTAATTGGGTAGCAATGATGTATTTCTAGATACCGCTCATTGTTTATAATTTTATTGGAGAATAAAATTATTGCTAATTAAATAATAGCTTATAGGGTCACACACATAGAGCACTTAGAGGAATAGTTAATTTAAATTATAGATTTAAATTAATTGATGATTATTTGAATTTTATTATATTAATTAAGTGAGACTTAATTAATTGAAATAATATAAATTCGAATTTGAAGAGGATTTCTGCCCATAATAATTAAGTATGTCTTAATTATTAATTAAATAATAGAAACACGTTTTATTATTTAACCCTATACCTACATGGGTTAGGTTTTGCTGAATAGGCCCGTTAACCAGTCATTATAAATAGATAATGATAGGTTAAATGGATTTCACGTTTTTTTAGGAAAACCCTAGAGGCAGCACCAAGGCAAGCAAGGCAGAGAAGAACAAATTCGAAATCATCAATAGGAGGCTAGTACATCCATTCCGTAATCAAGATCGTGAGACGTTCTTGAAGGTACTCGTGTGGATACCATAGAGGTCTTTTTCGAGAGGAAGACACAAGTCGTGAAAGCTCGGATCTCCGTTGAGTTCATGAAAGTCAAGACCAGAAAAGGTAGAATTCTGTTTCACCATAATCTGTCCAAACTTATACATGATCCTGCGTTAGGGTTCTGAAATTTTTTGTTATATTTACGTTAATCCGCTGCGTTTTATGCCTCAGAACCCAACAAAAGATTCTTCAAGGGACTCAAGTCCTAGAAGTGCATGATAAATACCCCCAAAGCCCAATACTGCAGTGGAAATTAAATGAAGTACTCTGGATACAAAATATGGAAAAGTGTCTATAACTTCCCCACCAGGACCTACTCCCCAACCTAGAATAGCCATGTGGGGAAGTAAATATAGGTAAATGCTCTCAACAGTCATGTCCTTGTCAAGAAGTCCCATCTTCTTGTATTGGGACATTCACCGTCCCAATTTTTATTGTCACTATAAAGGCACCATTATGTAGGTGGTGCAGCCATTTCGCATCTTCCTCTGTGAAAGTGATATTTGTGGACTTTCCTTGAAAAAAGCTTTATGGGTCTTGAAGAAAGGCTATTGACATTGGTGAGAGGTCGGTACTTGGCTTCCCTTGTGTATCATTCCATAGCGTTTCTACCATCTCCTGCAATGTGGTGTCCCCCAGAAATGATATGTGTACCATTGGCTCTAACAAAAGTGAGATATGAGGGCTTCTCCTGATTGTCGGCTCCTAGGCCGGCTCTGTTTTCCCTCCAATGGGCAGAGTTATCGGCTCTATACTTCTTTACCCATTTAATGTGGTGTCTTTCCTTAATCAACATTTCAATCTCATCTTTCATTTGTCAGCATTCATGACTGTCATGACTGGTAGACTCATGATACTCACAATATTTCTTATGATATTTGTTTTCCCAAGCCGACGGAGGAAGGGTTCTCCTGAACAAACTCTTGTTCTTGTTGACTTCATAAATATGTTCTACAATTGCTACTAGCGATGTATAACCATCTTATCTACTATCGTAGGAAGATGGAGGGCTCCAGTTTATCTTATCAGTCATCATGTTCACTCTGTTCGGGCCTTACGCCTTCCCCTATATTCAAATGATGGAGTCTTATCTCTCTTTTTGTTTATGAGCTTTGATCCTGACTGAGTAACCCCTTTTTCATTATCTTCCAGACACTGTTCAATTCTTTTGAAAGGCTCTGCCTCAGCATAGAGGGAGGCCAAAGTCGAGGGTTCCTTCCCCCGTAAGTGCTTCCAAGAGTATATTCAGACTTTCAAACCGGCAATGAGGAAACTCTTCAATGTGTCATCCGTTGCTCCCCTAACTCCTGTAGCTTCATAATTAAATCTTTTGAAGGATGCCTAGAAGGATTCATTGTCCCTTTGCTTGATATTTTCTAGAGTGGTTACTAGAGGAGCATACTTTACTGTGGCATGGAATTGCGTTAAAAAGAAAATTTACATTTGTTCCCATTATGTGACTACTCATGCCCCTAACTTCTGGAATCATATCTGGGCACTATCTCTTAAGGTATCAGCCATTAACCTACATCTATCCAAGTCAGGTACTTGGTAAACGTCCATGTTAGTACTAAACTTCCCAAGGTATTCGACTAGATCAGAGTTCCCATGATAACGGAGGTTAGTAGTGCTTCGGTACCCCTATAGGAGTGAGGCTTCCCTTACCGCTTGGGAGAAAGGAAAAAGAGAATGAACTAAAGTTGTAGCACTCCGTCCGTCAAGGAGAGTGAAGAGTTTCTTCAATTCATCAACATTCACATTACCTACACCTGAAATGTTTTGAATACCTGAGAGTTGGGCTAGGACAGTAGTCGATGTGGCCTCAGCGGTGTTTGTTATGGGTGCAATTGGAGTAGCTTGCGCTGTGGTGTTAAGTGTAGGCGTCACCCAATTATTGACAGATGGGTTTGAAACTGGTGTGGCCTGAGTAGTTACGGGGACTGAGGCATTCCTCGAATGGTTATGGGAGGCTGAGGCATGCCCTGAGTAGTTATGGGGGGCAGACGCGTGCACCTGAAGAAGTGTCAGCGGAGGAGGAAGGTCTTGGGTGTCTTGATTGCCCTGATTATTCTAAATAATCTCCTGCTAAGGAGTGTGTGTGTTGGTCCATGATATTGTAGAAGGGTGTTGAATACAATATCTAAAATTACTCGCGAATTCGGATTAAGAATATAAAGTTAATTTTAATCCTGAAATATTAATAGGTGAAATACTGTTCAAATTCCGTAATACTTTTAACTTGAAAAGTATTACAGAATTAATATAGTGAATAGTTTTTATATCTGATAAATTGTCTAGAATGATTTTGACATGACTTGTTCGGGTTTAACAATTCATATTCCAAACAAAGCACAGAATTCTGTGAATATTATAATGCATACAAATTTCTGAATTTGAATGTCTGAAGGACAATGAAATATGAAGCCAACACCTCATATTTATAGAGGTTGTAAAGCTTGTATGACTCTTTCATCATGACTCTTGAAAGACAAGAAATAACCCTTGTATGACTCTTGAAAAGGCTGGGCATGACTTATTTCTGTCGGTATGACTCTTTAAAATTCGGTATGACTTATCTTAAAGTCATATTCGGATTTTCTTTTAATTAAATAAATCAGCATGACTTATTTAATAATCAGAAAATCGGTATGACTTATCTTAAAGAACTCGGTATGACTTATTCAAACAATAAGTCGGTATGACTTATTTTTTAAGTCAAAACTCGGTATGACTTATTATTATAAGTCATAATTCGGTATGACTTATATTATAAGTCATATTAAGTCATTTTCTTTTGTAATAAATTAATTCTACTTAATTAAATTAGTTAATTTATTAATTAAATTAAATTCAACTTGAATTAATTTAATTAGATAAATTAAATAATAAATTAACTATCATTAGTAGAATTAAAATACTATTTTTATCACCCTTGAAGTCTTCCCGTCTTTGCTTCGTCTTCAGTCATAAAATCACTTGAGCTAACTGAAGAATAAATATTATTATTATTGACAGACAAATGTACTGTCTGGTTCAGTTGTGTCATACTAATAAATATTCTTCAAATATTAACTTTTTAAGCTGTGGCCTTCTGTCCTTTCTTAGCTTTACTGTCTTTTCTCTTTTTCTGGAATCTTTGCGTAGTAGGCACTTTGAAGTCTTCTGAATCTTTTGAATTCTTATGAACTACTATTATTTATTATTCACTAACGCTTGAACATATTAATGAACTTCTTCAGTGTTAAGTAACAGGTTCAACTGAGTACTTCTGATTCTTTTGATTCTCTGTGACTAGTTGACTGTCTTCGTCTTGATTCATGTTTGATATTTATTATTTACCACTGTTTCTAGATTGAGTTGAGTTGTCATCTAATTATTACAAATAGGCCTAGTCATAAGCCTTTCAATCTCTCCCTATTTGTTGTTAAACATTTAACACACAAATTCCTAGAGGATAACTCAACTAACAACTAAGAAAGTAAATACAACATGTAACAACTTGTAAATAATAAACAAAAGCTCTGGTTTTATATTTAACAATTTTCCAGATTCATACATAAAAGATAAGTACAAGATAGTTGTTCCTCTAGTACTGAACAAATATGACATAGTTTCTATCTTGACCTATCTAAGATTTCAGTCTTCAGTGGTATCCAATTCACCTTCTTCTAGATTAAAACTCTTATGCACAGGTGTTCTGGGTACCTCTTCAACTTCAGTCGGAGTTGCGGTTGACTCTCCATACAATCTTCTCTGTTCAGCATTTGCTAGCTGAAACATGACTTCCTCTTCAATAGGATCTACTGTTTCTTGTTGTCATCATATGGCTGTGTGGAATCTATCTTTGGCATTTGCCTGATGTAGGATTTGATGTTTCTGGATAAACAGTAGTTCCTGATTTTCTGTGCAACATCTAGCTTGGCTTGGGATCTGAATCCTTTTGATCACAACATCCTTTCAACTTGGATCATATACCTCACCATGACGTCCTTTAATGACTCCTCATCTAGCTTTATGATTTGATAAAACTTGTTTAAGAAAAATCTCACTTCATGAGGATCATTTAAGATCTGAGGACTAGCAGTTGTTGCTATTTCTCTGAGTCTGTCTCTGAGTAGTTCATTTTCTTCTGAGCTTCTCTTTACTTTGTTTAACAGAACCCATATCACTGATAGTGATCTCTTTCGGAAGAATTCCAAAGATACTCTGATTGTTCCATTCCTGTGAGTGTAGACTAGTAGTTGCCAGTCTTCAAGAATGTGATCCACTAGGACAGTGATATAATCAACTTCTTCCTTTAATGCCTTCATGAAGTTATCCAGATTATTATTTGAATCTTCAAGACCTTTGATAACTGAAAGCATTTGTCTGTCTTCAAAGGGACCTTGCTGAATTTTATCTAGCACTTTCCTTGCTGCATCCCATCTGTCCCCTATCTTCATCTCAATATCTTGCTTTTTATTCTTTACTGCTAAGACCCAAAGCTTCTGTTTTTCTAAGCTTGCCTCTCTTTCAGCTTGGGTTCTTTCCTTGACTAGAGCTTTTAAATTTATAGTTTTGGCATGGCTTGCCTCGATGTCTTCTTTCATCTTCCTTATTGCCTCTTCATAGGCAAGATCATGCTCTTTTTCTTTTGAAAATATAAATTCATCATTAAAGACAGCTTCGTCTTTAGCTCTGCAGTAGTCAGGATTGAAACCTTGATTTTCAATACTTACCTCATCAATGAGTTGCTCTTGTTGATAGTACTGTTCCTCTGGAATATATGTCTAAAATTGATCTTCCTCAGAGTACAGTTTTTCTTTTCCTTTGCTAGTAGCCTCTTCTTCTTCAGCTACAGCCTTTCCTCTTGCCCCTTCCTCTTCAGTTATTCCTTTCTCCCCCTTAGTTGAGGGATCATCTACAGGTTTTGAAGCATCTAAAGATTTACTGAGATTTGCAATGGCCAAGAAGACCTGTTTCATACCTTCATTGAGATGTTCCATTCCATCATCTAACTTGCTGAATCTTGCTGAAGAGATTTCTTCATTTATACGAATTCTTTCGGTTAAATTTCTTTCCACATCATCAATTTTTTCATTTAAATTGGAAATCTCTTTCATGTCATCAACAATCAACTTCTGAACATTCTGGATGTTTTGAGTTTTGATTATTACATTTGTCTTGACATTATCAACATCCTTTTTTATGATTGACAGCTGTTCAGTTATAGAGGCAGACTTGATTTCTGCTTGTTCTTTCCCTTTGTTTATTTCAGTTTGAAGAATCTGCATCTGTTTCTGGAGAGCTTCCATTTTTAACATGAGTTCAATGTGTGTGTGTACACGCACCTCGCTTGCACTCTTGTTTGGACTATCACTATGTGCATGTGTATCGCTCAGTGTTTGCCTCACATCACTCATGTTTAGCTCCTTATCTTCTCCAGATCCTGATGTTGTACCTGTATACACCACTAAAGCAGTTGAAGAGTCGAAATGCTCTTCTGAAGCCTATGAAGGCATGTCCTCAACAAGTTTTACTTGAAGTGGCTCCGCTACTGACATAGTTTCTCCGTGAATGGAGCCCCATCTCCCTCTAAAGAATGGTTGCCTCTCAAACCCACTAGTGGATTCGAGACTTTCTCGTAAGAGAACTGGATGAAAGAAATTCAGCGGGGTCACCACCTTAGATAATGTATTGATTGGCTCTTGAGAGTCTGTGATGCCCCTTCGTTCCTTTGAGGGTAACTGATGTTGCACTGCATCTAAAATGTCATGGTCCACAACATAGGTGGCATCCGATGAGTTTTCATCAAAAACATTTTCTTCAACAAATGTGCCCTCATGTGATTGTGTTTCTGCAAGTGGAGGTCCTGCTAGTGTGAGAGCTAGTAGTGTGCGAGAATCTGAATCTGAATCAGATGTCGTGGCTGTTCGGCGAATAGAATCACCCGTTTGATTGAGTGTATCTAGAGATTCTTGGATAACCGTTTCAAAATCCATATCCCACTGAGAGGAAAATGATGAGTCTGCAGTTGTCTCGGGTTCTGATCTCGATCTTTTTGTAGGTGGAGACAGAGTTGTGGGTTCACTTGCACTTACACTTCTCCCCCTAACTTTTCTAACAGGTTTCTTCCTTTTTCGAATATGACTGATTGAGGAAGGTGAAGGAGAAACTGTTTGGGGCTCCAACTCAGCCTGGGTTTGAACCTGTGTGTTTTCTGGTTCATGGCCAATGTCCTGAAGTGTAAAACCACAATCATAGTCCGCCACAGATAAATCTAAAAGTGTAGTTGCTATACTTATAGGTAGGAAATTAGAAGCTATGGTTTGAGATATTACCTGATATTCTTGAGCTTCTTGTTCTACATGTTGTGCAGCTTCAAGTAGTAGTTGCACTGTATGATCAGTTTCCATTGGCACTTCCTCTGGTTCTTGTTCTGGTACTTGCTGAGCCTGTTCTGGGTTGGCAATTTGATCCAAGATCTGACCCATGTAGTTTGGTCTCACCACTGGCACATTTTCAAATCTGGGATTGTTGTTGAGCCTTGAAAATATTTGTCTCTGAGAAGTTGGAGATACTTCTACCGGACTATTCTGAAACAGCTCTTTATCTTTATCCAACAACAGATCATTCATGAATAGCATCAGGAACCTCGGGTAATAGACTTGCACATTTAGTTCTCTGCTTTCTGGTGTTCCCATCTTTCTTATTATTTCTCTCAGAATTAACTTCCCAAAATTAATTCTCCGGTTATGGGCCATAGAATACCCAATAATTTGAAGTAGAGAAGAAATATTATTGAAGTTGTTCTTTGTAGTTGGAGCAAACAATTGAGCTAGTGTGTGAAAGAAGTAGTCCCACTCACTTACCAACTTGGCTTTTGTTAGCCTCACCAAATTAATTTCACCCTGATACTGAATGGCATTGAAAAATTTAAGTATCTCTGGAATAGTTGGAGGATCAACAAAATCTCTGTCTGGGAACCCTAGAATCCTGTTCACATCATCTTCAGTCACCATATATTCACGTTCTCCAACGGTGAAAGAAAATTGTACTCTGTCTTCGACAATTCTGTTCCTTGCTGTTTAGTACAATGCCCTAAGTGCTAACACTTGTAACGGGGTGTCCAGAGAGATAGCTGTTCTAATTAGTGAGTGCTCATTTAAAAATATGATCCATGGCCTAAACCTCTCAACTGGGCAGTTCACTGGATTAAAAAATCCAACAAAATTGGTCTTGATAATTTCGCAATAACCAGCCATTTTTCAATAATTTTTAATAACATTAATTAATTAATCCACTTAATTAATTTTACCAATTATCACCAAACACACCACTAAATTCGAAAATCACCCAAACTATTTGAAACCTTAATTGCAAGAATACAACCTAATAAGATTTCCACCAGTTAACGTCTCCACAAACAGTCCTTAATGACACTAACTCAGCAACAATTGGTTCTATAATTACTCACAACCCAGTCAACTCGGGTTGACTTTACAAAAATTGGGCAGCACCTCATTTAAATCAGTCAAAATTAACCAAACTAGCAAGTGAAATCACTTTTACACCCGCGAAGCAACTGATAGCAGTTGAATAAGAGCAGAAATTTAAAGATTTTGCAGAAGTTTATAAGGTCTGATTATGTGTGTATATCGCAGGTGTGTGTGTATAATATTTAAACTGAATATGAATTTAAAAAAATAAGTTACACAAACTCTCGGTATGACTTATGTTGAGGAAAAGTCGGTATGACTTATTTGGGGATTACTCGGTATGACTTTTTATAAAACAAAAAAGTCATGCCGAGTTTTCTTTTTAAATAAGTCATGCCGAGCCAAGTACTTCGATTGGCAAATAAAAATCCCATCTTCCTTTTGCTTTACTTGCAATCCAAGGAAGAATGATAGTTCACCCATCATGCTCATTTCGTACCTGCTCTACATTAACTTAACAAATCTTTTGCACAAGTTTTCGTTAGTAGAACCAAATATAATATCGTCAACATACACTTGAACAAATATCATATCTTTTTCATGCAGTTTATAAAAGAGAGTTTTATCTATGACACCTTTAACTAAACTATTTTTAAGTAAAAATACAGAGAGTGTGTCATACCATGTCCTCGGTGCTTGCTTGAGCCCATAGAAAGTTTTGAATAAGAATTATACAAAATCAGCAAAATATGGATTTTCAAAGCCAGGGGCTGTTCCACATATACTTCTTCTTCTAACTCTCCATTCAGAAATGCGCTCTTCACATCCATTTAATAAACTTTGAAATTGGAATGTGCTGCGAATGCCAGAAAAATTCTGATTGCTTCAAGTCTTGCAACTGGTGCATAGGTTTCATCATAATCGATTCTCTCTTCTTGGGAGTAACCCTTAGCAACCAGTTTGGCCTTGTTCCTTGTAACAATGCCATCACCGTCTAACTTGTTCATGTATACCCATCTTGTACCAATTACAGATCTGTCTTTTGGCCTGGGTACAAGTGTCCATACTCCCCGTCTCTCAAATTGATTGAATTCTTCTTACATGGAAAGAACCCAATCTGGATCTGTTAGTGCTTCTTCAATTTTCTTTGGTTCTTCTTGGGATAGAAAAACTGAAAATAGACATTCATTTAAAGTTGCACTTCTGGTTCTGACTCCAACATCTGGATCACCTATAATCAATTCAAATGGGTGATCTCTACTCCATACCGTTCCTCTTGGTAAGTTTGATCTAGATGATCCGCCTCTATATTCATTTTGATGTTGTGTTTTGCCTGTAGATCCATTATCTCCCCCTGAGTTGCTGCCAGGATGACTGTTTGATCGACCACTTGTATTGGTAATATCTCCATTGTTTCCATTGTTTCCACCACCATTACCTGGATCATTATCATCATTATTGTCATCTCCTGTTGCAACCTCAGGTTTTTCTTCGTCATCAGAATTTGAGTCTAGATAATTATTAAATTTCAATGACTCAGAAGGATATTCACTTTGGATGCTTGGGAGTTTAGTGTCATCAAAAGTAACATTGACACTTTCCTTTAGTTGGTGCTGATCAATTTTGTACACCCTATAAGCTCTTCTTGAGTAACCAACAAAAATAGCTTCGTGTGTTTTGGCCTCAAACTTGCCAAGATGTTCATTTCCATCTTTTAGCACAAAGCATTTGGCTCCAAATACATGAAAGTACTTGAGAGTAGGTTTCTTACCAGCCATTAACTCATAGGGGGTCTTCATATGATCTTTGTTGATCAAAGTTTGATTCTGGGTATAACATGCTGTGTTAACTACTTCAGCCCAAAATTAAATAGGTAAACCTGATTCACTTAACATAGTTCTTGCAGCTTCAATCAAGGTTCGATTCTTCCTTTCTACAACTCCATTCTATTGCGGAGTTCTTGGTGCTGAGTATTGTCTCGTTATACCTTTGTCTAAGCAGAAATCAATCAGAACTTCATTCTTGAATTTTGTACCATTATCTGACCTGATTGCCCGGTCAACTAATTTTGAATCCAACTGTATCAGCTTTACATGATCAATCACCAACTGCGGAGTTTCATCTTTAGAGTTTAAGAATAAAACCCACGTATTTCTTCCTTGACATAGACAGTATATTTACTGGACCAAATAAATCCATGTTTAGGAGTTGAAGTGGTTCAGTGATGTTTGTAGTGTCTGTGCCTTTGTGAGTTGCTTTCTTTGACTTCCCTTTTTGACATGACTCACACAATCCTTCTTGTGTAAATTCCATTGGACGCAGTCCTCTCACCAAATCCCTCTTGACTAGAGAGTTCATTGTTTTGAAGTTCAGGTGTGAGAGTTTCTTGTTCCATAGCCAGCTTTCTTCTGAAGAAGCCTTTGAATAAAAACAGTTTGTTTCATCTTTAGTTCCTGAGTTGAGATCTGCTACGTACAAGTTTCCTTTCCTTACTCCAAGCAAGGCTAGTCTGTCGTCTTTTGAATAAAAATAGTTTTCTTTGATGAAGTTTACTTTGTAACCTTTATCACAAAATTGACTGACGCTGAGTAGATTGTGCTTAAGTCCTTCCACTAAAAAGACGTTTTCAATGATAACATTTCCAGTATTTAACTTGCCATATTCCGTAGTCATTCCTTTGCTGTTATCTCCAAAGGTGACAATTGGGTCAGCTCTTTCAACCACGTCTGATAGCAGGGCTCTATCTCCGGTCATATGCCTTGAAGATCCACTGTCCAGGATCCATATAACTCGGTTTACCTGTTTAACTCCCTACACATATCAAACGGATTAATTCGTCTTCGGAGCCCAAAATTGATTGGGCCCGGCATACTTAAAGAATTGACCTTTGTCAGCTTTGACAACAGATCCTTTTCGAATAACAACATTATCTTCCTTGACTGTTCCTACCTTCTTATAGATAGTCTCAACAGCTTTCTGTTTAGACTTAGGAATATAGGCTTCCTTCTTGGGAGATGAAGGACTTGCAGTCTTGGATTTTGCATATTTATTATTAATGTGTTGTCTAGGCATCATGTTATCTTTATTACCAATCATGCATTTGAAATAAGCAGTCATAGCATTAAAAGCACATAACATACAATTTAAAATATCACATGGTTTATGGCAAACATCAATTATAGGCATGTTATTCACAATAGTAGGTGACTTAATAGTTTGTGTCTTAACAGTTTCTACTTCAACTTTTTCAGCAAATTTAAAGTTTTCAGTAGAATGAAATCTGTTGTTACTGTTCCTACTATTCATAAAGGAATTGGGTCTGTTAGGTTTGTTCTTTAAGTCTTTAACACCTATACCAGGATTGGGGAAAACAGAGATTCCCACATCTTTCACTGATGTCTTGGGTGCAGTCATTTCTTGTTGGACATTAACTCTTTTTATGTCCTTAGCAAGTTCCTCTTTTTTCTTTTCTTCCTCGAGATCCTCTAACTTCATTTAATATTGAATAAGTATAGAGCTCTCCAGGATTGGTTCTGCTATAGGGGTTATGAAAAGAGGTTAAGGTGTGTCATTAACAACATGTGGGATACCCTTTCTTTAGCACTTTTTCTGAAAGGGGTTATGTTGCTCGCCTTTCCTACAGATTGATTATATTCATAGCCTATTCCAACTTTACGTTTTATTTCCTGTTGGTCAACTAGGTCTTTTACAATGTAAGAGGAATGTTTATAGGCAAGACACTTTTTCTGTTCCTCTACAATCTGGTTTCTAAGATAGGCCTCAACCTTGACATAACAACTGACTCTATTAACCTGAAAAGCTAGGTCCTCGGTCAGTTTTATATTTCTGGTTTTTAACAATTTTAAACTATCATTCTAATCAGTTAATTCTTTAATTCTGAGACGTAGTTTGTTAACCCTATCTCTGGTGTCGTCCAATTCTTTTCCTAACAGTTTGAACATTTTAGGGCATGAATGATCTACCTCTTTTCCTCCTGTTCGAGGTGGAGACACTGATCCATCTGATAAAGCCATAAGAGCAAGATTTCCTAGCTCTTCTTCCTCATCATTGTCTGAGTCATCCCAGCTCTTGCCCTCTGCTAGATAGGACTTCTCTTGATGCTTCTTTACTAAGGCATCATACTTCTCCTTGAGGTCTTCATAAGACTCTTTCTTCTTTCCTTGCTTAGGCTTTTTGCACTCTGTTGCAAAGTGGCCAAGCTCATTGCAGTTGAAGCAACGAAACTTGCTTCTGTCAACCAAGCCGGTCTTGTAGCTGCTTTTTGACATAGTTGTGGAGGAACCTCCTCTTTGAAACCTTCTAAAATTAGGTTTCTGTCTGAAGGAGGAGTTCCTTCTGAATCTCATGTTGCCAAACTTCTTGGCAACCATAGCTAGAGATTCATTTTCCAGCTGATCTAGTTCTTCCAAAGTGTAGAACTCACCGTCTTCTCTGTTATCTGAAGTATGTCCAAATTCTGGAACCACATACTCCACTATACTGTTAGAAGGTGCAACAGTCTTCAATTCTTTCTTCTCTGGTGCTTCCACTATCAGTGCTTTGGATGAACTTATAACCTTACCTCTGCCATAGGTCTCTCTGGTCTGAATCTGTTCTAATTCATAGGTCTTCAGTACTCCGTAGAGTCTCTCTAGGGTAACCTCTTTCATGTCCCTAGATTCCCAGATTGCTGCAATCCTATGTTCCAGATACTCTGGCAGGGTCAGTAAGAACTTCCTATTGACCTCCTGGTTCAAGTAATACTTCCCGTTTAGATTGAGCTCATTCATCAATTTATTCAATCTCTGAAACACCTCAGAGATACCCTCACCAGGGTTGAATCTAAACTGTTCATACTGGGAAGTCAGAATCTCCAGTCTATTCTCTTTGACTTCTTCAGTCCCTTCATTTATAACCTCTATAGTATCCCAGATTTGTTTGGCGATTTTGCAGTTGACCACATGATTGTACATGACATAGTCTAGGGATTCTATCAGTATAGGCTTGAGGTTATTGTCCAGGGATACAGCTTCCTTTTCTTCATCGTTGTAGTCTGCCGAACTTTTTGGAAACTGTCTATGAGGAATTACGACCCCATCTACCTCGTGTTTGAGAATAACTGTTATTGGAGGTTCAATGCCTTTTTCTAAGATCAATGTATATTTGAGATTGGCGATCCCAATAAATAACTGCATCTTGTGCTTCTAAAGGTTATAATGATCTTTGTGGAATGATAGAATTTTGATGCTCGTTACCTTTTATGTACTCATCTTTAAATAAGATTAAAAGTTAAGTGTTTCAAAAAAATATTTTAATTTTTGACTTAAAACAATTTTTGATCAGGAATAATTTTTTTTAAAAAAAATTCGAATAAAAAATAATTTCGGATTAAAAATAATTTTTTGAGATCTGTATGAGTTGCGGAATATTTGGTTCAGATATGATATTTAATATATCAACCAGCTCTGATACCAATTGTTGGTCCATGATATTGTAGAAGGGGGTTGAATACAATATCTAAAATTACTCGCGAATTCAGATTAAGAATATAAAGTTAATTTTAATCCTGAAATATTAATAGGTGAAATACTGTTCAAGTAGAATATTTGATTTTAACTTGAAAAGTATTACAGAATTAATATAGTGAATAGTGTTTATATCTGATAAATTGTCTAGAATGATTTTGACATGACTTGTTCGAGTTTAACAATTCATATTCCAAACTAAGCACAGAAATCTGTGAATATTACAATGCATACAAATTTTTGAATTTGAATGTTTGAACGACACTGAAATATGAAGCGAACACCTAATATTTATAGAGGTTGTAAACCTTGTATGACTCTTTCATCATGACTCTTGAAAGACAAGAAATAACCCTTGTATGACTCTTGAAAAGGCTGGGCATGACTTATTTCTGTCGGTACGACTCTTCAAAATTCGGTATGACTTATCTTTAAGTCATATTCGAATTTTTTTTAATTAAATAAATCAGCATGACTTATTTAATAATCAGAAAATCGGAATGACTTATCTTAAAGAACTCGGTATGACTTATTCAAACAATAAGTCGGTATGACTTATTTTTTAAGTCAAAACTCGGTATGACTTATTATTATAAGTCATAATTCGGTATGACTTATATTATAAGTCATATTAAGTCATTTTCTTTTGTAATAAATTAATTCTACTTAATTAAATTAGTTAATTTATTAATTAAATTAAATTCAACTTGAATTAATTTAATTAGATAAATTAAATAATAAATTAACTATCGTTAGTAGAATTAAAATACTATTTTTATCACCTTGAAGTCTTCCCATCTTTGCTTCGTCTTCAGTCATAAAACCACTTGAGCTAACTGAAGAATAAATATTATTATTGTTGACACACAAATGTACTGTCTGGTTCATTTGTGTCATACTAATAAATATTCTACAAATATTAACTTTTTAAGTTGTGGCCTTCTGTCCTTTTTTAGCTTTACTGTCTTTCCTCTTTTTCTGGAATCTTTGCGTAGTAGGCACTTTGAAATCTTCTGAATCTTCTGAATTCTTATGAACTACTACTATTTATTCTTCACTAACGCTTGAACATATTAATGAACTTCTTCAATGTTAAGTAGCAGGTTCAACTGAGTACTTCTGATTCTTTTGATTCTCTGTGACTAGTTGACTGTCTTCGTCTTGATTCCTGTTTGATATTTATTATTTACCACTGTTTCTAGATTGAGTTGAGTTGTCATCTAATTATTACAAATAGGCCTAGTCATATTCCTTTCAGTGTGTTTTGTTTACCTGATTCTCGTGAGGGCTGTGACGCCTTCCTTCAGAAGTCCTTCCTGAGTATGTAGGAATGATGATTGGTTCCCTTCTAATCGAGGGCAAGTCCTTCATGCGCCTTCATTGTGGAGGTTGCTCCTGATTATGAAATCCATTATTCCTCCTCATTCTTCGATCTTCAAAAGTTTTGCAAGTCCGCGGATATCTGTCTTGTGGAAAGCCTTCATCTGGGTGAATTGACCTTTGGGGCATATGATTGATAGTCTTTCGCCATAGTAGCGCATTCCTTCCTTGCCCTCAGTTACGACTATCCTCCCGAGCTCTTTCCTCCCTCCTGCGAGACAAGTCTCTTCCTTTATCCTGCAAAGGCAACCTACTAGTTCTATTCTGAATATAGGTTCTATTATGTGGAACGATCACCTAAGGATTGTGTCTCTATTCAATAGTACGGCTTAAGCGATGCGGGTGAGGAGCTCGCTAGGCTTCTCCTACAAGTTCATTCTTTCAGCGTTCCCATTAGGATCCTGATTAATAGTTCCACTCCTAAACTCCAGCCTTCGAAGGGTTACTCCATGAAACCTTCCCTCATGTTTATCCTCTAGCCTCCTTTCTCCTCCATCTACCATCGATTCCTTACCAGAACGACGATCAACAAATTTCCTCACCGATTGCCCAATGCCTTGGACATTTTAGTGGGGCCCCTCAATGTGTTACCAATCCGATACAGTTGTTCCATCACATCTATGTTACTCATCATAATGGGAGGGCGTCCACCGACTATCTGACTAACATCCTTGTGATTATTAACATGCTCTGGAACGTACTCTTCATGGTCATGGTAGTTCAGGTTGTTCTCACCACGTCTCCAGTCAGGTAACCGTGCTTCTTCCTCCCTCATGCGATTCATCCTCTGACCTTGTGGTTGGGACATCATTTCTCTTCAGATGTAAAGATTCCCTCCATCTAGTGCCAATTTGTTGATGAAGAAATCTAGTATTAGGGTTTGTTCGGATATGTCAAAACCCAGTATAAGGCCCATAGACTTCGTTATCCGACATTGACGCAGAAACCATGAACTCTAATCAGTCCACTACAACTATTTTTTGGATTCATTGACTGCAAGTCAGCACCATATCCACCGCAAATGTATAACACGTCCTAAACTCCAGATGAGGGCAATTCGACTGAGTACATGAAAAAAATCTTTCAAGATAAGGTCAGCAAGTGGAATACGGAATCATGATGTTCAATCAGTAATGATTGGCATAGGCTGCATACACATTAATGATCCAAGGCAAGTGATCGAAGAAAGGAGATCCAGAACCTCCATCACAAAGGAGGTCGCGCCTTCTGGCGGCTTGCCATGCATAAAAATCCATTTTTGTATACAACATTGAGTTATGACCATTTTTAATATTCCATACAAATAATGATTTTAAAAGAAAGGGAGCCCAGCAGCATATATTAATGGAGAGAAATGGGGCATGTGCAATCTGTAATTCACATCATTACACTTAAGACCTCGACAAATATTAAGCAATTATTTTCATTATAGATCTGACAACTGCAAAGTATATAATATATATTATATACAAATAGGGCATGTGCTATTTGTATAATATTATAATATATATTATTCTGTAATATATTTATATTCATATTCTGCATGCGGGAGTAGGGATGACATTCGGGTCGGATAGGTTCGGATATGGCAATATCCATATCCATACCCTAAAATCCGAGCCATACCCGAATCCGATCCATACCTGAAAAATACCCGAAAATTAATATCCATATCCGAATCCAACGGATACCCGAAACACGAAAATGTTTTTAAAAATAGTATTTTTTTTAAAAGAATTGTTGATTTTAAAATTATTATAATAACTTTATTATATTAGCTAACTTTTAATAATCTATAATTATTATAAACTTTTATTTTTTACAATAAAAGTTTTTAGTAATTTCAATTAAATATTATTATTTTTCATAAAATATTTTATTTAATTTTTAAAATAAAATCAATTCATTGTAAATTTTTAAAAAAATATTTTATATTTTATGAACTTAGTCCGACTAATTTAGTCAATAACCCTAATTCCACTTCTACTTTTGTTATTAATAATTTACTAACAAATAATACATACTCCATATAAAGTATATATTATAATGTATAATATACAAGATACAACATATGATATACAATATATGAAATATAAAATATAATAAATATAATTAGGGTTTTTTCGGGTTTCGGGTTTGCCTCGGGTTTGGATCGGATTTCGGGTTTCGGGTCGGATTTCGGCTCAGTATACATGAAATCCATATCCATATCCAAAATCTTTCGGGTTTAAAATTTAAATCCATATCCATATCCAAATCCAAAAAATCGGGTTCGGTAAATCCAAAAAATCGGGTTTCAGATCGGTTATCCGTCGGGTCGAATAATTTTGCCATCCATATGCCGGAGGTCTCGGACTAGGGCCTCTAATTAAAAAGTAATCGAACTTCTTCTATATTTATAAGAGTAAATTGCAGTTTTTTTATGGGATGGATTAAGATATTTTTGCAATTTGATTCCTCACGTATTGGACTAAACACTTTAATAGTTAAAATAAAATGGGACTTCCGCTCGAATTCACACTCACGAAATTAATGGTGTTAATTCTTTTCTTACGAAAAAAATCAAAAAAATGATCTCTCTTTTCTAATTTGTTATCCTTATCCTTATCTTTATAAAATAATTATCAAAACCGTTAACCCCATCGGTGTGAATTCGAGAGGAATCCCGTTTTGTTTTAAAATATTTTGTTTAGCTATTAAAATATCGAGTCAAATACATCAGTCATCAAAATGCAAAAATATTTTAGTTTAGACCACCAAACTGCAATTTACTCTGTTTAAATTGTAAATATTAAATATTACATATATTATTATATATTAATGAATTTTTACTTTTATTAGTATTTAAATAATATTTCTTTTACGCTTATATTATATAGAGAATATAAAATCATAAAATTTTATGTCCACAATTTATATTATAGTGTATTTAATCCTACAATATATTACATATGTTCAGTTTTTATGTCTAAGATTCAAAATATACTGTATTTAGTTTACCAAAATTTAATATTTTTTACAGTCGTACCTTTATTATTACCAAAATTTAATAATCCATGCATTTAATAATAAGGGAATGATGAACACCAAGTTATTTGTACTTTATCTAGTGTTGTAAAAAAAACAAAGAACAAAGGATTGCCGATAATAAAATAAAATGTTACAAGTGATAATATATCCTGGGAATAAGATAGAGATAAAATAAGAGGAGGATAAAATATTACAAATTGTGGTGTATAATTTTCAAAAGAAAATAAAATAACACCTGCAGTAGATTAGGATTTTTTTTTTGTTCAGTTATGACGTCCATTTTTGATATTACATACAAATAATGATTTTAAAAGAAAGGGAGCCAAGCAGCATATATTAATGGAGAGCAGTGGGATCACATATTAATTCACAATCATTACACTTCCAAAAGACCTCAAGAAATATTAAGCATTTATTTCCCATATAGTTCTGACAACTGCAAACTAACTTATCCCGTGGAGTTTTGTAGTCCATTCACAAGCCAAATAGCAACAGTACTAATTTTATATTATAGTGCAAACTTCTTTTATATTCATAATTTCCAATATTAAATATTAAATATGTTATTATACATTATTAAAATTTTATTTTTGCTAGTATTTAAATAATAAATATTTATTTTACGCTTATATTATATAAAAGATATAAAAGCTTAAATTTTTATGTCCAAAATTTGTATTATAGTGTATTTAATCCTACAATATATTATATATTTTGTCTTTATGTCTAAGGTTCATAATATAGTGTATTTAGTTTACCAAAATTTAATATATTTTATAACTATACATGTATTATTACCAAAATTTTAAAAATATTTTTTATGAATTGATATTTATAATATATTATTTGACTCTCTAGAATATATGATAACTTAAATATTTTGATTTTAAAATTTGTTATTAAAAATTTCTTTGCGCCCCAAAAAAATTTATTATTCGATCCTTGAGGAGCAAGGCAAATTCCATTTATTAATACAAATGAGGAAAAATTTATAAGGAGACCGTGTATTTGTTGTACACGTCGAAGACTGCCTGCAGAACATATTTTACGGAACATTAACAATATATTTTGGAATGTTATGCCATGGTCGTCTACAGCAAAAAAAGGCCGTCTAACTTAACCCAATCAAATCAACTGAAATATTTATTGATTTTTATATTACAAAAAATTGTTTTGGTTCTGTTTTAATCCAATATTCGAATATTCCCGTTTGTATTAAATGGGAGTCTAATTGAATGGTGCATAATTTTGTAATATTTGTAAGTATTTTTTACAATTTGCATAATATGATTTTTTTTTCTTTACAAATATAAGTTTATTTTATTTTATTTACTGTAAGAATACGATTTCTGAATTTTTTGAAATACGACTTTCCAACTAAGTGTAATTATATGCAATTAAAATCAATTTTAAATGCAATTAAGAGTAACTTCAATTTCTTTTTTTTAAAAAACAATTGCATTCGATTGTATTTGGTTACAAATGGTAAATAAAGAATTGCACTTAATTGTGTTTAGTTGTAAAACTTCAATTTTGTAAAAAAATTAAAATATTTTAAAATTGCAAAAAACTAAAAAAAATATTTTTATAATTTGTCTAATTTGTTTACTTAAATTTTAATTTCCACTTGTCAATTTTATGAATTATAATTTTCTAATCAAACTTTTAATTAAACATAAAATTGTACTATATACTATTCAAAAAATTAATTATATATCTTTCTAAAAAAATTCTAGTGAGAAATATTTACCATTCGAAAGAGGACGGAGCCATTTTGAAAAAAAAATACTTTGAGAAAGACTAGATGTATACAACCTTTCAACAAGATAGTGCTTTTCAACTCTCTCCAAATGGAATTAATTTATCCAAGCATATATACCCGGATTCCTTACTTCAATCGGGCACAAATAGGTCTTATGGTCCTAAGAGGAAGTCCAAATTATAAAAGAGGGGCGATATTTATAATATTGCATCTAGAACATAGTACTTCAATGCAATAATGTAATGTGAAAATGTTAAAATAGAAAAATGATTTTATATTTAGATGTAACTATTATAATTATATGGATATACAATTGTGAAATTGGAGAGAAATGAATATAAAAATAAGTTTTATTGTTAATTTTATTTTAAAACGGTACATCATAACATGAAATTTATTTTAAAGTTTCATTTTACATCTATATATTATGTTTTATTTAAAATCTTCCCTTGAAGTATAAATTCTATTTTAATATTAAAATGTTTTTTTTAATTTCATATTATAACAATAACTACAACAATTTTAATATTAGCATTGGACTTCTTCTCATATAAACCAAAACCACAATTTTTTAAGGAGACCGAAAAAAAAAAAGTTGACCTATACTTTACTCACTCTTTTTCCATTTCCTAAACTATAGAACTCCGTAGTTTATTTATAACTAGAGCTGTAAACGAACCGGACATGTTCGGTAAGCTCGGTGTGTTCGTCCGTGTTCGTTAAGCTCGTCCGATAAGGTTAACGAACTCGAGTTCGAACAATAAAATATGTTCGGTAAGGTTACCGAACATTGTTCGGTTCGTTAGTATTTTCGTCCGAGTTCGTTAAGAGTTCGTCCGAGTTCGTTCGAGTTCGGTAAGCTCGAGTTCATTCGATAAAAAATAATAATATTTAAATTTTTTTTTTTTTTTTTTTTTTTCAAATTATTATATATATATATTTTTTTACAATATTATATATATAATTACCGAACTGTTCGTGTTCGGTTCGTGTTCGTTTCGGTTCGGTATGTTCGCGAACTGTTCGTGTTCGGACAAGAAAAATTGTGCGATAAGCTTACCGAACATTGTTCAGTTCGTTAAGAATTTGTTCGTGCTCGTTAAAAGTTCGTCCGAGTTCGGTTCGTTTACAGCTCTATTTATAACACGTAAATAAACACATTATTGTGTTAGTTTTACTCGAATCTATCTATATTATTATATAATAACAAGACATGAAATTTTTTTAAATTGAATAATTTGATTATTTTAATTTTTAGTTATATTAATGTTTTATTAATTGTTATATGGGGAAATGTATAACAGTAATTTGGTGGTTTAATGGAATCACGTAGCAAAATTTGATGATTTTGCTAATAAGCTTGATGAAGAATGCGAAGAACACGGGAGGAAAGTAATGAATTTTGCTAGCTGATCTTGCTGTTGATCCGTTGGAAGGCCAGATAATATATTTGCTCTCTTGTTGACAACTGTTAATCAACTGAAATAAGAGATCAATGTACCATATTTATAGGGGTTCAAACTACACGTAGTTCTTGGTATCAAGTTACTTATATGAGCTAGGTGTTGGTCCGGTCCATCAGGCCAAAATCCTCAAACGTGAAGGGTTTTGGCGTGAGGATTTTGGCCGAAGTCTGTGCGGATATGAAGGGCAGACTTACTAGATATCTGTAACTGCCATGGCCGAAACACGTCTGGCTGCGGAGCTGTCATGGAGTTGTAGAGCAAGGGGTCCCCGTAGGGAGTTGTGCGCGACGTGGCCTCGCGGGAGCAGTATGTAGAGGCGACCCTGAGAAGATCCCTTGATAAGATGAGAGCTCGTGGGGCTAACTGTCTTCATATAGATAAATATGTTGAGATGTTACCCCGTGGGGGCCTTTCATAGTCTTCAAATTGGTAAATAATATCAAGTGAGGTGAGCCCATGAGACTAGGAGTTTTTAAATTAGTTATAAGAAATTTGTGCTAAGTAGTCTAGGCTAGCGAAGCAACCCGGTCAGAGGTGATCCAAACATGCGACCCGAGATGGGGTCCTCATGTCTGATTTATGTGACCTGGAAGAAATATGATGAGAAGCGAACCGGACTGGGGTCCCGGTTCTCCTCTCTCTGCATTCTAGAGAATGAAGTTGAGTTATGTACGAGAGGTAGCGATGCGATTTCAAGGCTAGGCCAAGGACCTTAGAATATTTTGATGCTCTTGCAATGATGCGAGCCGAACATAGGTTTTGGCACCTGCTGATGCCAGGTACGAAGTGGACCGACCAATTTATGTCATTGGGACTGTCGAGGATCCATGTCCAAATATTGGGCATAAGAACTACCCCCGATTATTTGAAGCGTTGTTGGCCAGCTCAAGAGTCACAAGCTTCATGTGAACCGGAATGGATTATAGCCGTTGGTGAAGGAGATGCACCCATTTACCATGTGGATGCACCTATTGAATTCGAGCCCGAGCAATGAGATCGTGACACGTGTCCATGCCACTCTCTCTCCTCAGTTGCTTATAAATAGTGGACTTTCCCAATCATTTTAAATCATTTCCAAAAACATTTTCGAGAAATTTTGTCCAAACACTCAAGGAACAAATGGTGTTCTTTCATGCCTAGAATTAAGGTGTGAACTCGATTTATTCATCCTCCTGTGCCCGAATCTTTTAGCGAGCAGAGCTTCGACCAGTCTTCTTCAAGCGACTCGAGCCCGCCTTCTCACACCAAAGGTAACGATTAGAAACCTTGTTCAAAACCTTAACTTCGTCTCATTTGCATATAAAATATTTGCATGATTAGTCCTTCAACTGTATTACATGTGAGGCTAACCCAACCCCCGGGTTGCATTATTTCGCACACCCTCACTTTTCCTCGCATCGCGATCCCAGTCTTAGTTCTTTAGGACCTGCTCATGTGCGATGCGAGGACACTTAGTACTCTTTCCTTTGAATTTTTCTTTTTCAATTAAGTGCACACAACTTAATTAATCCACCATCTGTTTCATATATCGACTGATTTGGGCACGAGTACATCTTATCATCTTAGCCATTTCCCCAAAAAATTGTTAGGCTCAGCTGAGTTCCAACGTGAGCTGAATGCGATGTCAAGCATGCATTGCCATCCAATCGCCCTGGGGATGGAAATAAGCGAAAAAATGGGTGCTAACATAGCCCGGGTAGAGCAATCGAGCTCAGCTCGTTTAATTTATTCCTCGACCCGTCCTAGTCAATTGAGGATTTTAACAGGCATGGTGATCTCAATGCTTGGAAAAAAAGAGGTCCATGGTACCGAGCCTAATCTACTTGTCATTCTTAAACCGCGGGCCGAACTGCCATTCCGAAGAAGAAGCCGAGGCTGAAATCACTAGGAGGGAAGCAGAGTGAGCTGACAGAATTAGGGCTGATGAAGAACCTCTTCATCCTCAACAACCCATCCATCTCCCCACTAATTCGAGCAATGTCTCTCTGAGGAGCACTTATTAGAAAGTAAGCGATTCCGCATTGGATTGAGTCCTCAGACGACGAAGAAGATGATACTGTGACCAGGTCGGTTGACTTGGAAAACTATGATTATGTGCCCGAGGATTCAGAGGGCAAAGCTTATACTCCTCCCAACCAGCCCGAGCTGGAAGGGTCAATTAATTTAGGCGCGAAGCCATTTGGTGATGAAACGAGCAACTCCACCACAAGGCCTTACTCACCTCATCATTTTATTGCCAAGGATCTTTCAACCAGTCTTACCTCACAGACTTTGGCAGAGGCTGTTGAACAATACCGGCTGGAGGGTCGCATTCTTTTACAGCGACCCCACTAGAGGTGTTATGGATTCAACTACGAGGAGAATGGAAGTCGCATTCCTCGGATGGTTCTTTTCACCTCACTCTTGAAGATTGAGATCGCATCGCCTATGCATCCATTCATCCAGGATGTGTTAAAGTACTTCCACGTCGCTCCCCTTCAGTTAAATCCAAATGGTTGGAGGTCGGCCATCGCATTGTTTTTTGTTTATAAGAAGCTGATGTACCCAAACCTTGATGCGAAGACTCTGGGATACTTTTTGAATCTCAAGTCCTCGGGAAAAAATGACTTCGGGTACTTATATCTATCGTTCTGGCCGAAGTTTAATGGCAAGAACTTATTGCACAGTGCCCCGAGCAACGTGGGACACTAGAAGGAGCTGTTCTTCTATGTATTCGACACGACCCGAGTCCAAACCTATTTTAATTATAAGCCACGTAAGTTCTTTGTCTTCGCTTCATTTTTTTTTCTAGTTCGCTTTCATACCTTCCTCGAGACGAAATTGTTTTTATCCATTATTTTCTTTTAAAAAGTTGCCCCTCCTCGCACCTCTCTTACCGGTGAGGCCAAAAAATGAGCTGATAGCATATTACAGTTCGCTGTCGAGGAAAGGAACGTGAAGAAGCTGGTGACGACCATGAACCTGGTCGCTCACAGTTTTTTGAAGGAAGGGGCAAGACTGTCCCCTAAGAAAGGAAAGGCTATAATGAGCCCGTCTCAGAAGCCATCTGCGAAGCGAGTCCGGACTAAGTCTGTTATATTTCATTCATTGTTGTTCACACTTTTCACTTCGCATCGCATCATTTCGCACATAATTCGCATCACATCCGTATAAGTACACTTTACTTGCATCATATGCATGATTTTTATATTTGTTCTCTGATCATTTTTCGTGATGCGTGTAGGTATGTCAAAGTCAAATATCGTTCATCCCTCATTTACCGAAGATGATGATGAGGTGGCTATGGTCGCACCTCCTCCCAGGCCAAAGGATCCGAAGGCTTCGGGCAGTAAGTCTCTTCGTGACGATCCAAGAGGAAGCAGCTAAATGCTGAGATCATAAAGTCTAATCCCAAAAAGGTCCAAAAAGGTCCGGAAAAGGAGGTCCCTCCGGTAACTATTCCTCCTTACCCAACAGCCACTACTTTTGCTATCTTGGGCCATACACTTGTGTCCGAGAGCAAGCTCAACCTATGGGATCAGTCTTCCCTCGAGGAGCACAACGCCGCTCTGACTCGGGCTGTGACTGAACTTTTCTAGAGGCATGCGAGCCGCCACAAGGAGATGCGAGCCCAGAGCTCTCAAAACACTATTCTGAATTTCAAGGTCGGGTCGCTGGAGAAGGATAAGAAGAAGATAATCGAAGACCACAAGAGAAGGCTGAAGGAGGAGACCGAGAAGGTGAGGAAGGACCTTCGCGAGGAAAAGAATAAGGTGAAGGAGTTGGACCAGGGTCGGGCCACTGATAAGAAATCCTTCAAAGATAAAATTGCCAAACTCCAAGAGCAAATCACTACCCATTGCCGAGTTTGCTTCTGAGAAGAAGAAGGCTGTTAAAGAGGTCTCGGCCCTTGGTCAGTTCAAATTTATGAAGACCTTTATGAAGAAGTTGCCTGAGTTCGATTGGGGTTAGCTGGGGGTCCAACAAAGGAGTACATTGATCGGCTCTGAGTCGAGATGGAAAAGGAGGCGGCTCAGTGAGCCACAGAGTGAGAGGCAAAGCGAGCCGCAGACCAGCATCACGAGGGGGCCTCATAATTTCATTTTTTTCAATTATAATCATTATTTAAAAATTATTTTGTGCTCACATGCGAGCCGAATTTGATGGGTTACGGGCACCGACTATGCTCGCACTTGTAACAACTTTGACTTTCTTTTAAATGCTTCAACTTTCTATCTCCTTTTTGTTCATAGCATAACATTTATATGTGTTTTGATACTCTATTCGCATCACATATACTCATGTTGTATATTTCCTCAAATTTGCAAGTATAACATCTTTGTGGTCGCTTTGATAGGCTAATCCTCGTGACCTTGCACCGTTCAACTAATAGCTTCTCTTTTACTTGCCTTGCCTTTTTTCTATATATGATATCTATTTTCGGATCATTTCTATGAGCTCATCCTTACCGGCTCGCCTTACCTTAGCCTCGCATGAGGGGCCCGGTTCATTTAGTTTTGAATTAAATGGCCTCGCGCCTATACTCGCCTAGGCTCGCTCAACGGGGCCTGTGGTTGAGGCCTCACAACGCCCCTCGTATGGCGATTCGGACCACACGTCGCATCGCTTAGCTGGCCGATAGGCCTCGCCTAGTTTTTCAATTTCTGGCCGAATGTTGCTAACTGTATGAATTTAACAATCACTGATACATATTAAGTAAGAATTTAAAAGGAAAACCATGAATATTTCTTAAACACTTTTAGAACATAGGGCCAATAGAGTTCTTGAATCGGCTCGAAGAGTTGTTTATATAACACTACCACCCCCGAGACTTAGAATGATTTATTCATACAAAGTCTAGAAATATATAATACTATCATTTACATGGGTAGCTAAGGAAAATACTTCTTGAGATATTCCGCATTCCATGGCTAGGTTCCTTCAGAGAGAACGATCTTGACTTTGTAGGGACCTTCATAATTAGCACCAAAGACTCCATGAGCTAAAATCTTGGTGTGTGGCATGACCCGGTGTAGGAGTAGATCTCTGACCCGAATGGGATGGGCCTTCACTTTTCCATCATAATGCCTAGTTGTCCTCTGATGATATGAATCCAGATGGGCTTGAGAGTCTGATTGGGTCTCTTCTATCATATCAAGGCAAAGTCGGTAGTAGACCTTATTATTGTCAGGGTCATAGTGATCTCGGTGGAATAAACCAAAACCGACTTCCACATGTACCATAGCTTCACACCCATAAGTTAAGGAATACGGAGTCTCACCAGTAATGCTTCTCGGTGTAGTATTTTTGGACTAAAAGATCCTTGGAAGTTCTTCAGGACAATTGCCTTTACTTTCATCTAGCTCGGCTTTTAGAGTGTGCTTAATTATCTTGCTGACTATCTCTAGGCCATTTGACTGAGGGTGACATAGAGCAGAGAAGTCCTTTCTGATTCCCAGGTTGTCATAGAATTCCCGCATCTCCTTAGAATCAAACTACTTCCCATTGTCTGAGATCAGCTTGTAGGGGATCCCAAACCTCATACAATAGCCTTGTACACAATGTCTTTAAGCTTTTTGGCGGTGATAGTGGCTAAGGATTCAGCCTCATCCCACTTAGTGAAATAATCAATGGTTACCACATCATATTTGACCCCTCCCTCAGCTTTTGGGAGTTCTCATATCAGATCAATTCCCCACATGGCAAAGGGTCACAGGCTCACCAGAGAGGTGAGTGAAGCACCAGGGATGTTGTTGACACTACTAGAAAAAGTGACAGACATCAGTTTATGGCCGATGTCTAAGTGTTTTGCAATTGATGTCTATGCCGGTAATGGTAAAGGTCACCCCAATAGACATCAGCTTTTGGTCGATGTCTTATATAACTTTTAACATCATTTTTTATGGTTGTAGTTGTTGTTACTGTGCACAATATACATCAGTTATGCTAGGTTGACCTGTCGTGTTAGGCCCTTATAGACATCAGATATATTAGAAAAAACTGGTGTTGTACTTTAGTTATAACATCAATTTTTATAGTGGTAGCAGTTGTTACAATTCATGATAGACATTAGTTATTTTAGGTTTCCATGTTGTGTTGGAATCTTATAGATATCGGTTGTTACAGAAAAAACTGGTGATCTAGTCCACTTAAAATATCAGTTTATGTATTTTTACCTGTTGTTATAGTGCACAATAGACATCATTCATTTTCGGTTGACCTGTTGTATTAGGGTCTTATAGACATCAATTATTTTAACTTGACCTGTTGTGTTAGTTTACAAAGGAAATCAGTTAATTCTAAATAAGTAATGTTAGAACTGCATTTTTACATTATACATATGCTTGATATACATCATTTTCAGCACTAGTTGTTACAGAAAAAACTGGTGATCTAGTCCACTTAAAACATCAGTTTATGTATTTGTACATGTTGCTACAGTGCACAATACACATCATTCATTTTAGGTTGACCTTTTGTATTAGGGTCTTATAGACATCAATTATTTTAGCTTGACCTGTTGTGTTAGTTTACAAAGGAAATCAGTTAATTCTAAATAAGTAATGTTAGAACTTCATTTTTACATTATACATATGCTTGATATACATCATTTTCAGAACTATTTGTCCACAATAATCAACTCAAATCCAAACCCGAACAACAACTATAAAACCAACCAAAACAACAATCAAAATCCAATGTACACTGTTAATTGGAAACAGATACAAAAGTCAAAATTCATATAAATTAACACACATGTCGTAATATATAGTTTATATCAAAATTGTTGGAAATACTCACTTCTCATTACGGAGAAGGAAAAACATGCGATCAGTGTTGCCTCCTTTAAGCCGTCTTACAACATAGGCTTCAAGTTCAGCATTGATATAGAATGTGGCTCCTGGATAAAAAAAAAACAAATGTCTTCAATCCATCCGGCATATCCTGAATTTTCGTATGCAAGTACCTTGAAATGGAATACTAACATTAATTAATATTGAAATGTGGAGGAGGAAAATAAAATTAAAAAATTGACCCACATACATCATATAAGATGAAATTATAGTTTGTCCCATTATATCAATTTGCAGAATTTCAATTAAACTCTCAGCCAGTAAAAAAATAGTCTTTTCAACTTAAAAAACATGAATATTGCATGTAATTTTTATTGAATCCCCGGTAGCTTTTATAATACATGACGCATGTTTATACATCAACTTAAAGCGCTTCGGCACTTTATCACTTATCTGAACTTCCTTAAAGATTTGTTGTGTTTTACGCAAGTCAACCTTCTTATTTGCTAAATTTGCCCTTTTCTTAACCTACACAGAATTAGCTGCATAAATTCATAGTAAAATGCATAAAAACTATGGTCAAATGCATACACAAAAGGGTAGGAAATCAAGTGTTCAGGCCAAGCTACATGAGAACCTAAAGCTTCGTGGACATATTCTAATTCACCAATTCCTGGAATTAGAAGTTTTGCATCTGGTTTAATTGCACCATCCACAGACACACGAATACATTCGGTCTCTAAAGGCCTTCCATGTATCAAGTTGGGGATATCATCAAGTGGAGGAAAGGTAAAATCGAAAGCGATGGTATCCACAGCCAACTCACATGATCACAATATTTTCTACAATTTTAATACATCATTCACATTTTCATATTATATTCTTGAGATAAGAAATTTTAATTTTAATTTCAGATTTTAGTTTTATTTTCATATTATATTACTGAGATAAACAATTTTAATTTTAATTTCAAATTATAATACTGAGATAAGCAATTTTAATTTTAATTTCAGATTATATTACTAAGATAAACAATTTTAATATTAATTTGTACCTTGTTATCAGGGGGTGGAGGAGTATGGTCAACAAACATACAATCATCATCGCCATCTTCCAAAATCAATTCTTTTGCAGCTTCTAGTTTTGCAGCTTTCTTGTCAGGTTCTTGAAAATCAACACTTTTGGAGCTTTCACTTTCCAAAGGACAACTTTCTTTGTCAGTGAACATCGGCGAGGGATGATCAGATTAAGAATTTATGAATGTCTTCAAATGGGATATCTCCATTATCAGATCTTGTTTTGTTTTCTCTAATACAGACATACTTATGCCATTTTTTTTTCTGTCTCGGTATTTTGAAGTAAGCCTTTGGTGTGATAAATCCTTCAACAGCACGAACCTTACCTGAATGCTCAGGAGTTTCCAAGGCAGTAGTTAACACATCCTCACTGCTAGATGGTTTAAACTCACCCTTATGCTTCTTTACCAGTAAAATATCATGTTACAATAGAGATGAGATAAGATCAAAATTCTCATAACTCAAAGTCACAAAAAATCAAAATTACCAGAGTTGGTATTAGTTAATAAAGCCAACATAATAGTTATTGCAATGAAATAAACTATCAATATCAAATAAACATATCAGGAACAAATCAGATACATCTATCATCACCGATTTGTAATATACTACTGCGATATCACAGATCACCATTTCCGTATTAAATGTTAATATCAACTCAATATATGTGTTAGTAATTGTGCCCTAGAGACAATTACTTTTATATTTTAAGGAAAATATTTTATTATTAAGGATTATATTTTATTGATTATTATTTATTTATTATATTTTATTTACTGCGTAATAAATTGAAAGCATAATATATGTCTTTGGAATTTTGATACGTATTATATATCTTTAAGTATGTAACTTAAAAATGAGATTATATGAATAGTATCTTATTCCTAAAATTCCCTAGTCGAGTATTATTATATATGGACAATAATAATGCAATAAGACTAGTATATTTGTTGACAGATGACCACATCTCATTGGTCATATGTATGGTGATACTAAAGTCAAGAACATAAGTGCATGTCTCAATGAATGGCACTGGAATGACCCGCCGTGAGATTCTATATGTTAATAAGTGTCATAAGAAATTCTCACTGTGATAATGATGTAATGATCCTCTGAATTGAAATCATTATATTTTTGTACGAGAATTAATATACTTTGATTACACTAAAAGTTACCTTTAGTGGGGCGATGATAAAAGTGAACATTGGGTATACTATGAATCGTATGAGAAATATGAATGATAGATAAATGATTTAACCTTCCTATTTAGGAGTGATATTATTGGCCTCTTGATTGAGTGAGACTATAAAATGCATGGCCATGCTCAAATGTTAATTTGTTTAATAGTCTACTCATTGATCAAGGAAACCCGGATTAAACGTTGAAGAGGATGACACAATACATGCCTCGAGTTTGATCGATAATATAAGGTTAAAGGGATTATATTACATGAAACATTATTCACGAAAGGCTAAATCAAGTCACTGATTTTATTATTGTTACTTGGATAGCAATGATGTATTACTAGATACCGCTCATTGTTTATAATTTTAATTAGATATTAAAATTATTGCCAACGTAATAATAACCTACAGGGTCACACACAAAGAATGCTTGAAGGATAAATAATTTAAATTATGAATTTAAATTATATAAGTAATTTATTTTATTTATGATATTAATTAAGTATGACTCAATTAATTATATAAATAATTAATAATTAATTAATTAATAATTAATTAATTAAGTGAGACTTAATTAAATAATTTGAAATTTTGGATTAGTATTAATTATAATTAGATTATAATTAGAAAACTTATTCCTCTCTCTATATAATCTCTTTATAGGCTGATTTAATAAAAGAAGAAGACACATATTTTTCTAAAACCCTAGCCGTTTTGAGAAAAGAGGAAGATAGAGAGAGAGAAGCAGTTTTCGGTGCTAGTACACATCAATCCTTCATGAAAAGTGTTCGTGTTGATACCATAGAGCATAGATCGTGTGAGCGGGATACGTGGTGATTAAACAAGCTTTGGACCTCTATTAATCTTCCATTGATGAACTGTTAAACCTTTTTAAGGTATTTGTTCTTAATCTCCGAATTAAATATTATGTTTCGCATGGATCCTGCGTTTGGGTTTCATTTTTGTATTTATTTTCACTTTTATTCCGCTGCGTTTGTGCCCCGAAACCATTCAATGTAAACATTAAAAGTCTATAACCAAAAAAATATAAGATATCACACTTAACAATCCATAATTCTATTGACTATAGAGCACGTAACTATTAGGAATATATCCATGTGATGATGTACAAGATACTAGAACAGAGAATAACATAGATATATATATGTAATAGAATAAGTCATTCTAGTCTCTGATCAAAGTAAATGTAAATCAAAGTCTAGTTAGTCCCTGTACAGGTATCAAGAGTATTTGTACTTAGAAGATTTTTGGAAGAAATAAAAATTAGAGTCTGGATGCAAATCAATGTCTAGGAGTTGATCAGGATCTATAGACTATCAGAGTCTATAGTCTATCCGAGTCTGGAGAGCATCAGAGTTTGAAGCCTTTCAGAGTCTATAAAGCTGAAGCTGTTTTTCGAAGGTGATCACAGAAAGGGAAAGTCTTCAAAGATAAAGGCTAAATTATTGTAGATTGGCTATGGGAATGAAAGATAATTTCAAAAGGAATCTATTGACTAATAATTAGGAATTTTATTCATATTGTAATTTGATTTTATGTTATTATTTAATAGGAAGCTCTCTATATAAATACTCTATGTAACATATTATAAAATTCAAATTTTTGGGAGAGCATAGAGATAGAGAGAGTTGCTGTGAGAAACATAGAGAAGCTGCTAGAGTTTGTGTATACCCTAAGAGAGTTTGTATTCATATATCAATAAAACAAATATTATTCATTCATAAATTTATGTTTGTTCTTTGTTCATAATTCAAAGATTTAATTTACATTAAGTTGATTTTAATTAGGCGAAAAGAGCACATAATTATTCAACCCCCCTTTTTCTTGTATAACTAGGAAAAAAATTGGTATCAGAGCCTAAAATTTAAAATCGATCAAAGATGTCTGGAAACAAAGATCATAATTATAAAATTCATATGCTCAAAAGGAACGGGTACACCCACTGGAAAATCAAGATGCTACACCATTTGGAGGCTACAAAACCTGAATATCTAGAAATAATTCATTATGGGCCTTATGTGCCCTCAAGGCTTATTCCTCAAACCACTATTGAAGGAAAAATTATTGGAGAGCACTTTGTTAACAAACCAAAGGCTAAGTGGTCAAAGGAGGACAAAGAGAATGTTCTCAAGGAGGCAAAAGTGAATAATATTATTTTTATAATGATTATGTTGATCTAAATACCTATGATGACCTTGATAACACATTTTCTTACTATGACTAAGATGCTTAGACACAGTTTGGTCATCACATATTGGACAACACTTATAACCTTTATTAACACAACCAGAAAAATTACCATAGGCAGGGAAATCGTTTACGGTCTACATCAAAATTACTTTTGAAGTGAAAAATGATTTATTAAAGGCATCATAAACATTTAGTTCACCTTCTTCCTATAACTTCTTCAAATCATCAATCAATCATTGTAAATACACATCAATATTATTTCTGGCATGTGTGGACCAGAAACTAATATGGTTAACATTATAAACTTCCTTTTCATACATAACCATGGAGGAAGATTATATGTTACTAATAAAACTAGCCAACATGTATACCTATTAACTAATACGTTGTTATGGGGGTTTATACCATCTACAGACAGTGCTAAACGGATGTTTTTTGACTCATTGCCAAACTCAGGCCACCTGTAATCAATGTTTCTCCAAGATGGCGAGTCAGCGATATGACGCATGTGCCCATCTTGAGTTCTCTTGTCTGCATGCCATGTCATCATTTTAGCAATTCAATCAAATATAGGAATTATGGGAAAATACCATGTCACTTTAGCTGGAATATTAACTCTAGCCTTACCGTGCTTTTCTACTTTCCAGCGAGACAAATGACACTTCGGACACCCGGATGATAGTTCATTTACGCCCCTATATAGAATGCACTTGTTCAGACATGCATGGAATTTTATGTATTCAAGTCCTAAATTAGACAATGTCTTTTTTGCCTCATATGTAGTAGTAGGCAACACATTGTCTTTAGGTAGTAAAGAGCTAACAAATGAAAGTAAGTCAGTGAAGGCAGTATCGCTGACGCCGAACCTAGCTTTCCAGTTATGTAGTTTCAACATATAATCTAACGTACTACACTAGCTACCTTCAAACAAAGGTTGATCAACATCATTTACGAACCTTTAAAACTCATATGATTTAGCATTATAATCACCCTTATTATACGTAGCTTGAAATATATCATCTATCTTCGTTGGAATATTTAGAACTATAACAGGAAATGTAGTACTACCAACAGAGGATGCCGCCTTCTACAAGACATTTCCCCAAGCCAAATCCAATTAATATACCCTAAACTAAAGCATGCTCATATAGATGACCCCTAATAATTTTTACGGAGAGGTTTATAAAATTAACACATCGAGCCCATAGATAAGGAATGTCCTTAGTATCGTTTAAATTTTCTTTAGACAAGTTGCTATATGGAAAAAAAATATTATTTTAATGCCAACACAAGTTGCTACACGTGTTTGTTTCATTTACATGCTTCTCTAATATGCCACAACCCAATTATCTGTACTAATATATATGCTTCACAAATTGACAAATCATCAAAGAACATGGTGTTTAGTTTTCTGTCTATTATATATGGCCATACGGGACAACATACTGTTCCCCTGTCCAGACTATGCACTATTTTGTCGTATGTAGATTAAAATTATACTTTCGAAACTACTTGTAGAAACAAGTCCTAATACCATGATAAATTAGCAACTGCGATGGCATTATTATTAGCATTCCCCAGATTGGTTAATTAGCAACTCAATCACACGGCATCAATCATATCATATATCCGAAAATAATTGTAATTCTTATGATTTCATGTACTGTATTTAAATAAATCTCATTATATGTTATCTCTTTTGCTATAGCTATAGATCATATTTTTTGTCATGTTAAAAACCACTCATATATTGAATAAAGAAATCAAAAACCAACTGATACATGAAGAAATACACAAAAAGATAATGTTTGATAAAACCAAATTAAAGGCAGACATAAGCATTGTTAAAGTATGATATAAGATCCAGTTGGGGTCTCGTCCCCCTTCCTCTAATGGCTTAAGGTTTTAGATGAGCGTCTAGTTTAGCCCATGAACTCTGGCCATTTAAAAGTGACAATTTCAATTTTTTTATTTATTTTACTAGTCAGTAGCTAGTACACACATACACACAAATTAACGAAACCCCATTGCTAAGAAAGTATAAATACACCTCTAGAACAAGTTTAAACAATTGGGCATTCACTAAAACACAAGAAACCCTTTAAAAAGAGCCAAATAACAATGCATAATGAAGATTAATGAGGACCCATGATACAATTTATAGAAGGGGGAGCCCCGGTACTCGCTACCGTTAATGGGTCATCACCCTAGACCGCATACGGGTCAAAGTGCTAGACCGTGCGTCACTCGGCCTCTTACGCTATCTCCAAGTCCACTGAATCAATCTATAAGTCTGGAACTGGAACATTAATCCAAGCTCCCCAAGTATATAATACATGTTAATAGATTTGTCTATCTAACCTGGAACCGGAAGTAATCCTAGTTCCCCAAGTATATCGTACTTGTTGATAGACCCTCATAGCTATGAGTAGTCACTGATTAGATTAGTCGGGCTGTCCTCTCACCACACAGGTAAGTGACCTTCACCCACTAATCTCTTTCATCAAGGAATGAATTTATTTTTGAAAACCATGACTCGGGAGTTTTTCGGAAACCTCTCTGCTTTTGATATCTTGAAAAGCTCTTACTATTGTGGAAACTGGTTCCAAAACTTGACTGCTTTCGAGAAGTAAATAGGTATTCACTTCCTATACCGAGTTCCCTATTTTTGATAAGTCTGAACGTATTTTATTCTTATTAAAAAAATAAAATAAAATAATTAAATTAAAATATTAGGGAGCTCTCACTATCTTTAAACCATTTTCTGAAGGTCGGAAAGTATTTAAAATAATTATCGAAAACTTTGAATAATTATTAAAGACCTAAAATAATTTGTAAGTGAATTTTAAATAATTAATAAATATTTAAATAATATTTATTAATTATAATTAATAAAGAATCCTCAATAAATGAATATTAAAAATAATATTCATTAATTAAATAAATATTAAAATAATATTTATTATCTCCTTCAAATGAATATTCAAATAATATTCATTAATTAAATAAATATTAAAATAATATTTATTATCCTAATTTAATTCTTTTTATCCAAAGAATATCAAAATATAAATATCGAAATATTTATATCGTCATTTCAAAATAATCTGTCTCCGGCTTCTTCCGGATTACGACAGTACTTAACATAACCTTCCGACTCCCGGTCTACGTTCGAAAATACATAACTCGTTATACACTTAGAGCCTTTTACCTTCACCGGCTTATATCTATATTTCTTATAGCATATAACCGAAACATTTACGAAAGTTTTAATACATAAAACAATTCGTACTTTTCAATATACAGTTATATCACAACAACAACAGTCTTTCAATCATAATAGTAGTACATTAAGTACAGGTATTTAAAAACATGCATACGTAGCAATACATATATTTTGATATGTAAAAACGTAGGTTAGAAAACTTGCATGGAGTCCAAGATACGTTCTCAGAGTCCCACTCGCTCCGGATTTTCTATCCATAGATATTATAATCCTGATTAGTACTCATAATCCCATCAACTACTTATATTACAATTAAGTATAATCATATATCGATTCGAATTATGACAATCTCAAATTAGTTCATAGTCCCTTTTACTTCACACTTGTCTTACCCGGCATTCACCTCCTCGGGTCTATCTTAACCGTTCACAAACCATTTCGTCAACGGATTTTAATCTAATCCTTTACTCCAATACGTGTCATGTTATTCCTCAAAATCTTTCGTGTTTTAACCGACTCGAAATTATCCTATTATCTTGGCCAAGGTGGCTCGTCAAAACAGTGTCTCTATAGTTGACTTTCCTGCGAATTACTATTACGCGACTCGCACTCTAACATTTTTAGTAAATCAGAAAATTCATAATTAAATATGAAACCACCTCAATGAGCTTCTTGAGTTTTTGTAATATTTATCAAAAATATTTGATTTAAAACACTTGAGTTTAACTCAGTGAAAAGTATTTTAGAAATCGAGTCAACTACGAGGTTTTGCTATTTGCACCGCTTTTACTAAAATGCTCATAACTCATTAACCGTTAACTCAAATGACACACCGTTTTCGCGTGCACGATCTAGAGAATGTCTAGAATATAATCCATCAAAAGTTTGTTCCTGGACAGAGGGAACATTTTCCTGAATTTCCAGAACAAGGCAGTAGCTTCCTGAATGAATAGTGCTTCGCACAACTTTGGTTCCGATATTTTTATAAAATCGAAAAATTAACTTATGCCCTTGAAATTTTGGATAGGACTTATTAATTGACCATATTACTTAACCTTCAAATTTGCAAAATTTTGAAAATGTCTAAGTGGTTCGTTTAAGTCTCCAAAATGAGTTTAATATAGCAGTTTGCTCAATAAAACTACTTTCACTAAATCGGTTGTTTCTCCTAAACCGTAAATCGTATCGACATGATTCAAGTGTCAAAACAAACTATGAAATAAGGTCTACAGATCCATGGTCAGTGGTATCCAGAAATATTGCATTGACAGTTTGTAAATCCTTGTCAAAACTGGTCTATATGCAAACGGACATTACGACGGCTATAAACTTAACGTTTTCCGAATTTAACTATGTTAATTTCATTAAAGAACAACCCAATCCTCAAACTAATAAATTTAACCACAACATCAGTTCATCCTCTTTACAAACTCATCACCATCATCAATCTATAATATTCATCCAACAATATTCATTCATTTACACCCAAACTCCTTAAATCATATATACTTATACATAACTCAAACTCAAGCTTATAACTCAAAGTAAATCAAAGGGTGGGTGGTGTTTATACCTTCCTTGGATACTTAAACATACTAACAAGAGCTTGTAAGCCTTAAGGGAGCCTTGATCTATGCTTATCATCCTCAAACTTGCAAGAGAAAATCAAGAACAAGTTAGTAAATTTTCGGAGTTACTATTCAGCCTCAACTTCTACAATTTATTTACTCAATCTAAACACCTCCAAAAATTATGAAATTAAATACGTACATACCCTATGATGTATAGAAGGCCTGTGATTGTTCTTGGGATTTTTAAGTGTCACGAAGTTGAAGAAAAAAATTCGTTGATCCTATTCCCAGACTTGCTCAGCAGAATGGTAAAATGAAGAACAAGGGGGAGAGAGCTTTTTGCTTTTCCCCTTTTTGTGTTGGCTGATTTTGAAAGGTCAAGCATGGCTTGGTTGATTTTGTCAAATGCATAAAGGGGCTTTTGGCTTTGCTTTTCCCTAATTTTGGGAACTATGTTCCTTAACTTTGGTTACTCATTTAGTTAATTGTCTTGGCTAGTTTCTATTCTAGTTACTTGCCTTAGTTCATCCACTTGGTTCCACCAATGCAAGTACTTTCTTGCATGGCTTGCATGGGTTTCTATTTAGTCACTTATCATCCAACACTTATCCATTAATACTCCATGTAAGTTCTCTTAATTTCCGAAAGCGTCTCGTCGTAGAAATTCCGTAGCGTAAATCCTTAATATCCAAAATACTTCAATTCGATTATAACCATGAACTTTCTAAATTATAATTCTCCCGGTCATAACATAATTCTCTTATTCCTCGATATCTCATAAATTACGAAACAAATAGTAAAAGCGAAAATCTTCGGATTCTGACGGCTTTTGCATTCACTCATTTTCTTCATTCAATAATATGACATCTTCGGATTTCTAATATTCCAACACTTACTTAGTGTGGGCTAAAAAAGTTTTTCATAGTCCGTAGAATCACTATTCATCAGGGTCGTTTATAAATAAATAAATAAAATTCGTCCAAAAATCCGGGTTATTACAGTCTACCCTCCTTAAAAGGATTCCGTTCTTCGGAATCTAAACAAAAGTCACTAAGGGTTGTCTCTTCACCCTTTTTGATTCACCCATACACCCTTTCTGGTGCTATGGTTTTACTTCTCCACACTTTCTCTTTTCGGTCATTGATCTTTACCGGTCATAAGACACATTTAGTTACCATCTCTACGATTTCTTATTATAACACATGCCTAGCATTCACATTATTCTCTCATAATATAGACGTAGGGCACGCGGAGTTTTTGTATTATAAATATTACAAAACAGTGCCAACGTATAAGCATTAACCTGTCATACTTTAGAACCTGCCAACTTTAATACCCTCGAGCTTAATTGCTCTCTTTCCGAATCTCATTACCACTTTCCGCGATAATGTTTCTTGAAATATGAAGTCTCTCACTCCATGCTTTCTGTCTTCTCTAATTTGATTAGTATACTTGCGGGTTCCTTCTCGATACCCAAATATTTCCTTGTTCTTTATCTTAGTCCTAATGTGAGGGAGATCGACACTTTTCTTCCATACAAACTTTGTAAGGTGGCGTGGCTACTCTCTGAATGAAAACCATTCTCGTACGAAAACTTTATCCGTAGTACGTTATTTCCCCGACTCCTCTCGATATCCAAGGCATAAACCTTTTATGAAGATCTAACTTTGCACGAGATTTTAATCGGAGATCCTTTTGTCGAGTCTCATTGCAACAAAATTATCCGAGTGATTCAAAGATAAATAAACTCACTTTCAATAAAAAACAAGTCTGTACTTTTCTACGAATCAATTTTACAAGGTCTCAAACTCACCATCACAATTCTAGACTTTCAGCTTGAATATTTCTATGACACTCATGTTCCTCATAAATCCTAAACTCTCATCTGTGCAATTTAATGCCTTTATATCTCAGGTGCAAATACTATAGCTATCCGCTGCGATCATGAGTCAGACACCATAACAAACAATTATAACGACCTCTAGTCCACAATTTCTCACCTCCTTTAGTACATCGGGCCTTACCCAATTCCTAACAATTTCAAAACGTCAACACATTTCCTTTGCTACTCATTAATTTCCTAAAATTTAACTTTACTCTACCAAATCTCACACTTTGGAAAAAATGGCATACAATCTCTTTTCTCTTTCTAAGGCTACTTACACTTGCTCTTCATTTTCTCTCTTCATCTTTTGGTAGATCAAAATATCATTTATACAAACCTTGGCCCTCGGTCCAATCATTTCTTAAAATTTTATTGATTAAATCCATAAAAGTTATAGGTGTATTCATTGATCCAATTGACATCCTAGAACTCATAATGTTCATAACTCTTGTCGAATGCACCTTTGGGCAAATCATCTAGGTCAATTCTTATTTCATGGTATCTGATCCTCAAATCTATCCTCGAAGGGTAAATTATGTCTCCAAATGGTTGGATAATCTCTATTCATAGTTAGGATACTCGTTCTTAATTGTAATATTAATCTTAATCAATTTTGGCAATCAACACACTGACTCATGCCATTATCCTTTCCTTTAACAATCAAAACAAGTGCACCTCATGGTGACACTTTCAATCTCATCATGCCTTTCTCTAATACTCCTTAAAATTGAGTGATTAATCCCTTATTATCTTAGTAGGTGTAAACTTCTAAATGCCTCTGATACTACCTGACACTAGATCGATGTTGAATTATGTTAGGAATATATTCATTTGATGATGTACAAAATGCTAGAACAAGGTCTAGCTTAGTTTATTTGTAATAAGTCTTTCTAGTCTCTGAAATGTATAATCAGAGTCTAGATAGTCAACATTCATGTTACTTGTACTTAGAAGAATTTCTGTAGAAAGTAAAACCAGAGTCTGCATGAAGATCAGAGTCTGGAAGGTGATCAGAGTCTATAGACTATCAGAGGCTATGATCTATCAGAGTCTACATATGATCAGAGTCTGAAGGTTTCAGAGTCTATACAGTTAAAGTTAAATTTGGAAGAAGATCACAGGAATGGAAAGTCTTCGAAGATCAAGATAAATATATTGTAGATATGCTATGAGAAAAAAAGAGAATTCTAGAAGGAAACTGTCAACTAATAATTAGGAATTATATTCCTATTGTAATTTATCTTTCTGTTATTAGTTGATAGACAGCTCTCTATATAAACACTATGTAACCTAATTGTAAAAGTGTGAAAGTCGAAGCATAATTTGTCTGAGTGATATTTTTGTGAGAGCATAGAGATAGAGAGAGTTGCTGTGATAAACACAGAGAAGCTGCTAGGGTTTGTGTACAGCCTAGGAGATTTTTGTATTTACAAATCAATAATACAAACAGTACTTATTCATATCTTTGTGTTTGAGTTTTGTTTTTAATTTGATTTTAAATCAGGCAGAAAAGACACACAAGTATTCAACCCCCCCTTCTACTTGTGTAACTGGGAAAACAATTGGTATCAGAGCCTAACGTTTAAAATCGATCAAAGATGTCTGGAAACAAAGATGGCAATTCTAAGATTCCTATGCTTAAGAGAAACGAGTTCACCCACTAGAAGGTTAAGATGCTGCACCATCTGGAAACAACAGACCCTGACTATCTTGAAAGAATTCATGAAGGACCCTATGTGCCCTTAAAGCTTGTGCCTCAAATCAATGAAGAAGGCAAAGTAACTGAAGAACATTTCATTGAGAAACCAAAGGCTGAATGGACAAAAGAGGACAAGGAGAATGTCCTTAAGGAGGCAAAGGTCAAAAACATACTCTTTAACAATTTGGATTCTGTTCTTACAAACTGTGTCATATCATGTGAAACTGCTAAGGAGATGTGGACAAAACTTGAAGTGCACTGTCAAGGGACTAAAGATGTCAAGAAGAATGCAAGGTCTTTGCTAATTCAAGAGTATGAGTATTTTGAAGCAAAATCTGGAGAATCTATTACTGAGATGTATGATATGTTTACTAAACTCTTGAATGAGATGGATATGCTTGGTAAGGTTTATGATTCTGAAGATACCAACACCAAGTTTCTGAGAGCACTTCCTGAAGAGTGGGATAATAAGACTACAGCCATAAGGGAAGCTAGAGATTTGGATGAACTAACTCTAGAAGAATTGTATGGCAGGCTCAAGACATATGATTTAGAGATGCAACAGAGGAAGAATAAGAAGTATGTGAAGACAAAATCTATAGCACTCTTAATGGAGTCTGAAAAAGAACAACAGGAACAATCCACTGAAACAAGAATCAAGGATTCAAGAAAGAAGGGTAAAACTCTGGTGGAGTCAGAGTTTACTGACACAGACTCTGATTCTGATGAAGAGATTGATCTAAGTCAAATGATGGCTATGTTTGCCAAAACCTTCAAAAGAATGAAATTTAACAAAAGAACTGGCAAATTTAGCAAAAGGTCATCATTCAAGAAGGAATATGAGAAGAATGAAAAGAGCAAGAGTACTATAATTAAACTTGACAAAGCAAAGGTCAAATGTTTCAACTATGGAATATTGGGGCACTTTGCCATTGAATGCAGAAAGTCAAAAAGTCAAGGAAAAGGAAAAGCACTTTTATCAACAGGAAAGGATTCGGCAGATTCAAGCTTAGAGGATGAAATTGATTATGAAAATCTAGCATTTATGGCATCCTCCTCAAGAAAATCACAATCTCCCAAAGAACCCTCATCTCCTAAAACTCAGGTATCAATCTTTACTCCTGAATCCTTAATTAACTTGGACTCTAATGGCATAGAAATTGTGCAAAGTGAGGTTAATAAAATAATGACAACATGTAGGTCTCTCACTAGTGAAAGTGAAAGGTCGAGAGAAGAAAATTTAACCTTAACTAAAAGGAATGATCATTTAGAGTCTGAGTTATTATTAATGGAACAATACAAAAAGGATTCTGAGAAATATAGTCATAACTACAATGAAATTTTGAAAGCCTATGACTATGTTAAGAAAGAACTAGAAGAAGAGAGACTTAAGTTTAAAGTCTTTACAGACTCTGGCAGAAAAGTTCAAGAAATTCTCAATAACCAAAATGTTTGTCAAACTGCTGGTCTAGGCTATGAAAATAGTCAAGGCAAAAGACCTATTGTTGAGAATGATAACAATGCAGAAGCTAGCCAAGCTAATAAGACTAAAGACAAAAGCACATTTATTCATGTTAAGTTTGTGACTCCTAAAGAAAAGACTGAAACCACAAACTCATCTATCAATAGTCCCCTTGTTGTTGACAAAAAGACAGATGAAACTGGAACAAATAACTCTAAGAAAAAAATAAACATAGGGTACTTGTCTAAGTCTAAGTTAAAAGAAAGGCTAGAGAACTTATCAGAGTCTACCAAAACTAGGAGAAATAGGAATGGTAAAGAAGGCATTAATAAAGCAAATAATTATCAAAAGGATCCTAATGCTCCTAGAAAGAAGTGTTTTAGATGTGGCAACAACAACCATTTAGCTATAGATTGTAAGGCAAAAATTGAGAAGAAATCAGAGTCTAGTCCTCCACAGACTCTGAAAAGTCACTACATTCCACAGAAACCTTGATATCACTATGGTATCATATTTCACTCTATTTATATGTGCAGAGACTATCATGATTTGTATTTCAATTTGTATGAGCTAAAATCGTCTATTGATAAAAGTTGGTATGACACTGTAAACACTCCACCAGAGTCTAAAGCAACAAAGGAGACAGGTAAACCAAAGGTGAAAATTACTAAACCTGTTTCACCTAAAGTTAGTGGAAAAGGATCCAAAACTGTTTGGGTCCCCAAAACAACTAACTAGTTGCTTTATGTATGCAGGGAACAAGGGTAAAGAATGTAACCCTAATCCTGGACAGTGGATGCTCAGGACACATGACTGGAAAGAAATCCCTGCTTACAGACTTTGTGGAAATGGCTGGCCCAGAAGTATCCTTTGGAGATGGCAACAAAGGACAAACACTTGGATATGGCAAGATTGTACTTGGGAATGTCATCATTGAACAAGTAGCTCTAGTTGATGGCTTAAGACACAATTTGATAAGCATAAGTCAACTAGGAGATAAAGGTTACCATACTGGCTTTGACAACAAAGAGTGTCTTGTGACTCACAAAGAAACAGGTATTCTGGTTTTTAAAGGACACAGACATGGTAACATTTATGAAGCCAGCTTGGAGGATTGCATACACAGTGAACTCACATGTCTATATAGCAAGGCCTCAATTGAAGAAAGCTGGAAATGGCACAAGAAACTATCACATATCAACTTTAAAACACTAAACAAGTTGGTTAAACAGAATCTTGTAAGAGGATTACCACAGGTTGATTTTGTGCAAGATGGACTCTGTGAAGCATGTCAACTTGGAAAGCAAAAGAAATCATCATTCAAGAGCAAGACAATAAACACCATTTCTGAACACTTTTATTTATTGCACCTTGATTTATTTGGTCCAGTAAATGTTATGTCTATTAATAAAAAGAAATATGCTCTTGTTATTGTAGATGATTTTACAAGATTCACATGGGTTTTCTTTCTACATTCAAAGGATGAAGCTCCACAACACATAAAAGACCATATCACTTTTCTGGAAAGAAAATCAAAGAAAACAGTTAGAGTTCTAAGGAGTGACAATGGCACTGAATTCAAGAATTCAATCATGGAAGACTACTGTGCATTAAAAGGAATTTCTCAACAATTTTCTGCACCAAGAACTCCTCAATGAAATGGAGTTGTGGAGAGAAAGAATAGAACCCTCATAGAAGCTGCCAGAACAATGCTGGCAGAGTCTAAGCTACCAGTATATTTTTGGGCAGAGGCAGTCAATACAACATGTTTCACTCAAAACTTTACTTTAATAAATATGCATGGAAAGACTCCCTATGAAATGATAAAGGACAAGAAGCCAAGTGTGAAACATTTCACATATTTGGATGCAAGTGTTATGTACTGAAAGTACATCCTGAAAATCTGAGCAAATTTGAAGCCAAAGCAGATGAATCAATTTTTCTTGGATATGCATCAAACACAAAAGCATTCAGAGTGTTTAATCTCAGAACCAAAATTGTTATGGAATCTATTCATGTTGCATTTGATGATAAAAAGTTTACAGAATTGTAAGATGAGTCAGAGTTTACTACACTGGAATTTGAAAATCTAAAAAGTTCTGAGATAAATGAAGAAGAAGAGGATGAAGACCCTCAAGTAACTCCTAATCCAACACAGGAACCTGCACATTTTGAGGGGGAGATAGGAAATACAACTCCAAATAATTCAGAGTCTAACAGGTCAGGGTCTACCCAGACAGAGTCTAGACGGACTGAGTCAAATTCCTCAGAATCTAACTCATCAGGGTCTGGATCAAGCAACTCTGAACCCTTGACAGGGGGAGCCTCTTCATTTGAATTTCACTTAAATACAGAAGATGCAAATGACTTAGGGGGTGCTTCTAGTTCAAGAATCAATCTCCCACCAGCTAGAAAATGGACAAGAGGTCACACTCCTGACTTAATAATTGGTGACCCTGAGAGTGGTGTAAAAACAAGAACAACCACTCAAAATGAATGTCTTTATAGCTATTTTCTCTCAAAGAATGAACCCAAGAAAATTGAGGAAGCCTTGCAAGATCCTGATTGGATAATTGCAATGCAAGAGGAATTGAATGAATTTGAGAGAAACAAAGTGTGGAAACTTGTACCAAGGCCTAAAGATAGATCAGTTGTTGGTGCAAAATGGGTGTATAGAAACAAACTTGATGAGAGTGGAACTGTAATAAGAAACAAAGCAAGGCTAGTTGCAAAAAGATACTCACGGGAGGAAGGAATTGATTATGATGAAACTTTTGCACCAGTAGCAAGATTGGAAGACATAAGAATGTTTCTTGCCTTTGCAGCTCATTCAAAATTCAAGGTGTATCATATGGATGTAAAAAGTGCCTTCTTGAATGGAAAATTGGAAGAAGAAGTCTATGTGGAGCAACCACCAGGATTTGTTGATCCTAAATATCCTGATCATGTTTACAGATTAGATAAGGCACTTTATGGATTGAAGCAAGCACCTAGAGCATGGTATGAAACTCTTTCAAAATTTCTTCTTGAAAATGGATTCATAAGAGGTACCATTGACAAAACTCTCTTTATTAGAAAGTATAAAGGTGACATTTTACTTGTCCAAATTTATGTTGATGATATTATATTTGGTTCTACTAATGACAAACTCTGTGAAAAGTTTAGTAAACTAATGCAGTCAAATTATGAAATGAGCATGATGGGAGAATTAAACTTCTTTTTGGGGCTTCAAGTCAAACAGAATGATGATGGAATTTTCATCAATCAAACAAAGTATGTAAAAGAACTACTGAAGAAGCTTGATATGCAAGATTCTGTAACTGCTAAAACTCCCATGTCAACAGCCACTAAGCTAGACTCTGACCCAAAGGGTAAGAAAGTTGACAACATTAGCTACAGAGGTATGATTGGCTCATTATTATATTTAACTGTTAGTAGACCAGATATAATGTTTGCAACTTGTCTGTGTGCTAGATTTCAAGCTGACCCCAGAGAATCACATTTAATAGCTGTAAAAAGAATTTTTAGATATCTCAAGGGGGCACAAACTCTTGGACTTTGGTATCCTAGAGAGTCAGATTTTTCATTAATTGGTTATTCAGATTCTGACTATGCAGGATGCAAAGTAGACAGGAAAAGCACAACAGGTCAGTGCCAGTTTCTTGGCAACAGATTAATTTCTTGGTTTAGCAAGAAACAACAGACTGTATCAACCTCAACAGCTGAGGCTGAATACATTGCCGCTGGGAGTTGCTGTGCTCAAATTATGTGGATAAGAAATCAATTACTTGATTATGGACTAACTTTCTCAAATATTCCTATGTATTGTGATAATACTAGTGCTATTAAAATTGCAGAGAATCTAGTCCAACATTCCAGAACAAAGCACATTGATGTCAGATATCATTTTATTAGAGAAGATATTGAAAATGGTACTGTGACACTTCACTATGTTCCAACTGACAAACAGATTGCAGACATTTTGACAAAACCACTTGACGAGTCTACCTTTCTTAGACTGGTAGGTGAATTAGGTATGTTAAACATGTAAGTGATTACAAGTTACAAGAAGCAAGGTATGTACTTTAATTATAATCCTTGATTTGTCAAACTATAATTTGTTAATTCAAAATTCTCAAGGTACTTTATCTTGACAGAGTCTAGTTTTTAGACTCTGACGAGTCTGTAGACTCTGATTAGTCTGTAGACTCTGAGAGTCTGTAGACTCTGAAAAACAATTATCTTCTAGACTCCGAAACGGTTCAAGTTCGCGCCTGCAGACTCAGATTCTGTCTACATAGTTCAAATGACTTGAAATAGGCGGTAACGGTTGTTTTTGACTGGAGATAGACTGTAGACTCGTGTGTATTGTATGCAATTCAATCAAAATAGTAAATTTCATACATTTTACTCACTTGTTTATTGCTATTTTTTTCTAAGGCAGAATTATTCACAGAGCTTTTTACGAACCCTAACTAATTTTCTAAATCTTTTTCATCACTTTCAAACTCGACATCTTCAATGGCTGCAATTTCTACTGTCATGAGGGGACCCAAAGCGATTGCATTTACTTTTGGGGATTTTGATTTCATGACCACAAATCATGTTGCTGCTCTTGGCGACAAGAAAGGAGTAGATGCTGACTACTTCCCAATGATGGACTTTATGGAGCAATCTGAGCTCAGTTACATTCTGAAGGCATCCCCAGTGATTCATATGGATGCTGTATCCAAAGCATGGAGTTCTGCACAGCTAGTTGATCCTTCTCAGGATCAACCAGGTAAAATAATGTTCACCTTTGGCTCCACTACTTTTGATGTTACTGCTGATGTGCTTAATTCAGTTTTTAAATTGCCTGTGAAAACACCTTTTGATGAAACTGTATCTGATGATGACATTAAAAGCATGTTTAAGGCAATAGGTTATTCTGCTAGCTTAGATAACATGAGCAAGATAACTAGGCCTTACTTAAGAAAAGAATGGTCATTTTTCTTTGATAAATTGCTAAGTGTTTCACTGGTAAATGTAGTGGTTTTGATGCTATTACTGCTATTACTTATCAAATTGGTCACAGTCTCCTATTTGATAGAGTAATCAACATTGGTGATATGTTGCTCACTCAAATGGGAGCAAAATTAAATAATGTGCATGAGGGGAGGAAGAAAGTCTACTATAATAGATTTCTTATGATTCTCCTTAACCACTTCATTCCTGACATGTCAACCAAGTTGGCAGATGATTGTTATGTGCAGGCATACAAACAACAAAGAAGAATATTCTCTGACATCAAGAGAATTGATGACAAGAAGAAGAGTCTACCTGCCATGACTTATACACAGGTAATGCAGGTAAAACTCTCAACCTACAAACCTTCTCTCTAAAATGCTTCATTTTTTGGTGGTGAAATGGAGCAGGAACAAGTAATGGAGAGTCCCCCTGCACCTACCCAAGTCACCCAATCCCCTTCAATTACACAATCTTCAAAACCAAAATCCAAAAAGAAACCAACCTCTAGTGTCTCTCAACAGGCACCAGTTGTAAAGAGGAGGAAATTGATTCAATCTAGGCTTATAGATGAGCATAGTGATGAGAAGCTCAACCCTCTAGAGAAACAAGTAGTTGAAGGTCTTTCTTTGCTAAAAGAAGGTCATGAAACACTTGATTCTAACCCTCAAGCCAAGTCTGTAGACTCTCCAAAGGCTACAGACTCTGAAAAACTTAGGAATGCACCTCAGGATTCTTAAATTTAATCTCCAGAGAAATATTTTGCTCAGAAGTACAGAAGGTTGATGAAGGCTTATTCTGCACACACACACAAGCCTATTATTATTACTAACCCTGTTTTGCAGGAAACAGATGCTCCCAAGGCTCCTGCAGAGCCAGACTCTGAAAGCAAGCAATTACCTGAATCAGAGTCTAATGTTGAGTCAGAGTCTAGACTGCCTTTAGACTCTAATCATGAGACATTTTGGGAAGGAATGCCATTGGATGCAGCCTCAAGTCTGATTGATGAGATCATTACTCCAAGTGATGAGGCACTGTTATTCTTATATCCTTTGGTGAAGTCAATTGAAGATCCAGAGCAACATCAGGCTAAATCTCAAGTCTTGGATTTTCTTTCAACCTATGAATCCCTAAGGAAGAGAATGGAACAGGAGCTACAAATGTGTGCACAGGATGTGGTCAAATCTCTATACAGCTACCTATTCAACTCTTTATTCCAAGAAAAAGCAGCTGGACTCATAGAAGGCAGGACAACTGAAGTTCTCAAAGCACTAGGTGTGCCAGACTCTGAAAAGCAAATCACAAAGAAGCCTAAAAAGCTTAAGATCTATAAAAGGAGAGAATCAGAGTCTGTTGCTGAGTTGGAAACTGAGATTGAGCAACCAGTTTTTGACTATGAAGCAATTTGGGATCAAGGGATTACCTACAGGACAACTATTGATTGGATTTCTACTATTTAGCCTCTTTCAAGGAAGGTGGTTAATTTTCTTATCCAAAATGTAGGAAAGGTGGCCAACAAATACATCTATCCGACCTATGAAAGTAGATTGGATCAACTCAAGGGCTCACATTATCACAAGATTGCTATGGAATTGCAAGATTCCTTTCACTTGACTTTTGCCCAGGCCATCAATGCACTCCATGCCAGGATCTTTCTCAATGGACCCTTGGATGCATTAACTTTGGTAGAACCACATGAGGTAGCAGGTGATGCAAGGCAGTTGGAGGTTGGGACTAGTGCATCAGTGGTGACTAGTGATAAAGATGCTCAGTCTGCCTCACCCACACAAGAACCACCTAGTCAGAGGTTGGGTGATAGTGGGGCAGAGGAGTATGTTGTTGGGCCCTCCTTGGCAACTCACCAAAGAGCTGATGAGAACCCCATTGATATGGGAGGACAAACTCTGATGGATGCTCATGAAGAAATTTTTCAATCTATTCTATCAGAGTCTATCCACCTTGAGGGGGAGTCTCATGCACAAACACTCAATGATGGTGACACTCAGACTCCGGCTTCTAATGAAGTCATACTGAAGCAGTCAGAGTCTAGAGTAGACCCTGAGCCTGGAATACTGGAGCCAACAGACTCTGAAAAGAAAGAAGATGACTGTAAGGGTTTATAATCTTTTGCTGCTCACCCCTTGGTGGAAACCCCTAGCCTTCAGACATATGAAGGGGTTCCCCTCCATCAAGGTGGTTCAGGTATTGAAGCACCATTCTTCTCTCTCAACCCCTCTTCTGTAGGATTATTGAGTGTGTTAGTAATTGTGCTCTAGAGACAATACTTTTTATATTTTAAGGAAAATATTTATTATTAAGGATTATGTTTTATTGATTATTATTTATTTATTATGTTTTGTTTACTGCGTAATAAATTGAAAGCATAGTAAATGTCCTTGGAATTTTGATACGTATTATATATCTTTAAGTATGTGACTTAAAAATGAGATTATATGAATAGTATCTTATTCCTAAAATTCCCTAGTCGAGTATTATTATTTAAGGACAATAATAATGCACAAAGACTAGTATGTTTCTTGACAGATGACCACATCTCATTGGTCATAGGTATGGGGATACTAAAGTCAAGAACATAAGTGCATGTATCAATGCATGGCACTGGAATGACCCGCCGTGAGATTCTACATGTTAAGTAAGTGTCATAAGTAATTCTCACTGTGATAATGGTGTAATGATCCTTAGACCTGAAATCATTATATTTCTATACGAGAATTAATATACTTTGATTACATTAAAAGTTACCTTTGACCGGGTGATGATAAAAGTGGACATTGGGTATATTATGAATCGTATGAGAAATATGAATGATCTAGATGGGATTTAATCCTCCTAATTTTAGGAGTGATATTATTGGCCTCTTGTTTGAGTGAGACTATGAAATGCACGGCCGTGCTCAAATGTTGATTTGATTTTAATAGTCTACTCATCGATCAAGAAAATAAAGATTAAATTATGAAGAGGATGACACGAGACATGCCTTGAGTTTAATCTATAATATCAAGATTAAAGGGATTATATTACATGGAACATTATTCACGAAAGGCTTAATCGAATCACCGATTTATTATTATTACTTGGGTAGCAATGATGTATTACTAGATGCCGCTCATTGTTTACAATTTTAATTAGATATTAAAATTATTGCCAACGTAATAATAACCTACAGGGTCACACACAAAGAACGCTTGAAGGAGAAATAATTTAAATTATGAGTTTAAATTAAATAAGTAATTTATTTTATTTATGATATTAATTAAGTATGACTTAATTAATTATATAAATAGAATAAATGAATTACTTAAACTAATTCCAAAATTAATAATTAATTAATTAAGTGAGACTTAATTAAATAATTTTGAATTTTGAATTGGTATTAATTATAATTGGATTATAATTAGAAAACTTATTCCTCTCTCTATATAATCTCTTTATGGGCTGATTTAATAGAAAAGAGATTTTACAAAAACCCTAGCCGCTCTGAGAGAGGAGGAAGATAGAGAGAGAAGAAGTTTTCGGGTGCTAGTACACATCAATCCTTCATGAAAAGTGTTCGTGTGGATACCGTAGAGCGTAGATCGCGAGAGCGGGATACGTGGTGATTAAACAAGCTTTGGACCTCCATTAATCTTCCATTAATGAACTGTTAAAGCTTCTAAAGGTATTTATTCTTTATCTCCGAATTAAATCTTTTGTTTTCGCATGGATCCTGCGGAGGGTTTCGCTATTTTGATTTATTTTTCGCGTTTATTCCGCTGCGTTTGTGTCACGAAACCCTACAATGGCATCAGAGCTACTTGCGAAACGTTTTAATTCGGTTATGTGCTTAACAGTTTTTGATATATACGCATGTATGCGATCTATCATGATTTTATATTGATACAATATGTATATGTTTATATATATTATGAATATATGATATTTTATGATATATAATCATGTGATGATTATGTGTGTTGATGTATGTATATGATACATGTTTGTTCTTATTATGAGAATCGTATTCGATACGAATTCTGAAACGGTTGCCGTTAATTTTTTGAAATCTGTGTCCGTTGTCCGATTTTCGCAAACGATTTATGTTTTCTGACTGGAATCGGGTCACTGAGAAATACTGACATAGTCAGCTCTTCGTCTGTAAGCCATTAGATGTCGTTACAGCCCCCAAACCGGTGATTTATTATTTTCTAAAAATTATTTGATTTTTTAAAAATTTTGAGTATATGTATGTATATATTATGAATATATGATATTCATGTAATGTATAATCATATGATGATTGTATGTATCTCTGTATATGTATATATGATATATGCTTGTTTTTGTTATGGGAATTGTATATGATACGATTTCTGAAACACCGTCAGATTTGGAGAAATCTGACTGCTGTATCCGATTTTCGCAAACGATATGTGTTTGTAAGGCGTTTGACGTCGTTAAGGGCCTCGAAATAACGATTTATTGTCTTCAGAAATCTGTTTTTAATTTTTTGAAATTTCAAAATTTGTTATATATGATTATATGATATGATTAGATAATAAGAGATATATTATATGTGTTATATGATAGCATGGTGGATGGTTATGGCCTAAAGACCCATAGGATAGTGGTTTTGATTTATGGTTTTGGTTTCTAAATACGACTTACATGTCGTTTATTCATTGTAATTTAATTATCTCGAATGTAACTCGAGTTCTTCTTGTAATTTCATTAGAATAGTTTTATTTTTATTATTCAATGTAATTATCAATGAAGACTTGCAAGCAAGGAGGCGATCCAAAAGGGGATGATGGAGCAATGAAGAAAGAAGACATGTAATAGATAGTATTTTTAAAACCACCATAGATTGACCTTGATATTTCCATTAGCTTGGAAATATCATATAGGATGGGGCCATAACCAAACACGTTTAATTTACGCACATTACATATATGTATATGATTGCATGTATTGGTATGTATGCGTAGATATAATTGAGATGCATGCTTAATATTGATTAATCATGTATGTATTAGATACGACACCCATGCCATGTTTGCTTAAACAAGATAAAATCTGTAACGATTCAAGATTTTAAAATTAACAAACGATCATGAGATTCTTGTGTTTATGAAATATGGATTTTTAAAACACGGAATTAAATATGGATTTTTAATATCTATAATTGGGATTTTCTGACAAAAGCGGATATGCGTATTCGTAAGGCTGATGGGTTTTAAGTGTGACCATTGGTATCCTCCATCTACCTGGGAAATGAACAATTTAAGATGTCGATTTGAAATATTTGGTTCAAGGAAAAATTGAGGATCTCTTTATGATGTGATCATGATCGTTATAAATTTTCTAAAACCCCTTAACAAAATATTAAGTTTTACTCGGATGCTTTCCAATGAATGAACACTCATCGAATCCTAGATCGATAAGGGAAAGGTCTGTCAGTGGCAGGGGACTCCTATCTATCGTGGTGAGATGCGACGAATATAAACGGTTATATTCGGCCGTTGTATCATTGGGTCTAACTTAACCGAGTCATCATAATAAGTGAAAATAAACGGTTATATTCAACTATTATGAACTTAGAAGCATAGAGTTTGGTTAAAAGTCTATTAGATAGATAAGATCAATCGTTGTTCACCAAACTATCCAAGAATTATATATGATATAATTGACAACTGTTGTCTACCTAAATAATCATTTTCTAAGGACTTCCAGTGGTTGACTTAGGACATGACGAAATATGGATCTTGGCTCACTAGAAAGAATTATGGGATATACTTTCCAAATTAATAGTAAGGGCTATTAGTTTGATAAAAATAGTGGGAGGTATATGATGATATACCATAATCACTTAAACATAATTAATATTAAATTTGCAACCTAGTTTATTTTATGTAGTTTAATATTGTAGATATCAAATGATAAACACAAACAACTTCTCTATGCGATCAGTTCTTGAGAAGGACAAGTTGACAAGAATATATTTCCTTGACTGACATAGGAGCTTGAGGATCGTCCTCGGGCACCACGATATTAGTCAAATCTCTTCCCCTGCTCTTAAAGTTGAGAATGTAACATGTGCAAATCATAGTGCTTATTGGAAGCAAATTGATGTTGCGACTGATGTTTCATGTCTCATGCTCGCAAATATATGTGCTGAGCTTAAGAAGCAATACAAGCATATAGATGCTTATGAAACGATTGAGCACAATATATATTTGAAAGGGCACTATACACTTACAAGTAGGGAGAGTGAGATCCGGTTACACCACATGTTCTAAAGATTATAGGGTATAATGAATACCATTAATATTTTGGGTTTCCAGATTGGTCTGGAGACAGTTAGATTTGATCTTACAATCTTTGGACAAATATTATTCTTATTTTGTTATGAACAATAAAGTGAATAAGATTGGTAAAACACCCATTGAGTTGCTAAGCATGTTGAGAACTGCTGAAAGTAATATGATAAATGCATGAACTACTACTATATTGATGGTAAACATAGGGAATGCAAAAGGGAAAAGAAAATGGAAAGGCAAGGAGAAAATTTGATCTAGTTCCGTTGTCAAACCAAAGTCCAATCCCTAAAGCAGACTCTAAAGTCTGAATGAGGTGTTGATAAAGAAGACGATTGTCACTTCTGTGGAAAGTTGGGAGACTGGAAATTAAACTGTCATGCTTAATTGGAAGATCGGAAGATGATGATCAATAAGGGTCAAGCTTAAGGTATCGGGTTGGAATTGGAGTAAAGATAGTTGCTCTGGTTCGAGGAACTCGTTACTTAATTTTTGGCCTATAAGGAAAATTTAGAACTTAATAATTGTTATAGCGTGCTTGCAATTGGCAGAGACATTATTTCAGTTTCTTGTTTGGACAAGAAAGGCTTTTTCATTTTATAACAATAGTTGTTTATTCTATTTTGATGATGAGCCTTATAATGTTGCACATCTAATTAACAATTTATATGTTCTAAAGTGACTCAAATCAAATATTACCTTTGGCACTGTTGTTGAGGCCGTATTAATAAGAAACGCATTTTCAGAATACATAAGGATGCATTCATGGATAAGTTTGATTATGAATCATACAAAAGGATGCGAATCTTGGTTTATTTGGTAAAATGACTAAAGCTCCTTTTACCGGACATGGTGAAGGGATCATTGAATGGGTATGACTTATACATAGTGATGTATGTGGTCATATGTGTACGATGACAAAAGGTAGATTTTATTAACTTCATAAAATTTACTAATTATTTTAGTAGATACGGATATATGTATCTTTTGAAGAACTAATCCGAATCATTTGAAAAGTTCAAAGACTATAAAGATGAAGTAGAAAATATCAAAGAAAAGTTTTTTTTTGATAGGAGAGATCACACCTTGTTGGACATGGTGCGATCAATGTTGAGTCAATGAATCTTCCAATTATTTTCTAGGGTTACACCCTGGAAACGGTTCCACATACACTTAACTGTGTTCCTACTAAATTGGTTCAAAAGACTCCTTATGAGATATGGACTGAGCAACGTCACAGCATGTCATTTATAAAATTTTGGGGATGTGAAGCGTTTGTGAAACGTCTAATCTCTGACAAGCTAGGACCAAAATCAGACAAATGTAATTTTGTGGAATACCCAACTGAAACAAGGGGTTATTCTTTCTATAATCCTTCTGAGAACAAAGTGTTTGTTGCTCGAACTGCTGAGAGACAGTGGGAGGATAATAGATCTCAATGAAGTTTGAGACCCACATGATAATGTTGAACCAGTGGAGGAACTTGAGTAGAATGTACAAGAAAAATAATACTGCTCAAGAAACACAGGTATTCGTAGGTCTAGTAGGATTCGCCATGAGCTCAAGAGATAATATGGATTTCTCTTGACTCAAGATGGTGATGTGATGCTTATGGATGAAGATGAGCCTCTCACCTACCAAGACGTTATGAACACTCCAGATTCTAAGAGATGGCTGGATGCTATTAAATCTGAGATGGAATCCATGTATACTAATCAAGTATGGACTTTGGTTGATCCACCTGAAGGGGTAAAACCTATAGGGTGCAAGTGGGTTTTCAAGAAGAAGATCGACATGGATGCTAATGTACAGACCTATAAGGCACGATTGGTGGCAAAAGGTTTCAAGAAAATTCATGGTATTGACTATGATGAGACCTTTTCACCAGTTGTTATGGTCATGTCCATCAGGATTTTGCTTGCTATAGCTGCTTACTATGACTATGAAATCTGGCAAATGGATGTCAAAACCGCTTTCTTAAATGAGAGCCTTGAAGAAGATATGGATGTGTACATGACACACCCTAAGGGTTTTGTTGATCTAAAGGATGCTGGAAATGTATGTAAGTTGCGTCGATCCATTTATGGATTAAAGCAGGCCTCGAGGAGATGGAACATTTGTTTTCATGAAACAGTCAAAAAGAGTTTGACTTTATTCAGAATGAAGATGAAACTTGTGTTTACAAGAAGTTTAGTGGGAGCCATGTGGCATTCCTAGTATTATATGTTGATGATATATTACTAATAGGGAATGACATTCCTTCTCTACAGACTGTGAAGACTTGGTTGAGAAATAATTTCTCAATGAAAGACTTAGGCGATGTGACATATATATTAGGGATCGAGATCTATAGAGATAGATCAAGGTGATTGATTGGCCTAATTTAGAGTACATACATTGACAAAGTTTTGCATCGATTTCAAATGCAAAGAGACTAAAATGGATATGTCCCAATGTCTCATGGGATAGTGATCTCAAAATAAAATTTGTCCTAAATCATTGGATGATAGGGACTGCATGAGTAAAATTCCATATGCGTCAGCAATTGGTTTTATAATGTATGCAATGATATGTACTTGTCCTGATGTCTCGTATGCTTTAACCATGATGAGTAGATACCGATCTAATCCAGGTGAAGGTCACTGGACGACAGTCAAGAATATTCTTAAGTACTTAAAGAGGACTAAAGATTCATTCTTGTTATATGGAGGAGATGTGAAGCTAGTTGTAAGAGGTTTCAGTGATACTGGTTTCTAGACAGATAATGATAATTTAATGTTTCTGTCAGTCTTTGTGTTTTATCTAATTTTATTGAGATGTTGTATGCTGGAATGGTTCACAGCAGAGACAATAATTGATTCTACAATAGAGCCTGAGTATATTGATGCTTGCGAAGCAGCCAAGGAGGCTGTTTGGGAATGTACTTAGGAGATATCACCTAATTAATGAGATTAATGATCAAGGAGATATACATATATGTAAAGTGCATACTAATAATAATATTGCAGACCCACTGACTAAGGCTTTGTCGCAGCAGAAGCATGAAAGTCACACTAGTTTCATGAGTATTGGATACTTGGGTAATTAGCTCTAGTGCAAGTGGGAGATTGTTAGTAATTGTGCTCTAGAGACAATACTTTTTATATTTTAAGGAAAATATTTATTATTAAGGATTATGTTTTATTGATTATTATTTATTTATTATGTTTTGTTTACTGCGTAATAAATTGAAAGCATAGTAAATGTCCTTGGAATTTTGATACGTATTCTATATCTTTAAGTATGTCACTTAAAAATGAGATTATATGAATAGTATCTTATTCCTAAAATTCCCTAGTCGAGTATTATTATTTAAGGACAATAATAATGCACAAAGACTAGTATGTTTCTTGACAGATGACCACATCTCATTGGTCATAGGTATGGGGATACTAAAGTCAAGAACATAAGTGCATGTATCAATGCATGGCACTGGAATGACCCGCCGTGAGATTCTACATGTTAAGTAAGTGTCATAAGTAATTCTCACTGTGATAATGGTGTAATGATCCTTAGACCTGAAATCATTATATTTCTATACGAGAATTAATATACTTTGATTACATTAAAAGTTACCTTTGACCGGGTGATGATAAAAGTGGACATTGGGTATATTATGAATCGTATGAGAAATATGAATGATCTAGATGGGATTTAATCCTCCTAATTTTAGGAGTGATATTATTGGCCTCTTGTTTGAGTGAGACTATGAAATGCACGGCCGTGCTCAAATGTTGATTTGATTTTAATAGTCTACTCATCGATCAAGAAAATAAAGATTAAATTATGAAGAGGATGACACGAGACATGCCTTGAGTTTAATCTATAATATCAAGATTAAAGGGATTATATTACATGGAACATTATTCACGAAAGGCTTAATCGAATCACCGATTTATTATTATTACTTGGGTAGCAATGATGTATTACTAGATGCCGCTCATTGTTTACAATTTTAATTAGATATTAAAATTGTTGCCAACGTAATAATAACCTACAGGGTCACACACAAAGAACGCTTGAAGGAGAAATAATTTAAATTATGAATTTAAATTAAATAAGTAATTTATTTTATTTATGATATTAATTAAGTATGACTTAATTAATTATATAAATAGAATAAATGAATTACTTAAACTAATTCCAAAATTAATAATTAATTAATTAAGTGAGACTTAATTAAATAATTTTGAATTTTGAATTAGTATTAATTATAATTGGATTATAATTAGAAAACTTATTCCTCTCTCTATATAATCTCTTTATGGGCTGATTTAATAGAAAAGAGATTTTACAAAAACCCTAGCCGCTCTGAGAGAGGAGGAAGATAGAGAGAGAAGAAGTTTTCGGGTGCTAGTACACATTAATCCTTCATGAAAAGTGTTCGTGTGGATACCGTAGAGCGTAGATCGCGAGAGCGGGATACGTGGTGATTAAACAAGCTTTGGACCTCCATTAATCTTCCATTAATGAACCGTTAAAGCTTCTAAAGGTATTTATTCTTTATCTCCGAATTAAATCTTTTGTTTTCGCATGGATCCTGCGGAGGGTTTCGCTATTTTGATTTATTTTTCGCGTTTATTCCGCTGCGTTTGTGTCACGAAACCCTACAGAGTGCACCCTCCAAACTGAGTGAAAATATATCTGAGAGGCTGGCACTGGTCCAGGCAAAAGGAGAGGTAGAAAAGGATGTAGAGAGCCTGAGTGAGATTGAGAAAGTGGGTGTCCAACCCCACTGTGAGACAGAGAGATTAGGGTATCCTGAACCTAGCTTTACTTATTGGGATCAAGATTTTCCAAAGAGTTGGTCCAATGAGTTGAAGCAGGGGATGGATGAAAATTCACTTTTCTTGATTGTGCAGATTGGCAAAAAGGAGGAGGCTCTTGATGCTCAGAAGTCATTTACACAGAGACCACAACTTCATCTAGTGGATTCTCTAGAAAGGAGAGCAGATCGAGTCATGGAGGCTTTGGTGGATAACCCTGTCATTTTACCTGAGGCTGCACAATTGAAGTCAGAAGAACCACTTTTGATTATGCCTATAAGGGCTAGACTTCCAGAGTCTACAGTCTCTGATCACTCTCAGGAGGAGTCAGGGTCTATAGTCTAGTTTGCAGTTTCAGAGTCTACACCACCACCAGAGTCTACGCCTCCAATCACAAAGCATAAGCCTGTTGTTGAGGACCTCACTTCTGAAGATGATGATCCAATTAATCCTTCTTTTGTCTATTTTGATCAGGTGTTTCCTCAGTCTTGGGAGTCTGCACAGCAGAGAGGCATAACTGATAAAGATTATTTTGCTTGTATTATGGCCATTCATCAATCTGAGAGACTTCCAGCTTTTCAGAAAAAGTCCTTTTTACAGGAACATGGTCACTATCCTGGTGAGGAAGATCAGGCCCTAGATAGAGACGTTAAGACTGAGACAGAGACTGTTGCTGCTCAATTAGCTGGTGTGGTCAAAAATATTTCTCATATTCAAACCAAACTCACTGGTGTTGATAATGCTACTTCTCTACTCAGTACCAGATTTGACAGAATTCACTCCCTTCAATTATCCAAAGAATTTGCTTTCAAGGATGCTATTGCTTCTATCACTACCACTCAAGCCAATCTCCAAACTACAGTCTTTGATTTGACCTCCAAGGTTTATTCGGTCATTGCAGCACAGGCCACTATCTCCACAGTTCTTGAACAGATTCTTTTGGCTGTCACCAGTAATGATGATGTCAAAAAGGGGGAGAAGAAAGGTGAATCCTCCAGGAGAAATAAGGATGATGGTTGCAAAGATAAATCAAAGGGAGTTAAAAGGAGGAGAGATGGTGATGATGATGAAACTGGTGATAGTTCTCATGGTCATATGGGTCTTGATGATGTGTAACAAAAGCACTCTGGAGTAGCAAAAACTAAAACACATCAGTCAGGGACTAGACATGGGAAATCAGAGTCTAAGTCGGACTCTGATAAGCAAAGAAAGAAGTCAGACTCTGATCAAACTCAAGAACCTTCATACTGGAAGTGCAGTCAGTCAAATCTGCAACTTAGAGCTAAAAAAAAGATAGGTCTTGGAGGTTTTGAAGAATCTGACATTGACAGAACATCCACTCTAACCAGGGATCCTCAATCCTTGACAGATAGGCAGTTTGAGAAGATCACACAGAAGCATCTAAACAAAGTGGTGTCTGCTCAAATTGTTTATAATGTTTTTGAAAGAAAGATACAAGGACAGGGAGGCACATAAAAAGTGAAGAATGAGATGCTGGTATATTTCTTAGAAGGTGGAAGTGTAAGATGAATTAGTTAATCAAATTTTATCTTTTTCAAACAGGCTGAGGAATTACAGTACATTAGATTTCTCTTACAGATTGCATATGAAGTAAATAAGAGTAAAGAGGCTATCACTCACAAATGGTTCAAAGAGATTGACAGAAAGCTGACTTTGCACAGAGAGGCAAATCGACAAATGGGCAAATTTTCTTTAAAATATGTTGATACTGAGGGAAATGATCAAGTCATGCCATTGGAAGAAAAATAGATTAAATTTCAAGAAGGTGTGGGTCATTACTTTGGGTTTCAGCCTATGAGTGGGAAAGTTAGTGTTCTAATGTTGAAGGACTTAAAAGATCAAGAAAGCAGTATAAATGATCTGAGAGCAGCTTTCTGTCAAATCAAATGCTCAAGTGAAGAAATGAAGAAGTTGAAGAAATTTGTTAGTGAAGCTCTGGCAATTGTGGAGGAAAATATGCTGGATTCATTTTTGAAGAACAATTCAGCCTTTGAGAAGATTAAATGAGAAGTAATTCTTTTTCCTTTAAAATTCTTTTATACAATTCTAGATTGATAGTTTTATTCTTTAGTTTTGACATCATCAAACCTGGATTTATGCTTACATTTTATAAAGCATAAATAGGGGGAGATTGTTAGGAATATATTCATTTGATGATGTACAAAATGCTAGAACAGGGTCTAGCTTAGTTTATTTGTAATAAGTCTTTCTAGTCTCTGAAATGTATAATCAGAGTCTAGATAGTCAACATTCATGTTACTTGTACTTAGAAGAATTTCTGTAGAAAGTGAAACCAGAGTCTGCATGAAGATCAGAGTCTGAAAGGTGATCAGAGTCTATGATCTATCAGAGTCTACATATTATCAGAGTCTGAAGATCATCAGAGTCTGAAGGTTTCAGAGTCTATACAGTTAAAGTTAAATTTGGAAGAAGATCACAGGAATGGAAAGTCTTCGAAGATCAAGATAAATATATTGCAGATATGCTATGGGAAAGAAAGAGAAATCTAGAAGGAAACTGTTAACTAATAATTAGGAATTATATTCCTATTGTAATTTATCTTTCTGTTATTAGTTGATAGGCAGTTCTCTATATAAACACTATGTAACCTAATTGTAAAAGTGTGAAAGTCGAAGCATAATTTGTCTGAGTGATATTTTTGTGAGAGCATATAGATAGAGAGAGTTGCTGTGATAAACACAGAGAAGCTGCTAGGGTTTGTGTACACCCTAGGAGAGTTTTGTATTTACAAATCAATAATACAAACAATACTTATTCATATCTTTGTGTTTGAGTTTTGTTTTTAATTTGATTTTAAATCAGGCAGAAAAGACACACAAGTATTCAACCCCCCCTTCTACTTGTGCAACTGGGAAAACAAATTATATAATTCTATTAGGTAGTACCTCAAAAGGTCGTTGATAATTACATCCTCAACCCATTAATTACTACATACACTTTTTGTTTTCCATGTATTTCCTCTATGGAACCAATCACGGTTGCCTAACAACCTATCCTCCAAAGTGCAATAGACCTTTCACTTCCATCATAACCAAAATACCTGAATTTATCTCTATGTCCTTTAACACAACTTCATCATTATCGTGTAATCTTAACTTTCACCACTTTATCTCTAACGTTAGTTTGAACATCCTCACGCAGACAATATTTTTGTCTTGACATTACATCTATTCTCTTTCCTCAAAGAATTAAATCTCCATTGAATGGCACTAGTAAATATTCGTACAATATTACTCTTCCTGCCTCAGCCTTGAACTCTTGAATCACCACTCCTTACGCTTTCACTTTTTATTATAACGATTTCTAAATCATCATCCGCTAATAATTTATATCCATCACGACCATTTTATTTGGTCACAGCATACGAGAGAACCACTCAATAACTGTTGTAAACTTTAATTCCTAATATTCCATACTTAGGTTATTTCATCCTAATCCCAAATTTTAACTTCAGCTAGCTTCCCAAATACTTCAGAAAGTATAAAAAAATACACAACCTAGTTCTGGTAACAAATAGATTCACTTAAGAATCTCATACTTACTCTCGTGAAAGCAACAATTGCTAGTCTTGACCATTCACAATGATCATTTCGCCGGCTCTGGTTTAGCCTCATCTCTGGGTTATACCCTTCATGAATTCCCCCCATCTCATGGGACTTTGATGATCTTAACTCCTGGGTGATATATTTTGAGGTTAAAACAATAGCTTTTATTTAAAACTTTTCGTAAAGAGAATTTTCTCAAAACATACTTCTTTCCACCACCTTGGTTTACTAACCCCAAAGGGATTCATTCTGTCATTCGTTTCAAGCTCAACGGCTTCATACTAAAACTTTTTCTAAAAATATTTGAAAATACCTTGTAGGTGAAATTTTTGAATCCAAAAAAAATTCATTAAAACCACTATTTTAAAATCATTTGGCTTTCCTTGTGTCACTGTTATATGGAAGGATCTTTTTCATCCCAATGGGCAGTACTTAGGGGCTAATAAAAATGAATAGTCTACGTGCTAAGGTAAAACAATTGGTAGGTGTCAAACTAGGTTGACGCTCATAAAATATATCCTTAACACTGTTCATATCAGTATGACTGTCATATTACTCAATAGGCTATCAAACACAATACGTTTGATATGCCAGATCAATATTACCTATCAGGTTACTAGCTAAGGGGAGATTCCTTACAACTTGTACCACTTTCATATTCATACATCTATCGTCTGGTCCTTTCGATCGTCATCTTTCGAAAACTCATGGTCTACATGCCATAGGGTATATTATCAAAAGAACGAGATATACCATCCATTATGTACTCTCAATCAATTTACACCAAAGAATTTATAACTGTATTACGGGACCTCTTTCCCTGGATCATTTACCTCGACTAAACCATTAACTCCTCAATGCCTACTCAGACCCCTTTTTCTGATCGGAGACCTACTATTAACAGAAGGAACTTCGTACCAATACCTATATACTGGGTCATTCATACTTCTCACCTGATAAAATATCCAGAATGTGTGGGCTACTTATATTAAGGGATCACTTCGATCAGAAAATACTTAACATACTTCGAAGATACAAAAATTGTGCATCTTAACACCTCGTTGCGGCTTTATACCGTATCAATACCACACATCGTCTCAACAATTATCCTTGACTTCTTATCCTCAATATTATCCTCAAAATCTTTATACCTTTCATCTTGTTATAAGATATATCATTGCCTCTTCCAGGATGGCCTTGCCAATTTCCCGTCCAAAATCTATATCCCAAATGTCATTCATCAATCTCCTCACTACTAAGTCCAAGTAGACGACCTATTCTTACTCATTCATTGGTACTACATCCGGTAGTCCAATTATGAACTCTACATGAGTTCTCACGTTATCCTCTTATACATGAATAGCTCTTAACACTCTAGTATCTAAGTACTATAACTCATGCTCTGATACCATTGATGTGATGCCCCCAAATCCGGGGTCAGGGATTTGAGTCGCCACGTCACCATCCAATCATTTACAACCTGCAATAACTCAATAATCCAATGAAATTACATCGTAGACCTCTCTCTCTCACATACACATAAGTTATAGTCTTAGAAACGATATACAACAAGTATCAATAGCTATTACAAACCAAATGTACTTATCCAGGATCTCATACTATCAATGCTAACCTCTTCATGAAGTAACATTAATAACTAGCTCAATACTGAAAACTTATCCAACTTACTTTCGTAGAATATGGTTGAACTGAACCATCTCAAAGGTGAATCTTCTACTTTCCTCTCTCTAGGCATGAAGCAAATCAAACATGTTATCACTTTCTCTGAAAAATATAATATAAACAAGAATGAGCGAAAGAATGCTCAGTAAGTTATTCACCCAATTAGCTATGTGACTCTCATTCAAGAATATGATAATCACTACTATCTCAATAGTATAACCATAAGGTTTAACAGTATATGGTAAGCATAATACAGTATCTTTCAACGATACACATGATCAGAGTGTTTCTGCTAAAAACATTTGTACTAGACATAAAGTTTAGAAAATATCATATGAACAATTTGGTTCGGTATATAACATAAGACACTATCAAATATAGTGTTACCACACTTTCATATCTCCTCTAAAGCTTTTTAAGATAAAACTCAATAAACTTATTACGTTCATAGTTTTGAAATAGTCTTTCCATAACTTAGCAAAACAGCTTCAACTATAGTTTTGCTAAACTCCCCTAATATACGGGGTACACCATTCAAGATACAACAATCATAGTTGCTTATCTTCGAAAAAATTAACTCACTTTGAACCATACCATTTATAAGGTTTAAACTCCCATAAAATATCTTTAAAGATCCTATTGTGTTGTGATATATAAAGAAAACAAGAGTGAGCAATATAGCCCCACTATAATCATAACTTCTGTAGATATACTTTTTGATAAACATTTCAAAAGTTTGTAAGCTTTTCATACATCAATTACCTCCTGAAGTTTTCATATAACTATTCCTTAAATCATACCAATAACAAGATGACATTTCAAATTGTTAAAAACTTTTTCTCATCAGATCCCATCTGAAGTTTTCCTTTCTTTTCGTCAAAACATTTCAGCATTTCATTTGCAATCAACATCATCGGTAACTCAGCTCATAGGCTTTCATTACGGTGTGAAGCACAATTCCAATTGGAAGAAGGGACTGTAACTGGAGCATCAATACGCCCGCTACCACACATCCACGATGATCAGTCGTAGCACGTGGCAGCCTTCATCAGCAACCTATGGAAGCCTTCCGTTTCTCTACATGTAGAAGGGAGAGCCCCGGTACTCGCTACCGTTAATGGGTAATCACCCTAGACCGCATACGGGTCAAAGTGCTGGACCGTGCGTCACTCGGCCTCTTACGCTATCTCCAAGTCCGCTGAATCAATCTATAAGTCTGGAATTGGAACATTAATCCAAGCTCCCCAAGTATATAATACTTGTTAATAGATTTGTCTATCTAACCTGGAACCGGAAGTAATCCTAGTTCCCCAAGTATATCGTACTTGTTGATAGACCCTCATAGCTATGAGTAGTCACTGATTAGATTAGTCGGGCTGTCCTCTCATCACACAGGTAAGTGACTTTCACCCACTAATCTCTTTCATCAAGGAATGAATTCATTTTTAAAAACCATGACTCGAGAGTTTGTCGGAAACCTCTCTGCTTTTGATAACTTGAAAAGCTCTTGCTATTGTGGAAACTGGTTCCAAAACTTGACTGCTTTCGAGAAGTAAATAGGTATTCACTTCCTATACCGAGTTCCCTATTTTTGATAAGTCTGAACGTATTTTATTCTTATTAAAAGAATAAAATAAAATAATAAAATTAAAATATTAGGGAGCTCTCACTATCTTTAAACCATTTTCTGAAGGTTGGAAAGTATTTAAAATAATTATCGAAAACTTCGAATAATTATTAAAGACCTAAAATAATTTGTAAGTGAATTTTAAATAATTAATAAATATTTAAATAATATTTATTAATTATAATTAATAAATAATCCTCAATAAATCAATATTCAAAATAATATTCATTAATTAAATAAATTTTAAAATAATATTTATTATCTCCTTCAAATGAATATTCAAATAATATTCATTAATTAAATAAATATTAAAATAATATTTATTATCCTAATTTAATTCTTTTTATCCAAAGAATATCAAAATATAAATATCGAAATATTTATATCGTCATTTCAAAATAATCTGTCTCCGACTTCTTCCGGATTACGGCAGTACTTAACATAACCTTCCAACTCCCGGTCTACGTTCGAAAATACATAACTCGTTATACACTTAGAGCCTTTTACCTTCACCGACTTATATCTATATTTCTTATAGCATATAACCGAAACATTTACGAAAGTTTTAATATATAAAACAATTTGTACTTTTCAACATACAGTTATATCATAACAACAACAGTCTTTCGATCATAATAGTAGTACATTAAGTATAGGTGTTTAAAAACATGCATATGTAGCAATACATATATTTTGATATGTAAAAACGTAGGTTAGAAAACTTGCCTGGAGTCCAAGATACGTTCTCAGAGTCCCACTCGCTCCGGATTTTCTATCCATAGATATTATAATCCTGATTAGTACTCATAATCCCATTAACTACTTATATTACAATTAAGTATAATCATATATCGATTCGAATTATGACAATCTCAAATTAGTTCATAGTCCCTTTTACTTAACACTTGTCTTACCCGGCATTCACCTCCTCGGGTCTATCTTAACTGTTCGCAAATCATTTCGTCAACGGATTTTAATCTAATCCTTTACTCCAATACGTAGTCATGTTATTCCTCAAAATCTTTCGTGTTTTAACCGACTCGAAATTATCCTATTATCTTGGCCAAGGTGGCTCGTCAAAACAGTGTCTCTGTAGTTGACTTTCCTGCGAATTACTATTACGCGACTCGTACTCTAACATTTTTAGTAAATCAGAAAATTTATAATTAAATATGAAACCACCTCAAGGAGCTTCTTGAGTATTTTTAATATTTATCAAAAATATTTGATTTAAAACACTTGAGTTTAACTCAGTGAAAAGTATTTTAGAAATCGAGTCAACTACGAGGTTTTGCTATTTGCACCGCTTTTACTAAAATGCTCATAACTCATTAACCGTTAACTCAAATGACACACCGTTTTCGCGTGCACGATCTAGAGAATATCTAGGATATAATCCATCAAAAGTTTGTTCCTGGACAGAGGGAACATTTTCCTGAATTTCCAGAACAAGGCAGTAACTTCCTGAATGAATAGTGTTTCGCACAACTTTGGTTCCGACATTTTTATAAAATCGAAAAATTAACTTATGCCCTTGAAATTTTGGATAGGACTTATTAACTGACCATATTACTTAACTTCCAAATTTGCAAAATTTTGAAAATGTCTAAGTGGTTCGTTTAAGTCTCCAAAGTGAGTTCAATGTAGCAGTTTGCTCAATCAAAGTACTTTCACTAAATCGATTGTTTCTCCTAAACCGTAAATCGTATCGACATGATTCAAGTGTCAAAACAAACTATGAAATAAGTTCTACACATCCATGGTCAGTGGTATCCAGAAATATTGCACTGACAGTTCGTAAATCCTTGTCAAAACTGGTCTATATGCAAACAGACATTACGACGGCTATAAACTTAACGTTTTCCGAATTTAACTATGTTAATTTCAATAAAGAACAACCCAATCCTCAAACTAATAAAAAATTCATTGATCCTCTTCCCAGACATGCTCAGCAGAATGGTAAAATGAAGAACAAGGGGGAGAGAGCTTTTTGCTTTTCCCCTTTTTGTGTTGGCTGATTTTGAAAGGTCAAGCATGGCTTGGTTGATTTTGTCAAATGCATAAAGGGGCTTTTGGCTTTGCTTTTCCCTAATTTTGGGAACTATGTTCCTTAACCTTGGTTACTCATTTAGTTACTTGCCTTGGCTAGTTTCTATTCTAGTTACTTGCCTTAGTTCATCCACTTGGTTCCATCAATGCAAGTACTTGCTTGCATGGCTTGCATGGGTTTCTCTTTAGTCACTTATCATCCAACACTTATCCATTAATCCTCCATGTAAGTTCTCTTAATTTCCGAAAGCGTCTCGTCGTAGAAATTCCGTAGCGTAAATCCTTAATATCCAAAATACTTCAATTCGATTATAACCATGAACTTTCTAAATTATAATTCTCCCGGTCATAACATAATTCTCTTATTCCTCGATATCACATAAATTACGAAACAAATAGTAAAAGTGAAAATCTTCGGATTCTGACGGCTTTTGCATTCACTCATTTTCTTCATTCAATAATATGACATCTTCGGATTTCTAATATTCCAACACTTACTTAGTGTGGGTTAAAAAGGTTTTTCATAATCCGTAGAATCACTATTCATCAGGGTAGTTTATAAATAAATAAAAAAAATTTGTCCCAAAATCCGGGTTATTACAATTGACACATCTAAGGAATGGAACATTGAAGCGTCTCCTATTGAGGACCTCGTCATAGACGACGTACCACGTTGCCTTGTACTTGATTCTTCTAGCCTCATTTTTGTTTTCAAGTAGTGAACCCATTTTGATTTAATCCCATATTAGGGTCATCCAAGTAGGGGATGGAATTTTAACTTCAATTCCCATTAACTCAACTGGTGAGGGCTTTTTCGTGTCTAATTCCTCGGGGACACTTGGTCTCCTCTGAATTTCAAGGAGAATGACCCCTAACAGAGTGGCCTCGCGCTGAGAGCCGAGTTTGGCAAACACGTCTGCACATGCATTTTAATCTCGCGAGAGTTGTTCAATTCTGACTTTGTTAAATAGGTTGATGAACCTTCGGGAACATTTTAGATACAATTCAGTATGGGGACCCCTAACTTGGAACCCCCCTTTGATTTGGTAGACAACCATCATGGAATCATTGAAAACATTAAGGTTCTCCACCTTCATTTCCAAGGTCAGATATAAGCGCCTCATATTCGGCATCATTGTTTGTCGCTTGAAAGGTGAAGTGGATAGTTGTATTAAGTCTATGTCCCCCTAGAGTGACCTGCTCTATTCCTGCGCCAACTCCCTCATTATTCATAGCTCCATCAATATACAGAGTCCACCATGGAGTGATGTTCTCACTGAATTTTTCTTTTACGGCGCTCGAGACCTTGATGAGGGCTTGTGAGCTCTCCTCACGGTGAGGCGGGAATTCCATAATGAAGTCAGCTAGTGACTGCCCCTCTATGGCACCATAGGGCTTGTAAGAGATATCGAAATGGCCTAGCTTAACTATCCACTTCAATAGGCTGTCGGATTTTTCCGGTTTGTGCTTCACCTGCCTTAGTGGGTAGGCAGTTCTTATCTCAATCTTTGAGCTTAAAAATATGGTCGGAGCTTCTTAGAAGTCAGGATTAAAGCATACACTAGTTTCTCCATATTAGTGTATCGGGTATCTGTATCAAGCATTCTTTCTCTCACGTAGTAAATGGGAAACTGGATGTCCCCTTCTTCCTTGATCAACACAGCGCATACTAAGTAGGCTGAGACAACCAAATAGAGAATTAGAGTCTCTCGTGCTAGAAGCTTAGCTAGGAGAGGCAGTCTTCCTAGATGTTCCTTAATCATTCAGAAGGCCTCTTGACATTCAGGAGTCCACTCAAATTTCTTTCTTATCTTCTTTATTGCTTTAAAGAACTCTTGTCACTTGTTAGATGATTTAGAGACAATATCCGACTAGTTAAGCTTTAGACGTCCTTAACACACCTGGGTGATTTCATCTCCATTAGAGCTTTGATTTTTACTGGGTTGGCTTCAATTCCTCGGTCATTAACAATGAATCCTAGGAATTTTCCAGACTCTACCCCAAAAAGGCATTTCTAGGGGTTGAGCTTCATCCAATTTTTCCTCAAGATGTCATACACCTCCATAGTTTTACCAATTTGTTTCTTGAACATCATATTAACTAGCCTATAATAGGTGGCCCCAGCATTGTACAAGCCGAAGGGCATTCCGACAAAATAGTAGAGACCCCTGTCAGTGATGAAAGCAGTGCGCTCTTGAACGGACTCGTACATGGGGATTTGATTGTACCCTGAATAAGCATCCATGAAGATAAGTAGTGCATGACAAGCAGTTGTGTCCACCAGCTGATCAATTCTTGGCAGAGGAAAGTTGTTCTTAGGACAATGCTTGTTTAAATAAGTGAAGTCTATCCAGGTTCTCCATTTCCCATTCATCTTCTTGACGAGAACTAGATTGGCCAGCCACGTGGGATAAAATGCCTCTTTGATGAGGCCAACATTGAAAAGTCAGTCCACTTCTTCCTTGAGAGCTTCTGCTCTTTATACGCTAAGAAGGAATTTTTTCTACATCTCCCTCTTTTTACTCGGGTCAATGTTGAGTCGGTGGCACATAGCATTCAGATCAATTCCCACCATGTCGACGTGAGACCAGGCAAACACATCCAAATTTCTTTTGAGGAAGAAGACAAGAGAGTCTCTCATTTTTGGATCGTGATTATAACTAATCTTTAGAGAATTAGAAGGGTCCTGGGCATCCACCAAGATTGTGATGGTGACTTAAGCTGCCGCGACTCTCTCTACGTGAGTGGGCATACATGGATCAATATCCATCTCAAGCTCCTGAGTTTTTCTTGATTTTCGCACTTCTTCGACAAAGGGTTATTTTTTATGATCTTCTAGTATGAGCCCCTCCGGGATGTGAGAGCTAATCAGTTTCTCGGAGGTGAATGTGACTTCTCTATTGATCCCATTGGAGAGATCTATCATCGTTAAGGTCTCTCTCCAAACCCATTTCCCCTTGCTGACTCTTTTGGTGAACTACTCTAGGGTCTCTTCATGATCATTGGCCTCTTCTATAATTCCCTCCACAAAGTTCTGAAGTGGTTGGGAAGGCTCCATCATGAGCACTCTAGGCACGGGTTCTACCTGAATTCCCATACTTTTAAAGTAATTTGATGGGAGCTCTTCATTAGTGAGGATGTTACACATAACATCCTCTGATTTTGTTTTGACCATGGTATTACCTGACCTCGGCTTATAGCTTTCTACATTTATGGCTTCCACCCCCCGGTTCTCTCTTTAAGCCGACCCAAGAGCCTTGTTATAACATTCTCAACACTCATATTGGCAGCCTTTGGGGAACTTCATTGAGAGTTGGTAAATGGAGGTCACCACTCTCATTTCCATAAATATGGGTCTGTCAACGTTGACATTGTAGGTAGAATGTTAGTCTACTACCATGAATTCAACAACTTGGCCGGTTATGGATGTGAGGACATTAACAGCACTCTCACTATCAACAACTACTCTATGCATATTTGAAGAGCCAATCTTTACTTTAACTACCAGAGCGCCACTATGAGGGTGATGAACCCACTAGGCATCCTCCTCGGTGAACATAATGTATGTCTCTTCTTCTTTAAACAACTTGGGAGGTCTCTGAGAGATGTGGTGGATGTTCTTGAGATGATGCTCCTTGGCTTCTCGAGCGTACCGCTCCATTGCTCTTTTACTATCTCCACCGATGCTATAATGACATGGATACTACATGCTTGGGTATTTCTCACCCTGACTCTCTCTATGTTCTGGGGTTCTTTATCTTTCGGAGGAGGAGGCGGGACGTTAAGATAGTTGCCTCGAGTACCTCTTCACTTCTCTTACTACCCATTCCGTGAGGTGTCCACTTATAATGAAATCTTCAATATGATCTTTCAGATGCCTAAAGTCAAGGGTGTCATGGCCCAATTGATCATGATAGAAGCAAAATTTTCATGAGTCCCTTTTTCCTTAGTTTGCCATGGGTGGCGATTTTTAAATATCCCTTTAGTAGTGTTGATAGCATAAGGTTACTGATTAAAAAATAGATGTATTTAAATGTAATTAATGCTAGGGTTTGAAAGAGCTTCGAGCTTTAATGGTTACACTAACGTTTCGTGACTAACTCAGGTCCTCGTTAACTGCCTACGTATCTCAGTGGGTTTGAGAATCAAGCAAAAAAATGTAGTTTTAATGTTGAGGGGTTAGGCCCTTTATATAGGTGCACGAGAGCCTTGGAATCAAATTAGAATTAGGAAACTTGGTGACCAAGTCTCCTAGTTACAAGGTTGTTGAAACCTCTTAGGAATGAGGGTCCTCATTGGACTCTTCTCACATTAGGGTTTCTAGATTCTTCTAGGATAAGGGCCTTCAACAGGCTTCTTGGGCCTTTATTGAGCCTTTATTAATTAATTATGAAATTAATTAATAACAAAAGCTTAATGGGCCTATGGCTTCAATAGAGCTTGTGGGATGGACTTACGAATCCAGTTGATCCTTTGATTACAAATCCAGTTGATCCTAGGATTTATTTTCCTAGTTCATTTCAAGGGCCCAGGCCTTTCGACCATTCTCAAATATTTTACCATAGTCTCTTCTCGGGCCTCAAATTACCCATTTACTTGAGAGATTACTAGCCTTGAATCACCATATACCTTCAAGTTCTTCACCCTCAGGGTTCTGGCCAGGCCAAGCCCAACTATCAAAGCTTCGTATTCTTCCTCGTTGTTTATAGTTAGGAAATCAAACTTGATTGCATACTCAACAATAAACCCATCCAGGCTTTGCAAAACTAAACCAGCTCCGCAAGTGTTCATTTTTGAAGCTCCGTCAAAAAATAGTGCCCAATATTCTTTGAGTTCTTCCTCTTTTTCTTTCTCCCCAGCTTCATTATTCTCTTCTCCCCCCCCCCCCGACTTCTTGGTTGGGGATGGTACATTCAACCACGAAGTCACTAGAACTTGAGCTTTAATGGACGTTCTTGCCTTGTATTTGATTTGGAACTCTCCAAGCTCAATAGCCCATTTGATTAGCCTCCCACTGGCCTTAGGGCTGTGCAGTATGTTTCTTAGAGGCTGGTCGGTCAAGACCTCAATAACATGTGCCTGGAAGTACGGGCATAGCTTTCTCGAAGACATTATTAATGCTAAGGCAAACATCTCAACCTTTGAGTAGTTCAGCTATGCACCATGAAAAATCTTGCTAACATAATAAACGGGTTTCTGAACTTTAGCTTCCTCTTTCACAAGAATAACACTCAGGGCTGAGCTAGAGACAACAAGGTATAAGAACATCATTTCTTCCGGTTTTGGTCTGGCAAGCAAGGGTGGCTCAACCATATACTTCTTTAGCTCTTCAAATGCTGCTTGACTATCATCATTCCATTCAAAATTCTTGACCTTCTTAAGGGCCTTCAAGAATGGTAAACACTTTTCTCCAGACTTGGATATGAAGCGTCCCAAGGCTGCTACCCTTCCTGTGAGCTTTTGGACATCTTTTACCGTCTTGGGGGGTCCATATCTAAGATTGTTTGAATCTTATTGAGATTGGCCTCAATGCCTCTTTTGGAGACCATTAGGCCTAGAAACTTTCCAGATCCTACACCAAAGGCACACTTTAAATGCCTCCCTCAAGTGCTCATGATGATCGGCCTTGTCCATGCTTTTGACTAGAATGTCATCAACGGAGACTTCCATGGTCTTACCAATGAGGTGTTTGAATTTTTTTTTACAATCCTTTGATACGTGGATCCTGCATTTTTAAGCCAAAATCAGTTATGAATGATACCTTAGGAATGTCATCGGGGTGCATTTTGATCTGATTGTAGCCACTGAAGCCATCGATGAAGCTAAGCATCTCGTGCCCAGCTGTGGCATCAATTAACGTATCTATCCTCGGCAAGGGGAAACAGTCCTTCGGACAAGCACCATTCAAATATGTGAAGTCCTCGCACATTCTCCACTTTCCATTACTCTTCCTGACCATCACAAAGTTAGCTACCACTCTGGAAATTGAATTTCTTCAATAAATCCAGCTTCCAACAACCTCTCTACTTCTTGGTTAATGGCCTCTTGCCATTCAGGAGCAAAATTTCTTTTTTTTTTCTGCTTAATTACTGTCATTTTAGGATCTACATTCAACCAATGCATTATGAGCTTGGGGTATATCCCTGGCATGTCGGCTGTCATCCAAGCAAAGACAACTCTGTTATCTTGCAAGAATTTAACCAGCTGTTGTTTCAGGTCCTTGGGGAGCGAAGCTCTCACACATGTCACCTTCTCGTGATCTAGAGAATCCAGAGCAGAAGACTCCAAGTCCTCTACGGGCTTACACCTTCTTTCTTCTTGATCCCTGACATCTATGTCTTCGATAGGGAGAACCTGCCCCCAGTGCCAGTAGGATTTAAGGCGGCCACATAACAACTTCTGGCCATTTTTTGATCTCCTTTCTCTTCTCCCACTCCATTCCTAGTCGAGAATTTGAGCTTCAGATGGTACGTAGAGGCTATCGCCTTGAAAACATGTAGCCCAGTACTCCCAAGGATAGCATTGTAGGTGGTGTTTTCCTTGATAACTAGGAAATTCAGCATTTGAGTGGACTATCGAGGTTCTTCGCCCATAGTTATGGGCAATTGTATAAATCCCTCTATCCGAGATTACACTTCATTGAAACCATAGATAGACATATTGGAGGGGTTCAGTTGCGAATTATTATATCCTCTTTTCACAAAAGCGTCATAAAATAGGATGTCTATGGATGATCCACTGTCTACTAAGACTCTTTTTGCAAGAGAGTTTCCTATGACATGGGTGATTACCAAGGGATCATCGTGGGGGAACCTTACCCCTTCTAAGTCCGAATCATCAAATGTTAAAGAGACCTCAGTCCTTGCTCTCTTAGGAGGCTCTCCTACGATGCTCATTACCTCTCGGGTATATGCCTTCCTGGAGTTTCGGGAGTTACCTGCAGCGGTTGGTCCCCCTGAAATCACATTGATCACAGGCCCTCGGTGTTGATTATTTCTATCTTTGGGGTCTGAGACCCTTCATTTGTCATTGTGACTTCTGTCATGTCTAGAACCTTCCTTGGTGTACTTTTCCAACTTACCTCTTCTAATCAGAAACTCTATCTCGTCTTTTAACTTTTAACAATCATTAGTGTCATGTCCCACATCCCTATGGAACCGGCAGTACGCGTTCTTAATTCTTTTCTCAGGATCAGTCCTTAGTGGCTTCGACCATCGAAGGTTTTTGCCCTTCTCAATCTCCATCAGTATTTGGCTATGAGCGGTGTTTAGCCTTGTATACTCGGCGAACTTGCATCCTCCTTCTTTTTGGAGTCATTGACATCATCATTCTTTGCATACTTGGTATCGATATTATACTGAGTATCGCTAGGTCATTTCTTAGAGTAGGTGCTCGAGGCTTGAAACCCTTGGGCTTTCCTTATACTTTCCTCGACCTTGATATACTTTCCAGCTCTCACCTGGAGCTCATTCATACTCCCAGGAGCCCTCTTGGCTAATGATCTTCTGAAATTTTTGTTAGAAGTCCCTTGCTGTAAGGCAATCATAGTTACCTTCTGATTTAGAAGGGGGACCTTTAAAGCTTCCTTCGTGAACCTGTTCATATAGTCCCTCAAGGACTCATTCTTTCCCTGATGCATGTTCATTAGTGAAGCTGAGCTCTTCTCGTGAGTCTTGCTGCTAATGAACTGACCAATGAAGGCCCTGCTCAGATCCTTGAATTACCAAATAGAGTTAGGTGGTAGATGACTGAACCACCACTGAGCCATATTATTCAGGGTCTAGGGGAACGCTCTACACTTGACGGCGTCATTGATGGGCTGCAGTAGCAGTGCATTAGAGAACATGAGAACATGATTTGAGGGGTCTCTCATTCCATCATAGGCCTTAATTGTAGGCATCTTGAACTTTTTTGATATTCTCTCATTCATAATATCCTCTGTGAAGGGTGGAGTGGGATCATCAGGATCCCCAAGTGGCAGTAAATCTTGGAGGTCAGCCCTAATATGACTTGTCCTTGTTCGCCTCTTGGTTGGGGGGCTCATCGAAATCTATCACATGTGTGTTTCTTATCGACCCTCCTGCCCCCTCAATTCTGGGGCACTGCCACCTTGCTAGTTTTCAGGTCTTTCCTTAGTCACTGGACTTCATCTTCATGAACACGTATCCTTTCTTGAAAATACATAGAATCAGTATCTTGAGGCCCTCTGGGCTGGGTACTCCTTTCTCCTAGGGGCACATTACCGGGTCGCGTCCTTCGGGGGTTAAGATCCTCGTTAGATGACTCCTCATCATCAGTAGAGTAAGGCCCAGAGAAGTTCCGACTCTTTCATTGCGAGGTATAGTGGGGCAACAGCCCTTGTTCATAAGGGGGCACGTAGTTTCTCGGGAGCCCATAGCGTGGGTAGGGTGTTATACCAGACGAGATCTGTAAAGTAAGAGGAGCAATAAAAGTTATACGAAGGGGTGGAATTACCTGGAGTGGAGGAACCGAATCATGGATGGATACATCGGGGTTGGAAGGATACTTGCTTCAGGGTCCTCAATGGAGGTGACGGGAAAAATAGCTCCTTGTTCCAGCACTGTGGTAGTAGGAATGTTGGTGTCAACAGTGTTGTCAGGGACCTCTCCCTCGAGGGTGCTCACGGTACTATGTGTTCATGCCATAGTTGTTAAATTTATCACAGACGGCCCCAAATATTAGGGATTAAAAACTAGAAGTTTTTAATATGCAATTTGTTGGGATTCGGGCATATAAATGCAGCGGAATTATGCTAAATAAAAATAAATAACAAATCCCAAATGCAGGATCCGTGTATAATTGAGGGATGATTATGGAGAATCGGATGTGTAACTTATTAAAGCTTTCCTTATGATGATTATAGAGGTCTAGAAGCGATGAATCACAGCAGACCTTCACATAAATCTGTTCTCTATCAGTATCCACACGAACGTCGTATCGTCTAACGATCACCGGAGTTAGGTACTAGCCTGTTTCTGCCTCTTTGTCTCTCTCTTTCTCTAGCCTCTCAGAAACGTAGAGCTGCTAGGGTTTTATTAAAAATGAATTATCTCAACTGTTACCCTAAACTATACATCTTTATGTATATATAGGGGAGAGAGGGACTTGGGACAAAACCCTAATCTGATTGGACCTTTTAAAACCCATTCATATTTCAGATATATATTATTATTAAATCTGAATTCTAATATGTATATAATTAATCAAGTCTCACTTAATTAATTGAATAAATAAATTCGAATTAATAATAATAACATTATTTAAATTCATAATTTAAATCACACTCCGTTTAAACGTTCTTTGTGTGTGACCCTTTAGGTTATTATTACGTTGGTAATAATTTTATTTTCTAATAATAAAATTATAAACAATAAGCGGCATCTAGTAATACATCATTTCTACCCAAGTAATAATAATAATTGGTGATTCAATTAAACTTTTCATGAATAATGTACATTGTAATATAATCCCTTTAACCTTATATTATAGATCGAACTCGAGGCATGTATTGTGTCATCTTCTTCAACGTTTAATCCGGGTTTCCTTGATCAATGAGTAGACTATTAATCAAATCAAATTTTAAGCATGACCATGCATTTTATAGTCTCACTCAATCAAGAGGCCAATAATATCACTCCTAAAATAGGAATGTTAAATCATATATCTATCATTCATATTTCTCATACGATTCATAGCATACCCAATGTCCACCTTTATCATTACCCGGTTAAAGTTAACTTTGAGTGTAATCAAAGTATATTAATTCTCGTATAAAAATATAATGATTTCAAGTTAAAGGATCATTACATCATTATCACAGTGAGAATTTCTCATGACACTTATTAATATGTAGATTCTCACAGCGGGTCTGTCCAGTGCCATGCATTGAGACATGCACTTATGTTCTTGACTTTAGTATCACCATACCTATGACCAATGAGATGTGGTCCTCAGTCAACAAACATGCTAGTCTTATTGCATTATTATTGTCCTTAAATAATAATACTCGACTAGGGACTTTTAGGAATATAATACTATTCATATAATCTCATTTTTAAGTCACATACTTAAAGATATATAATTCACATTAATATTCCAATGACATTTATTATACTTTCAATTTATAATGCAGTAAATAAAGACATAATAAATATTAATTAAATAATCAAGTAAACATAATCCTTAATTATTTATCATAAAGTATTTCTCTAGGACACCAACACTAACATAATTAATGCTAGGATTTGAGAGAGCTTCAAGCTTTAATGGCTGTACTAACGTTTCGTGACTAACTCAGGTCCTCGTTAACTGCCTACGTATCTCAGTGGGTGTGAGAATCAAGCCAAAAAACATAGTTCTAATATTGAGGGGTTAGACCCTTTATATAGGGGCATGAGATCCTTGGAATCAAATTAGAATTAGGAGACTTGGTGGCCAAGTCTCCTAGTTACAAGGTTGTTGAAACCTCTTAGGAATAAGGGTCCTCATTGAACTCTTCTCACGTTAGGGTTTCTAGATCCTTCTAGGATGATGACCTTCAAGAGGCTTCTTGGGCCTTTATTGAGCCTTTATTAATTAATTACGAAATTAATTAAACAAAGGCTTAATGGGCCTAAGGCTTCAATAGAGCTTATGGGATGGACTTACAAATCCAGTTGATACTTGGATTACAAATCCAGTTGATCTTAGGATTTATTTGCCTAATTCATTTCAAGGACCCAAGCCTTTGAACTATACTGGGACTAATAAATTCTATATTTATTATTTTCTCAGGGCTATTTTTATCCATATTACATAAATATGCTCAATAGGTGCTACTAGAGGGGTGTTCCGATCATACTTCTGATAGGGCTTCTTGTCCCCTAACCTGTTGCTCTAGGAGATTTATCCCTTTCCTTTCGGTCAGACTTCTTCGGGGTAGCGCTTTTATCCTTATTGCCCCTTCTTCTTCTATCCGGACTCCAGGATCTCTTACATTTATTATTCTTTCCTCGGCTTCCACTACTATTACTTTCCTTTAAATCGAGGATGGACTTTTCTACCTATTTAAAGGGCTCAGCCTACTGGTAGAACTCAGATAGTGTCACAGATGTCTTAGCTTAGAGGCTCTCCCAAAAGTCAATTCCCTCATTAAGTCCCGGTACCAAGAAGTTCTTTACTGCCTCATCAGTTGCACCTCTAACCCGTGACACTTCGGCATTGAACCTCTTGAAGTAATCTTGAAGGGTCTCCCCCTCTCTCTACTTAACATTAGTAAGAATGGCCACGTGTGGGGCATAGAGCATAGAGGACTGAAACTGCTTGATGAATATGTCTTCCAGTAGTTCCCAAGAATTGATGACAATAGGGCAGAGTTTGGAGAACCATTGTTGGTCACTGTCCCTCAGAGAGGTGGCAAAGAGCCGGCTGCGGACTAGCGTAGAGACCTGGTAGACCTCCATCTCAGTGTTAAATTAGATCAGGTATTCTGTCGGATCGGTCTCACCGTTGAAACTGAGATTCAGATTGTTCCTGAAGACAGCAGGTAGGGGTGCACCCAGATCTCATTAGTGAAGGGTGACTGGGTGGAGGTCGGATTTGGAGCGCTATTTTCTTTCTTCATGCATTCTAGGAATCTCCTGAGATCATCCACTCGGAGATTACCTAACCTCTCATCATTATTATTGATATTTCTATCTCTGTGTGATGGAACATGTCCTTGATCATGCCTGCGACCTCCACCTTCTCCACTAACCACAAATTAAGCTTCTCTATTCTTTCTCCGCCCTGATCATCTTTTCTCCTCTCTCTTTGGGAAGAGACCTCTCTGGTCTACAAGCACAATGCGGGGACCTAGCACGCTGGCAAAGGCGAGGGATTCCTTTCGCTCCATTTGCTGAAATCGAAATTCTAGCCTCAATGTATTTAGCTTGGGTCTTCTCTAGCTTCCTCCTTAGATCATGTTATGTTAGTCTCTTTCTGACCCTATCAAAAACACTAGTGGACCTCGCCTCAGAAGGGGCTGACTCATGATGTGACCTGGGAGGGGTTTCACGGGCCTACCGCACCAGACTGGGGGCAGACACCTCATCCCATTCTAAGGGCTCAAACTTATCTTCATCTTCGGCCTCATTATTGAAGTCTTTCATCCTTCGCCTAGCGTGTTAGTAATTGTGCTCTAGAGACAATACTTTTTATATTTTAAGGAAAATATTTATTATTAAGGATTATGTTTTATTGATTATTATTTATTTATTATGTTTTATTTACTGCGTAATAAATTGAAAGCATAATAAATGTCCTTGGAATTTTGATACGTATTATATATCTTTAAGTATGTGACTTAAAAATGAGATTATATGAATAGTATCTTATTCCTAAAATTCCCTAGTCGAGTATTATTATTTAAGGACAATAATAATGCACAAAGACTAGTATGTTTCTTGACAGATGACCACATCTCATTGGTCATAGGTATGGGGATACTAAAGTCAAGAACATAAGTGCATGTATCAATGCATGGCACTGGAATGACCCGCCGTGAGATTGTACATGTTAAGTAAGTGTCATAAGTAATTCTCACTGTGATAATGGTGTAATGATCCTTAGACCTGAAATCATTATATTTCTATACGAGAATTAATATACTTTGATTACATTAAAAGTTACCTTTGACCGGGTGATGATAAAAGTGGACATTGGGTATATTATGAATCGTATGAGAAATATGAATGATCTAGATGAGATTTAATCCTCCTAATTTTAGGAGTGATATTATTGGCCTCTTGTTTGAGTGAGACTATGAAATGCACGGCCGTGCTCAAATGTTGATTTGATTTTAATAGTCTACTCATCGATCAAGAAAATAAAGATTAAATTATGAAGAGGATGACACGAGACATGCCTTGAGTTTAATCTATAATATCAAGATTAAAGGGATTATATTACATGGAACATTATTCACGAAAGGCTTAATCGAATCACCGATTTATTATTATTACTTGGGTAGCAATGATGTATTACTAGATGCCGCTCATTGTTTACAATTTTAATTAGATATTAAAATTGTTGCCAACGTAATAATAACCTACAGGGTCACACACAAAGAACGCTTGAAGGAGAAATAATTTAAATTATGAATTTAAATTAAATAAGTAATTTATTTTATTTATGATATTAATTAAGTATGACTTAATTAATTATATAAATAGAATAAATGAATTACCTAAACTAATTCCAAAATTAATAATTAATTAATTAAGTGAGACTTAATTAAATAATTTAGAATTTTGGATTAGTATTAATTATAATTGGATTATAATTAGAAAACTTATTCCTCTCTCTATATAATCTCTTTATGGGCTAATTTAATAATATAGATATTTTACAAAAACCCTAGCCGCTCTGAGAGAGGAGGAAGATAGAGAGAGAAGAAGTTTTCGGGTGCTAGTACACATCAATCCTTCATGAAAAGTGTTCGTGTGGATACCGTAGAGCGTAGATCGCGAGAGCGGGATACGTGGTGATTAAACAAGCTTTGGACCTCCATTAATCTTCCATTAATGAACTGTTAAAGCTTCTAAAGGTATTTATTCTTTATCTCCGAATTAAATCTTTTGTTTTCGCATGGATCCTGCGGAGGGTTTCGCTATTTTGATTTATTTTTCGCATTTATTCCGTTGCGTTTGTGTCACGAAACCCTTCAATGGCATCAGAGCTACTTGCGAAACATTTTAATTCGGTTATGTGCTTAACAGTTTTTGATATATAAGCATGTATGCGATTTGTCATGATTTTATATTGATATAATATGTATATGTTTATATATATTATGAATATATGATATTCATATGATGTATAATCATGTGATGATTATGTGTGTTGATGTATGTATATGATACATGTTTGTTCTTATTATGAGAATCGTATTCGATACGAATTCTGAAACGGCTGCCGTAGATTTTTTGAAATCTGTGTCCAATGTCCGATTTTTGCAAACGATATGTGTTTTCTAACTGGAATCGGGTCACTGAACAATACTGACAAAGTCAGATTTGCGTATGTAAGCCATTAGATGTCGTTACAGCCTCCAAAACGGTGATTTATGATTTTCTGAAAATTATTTGATTTTCTAAAATTTTGAGCATATGTATGTATATATTATGAATATATGATATTCATGTAATGTATAATCATATGATGATTGTATGTATCTCTGTGTATGTATATATGATATATGCTTGTTCTTGTTATGAGAATTGTATATGATACGATTTCTGAAACACCGTAAGATTTGGAGAAATCTGACTGCTGTATCTGATTTTCGTAAACGATATGTTTTTTCTGACTGGAATCGTGCCAATGAACAAAACTGATAGCAATTCTATCACCGACGGGTCTGTAAGGCGTTTGACGTCGTTAAGGGCCTCGAAATAGCGATTTATTGTCTTCAGAAATCTGTTTTTAATTTTCTGAAATTTCGAAATTTGTTATATATGATTATATGATATGATTATATAATATGAGATATATTATATGTGTTATATGATAGCATGGTGGATGGTTATGGCCTAAAGACCCATAGGATAGTGGTTTTGATTTATGGTTTTGGTTTCTAAATACGACTTGCATGTCGTTTATTCATTGTAATTTAATTATCTCGAATGTAACTCGAGTTCTTCTTGTAATTTCATTAGAATAGTTTTATTTTTATTATTCAATGTAATTATCAATGAAGACTTGCAAGCAAGGAGGCGATCCAAAAGGGGATGATGGAGCAATGAAGAAAGAAGACATGTAATAGATAGTATTTTTAAAACCACCATAGACTGACCTTGATATTTCCATTAGCTTGGAAATATCATATAGGATGGGGCCATAACCAAACACGTTTAATTTACGCACATTACATATATGTATATGATTGCATGTATTGGTATATATGCGTAGATATAATTGAGATGCATGTTTAATATTGATTAATCATGTATGTATTAGATACGACACCCATGCCATGTTTGCTTAAACAAGATAAAATCTGTAACGATTCAAGATTTTAAAATTAACAAACGATCATGAGATTCTTGTGTTTATGAAATATGGATTTTTAAAACACGGAATTAAATATGGATTTTTAATATCTATAATTGGGATTTTCTGACAAAAGCGGATATGCGTATTCGTAAGGCTGATGGGTTTTAAGTGTGACCATTGGTATCCTCCATCTACCCAGGAAATGAACAATTTAAGATGTCGATTTGAAATATTTGGCTCAAGGAAAAATTGAGGATCTCTTTATGATGTGATCATGATCGTTATAAATTTTCTAAAACCCCTTAACAAAATATTAAGTTTTACTCGGATGCTTTCCAATGAATGAACACTCATCGAATCCTAGATCGATAAGGGGAAGGACTGTCAGTGGCAGGGTACTCCTATCTATCGTGGTGAGATGCGACGAATATAAACGGTTATATTCGACCGTTGTATCATTGGATCTAACTTAACTGAGTCGTCATAATAAGTGAAAATAAACGGTTATATTCAACTATTATGAACTTAGAAGCATAGAGTTTGGTTAAAAGTCTATTAGATAGATAAGATCAATCGTTGTTCACCAAACTATCCAAGAATTATATATGATATAATTGACAAATGTTGTCTACCTAAATAATCATTTTCTAAGGACTTCTAGTGGTTGACTTAGGACATGACGAAATATGGATCTTGGCTCACTAGAAAGAATTATGGGATATACTTTTCAAATTAATAGTAAGGGCTATTAGTTTGATAAAAATAGTGGGAGGTATATGATGATATACCATAATCACTTAAACATAATTAATATTAAATTTAGAATCTAGTTTATTTTATGCACTTTAATATTGTAGATATCAAATGATAAACACAAACAACTTCTCTATGCGATCAGTTCTTGAGAAGGACAAGTTGACGAGAATATATTTCCTTGACTGACATAGGAGCTTGAGGATCGTCCTCGGGCACCACGATATTTGTCAAATCTCTTCCCCTGCTCTTAAAGTTGAGAATGTAACATGTGCAAATCATAGTGCTTATTGGAAGCAAATTGATGTTGCGACTGATGTTTCATGTCTCATGCTCGCAAATATATGTGCTGAGCTTAAGAAGCAATACAAGCATATAGATGCTTATTAAACGATTGAGCACAAGATATATTTGAAAGGGCACTATACACTTACAAGTAGGGAGAGTGAGACCCGGTTACACCACATGTTCTAAAGATTATAGGGTATAATGAATACCATTGATATTTTGGGTTTCCAGATTGGTCTGGAGACAGTTAGATTTGATCTTACAATCTTTGGACAAATATTATTCTTATTTTGTTATGAACAATAAAGTGAATAAGATTGGTAAAACACCCATTGAGTTGCTAAGCATGTTGAGAACTGCTGAAAGTAATATGATAAATACATGAACTACTACTATATTGATGGTAAATATAGGGAATGCAAAAGGGAAAGAAAATGGAAAGGCAAGGAGAAGATTTGATCTAGTTCCATTGTCAAACCAAAGTCCAATCCCTAAAGCAGACTCTAAAGTCTGAATGAGGTGTTGATAAAGAAGACGATTGTCACTTCTGTGGAAAGTTGGGAGACTGGAAATTAAACTGTCATGCTTAATTGGAAGATCGGAAGATGATGATCAATAAGGGTCAAGCTTAAGGTATCGGGTTGGAATTGGAGTAAAGATAGTTGCTCTGGTTCGAGGTGTTAGTAATTGTGCTCTAAAGACAATACTTTTTATATTTTAAGGAAAATATTTATTATTAAGGATTATGTTTTATTGATTATTATTTATTTATTATGTTTTGTTTACTGCGTAATAAATTGAAAGCATAGTAAATGTCCTTGGAATTTTGATACGTATTCTATATCTTTAAGTATGTGACTTAAAAATGAGATTATATGAATAGTATCTTATTCCTAAAATTCCCTAGTCGAGTATTATTATTTAAGGACAATAATAATGCACAAAGACTAGTATGTTTCTTGACAGATGACCACATCTCATTGGTCATAGGTATGGGGATACTAAAGTCAAGAACATAAGTGCATGTATCAATGCATGGCACTGGAATGACCCGCCGTGAGATTGTACATGTTAAGTAAGTGTCATAAGTAATTCTCACTGTGATAATGGTGTAATGATCCTTAGACCTGAAATCATTATATTTCTATACGAGAATTAATATACTTTGATTACATTAAAAGTTACCTTTGACCGGGTGATGATAAAAGTGGACATTGGGTATATTATGAATCGTATGAGAAATATGAATGATCTAGATGGGATTTAATCCTCCTAATTTTAGGAGTGATATTATTGGCCACTTGTTTGAGTGAGACTATGAAATGCACGGCCGTGCTCAAATGTTGATTTGATTTTAATAGTCTACTTATCGATCAAGAAAATAAAGATTAAATTATGAAGAGGATGACACGAGACATGCCTTGAGTTTAATCTATAATATCAAGATTAAAGGGATTATATTACATAGAACATTATTCACGAAAGGCTTAATCGAATCACCGATTTATTATTATTACTTGGGTAGCAATGATGTATTACTAGATGCCGCTCATTGTTTACAATTTTAATTAGATATTAAAATTGTTGCCAACGTAATAATAACCTACAGGGTCACACACAAAGAACGCTTGAAGGAGAAATAATTTAAATTATGAATTTAAATTAAATAAGTAATTTATTTTATTTATGATATTAATTAAGTATGACTTAATTAATTATATAAATAGAATAAATGAATTACTTCAACTAATTCCAAAATTAATAATTAATTAATTAAGTGAGACTTAATTAAATAATTTAGAATTTTAGATTAGTATTAATTATAATTAGATTATAATTAGAAAACTTATTCCTCTCTCTATATAATCTCTTTATGGGCTGATTTAATAAGATAGAGATTTTACAAAAACCCTAGCCGCTCTGAGAGAGGAGGAAGATAGAGAGAGAAGAAGTTTTCGGGTGCTAGTACACATCAATCCTTCATGAAAAGTGTTCGTGTGGATACCGTAGAGCGTAGATCGCGAGAGCGGGATACGTGGTGATTAAACAAGCTTTGGACCTCCATTAATCTTCCATTAATGAACTGTTAAAGCTTCTAAAGGTATTTATTCTTTATCTCCGAATTAAATCTTTTATTTTTGCATGGATCCTGCGGAGGGTTTCGCTATTTTGATTTATTTTTCGCGTTTATTCCGCTGCGTTTGTGTCACGAAACCCTACAATGGCATCAGAGCTACTTGCGAAACGTTTTAATTCGGTTATGTGCTTAACAATTTTTGATATATAAGCATGTATGCGATCTATCATGATTTTATATTGATATAATATGTATATGTTTATATATATATTATGAATATATGATATTCATATGATGTATAATCATGTGATGATTATGTGTGTTGATGTATGTATATGATACATGTTTGTTCTTATTATCTGAATCGTATTCGATACGAATTCTGAAACGGCTGCCGTTGATTTTCTGAAATCTGTGTCCGTTGTCCGATTTTCGTAAACAATATATGTTTTCTGACTGGAATCGGGTCACTGAGCAATACTGACAATGTCAGCTCTGCGTCTGTAAGCCATTAGATGTCTTTACAGCCTCCAAAACGGTGATTTATGATTTTTTGAAAATTATTTGATTTTCTAAAATTTTGAGTATATGTATATATATATTATGAATATATGATATTCATGTAATGTATAATCATATGATGATTGTATGTATCTCTGTGTATGTATATATGATATATGCTTGTTCTTGTTATGAGAATTGTATATGATACGATTTCTGAAACACCGTCAGATTTGGAGAAATCTGACTGCTGTATCCGATTTTCGTAAACGATATGTGTTTTCTGACTGGAATCGGGCCAATGAACAAAACAGATAGCATGTGCTATCACCGACGGGTCTGTAAGGCGTTTGACGTCGTTAAGAGCCTCGAAATAGCGATTTATTGTCTTCAGAAATCTGTTTTTTAATTTTCTGAAATTTCGAAATTTGTTATATATGATTATATGATATGATTATATAATATGAGATATATTATATGTGTTATATGATAGCATGGTGGATGGTTATGGCCTAAAGACCCATAGGATAGTGGTTTTGATTTATGGTTTTGGTTTCTAAATACGACTTGCATGTCGTTTATTCATTGTAATTTAATTATCTCAAATGTAACTCGAGTTCTTCTTGTAATTTCATTAGAATAGTTTTATTTTTATTATTCAATGTAATTATCAATGAAGACTTGCAAGCAAGGAGGCGATCCAAAAGGGGATGATGGAGGAATGAAGAAAGAAGACATGAAATAGATAGTATTTTAAAACCACCATAGACTGACCTTGATATTTCCATTAGCTTGGAAATATCATATAGGATGGGGCCATAACCAAACACGTTTAATTTACGCACATTACATATATGTATATGATTGCATGTATTGGTATGTATGCGTAGATATAATTGAAATGCATGCTTAATATTGATTAATCATCTATGTATTAGATACGACACCCATGCCATGTTTGCTTAAACAAGATAAAATCTGTAACGATTCAAGATTTTAAAATTAACAAACGATCATGAGATTCTTGTGTTTATGAAATATGGATTTTTAAAACACGGAATTAAATATGGATTTTTGATATCTATAATTGGGATTTTCTGACAAAAGCGGATATGCGTATTCGTAAGGCTGATGGGTTTTAAGTGTGACCATTGGTATCCTCCATCTACCTGGGAAATGAACAATTTAAGATGTTGATTTGAAATATTTGGTTCAAGGAAAAATTGAGGATCTCTTTATGATGTGATCATGATCGTTATAAATTTTCTAAAACCCCTTAACAAAATATTAAGTTTTACTCGGATGCTTTCCAATGAATGAACACTCATCGAATCCTAGATCGATAAGGGGAAGGACTGTCAGTGGCAGGGGACTCCTATCTATCGTGGTGAGATGCGACGAATATAAACGGTTATATTCGGCCGTTGTATCATTGGGTCTAACTTAACTGATTCGTCATAATAAGTGAAAATAAACGGTTATATTCAACTATTATGAACTTAGAAGCATGGAGTTTGGTTAAAAGTCTATTAGAAAGATAAGATCAATCGTTGTTCACCAAACTATCCAAGAATTATATATGATATAATTGACAACTGTTGTCTACCTAAATAATCATTTTCTAAGGACTTCCAGTGGTTGACTTAGGACATGACGAAATATGGATCTTGGCTCACTAGAAAGAATTATGGGATATACTTTCCAAATTAATAGTAAGGGCTATTAGTTTGATAAAAATAGTGGGAGGTATATGATGATATACCATAATCACTTAAACATAATTAATATTAAATTTGCAATCTAGTTTATTTTATGCACTTTAATATTGTAGATATCAAATGATAAACACAAACAACTTCTCTATGCGATCAGTTCTTGAGAATTTCATGTCTCATGCTCGCAAATATATGTGCTGAGCTTAAGAAGCAATACAAGCATATAGATGCTTATGAAACGATTGAGCACAAGATATATTTGAAAGGGCACTATACACTTATAAGTAGGGAGAGTGAGACCCGGGTACACCACATGTTCTAAAGATTATAGGGTATAATGAATACCATTGATATTTTGGGTTTCCAGATTGGTCTGGAGACAGTTAGATTTGATCTTACAATCATTGGACAAATATTATTCTTATTTTGTTATGAACAATAAAGTGAATAAGATTGGTAAAACACCCATTGAGTTGCTAAGCATGTTGAGAACTGCTGAAAGTAATATGATAAATGCATGAACTACTACTATATTGATGGTAAACATAGGGAATGCAAAAGGGAAAGGAAAATGGAAAGGCAAGGAGAAGATTTGATCTAGTTCCGTTGTCAAACCAAAGTCCAATCCCTAAAGCAGACTCTAAAGTCTGAATGAGGTGTTGATAAAGAAGACGATTGTCACTTCTGTGGAAAGTTGGGAGACTGGAAATTAAACTGTCATGCTTAATTGGAAGATTGGAAGATGATGATCAATAAGGGTCAAGCTTAAGGTATCGGGTTGGAATTGGAGTAAAGATAGTTGCTCTGGTTCGAGGAACTCGTTACTTAATTTTTGGCCTATAAGGAAAATTTAGAACTTAATAATTGTTATAGCATGCTTGCAATTGGCAGAGACATTATTTCAGTTTCTTGTTTGGACAAGTAAGGCTTTTTCATTTTATAACAATAGTTGTTTATTCTATTTTGATGATGAGCCTTATAATGTTGCACATCTAATTAACAATTTATATGTTCTAAAGTGACTCAAATCAAATATTACCTTTGGCACTGTCGCTGAGGCCATATTAATGAGAAACGCATTTCCAGAATACATAAGGATGCATTCATGGATAAGTTTGATTATGAATCATACCAAAGGATACGAATCTTGGTTTATTTGGTAAAATGACTAAAGCTCCTTTTACCGGACATGGTGAAGGGATCATTGAATGGGTATGACTTATACATAGTGATGTATGTGGTCATATGTGTACGATGACAAAAGGTAGATTTTATTAACTTCATAAAATTTACTAATTATTTTAGTAGATACGGATATATGTATCTTTTGAAGAACTAATCCGAATCATTTGAAAAGTTCAAAGACTATAAAGATGAAGTAGAAAATATCAAAGAAAAGTTTTTTTTGATAGGAGAGATCACACATTGGTGGACATGGTGCGATCAATGTTGAGTCAATGAATCTTCCAATTAGTTTCTGGGGTTGCACCCTGGAAACGGCTCCACATACACTTAACTGTGTTCCTACTAAATTGGTTCAAAAGACTCCTTATGAGATATGGACTGAGCAACGTCACAGCATGTCATTTATAAAATTTTGGGGATGTGAAGCGTTTGTGAAACGTCTAATCTCTGACAAGCTAGGACCAAAATCAGACAAATGTAATTTTGTGGAATACCCAACTGAAACAAGGGGTTATTCTTTCTATAATCCTTCTGAGAACAAAGTGTTTGTTGCTCGAACTGCTGAGAGACAGTGGGAGGATAATAGATCTCAATGAAGTTTGAGACCCACATGATAACGTTAAACCAGTGGAGGAACCTGAGTAGAATGTACAAGAAAAATAATACTGCTCAAGAAACACAGGTGTTCGTAGGTTTAGTAGGATTCGCCATGAGCCCGAGAGATAATATGGATTTCTCTTGACTCAAGATGGTGATGTGATGCTTGTGGATGAAGATGAGCCTCTCACCTACCTAGATACTATAAACACTCCAGATTCTAAGAGATGGCTGGATGCCATTAAATCTGAGATGGAATCCATGTATACTAATCAAGTATGGACTTTGGTTGATCCACCTGAAGGGGTAAAACCTATAGGGTGCAAGTGGGTTTTCAAGAAGAAGACCGACATGGATGCTAATGTACAGACCTATAAGGCACGATTGGTGGCAAAAGATTTCAAGAAAATTCATGGTATTGACTATGATGAGACCTTTTCACCAGTTGTTATGGTCATGTCCATCAGGATTTTGCTTGCTATAGCTGCTTACTATGACTATGAAATCTGGCAAATGGATGTCAAAACCGCTTTCTTAAATGAGAGCCTTGAAGAAGATATGGATGTGTACATGACACACCCTAAGGGTTTTGTTGATCTAAAGGATGCTGGAAATGTATGTAAGTTGCGTCGATCCATTTATGGATTAAAGCAGGCCTCGAGGAGATGGAACATTTGTTTTCATGAAACAGTCAAAAAGAGTTTGACTTTATTCAGAATGAAGATGAAACTTGTGTTTACAAGAAGTTTAGTGGGAGCCATGTGGCATTCCTAGTATTATATGTTGATGATATATTACTAATAGGGAATGACATTCCTTCTCTACAAACTGTGAAGACTTGGTTGAGAAATAATTTTTCAATGAAAGACTTAGGCGATGTGACATATATATTAGGGATCGAGATCAATATAGATAGATCAAGGTGATTGATCGGCCTAATTTAGAGTACATACATTGACAAAGTTTTGCATCGATTTCAAATGCAAAGAGACTAAAATGGATATGTCCCAATGTCTCATGGGATAGTGATCTCAAAATAAAATTTGTCCTAAATCATTGGATGATAGGGACTGCATGAGTAAAATTCCATATGCGTCAGCAATTGGTTTTATAATGTATGCAATGATATGTACTTGTCCTGATGTCTCGTATGCTTTAACCATGATGAGTAGATACCGATCTAATCCAGGTGAAGGTCACTGGACGACAGTCAAGAATATTCTTAAGTACTTAAAGAGGACTAAAGATTCATTCTTGTTATATGGAGGAGATGTGAAGCTAGTTGTAAGAGGTTTCAGTGATACTGGTTTCAAGACAGATAACGATAATTTAATGTTTCTGTCTGGCTTTGTGTTTTATTGAGATGTTGTATGCTGGAATGGTTCACAGCAAAGACAATTGTTGATTTTACGATAGAACCTGAGTATATTGATGCTTGTGAAGCAGCCAAGGAGGCTGCTTGGGCATGTACTTAGGAGATATCACCTAATTAATGAGATTAATGATCAAGGAGATATACATATATGTAAAGTGTATACTAATAATAATATTGCAGACACACTGACTAAGGCTTTGTCGCAGCAGAAGCACGAAAGTCACACTAGTTCCATGAGTATTGGATACTTGGGTAATTGGCTCTAGTGCAAGTGGGAGATTGTTAGTAATTGTGCTCTAGAGACAATACTTTTTATATTTTAAGGAAAATATTTATTATTAAGGATTATGTTTTATTGATTATTATTTATTTATTATGTTTTATTTACTGCGTAATAAATTAAAAGCATAATAAATGTCCTTGGAATTTTGATACGTATTATATATCTTTAAGTATGTGACTTAAAAATGAGATTATATGAATAGTATCTTATTCCTAAAATTCCCTAGTCGAGTATTATTATTTAAGGACAATAATAATGCACAAAGACAAGTATGTTTCTTGACAGATGACCACATCTCATTGGTCATAGGTATGGGGATACTAAAGTCAAGAACATAAGTGCATGTATCAATGCATGGTACTGGAATGATCCGCCGTGAGATTCTACATGTTAAGTAAGTGTCATAAGTAATTCTCACTGTGATAATGGTGTAATGATCCTTAGACCTGAAATCATTATATTTCTATACGAGAATTAATATACTTTGATTACATTAAAAGTTACCTTTGACCGGGTGATGATAAAAGTGGACATTGGGTATATTATGAATCGTATGAGAAATATGAATGATCTAGATGGGATTTAATCCTCCTAATTTTAGGAGTGATATTATTGGCCTCTTGTTTGAGTGAGACTATGAAATGCACGGCCGTGCTCAAATGTTGATTTGATTTTAATAGTCTACTCATCGATCAAGAAAATAAAGATTAAATTATGAAGAGGATGACACGAGACATGCCTTGAGTTTAATCTATAATATCAAGATTAAAGGGATTATATTACACGGAACATTATTCACGAAAGGCTTAATCGAATCACCGATTTATTATTATTACTTGGGTAGCAATGATGTATTACTAGATGCCGCTCATTGTTTACAATTTTAATTAGATATTAAAATTGTTGCCAACGTAATAATAACCTACAGGGTCACACACAAAGAACGCTTGAAGGAGAAATAATTTAAATTATGAATTTAAATTAAATAAGTAATTTATTTTATTTATGATATTAATTAAGTATGACTTAATTAATTATATAAATAGAATAAATGAATTACCTAAACTAATTCCAAAATTAATAATTAATTAATTAAGTGAGACTTAATTAAATAATTTAGAATTTTGGATTAGTATTAATTATAATTGGATTATAATTAGAAAATTTATTCCTCTCTCTATATAATCTCTTTATGGGCTGATTTAATAATATAGAGATTTTACAAAAACCCTAGCCGCTCTGAGAGAGGAGGAAGATAGAGAGAGAAGAAGTTTTCGGGTGCTAGTACACATCAATCCTTAATGAAAAGTGTTCGTGTGGATACCGTAGAGCGTAGATTACGAGAGCGGGATACGTGGTGATTAAACAAGCTTTGGACCTCCATTAATCTTTCATTAATGAACTGTTAAAGCTTCTAAAGGTATTTATTTTTTATCTCCGAATTAAATCTTTTGTTTTCGCATGGATCCTGCGGAGGGTTTCGCTATTTTGATTTATTTTTCGCGTTTATTCCGCTGCGTTTGTGTCACGAAACCTTTCACATGCTAGCTTTCCTAGCAGAGCTCTTCTTCTCTATCCGTCTTATCCTTTTGTTAAAATCCATCATCTATTGGCCGAGCTGATCCAAGAATTCCAGAAGCTTGTGTTCTGTTTGAGACGAGTTCTCACTGGTATTTTTCGGGGCCAGGTCTCGTCATCCCCAACTCTATCACTTTCCTAGTTGTCTCCGGTTCTCCTAGAGTTAGACATCCTTTTCCCTCATATGTCAGTGCCCTCTTTTTAGCGCCAATTTCTATGAGGAGAAACTAGTTTAATAGTAATTTGGAGGTTTATTGGAATCATGGAACAAATACTACACCATAGATGGCCTATTGTAGGGCTTTAATAGTGTTGCAGAATGCTCATAATGTGTTGCAACATGGCAATAATTGAATATTGCAATATTTTTCCTATTGTTGCATATATGGTTGTTGCAATAGTTGTCAACTGAAACACTTTTTCCATCAACAGCAACTCCAGAGAATATGTTGCTATTAGACTCTCTTGTAACACTTTTTGGAGTTATAACAACACCATATAAGTATTGCCAGAGACTTAAACAAAAATCTATCTAGTGTTGTCGTTAAAGAGAAAACTATTGCAATAGGTGTGTTGCAATTAAACACAAAAGAGTTGTAGTAGTATTGTTGCAATTGTAAACATAAAGTGTTGCACTATTAGTGTTGTAGCTGCCAATAACAAGTATTGCATGTTGCATCCTCATACACAACCTGAATATTGAATCCTAATACCAAAACAAGCTATTTGAATTCAAAAAATGAACCAATAACACCAAACACTAATTTTTATACCAAAAGCAAGTTCATTAATTTCAATATAATATCTAAGAGCTAGCACCAGTAGCGACATTGGTCCCTTCCATTTCAGCTAGAGTTGGTTGAGTCACCAGGGTAGCATTTTCACTATCACTGAAGTTACTCGTATAGAGTTCCTCGACCTCCAGATTGAAACTGGGATTAGCTTCTCCCAATTTTTTGAAGACCCTTCTTAAATTTTCCTACACTTTCTTATTTAATTGTTCTTCCATTTCATCCATAAGCTCTTTCCTGATCTCCGCTTTCAACTTATTCACATATTTATCTATATGCCCAACATTTTTCTCTTTCTCTTTTGCAGTTTTGATATGTTGGGTTCCGAGGCATAAAACGCAGCGGATAAACGTAAAAATAACAAAAAAAAATCGGAACCCTAACGCAGGATCATGTATAAGACTTGACGGATTATGGTAAACAGAATCATACCTATTCTTGTCCTGACTTTCACGAACTCAACGGAGATCCTTGCTATCACGATTTTGTGTCTTCCTCTCGAAAGCACCTCTATGGTATCCACACGAGCACCTTCAAGAACGTCTCACGATCTTGATCACGGGATGGATGTACTAGCCTCCTTTGATGAATTCGAATGACTGCCTTTGCTGCCTCCTTGCTCTGCCTCTAGGGTTTTATCATATAAAACGTACCATTCATTTAACCTATCATTATCTATTTATAATGATTGGTTAATGGGCCTTTTCAGCAAAACCTAACCCATGTAGGCATAGGATTAAATAATAAAACATGCTTTTATTATTTAATTAATAACTAAGTCACACTTAATTATTATTGGCAGAAATACAATTATTCAAATTCGAATTTATATTATTTTAATTAATTAAGTCTCACTTAATTAATATAATAAAATATTCCACTAGGTGCTCTATAATTTAAATTGACGATTATAATAAAATATTCCACTAGGTGCTCTATAATAAATTTATATTATTGATGATTATAAATTCAAATAATCATCAATTAATTTAAATCTATAATTTAAATTAACTATTCCACTAGGTGCTCTATGTGTGTGACCCTATAGGCTATTATTTAATTAGCAATAATTTTATTCTCCAATAAAATTATAAACAATGAGCGGTATCTAGTAATACATCATTGCTATCCAATTAAACAATAATTAAATCGTGATTTGATAAAACCTTTCATGATTAATGTTTCCGTGTAATATAATCCCTTTAACCAAATATATTATAGATTAAACTCGAGGCATGTGTTTAGTCATCCTCTTCAACATTTAATCCGGGTTTACTTGATCCATGAGTAGACTATGGAAAAACAAATCATTATTTGAGCACGGCCATGCATTTTATAGTCTCACTCAATCAAGAGGCCAATAATATCTCTCCTAATTATAGGAGGGTTAAATCCTTTATCTATCATTCATATTTCTCATACGACTCATGATATACCCGATGTCCACTTTTATCATCACCCGGTCAAAGGTAACTTTTAATGTAGTCAGAGTATATTAATCCTCGTATAGAAATATAATGATCTCAAGTCAGAGGATCATTACACCATTATCACTGTGAGTCTTTCTTATGACTTTATTAAACATGAAGAATCTCACTGTGGGTCTGTCCAGTACCATGTACTCCTACATGTACCTATGCATTGACTTTAGTATCCCCATACTTATAACCAATGAGATATGGTTATCTGTCAAACAACATACTAGTCTATTTATGTATTATTATTGTCCTATAATAATAATACTCGACTAGGGACATTTAAGAATATGATATATTATATAATCTCAAGTTCAAGTCATGTACTTAAACTATATAACGTGTATCATGATTCTAAGGACATTTATTATGCTAACAAATATATCGCAGTAATTAAAGTCATAATAAATACGTTTATTGAATAATCAAATGACATAAAGGTTTATTAAAGGAAACATTGTATTGCCTCTAGGGCACCTACACTAACATGATATGTCTTCCCACAAGCCATATTGGACCATGACATGGTTCAGCTTCACAAAATAATTGATCAGCTGTATCACTTTCTCCATTGGAAGAAATGATCTTCTCAATATCCAACTGTAGAAAAATGTATTAAATATGTAATTATCTAAATAATATAACAATTAAATAAATTACATTATTAGAATAAAATCTTACAATTTTATTTTTGATTGCATAATTTGATGTCTTGTACTCCTTTTTAGGATTACATTTGTGAGTTTTAATATATACCCCAGCCTTTTTTGTTGACACTTGTTCTTGATATTTGAGTTTCTGCATAGAATAAACAGAGGACAAAAATAATTATTAGACAATGCCAAGTGATCTGAAACATACCTAAAAACACCAGCCAATTACAGTTTCAACTTTTACATCAAGGAATACAAAGTTTCAATTTAACACTTATCAACAAAAATAAAGATACAGCTTCAACGGGAAAGTAAACAGAAGACAATTAAAGCTTCACTTACATCAAGGCATTCAAAGATTCAACTTTAACACATAACTTTTATGGAAAAAACACACAAGGCAATGAAATTTCAATCTTGGCTCAATATTTCCTATTCATGTTCTTAATTGGACAAACACTAAATTAATAAAATTAGCCATGAATACAAAATGAAGGAACTTTTCATAAATCACAAATAAAGAACAAAGACCAAGTACATATGCACAAACCCATTTAGAACCAAACTCATAAAATTTATGTTCAAAGTGTAGCATAATATTCATAGAACATTTAGAACTTGACTGCATAATTGAAGCCCTTAACATACATACCTTAAAATTGAAACCATAATTCAAGACCCAAATTATAGAAGCATAAATTGAAGCCTTAATTACCTGAGAATGAAATTATAATGGTGTCAAAATGAATGAGACTTATCCGCATAGTTCGGAAGAAAAAAGCAAGATGCCATGATGAAGATGATTTGGTTCAAAGTATCTAGATCTGATGTAAGAATGATTTATAAGTTGATATATAATAAATATTATCTTGTATAGAATATTATTGGTATATGGTATACTTCTTATCGAAGTTATGCTAGTTTTATAAGACTTGTATATGCAGAGACTGGTTATGGTAAATTGTAGTAATTGGGAAATTGTTTCTAAAAATCTAATTTTGAAGACTTTATGGATGGGGTCGCAAGTGTGATTTGATTTTGTTGAGAATTGTAATAGTTGATGTATGACTTGGGATTCTTGTTTCTAGCCCTATAACCTAAAAGATTATTGGGAGTTGGGGTCGCATATGTATTTTCAGTTATTGTATGTCTACAGGTGAAATAGGAATTGTTAAATAGGTGGTTTTATGTTGAGAATTTCCGCAGTGATGACCAGATCCATGACCCCGGATTTGAGGGCATTACAGAATGGTATCAGAGCTGAGGTTATAGTAAACTAGAAATGAGAGTATGTAGGATTGTGTACAGTTATGTGAGGACGTTTGAGCTCATGTAGAGTTCATGTTGGACTATTGGATATAGTACTAATGAATAAGTTAATGAATTGAAGCATTTGCTTGAGTTGACTGTATTGAGTTGCATAGAACTCTTTGCGGCTGTTGATGTCTATTGTGGAATCTCCAGAGACTATTATGAGTCTACGATGATGTAGGATATCGATAATCTTAGGATGTGGAGAACTAGAGTTATAGTTAAACGATGATCTTTTCGAGGAATTGATAGAGAAGGCATTTGTGAAGACATTGACAATACCTTTCTTTCCTCTGACTTATTTTGAAACCTCTCTAAGGGGGAATTTTGCTAGAAGATATATTTCCTCTTCTGAGTTATATTTTGATGTTAGTGTTCACTCGTATTTGGGTATTCAATTGTGCTAGAGGCTGTTATGATACTTACTTTCAAATTTTTGAGGCCCTGTCGAGTTTGTGATACTTGAACTTTCTTTTTTCTCCAAGTGGTGGATAACTCTATTTGCAATATATTCCTCACTTGCTTGTTGTGTACCAGTACTTTCTTTTCTGGTTATTCTTTTCTTTGGAAATAATACCTTTGGAGTCTGTTCAGTTTTATTCCAAGGTGTGCCTTAAAAAATCAATTACCAAAAGTCAAATTTTATTGGTCTGATTTTGAATTCATTTCATACTTCTTTACTCCAACTGAAACGAACAACCCTATTTATAGGGGACACAAGGTCTATCTGTCTTTGTGATAGAAGTTTGATGGGACGCCATCGCTTGTGAGTTGTATATCATAATGAGGGGAAACACCCATTTACTTGTGAGTTTCTTAATAAGGCATGCAACGTTGAGTTCTTTTGATCATATTGATCTCTTAGTTATTCTTTTATTTTGAAATAATGACTACCATTATGTGACACTTGTTTTGGGATGAAATCTTTTCTCCTTAAAATTCTTTGATTCTTGTTATCTCTAAAAGTTTTGAAGGTATGTCAACCATGTTATAATGAGAAGTTATCAGATATTATCCTGAGGAGACACATCCAGGTGGGAGGAGTTATGATTCAAACTGTGAGGTCAAATGAAGAATATTGGAGCCCCATTGAAGAGTCGAGAAGTACAATCATTGTAGTACTAAATGTGCTAGCAATCCCAGAGATAGGGGAAGCGTTATTGAGCGGAGAGGGCCACATCATTCTTAACAGGGTAGCCAGGTTAGACAAGTTAGAGCCAACGACACGTAAAAGTCTAACTAATCTTTCATCATTTGGCAATAAGCCGAAGAGATAGTGTGCATTTCACCAGACCCTAATAATGTTAAGGAGCAAATGAGATTGATGGTCCAAAGAAGTGACTGTCGATATTGTAGTTGATTAACTTTGTGCATTGATTGTGAATGTTGTGGGATTGTAATTGAGGTATTTTTACATCGGGTATAATCTGTTTTACGAATAGGTCATGCCCAATTTTTTTGTAGAAAATACATCCGCTTGAGTTTAATAAATGTTTAGAATTAACGAGACTTGTAAATGAAATGTCTAAATGTAAAATAAAGTAGCATGGCTTAAAGGATATGGTCATCTATATATGAGTAATAATGGAGGAATTAGATGGATTAAAATCTGTAATAAAGTGGACATGCATGAGGACTTAAGAAATATGAAACTCTATAATGAGATAATATCGAGGAACAGTTGTAATGAGATGTTGTGAGTTTCCCAAATGGGATTAGTTTGGTTGGGTTTGATATTAGGTTTTAATAACTAAATGTGTAGTCAGACTGTGTCTGATTAAGATATGAGATCAAGCTAATATATATTTTTGTTTAGTTAGAACGTTACTGAGTCAGAGTAATGTGAATTCTAAAGAAATTTCATTTCATACGTACAGTAGTATTATCCGAAATTTATGGAAAATCATACGGAGATAAAGTTTTTGGGCCTAGACAAGAGAATTTGTCGGTGGCAGAGTATGAGGCAAAGTTTATGGAATTGTCGAGATTCATGCCGGATTTTGTAAATTCCGACGAGAAGAGAGTAAGGAGGTCTCAGCAAGGGCTGAAATCGTGGATTCAAAATAGGGTAGCAGTATTGATATTGATCGACTACACGTAGTTAGGGTAGAAAGTTATTATTATGGAGACGAGAAGTGAACAGACTCAAAAGGAGAGAGGGGACAAAGAGAAAGGCGGAAAGCCAGAAAAAGAGTGCAGGGAATGTGAACGTTCCTAGCAAAATTAATAAGAGCCAGGAACCCCAGGCTGGGAGAAGGTCGGGATTCCGAAGAACTGGGAGTGAGACTGTTAACCAGTGCGGTAGATAGACAGGATTGCCACCCCCCAACCAATCCAGACCTCACTGCTAGAGTTCAAGACATAAAAGAGTAAATATATAGGGCATTATATACTCCAGGACATAAAATGTTATAAGTGCAATGTCGATCTGTTTCATTGGCAGGAAACCAGAGTAAGATTAAGAATCTAAGTAGACAGAATTATCAAGATTTCCCAATAGAGTAAGTGAGTTAAGAAGAAATTTGAGATGCTTGAAGGAACTAACTATGCTACGTTGGTTCAAGAAGCATCCAAATTTGTGGAAATTCAAATAGACCAATTGATAAGGGATCGGAGCTCTATTTGAGTGAAAAATAAATGGATTTAGGAACCCAAACTGAGATGGCAGTTAAGTGTGATCATAATATGAAACTTAGATACTAGAGTACAGATCTTACGAAGATCTAATGCCTTTTCAGTTAAGAAATTTAGTTGCTCTATTGAGAATATATTAATTTACGAGTTGTGACGCTTATATTGATAGTGAGAGTAAGTATGTGAAGTTAAGCAAGCCCAATGAGAATAAGAATGTGTTCGAAGGCATATAAAGAATAAGAAGTTTTAACCAAGGTTAAAACAAAGAGATTATGACAACGAGATGTGAGGCTTACTTACCCTATGCAGATAAGGGAGTACCCGACTTAAGGAACATCCCAGTAGTGAATGAAATTAAGGATGTGTTTCCAAGAGACCTTCCGAGATTACGACACGACTGAGGCATAAAATTTGCCATAGATTTAGCACCACGGACCTCAACAGTTTCAAAGGCTCCCTATAGGCTAACTTCTGTCGAGATGAAGGAATTGGCCATTCAGTTAAAAGAGTGTTAGAAAAGGGAATGATGAGACCGAGTGTATCACCTTGGGGTGCACCTGTGTTATTTGAAAAGAAGAAAGAGGGTAGTATGAGATGATATATTGATTACCGAGAGCTAAATAAGCTGACTATTAAGGACAAATACCCACTGCTAAGGATAGATGATTTTTTTCCAAAATGAAAGGCGAAGTCTACTTTTCAAAGATTGACCTGAAAATCGTATATCACCAAATAAATATTAAACCAGAAGATGTGTTGAAGACAGCCTTCCGCACAAGATATGGACATTATGAATTCTTGGTGATGTCATTCGGATTAACCAACGCGCCAACCGCTTTTATGGATTTAATCAATCAAGTTTTCAAAAAGTACTTAGACAAGTGTGTCATAGTATTTATTGATGATATATTGTCCACTCTAAGATAGAGGAAGAACACGCAGAGCATTTGAGGCTAATTCTAGAGATATTGAGAAAAGAAGAGCTATACGCTAAATTTTTGAAGTACGAGTATTGGTTTAGAAAAGTGTAGTTCTTAAGGCATGTGATCCGTAGTGAGGGAGTGTTGGTCGACCCCGCCAATATAGAAGCTCTGATAAATTGGGGGAGACGGACTACCCCAACAGAGGTGAGAAGTTTTTTGGGACTAACATGTTACAATTAGAGATTCGTTCAGGATTATTGCTAAGATAGTTGCCCCATTGATCCAAATTACTCGCAAGATAGAGAAGTTCAAGTGGACAGAGAAATGTGGAGATAGCTTTCAAGAGCTAAAGAAAAGGTTAGTGACAGCTCCAGTACTGGAACTACCTGATGATAAATGAGATTTTATGATTTACAGTGACGCATCTCATATGGGATTAGGCTGTGTGTTAATGCAACATGGCAAGGTAATTGCATATACATCCAGACAGTTGAAAGAAATTTGAAATAAGTTACCCTACCCATGACTTAGAGTTGGCAGCAATAGTATTTTCCTTGAAGATTTGGAGACACTACCTGTATGGAGAGAAGTGTGAGATTTACACGGACCATAAGAGTCTTAAGTATATCTTCACCCAGGAAGAGTTAAATATGAGACATAGGAGATGGTTAAACCTGATTAAAGATTATGATTGTTCGATAAAATATTAAAGGGTTTCGAGTCACAAATGTAACGGAAAAATGTGAAAAATAAATCAAAATAGCGAAACCCTCCGCAGGATCCATGCGAAAATAAAAGATTTAATTTGGAGATTAAGAACAAATACCTTAAAAAGCTTAAATAGTTCATCAATGGGAGATTAATGGAGGTTCAAAGCTTGTTTAATCACGACGTATCCCGCTCACGCGATCTACGCTCTACGGTATCCACATGTACACTTTTCATGAATGATTGATGTGTAATAGCACCCGAAAACTGCTTCTATCTCTCTATCTTCCTGTTTTCTCAAAACGACTAGGGTTTTATAAAATATATGTCTTTTAATTAAATCAGCCCATAAAGAGATTATATAGATAGAGAAATAAGTTATCTATTTATAATATAATTATAATTAATACTAATTCGAAATTCTAAATTATTTAATTAAGTCTCACTTAATTAATTAATTACTACTTTTGGAATTAGTTTAAGTAATTCATTTATTCTATTTATATAATTAATTAAGTCATCCTTAATTAATATTATAAATAAAATAAATTACTTATATAATTTAAATTATTTCTCCTTCAAGCATTCTTTGTGTGTGATCCTGTAGGTTATTATTACATTGACAACAATTTTAATATCTAATTAAAATTATAAACAATGAGCGGCATCTAGTAATACATCATTGCTACCCAAGTAATAATAATAAAATCAGTGATTTGATTAAGCCTTTCGTGAATAATATTCCATGTAATATAATCCCTTTAACCTTGTATTATAGATCAAACTCGAGGCATGTATCGTGTCATCCTCTTCAATGTTTAATCCGTGTTTCCTTGATCATTGAGTAGACTATTAGACAAATCAACATTTGGGCACGGACATGCATTTTATAGTCTCACTCAATCAAGAGGCCAATAATATCACTCCTATATATGAATGTTAAATCATTTATCTATCATTCATATTTCTCATACTATTCATAGCATACCCAATGTCCACTTTTATCATCACCCGGTTAAAGGTAACTTTTAGTGTAATCAAAGTATATTAATTCTCATATAGAAATATAATAATTTCAAGTCAAAGGATCATTACATCATTATCACAGTGAGAATTTCTTATGACACTTATTAACATGTAGAATCTCACGGCGGGTCACTCCAGTGCCATTCATTGAGACATATACTTTTGTTCTTGACTTTAGTATCACCATACATATGACCAATGAAATGTGGTCATCTGTCAACAAACATACTAGTCTTATTGTATTATTATTGTCCTTATATAATAATACTCGACTAGGAAATTTTAGGAATAAAATATTATTCATTTAATCTCATTTTTAAGTCACATACTTAAAGATATATAACACGTATCAAAATTCCAAGGACATTTATTACGCTTTCAATTTATTTCGTAGTAAATAAAACATAATAATTAATTAAATATAATCCCTAATAATAAAATATGTTCTTTAAAATATAAAAGTAATTGTCTCTAGGGCACAATTACTAACAATCTCCCACTTGCACTAGAGCCAATTACCCAAGTATCCAATACTCATGGAACTAGTGTGACTTTCGTGCTTCTGCTGCGACAAAGCCTTAGTCAATGGGTCTGCAATATTATTATTAGTATGCACTTTACATATATGTATATCTCATTGATCATTAATCTCATTAATTAGGTGATATCTCCTAAGTACATGCCCAAACAGCCTCCCTGGCTGCTTCACAAGCATCAATATACTCAAGCTCTATTGTAGAATCAATAAATGTCTCTGCTGTGAACCATTCCAACATACAACATCTCAATTTAAATAGATAAAATACAAAGTTAAACAAGAACACTAAATGATCGTTGTCTGTCTAGAAACTAGCATCGGTGTAACCTTTTACAACCAGCTTATCTTCTCATCTATATACCAAGAATTGATCTTTAGTCCTCTTCAAGTACTTAAGAATATTCTTGATTGTCGTCCAGTGACCTTCACCTGGATTAGACTGGTATCTACTCGTCATTCTTAAAGCATACGAGACATCAAGACAAGTACATATCATTGCATACATTATAGAATTAATTGTCGATGTATATGGAACTTTACACCTACGGTCCTTATCATCCAATGATTTAGGACTGTTTTCTTTCGAGATCGATATCTCATGAGACATTGGGACAAATTCCCTTTTAGCCTATTGCATTCCAAATTGATGCAAAACTTTATCAATGTATGTACTCCAACTTAGACCGATCAATCTCCTTGATATATCTCTATAGATCCTGATCCCTAATATATAGGTCGCATCGCCTAAGTCTTTCATTGAAAAATTATTTCTCAACCAAGTCTTTACAGTCTGTAGAGAAGGAATGTCATTCCCTATAAGTAATATATCATCAACATATAATACTAGGAATGCCACATGGCTCCCACTAACCTTCTTGTAAACACGTGGTTCATCTTCATTTTGAATAAAACCAAACTATTTGACAGTTTCATCAAAATAAATGTTACATCTCCTTGAGGCTTGTCTTAATCCATAAGTGGATCGACGCAACTTACATACCTTTCCAGCATCCTTTGTATCAACAAAACCCTCAAGCTGTGTCATATACACATCCATATCTTCTCCAAGGCTCCCATTTTAAGAAAGCAGTTTTGACATCCATTTACCAGATTTCATAGTCATAGTGAGCAGCTATAGCAAGCAAAATCCTGATGAACTTGACCATAGCCACTGGTGAAAAGGTCTCATCATAGTCAATACCATGAATTTTCTTGAAACCTTTTACCACCAATCGTACCTTATAGGTCTGTACGTTACCATCCATGTCGGTCTTCTTCTTGAAAACCCACTTGCACCCTATAGGTTTTACCCCTTCAGGTGGATCAACCAAAGTCCATACTTGATTAGTATACATGGATTCCATCTCAGATTTTATGGCATCCAACCATCTCTTAGAATCTAGAGTGTTCATAATGTCTTGGTAAGTGAGAGGCTCATCTTCATCCACAAGCATCACATCACCATCTTGAGTCAAAAGAAATCCATAATATCTCTCGGCTCATGGCAAATCCTACTAGACTTACAAACAACCTGTGTTTCTTGAGCAATATTGTTTTCTTATACATTCTGCTCAGGTTCTTCCATTGGTTCAATGTTATCATGTGGGTATCGATCTTCATCGAGATCAATTATCCTCCCACTGTCTTTCTTAGAAAGCATTTCTCTTACAAAGAACACTGCAGTTCGAGCAACAAACACTTTATTCTCGGAAGGATTATAGAAAGAATAAATTTTTGTTTCAATTGGGTATCCCACAAAGTTACATTTTTCTGATTTATGTCCTATCTTGTCAGAAGTGAGACATTTCACAAATGCCTCACATCGCCAAATTTTCATAAATGACATGCTATGACGTTTCTCAGTCCATATCTCATACGGAGTCTTCTGAACCATTTTAGTAAGAACTCAGTTAAATGTATAAGAAAATATCTCTAGGGTGTAGCCCCAGAAACTAATTGGAAGATTCCTTGACTCAACATTAATAGCACCATGTCCAACAAGGTGTGATCCCTCTTATCAAAAAAACTTTTCTTTGATATTTTCTACTCCATCTTTATAGTCTTTGAACTTTTCAAATGATTCAGATTTGTTCTTCAAAAGATGCATATATCCGTATCTACTAAAATAATTAGTAAATTTTATGAAGTTAATAAAAGTTACCTTTTGTCGTTGTACGCATATGACAACATACATCACTATGTATAAGTCATACTCGTTCAGTGACCCTTTCACCATGTCCGGTAAAAGGAGTTTTAGTAATTTTGCCAAATAAACCAAGATTCACATCCTTTTGTATAATTCATAATCAAACTTATCCAAGAATGCATCATTATGTATTATGGAAATGCGTTTCTCATTAATATGGCCTCAATGATAGTGCCAAAAGTAATGTTTGATTTGAGTCACTTTAGAATATATAAATTATTAACTAGTTGTGCAACATTATAAGCCTCGTCATCAAAATAGAATAAACAACTCTTGTTATTTAATTAAAATAAAAAAGCCTTTCTTGTCTAAACAAGAAACTATATAATGTCTCTACTAATTGTAAGCACATTATAACAATTATCAAGTTCTAAATTTTCCTTGTAGGCCTAAAATTAAGTAACGAGTTCTTCAACCAAAGAAACTACCTTTACTCCAATTCCAACCTGATACTTAAAACTTGACCCTTACTGATCATCTTCTTCTGATCCTCCAAATAAGCATGACAATTTAGTTTCTGGTTTCCCGATTTTTCAAAGAAGTGACAATCTTCTTCTTTGTCAACATCTCATTCAGACTTTGGTTTCCTTGATCAATGAGTAGACTATTAAACAAATCAACATTTGAGTACGGCCATGCATTTTATAGTCTCACTCAATCAAGAGTCTAATAATATCACTCCTAAATGGGAATGTTAAATCCTTTATCTATCATTCATATTTCTCATACGATTCATAGTATACTCAATGTCCACTTTTATCATTACCCGGTTAAAGGTAACTTTTAGTGTAATCAAAGTATATTAATTCTCATATAGAAATATAATGATTTTAAGTCAGAGGATCATTACATCATTATCAAAATGAAAATTTTTTATGACACTTATTAACATGTAGAATCTCACAGCGGGTCATTCCAGTGTCATTCATTGAGATATGCACTTATGTTCTTGACTTAGTATCATCATACATATGACCAATGAGATGTGGTCATCTATCAACAAACATACTAGTCTTATTGTATTATTATTGTCCTTATATAATAATACTCGACTAAGAAATTTTAAGAATAAGATACTATTCATATAATCTCATTTTTAAGTCACATAATTAAAGAGATAACACGTATTAAAATTCCAAGGACATTTAATACGCTTTCAATTTATTACGTAGTAAATAAACATAATATATAAATAATAATCAATAAAATATAATCCTTAATAATAAAATATTTTCCTTAAAATATAAAAGTAATTGTCTCTAAGGTGCAATTACTAACAAATATCACCCCGACAAGGCCAATGTGGAGGCCGATGCCATGAGTAGGAATGAATGCCTCAGAAGAGTTAATATGAGATTTTGAACGAATGGAGATGGAGGTGTAGTTACTAGAGGAAGGGACTGAAACACTTCTTGAGATTCGAATTCAACCAGAGTTAATTGATAAAATATGATTATGTCAAGAGAAAGTAATAGAGGAACAAAGAGAAAACATAGTTGGAGATAAACAAAGGTGTGAGAAAGACGGAAAAAAGGGATCATGAGGTTTATTAATAGAATTTGGATTCCAAATGTCTGAGAGCTGAAATATGAGATTTTGCACGAGGCACACAATTCGATATTTTCCATCCACCCTGGAAGCACAAAAATGTATAGAGACCTTAAAGTGTATTATTGGTGGCTGAACATAAAAAGAGATGTGGTAGGGTAAGTATGTAAATGTTTAACTTGCCAAAGAGTGAAAGCAGAACACCAGAGACCGAGCGGGCTTTTACAACCCTTAGAGATTCCTGAGTGAAAATGGGAGCATATTGCGATGGATTTCGTAGTAGGGCTACCAAGAACTAAAACAAATCACGATGCTATAGAGGTTATAATAGACTAGTTAACAAAGTCGACACATTTTCAACCAATCAACGAGAGATACACAATTGACCGATTAGTTGAAATATATTTGAAAGAGATAGTGGTGAGACATGGAGTTCTAGTGACCATTGTGTCAGATAGAGATCTGAGATTTAATTCTAAATTCTGGAGAAGCTTTCAAGACTGTCTAGGGACTAAGTTAAACATGAGTACCACTTACATCCTCAAACAGATGGTCAAAGTGAAAGGAGTATTCAAACCATAAAAGATATGTTGAGGGTTTGTGTAATAGATTTTGAGGGAAATTGGGATGATCATTTACCACTAATTGAGTTTTCCCACAATAACAGTTACCACGTGAGTATAGGAATGCCTTCTTACGAAGCCTTACATGGAAGAAAATGTCGATTTCCCCTATGTTGGTAAGAGTTTGTCGAGTAAAAAATATTGGAACCCGAGTTGGTTCAGCGAACCAATGAGACAATTGACCTAATAAGGAAGCGATTAGTGGCAGCCAAGACAGACATCACAAGTATGCTGACCAGTCTAGAATAGACAAAGAATATGATGTTGGAGACTTAGTGTTACTTAAAGTGTCCCCATGAAAGGAATTGATGAGGTTTAGTAAAAATAAGAAGGGAAAGTTAAGTCCCAGATTTATTGGACCATTTGAGATATTGAAGCGTGTTGGGAAAGTAGCTTATGATTTAGCTTTGCCTCCAAACCTTCAGCAGGTGCATAATGTATTACATGTGTCTATATTACGGCAATATAATACGAATGCCAGACATGTGATATAGTATGAGTATATAGAGATCTAACCTAACCTATCCTATGTGGAACAACTAATAGAGATTCTTGATCGGAAGACACAGGTTCTGAGAAATAAAGTTATCAAACTAGTAGGAGTGTCGTGGAGAAACCAGAAGGTTGAAGAGTCGACCTGGAAATTAGAGAGTTCTACGATAGAGAAATATCATCACTAGTATTAAATGAGATTCTGGGACGAAATCCTTTTAAGGAGGAGATACTGTAATAACCTAAAATTTTAAGAGTTTTGAAAAAAAAAGTTTCCGGTGAATACTGAATAGTGCTTTCTTTAAATTTTTGGTGAATAGTGAATAGTATTTTTGTAAATGTCAAAACTTAAAAGATTTCGAAGCCATATTATTATTATATGGAAGAAATAAGTGAATGTAAGTCATATTGTTTTTCGAAAAATTTCAATTCTACTACTAGTTTTGTGCAGAACTAGATATTGGAACATACGCGACATCTGTGAGATTTCAGAGGCGTATGACATGAGGATATTTGTAGTATGTGCTATTAAGTTATCATATATAATAAATATGATACTTCTTATTAAATTAATTCAATAAAATATATTTGAAGTCCTTTCGGAAGCCAGAACAGAGTTTGAGAAACGGAGAAGTGAATAGTATTTCTGCGGGAAAATAGTTTCGTAAATTCTCGAAACAATTAAATAATATTAATTTATTCATTATAAAATATATTATAATCATATAATGAGATTTTAAGTTTTTAAAACTTAGGTGGGACGGAAGAAAAAAGAACGAGGACGAGAGATTAAATCGTTGTCGGGAAACTGCGCGGCTAATATAAAACCCTTTTTAAATAACAAGTCTTCCACCACACACCAAACAAAAAATCACTTTTTACTTTTCCATTTCTTCTTTTTGAAGAAAATTAGCCGAAGCTCCATTGTGGGGGGAAGAAAATCATCATAACTTTCTCATTTCTTACTTAATCGATGAGATTGGTAACTTAAATCGAATGTATAACACTCATCTTGCTTCCTCTTGAATCTTACAAGCACCCATCCATGAAATCTTTAGCTATGATTCAAATATGATGAGAATGAATAGTGTTTTCAGAAATGAAAAATTTTATTTCTTGATTCTAGCCATGTTATGGTTTAGTGGATGATAGTTATAATGTATACATGTTATGGGTGGTATAAAATAAGCTTGGTGAGTCCTAGAAACACATGATTTGCTCCATTGTTTCTAGAGTTCATTTTTCATATTTGTCTTATTTTTAGAGCTTGAGATCATGTAATGTTGTAGTATAAAAATGATTGAGGAGTTGTGTTGCTTGGTTGAGTGAATTGAAGTAGTTAGAAATGGAAAACGTTGTAAACACAAACGTCGTAATGCCCGATTTTCAGAAGCTGTCAACTGTTGTCCAAACCCGAAGGGATTTTTCTTTTTCTTGATTAGTAATTGACTTGGTTGTATAGAGGATAGTATCTAGATCGTTTGCGCGCTAATTTTGTATCATTTAGAGTTACGAGTCAAAAGTTATGACCGATTTACTAAAAGTATCGCATAACTTAGGAACCATGTTAATAACCAATTTTGAGGCTATCATCAAAGTAGCTAGGATGCTTACTTACAGTGACTCTTTTATCTAAGATACTAGGGATGTCAAGGATGACTTCAGAGAAAGATTCGAGTTAATCAGATTAAAACTCAATTTACTAAAAATGTTAGAAGTTGGGTGTTTAAAGTGAGAATTACTAAAAAGTGACTAAGTGCTTATTGTCACTATAAAACGTAGACGTAAGTTGAACATCGAGACTTAATTCCTACAAGAGTTATATATGAAAATTGCTAAGGTATAACATGAGAACATGATGAGCTAAAGAAGTAGTTTAAAACTTGTTGTTACAAGGTACTTCTGAAGTCACGAAAGTGAGTATAAGTCAATAAAGATTATAGAATTCTAAGTACTAATTTGAGATTTTGTGCTTAATTCTTAAGGTATCGTCGAGGAACGAAAACCTACCAACCCTGTAAGAACTCCAGGCAAGTTTTCAAACCTTTTTACCTTTTAGCAAATACTGTTTCATAAAAAGGTTCTGTTGTGTTTGGAATATATTTTCTTACAAACATACATATATGGTTGTATTGTTTAGTATTCATTAATTGTGCTTACTTATCATCTCTGAATCTTATACAGTTAGAGTGTGTATAAGTAGAGAATGAGGAGTATTCTTCGAGTTGAATTTCAGAGATATTGTTCGAGGTTTTGACCAGGAGTTAGTGTGTGAGTTTCTGACAGTTTGTCAACAGAGTCTGGAGAACTTTTCTTCGGAAATGTTTTGGATATTATCAAATACTAAATAAATATTTTATTAAATATCCATTAAATCTTTAAAGTTTATTTATATATTGAAATATTTTAATGAGATGTTTAATATTATTCAAATAATTACTTAACCATCGGGAAATTATTCAGAGTTATTCAAATTGGATCTAAAACCTTCTGAAAATTATTTAGCTATCCAACAATCATTCTGAGAACTTTAGTGATTTTAAAACAACTCCATGGTCGTATGATTTTGAAAACTTCTTGTGTGAGAAATATTTGAGCAAAAAGAGATTATTTGACTATAAGTCAACATGTTCATATAAGATTACTTCCTCATAATTCTGGGAGTTAATCAATCATCTGGTGTTGAAATCTGAGAAGAGAATGAAATATGTTTTTGGACTGAAGTCAATTTCCTTCAAAAAAAATATTAATAGGGACTAGAGATATAAGTGTAAGTGGTTTGTGTACGGCACAGTCCATCATAGCGTAAGAAGCCGAGTGATGAACGGTACAGCAATTAAAGGCCCATGTGTTGCCTGGGGTGATGACCAGTTGAGGATCATCCTTCTACTAGTAGAGAAAGTTACATATCTATTGTACTATACGATTGATCATCGTATACAATAGTGCGTGGTGAATGCTCCATTATAATCCCATTTCTTCCAATTGGAATTTGACATTAACACTGTAATGAAAGTCAAGGTGCTAAGTTACCGATAGTTTTAATGGAAACTGTTGAACTTTCATTGTTTTTACATTATAATGAAAGCCATGGTGCTAAGTTACCGATAGTGTTAATGGAAACTGTTGAATTTTTATTGTTCTTTTCGCGATATCTTGAACTTCTTTCTTAGTGGTTCTTAAATGAATAGTAACCCTATAACTGATACCATCGTAGTAAGTTATCGATAGTGTTGACGAGAGCTTGAGAACTTTTGTGGTGTGTTTAGCAATATCTAGAATTTCTTACTTTTCAACTTGTGGTGTATTATAAATTTCTGTTTCTAAAACTATCTTTTATATTGAGTTAAAATTTCATAAATTAGTTTAATTGCTATTATGACTGGAGTTATTGCTGGGCTACCATAGCTCATTCTTGCATTTTTTAAATTTCCAAACACAACAGCTAGATCAGATGGATTGCATTACTTCAAATTATAACCCTACAGTGAAAGGTAGCTTGACGAAACTTATCCGCATAGTTCGGAAGAAGAAGACAAGATGCCATGATAAAGATGATTTGGTTCAGAGTATCTAAATCTGGTGTAAGAATGATTTATAAGTTGATATGTAATAAATATTATCTTATATAGAATATTATTGGTATATGGTATACTTCTTATTGAAGTTATGCTAGTTTTAAAAGATTTGTGTAAGCAGAGACTGGTTATAGTAAATTATGGTAATTGGGAAATTGTTTCTAAAAATCTAATTTTGAGGATTTTATGGATGAGGTCACAAGTGTGATTTGATTTTGTTGAGAATTGTAATAGTTGATATATGACTTGGGATTCTTATTTCTAGCCCTATAACTTAAAAGATTATTGGGGGTTGGGGTCGCAGATGTATTTTCAGTTATTGTGTGTCTACAGGTGAAATCAGAATTGTTAAATAGGCGGTTTTATGTTGAAAATATCCGCTGTGAAGACCAGATCCATGACCCCGGATTTGGGGACATTACACTAACAATACTACCACACTTATTTATATTACACAAGTATGTTTACAATCTCGAGAATAGTAAAACAAAACTAACTATTCTAGGAATGTTAGTAAACTATCATTCCTATCTGTCTATTTTAATTTTGAAAAATATCTTCTTTTCAGAAAGGATAACTTCCTTCCAATAAACATTCTTAACAACTTTCTGTTTAGACTTAGGAATATATGTTTCCTTTTTGACATGTGAAAGAATTGTAGTCTTGGATTTTGTAAATTTATTATTAATGTGTTGTCTAAGTGTCATGTTATCTTTATTAGCAATCATGCGTTTGAAATAAGCAATCATAGCATTAAAATCACATAACATACAATTTAAAATACCACAAGGTTTACAGCATACATCAATAATAGGCATGTTATTCAAAACTGTAGGTGCCTTAACAGTTTCTACTTCGACTTTATCAGCACTTTTAAAGTTCTCAGTAGAACGATATATGTTGTTACTATTCCTACTATTAACAAATGTATTAGGTCTGTTCACATTATTCTTTATGTCTTTAGCACCTATATCAGGATTGGACGATCTAGAAGTTCCTACATCTTTCACTGGTGTTTTAGGTACACTCTTCTCTTTTTGGACATTAACTCCTTGTATGTCCCTAGCTTGTTCCTCTCTTTTCTTTTCTTCCTCGAGATCCTCTTACTTCATTTCATAAACAATTAAAATAGAGCTCTCAAGATTGGTTCAAATATAGGGGTTATGAAAAGAGGTTTAGGTGTGTCTTTAACAATATGTGGGATACCCTTTCTTCAGTACTTTTTCTGAATGAAGTTATGTTGCTTGACTTTCCTATGGATTGATTGTATTCAAATCCTATTCCAACTTTTTGGTTTATCCCTTATTTGTCAATTAGGTTTTTTACAATATACGAGGAATTCTTATAGGCTCGAACCTTCTTTCTCTCTTCCTCTATTTAATTTCTGAGATAGGCTTCAAATTTAACATAACAACTGACTCTATTGACTTGAAAAGCTAAGTCTTAATTCAGTTTTTTCCACTTGTTTTTTAACTTATTTACAACATCATCTTTATTTTCGAGAATTAGTTTCTTAACTCTATCTCTTGTATCATCTAGTTTTTTACCAAGCAGTTTAAACATTTTAGGGAAAGAGGGATTTACATCTTTTCCACCAGATCCATGACGTGCTGGAGACAGTGATTCCTCGGATGAAGTCATAAAAGCAAGATTTCCTAGCTCTTCCTCATCATCCTTGTCTAAGTCATCCCCGATTTTTCCCTCTATTAGATAAGACTTGCCTTGATGCTTTTTCACGAGTGCATCATACTTTTCCTTGAGCTCTTCATAAGACTCTCTATTCTTCCTTGTTTCGACTTTTTACATTCAATTGCAAAGTGGCCTAGCACATTGCAGTTGAAGCAACGAAACTTGCTGCTATCAACTAAGCTAGACTTGTAGCCACTTTTTGATACTGCTGTAGAAGACCATCCTTTTTGGAACCTTCCAAAATTTAGTTTAACTCTGTATGAGGAGTTTCTTCGGAATCTCATGTTTTCAAATCTCCTAGTAACCATAGCTAGAGATTCATCTTCTAGCTGATCTAATTCTTCCAAAGAGTAGAACTCACCATCTTCTTGTTTATATAAAGTATCTCCAATTTCTGGAACCACATACTCCATTGAATTATTTGAAGGTACAGCAGCCCTTACTTCCATTTTCTATGGTGCTTCCACTATCAGTGCTTTGGAGGAACTCATAACCTTACCTCTTCCATACATTTCTCTGGTCTGGATCTGTTCCAATTCACATGTCTTTAATAATTCATAGAGTCTTTCTAGGGTTACCTCATTCATGTCCCTAGACTCCCCGACTGCTGCGATACTGTGTTCCAGATGTTCGGGTAAAGTTAGCAAAAACATCATGTTGACCTCCTAGTTCTTATAATATTTCCCAATTAGGTTGAGCTCGTTTATCAATTTATTCAATCTCTCAAACACTTCAAAGATACCTTCACCAGGGTTGGATCTAAATTGCTCGTACTAGGAGGTCAGGATCTCCAGTCTATTCTCTTTGACTTCTTCAGTCCCTTCGTTGATAATCTCTATTGTATCCCAGATCTATTTGGCTTTTTACAATTTACCACGTGATTCTACATGACGTAGTCTAGGGATTCTATCAATATGATTTTGAGATTGTTTTGCAGGGACTCAACTTCTTTTTTTTCATCTGTATAGTCAGTTGGACTTTTTAGAAACTGTCTATGAGGAATTACGATCCCAGCTATCCTGTGTTTGAGAATAACTGTTATTGGGGGTTCAACACTATTGGCCAAAATTAATGCATACTTGGGATTGACAATCTCAATGAATAGTAGCATTTTGTGCTTCCATAAATTGTAGTGATCTTTATTAAATTGTGGAATTTTAATGATTGACACTTTTTGTGTACTCATCTTTAATAAGATTAAAAATTAAGTGTTAAAAAAAATATTTTAATTTTTGACTTAAAATAATTTTTGATCAAAATTTGTTTTTTTAAAAAAAATATTTCGAATTTTTTTTTTTCAAATTAAAAATAATTTTTGAGATCTGTATGAGTTGCGGAATATTTGGTTCGGATCTGATATTAAAAATATCAACCAGCTCTGATGCCAATTGTTGGTCCCTAATATTGTAGAGGGGAGGGGGGTTGAATACAATATCTAAATTTATCACGGATTTTTGGATTTAAAATAATATTTTAATTAATCATGAAATATTGATTTTAATGAAATACTGTTCAAGTAGAAGATATAATTTTTAACTTGAAAAGTATTACAAAATTGATCTAATGAAAAGTGTATATAATTGATAAAGTGTTCTAGAACGATTTCGACATGAAGTGTTCGGGTTTAACAATTATATTCCAAACTTGCACAGAAATTTATGAATATTTCAATGCATATAAATTTCTGAAATTTGAATATTTTTCAATCACACAAATAATGAAGTCATTCTCTTCATATTTATAGAGGAAAATGCTGACATGACTTTTGAATAAAACTTATTAAAAAAATTAAAAGACTTTATAAATAAGCCTGCAAAACTTTTTGAATAAATTGGGCAAGACTTTTAAAACTCGGTAAGACTTTTCATTTTTCGTTAATACTTTTGAAAATTCTTATTCATTCAGGTCGGTAAGACTTTTAAAATGTCTTACCGATTTAATTAGGTAGAACTTTCTAAATTAAAGCAGCAAAACTTTCTTTAAATGATAAATTAAAATGTTCTTTTAACTTAATTAATTCTACCAATTCTTAATTAAATAATTTATAAATTAAATTAATTCAAGGTGAATTAATTTAAGTAAAATTAAATAATTAATTAACTTTGGATAGTAGAATTAATTTAACTTCTTCACTACACCACCACTTTAGATTTGACTTGAATCTTTCTGTCTTCTGTCTGAAAATCACTTGAGCTAGGTCATAAATATTTATTAAATTAGTTGATATACAAATGTACTGTCTGGTTCATTTGTGTCATACTAAATAAATATTCTTCACATGTTAACTTTAATAGCTGTGATTTTCTGTCTTGTTCTTGCTTCTAGTTTTGTATTCAATATTTTCTTTTCCTGGAATCTTCTTGTAGTAGCCACTTAGAATCTCCTATATCTTCTGAACTCTTCTGAAGTACTACTTCTTTATTTTCCACTAAAGATGGACGGGTTATCGCGGACGGTTATCTGGGTTAATAATGGTCAGATTCGGTCGGGTTTAGCCATTATAGTCGGTTAAGGTGGTTAGTTTTGTCTGCAATGTTTTTTTTAAAAATGTTGCTCTGCTACTGAGCCTACTATACCATTTTTCATTCCATTCAAACCATCCCTATACCATTCATACCATAAACCAATAACAATAATCAATTTAATAACCAATACCAATAACAAATCCAATAACCAATACCAATAACAAATCCAATAACCAATACCAATAACAATAACCAGTAAACCAACAAGTTCAGTGAAATAAATTCTAAAAAACCAACAATAACAAGTTTTAATATTCAACCAACAATGACAAGTTCAAAAAAACTTTAAAATTAACCATTCATGTCATCATCGCCGCCTCCATCGCAGCCACCATTTTCCACCTCCACCGTCGCCTCCATCTCCCTCATCATGGTCTTCATCGCCCTCATCATGCCCTTCATCGCCTTGTTGAGCCCTCCTTATCACCTACATAAAACAAAAAATTAGTAGTATATTTTTGATATGGGTAAAAAATAGCCCTAAGGAAATAATAAATATAGCATTTATTATTTCATTTATTAGACCTAGCTTGGTTCACAGGTTTGGCCCTTGAAACGAACAAGAAAAATAAATCAAAGGATCAACTGGATTTGTAAGTCCAGCCCACAAGCTCTGTTGAAGCCATAGGCCTATTAAGCCTTTGTTATTAATTAATTTTATAATTAATTAATATAGGCTCAGTAAAGGCCCAAGAAGCCTGTTGAAGGCCCTCATCCTAGAAGGATCTAGAAACCCTATTTATTAATTAATTTCACCACAATTAAAGGCTTGAAGAGTCATACGAGACCCCTCAACTGTGGAAGTCTCTAGAAGCCCAATCTCGAAGATAAATCTCACTTGCAAGAGTCCAACGAGGGCTCTCATTCCTAAGAGGTTTCAACAACCTTGTCACTAAGAGACTTGGCCACCAAGTCTCCTATTTCTAATCTAATTTCAAGGCCCTCGTGTGCCTATATAAAGGGCCTAACCCCTCAACATTAGAACTACGTTATTGGCTTGATTCTCACACACATTGAGATACGTAGACAATTAACGAGGACCCGAGATAATCACGAAACGTTAACGCAACCATTAAAGCTTGAAGCTCCCCAAAACCCTAGCATTAATTGCATATTAAATACAACTCATTTTTAATCCATAATATTTGGCATCGTCTATGGGAAGAAAATAGCAACCATGACAAGAACACCAAGTACCGCAAGCACATTCGAAGGAGAGATCCCTGACACCACTGTTGATACCAATGTTCCTCTTATAACAACTCAGGAACAAGGAGTTGTTGTCCCAACCACCTCCATTGTGGACCCTGAGGCCAATGTGAAGGGTTTCGTGACACAAACGCAGCGGAATAAACGCGAAAAATAAATCAAAATAGCGAAACCCTCCGCAGGATCCATGCGAAAATAAAAGATTTAATTCGGAGATAAAGAATAAATACCTTTAGAAGCTTTAACAGTTCATTAATGGAAGATTAATGGAGGTCCAAAGCTTGTTTAATCACCACGTATCCCGCTCTCGCGATCTACGCTCTACGGTATCCACACGAACACTTTTCATGAAGGATTGATGTGTACTAGCACCCGAAAACTTCTTCTCTCTCTATCTTCCTCCTCTCTCAGAGCGGCTAGGGTTTTTGTAAAATCTCTATTTTATTAAATCAGCCCATAAAGAGATTATATAGAGAGAGGAATAAGTTTTCTAATTATAATTAATACTAATCCAAAATTCTAAATTATTTAATTAAGTCTCACTTAATTAATTAATTATTAATTTTAGAATTAGTTTAAGTAATTCATTTATTCTATTTATATAATTAATTAAGTCATACTTAATAAATATCATAAATAAAATAAATTACTTATTTAATTTAAATTCATAATTTAAATTATTTCTCCTTCAAGCGTTCTTTGTGTGTGACCCTGTAGGTTATTATTACGTTGGTAACAATTTTAATATCTAATTAAAATTGTAAACAATGAGCGGCATCTAGTAATACATCATTGCTACCCAAGTAATAATAATAAATCGATGATTCAATTAAGCCTTTCGTGAATAATGTTCCATATAATATAATCCCTTTAATCTTGATATTATAGATTAAACTCAAGGCATGTCTCGTGTCATCCTCTTCATAATTTAATCTTTATTTTCTTGATCGATGAGTAGACTATTAAAATCAAATCAACATTTGAGCACGGCCGTGCATTTCATAGTCTCACTCAAACAAGAGGCCAATAATATCACTCCTAAAATTAGGAGGATTAAATCCCATCTAGATCATTCATATTTCTCATACGATTCATAATATACCCAATGTCCACTTTTATCATCACCCGGTCAAAGGTAACTTTTAATGTAATCAAAGTATATTAATTCTCGTATAGAAATATAATGATTTCAGGTCTAAGGATCATTACACCATTATCACAGTGAGAATTACTTATGACACTTACTTAACATGTAGAATCTCACGGCGGGTCATTCCAGTGCCATGCATTGATACATGCACTTATGTTCTTGACTTTAGTATCCCCATACCTATGACCAATGAGATGTGGTCATCTGTCAAGAAACATACTAGTCTTTGTGCATTATTATTGTCCTTAAATAATAATACTCGACTAGGGAATTTTAGGAATAAGATACTATTCATATAATCTCATTTTTAAGTCACATACTTAAAGATATATAATACGTATCAAAATTCCAAGGACATTTATTATGCTTTCAATTTATTACGCAGTAAATAAAACATAATAAATAAATAATGATCAATAAAACATAATCCTTAATAATAAATATTTTCCTTAAAATATAAAAAGTATTGTCTCTAGAGCACAATTACTAACAATCTCCCACTTGCACTAGAGCTAATTACCCAAGTATCCAATACTCATGGAATTAGTGTGACTTTCGTGCTTCTGCTGCGACAAAGCCTTAGTCAGTGTGTCTGCAATATTATTATTAGTATACACTTTACATATATGTATATCTCCTTAATCATTAATCTCATTAATTAGGTGATATCTCCTAAGTACATGCCCAAACAGCCTCCTTGGCTGCTTCACAAGCATCAATATACTCAGGTTCTATTGTAAAATCAACAATTGTCTTTGCTGTGAACCATTCCAGCATACAACATCTCAATAAAACACAAAGCCAGACAGAAACATTAAATTATCGTTATCTGTCTAGAAACCAGTATCACTGAAACCTCTTACAACTAGCTTCACATCTCCTCCATATAACAAGAATGAATCTTTAGTCCTCTTTAAGTACTTAAGAATATTCTTGACTGTCGTCCAGTGACCTTCACCTGGATTAGATCGGTATCTACTCATCATGGTTAAAGCATACGAGACATCAGGACAAGTACATATCATTGCATACATTATAAAACCAATTGCTGACGCATATGGAATTTTACCCATGCAGTCCCTATCATCCAATGATTTAGGACAAATTTTATTTTGAGATCACTATCCCATGAGACATTGGGACATATCCATTTTAGTCTCTTTGCATTTGAAATCGATGCAAAACTTTGTCAATGTATGTACTCTAAATTAGGCCGATCAATCACCTTAATCTATCTCTATAGATCTCGATCCCTAATATATATGTCACATCGCCTAAGTCTTTCATTGAGAAATTATTTCTCAACCAAGTCTTCACAGTCTGTAGAGAAGGAATGTCATTCCCTATTAGTAATATATCATCAACATATAATACTAGGAATGTCACATGGCTCCCACTAAACTTCTTGTAAACACAAGTTTCATCTTCATTCTGAATAAAGTCAAACTCTTTTTGACTGTTTCATGAAAACAAATGTTCCATCTCCTCGAGGCTTGCTTTAATCCATAAATGGATCGACGCAACTTATATACATTTCCAGCATCCTTTAGATCAACAAAACCCTTAGGGTGTGTCATGTACACATCCATATCTTCTTCAAGGCTCTCATTTAAGAAAGCGGTTTTGACATCCATTTGCCAGATTTCATAGTCATAGTAAGCAGCTATAGCAAGCAAAATCCTGATGGACATGACCATAACAACTGGTGAAAAGGTCTCATCATAGTCAATACCATGAATTTTCTTAAAACCTTTTGCCACCAATCGTGCCTTATAGGTCTGTATATTAGCATCCATGTCAGTCTTCTTATTGAAAACCCACTTGCACCCTATAGGTTTTACCCCTTCAGGTGGATCAACCAAAGTCCATACTTGATTAGTATACATGGATTCCATCTCAGATTTAATGGCATCCAGCCATCTCTTAGAATCTGGAGTGTTTATAGTACCTAGGTAGGTGAGAGGCTCATCTTCATCTACAAGTATCACATCACCATCTTGAGTCAAGAGAAATCCATATTATCTCTCGGGCTCATGGCGAATCCTACTAAACCTACGAACACCTGTGTTTCTTGAGCAGTATTATTTTTCTTGTACATTCTACTCAGGTTCCTCCACTGGTTCAACGTTATCATGTGGGTCTCAAACTTCATTGAGATCTATTATCCTCCCACTGTCTCTCAGCAGTTCGAGCAACAAACACTTTGTTCTCGGAAGGATTATAGAAAGAATAACCCCTTGTTTCAGTTGGGTATTCCATAAAATTACATTTGTCTGATTTTGGTCCTAGCTTGTCAGAGATTAGACGTTTCACAAACGCTTCACATCCCTAAAATTTTATAAATGACATGCTGTGACGTTGCTCAGTCCATATCTCATAAGGAGTCTTTTGAACCAATTTAGTAGGAACACAGTTAAGTGTATGTGGAGCCGTTTCCAGGGTGCAACCCCAGAAACTAATTGGAAGATTCATTGACTCAACATTGATCGCACCATGTCCAACAAGGTGTGATCTCTCCTATCAAAAAAAAAAACTTTTCTTTGATATTTTCTACTTCATCTTTATAGTCTTTGAACTTTTCAAATGATTCGGATTAGTTTTTCAAAAGATACATATATCCGTATCTACTAAAATAATTAGTAAATTTTATGAAGTTAATAAAATCTACCTTTTGTCATCGTACACATATGACCACATACATCACTATGTATAAGTCATACCCATTCAATGATCCCTTCACCATGTCCGGTAAAAGGAGCTTTAGTCATTTTACCAAATAAACCAAGATTCGCATCCTTTTGTATGATTCATAATCAAACTTATCCATGAATGCATCCTTATGTATTCTGAAAATGCGTTTCTTATTAATACGGCCTCAACAACAGTGCCAAAGGTAATATTTGATTTGAGTCACTTTAGAACATATAAATTGTTAACATTATAAGGCTCATCATCAAAATAGAATAAACAACTATTGTTATAAAATGAAAAAGCCTTTCTTGTCCAAACAAGAAACTGAAATAATGTCTCTGCCAATTGCAAGCACGCTATAACAATTATTAAGTTCTAAATTTTCCTTATAGGCCAAAATTTAAGTAACGAGTTCCTCGAACCAGAGCAACTATCTTTACTCCAATTCCAACCCGATACCTTAAGCTTGACCCTTATTGATCATCATCTTCCGATCTTCCAATTAAGCATGACAGTTTAATTTTCAGTCTCCCAACTTTCCACAGAAGTGACAATCGTCTTCTTTATCAACACCTCATTCAGACTTTAGAGTCTGTTTTAGGGATTGGACTTTGGTTTGACAACGGAACTAGATCAAATCTTCTTCTTGCCTTTCCATTTTCCTTTCCCTTTTGCATTCCCTATGTTTACCATCAATATAGTAGTAGTTCATGCATTTATCATATTACTTTCAGCAGTTCTCAACATGCTTAGCAACTCAATGGGTGTTTTACCAATCTTATTCACTTTATTGTTCATAACAAAATAAGAATAATATTTGTCCAGAGATTGTAAGATCAAATCTAATTGTCTCCAGACCAATCTGGAAACCCAAAATATCAATGGTATTCATTATACCCTATAATTTTTAGAACATGTGGTGTAACCGGGTCTCACTCTCCCTACTTGTAAGTGTATATTGCCCTTTCAAATATATCTTGTGCTCAATCGTTTCATAAGCATCTATATGCTTGTATTGCTTCTTAAGCTCAGCACATATATTTGCGAGCATTAGACATGAAACATCAGTCACAACATCAATTTGCTTCCAATAAGCACTATGATTTGCACATGTTACATTCTCAACTTTAAGAGCAGGGGAAGAGATTTGACTAATATCGTGGTGCCCGAGGACGATCCTCAAGCTCCTATGGCAGTCAAGGAAATATATTCTCGTCAACTTGTCCTTCTCAAGAACTGATCGCATAGAGAAGTTGTTTGTGTTTATCATTTGATATCTACAATATTAAAGTGCATAAAATAAACTAGATTGCAAATTTAATATTAATTATGTTTAAGTGATTATGGTATATCATCATATACCTCCCACTATTTTTATCAAACTAATAGCCCTTACTATTAATTTGGAAAGTATATCCCATAATTCTTTCTAGTGAGCCAAGATCCATATTTCGTCATGTCCTAAGTCAACCACTGGAAGTCCTTAGAAAATGATTATTTAGGTAGACAACAGTTGTCAATTATATCATATATAATTCTTGGATAGTTTGGTGAACAACGATTGATCTTATCTATCTAATAGACTTTTAACCAAACTCCATGCTTCTAAGTTCATAATAGTTGAATATAACCGTTTATTTTCACTTATTATGACGACTCAGTTAAGTTAGACCCAATGATACAACGGCCGAATATAACCGTTTATATTCGTCGCATCTCACCACGATAGATAGGAGTCCCCTGCCACTGACAGTCCTTCCCCTTATCGATCTAGGATTCGATGAGTGTTCATTCATTGGAAAGCATCCGAGTAAAACTTAATATTTTGTTAAGGGGTTTTAGAAAATTTATAACGATCATGATCACATCATAAAGAGATCCTCAATTTTTCCTTGAACCAAATATTTCAAATCGACATCTTAAATTGTTCATTTCCCAGGTAGATGGAGGATACCAATGGTCACACTTAAAACCCATCAGCCTTACGAATACGCATATCCGCTTTTGTCAGAAAATCTCAATTATAGATATCAAAAATCCATATTTAATTCCGTGTTTTAAAAATCCATATTTCATAAACACAAGAATCTCATGATCGTTTGTTAATTTTAAAATCTTGAATCGTTACAGATTTTATCTTGTTTAAGCAAACATGGCATGGGTGTCGTATCTAATACATACATGATTAATCAATATTAAGCATGCATCTTAATTATATCTACGCATACATACCAATACATGCAATCATATACATATATGTAATGTGCGTAAATTAAACGTGTTTGGTTATGGCCCCATCCTATATGATATTTCCAAGCTAATGGAAATATCAAGGTCAGTCTATGGTGGTTTTAAAAATACTATCTATTACATGTCTTCTTTCTTCATTGCTCCATCATCCTCTTTTGGATCGCCTCCTTGCTTGCAAGTCTTCATTGATAATTACATTGAATAATAAAAATAAAACTATTCTAATGAAATTACAAGAAGAACTCGAGTTACATTCGAGATAATTAAATTACAATAAATAAACGACATGCAAGTCGTATTTAGAAACCAAAACCATAAATCAAAACCACTATCCTATGGGTCTTTAGGCCATAACCATCCACCATGCTATCATATAACACATATAATATATCTCATATTATATAATCATATCATATAATCATATATAACAAATTTCGAAATTTCAGAAAATTAAAAACAGATTTCTGAAGACAATAAATCGCTATTTCGAGGCCCTTAACGACGTCAAACGCCTTACAGACCCGTCGGTGATAGCTTTGCTATCAGTTTTGTTCATTGGCCCGATTCCAGTCAGAAAACACATATCGTTTGCGAAAATTGGATACGGCAGTCAGATTTCTCCAAATCTGACGGTGTTTCAGAAATCGTATCATATACAATTCTCATAACAAAAACAAGCATATATCATATATACATATACAGAGATATATACAATCATCATATGATTATACATTACATGAATATCATATATTCATAATATATACATACATATACTCAAAATTTTAAAAAATCAAATAATTTTCAGAAAATCATAAATCACCGTTTTGGAGGCTGTAACGACATCTAATGGCTTACAGACGCAGAGCTGACTATGTCAGTATTGCTCAGTGACCCGATTCCAGTCAGAAAACACATATCGTTTACGAAAATCAGACAACGGACACAGATTTCAGAAAATCAACGGCAGCCGTTTCAGAATTCGTATCGAATACGATTCCCATAATAAGAACAAACATGTATCATATACATACATCAACACACATAATCATCACATGATTATATATCATAAAATATCATATATTCATAATATATATAAACATATACATATTGTATCAATATAAAATCATGATAGATCGCATACATGCTTATATATCAAAAACTGTTAAGCACATAACCGAATTAAAACGTTTCGCAAGTAGCTCTGATGCCATTGAAGGGTTTCGTGACACAAACGCAGCGGAATAAACGCGAAAAATAAATCAAAATAGCGAAACCCTCCGCAGGATCCATGCGAAAACAAAAGATTTAATTCGGAGATAAAGAATAAATACCTTTAGAAGCTTTAACAGTTCATTAATGGAAGATTAATGGAGGTCCAAAGCTTGTTTAATCACCACGTATCCCGCTCTCATGATCTACGCTCTACGGTATCCACACGAATACTTTTCATGAAGGATTGATGTGTACTAGCACCCGAAAACTTCTTCTCTCTCTATCTTCCTCCTCTCTCAGAGCGGCTAGGGTTTTTGTAAAATCTCTATTTTATTAAATCAGCCCATAAAGAGATTATATAGAGAGAGGAATAAGTTTTCTAATTATAATTAATACTAATCCAAAATTCTAAATTATTTAATTAAGTCTCACTTAATTAATTAATTATTAATTTTAGAATTAGTTTAAGTAATTCATTTATTCTATTTATATAATTAATTAAGTCATACTTAATTAATATCATAAATAAAATAAATTACTTATTTAATTTAAATTCATAATTTAAATTATTTCTCCTTCAAGCGTTCTTTGTGTGTGACCCTGTAGGTTATTATTACGTTGGTAACAATTTTAATATCTAATTAAAATTGTAAACAATGAGTGGCATCTAGTAATACATCATTGCTACCCAAGTAATAATAATAAATCGATGATTCAATTAAGCCTTTCGTGAATAATGTTCCATGTAATATAATCCCTTTAATCTTGATATTATAGATTAAACTCAAGGCATGTCTCGTGTCATCCTCTTCATAATTTAATCTTTATTTTCTTGATCGATGAGTAGACTATTAAAATCAAATCAACATTTGAGCACGGCCGTGCATTTCATAGTCTCACTCAAACAAGAGGCCAATAATATCACTCCTAAAATTAGGAGGATTAAATCCCATCTAGATCATTCATATTTCTCATACGATTCATAATATACCCAATGTCCACTTTTATCATCACCCGGTCAAAGGTAACTTTTAATGTAATCAAAGTATATTAATTCTCGTATAGAAATATAATGATTTCAGGTCTAAGGATCATTACACCATTATCACAGTGAGAATTACTTATGACACTTACTTAACATGTAGAATCTCACGACGGGTCATTCCAGTGCCATGCATTGGTACATGCACTTATGTTCTTGATTTTAGTATCCCCATACCTATGACCAATGAGATGTGGTCATCTGTCAAGAAACATACTAGTCTTTGTGCATTATTATTGTCCTTAAATAATAATACTCGACTAGGGAATTTTAGGAATAAGATATTATTCATATAATCTCATTTTTAAGTCACATACTTAAAGATATATAATACGTATCAAAATTCCAAGGACATTTATTATGCTTTCAATTTATTACGCAGTAAATAAAATATAATAAATAAATAATGATCAATAAAACATAATCCTTAATAATAAATATTTTCCTTAAAATATAAAAAGTATTGTCTCTAGAGCACAATTACTAACACAATGATGGAACGGGAGTTCCCTCAAATCATGTTCTCACATTCTCTAATGCACTGCTGTTGCAGCCCATCAATGATGCCATCAAGTGTCGGGCGTTCCCTCAAACCCTCTGTGGTATGGCTCAAAGGTGGTTTAGTCGTCTACCCCCTAACTCTGTTGGGTCATTCAAAGATCTAAGCAGGGCCTTTGTTGGTCAGTTTATCAGCAGCAAGACTCGTGAGAAGAGCTCAGCTTCACTAATGAATATGTATCAGGTAAAGAATGAATCCTTGAGGGACTATATGAACAGATTCACTAAGGAGGCCTTGAAGGTCCCTGATCTAGACCATAATGTAGCTATGATAGCCTTACAACAAGGGATCTAAGATGAGAACTTCAGGAGGTCTTTAACCAAGAGGTCTCCAGAAAGTATGAATGAGCTCTAAGAGAGAGCTGAAAAGTATATCAGGGTTGAGGATTGTTTGAAAAAGACTACCAACTCGTTTAGAAACGAGTGGAGTAGTAAAAAATGTAAGCAAGATCAGTATGATGTCGAGGATGAGTACGATGTTGAGGATAAGTATCCTAGAACTATCAAAGACTCCGACTATACCTCGAGCACGGTTGGCCAAGGGCCAAGGTTCACCGAGTATGCAAGGCTAAACTTGCTAAGAAGTGAGATCCTGATGGACATTGAGAAAGACAGGGAAGTTCAATGGCCAAAGCCACTAAAGACTGATCCTAAGAAGAGGAATCAGAATCTGTATTGCAAGTTTCACAAGGATGTTAGGCATGACACATATAATTGTAGGCAATTGAAAGATGAGATTGAGTTCTTGATCAGAAGGGGAAAATTCAGAAAGTTTATCAAAGAAGTGGATAGAAACAACAATGATAATCGACACTATAATGAACAACGAAGGGATTATGATGACTGTGATAAGAAGATACAACCTCAAGGCCCAGTAATAAACGTGATCTCTGGAGGTCCAACAGCGGCCGGGACTTCAAGAAACTCAAGAAAGGCTTATGTCCGGCAAGTTCTATAACTTGTGGGGGAAGCACCAAAGAGTTCTAGGAGCGAAATATCAATTTCTTTTGATGATTCTGATTTGAAAGGGGTGAACTTCCCCCATGATGACCCGTTGGTCATAATACCTGTGATAGGAAACTCTTCGGTAAAACGAATCCTGGCAGATAGTGGAGCTTCAGTAGACATACTGTTTCATGATGCCTATCTCAAAATGGGGTACACCAGCTCTCAACTTACTCCCTCTAACATGCCTATATATGGGTTCAATGGGGTCGAATCTAAGGTAGAGGGAATAGTTCGATTGCCTGTGACTATAGGGTAGGAGCCCCATAAGTTCACTCAAGTGTTGAACTTCCTCGTGATCAAGGTTATGTCCTCTTACAATGGGATCCTCGGAAGAACAGGGATACATGCGTTCCAGGATGTTGCCTCAACTTACCACCTCAAACTTAAATTTCCAACTAGAAATAGAGTTGTTGTGGAGAAAGGAGACCAGAAGATGGCAATGAGATGTTATGTAGCCTCGTTAAGGTCTGACGGAGTCGGGGGGCAAGTACTCCCGATCGAAGGCGCGGATACGTGAAAGTAGTAGACAACTCCTTCAGGAGTTATACTGTGAAGGATTATTAAGTAGAAATAAGGTTCTATGAAACCACTAGGAACCAAGAAGTTTTTACCCCAAGTGGAAAATAGCTTGTTATTATGTAACGGTGGAACCCTCTTTGACTTGAAGATATACTTTAAGATATTTTAATAAAAGTTTATTTAATATCCTTGAACTCTCTTGTTATGTTATTATTAAACACAAAAATAACTTTGTACCAAAGCACATAACGTAAAAATGCAAAAGTGAATGCATGGACGTAATAAGAGTGCCGAGTACTGAAGGGGTTCAAGGTACGAGAATAAAAGATAAAAGCCACGCATGGCCAACGCGGGTAGTAAACGGTAAAGCCTTGAGGGGCTTGGGTAAAGATGAAGGATTCCCCAAGAAATCCTAAATTGAAGGAAACCAAGGTTTAGAAACCCATCAATTATGTCAGTAAGATTCTGCATGGCGCAGAATTGAATAACTGAAAGATTGAGAAATTTGCTTTAGCATTGATAATGGCTTCAAGAAAGCTACGCCTATACTTCCTGACGCACATCAATGAGGTCTTAATAGGCCAGCCCCTTGGAAGCACAATTTGACCTCAATCCGGGTCTATGGGAGGTCAAACCTTGAAGGTCTCATCAACCTCAATCCCATTTGACCTGGATGAGGAATTAGGCTTTTGTTCGACCTTATTCCAGGTCTATGGGAGGTCAAACCTCGTAGGGCTCATCGATCTCATTCCAAGTCGAAAATTACAAAGCCTTGAAGCCCCAAGACACTTTGACCTGGGAGGAAAAATGAGTGTTAATTCGACCTCATTCTAGGTCTATGGGAGGTCAAACCTTGAAGGTCTCATCGACCTCAATCCCATTTCGACCTGGGAAGAAAAATGAGTGTTAATTCGACCTCATTCTAAGTCTATGGGAGGTCAAACCTTGAAGGTCTCATCGACCTCAATCCCATTTCGACCTAGGTGAGGAATTAGGCCTTTGTTCGACCTCGATCCAGGTCTATGGGAGGTTAAACCTTGAAGGACACATCGACCTCAATCCATCCCCTTGGAAGTGAAATTTGACCTGGGCTTGAAATTGAGGTTTATTAGACCTCAATCCAGGTCTATTCGATATATGGCTCAAACTAGGTTTGAGACCCCTCAAGTCACTCAAACTAGGTTTGAGACCCCTCAAGTCAGTTAGACGAGGTTTGAGACCCCTCAAGTCACTCAAACGAGGCCTGAGGTCCCTCAAGCTAGTTAAATTCGACATGGGCTTGAAATTGAGGTTTATTAGACCTCAATCCAGGTCTATTTGGCCTGATCCTCAAACGAGGTTTGAAACCCCTAAAGTCAGTCAGACGGGGTTTGAGACCCTTCAAGTCTGTCAAACAAGGTTTGAGACACCTCAAGTTAGTCAAACGAGGTCTGAGACCCCTCAAGTCAGTCAAACAAGGTTTGAGACCCTTCAAGTCTGTCAAGCGAGATTTGAGACCCCTCAAGTCACTCAAACGAGGTTTGAGGCCCCTCAAGCTAATCAAATTCGACCTGGGCTTGAAATTTTGGTTTATTAGACCTCAATCCAGGTCTATTTGACCTACAGCCTAAACGAGATTTAAGACCCCTCAAGTCAGTCAAACGAGGCACGAGGTCCTTCAAGTCACTCAAACGAGGTTTAAGGCCTCTCAAGCTAGTCAAATTTGACCTAAGCTTGAAATTGAAGTTTACTAGACCTCAATCCAGGTCTACAAGAATATAAAAACATGAATTATTATTATTATTAATAATAATAATCCAGATTGGACTTTATTTGAATAAAATTTTATTATTTAATAATAATAATAATAATAAAATCTGGGTTAGACTTTATTCGAATAAAATTTATCCGAGTGGGACACCTCATTTTATCCGAGTAGGACACCTGTGAATCGAGGAATTATTTATCCAAAAAATTAATTGGGTAAAAATAAAAATTGTTATTATTTAATAATAATAATAATAATAATAATAATAATAAAATCTGGATTGGATTTTATTCGAATAAAATTTATCCAAGTGAGACACCTCATTTTATCCGAGTAGGACACCTCTAAATCGAGGAATTATTTATCCAAAAATTAATTGGATAAAAATAAAAATTGTTATTATTTAATAATAATAATAATAAAATCCGGGTTGGACTTTATTCGAATAAAATTAATCCGAGTGGGACACCACATTTTATCCGTGTAGGACATCTCTGAATCAAGGAATTATTTATCCAAAAATTAATTGGGTAAAAATAAAAATTGTTATTATTTAATAATAATAATAATAATAAAATCCGGGTTGGACTTTATTCGAATAAAATTTATCCTAGTGGGACACCTCATTTTATCCGAGTAGGACACGTTTGAATCGAGGAATTATTTATCCAAAAATTAATTACGTAAAAATAAAAATTGTTAATATTTAATAATAATAATAAAATCCGGGTTGGACTTTATTCGAATAAAATTTATCCGAGTAGGACACCTCTGAATCAAGAAAATATTTATCCAAAAATTAATTGGGTAAAAATGGAAATTATTATTATTATTTAATAAAAATAATAATTTTCGGGTTGGACTTTATTCGAACAAAATTTCATCCGAGTTGGACACTTCCAAATTCGGAATCCAATTATCCCAAAATAAATATTATTATTTATTAATGATATTTGGAAAAATTGAAAAAAAATAATAAAGAAATTTGAATTGATCGACCTCGAATGAGGCCGAAGATCGACCTTAAAGCTACATTCGACCTCAACACAGAATGACCTGCTAATTCGACTTGTCGACTTGGGTGGCCAAACTGTTAAATGGTCACCCAAGTTTGGCACAACTTACGAAATGCCCTCTGAAATTTATAAACTTACGAATTCTCCACTGAAGTTTGAAAACTGAAGATAACTCCCTTGAAGTTTATAAACTTACGAATTCTCCCCTGAAATTTAAAAACTGACGATAACTCCCCTGAAGTTTATAAACTTACGAATTCTCCCCTGAAGTTTCAAAGTTGACGATTACTCCCCTGAAGTTTGTAAATTGACAAATCAAGCCCTGCAAAATTACAAGTTAATCCCTGATGGAAAAATACTCGTGGGTACATAAAAAAATCCTAAAAATATTAGGAATATTACAAAAAATAATTGTGAGCATCATAAGATCCCCAAAATATTTGGGGAAAATTTAGAAACACATGTGGGTGATACAAAATCATGAAAATTGATTAAAAATGGAAGATAATCATGAAATTTGACGGTCGAAAATGAAGCCCAAGCCAAGGTGGCATATTTTTTCTCAAAGCACCATTCGACTTCAAATGAGATCGAAAATCAATCACTACAGCCATTCGACTACAATGGATAACGGATCTTTAACTCGACCTCAACGAGGTCGAATTCGATCCCAGAATTAAGTTTCGACCTCAATATCCAATTGAGGCCTAGTTCGACCTCAATCAAGGTCGAACTCCACTCCAGCCTCATGTTTTGACTTCAAAGAGCCATTAAAGCCAAATTCGACCTCAATCGAGGTCGAAATAAACCTCATGCTCATGTATCAACCTCAAGGGATTTTTAAGTCTAATTCAACCTCAATCGAGTTCGAATTCGACCTCAGTCACGTAATCAACCTCAATGTGGTTTTCCTGTTATTATCGACTTCAATCGAAGTCAATTTCGACCTTGATTCCTCATATCGACCTGGGAATGCATTTCAAGTCTTGTTCGACCTTGATCAAAGTCGATTTTGACCTCGATTCTCCATATCGACCTGGGAATGCATTTCAAGTCTTGTTCGACCTCGATCGAAGTTGATTTCAACCTTAATCCCCAAATCGACCTAGGGTTGAAATTGAACCCTTGATCGATCTCGATCCAAGTCGATTTGAGGTAGGCCTGCGAGAAACTCATCTGTGCTGACTTTGCTAGAAATAAAGTCCGTAGGGGACCAATTTATATAATATTGATTCTTTATAAGAATTAATAATAGAAGGCCTGAGCCCAAAAGTCGAGATAAAATTGACTAAAATGAGTCAAAAGCCCGATAAGACAATGAAAACCCTTTGTAAAAGTTTTACAAAAACTCACGAAATTTTCCCAAAAGTGGGGAGGCAAATGATATGGGTAAAAAATAACCCTAAGGAAATAATAAATATAGCATTTATTATTTCATTTATTAGACCTAGCTTGGTCCATAGGCTTGGGCCCTTGAAACGAACAAGGAAAATAAATCCAAGGATCAACTGGATTTGTAAGTCCAGCCCACAATCTCTGTTGAAGCCATGGGTGCATTAAGCATTTGTTATTAATTAAATTCTTAATTAATTAATAACGGCTCAGTAAAGGCCCAAAAAGCCTGTTGAAGGCCCTCATCCTAGAAGAATCTAGAAACCCTATTTATTTATTAATTTCACCTCAATTAAAGGCTTGAAGAGTCCTACAAGACCCCTCATCTGTGGAAGGCTCTAGAAGCCCAATCTCAAAGATAAACCTCACCTGCTAGAGTCCAACGAGAGCTCTCATTCCTAAGAGGTTTCAACAACCTTGTCACTAGGAGACTTGGCCACCAAGTCTCCTATTTCTAATCTAAATCGAAGGCCCTCGTGCGCCTATATAAAGGGCCTAACCCCTCAACATTAGAACTACGTTATTGGCTTGATTCTCACACACATCGTAGGCAGTTAACGAGGACCCGAGATAGCCACGAAATGTTAACGCAACCATTAAAGCTTGAAGTTCCCCCAAACCCTAGCATTAATTACGTATTAAATACATCTCGTTTTTAATCCATAACAATTTTAAACTTAAAAGTCAAGACGGTAATAATTTAAATTTTGTACCCATTCATTTTTAATTTCATATTTATTATATATCGATCGGAGGATTTCCACAATAACTCGAGATACCTCCCCCACGATAGCAGTAGAAAATGTTTGTGAACTGGTAGTCGGGTCTCTTAGCATATCTAGAGCAACAACAGAGTTGTTTTAAACTTGCTCGTACATGGGAGGAGTGTGCCATGCAGAAGGGTTCACTTGTGCTTCATAGAACATCATGGACAACTCTATAAAAAAGCAGATACAAAACCGATTCTCGCGGGCCTTGAGCACCTTGGCTTGAAGAACTTGCCCCACAGGCAAGTTGAGCACGATAGTTGGCAGTAAGATTCGGGAGGAGTCTAGAAGCGGGTATCCAAGGATAACCAATGAGTTGGTTCTTCGGAGGTCTTACACTCCCCGGGACGGTTGTTTGAAGACACCATTCGATCGTATGGACAATATTTTCCTCTTTACCGGCTTGACTCACAAACCAATCCCGGTTCCGTTCAACAATATCAGCGTACTGGGTCTACAGAAATAGACTAACAATGTTAAAATCAATAAAAAGCGTGGGATATATAATATATACTAAATGACATATACAATTCTTATTAACATGGTTAAATTTATACCGCTATTATTCGAGTCTCCTCGGTTAAAAAAGATGGGGTCTCTGGGATCTCATCGATAACAACCTTTTTATTGGTCAGTTTCTTCGTGTGAAGCTTTTTAAACTATCAAGGTGGCTTTCCAACCTTTTTAACATACACCTATAAATCATGAATTCAAAAAAATAATAAAATAATAATATGAAATATGGAAAAATACACACACACACTTACATCTTCCATCTCTGTGAAGGATTTGGCGCCCGAACTATGTAAAACATTTGTAATTTTCTGTGATTTTTGACGTCAACTTAGAGCGGCTAGTGTGGGCATCACTATTCCAAAACTCCACGAGCTCTTTCCAAAAGTCATCATCAAAGTAGCTCAGATTAACCTCAAGCAACGAGAAACCCTTTGTTTTGGTATCTCTCAACGCCTTATTTTTGTTTCATTCAAAGTGTGCTTCATTTCATTTTGTAAATGCGTATAGATGTTATCATATGCATTATCGTCAGTAGATCTATCATTGTGTGTGTAATATCTCTTCAAAAAAAGAATGAAAACATCATCATAATATAGAAATATCTCGACCGTTTTTAACTAACTCAAACAATAAAAATAATCATCTTACATTGAATTCCTTGATGACATCGGTAATCCACTTTGTGTCATATTCCACAATGTCTCTCCATGCGAACAACTTTCTTGGCCATGTTGATCGCATGATTTGTAGAATAGTTTTTTTAGACTCCTGGTTCTTGATACTATAAAATTAAATGGAAAAAATTAGATACAAACACAAATATAGACAAGAGAAATATAGATAATCGAAATAATTAATTATGATTTAAGAAGAAACATATTGTCCATGTTGGATAGGTATAGGGATTGACGTAGGCGGAATATTTCTCCAAATTCCAATGGAATGGGAATTAGTATACATGGGGGTACGAGTTCACTGTGCCACCTCTCGACCATCTACTATCTGTGCTTGCTCATCATCAAATGGCTCCTCTTGTTGCTCCTCTTCTTCATCTTCTTCATCCCTCAATCTACGCCGACTAGATTTTTCACATGCCGGCTTTTTCCTTTTTTTTGCTTGAACCTTCTCCTACTTTTTTCTTTCCTTTACCGTTGTCACCATATCTTTTTTTTTTCTATGTTCTAGCCATAAGAGCCAAAATGATGACTAAAAGTAGGAGCAAAAACATGAACCAAGCAACAACTCGACCGACCTACAGACAAGATCAAAACCACGAATAACATATAATGATTAAAATCTAGTAATATCACACATACATATAACGAAAATCAAATTAATACACAATCAAATTAAAAAAATTATTTCAATCCATTTTCAAAAGCACGTGATAGATTAGAGTCGGACAAGTGAAATACACATATATTCACTAATACATCCACTAATCAAATAGTTAAATGCATCCATTAATATTTAAATTACCAAATGCATCCACTAATATAAGTAACCCCATCTCAAGTTATATACAACTAAGCTATGTTTAGTCCTAAATATATGACCAACTATCCATTTATGCATTTAGAGATCTAAGTATAGCTATACAACGAGTTATAACTATGCATTGGAGCATCAATACAAGCAATTATAAATATGTATTGGGGTTCTATATTATAACTATACAACAAATTATAACTATGCTTTAGACTTACTCTAATACATCCACTAATCTCAAAATAACCAAATGCATCCAGTAATCTCAAAATAATAATAAAAACACATATGTGCATGAAAAAACCAATATATACACATAAATGGATGATACCAAAAATCAAAATCATATATAAATATGCATTAGACCAATTTGGAACCATTTTCGAAATCAATTTCAAAAATCACAACCATATATAAACATGCAAGTTACAAGTTACATATTCTGATATATATATATATATATATATATATATATATATATATATATATATATATATATATATATATATATATATATATATTGGTCCCTGATATTATAGAAGGGGGTTGAATACAATATTTGAATTTATTCGCATAATTTCGGATTAAAAAATATTATTTTAATTAATCACGAAATATTAATTTTAATAAAATATTGTTCAAGTAGAAGATATGATTTTTAACTTGAAAAGTATTACAAAATTAATATGATGAAAGTGTAAATAACTACTTAAAATTCTATAACGATTTTGACATGAATTATTCTAAATTAACAACTATAATTCAAACCAGCACATAAAGTCTGTAAATATTACAATCAGACAAATTACTGAATTTGAATATTTTCAACAATTTCAAGAGCTGAATTATGAAGCTCTTAGCCTCATATTTATAGTGGTTTAAGCTGATAAGACTTTTCTAACAAAATTTCAAAAAGATAATTAATTATGCCTTCAGACTTTTTCTAAATCACTGGGCAACACTTTCTAAATTCGGTAAGACCTTTACAGAACTCGGTAAGACTTTTTCAAGCTTCAAATTCAGTAAGACTTTTTATATTTGAACTTGGGCAAGACCTTTTAGCTTGATGAATTTGATAAGTCTTTCTCCACTTGCATGAGCAAGACATTTTGAATCAAGAAATCGGTAAGACCTTTCCAAATGCAATTGGTAAGACTTTTTCCACTTGAATTTAGTAAGACTTTTGATAGTCATGAAGGAAATTCAGTAAGACTTTCTAAATGGGTTGTAACAAAACTTATTTTATCTGTTGAATAAAATGTTCTTTTAACTTAATTAATTCCACCAATTTTAATTAATTAATTTATAAATCTAAATCAATTCAAGATGAATTAATTTAAGTAGATAAATTAAATAATTAATTAACTTTTGATAGTAGAATTAATTAGTTTCTTCACTGCACAACCATTGTAGAATTTGACTTGAGTCTTTTCGTCTTCAATGTAATGTATGTCTAAATATCACTTGTACTTGATGTCGAACCTTCATCTATATAGTTGACACACAATGTAATGTCTGGTTCATTTGTGACTCGAATAAATGCTCTTCACCTTTTAACATTAAATCTGTGATCTTCTGTCTTGTTCTTACTTCTAGCTTTATCTCTATAAATATTTTTTCTTGAAATCTTTCTGTAGTAGCCACTTGAAATCTTCTGTATCTTCAGAACTCTTCTAAAATACTACATCTTTATTTTTTATTGACGCTTGAATATATTAATAAACTTCTTCCATTGTAAAGTAGCTGTTAGAAAATGGAAAGTTTAAGACATATTTTTTATATGTTCTTGGTGTAATTTCCGGAAACTAACTGATGGAAGTTGTTCCTTGCTATGAGGACTTAAACTTTCATGTTTGGATCTAAGACATTTTCTTAGTGTAATCCATAAAGAAATTGAGTTGAAGTTGCTTGTTTGAAATGGGTTATGTGGGGTTTGTCCCACATTGAATTTGTAAAGGAAGGATAATAAGTTTATATAGCATCTTGTGTTAGTGTTGTTTACAACTACTAGTGTAAGTAGAATGCTTATGTCACATGATGCTATTGAGTACTTTATATCTTTTAATTGCAAATGTATTTGATTTATTTATATTGATTATTTAATATTAATATTAAATATATTGAGTAAGGATTATTTAAATAATCAGACTCTATATATATATTGTAATATTAATATTACTTAATCTGAATAATATAAGTAACAAATAAAACCCATCTTGCAAAACTCTATTTTCTTTGAAAAACTCTACATCCCACATCGAGTAGAATAAGAGAAGAGCAACTCAAGATGCCTATATATTGAGGCGTGCACATCTAATTGAGCATAGCATCTAGCTTGTGTGCCTCTTGCTTGTACCTTGCATAGTTAAAAATAAATTGCATAGGTTGTCGGGCAAATTGAGGTGTGCATCTAGCTTGTGTGCCTCTTGCTTGTACCTTGCATAGTTAAAAATAAATTGCATAGGTTGTCGGGCAAATTGAGGTGTGCCTCTTTCTCCTACCTCGCATATATAAAGTGCATAGGTTTTTAGGCGAACTGAGGTGCTAGTCGCTGTTGAGTGCTACGTATCTGTGGATGAAGTACTCTGTGCTGTTTTATCCTGGAAGTGATATTGCTGCAACCCAACACAGCGTAGTGGGGCAATAATCTCTTCAAGAACAGTCAAGACTTCTAGCAAGGCTTGGCGACTCAGCTGTTCTATTAGTTCTTTCAGTGTATGCGATAAAGCTTCTGTTAGAGCTAAGTTTTCGATCTTTTCTCTTGTCATTACAGTTACTAATTCATATATTTTGTTTTTACCTTCGTGCTTGTTTTGTTAATTGGTTTAATCTGCCTGTTCTTGTTTAATAATTTATATAACTGCCCCATTGTTGTATATAGTTTTTAATTATTCCCAACAATCTTGAAGAGATTATATGTTATATATTGTTAATTAACAAGATGGTTAACGAAACTGAAACTCCAGTTGTTGATGCTACTGGTTCTGTGTCTGGGGTTATTGCATCTGCCATTGATTGGGCTACGTACCGTTTCCCACAGCCTATTGATCTGTCTGGTATGCCTGAGAAGTTCAGCGGTGGGGCTGGCTTTTCTCGTTGGCAGAAAAAGATGAAGTTATGGTTAACGGTTAAGGGTCTATGGCCGGTGGTGCAGTATGATCCTCCTGTTGTGAATCAAGAGCAGGCTGACTCTATTAAGGTTTATGCCTTGTGGGCTGAAAAGGATGGAGTGGCAAGGGCTGCTATTTTGGCAGCCTTAGCAAACACTCTATTCGGTGTTTATTCATCGGATGCCTTCACTGCTAAACTCTTATGGGAGAAGCTGGACCAAACCCACAATACTGACTCTCAGGGTCTGGAAAAGTATAGTGTGGCAAGGTTCCTTGATTTCAAGCTGGTGGATAATAAATCCATGACTGAGCAGGTGCATGAATTTGAGATGTTGGTACATGCTTTGAAGGAGTCTGGAATGGACCTTCCTGAGAAGTTTCAGGTTATGTCGGTGATTGAAAAGCTCCCGAAGTCTTGGGAAGAGTTTGCTCTCTCCCTGAAAAGACAGAAAGGAGAGATCACCTGGACTAACTTGATGTTGGACATCTCTGTGCAGGAACAACACAAGTCCAAACAGGGACATGTGATGCCTGCTGAACATGGGAGTTCGAAGGTGAACGTAGTGACTGTTGGACAGAAAAGAAAGTCTGTCAATAAGAAGGAGAATAACAAGCCTAAAACTGACAAGAACAAGGCTAAGAAACCAAAGAGGAGCTGGGTCAGAGTTTGTGAATAAACTCTGATGGACTAGCTCGATCAAAGTTTACCGGATAAACTCTGATGGACATGGTCAGAGTTTATAAACTCTGATGGGTCAGGTCAGAGTTTAGCAAATAAACTCTGATGCATCTGCTAGTCAGTGTTTAGCAGATACTGGTGTATTTTTTGGCAAAGGTTACTTGTCTGATGGATTATTTTTAATAAATGTGGAGCCTGTTTTGGGCAGTTTTATTAATGAAAATGTTATTCCTTCTGTGAATTATGTTGAATCATCCGATTTATGGCACTCACGACTTGGTCATCTAAATTTTGGTGCTCTAAAGAATATGATGAATTTAGAGTTGATTCCAAAGTATGCCATTGAAAAGAAATCTAAATGTCAAGTATGTGTGACTGCTAAACTGACTAGGAAACCCTTTCATAATGTTGTTAGGGATTCAGAAGTGTTAGAATTAGTTCACACAGACATATGTGAATTTAGTGGTATTTTGACTAAGGATAATAAAAGATATTTCATTACCTTTATAGATGATTGTAGTAGATACTGTCATGTTTATTTGATTAAACATAAAGATGAAGCACTTGATAAATTCATTATGTATAAAAATGAAGCTGAAACACAAACTGGCAAAGTACTTAAACGGTTGAGGTCTGATAGAGGTGGAGAGTATATGGGAACCTCGTTTAATGAATTTTGCAAAAGCAATGGTATAGTTCATGAGGTAACTCCACCATACACTCCTGAGTCTAATGGGGTGGCAGAACGAAAGAACAGAACATTTAAAGATATGATTAACAGTATGCTAATTAATTCTGGGTTGCCTAAGTACATGTGGGGAGATGCTCTGAATACGGCTTGCCATATTCTGAACAGAGTCCCTCTGAAACATATGGACAAGACACCTTATGAATTATGGAAAGGCAGAAAGGCTAGTTTAAAGTATCTTCGTGTGTGGGGCTGCCTTGCAAAAGTACTTGTCCCTGAACACAAGAGAAAGAAACTGGGGCCGAAAACTATTGATTGCATCTTTCTGGGCTATATTGAAACCACTACCGCTATGAGATTTTTAGTGTTAAAATCTGACATAGATGGGATAGTGGCAAACACTATAGTTGAGTTTCGTGATGCAACATTCTTTGAGAATGTATTCCCTATGAAGACTGGTATACCTCAGGGTATTTCTGATGATGATCTCACTCGCACATCGAGTTCCATTCCTGATCATGTGGAAAGGATGACAAATGTGGGGGTGAATCCTGCTAGTAGCTCTACTCCTAACGAAGTAGAGGAACCTAGAAGGAGTAAGCGTGCAAAGGTAGTCAAGGATTTTGGAAGTGATTTTATCACTTACAATGTCGAGGGCGAACCTTTGACTTTCCGGCAGGCCATGGACTCTTCGGAGTCAAGGCACTGGAAAGGCGCTGTGAAGAGTGAGATTGACTCAATTGTTTCTAACGGAACATGGGAGTTGGTTGATCTCCCTTCAGGGTGTACTACTATAGGATGTAAATGGATCTTCAAAAGAAAAATGAATCCGGATGGCTCAATAGATAAGTATAAGGCTAGGCTGGTAGCTAAGGGTTTTAGGCAAATGGAAGGCATTGACTATTTTGATACATACTCTCCTGTTGCAAGGATGACAACAATTCGAATGCTTATTGCATGGGCTTCCGTACATGGTCTTATCATACATCAAATGGATGTAAAGACAGTTTTTCTTCATGGTGATCTTGAAGAAGAGATTTATATGGATCAGCCTGAGGGATTTGTTGCTTCTGGTAATGAAAGGAAAGTATGTAAATTAGTCAAGTCCATCTATGGCTTGAAACAAGCTCCTAGAGACTGGCACAAAAAGTTTGATGAAACTGTTTTGACTTCGAATTTTTTTAGTTAATGAAAGTGACAAGTGTGTCTACTATAAAGTTAAAGGAAATGATAAAGTGATTTTGTGCCTGTATGTGGATGACATACTGTTGTTTGGAACCAATATTGAGATTATTAACGAGACAAAAAGTTTCTTGAAAAGGCATTTTGAAATGAAAGATATGGGTGAAGCTAACGTGATTCTTGGTATCAAGCTGACTCAGTCAGCTGATGGAATAACCTTGTCACATTCTCATTATATAGAGAAATCTATACTTGAGAAGTATGGTTATTCAAATTGTAGAATCGCGAGCACACCATATGATTCAAAAGTTGCGCTTGTCAAGAATAAGTCAGGTGTTCCTGTGTCTCAGTTAAGATATTCTCAGATTATTGGGAGTTTGCAATATCTTGCTAATGGTACTAGACCAGATATTTCATTTTCTGTGTCTAAGTTAGCTAGATATACAAGCTGTCCAAACAAGACTCATTGGGATGCTCTTGATAGAGTGCTTAGATATCTGAAAGGCACCATCTACCTTGGTTTGCATTACAGGAGGTTTCCTGGAGTGCTAGAGGGATATAGTGATGCAAGTTGGATAGCTAAGAAATCTGGTTCCAATGGAGTGACTGGATACGTATTTACCCTTGCGGGTGGAGCTATATCCTGGAAGTCTGCTAGACAGACTATTGTAACTCGGTCTACATTTGAGGCTGAGTTGTGTGCATTAGATGCCATGGGAACCGAGGCTGAATGGTTGCATGGACTTATGTCTGTGATTCCTGTAGTAAGCCAACCGCTTCCAGCTCTTGCTGTTCATTGTGATAGTCGTACAACTATCGACAAAATAAACAGTAAGAAGTATAATGTGAAAACCAAAAGACACGTCCAAGTTAGACTAAAGTCTATAAGGGGTTTGGTGTCTGACAGGATCATTGATATTGAGTTTATTGGAACTCAAGATAACCTGGCTGATCCTTTGACTAAGGGACTTGAGCATGCTGTTGTCCTTAAGTCGAGGTTGGGGATGGGACTGACAACCCATTTTGAGTCATCAACAGCGGGAACCCAATACACCTGAGAGGAGATCCCTCGAAGTGTATTCAATGTGGTAATAACAAGTTGTGAGGGTGATTCGGTAGTACCTCTACTACATATATACAGATACTCACGTATCTGAGTCTTTCCCCTGTAAACCTCAAGAGGTACTGTAATTGCTAGTAGCAAGAGTTTTAAGAACTCTGAATGGGGTCAAGCCGTGAGACGAGATGTTGGCAGTACATCTTTGGAGATGCCCAGCTAAGCGAATGTTATTGTGTGGTCGCAATTAGAGGATAGGGTTATTCCTCGAAGCATTCGATGAACAGGATAGAGACATGACCATTAACGTCTCAAAGCCGTAGATTAGCACCATAGCCTTTGACTTGTCGTCGTCTATGGAGTGTGGTTACACCAAACGGATAAAGATTCAAGGTGAAACATTCCATCTATATCCGGTAGCCATCGAAGTAGAGGACTTAGGAGGGTTCAAACCTTGACCGGTACCAACTCTGAAAAACAAGTCATGAGTAGAACCTGATATGCATTTCTGTATGGATTTGTGGGGGATTGTTAGAAAATGGAAAGTTTAAGACATATTTTTTATATGTTCTTGATGTAATTTCCGGAAACTAACTGATGGAAGTTGTTCCTTGCTATGAGGACTTAAACTTTCATGTTTGGATCTAAGACATTTTCTTAGTGTAATCCATAAAGAAATTGAGTTGAAGTTGCTTGTTTGAAATGGGTTATGTGGGGTTTGTCCCACATTGAATTTGTAAAGGAAGGATAATAAGTTTATATAGCATCTTGTGTTAGTGTTGTTTACAACTACTAGTGTAAGTAGAATGCTTATGTCACATGATGTTATTGAGTACTTTATATCTTTTAATTGCAAATGTATTTGATTTATTTATATTGATTATTTAATATTAATATTAAATATATTGAGTAAGGATTATTTAAATAATCAGACTCTATATATATATTGTAATATTAATATTACTTAATCTGAATAATATAAGTAACAAATAAAAACCCATCTTGCAAAACTCTATTTTCTTTGAAAAACTCTACATCCCACATCGAGTAGAATAAGAGAAGAGCAACTCAAGATGCCTATATATTGAGGCGTGCACATCTAATTGAGCATAGCATCTAGCTTGTGTGCCTCTTGCTTGTACCTTGCATAGTTAAAAATAAATTGCATAGGTTGTCGGGCAAATTGAGGTGTGCATCTAGCTTGTGTGCCTCTTGCTTGTACCTTGCATAGTTAAAAATAAATTGCATAGGTTGTCGGGCAAATTGAGGTGTGCCTCTTTCTCCTACCTCGCATATATAAAGTGCATAGGTTTTTAGGCGAACTGAGGTGCTAGTCGCTGTTGAGTGCTACGTATCTGTGGACGAAGTACTCTGTGCTGTTTTATCCTGGAAGTGATATTGCTGCAACCCAACACAGCGTAGTGGGGCAATAATCTCTTCAAGAACAGTCAAGACTTCTAGCAAGGCTTGGCGACTCAGCTGTTCTATTAGTTCTTTCAGTGTATGGCTTCTGTTAGAGCTAAGTTTTCGATCTTTTCTCTTGTCATTACAGTTACTAATTCATATATCTTATTTTTACCTTCGTGCTTGTTTTGTTAATTGGTTTAATCTGCCTGTTCTTGTTTAATAATTTATATAACTGCCCCATTGTTGTGTGTAGTTTTTAATTATTCCCAACAGTAGCAACCTCATCAAAATACTTTTGATACTAGGATTCTTCGTGTCTGGTTGACTTTCTTCGTCTTGATTCTTGTTATCATAATTAATATTTACTTCTCTTTCTAATCTGAGTTGAGTTGTCATCCATTAATTACAAATAGGTCTAGTCATATGCCTTTCTATATATATATATATATATATTTATATTTATATATATATATAAATTCTCAGCAAAGTTATACAACATAAAAATTATACATACAAGCCCCATATCAAGTTATACAAATCGGGTAGCTATATAAGTTCAAAATTGAGGAATACAAGTTAAAAATCAGCACATAAAGTTATCAAACTTGAAAATAGGTTAGACTAGTATCTCATGAAGTAAACACATCTCATAGCCTCTCCTTGCATTCTTGATTTTCCTTGGATTTGTCGATGAAGCCATGTCGAAGATGGAAATTAAAGTGAAGAGAGTGTAGAAATCAGAGAGTATAGCCATTGAGAGAGATTGAGTGCAAAGAGAGTTCAAGAGAGAGTTTGATGCAGTTAGAATGAAAGTGGGGGTGAAAGTGAAAAGGGAAAGGGGAGCCATATTCTTTTACCTGACCCAGGCACAAACCCGACCGCTTTAATTTAAATCGGTCGTTTTAACCCTGGCAGGAAATGAAATTATGGCTCCAAATTAGAATTTTCACTTCCCCCTAAATTTTTTCATTCATCTGAATTAAAAAAAATACTCTTCTAAATTAAAATAAATTGTAATACATAATTATATATTTTTATTTACAAATTTGTAAGATTATATTTATAACAAATAGTAAATATTACAACTAATAATTTTTTTTATTTTTCAAACTTTTAGATAATAAATAGTAACAAATAATACTTTTGTCATTTAGGATAAATTTTGGCCCTAGCTAGAAGAAAAATAATTTGGTTAGCTATAGGATAAAAAAGTTGGTTGATAAAACCGATCGGCTCGGTCGGTTGTAGGTCAAACACATACTTTGACTTCTAAAAATTTATTTATCCGCAAGGTTCTTCGATTTTGTTTTTTTGTACAAACGTATTTTGAAGTGACTTTCCATCCGTAAGGCTCGATTGATTAATTTTATAATAAAAATTTATTAACAAAGGACATTTTAGCTTATTACGATAAATGACAAGAAAGTATAATGTTATGTACTGTTAGTGGTTCGATAGTTATTATAACTTCATATTTAATATGTTGAAATAAAATATTAAATGTCAATTTGAGATTATATACGTTAGGTTGAAAGTATTTTAATAATTTGACATGATTATAATATTTAAATAATTTAGAAACAATTATTATAACCCTAAACCCTAATGCCGATAACCGACCGTTAAACCCGACTGCATCCCGGTCGGGTTTCAAAACCGACTAGAATGATCAGGTTTATACCCGAGATTGAAATATTTTTATTAAACTCGACCGTATCTTCCCGACCGCTGCCTTAAAGGAGACGGTCAATTTTGTCAAGAATGCAATCGGTTTAATGAAAATATGGTCGGCTTTCTAAGTTTTGAATGGTCAATATTGGTCGGTTATATGAGCACAACGGTCAGTTTTGCTGCAATTTTCTGATCCTAGTCCTTGTTCTATCACAGTATCCTAACATCACAACACAACAACTATCATTATACCATGTCATAGGCATTATACCAAATCACAACTATCATAAAATATAGGTAGTTTACAAAAACATTAAATCCAATCATAATCATTATCGATAATTTACAAAAACTTCAAACCAATCATGCATAATCATAATAGATAATTTACAAAAATTCAAACCAATCTAATCATAATCGGAAATCTTCTTCTTCTCCGTCCTCCTCTTTTTCTTCATCTTCATCCTCCATTTCTTCTTTTTCTTCTTCTTCTTCTCCCTCTTCATCTTCCTCTTCTTCTTCGTCATTGTCATCCTCTTCTTCTTCCTCTTCCTCATCAACTTCGTCTTCATCTTCATCTTCTCCTTGTCCTTATTGATTTTATATGATTGACGCATATTGCGCGAAGTCAATAAACAAATAAAACGATGTAAAGGGTCTAGATTGATTTTCTTGGAAAGCTTTTTCCTCCATAGATGAATTTATCATTTCATCAAAGGGATGACTTTTACTTGTAATGACCGTGTACATATTATTTTGTCGTGTTAACACACCAGTAGCATAGTACACTCGACTAGCTTGACTAGCTAATATAAATACCTCGTTTGATCTTAATCGCGAACTTACATCAATGGTAACAACACAATTTTGGTCAACTTGTACAACGGACCTGGAACTATCGAACCAATCACATTTGAACAAGTATACTTGTTTTCCCCCTTGATAAATAAGTTTGATGACTTCTTGCAATTCACCATAATAATTGTTCAAGACATTCTCGTATGAACTATATTTGACCATAACTCCCGAACTACCACTTGAAGAATATTTTGTATGAAATTTATAATCATTAATGGGACAAATTTCATAAACCATTGCTAATTTCACTGATCCGCAAGTAAGGATCTAAAACATAAACCATTGACATTATCATTCTCAATCTTTGATTTAAACCATCATTTAAACACAGTTTTTAACAATCCCTCCAAATCTTCCAACTTTTATGAGCTAAAATCTTCAATAGATAAAAGTTGGTATGACACTGTCAAGACTCCCCCAGAGTCTAAGGCAATAAATAAGACAGGTAAAACAAAAGTGCATAATATTAAGCCTATTTTACCCAAAGTTAGTCAAAAAGGATCCAAAATAGTTTGGATCCTCAAAATCTCTAAGTAGTTACTATCTGTATGTAGGGAACCAGGGTAAAGAAAGTAACCCTAATCTTGAATAGTGGATGCTTAGGGCACATGACTGGAAATAAATCCTTATTTACAGACTTTGTGAAAATGGTTAGCCCAGAAGTATCCTTTGGAGATGGCAACAAAGGAAAAACACTGTGATATGACAAGATTGAAATTGGTAATGTCATCATTGAAGAAGTAGCTCTAGTTGATGGCTTGAAACATAATTTCATCAGCATTAGTCAACTTAGAGATAAAGGTTACTATACTGGTTTTGACAACAAATAGTGTCTTATGACTCACAAAGAAACAGGCATTTTAGTCTTCAAAGGGTAAAGACATGGTAACATATATGAAGCCAGCTTGGAGGAGCACACTTACAAAGAAGTCATATGTTTATATAACAAGGCCTTAAATGAAGAAAGCTGGAAATGGCACAAGAAACTGTCACACATCAACTTTAAAAGACTCAATAAGTTGGTGAAACAGAGTCTTGTGAGAGGATTACCACATGTTGATTTTGTTAAAGATGGACTTTGTGAAGCATGTCAACTTGGAAAACAAAGGAAAAATCCTTCAAGAGAAAAACAATAAACACCATTTCTGAACCCTTTTATCTATTACATTTTGATTTATTTGTCCAGTAAATGTGATGTCAATTAATAAAAAGAAATATGCTCTTGTTATTGTAGATGATTTCACAATATTTGCATGGGTTTTCTTTTTGCAATCAAAGGTTGAAGCTTCACAACACATAATAGACCATGTCACTTTTCTGGAAACTAAATTAAAGAGACTGTGAGAATATTAAGGAGTGACAATGGTACAGAATTCAAGAATGCAATCATGGAGGAATATTGTGTATCAAAGGGAATCACTCAATAATTTTCTGCACCAGGAACACCGCAACAAAATGGAATTTTGGAGAGAAAGAATAAAACACTTATAGAAGATGCCAGGACAATGTTCGCATAGTCTAAACTTCCAGTATATTTTTGGGCTGAAGCAGTCAATATAACATGTTTCACTTAAAACTGTACATTGATAAATATGCATGGAAAGACTCCCTATGAAATGGTGAAGGACAAGAAGCCAAGTGTGAAACACTTTCACATATTTGTTTGCAAGTACTCTGTACTGAAAGTACATCCTGAAAATCTAAGCAAATTTGAAGTCTAGGCTGATGAAGCAATCTTTCTTGGATATGCAGCGAATACATAGGTATTCAGACTCTTTAATCTTAGAACCAGATTTGTTATGGAATCTATTCATGTTGTATTTGATGATAAAAAGATTACAGGATTACAGGACGAACCAGAGTCTATAACACAAGAATTTGAAAATTTTAAAAGTTCTGAGATAAATGAAGATGATGAGGATGAAGAGACTCAAATCACTTCTGAATCAACAAAAGAACCTGCACACTATAAGGGGATCCAAAAAATCCAACTTCAATCAACTCGGAGTCTGACAATTTAGGGTCTAGCTAGATAGATTCTAGACAGAAAAAATTAAGTTTTTCATAGTCTAATTCATCTGGGTCTGGATCAGGCAACTTTGAATCTTTCTCAGAGTCAAGAAACTCGGGGGGCTTTTCATTTGAATTCTAATCACAAACAGAATATGCCAATAATTTAGGGAGAGCTTCAAGTTCTAGAACCAATCTTCCACCAACTAGAAAATGGGCAATAGATCACACTCCTGATTTGATATTTGGTGATCCTAAGAGTGGTGTGCAAACAAGAAAAGCCACTCAAACTGAATGCATGTATTGTTTTTTTCTCACAAAGAATGAACCAAAGAAAATTGATGAACCTTTGCAAGATCCTGATTAGAATGCAAGAAGAGTTGAATGAATTTGAGAGAAACTAAGAGTGGAAACTTGTACCAAGACCTAGAAATAGGTCAATTGTTGGTGAAGAATGGGTGTTCAGGAACAAACTTGATGAGAATGACACTATGATAAAAAATAAAGCAAGGCTAGTTGCAAAAGGATACTCTCAAGAGGAAGGAATTGACTATGATGAAACATTTGCACTAGTAGCAAGATTGGATGGCACGACTAGGCTCTCACCCTCTCTGACGACCCCTTTCAAGGGACATGGGCCCAGTCCGCCGCTGAACACGCTTCTCCAGAATACAATTCAGATGACAAAGTCGCCCAATTTTTAAGCTGGGCAATTCCCAGTTTGCTCGCCGTTTCTAGAATTGGGCAATTCTAGTTCTTATAATTGGGCAATTCCTAATTATCAGAATGTTTATTGCTTTTGCAGCCCATTCAATATTCAAAGTCTATCAGATGGATGTAAAAAGTGCCTTCTTGAATGGAAAATTAGAAGAAGAATTCTTTGTGGAGCAACCACTAGGATTTGTTGATCCAAAATTTCTTGATCATATTTATAGGTTAGACAAGTCACTTTATGGATTGAAGTAAACACCTAGATCATGGTATGAAACACTATCCAAATTTCTCCTTGAAAATGATTTCATTAGAGGTGCCATTGATAAAACTCTTTTTATTAGACAACATAAAGGTGATATTCTGCTTGTTCAAATTTATGTTTATGATATAATATTTGGTTCTAATAATGAAAAACTCTTTGAAAAGTTTAGCAAACTAATACAGCCTAAATATGAAATGAGCCTGATGGGAGAATTGAACTTCTTTTTGGGACTTCAAGTCAAACAGATAAATGATGGAATTTTTATCAGTCAATCAAAGTATGTGAAAGAACTTTGAAGAAGTTAGTTTTACAAGATTGTGCAACTGCCAAGACTCCCATTTCAACTGCCACTAAGCTAGACTCTGACCCAAAGGGTAAGAAAGTTGACAACACTAATTACAGAGGTATGATTCGCTCATTATTATATTTAACTACTAGTAGACTGGATATTATGTTTGCAACATGCCTATGTGCTAGATTTCAAGCTAACCCCAGAGAATCACATTTAATTGTTATGAAAAGAATTTTTTGATATCTCAAGGGTGCACAAACTCTGGGACTTTGGTATCCTAGAGAGTCTGACTTTTCATTAGTTGGCTACTCAGACTCTGATTATGCAAGATGCAAGGTAGTCGGGAAAAGCACAACAGGTCAATGCCAATTCCTAGGAAACAAAATTTCTTGGTTTAGTAAGAAACAACAGACTGTATAAATTTCAACAGTTGAGGTTGAATACATACCAGTTGGAAGTTGTTGTGCTCAAATTCTGTGGATGAGAAATCAATTACTTGATTATGGACTAACATGCTCATATATTCCTATGTATTGTGATAATACTAGTGCCATCAAAATTACAGAAAATCCAGTCCAACATTTCAGAACAAAGCACATTGATGTCAGGTATCATTTTATTAGAGAACATATTGAAAATGGTATTGTTGAACTATATTATATTCCAACTGACAGACAGATTGCAAACATTTTAACAAAACTAATTGATGAGTCTACCTTTCTCAGACTAGTAGGTGAGTTAGGTATGTTAAATATGTAATTGCACAGTCATGACAAGAATCAAGGTATGTACTTTATTTATAGTCCATGTTTTCCAAACTATAATTTGTTATTGCAAAGTTCTTTGAAGTACTTTATCTTGACAAGAGTCTAACTTCTAGACTCTGACGGGTCTATAGACTCTGAAATTTATAACACTTAGACTCTGAAATGGTTAGAATTCACGCCTGTAGAATCTGATTATTTTTGAACTGTTCAAATGACTTGAAATAGGCGATAATAGTTACTTTTTACTAGTTACAGGCTATAGACTCATGTGTATTGTATGCAAGCTTAACAAAATACCAAATTTACATAAATTTACTCACTTGTTTATTTCATCCTACTTTCTAACGAAAAAAATATGCACAGAGCTTTTCAAGAACCCTAATTCATTTTTTCAAGAATTTTCATATCCTTCAACTCAATCACTCAAATGGCTGCACAATCAACTGTAATGAGGGGACCCAGAGCTATTGCCTTTACCTTTGGCGATTTTGGGTTCATGATAACCAGTCATGTCACAGCCCTAGGCGAGAAGAAGGGTGTAGAGGTAGACTACTACTCCGTGATGGGTTTCTTAGAGCAAAGTGAGCTTGGTTACATTCTCAAGGTATTCGTAGTCATTCACATGGATGCTATATCTCAAGCATGGAGCTCTGCAAAGGTAGTTGATCCTTCTCAAGATTAACCAGGTAAAATAATATTCACATTTGGCTCTACTACTTTGGATGTGACTGCTGATGTACTCAATACTGTGTTTAAGTTACCGGGTAAAATACCTTTTGATGAAACTATTGATGATTCTGAAATCAAAAGCATGCTTAAGTCACTAGGTTATTCTGCTAGTTTAGATAACATAAGTTAACTAGGCCTTACTTGAGGAAAGAATGGTCCTTCTGTGTTAAACAAATTTCTAAATGTTTTACTGGTAAATGTAGTGGTTTTGATGCTATTACTTTCATTACATATCAGATAGGCCATAGTCTCTTATTTGATAAGGTGATAAACATTGATGATATATTTTTCACTCAAATGAGAGTTAAATTGAACAATGTGTAAGGGGGAAGAAAGAAATTCTATTACCATAGATTTTTTATGCTTCTCTTTAACCACTTTGTTCCAAATATGTCTGACAAGCTTGCAGATGATTGTTGTGTGCATGCTTACAAGTAACAAAGGAGAATATTCTCTGATATTAAGAGAATAGATGAGAAAAAGAAGAAGCTACTTACCATGGTTTATCCTCAGATAATGCAGGTAAAACTCTCAACCTAAAAACCTTTTATCTATAATTCTTCTTTCTTTGGAGGTGAAATGGTGTTGAACAAGTTATGGAGAGTCCCCCTGCACCTGCCTAAGTAGCCAAATTCCCTTCCACCAAACAATCTCAAAAATCGAAATCCGAAAGGAAACCAACCTTTAGTGTCTCTCAATAGGCACCAGTGGTCAAGATGAGGAGATTGATAAAAACCAGGCTTGTAGATGAGCAAAGTGATGAGGAGCTCAACCCTTTAGAGAAGTAGGTTGTTGAAGGGCTCTCCTTATTAAAGGAAGGTCCTGATACACCTGAGTCTAACCTTGAAGCCAAGACTGTAGACTCTCTAAAGGCTACAGTCTCTGAAAAACCTAGGAATGTACCCAAAGATTTTCAAATTGAGATTATTGTAAAATCATTTGCTAAGAAGTATAAAAGATTAAGGAAGGCTTTTTCTACACACACACACACACAAGTCTGTAATTGTTCCTAACCCTGTTTTGTAGGAAACATATGCTCCCAAGGCTCCTGTAGAGCCAGAATCTGAACAACAACAAATTCCTGAACCAGAGTCTAATGTTGAGTTAGAGTCTAGATTGCATTCAAACTCTGATCATGACACATTTTTGGAACGAATGCCAAATGAAGCAGCCTCAAGTCTTATGGACTCCTTTATCACTCCATCTAATGAGGTGCTAATCTTTCTATATCCTTTGGTGGAATATATTGAAGATCCAGAATCTTACAAGACACAACAAGTCTTGGATCTTTTATCAACTTATGATGCCCTAAGAAAAAGGATGTAGATGGATCTACATATGTCTACACAAGATGCAATCACAAATCTCCATAGTTACCTCTTCAACTCTTCATTTTAAGAAAAAGCAGTTGGGATCATAGAAGGCAAATCAAATAAAGTTCTCAAAGCGCTTGATGTGCTAGACTATGAAAAGCCAAAAACTAAAAAGATCAAGAAGATCAAAGTCCTTAAAAGGATAGAATCAGAGTCTGTTGATGAACTGAGGTTGAGCAACAGATTTTTGACTATGAAGAAATTTAGTATAATGGGGTTACCTACAGGACAACCATTCAATGGAATTCTACTATTCAGCCTCTTCCAAGGAAGGTGGTTGATTATCTTGTCCACAACGTAGGTATCTAACAAATACATCTATCCAACTTACTAGAGTAAATTGGATCAACTCAAGGGCTTTTATTATCAGAAAAATGTAAGGGACCTGTAGGATCTCTTTCATTTGACTTATCTTAGGCCATCAATGCAATCAATGCCAAGACCTTTTTAAATGACAAATTGGTTGCATTACACATGGTAAACCAAAGGAGGTAGTATGGTATGGAACAAAGTTGGAACAGGGTACTAGTGCACTAGTGGTGACTAGTGGCGTAGGTGCTTAGCCTGTCTCATCCACACAAGAACCAACTAGTCAGAGGTTGGGTGATAGTGGGGCAGGAGAGCATGTTGATAGGCCCTCTTTGACACTCAACAAAATACTGATGAGAACCCCAATGATATGGGATGATAGACTCTGATAGATGCTCATGAACAAATTCTACAATTAATTTTGTTAGGGTTTATCCACTTTAAGGGGGAGTCCCATGCACCAATAGTCTATGATAGTGACACTAAGACTCTGGCTTCTAAGGAAGTCATACTGAAGCAGTTAGAGTCTATAGTATCCCCTGAGACTGGAATACTGGAGCCAACAGACCCTGAAAAGAAAGAAGAAGCTAGTAAGGGTTCAAAGTTTGTTGTTGCTCACCCCTTGGTGGAAACCCTTAGCCTTCAGACATTTGAAGGGGTTCCCCTCCATCAAGGTGGTTCTGGTATTGAAGCACACATCCATTCCCTTAACCCCCCTTCGGTAGGACTTATGAGTGCACCTACCCAAATGAGTGAAAAAATTAAAAATGAGGGGTTGTCATTTGTCTAGGCAAAATGAGAGGTAGAAAAGGTTGTATAGAGCCAGAGTGAAGATGAGAAAGTGGGTGCCCAACCACACTGTCAGAATGAGACACTAGGGTATCCTGAACCTAGCTTCACTTATTAAGACCAAGATTTTCCAAAGAATTGGTCTGATGAGTTGAAACAGGGGATAGGTGAAAAATCATTTTTACTAATCTTGCAGATTGGCAAGAAGGAGAAGGCTCTAGCTGCTCAGAAATCATTCACACAAAGACCACAATTTCATTTAGTGGATTCTCTAGCTAGGAGAGCAGACATAGTAATGGAGGGTTTGGTGGATGCAAATAACATTCAACTTGAGACTGTAAATTTGAAACCAGATGCACCAATTCTTATCATGCCTATCCAAGGTAGGCTTATAGAGTTTACAGGTCCTGATCACTCTATTGAGGAGTCAGGGACTATAGTTCCTTATGCAGTTTCAGAGTTTTCTCCACTACCAGAGTCTACATCTCCAGTAACAAAGATTGAGCCAACTGATGTTGTGGAGACTGATGATTCCACCTTTGAAGATGAAAGGGATGTGAATCCACCTTTCAATTACTTTGATTAAAATTTTCCACAAATTTGGGAAACAGCTGACTCTTTTGGGATTCATGATAGAGAGACATTTGATCTTATTCATTCAATCTTCAAAGCTGAGAAATTCAAATAAACTACAGAGAATTTTTTTTGGATGATTACGATCACTATCCTGGTGTAAAGCCTGATGCTTCTCTTCTTCAAGAAAGTAAGATTACAGTTGTTGATATTGATATAAAAAAAGAAAAAGTTGCTGGTCAGTTAACAGATGTGGTGAAAGATATATCTCACAGCACCTGCTCAAAAAAAAGTTTGAATCTTTTTATTCTCTACAACTTTCTAAGGAAGTCTCTATCAAAGATTCCATGGCTGATTTCAAGGCTAAAAAAACCAAACTTCAACACTCTGCCAATACTCTCACTGTTAGGGAGTATACTAAACTATTCGTTTGAAGTATATGACATTGTCCTTTTTATTGAGAATCTTGAATGCATATTTTAACACTGTTAGATTAGATTAGATTGTCAGTGTCTATATATATACCAGAAGATTAGATTGTCAGTGTCTATATATAATATAATAAATGTTCACAGTTTAAGTGGAGTTAAACAAACCACTGGAATGACTGAAGTATTATTTGGAAATAATCTATCTTGATTATTGAATAATACTTGTATGCTTTGTGTATATTGAATGGGATTAAAATATTAGAATTGTTCTTCTATTCTGACAATAAAGAAGAACTAAGATTCTATAATATTATTATTTCATAGGTTCTTAATCTGGATACAATGATTGACACTTGTATGCAATGCACATGTTTTGATTCATAAGTGATGTGATTTTTTATCAATCACAATATTATGTTTTGGACAATGACATTGCCTACAGAGTGGGATATTGACTATAAAAGGAAACCGTGTCCCAAAATATTCGGGTGATGATGTCCTCTTGAAAGCTCATAAAGATAATTATTCTTTAGTCATGCAGGCAGATTTGTTCTTGCATAATTATAAGGTTGAGTGGATGATCAGGGATAAAAGATATTGATTAAATTAATTATCAAAAATTAATTTAATTAATGGACATTCTGTTGGGTTCCGAGGCATAAAACGCAGCGGATTAAACGTAAATATAACGAAAATTTCGGAATCCTAAACGCAGGATCATGTATAAGCGGACTGATTATTGTGAAACGGAATCATACCTTTACTTGGTCTTGACTTTCACGAACTCAACGGAGATCCTAGCTTTCACGACTTGTGTCTTCCTCTCGAAAACACCTCTATGGTATCCACACGAGCACCTTCAAGAACGTCTCACGATCTTGATTACGGAATGGATGTACTAGCCTCCTTTGATGATTTCGAATTCTGCCTTTGCTGCTGCTAGGGTTTTGTTTTTCTCAAAAACGTAATCCCTATTAACCCTACATTATCTATTTATAATGGTTGGTTAATAGGCCCATAATAGCAACCCATAACAGCAAAGCCTAACCCATGTAGGTTTAGGATTAAATAATAAAACCGAATTTTATTATTTAATTAATAACTAAGTCACACTTAATTATTAATGGCAGAATTCAAATTCGAATTTATATTATTTCAATTAATTAAGTCTCACTTAATTAATATAATAAAATTCAAATAATCATCAATTAATTTAAATCTATAATTTAAATTAATTATTCCTTTAAGTACTCTATGTGTGTGACCCTATAGGCTATTATTTAAATAGCAATAATTTTATTCTCCAATAAAATTATAAACAATGAGCGGTATCTAGTAATACATCATTGCTACCCAATTAAATAATAATTAAATCGTGATTCGATAAAACATTTCGTGATTAATGTTTCAGTGTAATATAATCCCTTTAACCATATATATTATAGATTAAACTCGAGGCATGTATTTAGTCATCCTCTTCAACATTTAATCCGGGTTTACTTGATCCATGAGTAGACTATGAAAACAAATCATTATTTGAGCACGGCCATGCATTTTATAGTCTCACTCAATCAAGAGGCCAATAATATCTCTCCTAATTATAGGAGGGTTAAATCCTTTATCTATCATTCATATTTCTCATACGACTCATGATATACCCGATGTCCACTTTTATCATCACCCGGTCAAAGGTAACTTTTAATGTAGTCAAAGTATATTAATCCTCGTATAGAAATATAATGATCTCAAGTCAAAGGATCATTACACCATTATCACTGTGAGTCTTTCTTATGACTTTATTAAACATGAAGAATCTCATTGTGGGTCTGTCCAGTATCATGTACTCCTACATGTACCTATGTATTGACTTTAGTATCCCCATACTTATAACCAATGAGATGTGGTTATTAGTCAAATAACATACTAGTCTATTTATGTATTATTATTGTCCTATAATAATAATACTCGACTAGGGACATTTAAGAATATGATATATTATATAATCTCAAGTTCAAGTCATGTACTAAACTCTACAATGTGTATCATGATTCTAAGGACATTTATTATGCTAACAAATATATCGCAGTAATTAAAGTCATAATAAATACGTTTATTGAATAATCAATTGACATAAAGGTTTATCAAAATAAACATTGTATTGCCTCTAGGGCACCTACACCAACACATTCGATATCTTAAACATAGGAAATTTAATAAGCAAATAATATTGGAGCCGAATTAAATAATTAAATTACGGCATTAGGAGAGGTAGTGCAAATATTAATTCTTTAGTGGATTGAATTAATATTTAATGACATTGGGCTTGACCCAGAATGTCATTGGAAGGCCCGACCTAATTATCCAGGATCCCTACTGTAGCCTATATATTCATCTTATTCTCTTCTAGCTAAGGGTTGGAAAAACTAGGGTTTTTGTGAGTAGCCGTTCAAGGAGGCAACCAAGAACTAGGGTTTCTAGATCTCAAAGCTAGAAGGGAGGCAACCTTGGGAGGATCGAAGGCCACACTTCGCTCAAGGTGAATACGGAAATACAGTAGAAGACGTGGATTTGAATCGCTTGCGCCGTAACGATTAAGGTTAACTTTCTATTCAAACTCGTTCGTTTTCATATCATAAAACGCAGCATCAATGTTCGATTGTCCCAACAATTGGCATCAAGAGCCAGGTTCTAGGATTCTGCGTTATATGATATGATGTCCATGTCGTAATTATGTATGTATATAGTGGTGGGCTTGTATTGTTTTTTGATGCAGGTTGTTATCCACTATTATGGCCATGGTTGTAATTATGTTTTTGGATCCCACGTGGTTTATCGTGGTTGTAAATTAAATCATGAGGGTTAATCATGATTAGTTTTAACTTTTGATTTCTATTTTGATTGTAATCTTTTAATTCGAATTGTATTCAATTTAGATTATGATCTGATGTAATAGAATAGATTTTTTTTGTTGTATTTGTCGTATGTAATTGTTTGATCAACGAAGATGCGAAAAACAGAGTTCTTCTCTGCTATATGCTGTTTTCGTGGCTGCTTCGCTGTTCTGGCTACAGATTTTGCATACGATATCCAATTGGGGCGAATAATACCTTTTCGGAAACGGCGGAACGAGACCTACAGGGTGAGATGAAAACCATTTCCAGATTTTTCAAGCCATTCTGAGCTCGTTTAGGCAGTCAAACAGGCGGCTGAAGATTTTCGAAAATTTATAAATGGATGATTTTGAAGATTATTCTTCGGGGCCATAATAGTGGATGTATTTTATTATGTTTTACATAATGTTTGCTTATCTTGATTATTGCTACTATGTGTTACATGTTTATTTGTTACGCCATGTGATACTAACCCTTCGCATACTAGAACGACATGGACATAGGGTTGTTTTATTATGCTTTAAACATGATGAGTATGCTGCTATGTTATGTGTTATATGTATTGTTATTATGATACATGTGGACTGCGAAAAAATGACATTGGGCGATGCATCTAGATAAAATCCTCAAGGTAAAATACTAAGTGGGAGAGGGAATTAATTTGGTATTAAATCCCATGGTCTCCATTATTGTTTGTATGTAATTTAACACTAAGGCGAATATAAATTATGTATACGTCACCCATCGTGGCATGTAATTTATGGTGTCTAGAGTGTTATGGAAATTACTAGAACAAACTTCTAAAATTAATTATGAATATTGAAAGGTATATATGTCACCCAACGTGGCATACTAAGTTTCATAGAATTCAAATAATAAAAAGATACCCTCTTTTTTGATAGATTTCACGCTCAACTAGGAAGAGAATCTAAAATAACACATCTATGAGTATTCTTGCGTTGGTGTCTACGAAAGTGTGCAGCTTACCTGGCCATTTAGATTGGTGTCTAGAAAAGTGGTTAGCCTCTTGGCAATGCTTCCACCGGCCTGGCCAGTCAGTCTGAATACTCTTTAGATTTGTAATTTTAGTAGTATCTTATTGTTAGGAGCAAGAATTTATCATAGTCAAAAGGCGCATCTGGTATTATTATTATTATTATTATTATTATTATTAATTTAAGATTTAATAATGGTATACACTTAGCTATGAAAAATAATATAGAACACCCTAACGTGGCTAATTATTTAGTAGTAGGACCGAAGTAACATTTAAATAAATTTAGGTGGTATATAAGTCACCCAACGTGGCATACCGAAAACCTATGGTATTTAAGTGTTGGTGTTTTAATTTTAAATAATTGTTAGAGGAACCAATTTTTTTAAACACCCTCTAATTATGTGTTATATGTATGATTCTCAGGATATAATGGGCTTTAATCCACTTTTTACCATACTTAAGGATAACAAACATACTGGACCCAACTATATTTAATGGAAACGTAATTTGGACATTGTGTTGACTGCTGAGGAGTACAAATTTTGCATTAATGAACCCAAGCCAGAGGAGCCTGATGAGAATGCTTTTGAATTTGAGAAGGAGTATTATAAGAAGTGGACTAAGGCTGATGAGATGTCGCGATGTTACATTCTGGCAGCAATGTCAGGTGTTTTGCAGCATCAACATCAGGCTATGGCCACTGCTTCAGATATGCTCTTTAATCTCAAAGAACTTTTTGGAGATCAGAATAGGGTTGCAAGGCAAGTAGCAATGAAAGTTTTAATGAACACTCAGATGGCTGAAGGGACACCTGTAAGGGATCATGTTCTCAGGATGATGTCACATCTGAATGAGATGGAGATCCTTGGTGCTGAGGTTGATGGGGAAACCCAGATCGATATCATCCTTATGAGTTTACCCAAAAGTTTTGAGCAGTTCCGCTTGAATTATACCATGAACAAGAGGATGTATAGTCTTGCGGAACTTCTGACAGAACTTCAGGCAGCTGAAGGACTTTTTCAGTAGAGTGTTCAAGTCAATGTGGTTGAGAAACCTTCTTCTTCTAAGCCAAAAGCCAAGAAGAAGAAAAAGGCTCAAACACAGAAAGTTGTGAAAGCTGTGGGAGTTCAAAGTGGTGCTGTGAAAAAGCCCAAAGGCAAGTGCTTCAGGTGCAAGCAGTCGGGTCACTGGAAACAGGATTGTCCTCTTCCTAAGAAGAAGAACAATACTGGTATGTCTCTTTCTCTAGTTACAGAAACATATATAGCGGCTATATCTACGAGCACTTGGTGTGTAGATACAGGAGCCACTGATCATGTTTGTAATTCTATGCAGGGGTTCCAGCAATCCAGAATGCTTAGAGATGGCGAGATATATGTGTTCATGGGAGACTACGAAAGTAGCAGTAGTTGCAGTGGGAGATGTTAATTTATCTTTTGGTGATGATAAGAGTTTGGTTTTGAACAATTATCTTTATGTACCTTCGTTTAGAAGGAATTTAATTTCGGTTTCTAAACTTGCTTTGGATGGTTATAATATTTGTTTGGATCATAATGTTTCTATTATGAGGAATAAACTAGTTATATGTTCTGGTACATTGCAAGACAATTTATACATAATCACTCCTAATCAACCTTCACTGCAACTACAACATAGGGTGTTAAATAACACATCTTCTATCACTACTAAAAGAAAGGAACCTTCTTTTTTGAACCAAACATATCTTTGGCACTTAAGATTAGGTCATATTAACTTGAGGAGGATTCAAAGACTGGTAGTAGATGGGCCTTTAGGCTCGTTGGCAGTGGAGCCATTTCCAGTCTGTGAATCCTGTTTGGAAGGTAAAATGACCACTAGGCCTTTTAAGGCAAAGGGGAATAGAGCCAAAGAAGTGTTAGAACTGATTCATACTGATTTATGTGGACCCATGAATATTCAAGCAAGAGGTGGTTATGAATATTTTATCACTTTTATTGATGATTATTCTAGATATGGATACATTTATTTGTTTCGCCGTAAATAAGAGTGCTTTGACAAGTTCAAGGAGTACAAAACTGTAACGGAGAAGCGACATGGAAAATGTATCAAGTCACTACGATCAGATCGTGGTGGCGAATACTTGCTTGGAGAATTTAGGGATTACTTATCAAAGAATGGGATCATGTCTCAGTTGACTGCACCTGTAACACCCCAACATAATGGTGTAGCGGAGAGAAGGAATCGTACACTTTTGGAGATTGTTAGATCGATGATGAGTTATTCAGAATTACCCAAGTCGTTTTGGGGACATGCTTTAGAAAGAGCAGCTTATCTTTTGAATTTAGTTCCTTCTAAGTCAGTTCCTAAGACTCCAAAAGAATTGTGGACTGGTTCAAAATCTAGTCTAAGACATATTCGGATATGGGGTTCTCCAACACATGTGTTGAACAAGAACGCGACTAAGTTGGAATCTCGTACAGAAGTAAGGCTTTTTGTAGGCTATCCCATGGGAACGAAAGGATATTTATTTTATAGTCCTAAGGATCGGGATGTCATTGTTAGTACCAATGTTAGATTCCTAGAGAAGGACTATATGATGAACCATAAACCCATGAGCAGTGTCGTTTTAGAGGAACTCGTGGGAGAGACAAATAATGAACAAGTGCCAATAGTACAAGTAGAACAGGCACAAGAGAACACACAACCTATCACTAATACCACTCCGGTGTCTCGTCGTAGTGGGAAGGTTATTCATAAACCTAGAAGATTCATGTTATTGGGAGAGTCTTCGGACTTGGTTTCTGAGGAACATGATGAGGATCCCATGACATACGAGGAAGCACTGGAAGACAAAGATGCAGATCTATGACAAAAAACAATTAAATCTGAGATGGAATCTATGTATTCAAATCAAGTCTGGGAGCTCGTGGAACCACCCAAATGTGTAAAACCCATTGGATGTAAGTGGATCTACAAGAGAAAAAGAGGATCTGACAAAAAGGTAAAAGCTTGGAAAGCAAGACTTGTTGCGAAAGGGTATACTCAGAAAGAAGGGATCGATTATGAGGAAACCTTTTCGCCAGTAGTTATGCTAAAGTCAATCCGGATTCTTTTATCTATAGCAGCTCATGTCGATTATGAGATTTGGCAAATGGATGTCAAGATAACTTTCCTAAATGGGAGTCTTGATGATGACATCATCTATATGCAACAACCAGAAGGATTCATTAAGGAAGGCTAAGAGCATCTTGTATGTAAGCTTAAGAAGTCCATTTATGGACTTAAACAAGCTTCTAGGTATTGGAATATTCGCTTTGATCAGGTAATCCAGTCATACGGATTTGATCAATGTCCAAGCGAGTCGTGTGTGTACAAGAAAAGTGAAGGCAGTTCAGTGACTTTTCTAGTGCTATACGTAGATGATATTTTACTCATTGGAAACAATGTAGAGATGTTATCAGCGGTAAAGGCATGGTTGTTCAAACAGTTCGAAATGAAGGACTTAGGTGAAGCGGCATACATCCTTAGGATCAAAGTTATAAGGGATCGCAAGAAAAGGATGTTGGCTTTATCCCAAGAGCCCTACATTGATGAGGTATTGGCTCGTTTTAACATGCAGGACTCCAAGAAGGGTAACCTACCTTATAAACATGGAGTTTCTCTATCGAAGAAACAGTGTCCTAAGACACCAGAGGTGATAGAAAGCATGAAAGTGGTTCCCTATGCTTCAGCATGTGGAAGCTTAATGTATGCAATGTTATGTACGAGACTTGATATTTGTTTTGCCGTGGGCATGGTTAGCAGATATCAGTCAAACCCAGGACATGAACATTGGAGTGCGGTAATGGCTATACTCAAGTACCTGAGAAGGACTAAGGAGTATTTGCTAATTTATAAGGCCTCAGATTTGTTACATCTAGGATATACCGATTCAGATTTCCAAGCAGATAGGAGTCATATGTATGGTCACATAGTAGTTACTTAATTGGTAGTGGAATGCTTGTAATAAAACACTGATATACTCAAAGAATAGGTTGAGTATAAGTGGGAGATTGTTAGGGAGTATACTAAACTATTCGTTTAAAGTATATGACATTGTCCTTTTTATTGAGAATCTTGAATGCATATTTTAACACTGTTTGTATATTATATATTGTGAATAATCTAGTATCAAATGGGATACCAGAAGATTAGATTGTCAGTGTTTATATATAATATAATAAATGTTCACAGTTTAAGTGGAGTTAAACAAACCACTGGAATGACTGAAGTATTATTTGGAAATAATCTATCTTGATTATTGAATAATACTTGTATGCTTTGTGTATATTGAATAGGATTAAAATATTAGAATTGTTCTTCTATTCTGACAATAAAGAAGAACTAAGATTCTATAATATTATTATTGCTTAGGTTCTTAATCCGGATACAGTGATTGACACTTGTATGCAATGCACATATTTTGATTCATATGTGATGTGATTTTTTATTAATCACAATATTATGTTTTGGACAATGACATTGCATACAGAGTGGGATATTGACTATAAAAGGAAACCGTGTCCGAAAATATTCGGGTGATGATGTCCTCTTGAAAGCTCATAAAGATAATTATGCTTTAGTCATGCAGGCATATTTGTTCTTGCATAATTATAAGGTTGAGTGGATGATCAAGGATAAAAGATATTGATTAAATTAATTATCAGAAATTAATTTAATTAATGGACATTCGATATCTTAAACATGGGGAATTTAATAAGCAAATAATATTAGAGCCGAATTAAATAATTAAATTACGGCATTAAGAGAGGTAGTGCAAATATTAATTCTTTAGTGGATTGAATTAATATTTAATGACATTGGACTTGACCCAGAATGTCATTGGAAGGCCCGACCTAATTATCCAGGATCCCTACTGTAGCCTATATATTCATCTTATTCTCTTCTAGCTAAGGGTTGGAAAAACTAGGGTTTTTATGAGCAGCCGTTCAAGGAGGCAACCAAGAACTAGGGTTTCAAGATCTCAAAGCTAGAAGGGAGGCAACCTTGGGAGGATCGAAGGCCACACTTCGCTCAAGGTGAATACGGGAATACAGTAGAAGACGTGGATTTGAATCGCTGGCGCCGTAGCGATTAAGGTTAACTTTCTTTTCAAACTCGTTCATTTTCATATCATAAAACGCAGCATCAATGTTCGATTGTCCCAACACTCAGCACCAAAGTGGATTCTGTTATTGTTGCTCAGGCTAATATCTCCTCAGTCCTAGAACAAATCCTTTTGGCTATCATAGGTGGTGATGATATCAAAAAGGGGAGAAGAAAATTAATGATTCTTCAAGGGGAGATAAGGATGGAAAATGTAAAGATGATTCCAAGGGAGTTAAAAGAAAGAGAGATTATGATGATAAAGCTGGTGATGGTGTGCAACAAAAGAAGTTTGAAGGTTTTTTTAAAACTCAGTCACACTAGTTATGGGCTGGACATGGGAAATCAGGGTCTAAGTCAGACTCTGAAAAGGGAAAATAGAGCATAGACTATGATGAGTAAAAGAAGGAAAAAGTTAAGGAGCCAAGCTATTGGAAATGCAATCAAAGAAACCTACAACTCAGAGCTAGAAGTACTAAGGAGATTGGAGACATTTCTTCCAAAGACATAGACAAGATTACAAATATAGAAGCTGATCCTCACTCTCTTACAGATGGGCAGTTTAAAAAGATTACCCAGAAGCATTTGAATAATATTTTGTCTGCTCAAATTGTCTAAAAAAATTTTGAAAGAAAGTTGCCAGGAGGACAGAGTGGACTGAGAAAGTGAAAAATGAAATGCTGTTATATTTTATAGAGGGAGGATATGTAAGGTGGATAAGTCAGACAAATTTCATATTCTTCAAAAAGGCTGAGGAGTTACAATATATCAAATTTCTTTTGTCAACAGCAGCTGAAATGAACAGAAGAAAATAAAGAGTGACAAAGAATTGGATGATTGAAATTGACAGAAAGATGACTCTGCACAAACAAGTGTTAGTAGACTTTTTGTCCACTATATACGTTCCAATTTGGCTTAAATTGATCGCTAGTGCCCAAGTATTTAGTGTCTTTTGATGTGTTTTATGTTTTTGGTGTGCAGATTCCCAGGCGAAGCAGAATTGATGAATATTTGCATAAATTGGTGGTACATGAGCTAGGAATTCACGGGAGAAGGGTCAAGGCTTGAGTTGAGACCAAGAGAAAGTGAGACGACTCGCTAAAGAAGCAACGAGCAAGGAAAATCATTTTCGGGAAGAAAGGGCAGGCGCGCCCTCCCCTCTACAGGCGCCCCCGTGCTCTATTAATGAGGCGCGCCCACGCTCCTTGAGGCGCCCCCGCGCTCCAGCCGACTCCAGTTGCTGATTTTTTGCAGTTTGGTCCGTTTCGAAGCCCAGAAAGCAGCAAGCCCATGGATCATTGTTTTTATGTAACCTAGTATAAAGACATAAGGATGATTATTATTTTTATGAAGCAATTAAGTAAGTAAGTAGGTTTTTATTATCGTACAAGAGGGCAAAGTACTTTGTGAGCCGTCAAGCTATTTTCTTTTGTAATTTTCATCACGAGGATTATCGGTTGTTTCTTTTACTCTTGCAATTAATATCAGTAGTTTATACATAATTGTTTATTTTACTATGTTTTCAATTGAACCCATGATGTCGGCTAGTCCAATTATGGGCTAAACGTTATCATGGGGTTTTAATGGATTTTTCTATCGATTCTAGATATTGATTATTTTTATGCCAAAGTGTGTGATTGTTATGGATATCCTAGTATGGTTAAGCTTATTCATTGTAAATGCGTCGCGAACATTTATTATTGTTTGTTGAACCTTCGTGAATGCGAAAGTGGATCTAGGGTTTAGAACATGCCATGCTAGCATAGGTTTTTGTATGTTAAGAGCATGTATTAATTTGTGGTGTAATTCTAACCGTCTTGCACTGACTATGTGATTTTATGGATACTTGTGCTTAAACCATTATGTTTTCAATCTCTATAGACATATAGGAACTAATCGTAGTGGTTGACTATTTGACTTCTATCAATTATGGATGTTCATTAGGATGGAATGCGTACAACGAAAGTTGTTGTTTATCAGTTTAGAGGGTCTGATCAGTTATCATCATTTCACATGCTAGGTTGAAAAGGCATAAGATTCTAGATGAGATAGACTATGAAGTTAAAATCTCATGTTTATTTCATATAAGTAATTTGTTAAGTTTTACTTAGTAGTGTAATCAAAACTCCAATTGTTATTTTCTTAGCAGTGAAACTTAATCATACTCTGGTGTATAAGTGAACTAAACGTAAGCAAGTCGAGTCTCTGTGGGAACGAATCCTACTTAGTACTGTATTACTTGTGACCACGTTCTCTTGCGTGAATAAAGTGTGAACAAGTTTTTGGCGCCGCTGCCGGGGACTCGGTTCATTGTTTTGTTTAGTTAATGTGCTTATCATCAGTGGTCGTTAGATATCACTGACTGAGATTTGTTACTAATCGTTCTTGTTTGCTACGTGAATTCAGGTAATTGATCGTGTATGCGTACGCGTTCTCAAGCGAGTAAGGAAAAACTGTAAGAACGCTTAGACGAAGAAGGGGGAATTGCAGTTCCAGAAATTGAGCCAGAAATAGTGATGGGGGATCCAGTGAAAGCTCTTAAGGATTACTCTCAACCGAAGATCAATGACATTCAGTCAAGAATTGTTAGGCCGGCTATTGCAGCTAATAATTTCGAAATCAAGCCGGGCACAATTCAAATGGTTCAGAATTCTGTGCAGTTTGGGGGTTCACCTCCTGAGGACCCTAATATGCATATCAGAGACTTCATCGAGATCTGTGATACCTTCAAAACCAATGGGGTTTCTGAAGATGCTATAAAACTGAGGCTGTTTCCATTCTCTCTACGAGACAAGGCAAAGAGATGGTTGCATTCGCTGCCAGCAGGTTCTATAACTACTTGGGAGGATCTCGCACAAAAGTTTCTGACTAAATTCTTTCCTATGGCTAAGACGGAAGCCATGAGTAATGCTCTTACACAGTTCAATCAACATTCTGGAGAAACGTTGTGTGAAGCTTGAGAAAAGTATAAAGAGATGCTTCGAAAGTGTCCCCATCATGGGATGCCAGATTGGATGGTCATTAACGGTTTCTATAATGGATTGAATCATTCACGACATATGCTTGATGCAGCATCTGGAGGAGCTCTTTGGGCCAAGAGCTATGAAGAAGCTTATGACTTGATTGAAATGATGGCTGCCAACGATTATCAGAATCCTACTCAGCGATTGCCGTAGAGTAAAACTGCAGGTGTTTTTGAAGTGGACGCTGCCACGGCTATAACAGCTCAACTACAGGCTTTATCTATAAAGGTGGACGCATTGTCCAAGGCAGGAATTCAGCAAGTCGCTATGGTTTGTGATCTGTGTGCAGGTGCTCATGATACAACTCAGTGTGCTATTTCTAGCGATTCAACGTATTTTGTCAGCAACTTTCAGAAGCCTACACAACCGGTACCTAATACATATCACCCCAACAACAGGAATCATCCTAACTTCAGTTGGAGCAACAATCAGAATGCCATGCCGCAACCATCGCAGGGTCAACAATTCGGAACAAGGCCTTTCAACAATTATGTTCCTCAACAATCTTATGCACCAAGACAATCATACAACCCTCCTGGTTTCCATCAACAACCTCAAGGAGGACAAGGGAATTCAAATGAAAAGTCAGAGATGGAGGAACTGAGAATGATGTATAAGAGTCAAGCTATGACACTGAAAACGTTGAAAAATCAAATTGGTCAACTAGCAAATGCTCTTCTAAACAGACCTCACGGACAATTACCAAGTGACACAGAGGCTAACCCAGGCAAGAAAGAAAGCAAGGAAAAAATACACGCTATTACATTGCGTTCTGGAAGGGTTACGAACAATCAGGAGGTCGAAATTCCACAAAACGAAGAACGTCAGCATTCTGGGCAGGAGGTGGAGAGCGGGCGCGCTTCCTCAGGCGCGGGCGCGCCTCACCTTACTGCCGGAAGGGGATTTTCTGCAGAAAAAGTTGCACAGGAGGAGCCGATCAAGAAAAAAATGAATGATGCAGAGGAGAAAAGCAGTTCAGAGAAAGACAGTGATCACAAGGAAGTATTTCCTCCTCCACCATTCCCTAAAAGGCTTCAGAAGTAGAAATCGGATAAACAGTTTGCTAAATTCTTGGAAGTTTTTAAGAAACTACACATCAATTTACCTTTTGCTGAAGCGCTGGAACAAATGCCAAGCTACGCTAAATTCATGAAAGGCATTCTATCTAGGAAACTGAAGCTAGAAGAGTTAAACACTGTTGCCTTGACGGAAGAGTGTAGTGCAGTATTGCAGCAGAAGTTACCACCAAAGTTGAAGGATCTTGGTAGTTTCACTATACCATGCATAATTGGGAATTTGTCGTTCGACAAATGTTTGTGCGATTTGGGAGCGAGCATCAACCTCATGCCATACTCTATATTCTTACAACTTGGCCTTCCCGAGCCAAAGCCGACCAACATGTCACTGCAGTTGGCAGATCGTTCAATCACTTATCCGCGAGGAATTGTCGAAGATGTTTTGGTGAAAGTCGACAAACTAATCTTTCCAGCAGATTTTGTCATCCTTGATTTTGAAAAAGACAAGAAGATCCCTATCATTCTTGGTAGACCATTCTTGGCAACGGGAAAGACATTGATTGACGTACAGAAGGGAGAACTCACCATGAGAGTGCACGATCAGAATGTCACATTCAATGTGTTCAAAGCAATACAATTTCCAACTGAAGAAGAGCAATGCTTTAAAGTAGATGTAGTGGAATCTGCTGTGCAAGTAAAAATTGAACACATGCTTATGAATGATACGCTGGAAAAGGCTTTAAGTGGGGACTTTACAATTGAAGAGGATGAGGTTGAAGAACAGGTACAGTCTCTGAATGCTTCTCCTTGGCAACAAAAGTTTGATAAACCAGAATCTTTGGGTTTATTTGAATTGAGAGAATCACATCAGCGGTTGAAACCATCTATCGAGGAAGCACCGAAGCTAGAGCTCAAACCATTGCCTGATCACTTAAAGTATGCTTCTCTTGGGGAATCATCTACTTTACCTGTGATTATTGCTGCTAACCTTACAGGTCCTGAAGAAGAAAAGCTGTTAAGGGTTCTCAGGGAATTCAAATCAGCCATTGGTTGGACTATTGCAGACACAAAAGGAATCAGCCCTGCCTATTGCTAGCATAAGATTCCGCTGGAAGAAGGAAGTAAGCCAACAGTGGAACATCAGAGAAGGCTTAATCCACTCATGAAGGAAGTAGTGAAGAAGGAAATTATCAAGTGGTTGGATGCAGGGATTATCTATCCTATTTCTGACAGTGCTTGGGTGAGTCCAGTTCAATGTGTGCCAAAGAAAGGAGGCATGATGGTGGTAACTAACGAAAAGAACGAGCTCATTCCTACGCGGGCAGTCACTGGTTGGAGAATCTGCATGGACTACAGGAAGCTGAACAAAGCTACTAGGAAGGATCACTTTCCTCTTCCTTTCATTGATTAGATGCTAGACCGACTTGCCGGCCATGAGTACTATTGCCTTCTGGATGGATATTCGGGTTACAATCAGATCTGCATTGCTCCAGAGGATCAGGAGATGACAACATTTACATGTCCGTTTGGTACCTTCGTTTTTCGAAGGGTTTCTTTTGGGTTATGTGGTGCACTGGCACTTTTCAGAGGTGCAGATGGCAATTTTTTCAGACATGATTGGTAAGACAGTGGAAGTCTTCATGGATGATTTTTCAGTATTTGGGTTTTCTTTTGACGAATGTCTACACAATCTTAGCATGGTTCTGAAAAGATGCGCGGAGACTAATCTGGTTCTCAACTGGGAGAAGTGTCATTTCATGGTACAAGAGGGAACTATTCTTGGACACAAGGTGTCACGTAGAGGCCTGGAGGTGGATAAAGCAAAAATAGAGACCATTGAAAATCTTTCACCGCCCAATTCAGTGAGAGGAATTCATAGTTTCCTCGGTCACGCAGGTTTTTACAGAAGATTCATCAAGGATTTCTCCAAAATTTCCAAACCTTTGTGTAAGCTATTGGAGAAGGATATTCCCTTCAAATTCGATGATGGTTGTATGACAGCTTTTGAGACATTGAAGACGAAGTTGATTTCAGCACCTGTGATCATCGCCCCAGATTGGAATGAACCTTTTTCTATGATTTGTGATGCTAGCGATTTTGCAGTGGGGGCTGTTCTTGGCCAAAATAAAGATAAGATTTTTCATGTTATCTACTATACAAGCAAGACACTCAATGATGCGCAATTGAATTACACAACCACGGAGAAGGAGCTGTTAGCCATTTTATATGGCTTTGAAAAATTCAGATCATACTTGCTTGGTACGAAAGTGACGGTGTATACTGACCACGCAGCTATTAGATATCTGCTCTCCAAGAAGGATTCTAAACCCCGCTTGATTCGATGGGTTCTTCTACTACAAAAATTCGATGTTGAGATCAAAGATAGAAAAGGGACAGAAAATCAAGTAGCTGATCACCTCTCACGATTGGAAGATCTTGGTAAATCATCTCAAGACAGTACCCTCATCAATGAATCATTTCCAGATGAACAGCTGTTTGGAATACAAGAAGAAGAACCATGGTATGCTGATATTGTGAATTATCTGGTGAGTCAAATTGTTCCACCTGAGCTGTCGACAGCTCAAAGGAAGAAATTCATGCACGACGTCAAGTGGTTTCGTTGGGACGAGCCACATATGTTTAAACAAGGGGCTGACCAGGTTATCAGGAGGTGTGTACCATATAGTGAGACAGACAATATTCTGAGGGATTATCATGCCACAGCTTATGGAGGCCATTATGGAGGTGAAAAGACAGCGACTCGTATCCTGCAGGCAGGATTTTATTGGCCATCACTCTTCAAGGACGCTCATCAGTTTGTAACCAGGTGTGATCGTTGCCAGCGAGTAGGCAAGATTTCGAAAAGGGATGAGATGCCCCTTAATGTAATGTTAGAGGTAGAAATTTTGATGTGTGGGGGATCGAATTCATGGGCCCATTCATTTCATCATGCAATAACCAATACATCTTGCTAACTGTGGATTACGTCTCCAAATGGGTTGAGATCAAGGCACTTCCAACTAATGATGCCAATGTAGTGCTCAACTTCCTTCACAAGAACATTTTCACCAGATTTGGGACTCCAAGGGTCATTATTAGTGATGAGGGTTCTCACTTTTGCAATCGGAAGTTCACTAATCTGATGGCAAGATTCAACATCAACCATCGGGTGGCTACAGCGTACCACCCTCAAACCAATGGCCAAGCTGAAGTATCAAACCGTGAGATCAAACGCATTCTGGAAAAAGTGGTAAGTCCTTCTCGTAAGGATTGGTCTTTAAAACTGGATGAAGCTGTGTGGGCTTACCGAACTGCGTTCAAAACACCTTTGGGTATGTCACCATATCAACTTGTCTATGGAAAAGCTTGTCATCTGCCAGCAGAACTGGAACACAAGGCTTATTGGGCATTGCAGAAGCTGAATTTTGATTGTAAAGCCGCAGGGGAAAAGCGGATGGTGCAAATCAATGAAATGGATGAGTTTCGTCTACAAGCTTATGAGAATAACAAGCTCTACAAGGAAAAAGTGAAAAGATGGCATGATCGTCGGTTGACAACAAAGGTATTTGTTCCTGGTCAATTAGTTTTATTATTTAACTCTCGTCTGCAGTTGTTTCCAGGAAAACTTAAGTCAAGGTGGTCAGGATCCTTTGTTGTGAAGACTGTGTTTCCACACGGAGTTGTGGAGATTTATGATCAGATCAAGCGTTTAAAGTCAATGGTCAGAGATTGAAGCCTTATTTGGGAGAACAAGTAAATCGCGAAGCTGAAGTCACGATTCTGTCTACCTCGGATTGAGGACCTGAAGTAACGTCCGGCTAAATGACGTTAACGACAGCGCTCGTGGGAGGCAACCTACGGCTTGAATGGTAATTTTTATTCTTAAAAAAAATTAAAAAAAAAGCAAAAACACAAAAAAAATCAGAAATTGAACAGTAGCACCAGGGGTGGGCGCGCTCCGGGAGGCGCGGGCGCGCCTGGGGGACTGTTCCAGAAAAAAATAATACAAAAAAACAGAAAAAAGGAAAAACATAAGAAAAACAGAAAATTATTATCTTTTAATTAGTTTTTAACACAAACCCAGCCCACTCCTACTTGTTTAAATAGCCTTGGCATACCCTAACCCTAGCCACTTAGTTACTTCACATCTTTCATTCGCACATATACATACAAATATACACGCACTACATCTCATCTCTTCACACATCTACAACTCAACCAATGGCACCCAAGCGATCTAGGCGCTCAGGAACCTCAAGTTCTTCTTCGAGTGGGGGAGTTGTGCCTCAGTTCAATTCACCGGAGGCTCAAACTGAGTTTACACGCTTGATGACCAAATCTGTGGTCAAGGAAAGGGGATTTATTCCGGGTGTTCTTGATGGGTCTCTGATCGCGATGATTAGTGAGCGCGGTTGGGAGACCGTGTGTGAGGCCGCGGAGGCGATACCATTGAGTATCGTTAGGGAGTTCTATGCTAATGCCAAGCAAGAGAAGAATGGGTTTTCTGCAGTTCGAGGGTATGTAGTGGATTATACTCCTGCCGCTATCACCAAGGTATTGAATTTGCCAGCACCGCGGGCGGGTGTGGAAGATTTTGGGTTGAAGACCCATGGGGAGGTTGACCTTGAGGCCATTCTACGGGATATGACAGTTCCAGGCACTACTTGGAAGCGCAGGGCGGGCTCTACTGAGCCGGTTACCTTCTCCGCCATGGCATTGAACCCGTATGCTAAGGCCTGGAACCTGTTTCTGTGTGCTAATATTGTGCCGTCGTCGCACACTCATGAGGTGACCGTGGATCGGGCTATTTTGTTGTGGGGGATTCTCAGCGGGAGATACATCGACCTAGGCTCCCTAATCCACCGGCACATGATCTGATTTTTGCAGGGCAGTACCACTGGCGCGATTCCGTATGGCTCAGTGGTTATTCGTCTATGTGTTGATGTGGGTATTCACTAGCCGGCGGAGGAACAGTTGCAACTTCCTGCGAGTGCCATTGACACGGCGGCGATAGCTCGCTGCCTGAATGGGACGGTGGTGTACCGCATCCCAGAGGCTTAGGGTATATTGTGGGTGGTGACGTGCCACCTAGACAGCAAAGGGAGGCTAGGGCTGGATCTTCTAGGGCACCGCGAGCTGTGGCTAGTACTGGTATGGGTGAGGCTCATTTTAGGAGGTTGGCACGGCAGTTGGACGCAGTTGATGATAGGCAGAGCCGGTTTGCTGTTGACCTGACTCAGGCTCTCGGTGCAGCCTTTCTGGCTACTGGTGTACAGGTAGATTGGCCTGTTTATGGAGCTGGCACCGTGTATCCACCCCCGGATTCACCCGAGGAGGGTGACTCTGCTGATGATTGAGGTATATCTGCACACTTTCTTTGTTTCTTGCCTTCAATGGGGACATTGAATATTTTAAGTTTGGGGGTGGGAAATGGAGATTGTAGTTAGATGCATATAGGGCATGTAGTGGTAGTATTTGTCATGCATTTTGTTTTAATTATCCATATAGAGCATTTTGTTTGCTATTTTTCGTTCATTTACCATGTGAATCCATCTTAGTTGCATTTCATAGCATGCATATTTCATGATCCCTTAGGACGAGCTAATTCTGATTGTTAAGTCAATGTCAAATTGAGTGTGGTATTGATGAACGGAGGGATGATTTACAGTCCCTATGAAATTGAATTGCATGTTTCAGAAACACTTTCTGTACACAGTCTCATCGGTTGCTTTTGGGCTAGGTTGAGTCATGCATGTTTAGTTGTTTTAGATTTAATCGCATGTTTATATCTAGAATGTTTGTTATTCCCTTGATAATGTAAGAATACCAAAGTATAAGTTTGGGGGAAAACATAGATTCATGCTAATTGTTAGTAATTGTCAAGAATGGCTAGGCGTCAAATGGCTAGTAGCCGGCTCATATTTTTATGAGTAGTCTATGGTTGGAATTGAGAATTCTCATTCCAGATTCTATTATAAAAAGAAAAAGAAAAAAAAAGAGTCATGTGAATAATTCGAGGCAAAATTAACCAGGGAGAGTTCTTTAATACTCGGGCAATTAAGTTTGAGGGGACTTTGTGCCTAGTGACCTAAGGCTTTTTATAGTCTGGGATCCACTAACCTAACGCTCGCTACATGGGTATTTTTGTATAAGCCTTTAGGGGTCTCATCCATTGCACGGTTAAATAAGCCTATGTATTGTGTTATGTGTCGTAGCGGTGGATTAGCAATAAAGTATGATTCCCTGTCTAACTCAAATGAATGACGGAGGTGTTTGTATGTTATGGAGTGTTTACCGCTCATTCTGTTTATAAACATGTGATTGTCTTGGCGAAAAATAGGTATGATTTTGATCTGGTGTCAAAGTATATTTGATGAGCATCGCACACACCCACGTTTCTGTTCATGTAGTACTGGTATACGGGGGCTTGGTCGAGCTCTGTTTGGATGTATTGCATCTCTTTGAGGCTTGGCTTATCGATTGGTTTTGCTGAGTTCGAGGGGGTCCTTGCATTTTCATAGTAGTTGCATTCATGCATTGCATTGCCTTAGATTGTTTAGAGTCTGTTTATGCTTGGGGACAAGCATCGGTTTAAGTTTGGGGGTGTGTTAGTGGACTTTTTGTCCACTATATACGTTCCAATTTGGCTTAAATTGATCGCTAGTGCCCAAGTATTTAGTGTCTTTTGATGTGTTTTATGTTTTTGGTGTGCAGATTCCCAAGCGAAGCAGAATTGATGAATATTTGCATAAATTGGTGGTACATGAGATAGGAATTCAAGGGAGAAGGGTCAAGGCTTGAGTTGAGACCAAGAGAAAGAGAGACGACTCGCTAAAGAAGCAACGAGCAAGGAAAATCATTTCCGGGCAGAAAGGGCAGGCGCGCCCTCCCCTCTACAGGCGCCCCCGCGCTCTATTAATGAGGCGCGCCCGCACTCCTTGAGGCGCCCCCGCGCTCCAGTCGACTCCAGTTGCTGATTTTTTGCAGTTTGGTCCGTTTCGAAGCCCAGAAAGCAGCAAGCCCATGGATCATTGTTTTTATGTAACCTAGTATAAAGACATAAGGATTATTATTATTATAGATATCAAGCAATTAAGTAAGTAAGTAGGTTTTATTATCGGACAAGAGGGCAAAGTACTTTGTGAGCCGTCAAGCTATTTTCCTTTGTAATTTTCATCACGTGGATTATCGGTTGTTTCTTTCACTCTTGCAATTAATATCAGTAGTTTATGCATAATTGTTTATTTTACTATGTTTTCAATTGAACCCATGATGTCGGCTAGTCCAATTATGGGCTAAACGTTATCATGGGGTTTTAATGGATTATTCTATCGATTCTAGATATTGATTGTTTTTATGCCAAAGTGTGTGATTGTTATGGATATCCTAGTATGGTTAAGCTTATTCATTATAAATGCGTCGCGAACATTTATGATTGTTTGTTGAACCCTCGTGAATGCGAAAGTGGATCTAGGGTTTAGAACATGCCATGCTAGCATAGGTTTTTGCATGTTAAGAGCATGTATTAATTTGTGGTGTAATTCTAACCGTCTTGCACTGACTATGTGATTTTATGGATACTTGTGCTTAAGCCATTATGTTTTCAATCTCTATAGACATATAGGGACTAATCGTAGTGGTTGACTATTTGACTTCTATCAATTGTGGATGTTCATTAGGATGGTATGCGTACAACGAAAGTTGGCGTTTATCAGTTTAGAGGGTCTGATCAGTTATCATCACTTTCACATGCTAGGTTGAAAAGGCATAAGATTCTAGATGAGATAGATTATGAAGTTAAAATCCCATGTTTATTTCATATAAGTGATTCGTTAAGTTTTAATTAGTAGTGTAATCAAAACTCCAATTGTTATTTTCTTAGTAGTGAAACTTGTAAGAGCCCGAACTTTTGTAAATTCTGAACTATGAATGAATAGTAACTTTTCAGTTTTACGAAAACCATGTTAGCCCACACTATATAGAAGGTGTAGGATTATAAATCCGGGATTATATTACGATGATACTAAGTAAATAAGTGTATGTAAACGTCGTTAGAATCCGAGAATTTTGTCGTTTACTAAGTGTTTTGTAATTTACGAGATATTAAGGATTAAAGGACTAGGTTTCGACCTAAGGGATTATAATTCAAAGAAATTATATCCTAAATTATGTTAAGGTAGTGTGACTAGTAAATGTTCACATTACAAAGATGGGAATAAGAAGTGTTATCACTAATCATGTTTTTATAAAGGATTAAGAGTAAGTAAAATGCACCACAAAGCAAGCCATGCAAGCAAGTACTTGCATGGATGAGATCAAGTAACTAAGTCAAGCAAGGGAACTAGCCAAGTAACTAGAATTAGCAAGAGTAACCAAGTACTTAACTAGATTAGGAAACCAAGTTCCCTAATTTAGGGGAAATATCCATAAAGTAGCTTTATTAACTTGTCCTAATTCAACCAAGTAATCATTAAACTCTTTTTGTTGATTTTATTCCCACTAATTCAAAGGCCCCGTATCGTTTAGCCCCAATAGAAATGAAGGAACTAGCCAACCAGCTACAGGAATTGCTAGAACTGGGAATGATAAGGCCGAGCGTGTCACCATGGGGTGCGCCGGTATTATTCGTAAAGAAGAGAGACGGCAGCATGCGACTATGCATAGACTACCGAGAGCTGAACAAGTTAACAATAAAGAATAAGTATCCCCTACCAAGGATTGATGACTTATTCGACTAGTTGAAAGATGCGGTTTATTTTTCAAAGATTGACCTCAAGACGGGGTATCATCAACTAAAGATCAAGCCCGAAGACATACCAAAGACAGGGTTTCGCACCAGGTATGGGCACTACAAGTTTTTGGTAATGTCGTTTGGATTAACCAATGCCCCAGCAGCTTTCATGGATTTGATGAACCGAGTCATCAAGAAGTACTTAGACAAGTGCGTCATTGTTTTCATCGATGATATTTTGATATATTCAAAGACAGAAGAAGAACACGCCGAACATCTGTGAATAGTTCTAGAGATCTTAAGGAAGGAAAGGTTGTTTGCCAAATTCTCGAAATGTGAGTTTTTGCTCAGAGAAGTCCAATTTTTGGGACACGTGGTAAGCAGCGAAGGAATACTAGTCGACCCAACCAAGATAGAAGCCATTTCCAATTGGGAAAGACCTACCACACCTACCGAAGTAAGGAGTTTTGTGGGATTGGCAGGATATTACCGGAGGTTCGTACAAGATTTTGCCAAGATAGCCGCCCCACTAACTCGGCTTACTCGAAAGACGGAAAAGTTTAACTGGACAGAGAAATGTGAGGAAAGCTTTCAAGAATTAAAGAAGAGGTTGATAACAGCCCCAGTATTATCACTACCTGACGGAAAAGGAGGTTTCGTAATCTACAGCGATGCCTCGCATAAGGGACTAGGATGCGTGCTTATGCAGCACGGCAAGGTGATTGCTTATGCATCACGACAACTGAAGGAATATGAAATAAGGTATCCCGCTCATGACTTGGAGCTAGCCGCGATAGTCTTCGCATTGAAAATTTGGAGACACTACTTGTATGGCGAGAAATACGAAATCTTTACAGACCATAAGAGCCTGAAGTATATCTTCACACAGAAAGAATTGAACATGAGGCAAAGGAGGTGGCTAGAATTGATTAAAGATTATGACTGCAAAATTCTCTATCACCCAGGGAAGGCCAATGTGGTGGCCGATGCCCTTAGTAGGAATGAAAGACTTAAGATGATAATCTCTTCGGAGAAGCTAATCAACGAATTTGAAAAGATGGAAATCGAGGTAAAGGTTGTCAGCAAAGGCACAGAAGGATTATTTGAGATCAGTATGCAACCCCCACTGATAGAAAAGATCAAGTTATGCCAAGAAAAGAAACTAACAGACGAATGGGAATCCCTGACTGGAGAAGAAATGAAGTGTGTAAAGGACAGTAAGGGGGTAATGAGATATGCCTCCCGAATCTGGATTCCAAACGTGCGAGAATTGAAGGATGAGATTTTGCATGAAGGACACAATTCGAGGTATGCAATTCACCCAGGTGGCACCAAGATGTATAGGGATTTGAAGGAGTTTTATTGGTGGCCGAACCTGAAAAAGGACGTAGTAGAATGGGTAAGCAAATGTTTGACATGTCAAAGAGTGAAAGCAGAACACCAGAGGCCTAGTGGTCTTCTACAGCCCCTGGAAATTCCCGAGTGGAAATGGGAACAAATAGCAATGGACTTTGTAGTAGGTTTGCCGAGAACGAGCACCAACCACGATGCGATATGGGTGATCGTAGATCGCCTAACCAAGTCAGCTCATTTTCTTCCAATTAATGAAAGGTATACAGTTGACCGATTAGTAGAGATCTATATCAAGGAAATTGTAGTGCGACATGGAGTTCCCGTGTCCATAGTATCGGACCGAGATCCGAGGTTCAACTCCAGGTTTTGGAGAAGTTTTCAAGAATGTGCGGGGACTAAGCTAAGCATGAGCACGGCTTATCATCCCCAAACGGATGGGCAGAGCGAGCGAACCATTCAGACACTAGAAGATATTTTAAGGGTGTGTGTAATAGATTTTAAAGGAAGCTGGAATGATCACTTACCTTTAATCGAGTTTGCCTACAACAACAGCTACCATGCCAGTATAGGTATGCCCCCATATGAAGCCCTATATGGAAGGAAGTGTCGCTCCCCATTGTGTTGGGAGGAAGTAGGAGAGCGGAAGATATTGGGACCCGAATTGGTCCAGAAAACAAGAGAAGCAATAAAGCTCATCCGGAACCGATTGATAGCAGCACAAGACCGACAAAAGAAGTATGCCGATCAGACCAGGAAAGATAGAGAATACGAAGTGGGAGACTCAGTACTTCTAAAAGTTTCCCCATGGAAAGGATTAATGAGGTTTGGAAAGAAAGGAAAGTTAAGTCCAAGATTCATTGGACCATTTGAAATCTTAAAACGTATTGGGAAGGTAGCCTACGAGTTGGCCCTGCCCCCAAATTTGCAACAAGTCCACAATGTGTTCCATGTGTCTATGCTAAGGAAGTATAATGTAGATGCCAGGCATATCATCGAATATGAGCAAGTCAACCTACAACCAGATCTGACCTATGTGGAACAGTCGGTAGAGATACTGGACCGAAAGGAGCAGGTGCTCAGAAATAAAGTGGTAAAGCTAGTAAGAGTCTTGTGGAGGAATCAGAATACCGAAGAATCAACATGGGAGCTAGAAAGTGCCATGATAGAAAAGCACCCTCACTTGTTTTCAGTATAGATTCCGGGACGGAATCCCTTTAAGGAGGGGAGACTGTAAGAGCCCGAACTTTTGTAAATTCTGAACTATGAATGAATAGTAACTTTTCAGTTTTACGAAAACCATGTTAGCCCACACTATATAGAAGGTGTAGGATTATAAATCCGGGATTATATTACGATGATACTAAGTAAATAAGTGTATGTAAACGTCGTTAGAATCCGAGGATTTTGTCGTTTACTAAGTGTTTTGTAATTTACGAGATATTAAGGATTAAAGGACTAGGTTTCGACCTAAGGGATTATAATTCAAAGAAATTATATCCTAAATTATGTTAAGGTAGTGTGACTAGTAAATGTTCACATTACAAAGATGGGAATAAGAAGTGTTATCACTAATCATGTTTTTCTAAAGGATTAAGAGTAAGTAAAATGCACCACAAAGCAAGCCATGCAAGCAAGTACTTGCATGGATGAGATCAAGTAACTAAGTCAAGCAAGGGAACTAGCCAAGTAACTAGAATTAGCAAGAGTAACCAAGTACTTAACTAGATTAGGAAACCAAGTTCTCTAATTTAGGGGAAATATCCATAAAGTAGCTTTATTAACTTGTCCTAATTCAACCAAGTAATCATTAAACTCTTTTTGTTGATTTTATTCCCACTAAAATATCACAAATCAGCCAACAAAGCAAGTAGCACAGCAACAAATTTTCTCTCTTCCCCCACCAAGCTCCATTCGGCAGTTTTGAAAAAAAAGAGGAGAATTCAAAATCAAAGTCCAAGCTTCCTTGCTCCATAAATCTCCATCTTTTAACCATAGCTTCTACATTTCATAGATAAGGTATGATAAAAATCCCAAGTCCATTCTCATGTCTAGCATTTTCTAAAAATTCATCAAAATGATAATGAATAGTGTGAATAGTAAACTCAAAAATTTTTAAAGCTTGTTTCTTGATGTTTAGTTCATAACAAAGGTAGATCAAGCTTCTATAAGGACTCTAAGCACCATCTAGTTGTTGTTGAAGCTTTGTGAAGGTATGGACAACCTCTAACCCTTGTGCTTTGTGTGAGTATGATGCCATGGAAGTGCTAGTGGTTGAAGTCTTAAGCTAAGTATGGTAAAGATATGTGGATGTTAAGCTTTTGGTTGAGTTCTTGTATTGATGTTAGTAGTGTAATGGTGAAATGAGTAGCTTATTGTTGTAGTCATGATGTGAAGAGTAAGGATGAGTGTTGGTTGGAATGGATTCACATTGGTTGAATCCGGAAAACGTTGCGTTTATAGCCGACGTAATGCCCGATTTTCGTAAACACTCTTTTAAACTGTGAAAATCGTAATGTCAAGCTACTGTCCCCAAAGGCCTCTGGCCATAGTTGGTTAGGCCTTGTTTCATACATCGTTTTGACGCTTGAATCATGTTATTCTGATATACGGTTTAGGAGATAAGTCAATTTTACTGAAAGCAACTAAAACTACTAAACTGTTTCGGGAAACACTTTTGTAAAATATAACTGGACCACTTAAATGTCACCAAAAATCATGAACTTTTACGGGAACATAGTTGGGACAGTAGGCAAGACCTCTGCAAAATTTCATAACCAAAGGAGAAATTTTCGATTTTATAAAATTGTTAAAGCCGGACTGATTCCTGGACAACCCTTGAAGGAGGATGAATGAGAAAAGGAACATAAGTGCCTATGCAAAGTGACAAGTATGAAGATGTCATTGACCCATGAATTGACTTAAGTGATTAACATATGTCCTAAAGGTTAAGTAACTCTATAATGAGAGGTCTAACCTATGTCAAGCTTATGGTTCGTGCGTGCGTAGCGTTAGTGGTTAAGATAACCAATAACTAACGACACGTTCTATTTGATTTGTATAGATCGTCCGTCAAACCCCCGCACCTCGACGAACCCCAGGACCCCAGGCAAGTTTTCAAAACTCGTACTTAATGTACTAATGTTTTGTCGAAAGACTGTTGTTGTTGTGATATAACTGTATGTTGAAAAGCATGAATTAATATGTATATTTACATATTTCCCAAACATTGCGACTATATGCTATATGTATTATAGATATAAGTCGGTAAAAGTAAAGGCTCTAAGCATAGAGCGGTTATGTATTTTCAAACGTAGACCAGGAGTCGGCATGTAATGATAAAGTACTGTCATAATCCGGAAGAAGCCGGAGACAGATTATTTTGAAAAGGCGATATAAATATTTTGATATTTATATTCTGGATATTCTTTAAATAAAAGAATAAAAAGGAGATAATAAATATTATTTTAATATTTATTTAATTAATGAATATTATTTTGAATATTCATTTATTGAGAATCATTTATTAATTTTTAATTAATAAATATTATTTAAATATTTATTAATTATTAATAATTCATTTTCGAATTATTATAGGTCTTTAATAATTATTCGAAGCTTTCGATAATTATTTTAAATAATTTCCGACCTTCCGAAAATGATTTAAAAATAGTAGGAGCTCCCTAATATTTAATTTAATTATTTATTTTATTCTTTTAATAAGAATAAAATATGTTCAGACTTATCAAAAATAGGGAACTCAGTTTAGGAAGTGAATGATTATTTACTTCTCAAAAGCAGTCAAGTTTTGGAACAAGTTTCCACAGTAGTAAGAGTTTTCAACTTATCAAAAGCAGTGAAGTTTTTCGACAAACTCCCGAGTCATGATTTTCAAAATGAATTCAGTCCTTGAGAAAGGAGATTATATGATGAAGGTCAACTTATCTATGTGGTAAGGCGACTGCATCACTTAATCTGACAGCTATGAGGGTCTATCAACAAGTACTATACTTGGGGAGCTAGGATTAACTTCCAGTTCAAGGTCAGATAGACGAATCTATTAACAAGTATTATATACTTGGGGAGCTTGGATTAATATTCCAGTTTCAGACTTATAGATTAATTCAGTGGACTTGGAGTTAGCGTAAGAGGCCGAGTGACGCACGGTCCAGCACTTTGACCCGTATGCGGTCTAGGGTGACTACCCATTAACGGTAGCGAGTACCGGGGCTCCCCCTTCTACATGTAGAGAAACGGAAGGCTTCCATAGGATGCTGATGAAGGCTGCCGCATGTTGCGACTGATCATCGTATACAACGGTAGCGGGCGTGGAGATGCTCCAGTTACAGTCCCTTCTTCCAATTGGAATTGTGCTACGCACCGTAACAAAAGCCTAGGAGCTGAGTTACCGATGGTGTTGTTTAGCAATAAAACGTTCTGAAAGGTTCAGCTTACTCTTAATGTTTTGACGAAAGTTATTTAACTTCAGTTATTTGTTCATAATGCTTTTACAAATAACTCACAGCATGTTTTCCAGTATATACTTGATAAAGAAGAAAGCTTACAGTTTCACAGCATGTTTTCAGAAAGTATATTATTTATTGCTGAGCTATATTGCTCATCCTTGCTTTCTTTATATATCACAACACAACAGGACAGCAGGATGCCGCGGATGCGCCGCACCCCCAGGAAGCGCGTGGGAAACGCCCGCGCATTCCGTAGGATCTTCGCCAACCTACCCCAGGTAGGAAGTCGGAGTAGAAGTAGGATAGGGGTACAGTTGTTGATGGTACGCCTTATCTATAAATATGACTTATGTAAATTATTTAACAAGAACAGGTAGTAGAATTCAGTACTGTTTCAAGTAGAAACCGTATCGTTTTCATAAGACAAGAACTTACTTTTGGACTGTAATATTTACTCTGATGGATTTATGTATGAAGTATGTATTCGTTCTGAGACTATAATTAGTAGTGTGTGTGTATATGAACTGTGGGGTCACTGCAGGTGAAGTGCTAGCATTAAAGATTAAGATAAGTGTGTTAATGACAGGAAGAACGGTTGCCGTGACGGCCCAGGTCTCCGACCCCGGATCTGGGGGCGCCACAGAGATGGTATCAGAGCGTAGGATTATAACTCTTAGAACGATAGGAAGTTAAGAACAATAAATCTTATAATAATAATAAAAAACTCTTATCGAGTCGTCGTCGGGCTATTAGATGTAGCGCTGACATTAAAACCCGCAAGGGAACTTTCAACCCCAGTTAGTAACGTCGTTTTTGGTATACACATATAGGTACCTGATGCCAGAGCGGGAGAGGATTTTGAGGAGCAGCATGATGCAGCATTGTTAGGCTTAGTAGGTGACCTTGCAGCTATCCCAGAGGAGGATCCAGAGGAGGATCCAGAGGAGGATTCAGAGGAGAAACCGATGGAGGACCCGAGTGAGGGACCACAGGATGCAGATTATGTGTTCCCTACCCCACCCATTGAGGCAAAGGGGGACCCTATGGATGATGATGTTGTTTGGAGGGACATCGAGATGTACCCGCTTCCAGTTGTGAGATCTCCTACACCACCTATGCCTCCACTTAGCCCTCTTAGTTCAGAGGACGAGTACGAGGAGCTTACACCTAACAGAGCCGAGCCTTCTACGGACATGCCAGCAGACCCAGACACTCCTCCTCCCCCATTCTTAGGGGTACCAGCAGTCATCCATGAGTACATGATAGGTCAGCTTACTGCAGGGATTGCTTTGGCTGATGGCCGCGTTGACGAGCTGAGGCGCCAGTTGGCCGCTGAGCGCGAGCTTAGGGTTGCTCAGCAGGGAGGCATGATGCCGACCACCTCCCAGTAGATGAGGACAGCGGTTACTAGGGAAGAGGAAACTGATATGGATAACAATGAATTAGATGACCAAGATTATGAAGAAGAGGAATACGAGGATACCCAGGAAGAAGAAGAGCGAGAGGAGGGTCAGATGGAGCAGTTTGTAAGGTTACTCAGGCAGAATCTGAATCACCAACCCCCACATCTCAGTCAATCAGTGGCAAGTGCTTTTAAAGCTTTTAAGTCCCTAAAACCACCAGAGTTCCAAGGAACGACAAACCCAGTCGAGGTAAGGGCCTGGCTCAAGGAAATGGAGAAAACATTCGAGATAATGGGCATTGAGGAGGCCCACAAGACTATCTTTGCCACTTATCTCCTAAAGGGAGAGGCTAACTTTTGGTGGGAAGCCAAGAAAAATTTGGAAGCAGATGCTGTCATCACTTGGACAAGATTCAGTGAGCTATTCTTGGAAAAGTATTTCCCTAGGTTCATGGAAACTCAGATGGAGCTAAAGTTTTTAGAGCTGAAACAAGAAAACTTGACAGTGGCAGAGTATGAAGCCAAGTTTACAGAACTGTCAAGGTTTGTGCCAGACTTCGTGAACACAGAAGCTAAGCGAGCTAGAAGGTTTCAACAAGGGTTGAAGCAATGGATTCAGAATAGGGTGGCAGTATTTGAGATTACTGATTATGCCACACTAGTACAGAAAGCCTCGATAGTGGAAGCAGGAAGTGAACAGATATCTAAGAACAAGGAAATGAAAAAGAGGAAGTTCGAAGGCCGCGGAGGAAGTTCCGTGAGCGGAGGTTTTCCAAGCAAAGTCAACCGAGGAATGGTTTCGCAACCAGCAAGGAGTACAGGGTTCAGAAATTTTGGGAGCGGCAGTGCGGTCCAGAGTAGCCGACCGGCCGGGGCATCTCATTTCAGCCAACCCCGACCACCGCCACCAGAATGTAAGAACTATGGAAGGAAGCACCTTGGCACCTGTCTCAAGGGGTCAACAGATTGTTTCAAATGTGGGCGAGCAGGTCACTATGCTAGTAACTGTCCCCAGAGTAGGTTGAAGTGCTTCCAGTGTGGAATGACGGGGCACATGAAAAAGGACTGCAAGACACCAGCACCTACAATGTCCAGGATAAGCGGGACAACTTCCAACAGGCCCCCAATAGCAAGGACCTTTAATATGATAGTGAAGAATGCCGTGCGAGACGCGGATGTTATAGCAGGTACCCTTCTCCTTAATACTGTCAGCGTAAATGTTTTATTTGATTCTGGAGCTACTAGGTCATTTGTGTCTAAAGAATTGGCATGCAAGTTAAAACTTAAAGCGGAACCTTTGAAAGAATTGTTGCAAGTAGAGATAGCTAACCGAGAAGTAGTTCCAGTAAGTCAAGTTCACCCAAATTGTAAATTAGAGATAGTTGGGCAAACTTTTGTAGTAGACTTAATCCCTTTTCAACTGGGAGAGTTCGATGTCATTCTGGGAATGGACTGGTTGTCGAGCAACGGTGCGCAGATCGACTGTGAAAAGAAGAAGATCAGATTAAAAGTACTGGGAGGAAAGGAGGTCGTGTTCAAGGGACAACGACAGGTCCGAAAGTTTTTAAACATGGCCCAGACTAAGAGATTGTTACGAAAAGGGTGTGAGGCTTACCTAGCCCACGTGGTAGATACGAGTAAGGAGATGCCTAAACTTAGAGACCTTCGAGTGGTGGCCGAATTCGAGGATGTATTCCCCGAGGATCTTCCAGGACTACCACCCGACCGGGAAATAGAGTTTGCAATCGAACTAGCCCCAGGAACGGCGCCAGTTTCAAAGGCCCCGTATCGTTTAGCCCCAATAGAAATGAAGGAATTAGCCAACCAGCTACAGGAATTGCTAGAACTGGGAATGATAAGGCCGAGCGTGTCACCATGGGGTGCGCCGGTATTATTCATAAAGAAGAGAGACGGCAGCATGCGACTATGCATAGACTACCGAGAGCTGAACAAGTTAACAATAAAGAATAAGTATCCCCTACCAAGGATTGATGACTTATTCGACCAGTTGAAAGATGCGGTGTATTTTTCAAAGATTGACCTCAGGACGGGGTATCATCAACTAAAGATCAAGCCCGAAGACATACCAAAGACAGCGTTTTGCACCAGGTATGGGCACTACGAGTTTTTGGTAATGTCGTTTGGATTAACCAATGCCCCAGCAGCTTTCATGGATTTGATGAACCGAGTCTTCAAGAAGTACTTAGACAAGTGCGTCATTGTTTTCATCGATGATATTTTGATATATTCAAAGACAGAAGAAGAACACGCCGAACATCTGCGAATAGTTCTAGAGATCTTAAGGAAGGAAAGGTTGTTTGCCAAAATCTCGAAATGTGAGTTTTGGCTCAGAGAAGTCCAATTTTTGGGACACGTGGTAAGCAGCGAAGGAATACTAGTCGACCCAGCCAAGATAGAAGCCGTTTCCAATTGGGAAAGACCTACCACACCTACCGAAGTAAGGAGTTTTGTGGGATTGGCAGGATATTACCGGAGGTTCGTACAAGATTTTGCCAAGATAGCCGCCCCACTAACTCGGCTTACTCGAAAGATGGAAAAGTTTAACTGGACAGAGAAATGTGAGGAAAGCTTTCAAGAATTAAAGAAGAGGTTGATAACAGCCCCAGTATTATCACTACCTGACGGAAAAGGAGGTTTCGTAATCTACAGCGATGCCTCGCATAAGGGACTAGGATGCGTGCTTATGCAGCACGGCAAGGTGATTGCTTATGCATCTCGACAACTGAAGGAATATGAAATAAGGTATCCCGCTCATGACTTGGAGCTAGCCGCGATAGTCTTCGCATTGAAAATTTGGAGACACTACTTGTATGGCGAGAAATGCGAAATCTTTACAGACCATAAGAGCCTGAAGTATATCTTCACACAGAAAGAATTGAACATGAGGCAAAGGAGGTGGCTAGAATTGATTAAAGATTATGACTGCAAAATTCTCTATCACCCAGGGAAGGCCAATGTGGTGGCCGATGCCCTTAGTAGGAAGGAAAGACTTAAGATGATAATCTCTTCGGAGAAGCTAATCAACGAATTTGAAAAGATGGAAATCGAGGTAAAGGTTGTCAGCAAAGGCACAGAAGGATTATTTGAGATCAATATGCAACCCCCACTGATAGAAAAGATCAAGTTATGCCAAGAAAAGAAACTAACAGACGAATGGGAATCCCTGACTGGAGAAGAAATGAAGTGTGTAAAGGACAGTAAGGGGGTAATGAGATATGCCTCCCGAATCTGGATTCCAAACGTGCGAGAATTGAAGGATGAGATTTTGCATGAAGGACACAATTCGAGGTATGGAATTCACCCAGGTGGCACCAAGATGTATAGGGATTTGAAGGAGTTTTATTGGTGGCCGAACCTGAAAAAGGACGTAGTAGAATGGGTAAGCAAATGTTTGACATGTCAAAGAGTGAAAACAGAACACCAGAGGCCTAGTGGTCTTCTACAGCCCCTGGAAATTCCCGAGTGGAAATGGGAACAAATAGCAATGGACTTTGTAGTAGGTTTGCCGAGAACGAGCACCAACCACGATGCGATATGGGTGATCGTAGATCGCCTAACCAAGTCAGCTCATTTTCTTCCAATTAATGAAAGGTATACAGTTGACCGATTAGTAGAGATCTATATCAAGGAAATTGTAGTGCGACATGGAGTTCCCGTGTCCATAGTATCGGACCGAGATCCGAGGTTCAACTCCAGGTTTTGGAGAAGTTTTCAAGAATGTGCGGGGACTAAGCTAAGCATGAGCACGGCTTATCATCCCCAAACGGATGGGCAGAGCGAGCGAACCATTCAGACACTAGAAGATATGTTAAGGGTGTGTGTAATAGATTTTAAAGGAAGCTGGAATGATCGCTTACCTTTAATCGAGTTTGCCTACAACAACAGCTACCATGCCAGTATAGGTATGCCCCCATATGAAGCCCTATATGGAAGGAAGTGTCGCTCCCCATTGTGTTGGGAGGAAGTAGGAGAGCGGAAGATATTGGGACCCGAATTGGTCCAGAAAACAAGAGAAGTAATAAAGCTCATCCGGAACCGATTGATAGCAGCACAAGACCGACAAAAGAAGTATGCCGATCAGACCAGGAAAGATAGAGAATACGAAGTGGGAGACTCAGTACTTCTAAAAGTTTCCCCATGGAAAGGATTAATGAGGTTTGGAAAGAAAGGAAAGTTAAGTCCAAGATTCATTGGACCATTTGAAATCTTAAAACGTATTGGGAAGGTAGCCTACGAGTTGGCCCTGCCCCCAAATTTGCAACAAGTCCACAATGTGTTCCATGTGTCTATGCTAAGGAAGTATAATGTAGATGCCAGGCATATCATCGAATATGAGCAAGTCAACCTACAACCAGATCTGACCTATGTGGAACAGTCGGTAGAGATACTGGACCGAAAGGAGCAGGTGCTCAGAAATAAAGTGGTAAAGCTAGTAAGAGTCTTGTGGAGGAATCAGAATACCGAAGAATCAACATGGGAGCTAGAAAGTGCCATGATAGAAAAGCACCCTCACTTGTTTTCAGTATAGATTCCGGGACGGAATCCCTTTAAGGAGGGGAGACTGTAAGAGCCCGAACTTTTGTAAATTCTGAACTATGAATGAATAGTAACTTTTCAGTTTTACGAAAACCATGTTAGCCCACACTATATAGAAGGTGTAGGATTATAAATCCGGGATTATATTACGATGATACTAAGTAAATAAGTGTATGTAAACGTCGTTAGAATCCGAGGATTTTGTCGTTTACTAAGTGTTTTGTAATTTACGAGATATTAAGGATTAAAGGACTAGGTTTCGACCTAAGGGATTATAATTCAAAGAAATTATATCCTAAATTATGTTAAGGTAGTGTGACTAGTAAATGTTCACATTACAAAGATGGGAATAAGAAGTGTTATCACTAATCATGTTTTTCTAAAGGATTAAGAGTAAGTAAAATGCACCACAAAGCAAGCCATGCAAGCAAGTACTTGCATGGATGAGATCAAGTAACTAAGTCAAGCAAGGGAACTAGCCAAGTAACTAGAATTAGCAAGAGTAACCAAGTACTTAACTAGATTAGGAAACCAAGTTCTCTAATTTAGGGGAAATATCCATAAAGTAGCTTTATTAACTTGTCCTAATTCAACCAAGTAATCATTAAACTCTTTTTGTTGATTTTATTCCCACTAAAATATCACAAATCAGCCAACAAAGCAAGTAGCACAGCAGCAAATTTTCTCTCTTCCCCCACCAAGCTCCATTCGGCAGTTTTGAAAAAAGAGAGGAGAATTCAAAATCAAAGTCCAAGCTTCCTTGCTCCATAAATCTCCATCTTTTAACCATAGCTTCTACATTTCATAGATAAGGTATGATAAAAATCCCAAGTCCATTCTCATGTCTAGCATTTTCTAAAAATTCATCAAAATGATAATGAATAGTGTGAATAGTAAACTCAAAAATTTTTAAAGCTTGTTTCTTGATGTTTAGTTCATAACAAAGGTAGATCAAGCTTCTATAAGGACTCTAAGCACCATCTAGTTGTTGTTGAAGCTTTGTGAAGGTATGGACAACCTCTAACCCTTGTGCTTTGTGTGAGTATGATGCCATGGAAGTGCTAGTGGTTGAAGTCTTAAGCTAAGTATGGTAAAGATATGTGGATGTTAAGCTTTTGGTTGAGTTCTTGTATTGATGTTAGTAGTGTAATGGTGAAATGAGTAGCTTATTGTTGTAGTCATGATGTGAAGAGTAAGGATGAGTGTTGGTTGGAATGGATTCACATTGGTTGAATCCGGAAAACGTTGCGTTTATAGCCGACGTAATGCCCGATTTTCGTAAACACTCTTTTAAACTGTGAAAATCGTAATGTCAAGCTACTGTCCCCAAAGGCCTCTGGCCATAGTTGGTTAGGCCTTGTTTCATACATCGTTTTGACGCTTGAATCATGTTATTCTGATATACGGTTTAGGAGATAAGTCAATTTTACTGAAAGCAACTAAAACTACTAAACTGTTTCGGGAAACACTTTTGTAAAATATAACTGGACCACTTAAATGTCACCAAAAATCATGAACTTTTACGGGAACATAGTTGGGACAGTAGGCAAGACCTCTGCAAAATTTCATAACCAAAGGAGAAATTTTCGATTTTATAAAATTGTTAAAGCCGGACTGATTCCTGGACAACCCTTGAAGGAGGATGAATGAGAAAAGGAACATAAGTGCCTATGCAAAGTGACAAGTATGAAGATGTCATTGACCCATGAATTGACTTAAGTGATTAACATATGTCCTAAAGGTTAAGTAACTCTATAATGAGAGGTCTAACCTATGTCAAGCTTATGGTTCGTGCGTGCGTAGCGTTAGTGGTTAAGATAACCAATAACTAACGACACGTTCTATTTGATTTGTATAGATCGTCCGTCAAACCCCCGCACCTCGACGAACCCCAGGACCCCAGGCAAGTTTTCAAAACTCGTACTTAATGTACTAATGTTTTGTCGAAAGACTGTTGTTGTTGTGATATAACTGTATGTTGAAAAGCATGAATTAATATGTATATTTACATATTTCCCAAACATTGCGACTATATGCTATATGTATTATAGATATAAGTCGGTAAAAGTAAAGGCTCTAAGCATAGAGCGGTTATGTATTTTCAAACGTAGACCAGGAGTCGGCATGTAATGATAAAGTACTGTCATAATCCGGAAGAAGCCAGAGACAGATTATTTTGAAAAGGCGATATAAATATTTTGATATTTATATTCTGGATATTCTTTAAATAAAAGAATAAAAAGGAGATAATAAATATTATTTTAATATTTATTTAATTAATGAATATTATTTTGAATATTCATTTATTGAGAATCATTTATTAATTTTTAATTAATAAATATTATTTAAATATTTATTAATTATTAATAATTCATTTTCGAATTATTATAGGTCTTTAATAATTATTCGAAGCTTTCGATAATTATTTTAAATAATTTCTGACCTTCCGAAAATGATTTAAAAATAGTAGGAGCTCCCTAATATTTAATTTAATTATTTATTTTATTCTTTTAATAAGAATAAAATATGTTCAGACTTATCAAAAATAGGGAACTCAGTTTAGGAAGTGAATGATTATTTACTTCTCAAAAGCAGTCAAGTTTTGGAACAAGTTTCCACAGTAGTAAGAGTTTTCAACTTATCAAAAGCAGTGAAGTTTTTCGACAAACTCCCGAGTCATGATTTTCAAAATGAATTCAGTCCTTGAGAAAGGAGATTATATGATGAAGGTCAACTTATCTATGTGGTAAGGCGACTGCATCACTTAATCTGACAGCTATGAGGGTCTATCAACAAGTACTATACTTGGGGAGCTGGGATTAACTTCCAGTTCAAGGTCAGATAGACGAATCTATTAACAAGTATTATATACTTGGGGAGCTTGGATTAATATTCCAGTTTCAGACTTATAGATTAATTCAGTGGACTTGGAGTTAGCGTAAGAGGCCGAGTGACGCACGGTCCAGCACTTTGACCCGTATGCGGTCTAGGGTGACTACCCATTAACGGTAGCGAGTACCGGGGCTCCCCCTTCTACATGTAGAGAAACGGAAGGCTTCCATAGGATGCTGATGAAGGCTGCCGCATGTTGCGACTGATCATCGTATACAACGGTAGCGGGCGTGGAGATGCTCCAGTTACAGTCCCTTCTTCCAATTGGAATTGTGCTACGCACCGTAACAAAAGCCTAGGAGCTGAGTTACCGATGGTGTTGTTTAGCAATAAAACGTTCTGAAAGGTTCAGCTTACTCTTAATGTTTTGACGAAAGTTATTTAACTTCAGTTATTTGTTCATAATGCTTTTACAAATAACTCACAGCATGTTTTCCAGTATATACTTGATAAAGAAGAAAGCTTACAGTTTCACAGCATGTTTTCAGAAAGTATATTATTTATTGCTGAGCTATATTGCTCACCCTTGCTTTCTTTATATATCACAACACAACAGGACAGTAGGATGCCGCGGATGCGCCGTACCCCCAGGAAGCGCGTGGGAAACGCCCGCGCATTCCGTAGGATCTTCGCCAACCTACCCCAGGTAGGAAGTCGGAGTAGAAGTAGGATAGGGGTACAGTTGTTGATGGTACGCCTTATCTATAAATATGACTTATGTAAATTATTTAACAAGAACAGGTAGTAGAATTCAGTACTGTTTCAAGTAGAAACCGTATCGTTTTCATAAGACAAGAACTTACTTTTGGACTGTAATATTTACTCTGATGGATTTATGTATGAAGTATGTATTCGTTCTGAGACTATAATCAGTAGTGTGTGTGTGTAACTGTGGGGTCACTGCAGGTGAAGTGCTAGCATTAAAGATTAAGATAAGTGTGTTAATGACAGGAAGAATGGGAGCCGTGACGGCCCAGGTCTCCGACCCCGGATCTTGGGGCGCCACAAAACTTAATCATACTATGGTGTATAAGTGAACTAAACGTAAGCAAGTCGAGTCTCTGTGGGAACGAATCCTACTTATTAATGTATTACTTGTGACCACGTTCTCTTGCGTGAATAAAGTGTGAACAACAAGCGAATAAACAGATGGAAAAATTCTCTCTAAAATATGTTGATGATAAATGGAGGGATCAAACCATGCCTTAAGAGGTAAAAGAAATAAAATATGAAGGTAATTTTGGTCATTTCTTTAGATTTCAACCTATGGAAGGAAAGATCAGTGTCTTAATGCTTAAGGATTTGAAGGAACAAGATTATAGTGAATATGATTTGAGAGCAGCTTATTATCAAATCAAATGTGAAAATAAAGAAATGAAGAAATTGAAGAAGTTTGTTGGTGAAGCTCTAGCAATTTTCGAATAAAATATGTTGAAGTCATTTTTGAAGAACAACTCAGCTTTTGAAAAGTAATTGTTTTTCCTTGTAATGTTTATACTATTCTAGATTAATTGTTTCATTCTTTAGGTTTGACATCATCAAACCTTGATTTATGCTTTAAATATTATAAAGCATAAATATAGGAGATTGATAGGTATATATTCATTTGATAATGTATAAAATACTAGAACAGAGTCTAGTTAGTCCCTATATATGTATTATTATCATTTGTACTCAGAAGATTTTCTAAAGAAATAAAACCAGAGTTTAGATGCAAATCAGAGTTTGGAAGTAGATTAGAGTCTATATACTATGAGAGTTTGTAGTCTATCAGAGACTGAAGATCATCATATTCTAAAGGTTTTCAGAGTCTATAACTCTGAAGCTGAATTTGGAAGGTGATCACAATAATGGAAACTCTTCGAAGATAAAGGTAAATATATTACAGATATGATATGGGAAGGAATGAGAATTATAGAAAGAAATTGTTAGCTAATAATTAGGAATTCTATTCATATTATAATTTGATTTTATGTTATTAGTTGATAGACATCTCTCTATATAAACACACTATGTAACCTATTTTATTTGTCAAAGATTTTGAGAGCATAGAGATAGAGAGAGTTGCTGTAAGAAACACAAAGAAGCTGCTAGAGTTTGTGTACATCCTAGGGGAGTTTGTATTCATACATCAATAATATAAAGAGTATTCATTCATATCTTTGTATTTTTTCTTTGTTCTTAATCCGAAGCTTTAATTTTCATTGAGTTAATTTTAATTAGGCAAAAAGAGCACACAAGTATTCAACCCTCTTCTACTTGTGTAACTGGGAAAATACCAATTTTCATCTGCATTGGCCTTACTAAGCAAACATATCATTGAGTTTGTCTTTACAGAGTTGAAATCAACCATATAGACATTTCCTTTTCTTCCTATAATTAAGAGAATTTCACCAGATTTTTTATTGGCTCTGATGCATGATACAGTTGAAAACCTTACACCATTTCCATTACCACACAGTTGACTAATGCTCAACAAATTATGCTTCAATCCTTCAACTAATGCTATAGGTTCAATGATAACATTTTCACTTGAAATTGAGCCATATCCCAGAGTATATCCATTTTTGTTATCTATAAAAATAACTCCTGAACCAGCTTTTTCCACACACTTTGTGAGCAAGAACATATCTCCAGTCATGTGTTTAGAACATCCAATCTCTAGATACCAGATATTCCTTCTTCTTTTTCCCTGCACACAATTAAAACAATCAAGTTGTTTTTGGTACCCAAGTTGTCTTGGGTCCTTTTTTATTAGTTGCAGCCTGAGCCTTGGTTGACAACTTTGATTCCTTTTATTTTGGTGGGTTTAAATCCACATTAACTTTAGGAGTTGACTTTTGAGGCACAGACACCTTGGAACTCATGATAGGAATATTGTGCACAATTTCAGACTTATCAGTTTGATTAACATGAGTGTCAATAGAGACAATCATATTCCATGGCATTTCAGGCATGTTCATATTGACATATGCAAAGAAAAGATTATACATGTATGGCATTTGTGCATATGGCATGTGAACATTTGGTGCAACCATATATATTAGAGTCCATGGCATTCATGAGAATATAATTGGCAGGCATGGCATGTGTATTAGAATCATTTATTGTTATATATTTTTTTTCTTTCTTGCAATGCATAGATAATTTTTTTACACTACCACACTTTGCACAAACCTTTCTAGGTGCGTACAGGTCAGGGGTATAATTATTGTGCTTGTTTATGCATACCTTGTCATTCCTATTCCTATTCTTTTTCTTTTTCTCAGGCTTAGGTTTAATAGATCCAATAGGTGCTATCTTTTCTAATTTTTCCTTTAACTGTTTCTTAGATAAGTTACCTATGTTTATCTTTTCAATTTTAGCTTCAACTTGTTCTTTGGAATCATTTTCTTTTAAAAATTTAATAGGCGTGCTGAGTTTTTTTCCTTATTAGTCATTGATTGTTTTCCTGTCAATGGATGCTTATCAGTTGACTTAGTATCAATCGATTGATAATCCTCATCAATTGATATAGGATTAATAGTCGATTGGTCTTTATCCATTGATGCATTAATCAATGACTTGCCTACAGATTTGGGGGACTCTCCTGGAGTATCCATTCCTTGAACATCAATTATCCGTTTTGTAGTTTTCGCAGACCTATTTATTCCATTTATTGATTGTTTCAATCTCATCAGCTAATTTTTCTTTCAACAATTTTTCTCTTTTCAAACTGTTTACTAGTTCATCCATACCATCTTTACTTTCATGTTTAAATCTATCTAAACAAACTAACTCATTTTCAAGAAAAACATTCCTCTCAGTCAAAGCATCAATGATGTTCTTTAACTTAGAGTTTTCTTTGTTTAGAGATTTAAGAGTGACATGCAAGTTGTACAGTTCATTTGACATTCCATTTATAGTACTATTGCATTCATCTTTTGAGAGTTTAGAAAAGTTTGTAGCTAGTATCTGATTTGATGACGAATTAGCTTCTTCTACTTCATTGTTGGCCACTAAAGCTAGATTGATGAATTTTTCAGAATCACTGTCCTCAGCAGCCCAGTCCTTCTCTCGGTCACAAAAGCCTTTTTTTTGTTTAAGAAGGTCAAAGTATTTTTTTGTAGTCAATGTTATCATATGACTCTGCCTTCTTTTCTTGTTTTGGCTTTCTACATTCATTGGAGAAATGACCAGCCAATCCACAGTTGTGACATTTGAATTTGGATCTATAAACCAAAATTTTATTTTGGTTGTCACTGCTAAACTGGGATCCAGGCCTTTAAGCATTTGGATTCCTCTTGAATTTCAATTTTGAAAATATCCTTGATAAGAATGTAAGGTGTTCATTAATTTCATCCAAATCATCTTGAGAGCATAATTTACTTTCACACCTTTGATTCTTCCTTTACCTATGGATGAATCAATAACATCATTAGCCACCACGCTAATACCTTCTACAAAACCACTTTCACCAATATTCTTCTTGTCCTCATTTCGTTTAATCATCAAAGCCACAATCTTGTCTTTTCTTTGGTTCTTCTCAATCTCTTCATCTTGTTGTATTTCTAACACATATGTCTTCAGAATACCATAGAGTTTCTCAAGATTATATACTTTAAAGTCCCGAGATTATCAAATGGAGACAATCATTGCCTTCTATTGTTTTGGAAGAGATCTAAGAAATTTCAAGTTTGTATCCTCAGTTGCATAAACTCTACCACATAGTTTTAGTCCATTCAGAAGCTTCCGGAACCTACTATAGGTGTCATTGATGGACTCACCACTCTTGAAATGAAAGGCTTCATATGTTTGAATCAAGAGTTGCATCTTATTTTTCCAGACTTGTTCAGTTCCTTCACATCGACTTTGAAGAGTATCACATACCTCCTTGGATGTTGTGCAATTGATTACACTTTCAAACATATCTTTGTCTAGATCATTGAATAGAATATTCATGGTCTTTTTGTCCTTTAGCACTTCTTTTTCATCCTCTTTTGTGAACTCAGTAGTGAGTTTTGGAACATGTTTATCAAAGGCAGGAGTACCATCAGGGTTTACATCAGTGACCGGCTTCATCGGAATATGATGTCCTTTCTCTATGCAGTTGACATAGGAAGGGTCAAGTAAAAGTAGCTGCAGGTGCATTTTTACTTTCCAGGCAAAATACTCATATTTTTCCAAAACTGGAATTTTCACACCTTAATCCTTCTGGTCCATATATAATTTTTCTTGATCTTAAAACTTTTTGTATATTAAAAGTTTACGCTCTGATACCAATTGTTATTTATCCCTAAACAATGACAATATTTGTAGTGAGGGGTTGAATACAAATATTAAAACTTTTTCAAATTTTATAAGTTTAATATTTGTTCTTGTTTGTTTAAGTGTTTGAGAAGTAATGTTGAAACAAAATAGAATATGAAATTTAAACTTTGAACACACATATGTTTTATATTCCACCAGTGAATTGATTGCTCAAATAATCTAGGTTGAAAAACCTAGCTGCTTTTACAAAGTTAGAATTGAATCAACTGTTCTTACAAGTACTTTTAGCTTGAACAAACGATTCTAATGAAATATTCTAACTTCGACAATTTTAACAATACTTCTACTCTTGTTTATATACCATAAGAGTGTTTACAATCTCAAGAATAGAGTAAATAGTACATATTCTAGGAATGTTATTAAACTATCTTTCCTTTCTATCTAGGAAAGACAACTTCAATTTGAGTCTTCATAGTCAATGTAGACTGTCTTCTATAGTTGTAATTTTGTCTGAAGAGTCTTGACATTTTATCCTTTGAGTTGTCCCTATCAATTGATTTTTTTGTTAAGAAAATCAATTGATTCTTCCTTGCATCCAGCCACTGATATCCTTCCTCAATTGATCTTGATATCCATCGATTGATAATAGTAATTGACTTATCGATTGATAGATGTTATCAACGATATATCAATTGATGGACCTTTAAATAAGTTGATGGTCTTCAATCTTTGACTTGGCTTGATATCAATTGATCCTTCATCAATTGATTCTTCAATATCAATTGATCATTCTTCACTTGTATACTCTTCATGTCTTTAACATATTTATAATTTTAATAGTCTAGATCATACATAAGTTATACCAATCGACTCTAGTATCAATTGATAAGTATAACACTATCAATTAATTTATTCATATCAATTGAAAGACTAAGTACAACTATGTTTTAAAAACATCCAAATTATCAGTTGATTAACATAGACATTTCAACTGATAAATGGTTCCCTAATCAATTGATATTTATAACATATATCAATTGATTAGTTACAAAGTAATTTATTTGATTCTAAGGTTGAGTTTATCATCAAGACTACATTGATTCCTAACAGGTTGTAAATATTTTATTCTAAGAAATTAAGGTAAAAACCAAAGAAAATTTGAATGCAAGGATGATGGAGCAATATTTGTTGGATATGGTTTGTCAAGCAAAACCAATAGAATCTATAACCTCAGACTATACATTATTATTGGAATAAATACATGTGGTCTTTGATGATAAAAAGTTTTAAACTTTATTTGATAAAAACAACCATGAAAGCTTTCATTTTGAAAATGAGTCAAAGGGAGAAAGTACAAAAAGTGATGATGAATTATCTATTGGCAGAAGTCATTTGTAAAGAAATCCTTCATCAATTGATATTAATGCATCAATGGATAGTTTATCAGTTGAAAGACTTCAATCAAATGATAATGTATCAATTGATCATTCCTCAATGGATAACTTCAATTCTACCTTAATGACCTCCAACACAAGTGGACGGTCTCCAAGTACTCATTCAACCTCAAATCAACAAGAATTCAATCATGATCATGGTGTTGAATCCTCAAGGAACAATCTTCCACCTCAAATGAAATGGACCAAAAGCCATCCCATTGAATTGATTATTTGAAATGCAGAAGATGGTGTCAAAACTAGAAGAACAACTCAAAATGAATGTCTCTATAGTAGTTTTCTATCAAAAGAACCAAAAAGGGTTGAAGAAGCCTTATCGGATCCAGACTAGGTAGTTGCTATGGAGGAAGAGTTAAATCAATTTGAGAGAAACAAAGTTTGGAAACTGGTGCTTAAACCAAAGAACAAATTTGTTATGGGTACTAAATAGATATTTAGAAACAAGATGGATGAATCTGGTTTTGTGACTAGAAATAAAGAAACAATGGTAGCCAAAAGATACTCACACGAAGAAGAAATTTATTTTGATAAGACCTTTGTTCCTGTTGCTAGGTTGAAACCCATAAGAATCTTTCTAGCCTATGTTGCACATGGTAATTTCAAAGTCTATCAGATGGATGTCAAAAGTACTTTCTTAAATGGAGAATTAGAAGAAAAAGTATATGTGAAACAACCTCTAGTTTTTTTGGAACTAATTCATCCCGGATTTGTCTACTTTCTTCTAAAGGCACTTTATGGTTCAAAACAAGTACCAACAGCATGGTATGCACTCTCTCTAAATTTTTGATTGAGAATCACTTAATTAGATCTACTGTTGATAAAACCCTCTTTCATAGAAATATTAATGGCTCTATGATACTTATTCAAATTTATGTAGATGACATAATATTTGGTTCTACAGATGAGAAACATTGTTAAAAGTTTGCCAATCTAATACAAAGAAAATATGAAATGAGCGGGATAGTATAACTAAATTATTTTCTTGGTTAGCAAGTCAAACAAGTCAAAGATGAAATTTTCATTAGTCAAACAAAATATGTTTTTGATCTTTTAAAGGAAATTTGACTTGTTTGACTGTTCTTCTACAAAAACTCCCTTGGCCACTAAAACTAGACTTGAATTGAATACTAAGGAAGCCAAGGTGAACATTTCAAGTTATAGAGATATGGTTGGCTCATTATTATGTTTAACTACAACTAGGCTAGATATAATATTTTCTACATGTCTGTGTGCTAGATTTCAGGCTGATCCTAGAGAGTCTCATTTGATTGTTATCAAAAGAATATTCAGATATCTCAAGGGAACACTGAATTTAGGTATTTGATATCCTAGAGATTCTAGGTTTGATCTAATTAGTTATTTAGATGTAGACTATGTATGTTGCAAAATTGATAGAAAAAGTACAATGTAAAACTTTCAATTTCTGGGAAACAAGCTTGTGTCATGGTTTAGTAAAAAGCAGCAATCAGTTTCAACATCAACTGCTGAGGCAGAATTCATTACAGCTGGAAGTTGTTATGGATAAGTGATATGGATGAGGAATCAATTATTTGATTATGGATTTAACCTAAGCAAAATTTCCATCTTCTGTGACAACACAAGTGCTATAGCCAATACTGAGAATCTAGTGCAACATTCTAGAACCAGGCATATTGACATCATATATCACTTAATTAAGGAACATGTCATGAATGGAATTGTTGAATTGCATTATGTTCCTAGTGAAAAGCAACTAGCAGACATTTTCACCAGGCCACTTGATGAATCAACATTCTCATGACTCGTAAGTGAGCTAGGTATATTGAACTTTAGTTAAATTCAAATTGTTTGTTTCTAGTTTTATTTATTGTGGCAGCCATTGATTCATAATATTTATGGTTAGATTTATTCCTGGAAAGTTATTTATTTAACTGATTGACTGATAAATTTATCAATTTATAAATATTATCTATCGTTGGATAGACTGCTAGTATCGATGGATATTCTTTATCTGTTGATAGAGAATTTTAATAGTCCTTCCTTATCCATCAAAGCTTATTGTCTGCTATACGCTGGTACTATTGATTATTCATCGACATATAAATATAGTTCTATATGTATAAAGTCAATTGCAAATTACAGTAATTCTTGTATATTGTTTTATTAATGGTTCATTTTGCACCATTTCAAGAAAGAGAAATTGATTTATTTCTAGAGTGTAAATAGCAAGTCATTGCATTTCTTCTATTTTTTACTTGTAATTTTATCTCTTGAATTCCTTCTCTCTCTCTCTTTCTTGCTTTAACTTTTCTTAAGAACCCTAACGCTCGACTCTCTAGTTTTCTCATTAGCGTAATTCTCAATTCTCATCTCAACATCTCATACTCAAGAATTGGCACCCAAAAAGAAGATCACTTCATCAACAAGATTTGTGTATGAGCAAAACAACTCCTTTGCGTGTGTGGCTGTTGAGGAGGCTCCCAAGGACTTTCACCCCCTAATGAACTTCTTGAGTGACTGCAAGGTTTCCAAGGCTCTGCTAGATGAACCAATAATTGTGTACAATTTGGTGGAGGAATTCTGGAAATCTGTAGAAGTTTCCTCAAACATGTCTCGAATTTCCTTTTAGTGCAAAGGAAACAGGTATGTTCGGAAAATAATAGTTCTTGATAAATGTTTGAAATTACCTGTTAACAACTGTGATGCCATGCCTAGTGAGAATGACATTAGAATTATGTTCTTGAAGTAAATTATGTTATTGAAAATGCTAGTCTAGGAGATATTGTTAGGAAATATTTTAGGAAAAAGTGGTCCTATTTCTTTGATGCTATTAATAAGGCATTTTCTGCAAAGATTAGTAATTTTGATGCAATAACCACTTTCATGCAAAAAAATTCTTATTGTATTCGGTATATTAAATACCATAATCTTAGCAGTCTAATCTTGAATGAAATTGTGGCTAAACTAGGTAACAAGAAAAATAGGAAGAATAATATCTATTTTTATAGATTTATTATGCTTGTTATTAACCACTTTGTCAAGGAAATAGAAATAGATTAGGACACTGAAACCATGGAGTGTTGTGTGAAAAATAAGAGGGTCTTCAAGGACCTGGTAAGAATCAATCTCCACTCAACAAGGACATTGATCTATCCACAAGTATTGCATGTATATATCTATAACTTGTCTTTTTCTCAATCTAACACTGCTTTGCCTTCTGCAACAGTGTAGGGAGTTAATTCGGACCCCATCCTTCCTACCCAACTTGCAAAACTACCTTTGAAATTTAAATCTAAAAAGACAACCTCAACAGGTTCTCAAAAACATGTTGTTGAATAATCTAAGAAAAAAACCCCAGACGAAAACTTACTGGAGGATCAAATTGGTGAGGGATCAAAGGCACATATAGAACCCTTGAAGGATAAGGTGGATGATAGTGAGGTAACCCAGCCTAGCCACCATTTGTCCTCCCAAAAGGATACAGAGGTTGAAAAGGATTCTACTCATATCTCTAGTGGCATCTTCTCAAAAAGTTGTTAACATTGAATAGAGTCCCCGACGAGGAATAGAGAACAAAGGGAGTATACAAGCCAAATCCCCATTGGAGACTCCTCAAACATTTGAAATGAGAAAGAAGAGTCCAGTAGCCAAAGCACATGGTTTATTGCACACACCTGCAAAGCCACAGAAAATTGTTTTGATAGACAATCAAACATTCACAGAATCTTCTTTGTTACAACTCAAGGAGAAGCCAACACTCTCTCCTATTTCTCAAAATGATGGTAACACCTTGCAGGAACATGACTCTATTTCAGAAATTGTATCTGAAACTTTCCAAACTCAATCTACTACTATTCTTCAATCGATGGATACTTAATCAACTGATATTCATCATCCATCGATTGATGCTCCACAGAAAAATATTCATCCATGGATGGATAATACTGATCCATTAACCAATGCTAACATATCTATTGATGCTGTAAACATATTAGTTCATCGAAGTGAGGGTGTGGAGAGGCAGGCTTACAACCTAGAAAAAGGTGAGAACATGACTGAAAGGCTCCTCACTTCTTCAGGGGAGGCAAAATGAGAGAATACACAAGTAAATGCACACCCAATGAGTGAGGGAGATGTGAGATTTGAGACCCTGATGCAAAATATAGAGAATGAGAGTGCACATGTACCTGATGAATCCAATATTGAGAAGCTAGCTCAAGACAGAGCTAGGCATGGAGTCAGGGGGAGTTGGAGAAGAAGGAGGTGTAGAAGAAGTTATTCAAACACAGGAAGTTCAAGAAACTTTGGTTGTGGATGGTGGAGTTATAGTGGAAGATGAAGTTGATGTGAATTTAGATATTGGTACATTTCAATATCAGGATGCTGCATATCAAGTATTGGCATCGACATCCAATACTGAGGCTGAAAGAATGTTAGGGTTTGTAAATATAGAAGCTATAACAAGGAGTTATATGGAGAGTATTGCTTGAAGGGTTTCGGGAATGAAAACGCAGCGGAATTAACGTAAAAACAAAAAAAAAATTGAAACCCAATCGCAGGATCCATGTATAACGTTGGATGATTATGGTGAAGAAGTATGTACCTTAACAAAGCTTTCGTATACTGTTTAATGGAGGTCCAGAAAGATGAATCACAGCAGTCCTTTGTTGCAAAGATTTGCTCTCTAAAGAAGTCCACACGAACGCCCGATCGTCCTACGATCACCGGAGTCGGTACTAGCCGAATTGTTTGCCTCTCTCTCTCTCTCTCTTTCTCTAGCCTCTCTTGATGTTGAGCAGCTAGGGTTTTTCTCTAAAACGGAATTTGATGATTAAACCCTAATACTATACATCATTATGTATATATAGGGGAGAGAGAGATTTTGGGCCTAACCCTAATCCTTGTGGTTTCCAAAAGCCATTATGACTTTGGGTTATTATTATTATTAAATCTGAATTCTAATATAATTAATCAAGTCCCACTTAATTAATTCAATAATTAAATTCGAATAATAATAATACTTATTAAATCCGAATTCTAATATAATTAATCAAGTCTCACTTAATAATTTAATAATTAAATTCGAATAAACAATAATATATTTAAATTCGTAATTTAAATAAACCTCCGTTTTGACGTTCCTTGTGTGTGACCCTTTAGGTTATTATTACGTTGGCAATAATTTTATTATCTAATAATAAAATTATAAACAATGAGCGGCATCTAGTAATACATCATTGCTACCCAAGTAACAATAATAATTGGTGATTCAATTAAACCTTTCGTGAATAATGTGCAATGTAATATAATCCCTTTAACCTTATATTATAGATAAAACTCGAGGCATGTATAGTGTCATCCTCTTCAACGTTTAATCTTGGTTTCCTTGATCAATGAGTAGACTATTTAAACAAATCAATATTTGAGCATGACCATGCATTCCATAGTCTCACTCAATCAAGAGGCCAATAATATCACTCCTAGAATTGGAGGGTTAAATCCTATATCTATCATTCATATTCCTCATACGATTCATAGCATACCCATTGTACACCTTTATCATTACCCGGTTAAAGGTAACTTTGAGTGTAATCAAAGTATATTAATTCTCGTATAGAAATATAATGATTTCAAGTCAGAGGATCATTACATCATTATCACAGTGAGATTTCTTATGACACTTATTAACATGTAGAATCTCACGGCGGGTCTTTCCAGTGTCATGTATTGATACATACACTTATGTTCTTGACTTTAGTATCACCATACCTATGACCAATGAGATGTGGTCATCTGTCAACAAACATACTAGTCTTATTGCATTATTACTGTCCTTAAATAATAATACTTGACTAGGGAATTTTAGGAATAAAATATTATTCATATAATCTCATTTTTAAGTCACATACTTAAAGATATATATTACGTATTAATATTCCAAGGACATTTATTATTCTTTCAATTTATGACGCAGTAAATAAAGACATAATAAATATTAATTAAATAATCACATAAAACATAATCCTTAATTGTTTTCAATAAAACATTAAAAGTATTGTCTCTAGGACACCAATACTAACATTGCTGGTGTTCAAGATACTTCATACATCATTCCTGAAGATCTGAAAGCAGACTCTGAAGATGATGTGAGAGATCATTGGATTAATGAAGAAACCACTTGTTTTGGAGATGCGAAAGATGGCATTGTTGGCCACTGCAGAAGAGTTATGATGTAAACTGAACCTAAAGATCCCACATAAAAAAAATTCTCAGCTTCTATAAGGATAATCTCAAGATATCCAAATAGTAAATGATAACATTAAAGAATAGTGCAAAGACAATGGGTGATGGCATTGAGAAGGTTAAAAATGATCTTTAAAGAAGGCTAGATGAGATACTAAAGACATCAACGATGCATAACTTAGAGGTCAGACAAAGGAAAAAAATCTACTGTTGAAGACTCTATCAAGGCACTTGAAATGAGGATGTCTAAAATTGAAGAAAACATGAAACTGATTCTGTAAAATCAAATCACTCAAGCCAATCTATTGGAGAAATTACTACATACTACTGCAGTGGTTGATGCAAACAAAAAGGGGGAGAAATCGGGAGATAGTGAAGGCAAGACAAGTGATGGAGGTGAGAGCAACAACGGGGTAATGCAGAAAATAGATGATGATAGTAAGAAAAGGAAAAATGAGGAATCATCTCAAGGGAATGATCCAAAGAAGCCTAAGCTACCAACTAAGAAGGAACAAGATGATGGTAAAATCAAATTGGTTTGTTTAGCAGCCATTGAAGCCCCGGAAGGTAGAAAGGGAAAGAGAAACTCAAGCCCAAATGGATAGAAAGAATAAAGTTGTGGAAGAAATGAAAAAGGGGACAAAACAAATTATCATATTTCTCTTACAAGGAGATGGATCAATAAATTGGTAGCCTGAGACATAAATTATCTCAGAAGAAATTTCAACTAAAAGAGATGGAAAAGGGTTGATGGATCTAGAAGAGGAAAGAAGACTCCTCAAGCAATCAAAAGAAGGTCAGCAAAAGAAACTAATGGGTGGTGCTATTAAATCGGTCATTCTAACCAAGGAGGAACAAATGAAGATGGATGAAAATTTAGCATCTCAATTAGTCATAGAAACTGATATTGAATTCTAAAGGGAGGGACAACAAAATAAGGCTAAACAAAGAAGTGTAAAGTGAGCAAGTCACAAGCCTAAAAGAGATAAGAAGAAGAATCCAGGAGAAACCAAGGAAACTATTCAGGAAAGAAAAATTGAATTGCAGTCGTATGATTTCGAATTCAAGTCAGAAATCAAGACTGAGGGAGTCATTGCCTGCATAGTACATCCAGCTACCTCTTCTCATCAGAATGCAACAAATTGGAGTATGAAGATGACAATAAAAGTGCTTATCCATTGAAAAAAGTTATGGAGCAAGATTACTTTACAATCAAGAAGATTGTAACTCTCATTGACACAATGTTTCCCTTTACAAGGACTGTGTCATATGAGAAGATACAGCAAATTTCAAAACTAAAAAGGGATGTTACATTGTTAATGGAGAAGAAGCCACTGAAGATGTGGAATCCTGAAAACAAGAAGTTGCTGATGGAGCCATTATACATGATGATCTACTAGGATAGGGATGAAATCACAAGGTATTTGGATGTGGTGAAATATTTGGGAGTCTGGTCAAATATTAAGCTAAATTTCCTGGCTAGTCAACTCTCAACAACAAATGAAGATGAAAATTGGCTCAAGAAAATATTCATCAATTTAATGAAGTGGAATGGAGACAAAAAGAAGAAGTAGAAGATTTAAAGATTTGAAGATCTCAAGACTTGTTCATTTAACCAATATATCTCAGATAGTACTCCTAAAATTCTTACTTGTTTTTAATTATTGTAGGTACTTATTATTCTAATTTTTCTGCATATGTGTAGAGTTTTGTTATCATCAACCTAATTTATATCCGAAATGTTTACAAACATAAATTGAAGGAGATTGTTAGGAATTATACACTTTAATGACAACATAACAATTAGAAATCATAAGTTTGCAAATTTACTTGTAACTGATCAATGAATACATGTTTATTAAATATTCATTGACCATGAAGCCATTATGAGTTGAAGTTTTCAATGCATCAACAAAAGGTTGATATTTTAGAAACAATTTTATTTCAAGTCTGTTATTCATTGTTAGTCCAATGATCAATGGGTAAAATATTCAAGAGTCGATGAATATCTGAATCAACAAATATCTGTTCATTAATTGATGTAAGTCTAGATTGTTGAATTATAATTATTTGAAGACAACTTTTTTTTACAAATGATGGATGATCAACAGACAAATAAAGGTTCAATATATATTCAAAGGATCGATGAATATTGAATAGAAAGACTATCAACGGATACTGAAGACCCATCAATTGATAAACATCAAATATCAATCGATGTATAACAATTATCAGTCGACGGATAAATAGCCATTAAAAATTCATGAAGATCAAATCATGATGCTTTTCAGACGAGAGATAACAATGAAAGACATTCAAATTTGTCTTGACTGTGAAGACTCAGATATGACCTATCTTTCATGGGAGAATGCAAGACAAAAACATTTCCTAAATTGTTCAATGCAAAAGGGAAAGACAGAAGCATCAGTTTTCTAGTTTAAGATATTGTTATTTTACTTGTTGACTAGAAGATTATAAAAAACACTTTGGTAATATATAAACCAAGTGTTGTAGCAAAGTTGAAAAGAATGAGATACATAGTTTTATTTTCAGAGTGTAAATTCTTCAGAGCTTTCAAGCAAATCTATAAGGACAATTTACACTTCAACTTTGTAAAAACAAGGTTTTAGATCTAGATTTATCAGAGCAAAAACACTCTGGTGGATACAATCAATCCACCAGTAATTTTTAATATGTCTTTCAATTTCTTTTGTTTCTTTCTGTGTTCAAATTTCATATTGGAAGAAAATTTCAAGTTAGTGAAATTGTATTCAACCCCCCCTTATACAGTTTATGTAGTAATCTTTAGGGACTTCAGGAATAACAGTTTGTGAGATGCAGAAGCTGATTATTGAGATGATTAAGTACATGGTCTTAGTTCTCCATTGTTGTCTCCACATGTAGCTCCAGAATCTTAAGCTGTCAAAGAAGGTGATCAAACTGCTACTCATGATGCCAAGTCCAGGGAACCAGCTGCAAAGGATGGATCTTCCCAGAGTCTTGATGCCATATTTGGTGATTAAAGGCGAGTAATAATTCAATAGCACTGAGTTTGGGACTGTCTTAGAAATTTTAAGAATTTTTAATTAACTGGTTATTATTATCATTTGCTAAGTATATGAAGTTACTGAACTTATTTGGCTCTAATTGGTTTGTTCGTAAGCTGTTGGAATAATTATTTTTGTGTTGAATATTGTGCTCAGGGTTGAGCTTAATCCCGATATTTACTTTTGATGGACATTTTTCTAAATTTAAGTAGCAAACTATTTTTATATCTGTTATTGTTGCTAATATCAGCTCCACCTCATCACTGCCAGCTCAATAACTACACAAACATTCTGTTCATTCTGTTATGCCACATTAATGCCAGGCTGTCAGTTTTTTATTGAGTTAGTTACAATTAGAATGTTAGTATATATATAGTCATGATTAGATATTGTAAAACGTAACAATGAAGTAATATAGATCTACATTACTCTCTCTCTCTCTCTGTGTTGTTATGTTACACGTGCAAGTTTATGTAATCTGTAAAAGCTGAATCTTCATCTGCAAATCATGAAGATTAACATGGTATCAGAGCAAGGTTTCACAATCAGATATGTTGATTCTTCACTCAGTTTATCTTAATAGTTTTGTACGTGTTTGATTAGATTTGTGTTTATCGATATACGTATTCTAAGTCTCGATTAGATCTGATTGCTCTGTATGTGCAATTCTAAGCATGTTATTGAAGTTTTGATTGAAGTTTGTGTTTGTAATCATCATGTTGTGTTCATTACCTATTGATTGAATCTTGTTCTTCCATTGATTTCCATGGTGGAGTCTAGTAGTAGAACATCTAGAACACCTTTACCTCCAAATCAAGATCCTACAAGTATCTACTTCATTCATCCTTCGGATGCTAACTCTACACAGCTAGTATCGGTTAAGTTCAATGGTATTGGATACAGTAACTTGAAACGATCGATGTTGTTTTCCTTGTCTGCTAAAAATAAGCTAGGTTTTATCGATGGAAGTATAATCAAACCTGATAGTACGTCTATAGAGCATAAAGCTTAGGAAAGATGTAACGATTTGGTCTGTTCATGGATCATATTCAACCTTGATGATGTGATAGCTAAGAGCGTGTTATTCCTCAAAACTGCTCGTGAAATCTGGTCTGATCTCAATGAGAGATTTGGATACACATCCATGACACAACTGTATTCCTTAGAATATCAGTTATTAGAATTGAAGCAGGAAAATGATAATATTTCTGAGTTTTTTACAAAGATCAAGTCAATTTGGGATGCAATTGCTGATGCTTATCCATTACCTCAGTGTACATGTCAGAAGTATGCTTGTAACCTTGAACAAAGAGTCTTTTAAATGCAACAAGATCAGAGGATGATCTATTTTATGATAAAGTTAAATGAAGAATTTGCTATTGTGAGGGGAAACATTCTTATGCAATATCCAATGCCTAATATTACCAGTGCTTTTCGACTATTTGCTCAAGAAGAAAGTCACAATGAGGTCTCTAAATTAATGTCACAAAATGAGTCTATGGCCTTTTTCTCTGAAAGGAAACACTTCTCAGACAACAGAACTAAATCTCATTATGCCAACAATAATGTTGTTCAAAAATTTCAGAATACTGTTAATGCTGGTTCATCTGGAACTTTCAAATCAAATCAAGGCAATTCTAATCCCAGAGCTCAGTATTTCTGCACTCATTGCAAAATACCAGGTCACAGTGTGGAGAGATGTTTTAAAATCAATGGATATCCACCAGGTTTCAAAGGTTTCAAGGATAAAAGAATTGCAGCTGTTTCTTGTCAGTCAGACAATAACACTGAAGAAGGCAATGCTGGGTCCATCTCAATTGCTCAATATAATCAGCTTATAGACATGATAAACAAACAACAACTCATGGATAGCTCTCAGAATAGCAAAAGTGGTAATGATAGACTACATGCTTTATTGGCAGGTAACTTCTGTCTATTATCTAGTTTTACCTCAAGCTGGATATTAGATAGTGGGGTCACTGACCATATATGCTCTAACTTAGACTGGTTCTTTGATTTCAAAAACGTTGAGGGCCTTGACAAATACATCACAGTACCTGATGGGAGACAGAGTAAAATACTTCATATTGAAAGTGTTGTTTTGAGTAAAGATATAACACTTAAAAATGTGTTACACATCCCAGACTTTCACTTCAATTTAATTTCTATTCAGCAACTATGCAAGGATTTATAATGTCAGTTAATATTTACTGATAACAGATGCTTTGTCCAGGACCATTTTCTGAAGAAGCCTCCCATGCTTCTTGGTGATAAAAAAGGTGGACTCTACAATGTACTTTCACAGCAATCTATGGATTCTTCTGCATCTAAAGATATCTGTTTACTCTCAGTTTTAGAAGAACCAAAATTGTGGCATCTCAGGATGGGACACATGCCATTCTCTCAACTTCAGCTTCTCAGACCTCATTGTGCCAAAGCTTGTGAAAAGGATATCATCTGTCAGATTTGTCCAGCTGCTAGAGAATTTAAGATTCCTTTTTCACATAGTTTTATTAAAACTACTTCTGTTTTTGAATTGTTACACATAGATATTTGGGGTCTATACAAGACCCAAACTCATTCTGGTTGTACTCAATTCTTAACTATGGTGGATGATTTTAGTAGATTTACTTGGGTACATTTACTCAAGAAAAAAGCTGATGTACTGAATGTTTTAAGAAAGTTTGTTGCATATGTTGATACTCAGTTTTCAACAAAGATTAAATGTGTCAGATCAGATAATGCCAAAGAATTGTGTGAAGGTGATTTACAGGAGTTTTTTCAATATCATAGAATTCTTCAACAAATGAGTTGTGCTTATACTCCACAGCAGAATGGAGTTGTGGAACGCAAACATAGGCATCTATTAGAGACTGCTAGAGCTTTATCTTTTCAATCCAAGGTACCTTTAAAGTTCTGGGGTGATAGTATATTATGTGCTACTTATATTATCAACAAAATGCCTTTAATTATGCTTCAAAATCAGTCCCCCTACTTTAAACTCTTTCACCAAGAGCCTTCTCTTGATCATCTTAGAGCTTTTGGTTGTCTTTGTTACATTTCTTCTCATAAACATCAGAGAACTAAGTTTGATGCAAGGGCAAAACCAGGGGTTTTTCTAGGTTATGACATTCATCATAAAGGTTACAAGGTTCTTGATGTTGCTACACAGTCTATATCAGTTTCTAGGGATGTAGTGTTTCATGAGAAACACTTTCCTTTTCCTTTACAATTTACTTCTGATTTAAATTCTTTTCCTCCCTTCATCAACTTGCCAGCTATTACACCTCAAATTCCTCCCGATATTGATGTTGATATCACTATTTCCCCTATTGTTGCTCCCTCTTCGCCAACTCAAATTCCTTCCCCATCTTCTCATTCTTCTTCTATCATTGATTTGAGTTCCTCCCCACCTGATCCTCCACTTATTTGACAGTCCACAAGAGCTCATAAACATCCTTCTTATCTCACTGATTACTATTGCAATTCTTGTACCACTGAACACTGGTGCAACTTAGCTAAATTTGATGATCTTCCACTTTCACACCAATGTTATATTTCTAAAATTTGTGATATTCAAGAACCGTCCAGTTATGTAGAGGCTTCACAAGATTCAGTTTGGGTGGAAGCCATGAATAAAGAGATTCAAGCTCTCCATAAAAATGATACTTGGGAATTGGTTGATTTACCTAAAGGTAAGAAAGCTATAGGTTCTAAGTGGGTCTATAAGGTTAAACTGAAGGCAGATGGGTCATTAGAGAGATGTAAGGCTCGCTTAGTAGCTAAAGGTTTTAATCAAAAGTATGGTATTGACTATGAGGAGACATTTTCTCCGGTTGTTAAGATATCTACCATTCGATGCATTCTAGCTGTGGCTGCAAAGAACAAATGGCCTATCCATCAATTAGATGTAAAAAATTCTTTTCTACACGGGGATCTAACTAAGGAGGTGTACATGAAGGTTCCCCAAGGGATTGACAACCCTGGTAACAAGGTTTGCAGACTAAAGAAATCAATTTATAGCCTTAAACAAGCCAGTCGACAATGGTTTGCCAAATTAGTTTCTGCTTTGCTGGCACAAGGTTTTATACAATCCAAGAATGATTATAGCATGTTCACTAAGAAGTCCAAGACAGGTTTTTGCATTGCTGCAGTCTATGTGGATGATGTGATTTTAACTGGTACTGATCCCTTAGCTATCTCTGAGTTAAAGAATTTTCTGCATCACCAGTTTAGTATCAAAGATCTAGGGGCACTTCATTTCTTTCTTGGTATTGAAGTGAGTCAGCATTCTAATGGTTTGTTCCTAAGTCAAAAGAAATTCACCACTGAGTTACTCAATAGTTGTTCCTTTGATCTTTCTAAACCAACTTCTACTCCTCTCCCTTTGAACATTCATTTGACAGCTGACGAAGGTGATCTCCTCCTTGATCCTGAACTTTATCGATCTTTTATTGGTAAATTGAATTTCCTAACTCATACCAGGCCAGACTTGGCATTTGCTGTTCAATCCCTTAGTCAATTCATGCAGAAACCTAGAACCTCTCATTTCAATGCTTTGTTGCATACCTTGAGATATGTTACACATTCTGTTGGCCAGTGGATTCTCCTCAATGGCAATTCAGACATCAAATTGCAAGCTTTTACTGACTCTGATTGGGCTGCTTGCCATGATTCTAGAAAATCTGTTATTGCTATGTTGTTTTACTTGGTCAATCTCCTATCACTTGGAGATCTAAGAAGCAATCAACTGTCTCCAGGTCATCATCTGAGGCTAAATATAGAGCAATGGCCTCAGCTGCTTTTGAGGTCACTTGGCTGGTTCGACTCTTAGCTGATTTAAATATTCATGGTTTAACACCTATCACTCTCCATTGCGACAACCAGTCTGCTATTCATATTGAAAAAAATCCAGTCTTCCATGAGAGGACTAAACATATTGAAATAGATTGCCACTTTACTAGAGATAAAGTCCTTGAAGGTCTTATCCACCTTACATATCTTCCCACTAAATCTCATATTGCAGACTTATTCACTAAGAGTATTCCTGCTCCTCAGCTTCAGTTGTTGTTGTCCAAGTTAGGCTTTATTGATCCTTCCACAGTCTCAGAACAACCTAACTTGAGGGGGGATGTTGCTAATATCAGCTCCACCTCATCATTGCCAGCTCAATAACTACACAACAATTCTGTTCATTCTGTTATGCCACCTTAATGACAGGCTGTCAGTTTGTTATTGAGTTAGTTACAATTAGAATGTTAGTATATATATAGTCATGATTAGAGATCGTAAAACGTAACAATGAAGTAATATAGATCTACATTACTCTCTCTCTCTCTGTTCTTATGTTACACCTGCAAATTTATGTCATCTGTAAAAGCTGAATCCTCATCTGCAAATCATGAAGATTAACAGTTATAATTCGTGGGCATGAATTACTTACAATATTCCTGTTAGAATATTTTTTTGTACTAATTCCTTCTGTAGGTTGTTCTTTGATTTAGGGGAAGTTAATGCTCGTGAAATAAATGTGTAATCATCAAAAAGGGGAATCTTACTAATTTTATGAACAAAAATCATGAAATAGAATAAAGATTTGCATATCGAAAAAGATTTACAACTATCTCGTGTTAACGGCTAAAAAATGAATACAAAAGGTCTTAATGTTTTAAAACCCTAAATTCTAAATGAATAATAATTTAATTTATTATTGAAGTCTGACTCATATTTAAAAAATCAGATCTAATTCTAATTTCTAATCTGTAACAAATTAATTTTAATCCTTCTTTTTATTAATAATCTATTTTATTATTTAAAAAATACAGGTCAGCCTATAACATTTGTGCACCCCTATATTATCTAATTATTATACAGAGATAATGCGTGCATTTACAATTTAGGTTAATAATTATTTAGAAATCGAAAACTTATAATTTAGGTTAATAATTATTTAGAAATCGAAAAAGTACTCGACTCGAGTTCTTATATTTCTTCTGGACCGATCTATCTATAGTAATATTTAATTTTTAAAATAAAATAACTATGAACCTCAATAATTTTTTATGATCACTTAAATATCAACATATTATTATTATTTTTAAATATAATATATTAATATTTAGACGTCATAAGAATTTTTATCATTGTTCATTTCGTATTTAAAACTGTTATTACATGAAAATGTTATTAAATAATGGTCGTTTTGAATATTTGTATACTTTACATGAAAAAAAAGTATAATTATATTTTATATTGAATTAAAATTATATATTAAATAAAAATGTGTGATATAATTTTTCATTTAATGTAGAAATTAAATTTACATTAAATTATAAGTTTTATTTATCTTAACCTGCATGATAAAAATTGAATAAAGGAATCGAGAAAGTATTGAACTTATAAAGTATGAGCCAGCTTAGACTTCGACTTTCAATCAATCGCCAATATAACTATATTTAACTCAGTTTACTAGATTTAAACCTTTGACTCGAGTTCTTATAATTCTTCTATACCAATTCATCTATAGTAATATTTAATATATAATTTTAAAAATAAAATACCTATGACCCTCAATAAATTTTTATGATCACAAAAATATCAATAAAATATTATTCTTACTAATATAAAAAATTAATTGATTAAATGACGTTGACTGCCCTGACAAAATTTAAAAGCCCAATTTTGGGAAATATTATTATATAATTAATAATTTGATGTTTTGTATATTAAATATTTTGATCAAAACATGTGAATACTGATATATATATATATATATATATATATATATATATATATATATATATATATATATATATATATATATATATATAGGGAGAGGTTCAAGGGAGAACCCTCCATAGCGAGAGAACCAGAGACCGTATATATCCACCGTTGATCTACTCACAATCTAACAGAATCTTCATTTAAAAATTAAGAGAATCTTACTTTAAAAGAATCTACGGTCATGATTAAAAGAATCTACGGTCATGATTGAGGTCTCTGGTTCTCTCGCTAAAGAGGATCTCTCTAGAACCTTACCATATATATACACACACACATATATATATATGTTAAGAGAGTTTTGTTGCAGGGAGGATTTTAAATGAACTAGTAATTGGACAACAACATATATATACATCTTGCACTAAATTAAACACAATATAATGTGAAACATATATGTTCTCCTAATATACTGTATTTAAAGTTAATTTTTACCAATGTCAATAATCTGATTTTTGAATTAAGATATTCGAGTAAACTAAAAGTTTAGATTTTTCACTAAATTAATAAATATATTCTAATTATAATGCATATAAATACCAATTTTAACGATTTTACATGTTTGAGAAAATTGTCAATCACAATTTTTCTTTAGAACAAGTCCATCGATGTCCTAAAATATTGTCCTAAGCTAAAATTGAAAACACTTTTAACAAATGTGTGTTCCAACAATATCTTGGTACCCTAAAATACTAAGGCATCCATCACAGCGCACTAAAGTGTTATCATATGCTAAAATTTAGGATACTTTGAGCAAATAAGTGCTACAACAATGTCCTAGTAGTGCCCTAAAACACTAGGACATACATCACTTGCCTTGTTTTTAGGGCACCATTAGACATGCATCATTTCATTTTTATCAATTAAATATTCATTTCCCTTTTTAAAGTTTATACTTCTTTTCCCTTATTTTATCTTTTAAAGTATAAATGTAATTTAACTATACTATTATTTTAGTAATAAAGCATGAGTATAGAGAATTTTTTTGGAATTGATGTATGTGTATAGTGTCCTAAATCACTAGGACAGTTGATATGGGCTAAAAATAAGCCATAAAGACACCATTAATGTAGCATTAATTAGACCTAGTTTGGTCCAAAAGGGAGGTCCATTTAATGTGGCTCGAAACCGTAATTGTTAAATAAATTCGTAATTAATTAATTAACTAAATATACAACTAATTAATTTTATCCAACTAAAAGAAAACTAATCCAAGGAGTAGCCCCCAAGACACCTCAATCAATAAGAAAAAATAATTCTACATAGAAACTACTTCTATCATAATAAGGATCCAGAATCCTTCAACGAGGTGCCTTGCCCACCAAGGTTCTTAAACCTACTCTAATACTAAGACTATCCACGTCTATATAAAGGGTTTATCCCTTCATTCTTAGAATGACGTCTGGCTTGATTCTCATACGCACTGAGATACGTAGAAATTTTGTGAGGGCAAAACTAAGCTATGAAACACAAGTGCAGTCATTAAAACTCGATAAGTTCCAACACACATCACAATTAACACACCCTACTTTTTAATCCATAACATTTGGCACCGTCTATGGGAAGACAACATCAACCATGGTAAGAACACGAAGAGCCGATAGAGACATCATCCCTACCATAGGAGACCCGACTGCTGTGTTCCTCTTGATGAACCTCAAACCACTGAGGTCCCCGTTACCACCACTATTCATGCTGGAACTCAAGGCCCTAGCACCAAAAAGCTTGGACCGTTTAGTGAAATCTTTCATTCTACTAATCCTGTGGAAGTCATCTATGGATCCGACCCTCTATCTCAGGTACCTCAAACTCCTTTTATTGCTACTGCTTCTCCTCAAGCGCAAATTTCTACTGTTATTATCCCCAATAGCACTCTTACCCAACCTAGGCTTGGACTCTCCCAAGATTATCCCACTCCATACATCAGAGGGTTAGAACCCCCACAAAACTATGGGTGTAGAGATTGAATCCGTAATTTCTCGGGACTATATTCAACTGAAGATGAAAGCTCAAAAGGCACTGATATTAATCCTAGGAGGAGAAGGTCTGGCAAGGAAACTGTAGGGAGCCGACGTTCTCAATCCCGTAGGACGCTGGAACAGAAAATTACTTCCTACGAGGCTGAACTCAAAGAGATAAAGAAAAGTTTAGGTCGGCAGGACACAAGGCCATCCCCGAGGCGTGAAGCCCCTGATATCATAGAGCTAGATGGAACCCCTCGAGAGAGAAGAAGGGAAACTGCAAGGGCAGATCTCACTGAGTTGCTACCACTCGGGGATCCTAATGATTTGACGCCACCCTTTACTGAAGCGGTCATGAATGCTCGCATCTCAAAGAAATTCAAGATGCCCACCATCAAGACTTATAATGGAGCGAGTGACCCTTCGAATCATGTAAGAACTTTCTCGAATTCTTTGTTATTACAATCTATCAACGATGCTGTCAAGTGCAGGGTTTTTTCTTAAACCCTGAGGGGCATGGCTCAACGTTGGTATAGCCGGTTACCTCCCAACTCTATTGGGTCCTTCAAAGAACTAAACAAAGCTTTTATAAGCCAGTTCATAAGCGGAAGAGTGCATGAAAAGAGTTCATCCTCGTTCATGAACCTAGAGCAGGGAAAGAACGAATCCCTGAGGGACTACTAGAATCATTTCACTAAGGAAGCCTTGAAGGTACCAGACTTGGATAAGAAAGAAGCTATGATAGCCTTACAACAGGGGATGATTGATCCTTACTTCAAGAGGTCTCTGGACAAGTATCCACCCAAGAACATGCTCTTTCTCCAAGAAAGAACAGGGAAATATATTAAGGTAGAAGAAAGCATGAAGAAAACCACTATACTAGTGGCGACAAATGGGAACATTAAGAAAAAGAGAAAAGGCGATCAAAAGTATGATGCCCGGGACAAGTATTCTAAGACAGATAAGGATTCAGAATGTCCTCCTAAGAAAAATAACTTGGGAACAAGGTTCAGTGAATCTACAAGGCTGAATACTCCTCGAATCCAAATCTTGATGGATATTGAAAGGGATCGAGACCTGAGATGGCCTAAACCCCTAAAGTCTGATCCTGAGAAGAGACACAAGAATGCGTTTTGCCGATTTTATAAGGATACCAGACATGACATGGATAACCACAGACAATTGAAGGATGAAATTGAATTCCTTATTAGAAGAGGAAAACTTTTTAAGTTCTCTAAAGATGGAAGCCGTGATGATAATGGGAGAACAAATGATAGTCAGGATATGAATCCCTAGCCTAGAGGGCCAATTGTTAATATTATTTTTGGAGGACCTACAGCTAGAGGGAATTCAAGAAACTCAAGGAAAACATACGCTAAAGATGTTATGCAAGTCGTAGGAGAAGCACTTGAACGCTCTAGAACAGAGGTGGTCATATCATTTGATGACTCAGACTTGGAAGGGATAAATTTCCCCCACAATGATCCCCTTAACGTAGCCCCTTTGATAGGCAATTCAGAAGTAAAAAGTGTCCTGGTGGACAATGGAGAATTAGTTGATATCCTGTTCTAGGATACCTTTGTGAAGAAGGGGTACAATGATTCCAAACTTACTCCTTCAGATGTTCCAATCTATGGTTTTAATGGAGTGGAGTCGAAAGTAGAAGGAACCATTCAACTGCCCATGATAACGGGAAGAGAACATCGAGAGGACACTCAGATGCTAACCTTTATGGTAATCAAATCATCTTTTACGTACAATGCAGTCCTTGGAAGAAAGGCTTGCATGCATTTAAGGCTGTTTCCTCGAGTTATCACTTGAAGATCAAGTTCCTCACCAGAAACAGCGTTAGGGAGGAAAAATGAGATCAGAGAATGGCAAGAAGTTGCTATATGGCCGCCCTGAGACACGATGGAGTCGGGGGGCAAGTCTTACCCATAGAGGACATGGACTCAAGAGAAGATGAAGAAAGAAGGGGGAAGCCAGCTGAAGACTTGGTTCCAGTTCCCTTAGTTCCGAGAGAACCTGAAAAGGTCACCTATATTGGAGCCTCAATAGAAGAGCCAATGAAAGAAAAATTAACAAAGTTCTTGCAAGAAAATGGGGGCTTATTTGCTTGGACATCCGCTGATATGCCGGGACGATCCAAGATGAAAAATGGTGAAGCAAAAGAAGAGAAACTTCGCTCCATAAAGGCAAGAGGCCATAAAATAAGAAGTGGAGAAGCTCCTAGAGGCTGGTTTCATTAAAGAAGAATTGTTGAATTGGAAAATTTTCCGAAACAAAGTGACAATCATTTTTATTTTTTTTCGAGGCATAAGACAATAAAGCAATGAATGATCCTCCACCCATTTGGGGCAATTTGGCAGGGGTGAATTTGCACATCTGCTAATAAAGTAGGAATAAAATAATGCAAATGAAACCTAAGCCCAGTAAAAAAAAGCATCTATATAAACAAATAAATAATTGGGCTTTCATTGACATGTTCTATCACCGGGCTCAACCATGGAAATAGAAAAACAAAGAGGAAAATTAAACAAGCTATTGTACTCTTCTATTAGGTCAGTGTCAAAAAACTTATTGTTATGGCTATAAGAATCTAAGTGAGATTGGCTAGGGTGTTCTTCACCCCGTTGGTTGATCATATCAATCAAAGACATATATGTAGAGTAAATGGGAATATGGTATAGGTACCTCTTTTGGGTGACCCCGCAGTCATGGAAGCTAGTCTTGAAGCCTTCTTATCAGCCATTGCCTTGGTCGAACTGCCTAAATTGCTAGAGGAGCTTGAGAGTTGGATTTCTGAAAAGCTAGAGAGCTCAAAGTATTGGACAAAAATTTGAGAAAAAATATGAGAAGTGTGAATAGTGAGTGTCCTCACATCACTCATATATAGAAACCCAGCCGGTCACTTGACCGTGTTAGAATCCTCATGAACGGAGATTTTCAGGTCAAATGATCCTTAAGAGTCTTGGCAACCGGTGTGACCAGTGAATGAGCTTGATTGTAAAGGCCCATGATTCAACGCCTAAGAATGGAACACAATAAATAAATGAAAAATAAAGATAAAATTCTAGAACCTCATTGAAGGATTTGGAATATGGGCCAAAAAGCTAAATCAAGCCCCTAGACTGTGTTAGGAATCTACATGTAATTTGATGATAACATTAATCTTAGAATCATAGAAATTTTATTTGATGTAACTGATCAATTGATATGAAAGTTATAAATATCAATTGATCAAGAAACCATTTATCAGTTGAAATGTTTATCTGAATCAACTGATAATTTGGATAGTAGCATAGGTGTACTTAGTCTGTTTCAATCGATAGGGTGTAAATTAATTGATATTTTATTCATCAATTGATGTTAGAATCGATTGATATAGATCATCAATTGATGTGTAAATTAAACTGTCAAATTGTAATTATGTGAAGACAGGAAATTACACAAGTAAAGGATGATCAATTGATATTGAAGCATCGATGGATGAGAGATCTATCGAAGAAACCAAGTCAAGAGTTGAAGACCATCAACTGATGTGAAGACCCATCGATTGATATATCGATTGATATCATTTATCAATCGATAAGGCAACTTACTTATCAATCGATGGATATCAAGATCAATCGAAGAACATTATCAGTTGAATTAAGGAAGAGTCAATTGATATGCTTAACAGCAAATTATCAATTGACTGACAAAAAAGCAATCTGTTAGAGATCCAAAAAGGCAAAAGAACACCTATGGAAGACAGTCTATGATGGCTGTGAAGATTCAATCAGAAGCTGTCTTTCAAACCTATATTCTAAAATAGAAAAAGGTAAAAGGAAGGTAGGTAGAAACAATCCTAGAATATGAATTGTAAAAGCACACTTGTGGTATATAAACAAGTGTAGCAGCATTATTAAAAAACAGACAAGTTAGACAATATTTCTTAATCAACTGTTCTAGTTTGATAGCATATTTGTAAGAACAGTTGATTTGTTTTCTAATCTTGTAAAAGTGCAGCTAGGTTTCTTTTAACCTAGGATCATTGAGCAAAAATATACATTGATGGAAAAACTAATCCATCAATAATTTTAAATCTGTTTGTTCAGTTTATTTTTCAGTCGAAATTTGTTTGAACATATTCTCTCTAATTCTCAAACATCAAGAACAAATATTAGAACAAGCAAAAAGTTTTAATATTTGTATTCAACCCCCCCTTCTACAAATATTGACATTGTTTTAGGGAATAACAATTGTTGTCAGAGTAGGCTTTCAACATACAGAAAGTTTAAAGATCAAGAACAGTCAATATGGGCCAGAAAGATTCCGGTGTGAAAATTCCAGTTTTAGAGAAAGATGTATATTTTCCATGGAAGGTTAAAATGCATCTGCATCTTCTTTCTCTTGACCCTTCCTATGTTCACTGCATAGAGAAAGGTCCTCATATTCCCATGAAGCTAGTTACAGGTATAAACCCTGATGGAAATCCTACAGTTGATAGACATGTTGCAAAACTCATCTCTGAGTTCACAGAAGAGGATGAAAAAGAAGTACTTAAAGACAAAAAGACCATGAACATTCTGTTTAATGGTCTAGATAAAGATATGTTTGACAATGTGATAGACTGTACTTCATCAGAAGAAGTATGGGTCACTCTTCAAATTCTGTGTGAAGAAACTGAGCAAGTAAGGAAAAATAAGATGCAACTCTTGATTCGAAAATATGAATCATTTCATTTCAAGAGTGGAGAATCTATCAATGACACTTATAGCAGATTTCAGAAGTTGTTAAATGGACTGAAGCTATATGGTAGGGTTTATGCAACTAAGGATACCAATCTAAAATTTCTTAGATCTCTTCTAAAAGAAAGGAAACCAATGACTGTTTCCATTAGACAATCTCAGGACTTGAAGGATTATACTCTAGGGAAACTTTATGGTATTCTCAAGACATATGAACTGGAGATTCAACAAGATGAAGAGATTGAGAAGAATCAAAGAAAGGAGAAAACTGTGGCTTTGATGGTCAAAGGGAATGAAGACAAAAAAGAGAAGAAAGAAACTGGCTGTGTAGAAGAGTCTGTCATGATGGTTGGTGATGCTGTTGAAGAATCATTCAAGAGAAAAGGAAAGAACAAATGTGAAGAAAATGAAACATGCTCTCAGGATGATTTGGATGAGATTGATGAGCACCTTGCATTTTTGTCAAGGAAGTTTTCAAAGCTAAAATTCAAGAAGAATCCAAATGCTCAAAGGCCTGGATCCTAGTTTAGAAGCAAAAATCAAAATAAAAATTTGGTTGATAGATCTAAATTCAGATGTTTTAACTGTGGATTGGCTGGTCATTTCTTAAATAAGTGCAGGAAGCCAAAACAAGAAAAGGCAAAGTCATATGAGGGTATTGATTATAAAAGGAAATACTTTGACCTTTTCAAACAGAAAGAAAAGGCTTTTGTTACTGAGGAGAAGGACGGAGCTGCTGAGGATAGTGATTCTGAAGAATATATCAATCTAGCTCTAATGGCCAACCATGAAGATGAAGAAGCTAGTTCAGCATCTAATCAGTACTAGCTACCAACTTTTCTGAACTTACTACTGATGAATGCATTAGTACTATTAATGAAATGTCCAATGAATTGTACAATTTGCATGTCACTCTAAAATCTCTAAACAAAGAAAAACTCAAGTTAAAGAACACCATTGATGTCTTAACTGAGAGGAATATTTTTCTTGAAAATGAACTTGTTTGTTTAGATAGATTTAAGCAGGAAAGTAAAGATGCTAGAGATGAACTAGTAAACAGTTTGAGAAGAGAAGAATTGTTGAAAGAACAATTAGCTGAAGAATTAGAAACCATTAACAGATGGAATAGGTCTGCTAAAACTGCCAAATAAATCATTGATGTTCAGGGTTTAGATACTCTAGGAGAATCCCCCAGTTCAACTGACAGGCCATTGGATGATGCTTCAAGGGATAAAGATCAATTGACTGCTAATCCTTCATCGATCGATAAGGATTATCAATCGATTGATGCTGAATCAATCGATAAGCATCCATCGACAAGTAAATCATCGATGACTAATAAAAAGAACAAATTTAGCACTCCTATCAAGTTTGTTAAGGAAACCAAAACTCAAGTTGAGGTTGAGGCTGAGAAAATCAACATAGGTAGCTTATCCAAGAAATAATTAAAAGAAAAATTAGAAAAGATAGCACCTGTGGAAATTACTCAACCTAAGTCTGAGAAAAAGAAAAAGAATAGGAATGGTAAAGTAGGCATAAATAAGTACAACAACTACACTCCTGATATGTATGCACCTAGAAAGGTATGTGCTAAGTGTGGTAGTGTAAATCATTTGTCTATGCAATGCAAGAATGAAAAGAAGAATATGTCTTCAAATGATTTAAATGCACATGCCATGACTTCAAATGCCACGCTTACCAATCCTATGCTGATTAATGCCATGTCTTCTAATTTGGTTACACCTAATGTTCATATGCCTTATGCTCAAGTTCCATACATGTATAATCCCTTCTTTGCATATGCAAATATGAACATGCCTAGTATGCCATGAAACATGCCTAATATAGATAATGAAGTGCATGGAAATTTTGCCATGAGTTCCAAGGTGTCTAAGCCTCAAAAGCCAACTCCCAACGGTAAAGTGGAGTTAAACTCACCAAAACAAAAGGAGCCAAAGTTAACAACCAAGGCTAAGGCTGCAACTAATAAAAGAGGACCCAAGGCAGCTTGGGTACCAAAAGCAACTTGATTGTTTTTATTGTGTGCAGGAAAATAGGAAGAAGAGTCTCTGGTATCTAGATAGTGGATGTTCTAGGCACATGACTGGAGATTTGTCCCTGCTCACAAAGTTTGTGGAAAAGGCTGACCCAGGAGTTACTTTTGGAGACAACAGCAAAGGTTATACTCTGGGATATGGCTCAATTGCAAGTGAAAATGTTGTCATTGAACCTGTAGCACTAGTTGATGGACTAAAGCACAATCTGCTAAGTATTAGTCAACTGTGTGATAATGGAAATAGTGTATGGTTTTCAACTGGATCATGCATTATAGCCAACAAAGAAACTGGTGATGTTCTCTTGACTGGAGAAAGAAAAGGAAATGTCTATGTGGCTGATTTTCACTCTGTAAAGGCAAATTCTATGACATGTCTACTTAGCAAAGCCAATACAAATGAAAATTGGATTTGGCACAAGAAGCTAGCTCATTTGAATATCAAGGCCATGAATCAATTGGTTAGAAAGAATATGGTTAGAGGCATTCCACGGATGGAATTCACCAAGGATAGACTATGTGATGCCTGTCAAAAGGGGAAACAAAGAAAAGCATCATTCAAGTCTAAGTCTGAATCATCAATTGATAAGCCTCTGGAATTATTGCACATGGACTTATTTGGTCCAGTCAACATCATGTCAATTGCCAAAAAGAAATATGCATTAGTCATTGTGGATGATTTCACAAGATACTCTTGGGTATACTTCTTGCATTCTAAGGACAAGGCAAGTAAATTAATTATCAATCATGTGAAGAATGTTGAAAATGGAACTGAATGGAAGGTCAAGAAATTTAGAAGTGATAATGGTACTGAATTCAAAAATACAACAATGAAAGAATTCTATGAAGAAAAAGGTATCACTCATCATTTCTCTACACCAAGAACTCCACAGCAAAATGGAGTAGTTGAAAGGAAAAATAGGACCTTGATTGAAGCTGCTAGAACTATGTTAGAAGAAGCAAAACTTTCTACATACTTCTGGGCAGAAGCAATTAATACTGCTTGCTACATTCAGAATATCTCCATGGTCAATCAAATTCAAGGTAAAACTCTATATCATTTGATGAAGAAGGACAAGAAGCCAACGGTAAATTTTCTTCATGTCTTTGGATGCAAATGCTTTGTACTGAGAAATCAAGCTGAAAATCTAGGAAAATTTGAAGCCAAGGCTGATGAAGCTATATTTATTGGATATGGAATAACAACCAAAGCATACAGAGTCTATCATCTTAGATTACACATTGTTATGGAATCTATGCATGTATTCTTTGATGGCAAGAAAATTCAAGGGTTGGTTGATGAAGGATTCCATGATCTGTTGCATTTTGAAAATGAATCATCAAGCAATATTGAAGAAAGTGATGATTGTTAGGAATTATGAGTTTTGATGATAACAAATTACTTAGAATTACAATAGGGATTTAAAATTTCATTGTAACTAGTTGATGGATATGACTTATAAATATCCATTGACTAGGAAACCAGTTATCAGTTGAAGCATGTTTATCAACTGATAAACTGGATTGTAGCATTTGATTCATGTTTCATTATCAATTGATTGTATTGCCTCGATGGATGCTGTGAAGTAGTCGACTGATGTTATTGACTTCAATTTATAGCTTCTCAACTGATGTGAAGAATGGCTGATCAATTGTAAATATTCTAAGTCAGAATTCTCACAAGTGAAGTGATCAACTGATATTGGAGTCGATGGATGAAGACACTACTCAATGGATAAAAGCTATCAACGGATACAAGTCATCAACGGATAAAGGCAGTCAACGAATAAAGGACCATCAATGGATAGGGAGTCGATGGATAACTCAATTATCCATCGACACATCAACTGATCAACAGATATCCTATCCATCGATGGATAAGCAAAGAAGAATCAACTGATAAGCTTAACAGCATTTATCAGTTGATTAAGGTTTCCCAATTTAGTTAAAGACAAGAGGTATGTGAACTGTGCAGAAACTGAATCAATGGAAGACAGTCCTGTCAAGATTGTGAAGACTTTCAAGGTAACACAGTCTTCAAGGAATGCATCAAGACAAAGATACTTTCAGGACTAGACAGGTCCAAAAGAAGACTGTTCAAGTAGCTAATTTCTATTTTCATGTAAACATTATATTTTGTAATTTTATAATGCTATCTGTCGACAGGAATTAGTAGTGAAGAAAACTACTATATAGTAGTTAGTAATTCACAGTAGCAAAGTGTGTGTGAAAAATATCAAGAACTCAAGAAGAGCACAGTAGAAGAATAGGCAGTATTTTGTAGTGCTTTTCTAAGTTCAAAAATTCACTTTGTAAGCAACTTGGTATTTTTACCAAGATTAATTCAAAGCAAAAACATACTAGTGGAAAACCAATCCACTAGTAATTTTTAATATTGTTTGTTTTGTTTTCAATATTTTACCTATTAAGTTCTTAGTTCCATCAGTTTTCTATATACACTAAAACACTTTCTTTGAACAAACTTAAATCCGCAATAATTTGATTTAATTCTTAATTTTGTATTCAACCCCCCTTCTCCAAACTTAGTCTACTTAAGGATAAATAACAATTGGTATCAGAGCCTAGCTTTCAACATACAGAAAGTTAAGATCTAAAAGTACATCAAGTATGGGTCAAAAAGACATTGTAGTAAAGATTCTAGTTCTAGAGAAAGATGAGTATTTTCCCTGGAAAGTGAAAATGCACTTGCATATGTTATCCATTGATCCTTCCTATGTTTACTGCATAGAGAAAGGTCCACATGTGCCTATGAAAATAGTTACAAGTGTAAATGCAGATGGTACTCAGGCACCAGACAAACTCATTCCTAAACCTGTGAGTGAATATACAGATGAAGATGAAAAGGAAGTACACAAGGATAAAACGACTATGATCATTTTATTTAATGGTCTTGACAAGGATATGTTTGACAATGTTATCATTTGTACAACCTCCAAAGAAGTCTGGGATACTCTTCAAACCCTCTGTGAAGGCACTGAGCAAGTAAGAAAGAACAAGACGCAACTCTTGATTCAAAAATATGAGGCCTTTCACTTCAAGAGTGGTGAAGCAATCAATGATACATATAGTAGGTTTCAAAAGCTGTTGAATGAGCTTAAACTATATGGAAGAGTATATGCTGTTGAGGACACCAACCTCAAATTCTTGAGGTCCTTACCCAAGGAATGAAAACCAATGACTGTTTCTATAAGACAATTTCCTGACTTTAAAAAATATACTCTTGATAAGCTGTATGGCATCTTGAAAACCTATGGGTCTGAACTACAACAAGATGAGGAAATTGAGAAAAGTCAGAAGAGAGAAAAGTCCATTGCTTTGGTGGTCAAGGATAAGCAAGTTGCAGAATCAGGTGAAGATGTTGCTTTCAAAGAAAGGAAGAAAGAAGGTCATGGCAATTGTGCAAATGGTGTTAAATATGATGAATCTTCAATTGGGAAAGGAAAAGAAACAATTGAGGATGATGAGTCATACACCAAGGATGAAATGGATGAAATAGTTGAGCATTTGGCTTTTCTATCAAGAAAATTTTCAAAACTTAAATTCAAGAGGAATCCAATGCAAAGGCCTGGATCTCAGTTCAAGAGAGACAATCAACAAAGCAAAAATCTTGTTGACAGGACTCAATTCAGATGTTTCAACTGTGGATCGGCTAGTCATTTTTCTAATGAATGCAGAAAGCCTAAAATAGAAAAGAAGTCAAAGTTTAGTGATGGTATTGACTATAAGAAGAAGTACTTTGACTTTCTTAAACAAAGAGAGAAGGCTTTTGTGATAGAAGAAAAAGACTGGGCTGCTGAGAAGGATTATGAAGAAGAAGAATACATCAACCTTGCACTAATGGCCAATCACGATGACCAGGAAGCTTGTTCTTCTAGCAATCAGGTAATTTCTACAAATCTATCTGAGTTATCCAAAGATGAATGAAATATTACAATTACTGAAATGTCAAATGAATTGTATAATTTGCATGTCACTCTTAAGTCCTTAAACAAAGAGAACACTAGGCTCAAAATAACCTTAAAAACTCTCACTGAAAGAAACAATTTTCTAGAGAGTGAGCTAGTGCAAATGGACAGACTCAAGGTAGAGAACAAAGATGCTAGAAAAGAACTAGTTGAGAGTAAAAAGGAAATAGAAAATTTGAAAGAAAATTTGGAAGAAGAACTAAGAACCATTGACAAGTGGAACAGGTCAAGTAAAGCTAGTAAGAAGATGAATGACATTCATGGAATAAATTCTTTCACCACGCTGTCTGAAACTCTTGAGAAATTAGCCATTGATGAAAATCAATCTTTGGAAAAGAAGCAATCGATTGCTAATTCTGAATCAACTGATAAGAATTATCCATCGATTGATAATGTCAATTCAACGGATAATCATTCATCGATTGATAATGTTATTTCAACGGATAATTATCCATCGATTGAGGAATCATCAACTGCTAAGAAGTGTGTTTTAAAAACCAAGCTTAACAGACCTGTTAAATTTGTCAAAGAAAGTAGATCCTCTAAATCTCAAGTCAAAGTTGAAAAGGCTAATATAGGGTTCTTATCTAAAGATCAATTGAAGGAAAAATTAGAAAAGATAGAGCCTAATATTCAGCCAAATGAGAAGAAGAAGAAAAACAGAAATGGTAAAGTAGGCATAAACAAGCACAATAACTACACACCTGACAAATATGCTCCTAGGAAGATATGTGCTAAGTGTGGTAGCAAAAATCACTTATCTGTGCAATGCAAAATCAATATGCATGCAACAACCAATGTGCCTGTTATACCTAACATGCATTCTAATTCTGTTTTTCCTCATTTAGTTGATTCTCTTGCTATTCATGCTCAATATGCATCAATGTCTTATATGTTTAATCCATATCTTGCATTTACCAACATGAATATGCCTGCTATTCCATGGAATATGCTTAACAATTTTCATGCACCAAATTTCTCCAATTCTGCAAGCATGAATATTCCAAATATTAGCATTGAGAATTCTGAGGTAAGGAAACCAACATCTAAGGTTGAAGTGGAAGTAAAACCACCTAAACCAAAGGTACAAAAATTGGAAACCAAGCCAAAGATAGCAACTAATAAGAAAGGACCCAAGGCAACTTGGGTACCAAAATCAATTTGATTGTTTTTGACTGTGTGCAGGGAAAAAGAAGAAATCTTTGGTACTTGGACAGTGGGTGTTCAAGACACATGACTGGAGATAAATCCTTGCTCACAAAGTTTGAGGAGAAAGCTGGCCCTGGAGTAACTTTTATAGATGACAGCAAAGGGTACACCATGGGATATGGCTTGATTTCAAAAGAGAATGTCATCATTGATCCTATTGCATTAGTTGATGGCTTAAGACATAATTTATTAAGCATAAGTCAACTATGTGACAATGGAAATAAAGTTTGTTTCACAACAGAAGCATGCATAATTTCCAACAAGGAAGATGGAAGCCTGGTTATGACTAGGAATAGAAAAGGAAATGTGTACATAGCTGACTTCAACTCAATAAGTGCAGATTCAATGACTTGTCTTCTCTCTAAGGCAAGTACAAATGAAAGTTGGTTGTGGCATAAGAAATTAGCTAACTTGAATTTCAAAGCCATGAATCTGTTGGTCAAGAAAAATCAAGTGAGAGGCTTACCATAAATGGAATTTATCAAGGATGGACTATGTGATGCCTGTCAGAAAGGAAAACAAAGGAAGGCATCATTCAAGTCAAAATTAGAATCATCAATTGGGAAGCCACTTGAGTTATTACACATGGATTTGTTTGGTCCTGTAAATATCATGTCCATTGCAAAGAAGAAGTATGCTCTAGTCATTGTGGATGATTTTTCAAGGTTCTCATGGACTTATTTTCTGCATTCAAAGGATGAAGCTAGTCATCTCATCATCAAGCACATAAGAGAAGTTGAGAAAAATCTTGAATTGGATGTAAAGAAGATAAAGAGTGACAATGGGACAGAATTCAAAAATTCCACAATGAAGGAGTTCTGTGAATCTAAAGGAATCATACACACCTTCTCTGCACCAAGGACACCCCAACAAAATGGGGTAGTTGAAAGGAAAAATAGGACATTGATTGAAGCAGCTAGAACTATGTTGGAGGATGCTAAATTACCAACATACTTCTGGGCTGAGGCCATTAACACAGCATGTTACACTCAAAACATCTCCATAGTAAATCAAGCTCAAGGGAAGACCCCTTATCAATTGATCAAGAAAGACAAAAAGCCAAAAGTGGTGTTTCTTCATGTCTTTGGCTGCAAGTGCTATATGCTAAGAAATCAAGGTGAAAACCTAGGAAAATTTGAAGCCAAAGCTGATGAAGCTATATTTTTTGGGTATGCACTATCAAGCATAGTCTATAGAGTCTATAATCTTAGACTACACATTGTTATGGAATCTGTACATGTAGTATTTGATGATAAAAAGATTCAAGGCTTGTTTGATGAAGGAAATCATGACATACTGCACTTTGAGAATGAATCAAATGTTGTAGATGATGATGAAGAAGCAGAAATTATAAAACCTCAAGTTCTCAGAAACTCAATATCAGTTGATGTTACTGCATCAATGGATAATTTATCAGTTGACAGAAATCCATCAACTGATAATGCATCAACTGATAACTCTTCAATGGATAATCAACACTCTACATCTAGGGTATCCAATTCAGGGGGAGGGTTTCAAAATCAATCCACAAATTTAAATCAATTTGAGTTCAATACAAATGATCACGAAGCTTCATCATCAAGGCAAAATTTGCCTCCTCAAAGAAAATGGACAAAAAGCCATCCATTTGAACTAATCATTGGAAATGCAGAAGATGGTGTCAAGACAAGAAGTGCTACTCAAAATGAGTGTCTATATAGCAGTTTTCTATCTCAAGAAGAACCTAAAAGAATTGAAGATGCTCTTATGGATCCTGATTGGTTTTTGGCTATGCAAGAAGAACTCAATCAATTTGAAAGTAATAAAGTGTGGAAGTTGGTGCCTAAGCCAAAAGATAGATCAGTAATTGGTACAAAATGGGTATTCAGAAACAAAATGGATGAAACTGGTACTGTGACTAGAAACAAAGCAAGGCTTGTGGCAAAGAGATATTCACAAGAAGAAGGAATTGAGTTTGATGAAACATTTGCACCAGTTGTAAGGTTAGAAGCAATCAGAATCTTTCTAGCTTATGTTGCACATGCTAATTTCAAAGTCTACCAAATGGATGTGAAGAGTGCATTTTTGAATGGAGTATTAAAAGAGGAAGTCTATGTGGAACAATGTAATAACCCCGATTTTTGGACGATTTTTTTATTATTATTTATAAACGACCCTGATGAATAGTGATTCTACGGATTATGAAAAACTTTTTTTGCCCACACTAGGTAAGTGGTGGAATATGGGAAAACCAAAGATGTGGTATTGTTGTATGAAGAAAATGAGTGAATGTAAAAGCAGTCAGAATCCAAAGATTTCCGCTTTTACTAATTGTTTCATAATTTATGAGATATCAAGGAATAAGAGAATTAAGTTGTGATCAAGTGGATTATATTTTAGAAAGTTCATGGTTATAATCGAATTAGAGTATTTGGAATATTAAGGATTTATGTTACGGAAATTCTACGTCGAAACGCTTTGGATTAATCGAACTTACATGGAGGATTAAGTATAATTAATGAATGGCAAGTGAAGTGCACTACCAAGGGAGCCATGCAAGCCATGCAAGCAAGTACTTGCATTAGTGGAACCAATTGGATGAACTAAGGCAAGTAACTAGCCAAACAAGGTAACCAAGTGAGCAAACCAAGGTTAGGAACATAGTTCCCAATTTTAGGGTAAAGTAAGCATAAAGCCACTTTATCACTTTGAACAAATTCAACCAATCCATGATTGTGTGAGAACTCAGCCATATAGCAATACATACACTTTATACAAACACAAATACACCAATACAAAAGCAAGTAAAGTAGAAAAGCTCTCTCCCATTTCTTTCTCCAGTTTCTGCCCAGCTTGAGCAAGGTTGAAAGAAAATTTTATAACTCCAGTTCTACTCATCCAAAAATCCCCAAATTTAAACCATATCTTCTTCACTATATATAGAAGGTACGTATTTAAGTTCATAATTGTTGGAGGTGTTTTGATTGGGTAAATAAATTGTAGAAGTTGAGTTGAATAGTAACTCTGAAAATTTCTAAAGTTTTGTTCTTGATGTTTACTTATGATCAAAGCTAGATCAAGCTCTCCCAAGGACTCTAAGCCCTAGATAGGTGTTGTTTGAGCTCTAAGAAGGTATGAACACCACTAACCCTTACGTTTGTGTGAGTTGCATGGAGTAAAAATGTTAGTAGATAGAGGTATGACTTAGCATGACTAAGTAGTTGTTTTGTTAGTAAGATGTAGTGTTGTGGGTTGAGGTTATGAAATGATGTTAATATAAAGTTGTGAAATCAGTAGCTTAATGATATGGTTATTATAATATGAGTAAGGTTGAGTGTTGGTTGAGAATGGATTTCAATTGGTTGAATCCGGAAAATGTTAAGTTTATAGCTGTCGTAATGCCCATTTTTCGTGAGCACTCCTTTAAACTGTGAAATCCGAATTGTCAAGATCCTGACCCCTAACACCTCTGACCATAGTTGGATAGTACTTGACTCATAGATCGTTTTGAAACTTGAATCATGTTATTCCGATTTACGGTTTAGGAGAAAAAAAGTTAGTTTTAGTGGAGGTGTCTAAAAGGACCAAACTGTTTCGAATGACTCCCTTTGTATATATAAACAGGCCCCTTGAAGTCACGAAAAATCATGACATTTTGAGATTAAGTAATTTGGTCAGTTAATAAGGCCTCTCCAAAATTTCAAGGGCAGATGTTAATTTTTCGATTTTATAAAAATGTTGGAACCAAAGTTGTGCGATGCACTATTCACTAGATGAGCTACTACCCTGTTCTGTAAATTCGTGAAAATGAGTCCTCTGTCCAGGGGCAAACTTTGATGGATTACATTCTAGACATTCTCTAGATCGTGCATGCGAAATTGGTGCTTCATTTGAGTTGACGGTTAATGAGTTATGAGCGATTTAGTGAAAGCGGTGAAAATAGTAAAACCCCGTAGTTGACTCGATTTTTTAAATATATTTTACCAAGTTAAACTCAAGGGTTCTAAATCAAAATATTTTTGATAAATATTACAAATACTCAAAAAGCTCCTTGAGATGGATTCATATTTAATTATGAATTTTTGGATTTATTAAAAATGTTAGAGTGGGGGTCGCGAAATAGTAATTTGCAAAAGAGTCAACTCTAGATGCACGATTTTGACGAGCCATTTTGGCTAGGATAAAAGGATAATTTCGAGTCGGTTAAAACACGAAAGATGTTGAGGAATAACATGACAATAGATTGGAGTAAAGGATTAGGTTAAAAGTCATTGACGAGATGGTTTACGAAGGGTTAAGATAGACCCGAGGAGGTGAATGCCGGATAATAAGGGTTAAAGAAAAATAAAAATAAAACTTGAGTTGACTTAATACCTGCGTATGTTTACTAAAACGAGTTCTTATATGATTATAGCGTATCCGAGAAGTGAAAGGAGCAGGATTTTCATTTCGCATAACCAAGGCAAGTTTTATATCCTTACGTTTTTACATATTAAAAATATATGTATTGCTACGTATGCATGCTTTCCTATACTTTCTTGTTCAGAGAATTATGACTTTGTTTTAGCATGGTTTCTATTTTTAAAGATATATATTGCAAGTATTCTATCTAGTTGATTATACCGGATCTTATTCATACAAATTTGAAATGCCTATATATTATTGTCGAGCTCGTTATCCAGATATTATAAAATGAGATGTATTAAATAATATCTTCATACTATATATTATTGATATTCAAGAGTGGAGTTATATATATAGAGTAAGTTGAGAATACTAATATGGGTTAACTTATTCTAAATCCATGATCAGAACAGTTGTTCATATAAATATTTCCTCTACTCATTCAAGGGGAAAATTTAATTATTGGAGGTGTTTATCATTCATTGTTTCTGAATGATATTGGAGTAATATTTTATTGAGAAGTAAATAAAGGTGCACGTGTTATTTTACCGTGACGCCTAAGAGATGTATTGTTGAAGGTGATCGAAGATTCCGACACCTTATATTCTGGACTAGAGATGACAAAAGTGACCGGAGTAACATACCGGCCCAACCTGAGGAGTAACCCCATTGTGGGTTTAGGGTGTGTTCGAGACGTCGGCTCATCCTTCTATCGATAGTAAACGAGTAGTGATAATGGACTGATCAATCCATTACTTGAGGTGGCGTTTCCGAAGAAGTCCAATCCTTGATACCTTAATTGTTAACTGATGCCTTTGTGGTTCGGTTAACTAGGGTATTAATTTGAGAAGTTATTCCTTGATACCTTAATCGTTCACGGAGGCCTCCGTGATTCGGTTAACTAGGGTATCAATTTGAGAAGTTATTGAGATATATTTATTCAATTCATATGAGTAGTATTCAAAGATTTATGAGGGTTTTTGAGTTATTTTCTTTTCAAAAAGAGTATAACTGTATATGTGGATGGGTTATTTTAGAGTGGTAAACACTATATATTTTTGTTGAGTTGTTGTGGAATATATAGACTTGCTGGGCATTTTTGGCTCATTCTTGCTATTTAAATATTATAAAACAGCGGCAAACAAAGCTGGTACGAGTACGGTGGACCGTGACAAAGGGAAGGGGAAAGCAACTGATTCAGCACGTTAGCTTTATAGTGTCTAACGAGGGTGCGAGTCGGTAGAAAGTTTATGATGTTTTCATCATCTTGACAATTGAAGTTGTAATATTATTTCAGAGATTATGAGAGATGAAAATGTGATGTAATTGTAGGGTTTCGTGACACAAACGCAGTGGAATAAACGCGAAAAATAAATCAAAATAGCGAAACCCTCCGCAGGATCCATGCGAAAACAAAAGATTTAATTCGGAGATAAAGAATAAATACCTTTAGAAGCTTTAACAGTTCATTAATGGAAGATTAATGGAGGTCCAAAGCTTGTTTAATCACCACGTATCCCGCTCTCGCGATCTACGCTCTACGGTATCCACACGAATACTTTTCATGAAGGATTGATGTGTACTAGCACCCGAAAACTTCTTCTCTCTCTATCTTCCTCCTCTCTCAGAGCGGCCAGGGTTTTTGTAAAATCTCTATTTTATTAAATCAGCCCATAAAGAGATTATATAGAGAGAGGAATAAGTTTTCTAATTATAATCCAATTATAATTAATACTAATCCAAAATTCTAAATTATTTAATTAAGTCTCACTTAATTAATTAATTATTAATTTTGGAATTAGTTTAAGTAATTCATTTATTCTATTTATATAATTAATTAAGTCATACTTAATTAATATCATAAATAAAATAAATTACTTATTTAATTTAAATTCATAATTTAAATTATTTCTCCTTCAAGCGTTCTTTGTGTGTGACCCTGTAGGTTATTATTACGTTGGCAACAATTTTAATTAGATATTAAAATTGTAAACAATGAGCGGCATCTAGTAATACATCATTGCTACCCAAGTAATAATAATAAATCGGTGATTCGATTAAGCCTTTCGTGAATAATGTTCCATGTAATATAATCCCTTTAATCTTGATATTATAGATTAAACTCAAGGCATGTCTCGTGTCATCCTCTTCATAATTTAATCTTTATTTTCTTGATCGATGAGTAGACTATTAAAATCAAATCAACATTTGAGCACGACCGTGCATTTCATAGTCTCACTCAAACAAGAGGCCAATAATATCACTCCTAAAATTAGGAGGATTAAATCCCATCTAGATCATTCATATTTCTCATACGATTCATAATATACCCAATGTCCACTTTTATCATCACCTAGTCAAAGGTAACTTTTAATGTAATCAAAGTATATTAATTCTCGTATAGAAATATAATGATTTCAGGTCTAAGGATCATTACACCATTATCACAGTGAGAATTACTTATGACACTTACTTAACATGTAGAATCTCACAGCGGGTCATTCCAGTGCCATGCATTGAGACATGCACTTATGTTCTTGACTTTAGTATCCCCATACCTATGACCAATGAGATGTGGTCATCTGTCAAGAAACATACTAGTCTTTGTGCATTATTATTGTCCTTAAATAATAATACTCGACTAGGAAATTTTAGGAATAAGATACTATTCATATAATCTCATTTTTAAGTCACATACTTAAAGATATAGAATACGTATCAAAATTCCAAGGACATTTATTATGCTTTCAATTTATTACGCAATAAACAAAATATAATAAATAAATAATAATCAATAAAACATAATCCTTAATAATAAATATTTTCCTTAAAATATAAAAAGTATTGTCTCTAGAGCACAATTACTAACAATCTCCCACTTGCACCAGAGCCAATTACCCAAGTATCCAATACTCATGAAACTAGTATGACTTTCATGCTTCTGCTGCGACAAAGCCTTAGTCAGTGGGTCTGCAATATTATTATTAGTATGCACTTTACATATATGTATATCTCCTTGATCATTAATCTCATTAATTAGGTGATATCTCCTAAGTACATGCCCAAACAGCCTCCTTGGCTGCTTCACAAGCATCAATATACTCAGGTTCTATTGTAAAATCAACAATTGTCTTTGCTGTGAACCATTCCAGCATACAACATCTCAATAAAACACAAAGCCAGACAGAAACATTAAATTATCGTTATCTGTCTAGAAACCAGTATCACTGAAACCTCTTACAACTAGCTTCACATCTCCTCCATATAACAAGAATGAATCTTTAGTCCTCTTTAAGTACTTAAGAATATTCTTGACTGTCATCCAGTGACCTTCACCTGGATTAGATCGGTATCTACTCATCATGGTTAAAGCATACGAGACATCAGGACAAGTACATATCATTGCATACATTATAAAACCAATTGCTGACGCATATGGAATTTTACTCATGCAGTCCCTATCATCCAATGATTTAGGACAAATTTTATTTTGAGATCACTATCCCATGAGACATTGGGACATATCCATTTTAGTCTCTTTGCATTTGAAATCGATGCAAAACTTTGTCAATGTATGAACTCTAAATTAGGCCGATCAATCACCTTGATCTATCTCTATAGATCTCGATCCCTAATATATATGTCACATCGCCTAAGTCTTTCATTGAGAAATTATTTCTCAACCAAGTCTTCACAGTCTATAGAGAAGGAATGTCATTCCCTATTAGTAATATATCATCAACATATAATACTAGGAATGCCACATGGCTCCCACTAAACTTCTTGTAAACACAAGTTTCATCTTCATTCTGAATAAAGTCAAACTCTTTTTGACTGTTTCATGAAAACAAATGTTCCATCTCCTCGAGTCCTGCTTTAATCCATAAATGGATCGACGCAACTTACATACATTTCCAGCATCCTTTAGATCAACAAAACCCTTAGGGTGTGTCATGTACACATCCATATCTTCTTCAAGGCTCTCATTTAAGAAAGTGGTTTTGACATCCATTTGCCAGATTTCATAGTCATAGTAAGCAGCTATAGCAAAAAAAATCCTGATGGACATGACCATAACAACTGGTGAAAAGGTCTTATCATAGTCAATACCATGAATTTTCTTGAAACCTTTTGCCACCAATCGTGCCTTATACGTCTGTACATTAGCATCCATGTCGGTCTTCTTCTTGAAAACCCACTTGCACCCTATAGGTTTTACCCCTTCAGGTGGATCAACCAAAGTCCATACTTGATTAGTATACATGGATTCCATCTCAGATTTAATGGCATCCAGCCATCTCTTAGAATCTGGAGTGTTTATAGTATCTAGGTAGGTGAGAGGCTCATCTTCATCCACAAGCATCACATCACCATCTTGAGTCAAGAGAAATCCATATTATCTCTCGGGCTCATGGCGAATCCTACTAAACCTACGAACACCTGTGTTTCTTGAGAAGTATTATTTTTCTTGTACATTCTACTCAGGTTCCTCCACTGGTTCAACGTTATCATGTGGGTCTCAAACTTCATTGAGATCTATTATCCTCCCACTGTCTCTCAGCAGTTCGAGCAACAAACACTTTGTTCTCGGAAGGATTATAGAAAGAATAACCCCTTGTTTCAGTTGGGTATTCCACAAAATTACATTTGTCTGATTTTGGTCCTAGCTTGTCAGAGATTAGACGTTTCACAAACGCTTCACATCCCCAAAATTTTATAAATGACATGTTGTGACGTTGCTCAGTCCATATCTCATAAGGAGTCTTTTGAACCAATTTAGTAGGAACACAGTTAAGTGTATGTGGAGCCGTTTCCAGGGTGCAACCCCAGAAACTAATTGGAAGATTTATTGACTCAACATTGATCGCACCATGTCCAACAAGGTGTGATCCCTCCTATCAAAAACCTTTCTTTGATATTTTCTACTTCATCTTTATAGTCCTTGAACTTTTCAAATGATTTGGATTAGTTCTTCAAAAGATACATATATCCGTATCTACTAAAATAATTAGTAAATTTTATGAAGTTAATAAAATCTACCTTTTGTCATCGTACACATATGACCACATACATCACTATGTATAAGTCATACCCATTCAATGATCCCTTCACCATGTCCGGTAAAAGGAGCTTTAGTCATTTTGCCAAATAAGCCAAGATTCGCATCCTTTTGTATAATTCATAATCAAACTTTTCCATGAATGCATCCTTATGTATTCTGAAAATGCGTTTCTCATTAATATGGCCTCAACAACAGTGCCAAAGGTAATATTTTATTTGAGTCACTTTAGAACATATAAATTGTTAATTAGTTGTGCAACATTATAAGGCTCATCATCAAAATAGAATAAACAACTATTGTTATTTAATTAAAATGAAAAAGCCTTTCTTGTCCAAACAAGAAACTGAAATAATGTCCCTGCCAATTGCAAGCACGTTATAACAATTATCAAGTTCTAAATTTTCCTTATAGGCCAAAAATTAAGTAACGAGTTCCTCGAACCAGAGCAACTATCTTTACTCCAATTCCAACCCGATACCTTAAGCTTGACCCTTATTGATCATCATCTTCCGATCTTCCAATTAAGCATGACAGTTTAATTTCCAGTCTCCCAATTTTCCACAGAAGTGACAATCGTCTTCTTTATCAACACCTCATTCAGACTTTAGAGTCTGCTTTAGGGATTGGACTTTGGTTTGACAACGGAACTAGATCAAATCTTCTCCTTTCCTTTCCATTTTCCTTTCCCTTTTGCATTCCCTATGTTTACCATCAATATAGTAGTAGTTCATGCATTTATCATATTACTTTCAGCAGTTCTCAACATGCTTAGCAACTCAATGGGTGTTTTACCAATCTTATTCACTTTATTGTTCATAACAAAATAAGAATAATATTTGTCCAAGGATTGTAAGATCAAATCTAACTGTCTCCAGACCAATCTGAAAACCTATAATCTTTAGAACATGTGGTGTAACCGGGTCTCACTCTCCCTACTTATAAGTGTATAGTGCCCTTTCAAATATATCTTGTGCTCAATCCTTTCATAAGCATCTATATGCTTGTATTGCTTCTTAAGCTCAACACATATATTTGCGAGCATGAGACATGAAACATCAGTCGCAACATCAATTTGCTTCCAATAAGCACTATGATTTGCACATGTTACATTCTCAACTTTAAGAGTAGGGGAAGAGATTTGACTAATATCGTGGTGCCCGAGGACGATCCTCAAGCTCCTATGTCAGTCAAGGAAATATATTCTCGTCAACTTGTCCTTCTCAAGAACTGATCGCATAGAGAAGTTGTTTGTGTTTATCATTTGATATCTACAATATTAAAGTGCATAAAATAAACTAGATTGCAAATTTAATATTAATTATGTTTAAGTGATTATGGTATATCATCATATACCTCCCACTATTTTTATCAAACTAATAGCCCTTACTATTAATTTGGAAAGTATATCCCATAATTCTTTCTAGTGAGCCAAGATCCATATTTCGTCATGTCCTAAGTCAACCACTGGAAGTCCTTAGAAAATGATTATTTAGGTAGACAACAGTTGTCAATTATATCATATATAATTCTTGGATAGTTTGGTGAACAACGATTGATCTTATCTATCTAATAGACTTTTAACCAAACTCTATGCTTCTAAGTTCATAATAGTTGAATATAACCGTTTATTTTCACTTATTATGACGACTCAGTTAAGTTAGACCCAATGATACAACGGCCGGATATAACCGTTTATATTCGTCGCATCTCACCACGATAGATAGGAGTCCCCTGCCACTGACAGTCCTTCCCCTTATCGATCTAGGATTCGATGAGTGTTCATTCATTGGAAAGCATCCGAGTAAAACTTAATATTTTGTTAAGGGGTTTTAGAAAATTTATAACGATCATGATCATATCATAAAGAGATCCTCAATTTTTCCTTGAACCAAATATTTCAAATCGAGATTTTAAATTGTTCATTTCCCAGGTAGATGGAGGATACCAATGGTCACACTTAAAACCCATCAGCCTTACGAATACGCATATCCGCTTTTGTCAGAAAATCCCAATTATAGATATCAAAAATCCATATTTAATTCCGTGTTTTAAAAATCCATATTTCATAAACACAAGAATCTCATGATCGTTTGTTAATTTTAAAATCTTGAATCGTTACAGATTTTATCTTGTTTAAGCAAACATGGCATGGGTGTCGTATCTAATACATACATGATTAATCAATATTAAGCATGCATCTCAATTATATCTACGCATACATACCAATACATGCAATCATATACATATATGTAATGTGCGTAAATTAAACGTGTTTGGCTATGGCCCCATCCTATATGATATTTCCAAGCTAATGGAAATATCAAGGTCAGTCTATGGTGGTTTTAAAAATACTATCTATTACATGTCTTCTTTCTTCATTGCTCCATCATCCCCTTTTGGATCGCCTCCTTACTTGCAAGTCTTCATTGATAATTACATTGAATAATAAAAAATAAAACTATTCTAATGAAATTACAAGAAGAACTCGAGTTACATTTGAGATAATTAAATTACAATGAATAAACGACATGCAAGTCGTATTTAGAAACCAAAACCATAAATCAAAACCACTATCCTATGGGTCTTTAGGCCATAACCATCCACCATGCTATCATATAACACATATAATATATCTCATATTATATAATCATATCATATAATCATATATAACAAATTTCGAAATTTCAGAAAATTAAAAACAGATTTCTGAAGACAATAAATCACTATTTCGAGGCCCTTAACAACGTCAAACGCCTTACAGACCCGTCGGTGATAGCATAGCTATCAGTTTTGTTCATTGGCCCGATTCCAGTCAGAAAACACATATCGTTTACAAAAATCGGATACAGCAGTCAGATTTCTCTAAATCTGACGGTGTTTCAGAAATCGTATCATATACAATTCTCATAACAAAAACAAGCATATATCATATATACATATACAGAGATACATACAATCATCATATGATTATACATTACATGAATATCATATATTCATAATATATACATACATATACTAAAAATTTTAGAAAATCAAATAATTTTCAGAAAATCATAAATCATCGTTTTGGAGGCTGTAACGACATCTAATGGCTTACAGACGCAGAGCTGACAAAGTTAGTATTGCTCAGTGACCCGATTACAGTCAGAAAACACATATCGTTTGCAAAAATCGGACAACGGACACAGATTTCAGAAAATCAACGGCAGCCGTTTCAGAATTCGTATCGAATACGATTCTCATAATAAGAACAAACATGTATCATATACATACATCAACACACATAATCATCACATGATTATATATCATAAAATATCATATATTCATAATACATATAAACATATACATATTGTATCAATATAAAATCATGATAGATCGCATACATGCTTATATATCAAAAACTGTTAAGCACATAACCGAATTAAAACGTTTCGCAAGTAGCTCTGATGCCATTGAAGGGTTTCGTGACACAAACGCAGCAGAATAAATGCGAAAAATAAATCAAAATAGCGAAACCCTCCGCAGGATCCATGCGAAAACAAAAGATTTAATTCGGAGATAAAGAATAAATACCTTTAGAAGCTTTAACAGTTCATTAATGGAAGATTAATGGAGGTCCAAAGCTTGTTTAATCACCACGTATCCCGCTCTCGCGATCTACGCTCTACGGTATCCACACGAACACTTTTCATGAAGGATTGATGTGTACTAGCACCCGAAAACTTCTTCTCTCTCTATCTTCCTCCTCTCTCAGAGCGGCTAGGGTTTTTGTAAAATCTCTATTTTATTAAATCAGCCCATAAAGAGATTATATAGAGAGAGGAATAAGTTTTCTAATTATAATCCAATTATAATTAATACTAATCCAAAATTCTAAATTATTTAATTAAGTCTCACTTAATTAATTAATTATTAATTTTGGAATTAGTTTAAGTAATTCATTTATTCTATTTATATAATTAATTAAGTCATACTTAATTAATATCATAAATAAAATAAATTACTTATTTAATTTAAATTCATAATTTAAATTATTTCTCCTTTAAGCGTTCTTTGTGTGTGACCCTGTAGGTTATTATTACGTTGGCAACAATTTTAATTAGATATTAAAATTGTAAACAATGAGCGGCATCTAGTAATACATCATTGCTACCCAAGTAATAATAATAAATCGGTGATTCGATTAAGCCTTTCGTGAATAATGTTCCATGTAATATAATCCCTTTAATCTTGATATTATAGATTAAACTCAAGGCATGTCTCGTGTCATCCTCTTCATAATTTAATCTTTATTTTCTTGATCGATGAGTAGACTATTAAAATCAAATCAACATTTGAGCACGGCCGTGCATTTCATAGTCTCACTCAAACAAGAAGCCAATAATATCACTCCTAAAATTAGGAGGATTAAATCCCATCTAGATCATTCATATTTCTCATACGATTCATAATATATCCAATGTCCACTTTTATCATCACCCGGTCAAAGGTAACTTTTAATGTAATCAAAGTATATTAATTCTCGTATAGAAATATAATGATTTCAGGTCTAAGGATCATTACACCATTATCACAGTGAGAATTACTTATGACACTTACTTAACATGTAGAATCTCACAGCGGGTCATTCCAGTGCCATGCATTGAGACATGCACTTATGTTCTTGACTTTAGTATCCCCATACCTATGACCAATGAGATGTGGTCATCTGTCAAGAAATATACTAGTCTTTGTGCATTATTATTGTCCTTAAATAATAATACTCGACTAGGAAATTTTAGGAATAAGATACTATTCATATAATCTCATTTTTAAGTCACATACTTAAAGATATAGAATACGTATCAAAATTCCAAGGACATTTATTATGCTTTCAATTTATTACGCAGTAAACAAAATATAATAAATAAATAATAATCAATAAAACATAATCCTTAATAATAAATATTTTCTTTAAAATATAAAAAGTATTGTCTCTAGAGCACAATTACTAACAGTAATAACTTTTGAATCAGTAAGTATGCGTTCTAAGACTATAACCCGTGGAGTAGTTTGGGGGAGTTTATTATGAATATTGTTGTATATTATATTGTGAGCAGGAGATTAAATATTCCGCAAGAGAATGTGACGACCTGGATTCCAGTAGGGGATTTGGGGGGGGGGGGGCGTTACAGTAATGGTATCAGAGCGGTAGGTTATAAACCTTAGAACGATAGTAGGAGGAGATATGACTATATATAAGAGAGTAATGTAGGAGTTCATGTAGGGTTCGTGATTGGACTACTGGAGGTGGTACCAAGAGTGAGTCTAATAAGACTCTTAGTGGTAGATGATATTGTTGTGGAGTTCTTTCAAGATTATTATAAGTCAATAAGGACATAGACCGTTTGATGGACACCTCAAGATGATTAAAGGGGGAGTTAGAATCAAAGAAACTGAGATAGAAAATATAGTAGAACCCCAAAGAGTAGTTAGGGTAGGCGCATGTTGGTCAATACCAATGGAAGAATCAATTGAGACAAAAAAAATGTATCCATGATTTATCGGGTTAAAATTTATTAAAAAATAGTAAATATATATGTATACGTATATATATATATAAATACATGTATACATATAGATGCATATATATATATACATATATTTATGTATATGTACCTATATATACTATTTTGTTTTTATAAATGACTATCTTATGGGTATGCTGTTTTATTGAACTGAACATTTTTAATGAAAAAATCTTTTATTTGGATTTCAGAAAAATGCCACCAAAGAAAACCAAAGCTAACCCCAGGGAAGGTGAGGCTTCTACGGGGGGTATAACAACCGAGGAGATAACCAGAATGACAACCAGAATAATCAAAGTTTGAACCAACTAGTAGATTTGTTACGACAAACCCTAGACCGTGGCCAACAGGGTCCCATGCCCAATTTAGTAAACAAGACTGCAGCAGCTTTTAAGGCTTTTAAGTCAATACAACCACCTGAATTTAAAGGGTTTGGTGAACCATTCGAGGCTAGGTCATGGTTGAAAGAAATGGAGAAATCCTTTAAGATTATAGGAGTAGAAGAAGGGCAGAAGACGATCTTTGCCACCTATTTTCTAAAGGAAGAGGCGAACTATTGGTGGGAGTCTAAGGAATTAATGGAGCCCGCAGGGATAGTAACTTGGGAGAGGTTCACTGAGTTATTTTTGGAGAAGTATTTTCCTGAGCATATGGAGAGTAGAATGGAGATGAGGTTCTTAGAACTAAAGCAGAATAATAAGACAGTTGCTGAATATAAGAAGGAGTTTATAGAGCTATCTAGGTTCGTGCCACATTTCGTGGATACTGATAAGAAAAAGGCGAGGAGATTTCAATATGGGTTGAGACCGTGGATACAAACTAGGGTGGCTTCTTTTGAGCTTACTGAGTATATTAAGGTGGTGAATAAGGCTGAGATAATAGAAGAGGGAAGTAATATTATTCCAAGGGAAAATGAAGGGAAGAAAAGAAAAGCGGAGAGTTGGGGAGGAAATCAGTCGTGTGGAACATTTCAGAACCAATATGGTAGGAGGCCAGGGTTTCATACTGGAAAAGGTGGAGTATTTAACCAAGTAAAAGTACGAATAGTATCCGAGTAGGACAACAGGGAAATGAGAGCCAGTTTCGGCAGCCGTGACTGCCACTGCTAGACTGTGAGGTGTGTGGAAAGAAGCATCCGGGACTATATGCAAAATCAGAAGGAATGTGTTATAATTATGGTCAAGAGGGGCATCAACGGATGAATTGTCCTAGGAAGGGAGTAGTTTGCTACAAATGTGGAAAGGAGGGTCACATCTCCAGAGATTGTAAGGTGTCAACATTGGGACCAACAATATCACAACAAAGCTATGGGGCTAATAACAATCAATCAACTGCTAGGAATTTTAACATGACGGTGGCCGATGGTGCAAGAGAAATGGTTGCGATAGAAGGTACACTTACACTTAAACGTTGTAAATACTATTATAATTATTAAGCCAATATGAAAATAGAGGTATGTTAAGAAGTGTTAAGAAGAATATTGAGACATAATGATAAGGATGAAAAGGAGTAGAATGCTTAGTCGTCTCTTACATAGATTCCGAGGACGGAATCCTTGTAAGGAGGGTAGACTGTAAAAACCTGGATTTTTGGACGATTTTTTATTATTATTTAAAAACGACCCTGATGAATAGTGATTCTACGGATTATGAAAAACTTTTTTTGCCCACACTAGGTAAGTGGTGGAATATATGAAAACCGAAGATGTGGTATTGTTGTATGAAGAAAATGAGTGAATGTAAAAGCAGTCAGAATCCGAAGATTTCCGCTTTTACTAATTGTTTCATAATTTATGAGATATCAAGGAATAAGAGAATTAAGTTGTGATCAAGTGGATTATATTTTAGAAAGTTCATGGTTATAATCGAATTAGAGTATTTGGAATATTAAAGATTTACGTTACGGAAATTCTACGTCGAAACGCTTCGGATTAATCGAACTTACATGGAGGATTAAGTATAATTAATGAATGGCAAGTGAAGTGCACTACCAAGGGAGCCATGCAAGCAAGTACTTGCATTAGTGGAACCAAATGGATGAACTAAGGCAAGTAACTAGCCAAACAAGGTAACCAAGTGAGCAAACCAAGGTTAGGAACATAGTTCCCAATTTTAGGGTAAAGTAAGCATAAAGCCACTTTATCACTTTGAACAAATTCAACCAAGCCATGATTGTGTGGGAACTCAGCCATATAGCAATACATACACTTTATACAAACACAAATACACAATACAAAAGCAAGTAAAGTAGAAGAGCAAGGTTGAAAGAAAATTTTATAACTCCAGTTCTACTCATCCAAAAATCCCCAAATTTTAACCATATCTTCTTCACTATAGATAGAAGGTACGTATTTAAGTTCATAATTGTTGGAGGTGTTTTGATTGGGTAAATAAATTGTAGAAGTTGAGGCTGAATAGTAACTCCGAAAATTTCTAAAGTTTTGTTCTTGATGTTTACTTATGATCAAGGCTAGATCAAGATCTCTCAAGGACTCTAAGCCCTAGATAGGTGTTGTTTGAGCTCTAAGAAGCTATGAACACCACTAACCCTTACGTTTGTGTGAGTTGCATGGAGTAAAAATGTTAGTAGATAGAGGTATGACTTAGCATGACTAAGTAGTTGTTTTGTTAGTAAGATGTAGTGTTGTGGGTTGAGGTTATGAAATGATGTTAATATAAAGTTGTGAAATCAATAGATTAATGATATGGTTATGATAATATGAGTAAGGTTGAGTGTTGGTTGAGAATGGATTTCAATTGGTTGAATCCGGAAAGCGTTAAGTTTATAGCCGTCGTAATGCCCATTTTTCGTGAGCACTCCTTTAAACTGTGAAATCCGAATTGTGAAGCTCCTGACCCCTAACACCTCTGACCATAGTTGGATAGTACTTGACTCATAGATCGTTTTGAAACTTGAATCATGTTATTCCGATTTACGGTTTAGGAGAAAAAAAGTTAGTTTTAGTGGAGGTGTCTAAAAGGACCAAACTGTTTCGAATGACTCCCTTTGTATATATAAACAGGCCCCTTGAAGTCACGAAAAATCATGACATTTTGAGATTAAGAAGTTTGGTCAGTTAATAAGGCCTCTCCAAAATTTCAAGGGCAGATGTTAATTTTTCGATTTTATAAAAATGTTGGAACCAAAGTTGTGCGATGCACTATTCACTAGAGGAGCTACTGCCCTGTTCTGTAAATTCGTGAAAATGAGTCCTCTGTCCAGGGGCAAACTTTGATGGATTACATTCTAGACATTCTCTAGATCGTGCATGCGAAATTGGTGCTTCATTTGAGTTGACGGTTAATGAGTTATGAGCGATTTAGTGAAAGCGGTGAAAATAGTAAAACCCCGTAGTTGACTCGATTTTTTAAATATATTTTACCAAGTTAAACTCAAGGGTTCTAAATCAAAATATTTTTGATAAATATTACAAATACTCAAAAAGCTCCTTGAGATGGATTCATATTTAATTATGAATTTTTGGATTTATTAAAAATGTTAGAGTGGGGGTCGCGAAATAGTAATTTGCAAAAGAGTCAACTCTAGATGCACGATTTTGACGAGCCATTTTGGCTAGGATAAAAGGATAATTTCGAGTCGGTTAAAACACGAAAGATGTTGAGGAATAACATGACAATAGATTGGAGTAAAGGATTAGGTTAAAAGTCATTGACGAGATGGTTTACGAAGGGTTAAGATAGACCCGAGGAGGTGAATGCCGGATAATAAGGGTTAAAGAAAAATAAAAATAAAACTTGAGTTGACTTAATACCTGCGTATGTTTACTAAAACGAGTTCTTATATGATTATAGCGTATCCGAGAAGTGAAAGGAGCAGGATTTTCATTTCGCATAACCAAGGCAAGTTTTATATCCTTACGTTTTTACATATTAAAAATATATGTATTGCTACGTATGCATGCTTTCCTATACTTTCTTGTTCAGAGAATTATGACTTTGTTTTAGCATGGTTTCTATTTTTAAAGATATATATTGCAAGTATTCTATCTAGTTGATTATACCGGATCTTATTCATACAAATTTGAAATGCCTATATATTATTGTCGAGCTCGTTATCCAGATATTATAAAATGAGATGTATTAAATAATATCTTCATACTATATATTATTGATATTCAAGAGTGGAGTTATATATATAGAGTAAGTTGAGAATACTAATATGGGTTAACTTATTCTAAATCCATGATCAGAACAGTTGTTCATATAAATATTTCCTCTACTCATTCAAGGGGAAAATTTAATTATTGGAGGTGTTTATCATTCATTGTTTCTGAATGATATTGGAGTAATATTTTATTGAGAAGTAAATAAAGGTGCACGTGTTATTTTACCGTGACGCCTAAGAGATGTATTGTTGAAGGTGATCGAAGATTCCGACACCTTATATTCTGGACTAGAGATGACAAAAGTGACCGGAGTAACATACCGGCCCAACCTGAGGAGTAACCCCATTGTGGGTTTAGGGTGTGTTCGAGACGTCGGCTCATCCTTCTATCGATAGTAAACGAGTAGTGATAATGGACTGATCAATCCATTACTTGAGGTGGCGTTTCCGAAGAAGTCCAATCCTTGATACCTTAATTGTTAACTGATGCCTTTGTGGTTCGGTTAACTAGGGTATTAATTTGAGAAGTTATTCCTTGATACCTTAATCGTTCACGGAGGCCTCCGTGATTCGGTTAACTAGGGTATCAATTTGAGAAGTTATTGAGATATATTTATTCAATTCATATGAGTAGTATTCAAAGATTTATGAGGGTTTTTGAGTTATTTTCTTTTCAAAAAGAGTATAACTGTATATGTGGATGGGTTATTTTAGAGTGGTAAACACTATATATTTTTGTTGAGTTGTTGTGGAATATATAGACTTGCTGGGCATTTTTGGCTCATTCTTGCTATTTAAATATTATAAAACAGCGGCAAACAAAGCTGGTACGAGTACGGTGGACCGTGACAAAGGGAAGGGGAAAGCAACTGATTCAGCACGTTAGCTTTATAGTGTCTAACGAGGGTGCGAGTCGGTAGAAAGTTTATGATGTTTTCATCATCTTGACAATTGAAGTTGTAATATTATTTCAGAGATTATGAGAGATGAAAATGTGATGTAATTGTAGGGTTTCGTGACACAAACGCAGTGGAATAAACGCGAAAAATAAATCAAAATAGCGAAACCCTCCGCAGGATCCATGCGAAAACAAAAGATTTAATTCGGAGATAAAGAATAAATACCTTTAGAAGCTTTAACAGTTCATTAATGGAAGATTAATGGAGGTCCAAAGCTTGTTTAATCACCACGTATCCCGCTCTCGCGATCTACGCTCTACGGTATCCACACGAATACTTTTCATGAAGGATTGATGTGTACTAGCACCCGAAAACTTCTTCTCTCTCTATCTTCCTCCTCTCTCAGAGCGGCTAGGGTTTTTGTAAAATCTCTATTTTATTAAATCAGCCCATAAAGAGATTATATAGAGAGAGGAATAAGTTTTCTAATTATAATCCAATTATAATTAATACTAATCCAAAATTCTAAATTATTTAATTAAGTCTCACTTAATTAATTAATTATTAATTTTGGAATTAGTTTAAGTAATTCATTTATTCTATTTATATAATTAATTAAGTCATACTTAATTAATATCATAAATAAAATAAATTACTTATTTAATTTAAATTCATAATTTAAATTATTTCTCCTTCAAGCGTTCTTTGTGTGTGACCCTGTAGGTTATTATTACGTTGGCAACAATTTTAATTAGATATTAAAATTGTAAACAATGAGCGGCATCTAGTAATACATCATTGCTACCCAAGTAATAATAATAAATCGGTGATTCGATTAAGCCTTTCGTGAATAATGTTCCATGTAATATAATCCCTTTAATCTTGATATTATAGATTAAACTCAAGGCATGTCTCGTGTCATCCTCTTCATAATTTAATCTTTATTTTCTTGATCGATGAGTAGACTATTAAAATCAAATCAACATTTGAGCACGGCCGTGCATTTCATAGTCTCACTCAAACAAGAGGCCAATAATATCACTCCTAAAATTAGGAGGATTAAATCTCATCTAGATCATTCATATTTCTCATACGATTCATAATATACCCAATGTCCACTTTTATCATCACCCGGTCAAAGGTAACTTTTAATGTAATCAAAGTATATTAATTCTCGTATAGAAATATAATGATTTCAGGTCTAAGGATCATTACACCATTATCACAGTGAGAATTACTTATGACACTTACTTAACATGTAGAATCTCACAGCGGGTCATTCCAGTGCCATGCATTGAGACATGCACTTATGTTCTTGACTTTAGTATCCCCATACCTATGACCAATGAGATGTGGTCATCTGTCAAGAAACATACTAGTCTTTGTGCATTATTATTGTCCTTAAATAATAATACTCGACTAGGAAATTTTAGGAATAAGATACTATTCATATAATCTCATTTTTAAGTCACATACTTAAAGATATAGAATACGTATCAAAATTCCAAGGACATTTATTATGCTTTCAATTTATTACGCAGTAAACAAAATATAATAAATAAATAATAATCAATAAAACATAATCCTTAATAATAAATATTTTCCTTAAAATATAAAAAGTATTGTCTCTAGAGCACAATTACTAACAATCTCCCACTTGCACTAGAGCCAATTACCCAAGTATCCAATACTCATGAAACTAGTGTGACTTTCATGCTTCTGCTGCGACAAAGCCTTAGTCAGTGGGTCTGCAATATTATTATTAGTATGCACTTTACATATATGTATATCTCCTTGATCATTAATCTCATTAATTAGGTGATATCTCCTAAGTACATGCCTAAACAGCCTCCTTGGCTGCTTCACAAGCATCAATATACTCAGGTTCTATTGTAAAATCAACAATTGTCTTTGCTGTGAACCATTCCAGCATACAACATCTCAATAAAACACAAAGCCAGACAGAAACATTAAATTATCGTTATCTGTCTAGAAACCAGTATCACTGAAACCTCTTACAACTAGCTTCACATCTCCTCCATATAACAAGAATGAATCTTTAGTCCTCTTTAAGTACTTAAGAATATTCTTGACTGTCATCCAGTGACCTTCACCTGGATTAGATCGGTATCTACTCATCATGGTTAAAGCATACGAGACATCAGGACAAGTACATATCATTGCATACATTATAAAACCAATTGCTGACGCATATGGAATTTTACTCATGCAGTCCCTATCATCCAATGATTTAGGACAAATTTTATTTTGAGATCACTATCCCATGAGACATTGGGACATATCCATTTTAGTCTCTTTGCATTTGAAATCGATGCAAAACTTTGTCAATGTATGAACTCTAAATTAGGCCGATCAATCACCTTGATCTATCTCTATAGATCTCGATCCCTAATATATATGTCACATCGCCTAAGTCTTTCATTGAGAAATTATTTCTCAACCAAGTCTTCACAGTCTATAGAGAAGGAATGTCATTCCCTATTAGTAATATATCATCAACATATAATACTAGGAATGCCACATGGCTCCCACTAAACTTCTTGTAAACACAAGTTTCATCTTCATTCTGAATAAAGTCAAACTCTTTTTGACTGTTTCATGAAAACAAATGTTCCATCTCCTCGAGGCCTGCTTTAATCCATAAATGGATCGACGCAACTTACATACATTTCCAGCATCCTTTAGATCAACAAAACCCTTAGGGTGTGTCATGTACACATCCATATCTTCTTCAAGGCTCTCATTTAAGAAAGCGGTTTTGACATCCATTTGCCAGATTTCATAGTCATAGTAAGCAGCTATAGCAAAAAAAATCCTGATGGACATGACCATAACAACTGGTGAAAAGGTCTTATCATAGTCAATACCATGAATTTTCTTGAAACCTTTTGCCACCAATCGTGCCTTATACGTCTGTACATTAGCATCCATGTCGGTCTTCTTCTTGAAAACCCACTTGCACCCTATAGGTTTTACCCCTTCAGGTGGATCAACCAAAGTCCATACTTGATTAGTATACATGGATTCCATCTCAGATTTAATGGCATCCAGCCATCTCTTAGAATCTGGAGTGTTTATAGTATCTAGGTAGGTGAGAGGCTCATCTTCATCCACAAGCATCACATCACCATCTTGAGTCAAGAGAAATCCATATTATCTCTCGGGCTCATGGCGAATCCTACTAAACCTACGAACACCTGTGTTTCTTGAGCAGTATTATTTTTCTTGTACATTCTACTCAGGTTCCTCCACTGGTTCAACGTTATCATGTGGGTCTCAAACTTCATTGAGATCTATTATCCTCCCACTGTCTCTCAGCAGTTCGAGCAACAAACACTTTGTTCTCGGAAGGATTATAGAAAGAATAACCCCTTGTTTCAGTTGGGTATTCCACAAAATTACATTTGTCTGATTTTGGTCCTAGCTTGTCAGAGATTAGACGTTTCACAAACGCTTCACATCCCCAAAATTTTATAAATGACATGTTGTGACGTTGCTCAGTCCATATCTCATAAGGAGTCTTTTGAACCAATTTAGTAGGAACACAGTTAAGTGTATGTGGAGCCGTTTCCAGGGTGCAACCCCAGAAACTAATTGGAAGATTTATTGACTCAACATTGATCGCACCATGTCCAACAAGGTGTGATCCCTCCTATCAAAAACCTTTCTTTGATATTTTCTACTTCATCTTTATAGTCCTTGAACTTTTCAAATGATTTGGATTAGTTCTTCAAAAGATACATATATCCGTATCTACTAAAATAATTAGTAAATTTTATGAAGTTAATAAAATCTACCTTTTGTCATCGTACACATATGACCACATACATCACTATGTATAAGTCATACCCATTCAATGATCCCTTCACCATGTCCGGTAAAAGGAGCTTTAGTCATTTTGCCAAATAAGCCAAGATTCGCATCCTTTTGTATAATTCATAATCAAACTTTTCCATGAATGCATCCTTATGTATTCTGAAAATGCGTTTCTCATTAATATGGCCTCAACAACAGTGCCAAAGGTAATATTTTATTTGAGTCACTTTAGAACATATAAATTGTTAATTAGTTGTGCAACATTATAAGGCTCATCATCAAAATAGAATAAACAACTATTGTTATTTAATTAAAATGAAAAAGCCTTTCTTGTCCAAACAAGAAACTGAAATAATGTCCCTGCCAATTGCAAGCACGTTATAACAATTATCAAGTTCTAAATTTTCCTTATAGGCCAAAAATTAAGTAACGAGTTCCTCGAACCAGAGCAACTATCTTTACTCCAATTCCAACCCGATACCTTAAGCTTGACCCTTATTGATCATCATCTTCCGATCTTCCAATTAAGCATGACAGTTTAATTTCCAGTCTCCCAATTTTCCACAGAAGTGACAATCGTCTTCTTTATCAACACCTCATTCAGACTTTAGAGTCTGCTTTAGGGATTGGACTTTGGTTTGACAACGGAACTAGATCAAATCTTCTCCTTTCCTTTCCATTTTCCTTTCCCTTTTGCATTCCCTATGTTTACCATCAATATAGTAGTAGTTCATGCATTTATCATATTACTTTCAGCAGTTCTCAACATGCTTAGCAACTCAATGGGTGTTTTACCAATCTTATTCACTTTATTGTTCATAACAAAATAAGAATAATATTTGTCCAAAGATTGTAAGATCAAATCTAATTGTCTCCAGACCAATCTGAAAACCTATAATCTTTAGAACATGTGGTGTAACCGGGTCTCACTCTCCCTACTTATAAGTGTATAGTGCCCTTTCAAATATATCTTGTGCTCAATCGTTTCATAAGCATCTATATGCTTGTATTGCTTCTTAAGCTCAACACATATATTTGCGAGCATGAGACATGAAACATCAGTCGCAACATCAATTTGCTTCCAATAAGCACTATGATTTGCACATGTTACATTCTCAACTTTATGAGCAGGGGAAGAGATTTGACTAATATCGTGGTGCCCGAGGACGATCCTCAAGCTCCTATGTCAGTCAAGGAAATATATTCTCGTCAACTTGTCCTTCTCAAGAACTGATCGCATAGAGAAGTTGTTTGTGTTTATCATTTGATATCTACAATATTAAAGTGCATAAAATAAACTAGATTGCAAATTTAATATTAATTATGTTTAAGTGATTATGGTATATCATCATATACCTCCCACTATTTTTATCAAACTAATAGCCCTTACTATTAATTTGGAAAGTATATCCCATAATTCTTTCTAGTGAGCCAAGATCCATATTTCGTCATGTCCTAAGTCAACCACTGGAAGTCCTTAGAAAATGATTATTTAGGTAGACAACAGTTGTCAATTATATCATATATAATTCTTGGATAGTTTGGTGAACAACGATTGATCTTATCTATCTAATAGACTTTTAACCAAACTCTATGCTTCTAAGTTCATAATAGTTGAATATAACCGTTTATTTTCACTTATTATGACGACTCAGTTAAGTTAGACCCAATGATACAACGGCCGGATATAACCGTTTATATTCGTCGCATCTCACCACGATAGATAGGAGTCCCCTGCCACTGACAGTCCTTCCCCTTATCGATCTAGGATTCGATGAGTGTTCATTCATTGGAAAGCATCCGAGTAAAACTTAATATTTTGTTAAGGGGTTTTAGAAAATTTATAACGATCATGATCATATCATAAAGAGATCCTCAATTTTTCCTTGAACCAAATATTTCAAATCGAGATTTTAAATTGTTCATTTCCCAGGTAGATGGAGGATACCAATGGTCACACTTAAAACCCATCAGCCTTACGAATACGCATATCCGCTTTTGTCAGAAAATCCCAATTATAGATATCAAAAATCCATATTTAATTCCGTGTTTTAAAAATCCATATTTCATAAACACAAGAATCTCATGATCGTTTGTTAATTTTAAAATCTTGAATCGTTACAGATTTTATCTTGTTTAAGCAAACATGGCATGGGTGTCGTATCTAATACATACATGATTAATCAATATTAAGCATGCATCTCAATTATATCTACGCATACATACCAATACATGCAATCATATACATATATGTAATGTGCGTAAATTAAACGTGTTTGGCTATGGCCCCATCCTATATGATATTTCCAAGCTAATGGAAATATCAAGGTCAGTCTATGGTGGTTTTAAAAATACTATCTATTACATGTCTTCTTTCTTAGTTGCTCCATCATCCCCTTTTGGATCGCCTCCTTACTTGCAAGTCTTCATTGATAATTACATTGAATAATAAAAAATAAAACTATTCTAATGAAATTACAAGAAGAACTCGAGTTACATTTGAGATAATTAAATTACAATGAATAAACGACATGCAAGTCGTATTTAAAAACCAAAACCATAAATCAAAACCACTATCCTATGGGTCTTTAGGCCATAACCATCCACCATGCTATCATATAACACATATAATATATCTCATATTATATAATCATATCATATAATCATATATAACAAATTTCGAAATTTCAGAAAATTAAAAACAGATTTCTGAAGACAATAAATCACTATTTCGAGGCCCTTAACAACGTCAAACGCCTTACAGACCCGTCGGTGATAGCATAGCTATCCGTTTTGTTCATTGGCCCGATTCCAGTCAGAAAACACATATCGTTTACAAAAATCGGATACAGCAGTCAGATTTCTCTAAATCTGACGGTGTTTCAGAAATCGTATCATATACAATTCTCATAACAAAAACAAGCATATATCATATATACATATACAGAGATACATACAATCATCATATGATTATACATTACATGAATATCATATATTCATAATATATACATACATATACTAAAAATTTTAGAAAATCAAATAATTTTCAGAAAATCATAAATCATCGTTTTGGAGGCTGTAACGACATCTAATGGCTTACAGACGCAGAGCTGACAAAGTTAGTATTGCTCAGTGACCCGATTACAGTCAGAAAACACATATCGTTTGCAAAAATCGGACAACGGACACAGATTTCAGAAAATCAACGGCAGCCGTTTCAGAATTCGTATCGAATACGATTCTCATAATAAGAACAAACATGTATCATATACATACATCAACACACATAATCATCACATGATTATATATCATAAAATATCATATATTCATAATACATATAAACATATACATATTGTATCAATATAAAATCATGATAGATCGCATACATGCTTATATATCAAAAACTGTTAAGCACATAACCGAATTAAAACGTTTCGCAAGTAGCTCTGATGCCATTGAAGGGTTTCGTGACACAAACGCAGCGGAATAAACGCGAAAAATAAATCAAAATAGCGAAACCCTCCGCAGGATCCATGCGAAAACAAAAGATTTAATTCGGAGATAAAGAATAAATACCTTTAGAAGCTTTAACAGTTCATTAATGGAAGATTAATGGAGGTCCAAAGCTTGTTTAATCACCACGTATCCCGCTCTCGCGATCTACGCTCTACGGTATCCACACGAACACTTTTCATGAAGGATTGATGTGTACTAGCACCCGAAAACTTCTTCTCTCTCTATCTTCCTCCTCTTTCAGAGCGGCTAGGGTTTTTGTAAAATCTCTATTTTATTAAATCAGCCCATAAAGAGATTATATAGAGAGAGGAATAAGTTTTCTAATTATAATCCAATTATAATTAATACTAATCCAAAATTCTAAATTATTTAATTAAGTCTCACTTAATTAATTAATTATTAATTTTGGAATTAGTTTAAGTAATTCATTTATTCTATTTATATAATTAATTAAGTCATACTTAATTAATATCATAAATAAAATAAATTACTTATTTAATTTAAATTCATAATTTAAATTATTTCTCCTTCAAGCGTTCTTTGTGTGTGACCCTGTAGGTTATTATTACGTTGGCAACAATTTTAATTAGATATTAAAATTGTAAACAATGAGCGGCATCTAGTAATACATCATTGCTACCCAAGTAATAATAATAAATCGGTGATTCGATTAAGCCTTTCGTGAATAATGTTCCATGTAATATAATCCCTTTAATCTTGATATTATAGATTAAACTCAAGGCATGTCTCGTGTCATCCTATTCATAATTTAATCTTTATTTTCTTGATCGATGAGTAGACTATTAAAATCAAATCAACATTTGAGCACGGCCGTGCATTTCATAGTCTCACTCAAACAAGAGGCCAATAATATCACTCCTAAAATTAGGAGGATTAAATCCCATCTAGATCATTCATATTTCTCATACGATTCATAATATACCCAATGTCCACTTTTATCATCACCCGGTCAAAGGTAACTTTTAATGTAATCAAAGTATATTAATTCTCGTATAGAAATATAATGATTTCAGGTCTAAGGATCATTACACCATTATCACAGTGAGAATTACTTATGACACTTACTTAACATGTAGAATCTCACAGCGGGTCATTCCAGTGCCATGCATTGAGACATGCACTTATGTTCTTGACTTTAGTATCCCCATACCTATGACCAATGAGATGTGGTCATCTGTCAAGAAACATACTAGTCTTTGTGCATTATTATTGTCCTTAAATAATAATACTCGACTAGGGAATTTTAGGAATAAGATACTATTCATATAATCTCATTTTTAAGTCACATACTTAAAGATATAGAATACGTATCAAAATTCCAAGGACATTTATTATGCTTTCAATTTATTACGCAGTAAACAAAATATAATAAATAAATAATAATCAATAAAACATAATCCTTAATAATAAATATTTTCCTTAAAATATAAAAAGTATTGTCTCTAGAGCACAATTACTAACAGTAATAACTTTTGAATCAGTAAGTATGCGTTCTAAGACTATAACCCGTGGAGTAGTTTGGGGGAGTTTATTATGAATATTGTTGTATACTCCCTCCGTCCCGGCCAAATGTTTACATTTGGTCCGGGCACGGAGACCAAGGATAGTGGGTGTAATAGTGATTTTATTGTTAAAATAAATGAAGTAGTGGGTGTAATAGTGTAAAGTGTTGAAAAAGTGGAGTGAAGTAGTGGATGTAATAATATATTTATTGTTAAAAGTTACTATTTTTAGTAATGTAAAGAATTGGATGGGACGTCCCAAAAAGGAAAGTGTAAAGAATTGGTTGGGACGGAGGGAGTATTATATTGTGAGCAGGAGATTAAATATTCCGCAAGAGAATGTGACGACCTGGATTCCAGTAGGGGATTTGGGGGGGGGGGGGGCGTTACAGTAATGGTATCAGAGCGGTAGGTTATAAACCTTAGAACGATAGTAGGAGGAGATATGACTATATATAAGAGAGTAATGTAGGAGTTCATGTAGGGTTCGTGATTGGACTACTGGAGGTGGTACCAAGAGTGAGTCTAATAAGACTCTTAGTGGTAGATGATATTGTTGTGGAGTTCTTTCAAGATTATTATAAGTCAATAAGGACATAGACCGTTTGATGGACACCTCAAGATGATTAAAGGGGGAGTTAGAATCAAAGAAACTGAGATAGAAAATATAGTAGAACCCCAAAGAGTAGTTAGGGTAGGCGCATGTTGGTCAATACCAATGGAAGAATCAATTGAGACAAAAAAAATGTATCCATGATTTATCGGGTTAAAATTTATTAAAAAATAGTAAATATATATGTATACGTATATATATATATAAATACATGTATACATATAGATGCATATATATATATACATATATTTATGTATATGTACCTATATATACTATTTTGTTTTTATAAATGACTATCTTATGGGTATGCTGTTTTATTGAACTGAACATTTTTAATGAAAAAATCTTTTATTTGGATTTCAGAAAAATGCCACCAAAGAAAACCAAAGCTAACCCCAGGGAAGGTGAGGCTTCTACGGGGGGTATAACAACCGAGGAGATAACCAGAATGACAACCAGAATAATCAAAGTTTGAACCAACTAGTAGATTTGTTACGACAAACCCTAGACCGTGGCCAACAGGGTCCCATGCCCAATTTAGTAAACAAGACTGCAGCAGCTTTTAAGGCTTTTAAGTCAATACAACCACCTGAATTTAAAGGGTTTGGTGAACCATTCGAGGCTAGGTCATGGTTGAAAGAAATGGAGAAATCCTTTAAGATTATAGGAGTAGAAGAAGGGCAGAAGACGATCTTTGCCACCTATTTTCTAAAGGAAGAGGCGAACTATTGGTGGGAGTCTAAGGAATTAATGGAGCCCGCAGGGATAGTAACTTGGGAGAGGTTCACTGAGTTATTTTTGGAGAAGTATTTTCCTGAGCATATGGAGAGTAGAATGGAGATGAGGTTCTTAGAACTAAAGCAGAATAATAAGACAGTTGCTGAATATAAGAAGGAGTTTATAGAGCAATCTAGGTTCGTGCCACATTTCGTGGATACTGATAAGAAAAAGGCGAGGAGATTTCAATATGGGTTGAGACCGTGGATACAAACTAGGGTGGCTGCTTTTGAGCTTACTGAGTATATTAAGGTGGTGAATAAGGCTGAGATAATAGAAGAGGGAAGTAATATTATTCCAAGGGAAAATGAAGGGAAGAAAAGAAAAGCGGAGAGTTGGGGAGGAAATCAGTCGTGTGGAACATTTCAGAACCAATATGGTAGGAGGCCAGGGTTTCATACTGGAAAAGGTGGAGTATTTAACCAAGTAAAAGTACGAATAGTATCCGAGTAGGACAACAGGGAAATGAGAGCCAGTTTCGGCAGCCGTGACTGCCACTGCTAGACTGTGAGGTGTGTGGAAAGAAGCATCCGGGACTATATGCAAAATCAGAAGGAATGTGTTATAATTATGGTCAAGAGGGGCATCAACGGATGAATTGTCCTAGGAAGGGAGTAGTTTGCTACAAATGTGGAAAGGAGGGTCACATCTCCAGAGATTGTAAGGTGTCAACATTGGGACCAACAATATCACAACAAAGCTATGGGGCTAATAACAATCAATCAACTGCTAGGAATTTTAACATGACGGTGGCCGATGGTGCAAGAGAAATGGTTGCGATAGAAGGTACACTTACACTTAAACGTTGTAAATACTATTATAATTGTTAAGCCAATATGAAAATAGAGGTATGTTAAGAAGTGTTAAGAAGAATATTGAGACATAATGATAAGGATGAAAAGGAGTAGAATGCTTAGTCGTCTCTTACATAGATTCCGAGGACGGAATCCTTGTAAGGAGGGTAGACTGTAAAAACCTGGATTTTTGGACGATTTTTTATTATTATTTAAAAACAACCCTGATGAATAGTGATTCTACGGATTATGAAAAACTTTTTTTGCCCACACTAGGTAAGTGGTGGAATATATGAAAACCGAAGATGTGGTATTGTTGTATGAAGAAAATGAGTGAATGTAAAAGCAGTCAGAATCCGAAGATTTCCGCTTTTACTAATTGTTTCATAATTTATGAGATATCAAGGAATAAGAGAATTAAGTTGTGATCAAGTGGATTATATTTTAGAAAGTTCATGGTTATAATCGAATTAGAGTATTTGGAATATTAAGGATTTACGTTACGGAAATTCTACGTCGAAACGCTTCGGATTAATCGAACTTACATGGAGGATTAAGTATAATTAATGAATGGCAAGTGAAGTGCACTACCAAGGGAGCCATGCAAGCAAGTACTTGCATTAGTGGAACCAAATGGATGAACTAAGGCAAGTAACTAGCCAAACAAGGTAACCAAGTGAGCAAACCAAGGTTAGGAACATAGTTCCCAATTTTAGGGTAAAGTAAGCATAAAGCCACTTTATCACTTTGAACAAATTCAACCAAGCCATGATTGTGTGGGAACTCAGCCATATAGCAATACATACACTTTATACAAACACAAATACACAATACAAAAGCAAGTAAAGTAGAAGAGCAAGGTTGAAAGAAAATTTTATAACTCCAGTTCTACTCATCCAAAAATCCCCAAATTTTAACCATATCTTCTTCACTATAGATAGAAGGTACGTATTTAAGTTCATAATTGTTGGAGGTGTTTTGATTGGGTAAATAAATTGTAGAAGTTGAGGCTGAATAGTAACTCCGAAAATTTCTAAAGTTTTGTTCTTGATGTTTACTTATGATCAAGGCTAGATCAAGATCTCTCAAGGACTCTAAGCCCTAGATAAGTGTTGTTTGAGCTCTAAGAAGCTATGAACACCACTAACCCTTACGTTTGTGTGAGTTGCATGGAGTAAAAATGTTAGTAGATAGAGGTATGACTTAGCATGACTAAGTAGTTGTTTTGTTAGTAAGATGTAGTGTTGTGGGTTGAGGTTATGAAATGATGTTAATATAAAGTTGTGAAATCAATAGATTAATGATATGGTTATGATAATATGAGTAAGGTTGAGTGTTGGTTGAGAATGGATTTCAATTGGTTGAATCCGGAAAGCGTTAAGTTTATAGCCGTCGTAATGCCCATTTTTCGTGAGCACTCCTTTAAACTGTGAAATCCGAATTGTGAAGCTCCTGACCCCTAACACCTCTGACCATAGTTGGATAGTACTTGACTCATAGATCGTTTTGAAACTTGAATCATGTTATTCCGATTTACGGTTTAGGAGAAAAAAAGTTAGTTTTAGTGGAGGTGTCTAAAAGGACCAAACTATTTCGAATGACTCCCTTTGTATATATAAACAGGCCCCTTGAAGTCACGAAAAATCATGACATTTTGAGATTAAGAAGTTTGGTCAGTTAATAAGGCCTCTCCAAAATTTCAAGGGCAGATTTCGATTTTATAAAAATGTTGGAACCAAAGTTGTGCGATGCACTATTCACTAGAGGAGCTACTGCCCTGTTCTGTAAATTCGTGAAAATGAGTCCTCTGTCCAGGGGCAAACTTTGATGGATTACATTCTAGACATTCTCTAGATCGTGAATGCGAAATTGGTGCTTCATTTGAGTTGACGGTTAATGAGTTATGAGCGATTTAGTGAAAGCGGTGAAAATAGTAAAACCCCGTAGTTGACTCGATTTTTTAAATATATTTTACCAAGTTAAACTCAAGGGTTCTAAATCAAAATATTTTTGATAAATATTACAAATACTCAAAAAGCTCCTTGAGATGGATTCATATTTAATTATGAATTTTTGGATTTATTAAAAATGTTAGAGTGGGGGTCGCGAAATAGTAATTTGCAAAAGAGTCAACTCTAGATGCACGATTTTGACGAGCCATTTTGGCTAGGATAAAAGGATAATTTCGAGTCGGTTAAAACACGAAAGATGTTGAGGAATAACATGACAATAGATTGGAGTAAAGGATTAGGTTAAAAGTCATTGACGAGATGGTTTACGAAGGGTTAAGATAGACCCGAGGAGGTGAATGCCGGATAATAAGGGTTAAAGAAAAATAAAAATAAAACTTGAGTTGACTTAATACCTGCGTATGTTTACTAAAACGAGTTCTTATATGATTATAGCGTATCCGAGAAGTGAAAGGAGCAGGATTTTCATTTCGCATAACCAAGGCAAGTTTTATATCCTTACGTTTTTACATATTAAAAATATATGTATTGCTACGTATGCATGCTTTCCTATACTTTCTTGTTCAGAGAATTATGACTTTGTTTTAGCATGGTTTCTATTTTTAAAGATATATATTGCAAGTATTCTATCTAGTTGATTATACCGGATCTTATTCATACAAATTTGAAATGCCTATATATTATTGTCGAGCTCGTTATCCAGATATTATAAAATGAGATGTATTAAATAATATCTTCATACTATATATTATTGATATTCAAGAGTGGAGTTATATATATAGAGTAAGTTGAGAATACTAATATGGGTTAACTTATTCTAAATCCATGATCAGAACAGTTGTTCATATAAATATTTCCTCTACTCATTCAAGGGGAAAATTTAATTATTGGAGGTGTTTATCATTCATTGTTTCTGAATGATATTGGAGTAATATTTTATTGAGAAGTAAATAAAGGTGCACGTGTTATTTTACCGTGACGCCTAAGAGATGTATTGTTGAAGGTGATCGAAGATTCCGACACCTTATATTCTGGACTAGAGATGACAAAAGTGACCGGAGTAACATACCGGCCCAACCTGAGGAGTAACCCCATTGTGGGTTTAGGGTGTGTTCGAGACGTCGGCTCATCCTTCTATCGATAGTAAACGAGTAGTGATAATGGACTGATCAATCCATTACTTGAGGTGGCGTTTCCGAAGAAGTCCAATCCTTGATACCTTAATTGTTAACTGATGCCTTTGTGGTTCGGTTAACTATGGTATTAATTTGAGAAGTTATTCCTTGATACCTTAATCGTTCACGGAGGCCTCCGTGATTCGGTTAACTAGGGTATCAATTTGAGAAGTTATTGAGATATATTTATTCAATTCATATGAGTAGTATTCAAAGATTTATGAGGGTTTTTGAGTTATTTTCTTTTCAAAAAGAGTATAACTGTATATGTGGATGGGTTATTTTAGAGTGGTAAACACTATATATTTTTGTTGAGTTGTTGTGGAATATATAGACTTGCTGGGCATTTTTGGCTCATTCTTGCTATTTAAATATTATAAAACAGCGGCAAACAAAGCTGGTACGAGTACGGTGGACCGTGACAAAGGGAAGGGGAAAGCAACTGATTCAGCACGTTAGATTTATAGTGTCTAACGAGGGTGCGAGTCGGTAGAAAGTTTATGATGTTTTCATCATCTTGACAATTGAAGTTGTAATATTATTTCAGAGATTATGAGAGATGAAAATGTGATGTAATAACTTTTGAATCAGTAAGTATGCGTTCTAAGACTATAACCCGTGGAGTAGTTTGGGGGAGTTTATTATGAATATTGTTGTATATTATATTGTGAGCAGGAGATTAAATATTCCGCAAGAGAATGTGACGACCTGGATTCTAGTAGGGGATTTGGGGGGGCGTTACAAACGGCCTCCTGGCTTTGAAGATCCAAATTTCCCTGACTTTGTCTACTATCTACTCAAAGCACTCTATGGCTTGAAGCAAGCACCAAGGGCCTGCTATGACACTTTATCTCAGTCCCTCATTGAGAATCACTTCACAAGAGGTACTGTTGATAAAACTCTATTCAATAGAAATGTTAATGGCTCTATTATTCTTGTACAAATTTATGTGGATGACATTATTTTTGGCTCAACTAATGAGGGACTTTGCAAAAAGTTTGCCAAATTAATGCAGAGTAAATATGAAATGAGCATGATGGGAGAGCTTACCTACTTTCTTGGGTTGCAAGTCAAACAAGTTAAGGATGGCATTTTTATAAATCAAACAAAGTACATTCATGATTTATTAAAGAAATTTGACTTAAGTGAATGTTCTTCTGCAAAGACTCCCATGGCCACTGCCACCAAACTTGAATTAAACACTAAGGAAGCTATGGTGGATATTTCAAGTTATAGAGGCATGGTAGGCTCACTTTTATATTTAACTGCTAGTAGGCCAGATATAATGTTCTCTACATGCTTATGTGCTAGATTTCAGGCTGATCCCAGAGAATCTCATTTAGTGGCTATTAAAAGAATTTTTAGATATCTCAAGGGTACATCAAATTTAGGTATTTGGTATCCTAGAGATTCTGGTTTTAATCTAATAGGCTACTTAGATGCAGATTATGCAGGTTGCAAAATAGACAGGAAAAGTACTGTAGGCACCTGTCAATTTCTAGGAAACAAACTTGTGTCATGGTTTAGCAAAAAGCAACACTCAGTATCAACTTCAACTGCAGAAGCTGAGTACATTGCTGCTGGAAATTACTGTGCACAAATAATATGGATGAGGAATCAACTATTTGACTATGGGTTCAACTTGAACAAGATTCCTATTTTCTGTGACAATACAAGTGCCATTGCAATAACAGAAAATCCTGTGCAACATTCCAGAACCAAACACATTGACATAAGGTATCATTTCATTAGGGAACATGTAATGAATGGTACAGTTGAATTACATTTTGTCCCTAGTGAACAACAACTTCCGGACATTTTTACCAAACCTCTAGATGAATCTACTTTTAATATATTAGTCTGTGAGTTAGGTATGCTTAATTTTACTCAATCTTGAAATGTATGCCAAGTTTTTTTTTATAGCCATTGTTCACAATAACTGTTGAAACCAAGTAATCAATTGATAAATGTGTTAATTATCAATGGATATTTTTCAGCTATCGATGAATATATTTGATCAACAGATAAAATATATTCCTATCGATGGATATTTATCTATCGACAGATAATTACCTCAGTAATTGTTTATCGATTGATAAATTCTTTCTTATTTGATCAACAGATAAATTTTATTCCTATCAATGGATATTTATCTATCGACAGATAATTACTTTGGTAGTTATTTATCGATCGATAAATGATTAATTCTTTATTTTATCCATCGATGGTAATAGAATTTCTAGAGTTTTATTCATCCGTTGATCAAATTATAGCCGTTGGATGATTACTTTATTTGTCAACAGATGAAGACATCCATCGATTGCCATTTAGGGTAATTAACTATAACACTTTTTATCCTTCAACGGTTATATCCTTAATTAAATTGACAATTCAAGTCATTTCAATCTTAGAAAATATAAATAACAGTTATAATTATCAATTCACTCTTACTTGCTATTTTATTTTCTATCTCTAATCTCTGTATCTCTGTTTCTCTCTCAAGCTCTCTTACTCATTATCAAGTTCTTTCTAATCTCTCAAGAATCAGTAATGGCACCACAAAAGAAGATTGTTTCCTCCACCGGGTTCATCTATGAGCAAAACAACTTCACAGCATGCCTAACAATGAATGATGCTCCCGTGGACTTCCATCCGTTGATGCGATTTCTGGGAGACTGCAAAGTGTCCAAAGCACTTAGTGAAGCGCCCAAAATAGTGTGTTCTTTTGTTGAGGAACTATGGAACTCTGCAGAAGTATCACAAGATGGGAAGGTAATTTCTTATTCTTACAAAGGTAATTTCTACACCATTACAAGTACTACTCTGTCTGAATGCTTAGAATTACCTGAAAATAACTGTGATAAGTCACCCACTGAAAATGACATTAGGGACATGCTAGAATCTGTTAATTATGCAAATGCTGAAACAGGATTAGGTGAAGTTGTTCGGAAAAATCATAGAAAAGAATGGAGTTACTTCTTTGATGCTATTATTAAAGTATTTTCTGGAAAAATAAATAATTTTGATGCAATTACCACAAGTATGCAAGAAATTGCTTATTCTGTCCTATTTGATAAGTACTTCAATTTTAGCACACTACTCCTAAATGAATTAACTGCTAAGTTAGGAACCAAGGCCTCTAGGAAAAATAACATTTATTTTGCTAGATTCTTTATGCTGTTAATTAATGCCTCCATTGGAGAATATGATATTAGTGCAGATATGGAGTCACTAGAGCCATGGATGCAAAACAAGAGGGTTTTCAAGGATCTTGTGAGAATCAACTTACATCCTAAGTTATGCCTCACTTATCCTCATTTTGTGCAGATATATCTAAAGAAACTCAATTTCTCCTTTTCTTCCTCAGGTATTCAAATTTCTTTGCCTTCTGCAACAATGGAGGGAGATGGAAATGCCTCCATCCCTCCTACCCAAGTTGCACAACCTTCCAAACACAAATCAAAACAAACCACCTCAGTAGTTTCTCAAAAGACTACTGTTGCAAAAACTAAGAAAAGAAAAACAACTGAGGGGAGTGTGAAGGTGGTTGATAAGGGTGAGGGAACTGGCCAGCATCAAGAAAGCCAGAAGAATAAAGAAGGTGAGGTTGAGAGTGTCCAGCCAGCCACCAGCCCAATCTCCCAACAGATTGAGGCTGTAATAAAGGATTTGAACACATCCCTAGTTGCACCTTCTCAACAAGGTGTAACTATTGAAAAGAGGTCTCAACCAGGACCATTAGATGGGGGTAAGGGTCACAAAGTTCTACATCCATACAAAAGGAGAAAGAAGGATAAAAATATTGCATAGGGAATACACACACCTGCAAAGCCAAATGCAAATTTGGTGGAGCCTTCAGTTTCTTCTTTTGATATGTCTCAGAATTTTCCTGAGGCACAGCCCCATTCTCTATCTGTTTCTTCTCCTCAATCCCCTTCAAAATCTATTTCTTCAGAAACAGTGTTGATTGATAACTTCAATGTTTCAAATTCACCCTCTTTGCAACTCAGGGTGGAGCCAACACTCTCACTTGCATCACCAAATAAGGTTAACACCTTGGTTGATCAGGAAAATACTGAAAATTCTCTCAAATCAATGGATAGTATTCAATCAACTGATAATTTCCACCATCCATTGACTAGTTCACTTCCATCGATGGATATCCTTACATCCATCGACGAGCTCCCATCAACGGATATTCATCCATCGATGGATATTTCTTATCCATCGATTGACACCCTAATTCCAATTCATGAATCATCCAATGAAACACTTCAAGTGGCCAATACTCTACTAGGATTGAGTGAGGTGTGTGAGAGGCAAGGTTTGCATACCTTTGCAAAAGGAGAGTGTGTGAATGAGGGGCCCTCAAATTCTTCTGAGGTGGCAAAAGGAGAGGGTGTGAGCAAAGAGAGTTCCACCTTAGCAGGTGATGCAAAAGGAGAGGATAGTAAGGGAGAGGTGAAAATCCAGGATGAGATCCTGATGCAAAAACAGAGAGAAGAGAGTGAGAGAGAAAAGAATAGAGAGAAATCAATTTCACCATCTCATGAAGCATCAACTTCTAAAACTGAGCAGGTTGCAACAGAACTCACCTAGGAGTTGGGGTTGGAGTCAGGGGGAGATGGAGGAAATGGAGTCCCTGCAGGAGTTGCAGATGCCCACATGGAAGTGGATGATGAGATTGAAGTCAACCTTGATGCTTCAACCTTTCGCCATAAAGATCCAAACTATCAAGAACTAGCGGCAGCCACTAATCAAGTAGCTGAACAACTATTGGGATTGGTGCAAACAGAAGAATAATTCAGGAGTGGAAAGGAGCATCTAGCTAGTCAACCTGATGATGGATCCCACATGAATCCTGAAGACTTTAAAGACAGTTCTGATGATGAACTTCTAGACCTAGTTATGGCCAGTGATGAAACAAGTTTGGCTGACACAGAAAGAGCCATAATTTCTCGCTACAGAAAATCAATGGATGAAGTGAATGTGGAGGATCCTTTATACAGAAGAATTCTGAACTTTTACAGAGACAACTTAAAAATTCAGAAAATGCATGTCACAGGCTCCAAGTATGAATTAAAGAAGATAAGGGAGGAAGTTGATAGCTCAAGGATGCACTTTGACTCCACAATTGATTCAAGACTCAGCCTTACCATGTTAACCAGAATCAAGCAAAGGCTAGATACTGAGTCTACAGCCAAAGACAAGGTAGTGGCATTAGAGAAAAGAGTGACTGCTATGGAGCACAACATGGAGCAAATCATGAAGAATCAAGTAACTCAAATCAAACTCCTAAGCAGAATCTTGGAAACCCCTCTCATTTCTCAGTCATTAGAACAAGAGCCAGTTGCTGATAACAAAAAGGGGGAGAAGCATGAGAAGCATCAAGAGAAGCATGAGGAGTTAAGGACAAAAGAAAGTGAAGTTGTGATCAAGTCTAAAGATCCAACGAAGGAATTGGCTTAAAATATTGTAAGGCAATTTGATTCAATTGCCAGCAAAAACAAGGAGATTGATGCACAAGAGCCAATTGCCCTATTACTAGAAATTCTTAAAGCAGTAAGGAAAGGAGATATAAGGGTGGATTCAAGTAGCTCACAGCCTGGTGATAGAAAAGGAAAGGGAAAGTTGATTGAAGATGGCAAGAAGAAAGAGGAAACTGTCACAAGTGGAGGTGAGAAACTATTAGGCAAAGCAATAGTGGTTGGTGTGAAAGAAAAAGAACAACAAGAAAAGTCACAAGAAGAATTAGCTATTCAACTACAAAGGAAATTTGATGAGGAGGATAGGCTAATAAGAGATGCCAGAAGAAAAGAAGGTGAAAGTAGGCCAAGAATGAAACAAAGAGCAAACAAGCCTGTAGATGAACCAAAAACTTCTGGAGTTAGGAGAAAACTTGTTGTTGAAGAAAAAGAGGCTAAGGAGGAGAAGCCAAAAGAGGTGAAGCTTGAAAGTCAAGCTTCTGGGAGTAATCAAGCCAAAGAAATAGAAGTGTTCAAACACAAATCTGAGAACTTTATGCCAATAAAAGTTGAAGGCATGATTGCAGCAAAAGGACAAAGGAAGAGGGATGTTGATCTTCTTCACATTAAGTATGAAGATGGATCACATTTAACTTTCACATTCAATCAAGTCTTGGATCAAGGATATGGCATCTTAAGGAAAATCTACACTATGCTTAACAGGAAATATTATCTAACTGAAGAGCTTGGAAAGGCCATTCTTGAGAAGATGAAGAAGATGAGAGAGACATCTGTTCAAGAAGAAAGGGATGACAGAATCAAAATTTGGAACCCTGAAGGAAGAAAGGTACTTCATGAACCATTCTACTTGATGATATACAAGGACAGGGAAGGCAGAGAAAAATACATTGATATTTGTCAAGAAATAGACAAACTGCCTATTCTGGAATTGAATCATCTAGCAAGCCAATTGGACTACAGGGTTGAGGATGAGAAGATTCTGAAGGGATCCCTATTCAGGAAGATGAAAGAAAATGAAGACAAGATGAATGAGTCAAGGGGAAGAAGAAGAAGATAAAAGATTCAATCTCAAACATCAAAATTATCAGAATTCATCTTTTACTGGTATTTGATTACTCTGTCTCAAATTATTTTTGTCAATATTGTAATTCTTGCTAGAATGAAAATGTTTAGGAGTTTTGTTATCATCAACAGAAAATTTATGCATATTTCACATATTCATAAATATGGGGAGATTATTAGGAATTATGAGTTTTGATGATAACAAATTACTTAAAATTATAATAGGGATTTAAAATTTCATTGTAACTAGTCGATGGATATGACTTATAAATATCCATTGACTAGGAAACCAGTTATCAGTTGAAGCTTGTTTATCAACTGATAAACTGGATTGTAGCATTTGATTCATGTTTCATTATCAATTGATTGTATTGCCTTGATGGATGCTGTGAAGTAGTCGACTGATGTTATTGACTTCAATTTATAGCTTCTCAACTGATGTGAAGAATGGATGATCAATGGTAAATATTCTAAGTCAGAATTCTCACAAGTGAAGTGATCAACTGATATTGGAGTCGATGGATGAAGACACTACTCAACGGATAAAAGCTATCAACGGATACAAGTCATCAACGGATAAAGGCAGTCAACGGATAAAGGATCATCAATGGATAGGGAGTCGATGGATAACTCAATTATCCATCGACACATAAACTGATCAACAGATATCCTATCCATCGATGGATAAGCAAAGAAGAATCAACTGATAAACTTAACAGCATTTATCAGTTGATTAAGGTTTCCCAATTTAGTTAAAGACAAGAGGAATGGAAACTGTGCAGAAACTAAATCAATGGAAGACAGTCATGTCAGGATTGTGAAGACTTTCAAGGCAACACAGTCTTCAAGGAATGCATCAAGACAAAGATACTTTCAGGACGAGACAGGTCCAAAAGAAGACTGTGTAAGTAGCTAATTTCTATTTTCATGTAAACATTATATTTTGTAATTTTATAATGCTATCTGTCGACAGGAATTAGTAGTGAAGAAACCTACTATATAGTAGTTGGTAATTCACAATAGCAAAGTGTGTGTGAAAAATATCAAGAACTCAAGAAGAGCACAGTAGAAGAATAGACAGTATCTTGTACTGCTTTTCTAAGTTCAAAAATTCACTTTGTAAGCAGCTTGGTATTTTTACCAAGATTAATTGAAAGCAAAAACATACTAGTGGAAAACCAATCCACTAGTAATTTTTAATATTGTTTGTTTTGTTTTCAATATTTTACCTATTAAGTTCTTAGTTCCATCAGTTTTCTATATACACTAAAACACTTTCTTTGAACAAACTTAAATCCGCAAGAATTTGATTTAATTCTTAAGTTTGTATTCAACCCCCTCTCTCCAAACTTAGTGTGCTTAAGGGAAAATAACAATGATGATATGGAAATCTCAAGAATTCAAGTTCCCAGAATCCTCCCATCAATTGATGTCAATGCATCAACAGATAATTTATCAATTGACAATCATCAATCGACTGATAATACATCAATTGATAATCATTCGATGGATAACAACTCTACTCAATAATCTTCAATTAGAGTGTCCATCTCAGGGGGAGGGTTCTCAAATAGTCAATCACATCACAATGATCATAACACTTCCAATGATCACGAAGCATCATTTTCAAGGACAAATTTACCATCTCAAAGGAAATGGACAAAAAGCCATCCCTTTGAATTAATTATTGGAAATGCAAATGATGGTGTCAAAACTAGAAGAGCAACTCAAAATGAGTGTTTGTATAGTGGCTTTCTGTCTCAAGAAGAACCAAAAAGGATTGAAGAAGCCTTGGATGATCCTGATTGGATAATAGCTATGCAAGAAGAGTTGAATCAGTTTGAAAGAAACAAGGTATGGAAGCTGGTGCCCAAGTCAAAGAACAAGTCTATCATTGGAACAAAATGGGTGTTTAGAAATAAAATGGATGAATCTGGTACAGTCACAAGGAATAAAGCAAGACTAGTGGCAAAAGGCTATTCAAAAGAAGAAGGCATAGATTTTCATGAAACTTTTGCACCAGTTGCAAGATTGGAAGTAATTAGAATCTTTCTAGCATATGATGTTCATGCTAACTTCAAGGTGTATCAGATGGATGTGAAAAGTGTTTTTCTCAATGGAGAACTAGAAGAAGAAGTATATGTAGAACAACCTCCTGGTTTTATTGATCCTGTTCATCCTGGATTTGTATACTATCTTCTCAAGGCACTTTATGGATTGAAACAAGCACCTAGAGCCTGGTATGACACTTTGTCTAAATTCTTGATTGAGGATCACTTCACAAGAGGTACTGTTGATAAAACTCTCTTTCATAGAAACATAAATGGCTCTATGATTCTTGTTCAAATCTATGTAGATGACATTATTTTTGGCTCAACTAATGAAAAACTTTGTCAAAAGTTTTCTAAGTTGATACAGAGTAAATATGAAATGAGCTTGATGGGAGAACTTACCTATTTTCTAGGTTTGCAAGTCAAACAAGTCAAAAATGGCATTTCCATAAATCAAACCAAATATATTTCTGATTTATTAAAGAGATTTGATTTAAGTGAATGTTCTTCTGTAAAAACTCCCATGGCCACTGCAACTAAACTTGAATTAAACACTAAGGAAGCTAAAGTGGACATTTCAAGTTATAGAGGCATGGTTGACTCATTATTTTACTTAACTGCAAGTAGGCCAGACATAATGTTTGCTACATGTCTTTGTGCTAGGTTTCAGGCTGATCCTAGAGAATCTCATTTGATTGCAATAAAAAGAATATTCAGATATCTCAAAGGAACTCCAAATCTTGGAATTTGGTATCCTAGAGATTCTGGATTTGATCGAATTGGTTATTCAGATGCAGACTATGCAGGTTGCAGAATTGACAGAAAAAGTACAACAGGCTCCTGTTAATTTCTAGAAAATAAGCTTGTTTCATGGTTTAGCAAGAAGCAGAATTCAGTGTCTACATCTACTGCAGGGGCTGAATACATTGCAGCTGGAAGTTGTTGTGCTCAAATATTATGGATGAGGAATCAACTACTTGACTATGGGTTCAACTTGAAAAAGATTCCTATTTTCTGTGATAATACAAGTGCCACTGCAATAACAGAAAATCATGTGCAACATTCCAGAACCAAGCACATTGACATAAGGTATCACTTCATTAGGGAACATGTAATGAATGGTACTGTTGAATTACATTTTGTCCCTAGTGAAAGACAACTTGCAGACATTTTTACCAAACTATTAGATGAATCTACCTTTAATAGATTGGTCTGTGATTTAGGTATGCTTAATTTTAATTAACATTTGAAATGTCTGATAAGTTAGTTAGTAGTTTTAGTTCTATTAGGTAGCCGTTGATAATGCTAATCTGTTGATTTTTCATTAATCAATTGATAAGCATTTTACATATCAATGGATATATTGATCTGCTGACTGATAACTACATCAATCGATGATGTATTTGTCTATCGATTGATAGTACTAACGGTCGATGGATAAATTAGTTATCAATCGATGGCATGGAAGTTTTAGGGTCCATGTCATCAATCGACCTGTACAAAATCTAGCCGTTGATTACTTGTCTTATTAATTGATAAATACATACAGACTTGTATGTATAACAGTCGATTGCCAAAATAAGTAATTAACTTATTCATTTTTTTTTCAACGGTCAATTAAGTTCTATTTTGAGTAAGAAATCGATTGAGAAATTAGTAAATATAAATAGTGAGATTAAAATTTTTCTTTACTCTTACCTGCATTCTGTTTACTAATTTGTCTCTGTCTCACTCTTTCTCTCTCTCAATCTGCGAACTTAGTCACTAATCTCTCAATTTTCAATCTCTCTCAAATACTTAATCCTTGTCAAGAAAGTGATTTCTAGTCAAAAGTCAAAGCAATGGCCTCTTCATAAAAGAAAATTTCACAGAGTGGTTACATCTACGAACTCACAAATTTCGTAGCATGTACAATAGTAGAAGAGGCACCCCATGAGTTCCATCCTCTGATGAAATTTCTGGAAAGTTGCAAGGTAAAGAAGGCACTCAAATATGCTCCAAAAATCGTCTGCAACTTGGTGGAAGAATTTTGGGCAAGTGCTGAAATCACAAGTGACAACTCTGCAATTACATTCACTTGTAAAGGAGATAAGTACATTGTTACTAATGTTGTTATTAATGAATGTTTAGAATTACCTGCTAATAATACTGATAAAAGCCCAATAGATAAAGAAATTAGGTTAATGCTAAAATCTGTTAATTATGTTGAACCAGAAATAGGACTAGGTCATGTGGTTAGAAAACATCTTAGGAGAGAATGGTCTTATTTCTTTGATGTCATAATTAAATGCTTTAGTGGTAAAATTAGCAATTTTGATGCAATAACAACTAGTATGCAGGAGGTAGCATATAGTATTTTGTTTGATAAATTTTTCAATCTATCTTCCATCATACTAAATGAAATTGCAGCAAAATTGGGTAATAAGGCTAATAGATCAAATCATATATATTATGCTAGATGTATTATGCTGTTTATTAACCATTTTGTGAAGGATATTGAAATAACCAGAGAGATGGAGACTTTGGACTGCTGTGTCCAAAAGGGTCTTGAAAGACTTGGTCAGGATCAATCTTCACAGCAATGTGGAATTGATCTATCCACCTTTTGTTATGGTATTTATTTCTTCCCTTACTTCTTCTGAAACTCAAGTTTTTTTGTCTTCTGTGGCAATGAAGGGTGCTAACAGTAACCTCAAGCCACATTACCTATTTCCTCAATCAAATCTAAGAAACCAACCTCAACAGGTTCCCAAAAATCTGTTGTTGTAAAACCAAAGAAAAGAAAAACTCTAGGTGGTGATAGATTAGATGGAGAAGGTTCTAGTGAGGGAACTGGGGAAAATCAAAGAACCCAGAAGAATAAGGAGAGAGAGGGTGTGCAACCCAAACCTACCCACTCCACAGTCTCCCAAAAGACTGTGGATGTTAACAAGGATAATACCACATCTCTGTTGGAATCTTCCAAAAAAGATGTCAATATTGAAAAGAGCTCACAGCTAGGGGCACAAAATAAAGATGGGGACATTCAAGCCAAAACCCCCAAATCCTATGAAAGGAGAAAGAAGAAAGTAACCTTTGCACAAGGGTATTCACACATTGCAAAATCATAGGAAACTATGGTGGAGCCTTCTCAAATTCAGTTTGACGCGTTTCCAATAAATGTGGAGTTGCAGTCCCATTCTTTATCTATTTCCATTCCTTTCTCTCCTCCACATCAAATTTCTTCAGAAAATGTTTTGATAGACAATCAAGCATTTTCATATTCTCCTTCTTTGTTACTCAAGGAGAAGCCAACACTCCATTCTGAAATTTCTTCCCAGGAAGTTCAAGATTCCATTTCTCAAATCATCTCAAATGTAACTTCTCAAATAATTACATCAAATGTTTCTACTCCATCAATTGATGTCTCAACATCAATTGATATTCAACCATCGACTGATAAGCCATCGATCGATACTCAAGATCAATCGATGGGTATGCATCAATCGATGGATATCCTAAACACCTCATCAACTGATATTTTCTTAACATCAATTGATACCCAATCAATTGATGTTGCACAAACACTTATAGGATTGAGTGAGTTGAGTGAGAGGCAGGATTGCAGCCTGGCAAAAGGAGAGGGAGTGAATGAGGTCATTCCTATTTCTTCCAGGAATGAGAGTGAAACACTTGAGGGTCCCACCTTAGAAGGTGCACAAATAATGAGTGAGGGAGAGGTGAGGTTCTAGGATGAGATCCTGATGAAAAATAGAGAGATGAGTGAGAGTGACAGAAAAATTCTTGAATATGCTCAGGAGTTGGAAATTGAATTGATGTCTCAAGAGGAGGGAGTAAAGGAGTTAGGGGGAGTCCCTAATGCAAATGAAGCAGGAGGAAGTGGTGTAGAGAAAGAAGCTGAATTATTTGAGGAAGTAGATGTTGAAGATATGGAAGTTGATGCAGGTGACTTGGATCCAAGCAACTTTGTTCATCCTGATCCAAGGTACCAGGGACTAGCCACATCAAGCAACAGGGATGCTAAACAACTCTTAGGCATTGATCATACTGAACAGAGAACTAGAAAGTTGAAGGAAAGTTTGGTCAATGTCATAGATGCTGTCATATGACTCCTGGTGATCTAGAAAGTGATTCAGTTGAGGAGCCATGAATGAGTACCATTGATGGTTCTCTTGAAGATGCAGAAACAGAGATCCTATCACAATACAGAAGGGCAATGATGGAGGGGAACATTGAAGACTTAACTCACATGAGAATTGCCACCTGCATGAAGGATCAGTTAAAATTGCAGAAAATGACAGTCACTAGCATAAGAAGGGAATTGGACAGCATCAAAGATTCAATCTCAACAAACAAGGATGTATTGGAAAGAAGATTAGATGAGAAACTGACAATGAACACTCTGGTGCAAATTAAGGATAAATTGTTGAAGGAGTCAAAGAATTTTTCAGACTTGGAAATGAGAGTAGAGTCCATAGAAACTAAGATGGAAGCTATAATTAGAGGACAGACTCTACATGCTGAAATTCTTCAGAAGTTTCTTGACAGAATGCCACCTCATTCTAATTGTGATGATAACAAAAAGGGAGAGAATACAAAGAAAAATAATGATAAAGATGGTGATGGTGTTGGAGGAGCTAGGAGTGATAATCCTAGAGTTAATTTGGGTGGTCACAGCAGGAACTCAAAAAGTGGTGTAAGTGGCAGTGGAAGCTATAAGGGTCAATCTTCAAAATATTCCAAAGATGACATGGAACACAAAAAGAGAGATGCTAAGAAATTTGAAGATGATTTGGAAGCTAGAAGAAATTCTAGAGAAAAGGAAACTCAACTAATGATTGAGAGGGAAAGTCAAAGACTTGAAACCCTAAAAAGGAACACTGAATTGGTTGCAAAGGCTGCAGAGTCAGGAAATTTAGATGAATTTATTGCTCAAATCAGAGCAATAAATGAAAGTGCAAAGGGGGCCACTCAAGAAAGCAACTCAAATATAGAAGCTTTTCTTCAATTGGATGTTGAAGCACTTAAAGAAAAGAAGAAAGGGAAAGCAATAGTGATTGAAGAAGAGAAGAAGAAGAAAACTGAACCAGTAGGCCAAAAGCTACTTCAAGGAGCCATCACTACAGGAATCTCAGATACCTCAAGGAGAGAAAAGGAGAATAAAGAGATTGCTAGACAGATGGAAATGCAATGGCATTTGGAAGAGCTACAGGTAGAGCAGCCATTGAGAAAAAAGAGAAAAATAGCAATGGCCCAGAAAAGGGCAGATTCATCTCAGAAGTTGGTGGTTCAGGAGAATCCTCAAGTCACTCAAGGAGAAACCAAGGAGGAAGTGACATTTGAAGGATACCAATTAAAAGGAACTCCAGTTGTAAGTGAGAAAGGATTAATTGGAGTTAGAACACATCCTGCAACTTCAAATCAAGAGGTATCAATGAGGTTGGAGTATGAAAATGGTTCTAAACTCACTTACTCAATGAAGGTGATTATGAAGCAGGGCTACAATGTGTTGAAGACAATTCTACCTCTTCTAAACAAAAGGTACAAACTCAATGTGACTATTTCTCAGGAAATCCAACAACAAATCTCAAAGCTGAGGAGAACAAAAGCTGAAGCTAAACCTGATTCTCCTTTGAAGGTATGGAAATCTCAAGTCAAGAAGGTGGTGTTGGAACCAAAGTATGCCATGATTTTTACAGATGTGGAAGGCAATACAAAATTCTTTGATATCTGTAAGTATTTGGACAAAATCACAGATGAGGAAATCCACTATCTTATGAGGCAACTTGGGGAAAATGACGAAGATGAAGCAATATTGAGGAGCACCTTTATGAGGAAATTAAAAGAAAATTCTGAAAAGAAGAAGAAGAAGAAGTAATTGAAGATTGAAGATCATGAAGAATTGAAGACACTGGAACAGTCTGCAAAGAATAATCATCAACTGGTATTTCCTAAAAGTGCTATGAAAATTTATTGATTCTATTTAAATGATTATAGTTAAGGGTTTTGTTATCATCAAGTAGATTTATGGCTGTTCATATCACAGACACAAATAGGGGGAGATTGTTAGGAATCTACATGTAATTTGATGATAACATTAATCTTAGAATCATAGAAATTTTATTTGATGTAATTGATCAATTGATATGAAAGTTATAAATATCAATTGATCAGGAAACCATTTATCAGTTGAAATGTTTATCTGAATCAACTGATAATTTGGATAATAGCATAGGTGTACTTAGTCTGTTTCAATCGATAATGTGTAAATCAATTGATATTTTATTCATCAATTAATGTTAGAGTCGATTGATATAGATCATCAATTGATGTGTAAATTAAACTGTCAAATTGTAATTATGTGAAGACAGGAAATGTAACGCCCCCAAATCCGGGGTCCGGGATTTGAGTCGTCACGTCATCATCCAATCCTTTAAAACCTGCAATACTCTGAAGGGTTTCGTGACACAAACGCAGCGGAATAAACGCGAAAAATAAATCAAAATAGCGAAACCCTCCGCAGGATCCATGCGAAAACAAAAGATTTAATTCGGAGATAAAGAATAAATACCTTTAGAAGCTTTAACAGTTCATTAATGGAAGATTAATGGAGGTCCAAAGCTTGTTTAATCACCACGTATCCCGCTCTCGCGATCTACGCTCTACGGTATCCACACGAACACTTTTCATGAAGGATTGATGTGTACTAGCACCCGAAAACTTCTTCTCTCTCTATCTTCCTCCTCTCTCAGAGCGGCTAGGGTTTTTTGTAAAAAATCTTTTTTTTTTTATTAAATCAGCCCATAAAGAGATTATATAGAGAGAGAAATAAGTTTTCTAATTATAATCCAATTATAATTAATACTAATTCAAAATTCTAAATTATTTAATTAAGTCTCACTTAATTAATTAATTATTAATTTTAGAATTAGTTTAAGTAATTCATTTATTCTATTTATATAATTAATTAAGTCATACTTAATTAATATCATAAATAAAATAAATTACTTATTTAATTTAAATTCATAATTTAAATTATTTCTCCTTCAAGCGTTCTTTGTGTGTGACCCTGTAGGTTATTATTACGTTGGCAACAATTTTAATATCTAATTAAAATTGTAAACAATGAGCGGCATCTAGTAATACATCATTGCTACCCAAGTAATAATAATAAATCGGTGATTCGATTAAGCCTTTCGTGAATAATGTTCCATGTAATATAATCCCTTTAATCTTGATATTATAGATTAAACTCAAGGCATGTCTCGTGTCATCCTCTTCATAATTTAATCTTTATTTTCTTGATCGATGAGTAGACTATTAAAATCAAATCAACATTTGAGCACGGCCGTGCATTTCATAGTCTCACTCAAACAAGAGGCCAATAATATCACTCCTAAAATTAGGAGGATTAAATCCCATCTAGATCATTCATATTTCTCATACGATTCATAATATACCCAATGTCCACTTTTATCATCACCCGGTCAAAGGTAACTTTTAATGTAATCAAAGTATATTAATTCTCGTATAGAAATATAATGATTTCAGGTCTAAGGATCATTACACCATTATCACAGTGAGAATTACTTATGACACTTACTTAACATGTAGAATCTCACGGCGGGTCATTCCAGTGCCATGCATTGATACATGCACTTATGTTCTTGACTTTAGTATCCCCATACCTATGACCAATGAGATGTGGTCATCTGTCAAGAAACATACTAGTCTTTGTGCATTATTATTGTCCTTAAATAATAATACTCGACTAGGGAATTTTAGGAATAAGATACTATTCATATAATCTCATTTTTAAGTCACATACTTAAAGATATATAATACGTATCAAAATTCCAAGGACATTTATTATGCTTTCAATTTATTACGCAGTAAATAAAACATAATAAATAAATAATAATCAATAAAACATAATCCTTAATAATAAATATTTTCCTTAAAATATAAAAAGTATTGTCTCTAGAGCACAATTACTAACAATCTCCCACTTGCACTAGAGTCAATTACCCAAGTATCCAATACTCATGAAACTAGTGTGACTTTCATGCTTCTGCTGCGACAAAGCCTTAGTCAGTGGGTCTACAATATTATTATTAGTATGCACTTTACATATATGTATATCTCCTTGATCATTAATCTCATTAATTAGGTGATATCTCCTAAGTACATGCCCAAACAGCCTCCTTGGCTGCTTCGCAAGCATCAATATACTCAGGCTCTATTGTAGAATCAATTATTGTCTCTGCTGTGAACCATTCCAGCATACAACATCTCAATAAAATTAGATAAAACACAAAGACAGACAGAAACATTAAATTATCGTTATCTGTCTAGAAACCAGTATCACTGAAACCTCTTACAACTAGCTTCACATCTCCTCAATATAACAAGAATGAATCTTTAGTCCTCTTTAAGTACTTAAGAATATTCTTGACTGTCGTCCAGTGACCTTCACCTGGATTAGATCGGTATCTACTCATCATGGTTAAAGCATACGAGACATCAAGACAAGTACATATCATTGCATACATTATAAAACCAACTGCTGACGCATATGGAATTTTACTCATGCAGTCCCTATCATCCAATGATTTAGGACAAATTTTATTTTGAGATCACTATCCCATGAGACATTGGGACATATCCATTTTAGTCTCTTTGCATTTGAAATCGATGCAAAACTTTGTCAATGTATGTACTCTAAATTAGGCCGATCAATCACCTTGATCTATCTCTATAGATCTCGATCCCTAATATATATGTCACATCGCCTAAGTCTTTCATTGAGAAATTATTTCTCAACCAAGTCTTCACAGTCTGTAGAGAAGGAATGTCATTCCCTATTAGTAATATATCATCAACATATAATACTAGGAATTCCACATGGCTACCACTAAACTTCTTGTAAACACAAGTTTCATCTTCATTCTGAATAAAGTCAAACTCTTTTTGACTGTTTCATGAAAACAAATGTTCCATCTCCTCGAGGCCTGCTTTAATCCATAAATGGATCGACGCAACTTACATACATTTCCAGCATCCTTTAGATCAACAAAACCCTTAGGGTGTGTCATGTACACATCCATATCTTCTTCAAGGCTCTCATTTAAGAAAGCGGTTTTGACATCCATTTGCCAGATTTCATAGTCATAGTAAGCAGCTATAGCAAGCAAAATCCTGATGACCATAACAACTGGTGAAAAGGTCTCATCATAGTCAATACCATGAATTTTCTTGAAACCTTTTGCCACCAATCGTGCCTTATAGGTCTGTACATTAGCATCCATGTCGGTCTTCTTCTTGAAAACCCACTTGCACCCTATAGGTTTTACCCCTTCAGGTGGATCAACCAAAGTCCATACTTGATTAGTATACATGGATTCCATCTCAGATTTAATAGCATCCAGCCATCTCTTAGAATCTGGAGTGTTCATAGCGTCTTGGTAGGTGAGAGGCTCATCTTCATCCACAAGCATCACATCACCATCTTGAGTCAAGAGAAATCCATATTATCTCTCGGGCTCATGGCGAATCCTACTAAACCTACGAACACCTGTGTTTCTTGAGCAGTATTATTTTTCTTGTACATTCTACTCAGGTTCCTCCACTGGTTCAACGTTATCATGTGGGTCTCAAACTTCATTGAGATCTATTATCCTCCCACTGTCTCTCAGCAGTTCGAGCAACAAACACTTTGTTCTCTGAAGGATTATAGAAAGAATAACCCCTTGTTTCAGTTGGGTATTCCACAAAATTACATTTGTCTGATTTTGGTCCTAGCTTGTCAGAGATTAGACGTTTCACAAACGCTTCACATCCCCAAAATTTTATAAATGACATGCTGTGACGTTGCTCAGTCCATATCTCATAAGGAGTCTTTTGAACCAATTTAGTAGGAACACAGTTAAGTGTATGTGGAGCCGTTTCCAGGGTGCAACCCCAGAAACTAATTGGAAGATTCATTGACTCAACATTGATCGCACCATGTCCAACAAGGTGTGATCTCTCCTATAAAAAAAAAACTTTTCTTTGATATTTCCTACTTCATCTTTATAGTCTTTGAACTTTTCAAATGATTCGGATTAGTTCTTCAAAAGATACATATATCCGTATCTACTAAAATAATTAGTAAATTTTATGAAGTTAATAAAATCTACCTTTTGTCATCGTACACATATGACAACATACATCACTATGTATAAGTCATACCCATTCAATGATCCCTTCACCATGTCCGGTAAAAGGAGCTTTAGTCATTTTACCAAATAAACCAAGATTCGCATCCTTTTGTATGATTCATAATCAAACTTATCCATGAATGCATCCTTATATATTCTGGAAATGCGTTTCTTATTAATACGGCCTCAACAACAGTGCCAAAGGTAATATTTGATTTGAGTCACTTTAGAACATATAAATTGTTAATTAGATGTGCAACATTATAAGGCTCATCATCAAAATAGGATAAACAACTATTGTTATAAAATGAAAAAGCCTTTCTTGTCCAAACAAGAAACTGAAATAATGTCTCTGCCAATTGCAAGCACGCTATAACAATTATTAAGTTCTAAATTTTCCTTATAGGCCAAAAATTAAGTAACGAGTTCCTCGAACCAGAGCAACTATCTTTACTCCAATTCCAACCCGATACCTTAAGCTTGACCCTTATTGATCATCATCTTCCAATCTTCCAATTAAGCATGACAGTTTAATTTCCAGTCTCCCAACTTTCCACAGAAGTGACAATCGTCTTCTTTATCAACACCTCATTCAGACTTTAGAGTCTGCTTTAGGGATTGGACTTTGGTTTGACAACGGAACTAGATCAAATCTTCTCCTTGCCTTTCCATTTTCCTTTCCCTTTTGCATTCCCTATGTTTACCATCAATATAGTAGTAGTTCATGCATTTATCATATTACTTTCAGCAGTTCTCAACATGCTTAGCAACTCAATGGGTGTTTTACCAATCTTATTCACTTTATTGTTCATAACAAAATAAGAATAATATTTGTCCAAAGATTGTAAGATCAAATCTAACTGTCTCCAGACCAATCTAGAAACCCAAAATATCAATGGTATTCATTATACCCTATAATCTTTAGAACATGTGGTGTAACCGGGTCTCACTCTCCCTACTTGTAAGTGTATAGTGCCCTTTCAAATATATCTTGTGCTCAATCGTTTCATAAGCATCTATATGCTCGTATTGCTTCTTAAGCTCAGCACATATATTTGCGAGCATGAGACATGAAACATCAGTCGCAACATCAATTTGCTTCCAATAAGCACTCTGATTTGCACATGTTACATTCTCAACTTTAAGAGTAGGGGAAGAGATTTGACTAACATCGTGGTGCCCGAGGACGATCCTCAAGCTCCTATGTCAGTCAAGGAAATATATTCTCGTCAACTTGTCCTTCTCAAGAACTGATCGCATAGAAAAGTTGTTTGTGTTTATCATTTGATATCTACAATATTAAAGTGCATAAAATAAACTAGGTTGCAAATTTAATATTAATTATGTTTAAGTGATTATGGTATATCATCATATACCTCCCACTATTTTTATCAAACTAATAGCCCTTACTATTAATTTGGAAAGTATATCCCATAATTCTTTCTAGTGAGCCAAGATCCATATTTCGTCATGTCCTAAGTCAACCACTGGAAGTCCTTAGAAAATGATTATTTAGGTAGACAACAGTTGTCAATTATATCATATATAATTCTTGGATAGTTTGGTGAACAACGATTGATCTTATCTATCTAATAGACTTTTAACCAAACTCTATGCTTCTAAGTTCATAATAGTTGAATATAACCGTTTATTTTAACTTATTATGACGACTCAGTTAAGTTAGACCCAATGATACAACGGCCGAATATAACCGTTTATATTCGTCGCATCTCACCACGATAGATAGGAGTCCCCTGCCACTGACAGTCCTTCCCCTTATCGATCTAGGATTCGATGAGTGTTCATTCATTGGAAAGCATCCGAGTAAAACTTAATATTTTGTTAAGGGGTTTTAGAAAATTTATAACGATCATGATCACATCATAAAGAGATCCTCAATTTTTCCTTGAACCAAATATTTCAAATCGACATCTTAAATTGTTCATTTCCCAGGTAGATGGAGGATACCAATGGTCACACTTAAAACCCATCAGCCTTACGAATACGCATATCCGCTTTTGTCAGAAAATCCCAATTATAGATATCAAAAATCCATATTTAATTCCGTGTTTTAAAAATCCATATTTCATAAACACAAGAATCTCATGATCGTTTATTAATTTTAAAATCTTGAATCGTTACAGATTTTATCTTGTTTAAGCAAACATGGCATGGGTGTCGTATGTAATACATACATGATTAATCAATATTAAGCATGCATCTCAATTATATCTACGCATACATACCAATACATGCAATCATATACATATATGTAATGTGCGTAAATTAAACGTGTTTGGTTATGGCCCCATCCTATATGATATTTCCAAGCTAATGGAAATATCAAGGTCAGTCTATGGTGGTTTTAAAAATACTATCTATTACATGTCTTCTTTCTTCATTGCTCCATCATCCCCTTTTAGATCGCCTCCTTGCTTGCAAGTCTTCATTGATAATTACATTGAATAATAAAAATAAAACTATTCTAATGAAATTACAAGAAGAACTCGAGTTACATTCGAGATAATTAAATTACAATGAATAAACGACATGCAAGTCGTATTTAGAAACCAAAACCATAAATCAAAACCACTATCCTATGGGTCTTTAGGCCATAACCATCCACCATGCTATCATATAACACATATAATATATCTCATATTATATAATCATATCATATAATCATATATAACAAATTTCGAAATTTCAGAAAATTAAAAACAGATTTCTGAAGACAATAAATCGCTATTTCGAGGCCTTGAACGACGTCAAACGCCTTACAGACCCGTCGGTGATAGCATAGCTATCAGTTTTGTTCATTGGCCCGATTCCAGTCAGAAAACACATATCGTTTACGAAAATCGGATATGGCAGTCAGATTTCTCCAAATCTGACGGTGTTTCAGAAATCGTATCATATACAATTCTCATAACAAAAACAAGCATATATCATATATACATATACAGAGATACATACAATCATCATATGATTATACATTACATGAATATCATATATTCATAATATATACATACATATACTCAAAATTTTAGAAAATCAAATAATTTTCAGAAAATCATAAATCACCGTTTTGGAGGCTGTAACGACATCTAATGGCTTACAGACGCAGAGCTGACAAAGTCAGTATTGCTCAGTGACCCGATTCCAGTCAGAAAACACATATCGTTTGCGAAAATCGGACAACGGACACAGATTTCAGAAAATCTACGGCAGCCGTTTCAGAATTCGTATCGAATACGATTCCCATAATAAGAACAAACATGTATCATATACATACATCAACACACATAATCATCACATGATTATACATCATATGAATATCATATATTCATAATATATATAAACATATACATATTATATCAATATAAAATCATGATAGATCGCATACATGCTTATATATCAAAAACTGTTAAGCAAATAACCGAATTAAAACGTTTCGCAAGTAGCTCTGATGCCATTGAAGGGTTTCGTGACACAAACGCAGCGGAATAAACGCGAAAAATAAATCAAAATAGCGAAACCCTCCGCAGGATCCATGCGAAAACAAAAGATTTAATTCGGAGATAAAGAATAAATACCTTTAGAAGCTTTAACAGTTCATTAATGGAAGATTAATGGAGGTCCAAAGCTTGTTTAATCACCACGTATCCCGCTCTCGCGATCTACGCTCTACGGTATCCACACGAACACTTTTCATGAAGGATTGATGTGTACTAGCACCCGAAAACTTCTTCTCTCTCTATCTTCCTCCTCTCTCAGAGCGGCTAGGGTTTTTGTAAAAAACCTTTTTTTTTTATTAAATCAGCCCATAAAGAGATTATATAGAGAGAGGAATAAGTTTTCTAATTATAATCCAATTATAATTAATACTAATTCAAAATTCTAAATTATTTAATTAAGTCTCACTTAATTAATTAATTATTAATTTTAGAATTAGTTTAAGTAATTCATTTATTCTATTTATATAATTAATTAAGTCATACTTAATTAATATCATAAATAAAATAAATTACTTATTTAATTTAAATTCATAATTTAAATTATTTCTCCTTCAAGCGTTCTTTGTGTGTGACCCTGTAGGTTATTATTACGTTGGCAACAATTTTAATATCTAATTAAAATTGTAAACAATGAGCGGCATCTAGTAATACATCATTGCTACCCAAGTAATAATAATAAATCGGTGATTCGATTAAGCCTTTCGTGAATAATGTTCCATGTAATATAATCCCTTTAATCTTGATATTATAGATTAAACTCAAGGCATGTCTCGTGTCATCCTCTTCATAATTTAATCTTTATTTTCTTGATCGATGAGTAGACTATTAAAATCAAATCAACATTTGAGCACGGCCGTGCATTTCATAGTCTCACTCAAACAAGAGGCCAATAATATCACTCCTAAAATTAGGAGGATTAAATCCCATCTAGATCATTCATATTTCTCATACGATTCATAATATACCCAATGTCCACTTTTATCATCACCCGGTCAAAGGTAACTTTTAATGTAATCAAAGTATATTAATTCTCGTATAGAAATATAATGATTTCAGGTCTAAGGATCATTACACCATTATCACAGTGAGAATTACTTATGACACTTACTTAACATGTAGAATCTCACGGCGGGTCATTCCAGTGCCATGCATTGATACATGCACTTATGTTCTTGACTTTAGTATCCCCATACCTATGACCAATGAGATGTGGTCATCTGTCAAGAAACATACTAGTCTTTGTGCATTATTATTGTCCTTAAATAATAATACTCGACTAGGGAATTTTAGGAATAAGATACTATTCATATAATCTCATTTTTAAGTCACATACTTAAAGATATATAATACGTATCAAAATTCCAAGGACATTTATTATGCTTTCAATTTATTACGCAGTAAATAAAACATAATAAATAAATAATAATCAATAAAACATAATCCTTAATAATAAATATTTCCTTAAAATATAAAAAGTATTGTCTCTAGAGCACAATTACTAACATACTCAACACTTCAACACAATCACATCATAGACCCCTCTCTCTCACACATACAAGTTATAGCCTTAGAGACGATATACAATAAGTACCATTAGTTATTATAAACCAAATGTACTTAACCAGGATCTCACGCTATCAATGATAACCTCTACCTGAAGTGACATTGATAACTAGATCAAAACTGAAACCAATTAACTTACTTCTGCGGAATAGTTCTGAACTGAACCTTCTCAAAGGTGAATCTCCTACTTCCTTCCTCGAAGTATAGAGCCAATCCAATGCGTTATCGCTTTCTCTGAAAATTTATTATAAAGCAAGGGTGAGCGAAAGAATGCTCAGCAAATTATCCACCCAATTATCTAGGTGATTCTCATCAAAGACATGATAATCACTACTATCTCAATAGTATATCATAAGGTTACCGGTATAGGGTAAGCATAACAAAGTATCTCTCGACGATACATATTGTCGGAGTTTTCTCTTAAAATCATTTATCCTCAACATGGAGTTTAGAAGAATATAATCCGAACAATTTAGTTCATTATATAAAATAAGACACTATCGAATATAGTGTTACCACTCTTTCATACTCCCTCTGAAGCTTTTGAAATAAAACACAATGAACTTATTATGTTCACCGTTTTGAGATAATCTTACCAATAACTTAGCAAAATAGTATCAACTATAGCTTTGCTAGATTCCCATAAATACAATAAGTACCCAATTCAAGATACCGCAATAATAGTTGCTCCTTTTCATAAGCAAATCAAACCCCTTTAACCATACCCCTTGTAAGGTTTAAAATCTAGTAAAACATTTTAAAGATTTATAATTTAATTGGTATATATCATATATCCACTTAAATCTTTAAACTAAACCTCTTGTCAAAACCTCTTAGATAATTCCAGCATACTATGGCTGTTCGGTGTACATCATGTACCCGCTTAAGTTTTCAAAATAACTTCTCATCATAACCTCTAGACTGACCTGTTGTGTTGTGATATATATAAAGAACGTGAGCGTGAGCAATATAGCTCCGCAAGAACATATATAACTGAAGACATGCTGTAGGTTATTTGTAAAAGCATTTATGGGCAAACACCTGAAGTTTAAAATAACTTTCGTAGAAACATGATGAATAACATAAATCCTTTTAAAACATTTCTCCGCTACCATCGATAACTATGCCCTTAGCGGCTTTCGTTACGGTGCGTAGCACAATTCCAATCTGGAAGAAGGGACTGTAACTGGAGCATCTCCACGCCCGCTACCGTTGTATACGATGATCAGTCGCAACACGCGGCAGCCTTCATCAGCAACCTATGGAAGCCTTCCGTTTCTCTACATGTAGAAGGGGGAGCCCCGGTACTCGTACCGTTAATGGGTAGTCACCCTTGACCGCATATGGGTCAATTGCTGGACCGTGCGTCACTCGGCCTCTTACGCTAACTCCAAGTCCGCTGAATCTATCTATACATCTGGAACTGGAATATTAATCCAAGCTCCCCAAGTATATCTGATACTTGTTAATAGATTCGTCTATCTAACCTGGAACTGGAAGTAATCCTAGTTCCCCAAGTATATCTGATACTTGTTAATAGACACTCATAGCTATGAGCATACATTGTCAGATTAAGTGACGTCGTCGCCTTACCACACAGGCAAGAAGACCTTCATCATATAATCTCCTTTCTCAAGGACTGAATTCATTTTTGAAAACCATGACTCGGGAGTTCGTCGGAAACCTCTCTGCTTTTGATAAGTTGAAAAGCTCTTACTACTGTGGAACTGGTTCCAAAACTTGAATACTTTTGAGAAGTAAATATCTGTTTACTTCCTATACTGAGTTCCCTATTTTTGATAAGTCTGAACGTATTATATTCTTATTAAAAGAATAAATAAATATTTAAATTAAATATTAGGGAGCTCTCACTATTTGTAAATCATTTTCTGAAGGTCGGAAAGTATTTAAAATAATTATCGAAAGTTTCGAATAATTATTAAGGACCTAAAATCATTTGTAAATGAATTTTAAATAATTAATAAATATTTAAATAATATTTATTAATTATAATTAATAAATAATCCTCGATAAATGAATATTTAAAATAATATTCATTAATTAAATAAATATTAAAATAATATTTATTATCCTTATTTAATTCTTTTATCGAAAGAATATCAAAATATAAATATCGAAGTATTTATATCGTCTTTTCAAAATAATCTGTCTCCGGCTTCTTCCGGATTACGACAGTACTTAACATAATCTTCCGACTCCCGGTCTACGTTCGAAAATACATAACTTGCTATACATTCATAGCCTTTTTCCTCTTACCGGCTTATATCTATAACTCTTATAGCATATAACCGAAACATTTGTGAAATATGTAACTTTACATAAGACAGTTCATACTATTCAACATACAGTTATATCACAACAACAACAGTCTTTCGACAAAACAATTGTACATTATGTACTAATTTTGAAAACTTGCATAAGCATAATTTAATTTCATATGCAACTGAAGAATATAACCTTTTGAAAATAAAAGTATAAGGTTAGGAAAACTTGCCTGGAGTCCAAGATACGTTCTCAGAGTCACACTCGTTCCAGATTTTCTATCAATAGATATCATAATCTTGATTAGTACTCTTAATATCATCAACTACTTATATTACTAATAAGTATAATCACATAACGAGTCCAATTATGATAACCCCAATTTCTACTTAGTCCTTTTATTAACTCTTGTTTTACCTGGCATTCATCCTCGGGTCTATCTTGACTATCCGTAAACCATTTCGTCAACGACTTTTAATTTAATCCTTTTACTCCAATCCATAGTCATGTTATTCCTCAACATCTTTCGTATATAACTCGTGTAAGAATTAAGTCTCGAAAATCAACTTACGTCTACGTTTTATAGTGAGAATAAGCACTAAGTCACTTTTTAGTAATTCTCACTTTAAACACCCAACTTCTAGAATTTTTAGTAAATTGAGTCTTAATCCGATTAACTCAATTCTTTCTCTGGAGTCATCCTTGACACCCCTAGTATCTTAAATAAAAGTTTCATATGCAATTAAGCATCCTAGCTACTTCGATGATAGCCTCAAAGTTGGTTATTAACGTGGTTTCTAAGTTATGCGATACCTTTAGTAAATCGGTCATAACTTTTGACTCGTAACTCCAAATGATGCAAACTTAGCGCGCAAACGATCTAGAGAATACCTAGAATACAATCCATCAAAGTTCTGCCCCTGGACAGAGGACGTATTTTCGAATGTTCAAAACAGGGCAGTAGCTTCCCCAGTGAACAGCATCACCGCGCAACTTTGGTTTCAACATTTTTATAAATTCGAAATTTTAACATCTGTGCATGAAATTTTACAGGGGCCTTAATAACTGTCCAAAATATTTATCCTCCAAATTTCATAATTTTTGACAACTGGTAAGGGGTCCGTTTATATTTCCAAAGTGAGCACAAGATAGCAGTTTGCTCATTTTAGTCACTTCCGCTAAAACTAGCTTTTCTCCTAAACCGTAAATCGTATCGACATCATTTTTATACCAAAACAAACTACAAAACAAGCTCTACCATTGACTGGGCAGTGGTGTTCAAAAATATTATTTTGACAGTTCGAAATGCTTGGCTAAAACAGGCCTATTTGTAAACGGGCATTACGGCGGCTATAATCGTAACGTTTTCCGGATTTAACTAAGTTAATCCATTCAATATCAACCAAATCATCAACCCAACCATTTTTACTAAATAATCAGTTTATATACTTCATAAACTTATCACCATCAACAATCCATAATATTCAACCAACCATATTCAACCATATACACCCAAACTCCTTAAATCAACTTATACTTAAACATCACTTAAACTCAAGCTTATAACTTAAAGTAAGTCAAAGGGTGGGTGGTGTTCATACCTTCTCAGAGCTCAAACAACACCTATCTAGAGCTTAGAGTCCTTGGGAGAGCTTGATCTAGCCTTGATCATATGTAAACATTAAGAACAAAACTTAGAAATTTTTGGAGTTACTATTCAGCCTCAACTTCCATGATTTATTTACCCAATCAAAACACCTCCAAAAATTATGAAATTAAATACGTACCTTCTAACTATAGTGAAGAAGCTATGGTTAAAATTTGGTGATTTTTAGATGAGTAGAACCGAAGTTATAAAATCGTCTTTGCACCTTACTCAAGCTGGGCAGAAAATGGAGAAATGGAGGGGGAGAGCTTTTCTCTCTTTACTTGCTTTTTGTGTTGGTGCATTTATGTTTGTATAAAGTGTATGTAATGTATATGGCTGATTTACACACAAGTATGGCTTGGTGGAGTGCAAAGTCAAGGTCAAGTACTAGGGTTCCATGAATTAAGGATCTTGTTTTCTACTTTTCCATAAATTGTGGAACTATGTCTCTAACTAGTACTTGGTTACTTGGTTGGCTTGTAATTCCTAGTCCCTTGCTTGGTTACTCCCATTTAGTTGCCAACTCTTCTAGTTTGCATGGGTTGCATGAGAATTCTCATTAGTCACTTAACATTCAACACTTAACCATTAATCCTCCTCCTAAGTTCGATTAATTTCCGAAAGCTTTTCGTCATAGGAATTCAATAGCGTAAGTCCTTAATATTCTAAGTAGCTAATTCGAAACAAACCTTTGATTTTCTAAATTGTAATCCTTCCGGTCATAACATAATTCTCTTATTCCTTGATATCTCGTAAATTATGAAACAAATAGTAAAAGTGAAAATCTTCGAATTCTGACATCTTTTACATTCACTCATTTGTTTCATACAACAACATTACATCCTCGAATTTCTAACATTCCATCACTTACTTAGTGTGGGCTAAAAAGTTTTTCATAATCCGTAAAATTACTATTCATCAAGGTCTTTCATAAATAAATAAAAAAATAGTACGTCAAAAATACGGGTTATTACAGTCTACCCTCCTTAAAAGGATTCCGTCCTCGGAATCTAAACAAAGGTAACTAAGGTTTGTCTCTTCAACCTTTTGATCCATCCATACCCTCTTTCTAGTGCTATGGTTTTATTCCTCCACACTGTTTCTTTTCGGTCATTGACCTCTACCAGTCATAAGACACAATTGCTTACCATCTCCATGATTTCTTATTATAACATATGCCTAGCATTCACATTGCTCTCTCGTAATATAGACGTAAGGCACACGAGGTTTTTTTTTTTTTTTTTTTGTATTATAAATATTGCGAAACATCGCCAACGTATATGCATTCTCTATCAGGCTTCAGAACTCACCAATATTAATATCCTCAAGCTTAACTTTCTCATAAGTCAAATTTCGTTACCACTTTTTGCGATAATATCTCTAGAAAAGTGAAGTCTCTCACTTCATACTTTCTATCCTCTTTAATTAGATTAGCGTACATGCGGGTTCCTTCTCGATACCCAAACATTTCCTCGTTCTTTGTCTTAGTCCTAAAGTGAGGGAGATCGACATTATTCTTCTATACAAAATTTCATAAGGTGGCGTGGCTACATTCTGAATGTAACTATTCTCGAATGAAAACTCTATCTGTAGTATGTGATTTTCCCGACTCCTCTCGATATCCAAGGTATAAACCTTTCTTTATGAAGTGCTATCTTTGCACGAGATTTTAACTGAAGATCCTTTTATCGGATAACATTGCGATAAAATGATCCGAGTGATTTGAAGATAAATAAAATCACTTCTAAATGTATATGAGAAGAGGAAACTTTTGATATGAATGAGAACAACATATATGTACTTGTGATGGAAAGTCTTTAGCATCATTTGGCTTTTCAACACATAATTGGGCGGCGTCCCACCAGACTTTCGTCACACAGACAAGAAGTCACACCATATGCATTGTCAATCCCAATCGGATGACGAATTGTCAAACATAAGAAGAAGGAAAAAAAAATTGATGTTGAAAAGATGTGAGGAGTTTTCCTTCCTGAAGGTGTTACAGAACTTTAACATAAAATAAGTCTGTACTTATCTAGGATTCGATCTTACAAAGTCTCAAACCCAACATCCCAACTCTAGACTTTCGGCTTGAATATCTCTATGACACTCATGTTCCTTATAAATCCTAACTTTCCTCTGTGCAATTTAATGCTTTTCTATCTCAGGTGCAGATACTATAGCTATCGGCTGCGATTATGAGTCGGATACCTTAACAAACAATTATAACGACCTGTAGTCCACAAGTTCTCACCTCCTTTAGTACATTGGGTCTTTCCCAATTCCTAACAATTTCTCTACGTCAACACATCTCCTTTGCTACTCATTCATTTCCCAAAATTTAACTTTACTCAACCAAAACTCATCCTTTAGAGAGAATGGCATACAATCTCTTTTCTCTTTCTGAGGCTAATTACACTCATCCTTCGTTCTCTCTCTTCATCTTTTGGTAGATCGAAATATCATTTATAAAAACTATGGCCATTTGCCCAATCATTTCTTAATAATTCCATTGATTAAACCCATAAAAGTTATAGGTGCATTCATTGATCCAATTGACATCATATCTTAGAACTCATAATGTTCGTAACTCTTGTCGAATGCAACCTTAGGCAATTCATCTAGGTCAATCTCTATTTCAGGATATCTAATCCACAAATCTATCCTCGAAGGGTAAATTATATCTCCAAATGGTCGGATAATCTCTATCCATGGTTAGGATATTCATTCTTAATTGCAATCTTAATCAATCTTGGCAGTCAACACACTGACTCATGGTGTTATCTTTTTCTTCAACAATCAAAACAAGTGCACCTCATGGTGACACTTTAAATCTCATCATGCCTTTCTCTAATACTTCTTATAATTTAGTGATTAATCCTTTTTCATCTTGGTAGGTGCAAACATCTAAATACCTCTGATGCTAGTGATGTTCCTGACACTAGATCAATGGTGAATTATAAAACTCCATTAGGTAGTACCTCATAAGGTCACTGATAATTACATCCTCAACCTATTAACTACTACATACTCTCTCTTTTTCCCAAGTATTTCCTCTTTCGTACCAATCACGGTTGTCCAACAACCTATCATCCAAAGTGTAATAGATCACTTCCATCGTAATCAAAATTCATCAGTTTATCTCTCTGTCCTTACACACAACTTCATCATTATCTTGCAATCCTAACCTTCACTATTTTACCTCCATCATTAGTTTGAACATCCTTACGTCGACGATATTTTTATCTTGACATTACATCTATTCTCTTTTTTTTCAACAGAAATTAACTCTCCTTTGAATGGCACTAGTAATTACTCTTACAATACTACTCTTTCTGCCTCAGTCTTGCACTCTCGAATCACCACTCCTTACGCTTCCACTTTTCATCATAGCAATTTCTTGAATCATCACCACTTAATAAGTTATATTTATCACGATAATTTATTTGGTCACAGCATACGAGACAACTACTCAACAACTATTGTAACCTTTAATTCTTAATATTCCATACTTAGGTTATTTCGTAATGGTCCCAATTTTAACTTCATCCAGCTTCCCAAATATTTAGGAAAGTATTTGCAAGATACACAACCTAGTTTTAGTAATAAACAGATTCACTTCAAAAGTTCATACTTACTCTCGTGAAAGCAACAATTGCTAGGCTTGACTATACACAATAATTATTCCACCGGTTCTAGTTTAAACTCAGCTCCGGGTTACACCCTTCCTGGATTTCCCCCTTAATCACGGGTCTTTAATGAATTGCACTCATGGGTGATACTTTCTGAGGGTGAAACAACATGTAGGTGCCAGAATAGGTTGACGCTTATCCAATATGTCCTTATCACTGCTCATATCAGCAGGACTGTCCTATATCTCAACAGGCTATCAAACACATCACGTGAGATATGCCGGATCAATATTACCTATCAGGTTGCTAGCTAAGGGAAGATTCCTCACAACTTGTACTAATTTCATTTCCATACATTCGTCGTCTGGTCCTTCCAACCGTCATTTTTCAAAACTCATGGTCTACACGACATATGGTATATTACCAAAAGAACGAGACATATTATCCATTATGTAGTCTCAATCAATTCATACCTAAGGGTCTATAATTGTATTTCGGGACCTCTTTCCCTTTTATCTCAACTAAACCATTAAATTCTCAATAAATGCTCAGAACCCTCCTTTCCGTTCGTAGTCCCACTACTACCAGAACGAGCTCTATACCAACATTTACACACTGGGTCATTCATACTTTTTATCCTGACTACAATATCTCGAATGCGTGGGTCAATATACTAAGGGCTCACTTAGATCAGGAAGTACTCAACGTACTTAAAAGATATAACAAATATGCGTCTTAACTTCTCATTACGACTTCATACTGTATCAATACTACGCCTCGTCTTAACATTTATGCTTGACTTCTTATCACCAATAGAATCCTCAAAATCTTTATACTTATCAGCTTTCTACAAAATATATCATTGCCTCTTCTGGAATGGCCTTGCCAATTTCCATCCAAAATCTATATCTCAAATGTCATTCATAATCTCCTTACTACTAACTCCAAGTAGATGACCTTTTCTTAACTCATTCATTGGTACTACATCCGGTAGTCCAATTACGAACTCTACCTGAGTTCTCACGTTATCCTCTTATATATAAATAACTCTTAACACTCTCGTATCTAAGTACTATAACTCATGCTCTGATACCACTGCTGTAACGCCCCCAAATCCGGGGTCCGGGATTTGAGTCGTCACGTCATCATCCAATCCTTTAAAACCTGCAATACTCAACACTTCAACAAAATCACATCATAGACCCCTCTCTCTCACACATACAAGTTATAGCCTTAGAGACGATATACAATAAGTACCATTAGTTATTATAAACCAAATGTACTTAACCAGGATCTCACGCTATCAATGATAACCTCTACCTGAAGTGACATTGATAACTAGATCAAAACTGAAACCTATTAACTTACTTCTGCGGAATAGTTCTGAACTGAACCTTCTCAAAGGTGAATCTCCTACTTCCTTCCTCGAAGTATAGAGCCAATCCAATGCGTTATCGCTTTCTCTGAAAATTTATTATAAAGCAAGGGTGAGCGAAAGAATGCTCAGCAAATTATCCACCCAATTATCTAGGTGATTCTCATCAAAGACATGATAATCACTACTATCTCAATAGTATATCATAAGGTTACCGGTATAGGGTAAGCATAACAAAGTATCTCTCGACGATACATATTGTCGGAGTTTTCTCTTAAAATCATTTATCCTCAACATGGAGTTTAGAAGAATATAATCCGAACAATTTAGTTCATTATATAAAATAAGACACTATCGAATATAGTGTTACCACTCTTTCATACTCCCTCTGAAGCTTTTGAAATAAAACACAATGAACTTATTATGTTCACCGTTTTGAGATAATCTTACCAATAACTTAGCAAAATAGTATCAACTATAGCTTTGCTAGATTCCCATAAATAAAATAAGTACCCAATTCAAGATACCGCAATAATAGTTGCTCCTTTTCATAAGCAAATCAAACCCCTTTAACCATACCCCTTGTAAGGTTTAAAATCTAGTAAAACATTTTAAAGATTTATAATTTAATTGGTATATATCATATATCCACTTAAATCTTTAAACTAAACCTCTTGTCAAAACCTCTTAGATAATTCCAGCATACTATGGCTGTTCGGTGTACATCATGTACCCGCTTAAGTTTTCAAAATAACTTCTCATCATAACCTCTAGACTGACCTGTTGTGTTGTGATATATATAAAGAACGTGAGCGTGAGCAATATAGCTCCGCAAGAACATATATAACTGAAGACATGCTGTAGGTTATTTGTAAAAGCATTTATGGGCAAACACCTGAAGTTTAAAATAACTTTCGTAGAAACATGATGAATAACATAAATCCTTTTAAAACATTTCTCCGCTACCATCGATAACTATGCCCTTAGCGGCTTTCATTACGGTGCGTAGCACAATTCCAATTTGGAAGAAGGGACTGTAACTGGAGCATCTCCACGCCCGCTACCGTTGTATACGATGATCAGTCGCAACACGCGGCAGCCTTCATCAGCAACCTATGGAAGCCTTCCGTTTCTCTACATGTAGAAGGGGGAGCCCCGGTACTCGTACCGTTAATGGGTAGTCACCCTTGACCGCATATGGGTCAATTGCTGGACCGTGCGTCATTCGGCCTCTTACGCTAACTCCAAGTCCGCTGAATCTATCTATACATCTGGAACTGGAATATTAATCCAAGCTCCCCAAGTATATCTGATACTTGTTAATAGATTCGTCTATCTAACCTGGAACTGGAAGTAATCCTAGTTCCCCAAGTATATCTGATACTTGTTAATAGACACTCATAGCTATGAGCATACATTGTCAGATTAAGTGACGTCGTCGCCTTACCACACAGGCAAGATGACCTTCATCATATAATCTCCTTTCTCAAGGACTGAATTCATTTTTGAAAACCATGACTCGGGAGTTCGTCGGAAACCTCTCTGCTTTTGATAAGTTGAAAAGCTCTTACTACTGTGGAACTGGTTCCAAAACTTGAATACTTTTGAGAAGTAAATAGCTGTTTACTTCCTATACTGAGTTCCCTATTTTTGATAAGTCTGAACGTATTATATTCTTATTAAAAGAATAAATAAATATTTAAATTAAATATTAGGGAGCTCTCACTATTTGTAAATCATTTTCTGAAGGTCGGAAAGTATTTAAAATAATTATCGAAAGTTTCGAATAATTATTAAGGACCTAAAATCATTTGTAAATGAATTTTAAATAATTAATAAATGTTTAAATAATATTTATTAATTATAATTAATAAGTAATCCTCGATAAATGAATATTTAAAATAATATTCATTAATTAAATAAATATTAAAATAATATTTATTATCCTTATTAAATTCTTTTATCGAAAGAATATCAAAATATAAATATCGAAGTATTTATATCGTCTTTTCAAAATAATCTGTCTCCGGCTTCTTCCGGATTACGACAGTACTTACCATAATCTTCCGACTCCCGGTCTACGTTCGAAAATACATAACTTGCTATACATTCATAGCCTTTTTCCTCTTACCGGCTTATATCTATAACTCTTATAGCATATAACCGAAACATTTGTGAAATATGTAACTTTACATAAGACAGTTCATACTATTCAACATACAGTTATATCACAACAACAACAGTCTTTCGACAAAACAATTGTACATTATGTACTAATTTTGAAAACTTGCATAAGCATAATTTAATTTCATATGCAACTGAAGAATATAACCTTTTGAAAATAAAAGTATAAGGTTAGGAAAACTTGCCTGGAGTCCAAGATACGTTCTCAGAGTCACACTCGTTCCAGATTTTCTATCAATAGATATCATAATCTTGATTAGTACTCTTAATATCATCAACTACATATATTACTAATAAGTATAATCACATAACGAGTCCAATTATGATAACCCCAATTTCTACTTAGTCCTTTTATTAACTCTTGTTTACCTGGCATTCATCCTCGGGTCTATCTTGACTATCCGTAAACCATTTCGTCAACGACTTTTAATTTAATCCTTTTACTCCAATCCATAGTCATGTTATTCCTCAACATCTTTCGTATATAACTCGTGTTGGAATTAAGTCTCGAAAATCAACTTACGTCTACGTTTTATAGTGAGAATAAGCACTAAGTCACTTTTTAGTAATTCTCACTTTAAACACCCAACTTCTAGAATTTTTAGTAAATTGAGTCTTAATCCAATTAACTCAATTCTTTCTCTGGAGTCATCCTTGACACCCCTAGTATCTTAAATAAAAGTTTCATATGCAATTAAGCATCCTAGCTACTTCGATGATAGCCTCAAAATTGGTTATTAACGTGGTTTCTAAGTTATGCGATACCTTTAGTAAATCGGTCATAACTTTTGACTCGTAACTCCAAATGATGCAAACTTAGCGCGCAAACGATCTAGAGAATACCTAGAATACAATCCATCAAAGTTCTGCCCCTGGACAGAGGACGTATTTTCGAATGTTCAAAACAGGGCAGTAGCTTCCCCAGTGAACAGCATCACCGCGCAACTTTGGTTTCAACATTTTTATAAAATCGAAATTTTAACATCTGTGCATGAAATTTTACAGGGGCCTTAATAACTGTCCAAAATATTTATCCTCCAAATTTCATAATTTTTGACAACTGGTAAGGGGTCCGTTTATATTTCCAAAGTGAGCACAAGACAGCAGTTTGCTCATTTTAGTCACTTCCGCTAAAACTAGCTTTTCTCCTAAACCGTAAATCGTATCGACATCATTTTTATACCAAAACAAACTACAAAACAAGCTCTACCATTGACTGGGCAGTGGTGTTCAAAAATATTATTTTGACAGTTCGAAATGCTTGGCTAAAACAGGCCTATTTGCAAACGGGCATTACGACGGCTATAATCGTAACGTTTTCCGGATTTAACTAAGTTAATCCATTCAATATCAACCAAATCATCAACCCAACCATTTTTACTAAATAATCAGTTTATATACTTCATAAACTTATCACCATCAACAATCCATAATATTCAACCAACCATATACACCCAAACTCCTTAAATCAACTTATACTTAAACATCACTTAAACTCAAGCTTATAACTTAAAGTAAGTCAAAGGGTGGGTGGTGTTCATACCTTCTCAGAGCTCAAACAACACCTATCTAGAGCTTAGAGTCCTTGGGAGAGCTTGATCTAGCCTTGATCATATGTAAACATTAAGAACAAAACTTAGAAATTTTCGGAGTTACTATTCAGCCTCAATTTCCATGATTTATTTACCCAATCAAAACACCTCCAAAAATTATGAAATTAAATACGTACCTTCTACCTATAGTGAAGAAGCTATGGTTAAAATTTGGTGATTTTTAGATGAGTAGAACCGAAGTTATAAAATCGTCTTTGCACCTTACTCAAGCTGGGCAGAAAATGGAGAAATGGAGGGGGAGAGCTTTTCTCTCTTTACTTGCTTTTTGTGTTGGTGCATTTATGTTTGTATAAAGTGTATGTAATGTATATGGCTGATTTACACACAAGTATGGCTTGGTGGAGTGCAAAGTCAAGGTCAAGTACTAGGGTTCCATGAATTAAGGATCTTGTTTTCTACTTTTCCATAAATTGTGGAACTATGTCTCTAACTAGTACTTGGTTACTTGGTTGGCTTGTAATTCCTAGTCCCTTGCTTGGTTACTCCCATTTAGTTGCCAACTCTTCTAGTTTGCATGGGTTGCATGAGAATTCTCATTAGTCACTTAACATTCAACACTTAACCATTAATCCTCCTCCTAAGTTCGATTAATTTTCGAAAGCTTTTCGTCATAGGAATTCAATAGCGTAAGTCCTTAATATTCTAAGTAGCTAATTCGAAACAAACCTTTGATTTTCTAAATTGTAATCCTTCCGGTCATAACATAATTCTCTTATTCCTTGATATCTCGTAAATTATGAAACAAATAGTAAAAGTGAAAATCTTCGAATTCTGACATCTTTTACATTCACTCATTTGTTTCATACAACAACATTACATCCTCGAATTTCTAACATTCCATCACTTACTTAGTGTGGGCTAAAAAGTTTTTCATAATCCGTAAAATTACTATTCATCAAGGTCTTTCATAAATAAATAAAAAAATAATACGTCAAAAATACTGGTTATTACAGGAAATTACACAAGTGAAGGATGATCAATTGATATTGAAGCATCGATGGATGAGAGATCAATCGAAGAAACCAAGTCAAGAGTTGAAGACCATCAACTGATGTGAAGACCCATCGATTGATATCATTTATCAATCGATAAGGCAACTTACTTATCAATCGATGGATATCAAGATCAATCGAAGAACATTATTAGTTGATGAATTAAGGAAGAGTCAATTGATATGCTTAACAGCAAATTATCAATTAATTGTGACAAAAAGGCAATCTGTCAGAGATCCAAAAAGGCAAAAGAACACCTATGGAAGACAGTCTATGATGGCTGTGAAGACTCAATCAGAAGCTGTCTTTCAAACCTATATTCTAAAATAGAAAAAGGTAAAAGGAAGGTAGGTAGAAACAATCCTAGAATAGGAATTGTAAAAGCACACTTGTGGTATATAAACATGTGTAGCGGCATTATTAAAAAACAGACAAGTTAGACAATATTTCTTAATCAACTGTTCTAGTTTGATAGCATATTTGTAAGAACAGTTGATTTTTTTTCTAATCTTGTAAAAGTGTAGCTAGGTTTCTTTTAACCTAGGATCATTGAGCAAAAATATACACTGATGGAAAAACCAATCCATAAGTAATTTTAAATCTGTTTGTTCAGTTTATTTTTCAGTCAAAATTTGTTTGAACATATTCTCTCTAATTCTCAAACATCAAGAACAAATTTCAGAACAAACAAAAAGTTTTAATATTTGTATTTAAGCCCCCCTTCTACAAATATTGACATTGTTCTAGGGAATAACAGACTGGTCCAATGATTGCAGGCCTTGGACTAATTGACCCAAATGATTAAAGTCCCACTAAAGGCCTACATTGTTGAAAGCCCAAAAGTATTGAAGGAAAAAGTCTAAACCAAAAATAAGTTTTGCTTAGGTAAACCCAGGCTCATTAGGGGTCAATCTACCATAATTCTACCTCAAACCAGGTCGCAAAATATCAAGGCAGGGAGGCCCAATAAAAATCGACCTGGGTGAGGAAATAGAGGATAATTCGACCTCAATCCAAGTCAAAGAACATCAAGGCAATGAGGCCCAATAAAAATTGAACTAGGTGAGGATATAGAGGTTAATTCGACCTCAATCCAGGTCGAAGAAAATTTAGTCATGTGGCCAACTAAAAGATCGACCTGGGTGAGGAAATGAAGGTTAATTAGACCTCAATTCAGGTCAAAAAATTTCAAGGCCATGAAGCCCAACAAAAATCGACCTGGATGAAGAATTGAGGTCTAATTCGTCCTCAATCCAGGTCAATAGGAAGCAAAAGTAAATGAGCCTTGTCGACCTCAATTTCGTCGACTTGGGTGAGGAATTGAGGTCTAATTCGACATCAATCCGGATCGATAAGAAGCAAAAGTACATGAGCCCTGTCGACCTCAATTTCATCGACCAGGGTGAGGAATTGAGGTCTAATTCAACCTCAATCCATGCCGACAGAAACCAAGTCCAACTCAGCATGTCAGCCTCAATCCTTTTTTCGACCTGAGGGCAGGATGATGCCTAATTCGACCTCATTCCAAGTCGACTTGGATAGTAAAAGTCTTCCTATTTTTTAGAAAATGGTATAAAAATCTTTGGAGAATTTAATTCTATGAAAAACAATTCTTATTAAGGAATTAATTATAAAAGGCTCGAGCCCAAAATTAAAAATGAAATTTAGAAAATTTTATTAAGTTAGACAAACAAGTCCAATGCCTGATAGGCACAAACAACGCTTGATAAAACTTTTATGAAAACTCATGAAGTTTTCCCAAAGATTGGGCGGAAAATGATATGTGCAGGAAATAACCATAAGAAAATAATAAATATAATATTTATTATTTCATTTAACCTAGCATGGTCCAAAGGCTTGGACCCCTTGAAACGGACAAAAAATAATAAATCTATGATAAACTGGATTTATATGTCCAGCCCATAAGCTCTGTTAGAGCCCTAGGCTCATTAAGCCTTTATTATTAATTAATTTCATAATTAATTAATAAAGGCTCAATTAAAGGCCTAAAGAGTCCTATGAGGCCCCTTATCTATGGAAGCACTACTAGGAAAACTGCCTACAACATCAGTTGCTAACTGATGTCTGAGGATTTTTTGACCGATGTCTTCGCATGTGATGTTAAAAGTATATACTTTACACATCGGTTTTTGACTGATGTCTAAGCTACACTTAGACAACGTTTTTTTTATAAATACTGATGTCTTTTTCCCCAATTTTTAAATATATTACATGATTTTCTTTTGAATATTACTATATTTTGATGTCTAATCCCCATTAATATATTGCCTTACAAGGTACCAAATAGAAATTATATCGCTTTTATTAAAAAAACTGATGTCTAAGAATGGTATTAACATCAGCCGTAAAAGAGTGTGATGTTAAAACATATATAACACATCACCTTCTACGTGAAACCAATGTTAAAACTCTTTTATAACATCATACCTTAACTACAATCGATGTAAAACACAACTGACTAATCTTTTTGACATCGTTTATATTTATAGAAACGATTTGGTAGGAGTCTTAGCACATCTATTTTTTAACTAAATTCGATGTCTATAGCTATGTTTAACATCCTAGTTATAAAATAAATCGATGTCTATAGTTATGTTTAACATCATTGTTATAAATAATATCGATGTCTATAGTAATGTTTTACATCTCTTTAATATTGTTATCGATTTAGTAGGTTACTTTTGACATCAAGTTTCTTATAAAATCCGATGTCTATAGCTATCTTTAATATCAGTTGTTTTAATAAAGACGATTTACTAGTTTCTTTAAGACATCATGTTTTATCTTGATGTCTGATGTCTATTACAAATTTAACATCAGTTTCTTTAGTTTGAATGATGTAATAGCTTATTTGAGACATCATAGTTAACATTAGTGTCCTGTGTACAATGATATTAGCCAAAATCAATTCAACCAAACTAGTATAGAGAAAGAATTGCTGCTACAAAAAGAAATTCAAACCAAATGCTTTAATTCAAATCAACTGTTGCTGATATATATCATTAATTACCAACAACCAATTCAAAGTAACACATCCACATAAATAAACATATATGGCTAGCTAAAAGTACTTCAATCCAAACAGGATTCCAAAATAACCCGACTCCAAAATAAGTACTGGAACTAGCCAAATGCTTATAGCGACAAAATGACCAACATCCAAAATAAAACCACCCAAGTACTAGAACTAGCCATGAAATTGAGTGAACCAAGTTGTCAAGCTCAAAGATACACATAATTAAAAGATTTACATCATGTCTTCAATATATGCGATGGTATCCAAGCGCACCTCATCCAGTTTTTCCATTGTGTAAGACTTTCGAGTCTTCATCGCCCACTAAAATATAACAAAATAGAAGAAATAAATTATAAATAATGCAACTAACTAAAGAAAACAAATACGAGCATGCAGATTACAGGGCCTAGCTATTTTGACATGAATAAAATTTGTATAATTATCTCGTACCTTGGTAAGAAAAGACATTTCCTTATCAAAAATTATATCCCTCATATATCGCATGACAACATAGCCACATTCACGGCCCCCAGGCTGTTTAGGAGATCCCTATTCCAATTCCAATTATCATATATAAGTCAGTCCAAAAAGAAGGGAAAATTGAACTAGTATTCCAATTTAAAATGAAAACTACTTACTAAAAGATTGACTATTTTAGGGGCTCTTTTTGGCCTTCCAGTCTGAGCATTGTAAGATACCAGTGCACTGTATATCAGAGAATATACAAGTCATAACCAGTTCACTATAAAGTGCATGAATTAAATAGAGTGCACAATACAAATTAAAATTATTAGCATGAATAAATTAAATTACCTTGTTAATGCTTTTTCCAGTTGGGGAAAATGATTCGGATGAGACAAAGGATTCAAAATAGAGGAATAAATAAACTTACATAATATATGGATACACTTCAGGATTGTTTAGAAGCACATGTAGATGCGCCTCATCTCGAGCTTTTTCATCCACTATCTTTATTGTGACAGCGGATAGTGGACCAGAACGCTTTTGCTCCTTCGGAAGACCAGCAGTGCAACTTTGCTTAACAAACTCAGTGCAGAATTCAACCGATTCTTCTCCAAGGTATCTTTCTGCTATACAACCTTCCGGATAGTAACGGTTTCGTACATAACTCTTCAAAACTTTATTGAAGCGTTCAAATGCATACATCCATCTATAAAAAACCGGTCCACATAAACGCAGTTCCCGAACCAAGTGGACTATGAGATGTATCATTACATCGAAAAATGATGCATGAAATATTTATTCAAGTTCACACAAGGTCAATATCACATCTGCCTGCAACTTATCCAGTTTTGAAACATCTACGACTTTGTTGCACAAGGAGTTAAAAAAGAAACACAATCTTATAATTGTGACCCTAACATGTTTTGGAAGAACGGAACGAATTGCAACTGGGAGTAACTGTTGGAGGAGAATGTGGCAGTCATGGGACTTCAGCCCGTACATCTTCATATCAGCCATCGACACACAATTTTTTATATTTGATGCATGTCCGTAGGGAAGTTTCATAAACAAGAATGATGACAACATTTTTTTTTTCTGCCTTAGACAAAGTGAAAGAAGAAGGAGGTAGGTATGTTTTTTCCCTTACTTGTGGAGCTAAATCAGACCTAACACCCATGTCAATCATATCAAGACGAGATGCCACACTATCTTTAGACTTAAATCGCATATTTAGTAATGTGCCAATTAGATTATCGCACACATTCTTCTCAACATGCATAACATCGAGACAGTGACGAACATGGTGAAACTTCCAATATTCTAACTCGAAAAAAACTGACTTCTTCTTCCACGGACATTGCACCTTCTTAGATTTTTTCACTTCCTTCCCAAAAGAAAACTGAATTCTTTCCTGTTGCGCTAATACTTCTTCTCCAGAAAGGGGTGCACGTGCAGTCGCAAACTCTTGTTCTCTGTTAAAAGCGGCTTTTTGCCTCCTATAAGGGTGGTACTGACCTAAATATCGTCTATGACCTTGGTAGCACATTTTCCTACTATGACTCAAATATTTAGCTACGGTATCATCACCACAAACTGGACAACCCAAGTAACCCTTATTGACGCAGCCAGACAAGTTTCCATAAGCGGGGAAGTCATTTATTGTCCACAATAAAATTGCTTTTAATGTGAAATAAGATTTACTATAAGCATCATATACGTTTGGCTCCCCTTCTTCCCAAAGTTTCTTTAAATCATCAATCATCGGTTGTAAATAAACATCTAGGTTATTCCCCGGCTCATGTGGACCAGAAATTAATATTGTTAACATCATAAACTTCCTCTTCATGCACAACCATGGAGGAAGATTATAAGTTACTAATACCACTGGCCAGGTACTATACCTATTGGTTAGCCCATTATTGTGTGGGTTTATACCATCCGCTGATAAAGCTAATCGTATATTTCTTGGTTCATTACCAAAGGCAGGCCACCTGTAGTCAACATTCCTCCAAGAAGGAGAGTCAGCCGGATGCCGCATCTTACCATCTTGTATTCGTTGATTAGCATGCCAACTCATCAATTCAGCAGTAAAAGGTGATCTAAACATTCGTTTAAATCTAGGAATTATCGGAAAATACCACGTAACTTTGGCTGGAATATTAACCCTAACTTTACCATCTTTCCCCAACTTCCAACGAGATAGATGACACTTAGGGCACTCAGATGCATCAACATTTATACCCCTATATAGTATGCAATCGTTCGGACATGAGTGAAATTTGATGTACTCAAGGCCTAAGTTGGACAAAGTTTTCTTTGCTTCATATGCATTAACAGGTAATACATTATCTTTAGGAAGGAAAGACCCAATGGAAGATAGCAGATCAGTGAATGCACTATCGCTAATGGCAAACCTAGCTTTCCAGTTATGTAATTTTAACATTGACTCTAGTTTAGTATAGTCACTGCCCTCAAACAACGGTTTTTGGGCATCATCCACGAACCTCCTGAACTCATACGAATCATTATCATAATCAGCTGACTTATGTGCTACTTCACAAACTTCGACTGTTTCTGCTACATCAACACCAATATTCGAGTCAAACTTTGGGACTGGAACAGGACATGTACTACCAGTAGATGACCTAGCCGTCCTAGAACTATTTTCCCCATGCCAAATCCATTCAAGATATCCCAAACTGAAACCATTTTCATAGATATGACCCCTGATTATTTTTATGGAATACTGTTTAAAATTAGCACATCGTGAACATGGGCAAGGAATTCTCTTAGGATCTTTTGAATTTTCTTCGGCATATATCAAGAATTTTTCAACCCCGATTTCATATTCTAAAGAATCCCTTGCTTTGAAAATCCACGTCTTATCCATATTCGTATAATCAAAAGCAACTACCTACATCATTGAAATTATTTTAAACATCGAAAATCTAACAACAATAAAGTAAATAAAGGCATGCTTATCTATGGTATTATAAGTCAGATAATTATAATTATCATATTATATAATTATAATTATCATATTATATGGTATTAAATTTATGGTGGTTACTATATATACATATTAATTATCAATAAATGTATAAGTCATAAAATAGCATAATATCCTAATAATGCATAAAAGCCTATGATTATATTAGAATATAGGTTACTTTTCTACCGCAAGCAAGCATATAAAAATCAATGAACATTATCAATGATATATAAATATATATATATATATATATATATATATATATATGTAACATATAATATAATCAGTAAGAGGTAGATTAACATAACATATTATTGCAAACTGAATTATTTCTACTTGATGCGAACTTAATTATTAGTTTAATGTAGTTTAAATCAGTAAGAGGCAGAGGCATATAAATATATGGATATATCTAGCTATATCTGAGAAAACTCGACATGAAAAATTAAAAAACCGATACTAGTACATCACATTTCATTACATAGAGAACCTTAATTTGACACATCCACATTCACAATCAAGTATGATGTACATATTATCAATCTATAAGGCAAGAATAGTAACATGTTAATGCGATAAAAACAGAACATCACATACATACATACATATTCTCAAATATTCCAAAATAGGAATTAAAGGCAGTGACATACATACATACATATACATATTATCCAAATAAAAACATAATATCAATTGAAAATAGGGAGAAGTGAATACCTCAAATAGCCAAATTATCCAAATTGAAGCAGCAACAAAATTCTCAAATCCACCCAAGCTTCTACCCAAACTACAGTGACATACATACATATATTAAAAACAATCAGTAGCTGGGGGAAATACTTACAAATATCTATATGTATACACACCAAATAATAAGATAAATATAAAGCATATACACATACATACATACATACATACATACATATAATAGCTGAAAATCACCCTCTAGACCTGTTGAAAGTACTCAAATTAGAAATCGAAAATAAAATTTTGAACTAATTAATAGCTCATAAACTTTCCAAGAAGCTAGGGTTTTGAAACAAAACCCACATGACAACAATTTAATGAATCAACAAACCCATACAAACAGATACTAAACAGAGATGGACAAGATTCAACTAAAAAAGCTCACAAACACACACAAATTCAAATGAACTAGTTAGGTTTGCTTACCAATTGAGCAAATCGAGTGAAGAAATAACAGGACTTGTTAGCTAGGGCTTGTTCTTCGACCAAATCGACATTTTAACTGGGGCTTTTTCTTCGACCAAATTGACCAGTTCGCTAGCTAGGGCTTGTTCTTTGACCAAATCGAGAGTGAGGGAGAGGGAGAGTGATGTGTTAATCGAGTGTGAGTGAGAGGGAGAGTGATGGGTTAATTGAAGAACCCTAGCTTTTGTTAGCTTCGAGAGAGAGAAGACAGCTTCGAGAGGGAGATGGTTTTTGTTAAGGGCGGAAGTGATTTTTGTTAAGGGGGGAAATGAATTTTGTCTAAGGGGGGAATTATTGGGTAATAACCTGGGAGAATTGTTATTAATTGACTCATTTTTTTATTTTTTTCGAACATAACTTTAGACATCGGGCTTTTTACCAAGCGATGTCTTAAATAAGCTTTAACATCGTTATATACAAAAGCGATGTTAAAAAGACCTTTAACATCGGTGATTTTTGCAACCGTTGTTAAAGATGCGATGTTGTATCTAGTTTTTCTAGTAGTGAAGGTTCTAGAAATCCTATCACAAAGATAAGACCTCATCTACAAGAGTCTAGTGATTACTCACATTCCTAGAAGGTTTCAACAATCTTATCACTAGGAGACTTGGCCAACAGATTTTCTAACTCTAATCTAATTCTTAAACTCTCTATGTCTATGTAAAGGGTCAAACCCCTCATTCTTAGAACTACGTCTGGCTTGATTCTCAAACACTCTTGAGATACGTAGGCAATTTACGATGACTTGGTTTAGTCACGAAATGTAAGTACAACCATTAAAGCTTGAAAGTTCTTACCACTAATTAATTACGTATTAATTGCCTCTGATTTTGACCAGTAACAATCGGTATAGTGCTCTTTTTATACAACTGTACATACATAATTTTATATTATACTTAAATTATAGCATATATTTTTTCATTAAAAATAATGTTACAATTCTCCTTCATAATAATAAAATTAATAAATTATCACATTAAATTAAATAATTCAATTATATAAAATAATTTATTATGTTATATATATTATACACACAATTCTATCAACAGTTAATCCTCTTTTATAGAATTGTTCACAGATAATATTATTTTATATTTAAATTATAAAATATAATTTCTATTTTAGGAATAATATTATAATATAATTTTTGTCTAATATAGTAGTATTAACATTTAACTCAACTTAATCACATTTTTTTAAGTTATTTAAAATACAACTTGTTAATCATATCTCATAAATATAAAAATAAAAATTAATATATCATAATAATATATAAATAACATATATAAAATTAATAATAAAATAAATTACTATATTAAATTAAATAATCATATAAAGTAATTAATATATAATTTATTAACGTAACTCATGCTTTGCACGTGTTATAGTATAGTCTCTTGTGTCCCACTCAATTTCAAATACATTTTTTAAATTAAATTTTAATTAAAATATAGAGTTGTACTCATCTATACTATCTATATTATTATATCTTATATATAATTCGAGTAAACAGGTTAATGTGGTATGTGGTAGTGGTCGCCACTTCTAAAAAATAGGAAATTTTTGTGAATAGAATAACATATTTAAATTAGGGGAAGGAGATAAGGAGAGGGTTGTTAAGAGTTTCATTCCATTTTCTATATAATATATATAACAAAAATATTTTATTGCATTAGTATATATCTATAAAGAAGTAGTAGTATTAATTAAAAAAATTATGTTATAATTATTAATATGGTTAATAAAAAATATTATTTTCACAGTTAATATTAAATAAAACTAAATATAGTAAAATTTAAAATAAAAATTTTAATATATGAAATAAATTATTATTAAATCATACTAAATATACATTTTAAATATTTAAAAAGTGACCCGTGCATTGCACGGGATTTAAGCGAGTATATGGTATACAATTAAAGGACAATCCGACCGATTTGGAGTAGACTACATCTATGGCTCAGGCAGATTGTTAGATCCTAGACCCCATCCTGAACCAAGCTTATGGACCAACTCTTAGAGGTAATATTAATGTATAAATGCTGGTCTAATTATTATATATATATATATATATATATATATATATATATATATATATATATATATATTTATGGGACATGTGAATATCATTTCTTTCCTCATTACTTATTTCTATGTTTATGTTTTAGACCTACAAATTCACAAAGTTCTTTGTGAAATGATATGTTTAGACCTATTTGTAATAATGAGATGACAACTTAACTCAAATAAGAAAGTGAAGTAAATAATAAATATGATAACATGAATCAAGACGAAGAATGTCAACTAGACACGAAGAATCCCAGTATCAGAAGTATTTTGATGAGTTTGCTACTCAATACTGGAAGAAGTTCATTAATATGTTCAAGTATCAGTGAAAAATAAAGAAGTAATATTTCATAAGAGTTCAGAAGATTTTAAGTGGCTATTATATGAAGATTCCAGAAGAAGAAAACAAAAGAGAAAAGACAGTAAAGCAAAAGAAGGACAAAAGACCATAACTTTTAAACTCAAAAGGTGGAGAATATTTAATTTAGTATGACACAAATGAACCAGACAGTACATTTGTGTGTCAACTAATTAATAAATAATCATTATCGAGCTTAAGTGATATTATGACAGATGACATTGTGAAGACAAAGTTTATTTCACACACCTGCAAAGCCATAGAAAACTGTGGTGGAGCCTTCTGCTTCCGAGCTTCATGCATCACTAGTAAATGTAGAGATGCAGCCCACTCACTCTCAATCTCTTTTCCTTCTACTCCAAAAATTTCTCATTTCATTTCTTCATAAAAATATTTTTATAGACAATCAAACATTCTCAGATTCTCCTTCATTGTAACTCAAGGAGAAGCCAACACTCTCTCATGTTTCTCAAAATGAGGGTAACATCTTGGAAGAACAGAATCACATCTTGGAGGAACGAGACACTGTTTCAAAAATTGTATCCGAAACTTTCCAAACTCAATCTACAACTATTCCTCAATCGATGGATACTCAATCAACTGATATTCATCATCCATCGATTGATGCTCCACAGAAAAATACTCATCCATTGATGGATACTCCTGATCCATCGACCAATGCTAACATATCTATTGATGATGCAAACATATTAGTTCATTGGAGTGAGGGTGTGGAGAGGCATGATTACAACTTGGAAAAAAGGTGAGAATGTGACTGAGAAGCTCCTCACTTCTTCAGGGGAGGTAAAAGAAGAGAATACACAAGCAAATGAACATAAAATGAGTGAGGGAGAGGTGAGATCCTAGGGTGAGACCCTGATGCAAAATAGAGAGAATGAGAGTGCACAGGTACCTGATGAATCCAATATTGAGAAGCTAGCTCAAGAATTAATTACAGATCTAGGCATAGAGTTAGGGGGAGTTGGATAAGAAGGAGGTGTGGAAGAAGCTATACAAACATATGAAGTTTAAGAAACTGTGGTTGTGGATGGTGGAGTTGTAGTGGAAGATGAAGTTGATGTGAATTTAGATGTTGATACATTTCAACATCAGGAGGCAGCATATCAAGTATTAGCATCTACATCACATACTGATGCTAGAAGGATGTTAGGGTTGTGTTACGGATCAAAAACGAGGTGTTTTTAATACGTAATTAATGCTAGGGTTTGGGGGAGCTTCGAGCTTTAATGGCTGCACTAACGTTTCGTGACTAACTCGGGTCCTCGTTAACTGCCTACGTATCTCTGTTGTGTTTAGAGAATCAAGCCAAAATGTAGTTCTAATGTTGAGGGGTTAGGCCCTTTATATAGGCGTATGAGGGCCTTGGAATCATATTAGAGTTAGGAGACTTGGGGGTCAAGTCTCCTAGTGATGTAAGGTTGTTGTAACCTCCAAGGAATGAGAGTCCTTGTTGGAGTCTAGCATGTGAGGTTTATCTTCAAGATTGGGCTTCTAGAGCCTTCCACAGATGAGGGGTCTCGTAGAACTCTTCCCACGTTTGGGTTTCTAGATCCTTCTAGGATGAAGGCCTTCAATCAGGCTTCTTGGGCCTTTACTGAGCCTTTATTAATTAATTACAAAATTAATTAATAACAAAGGCTTAATGGGCTTATGGCTTCAACAGAGCTTTGTGGGCTGGACTTACAAATCCAGTTGATCCTAGGATTTATTTTCCTAGTTCGTTTTGAGGGCCCAAGCCTTTGGACCATAACAGGTCTAATTAATGAAATAATAAATGCTATATTTATTATTTCCTCAGGGTTATTTTTTTACCCATATCATTTGCCCCCCAACTTTTGGGAAAACTTTGTGAGTTTTCGTAAAAGTTTTACAAAGGGTTTTCAGTGTCTTATTGGGCTTTGAACTCATTTTAGTCAATTTTATCTCGACTTTTTGGGCTCAGGCCTTCTATTATTAATTTTTTTAGAGAATTAATAAATCGGTCCCCAACGGACTTTTATTCGTAGCTAATTTGCCAAATAAGGTTATCGCATTTCTGCCCCAAATCGACTAGGATTGAGGTCGAAAATCGACCTCAAAAACCCTCGAGGTCGAATTGATGCCCTGAGGTCGATTTCGATCTCAGTTCAGGTCGAATAAGGTCTTAAAGCCCTTCGAGGTCGAAACCTGTATCTGAGGTCGATTTCGACTTCGATTGAAGTCGATTAGGGCCTCAAAAATCCTTGAAGTCGAAACATTGTACCGAGGTCGATTTCGACTTCGATTGAGGTCGAATTAGGCCTCAAATATCCTTGAGGTCGAAATACCTGGGGGCCTCAAGGCTTTGTAATTTTCGACTAGGAAGGAAGTCGAATTAGACCTCAAAATTCTTTGAGGCCGAAATCTCTGAGGGCCTCATGACTTTATCTTCGTTTCGACCTCGATTGAGGTCGTACTATACTTAAAATGTACATCCATGTCGATTAGCAATTGAGGTCGATTGGCCTCAAGGCTTTGGCTTCACTTTGACCTTAATTGAGGTCGAATTTCATGATTTTGTATCACCCACAAGTGTTTCTGTATTTTTCCCAAATATTTTGGGGATCATATGCTGCTCACAAGTATTTTTCATAATATTCCTAATAATTTTAGAAATTTTTATGTACCCACGGGTATTTTTTGTAATTTTTCCTAATAATTTAGGAATTTTTGTGTACTCACGGGTATTTTTCCTAATATTTTAGGAATTTTTATGTACTCACAGGTATTTTTCGTAATATTCCTAATAATTTTAGAAATTTTTAGGTACCCGTGAGTATTTTACTTAATTATCCTTAATAACTTAGGAATTTTTTATGTACCCACGGGTATTTTTCTTAATTATCCCTAATAATTTAGGAATTTTTTATGTACCCACGGGTATTTTTCTCAATTATTCCTAATAATTTAGGAATTTTTTATGTACCCACGGGTATTTTTCTTAATTATTCCTAATAATTTAAGGATTTTTATGTACCCGCGGGTATTTTTCTCAATTTTTCCTAATAATTTAGGAATTTTTATGTACCCACGGGTATTTTTCTTTATTCCTAATAATTTAGGAATTTTTTATGTACCCACGGGTATTTTTCTCAATTATTCCTAATAATTTAGGAATTTTTTATGTACCCACAGGTATTTTTCTTAATTATTCCTAATTATTTAGGAATTTTTTATATACCCACGGGTATTTTTCCTAATTATTCCTAAAAATTTAGGAATTTTTTATGTACCCACGGGTATTTTTCTCAATTATTCCTAATAATTTAGGAATTTTTATGTACCCATGGGTATTTTTCTGAATTATTCCTAATAATTTAGGAATTTTTATGTACCCACGGGTATTTTTCTGAATTATTCCTAATAATTTAGGAATTTTTATGTACCCACGGGTATTTTTCTTAATAATTCCTAATAATTTAGGAATTTTTTATGTACCCACGGGTATTTTTCTCAATTATTCCTAATAATTCAGGAATTTTTTATGTACCGACGAGTATTTTTCTTAATTATTCCTAATAATTTAAGAATTTTTTATATAAATTTTCAAACTTCAGGGAAGTATTCGTCAGTTTCCAAACTTCAGGGGGATAATTGTAAGTTTCCAAACTTACGAAAAGGTCACCCAGGTTTCGCACAATTTACGATTATCCCCCTGAAGTTCGGAAACTTATGATTATCCCCCTGAAGTTTAAAAATTTACGATTATCCCCCTGAAGTTTGGAAACTTACGATTATCCCCCTGAAGTTTGGAAATTTACGATTATCCCCCTGAAGTTTGGAAACTTACAATTATCCCCCTGAAGTTTGAAACTGACGAATACTTCCCTGAAGTTTGAAAATTTATATAAAAAATTCCTAAATTATTAGGAATAATTAAGAAAAATACCCGTCGGTACATAAAAAATTCCTGAATTATTAGGAATAATTTAGGAATTTTTATGTACCCACGGGTATTTTTCTTAATAATTCCTAATAATTTAGGAATTTTTTATGTAACTTCAGGGGGATAATCGTAAGTTTCCAAACTTCAGGGGGATAATCGTAAATTTTTAAACTTCAGGGGGATAATCATAAGTTTCCGAACTTCAGGGGGATAATCGTAAATTGTGCGAAACCTGGGTGACCTTTTCGTAATTTGGCCACCCAAATTTCTTTCTCTCTCCACCGACGTCATTTGAAGTCGAAGTAATTGACATTTTCTCCTCCAGCTCGAAATATTTTGAGCCCGATGGTTTCGAGCTGGTTTGAACTCGAATTTTTTTTTTTCCTGTTTTTTCTTCTTTTCAAATATCATTAATAAATAATAATATTTATTTTGAAATAATTGGATTTCAAATTTGGAGGTGTCCCACTCGGATAAAATGAGGTGTCCCACTAGGATAAAATTATATTCGAATAAAGTCCAACCCGGATTTTATTATTATTAATAAATAATAATTTTTATTTCTACCCAATTAATTTTTGGATAAATATTTTCTTGACTCAGAGGTGTCCTACTCGGATAAAATGAGGCGTCCCACTCGGATAAAATTTCATTCGAATAAAGTCCAACCCGGATTTTATTAATAATAATAATTTATATTTTTATATTTTCGTAGACCTGGATTGAGAGGTCTCAAACCTCGTTTGAGTGACTTGAGGGGTCTCAAACTTCACTTGACTGACTTGAGGGGTTTCAAACCTTGTTTGAGCTGTAGGTCAAATAGACTCGGATTGAGGTCTAACAAACCTCAATTTCAAGCCCAGGTCGAATTTGACTTCCAAGGGGCTGGATTGAGGTCGATGAGCCCTACAGGGTTTGACCTCCCGTCGACCTGGATTGAGGTCGAACAAAGACCCAATTCTCTGCCCAAGTCGAATTTGACTTTCAAGGGGCTGGATTGAGGTCGATGAGCCCTACAGGGTTTGACCTCCCGTCGACCTGGATTGAGGTCGAACAGGACTCCAAAAATGTCTGGAGTCGAAATCTGCGATTGAGGTCGAATTCGACTCCGATTGGAGTCGATTTAGTGTTCCAAACCAGCTTGAAGTCGAATTTCTAGTTTGAGGTCGATTTCGACTTTATTTGAAGTCGAACTAGACTTCAAAATCCCTTGGAGTCGAAGTCCTTGACTGAGGTCGACTTCGACTTCGATTGAAGTCGATTTAGGCTTCAAAAATCCTTGGAGTCGAGCTTGTTGAGGGCCTCATGGCTTTGTTACTTCCGACTAAGTTTGAAGTCGAATTAGACTTCAAATAGACTTGAAGTCGAAATTATCCTGGGACCTCATGGCTTGTCACTTTCGACTAGGCTTGAAGTCGAATTAGACCTCAAAACTCTTTGAGGTCGAAGTTATTGAGGGCTTCATGGCTTTGAACTATTCGACTAGGAATGAAGTCGACTCAAACCTCGTTTGAGTGACTTGAGGGGTTTCAAACCTTACTTGACAGACTTGAAGGGTTTCAAACCTCGTCTGACTGACTTGAGGGGTTTCAAACCTCATTTGAGCTATAAGTCAAATAGACCTGGATTGAGGTCTAATAAACCTCAATTTCAAGCCCAGGTCGAATTTGGCTTCCAAGGGGCTGAATTGAGGTCGATGTGTCCTTCAAGGTTTGACCTCCCATAGACCTGGACCGAGGTCAATGAGCCCTACAGGGTTCGACACTGAGATTGTTTTCGACCTCGTTTGGAGTCGAATTAGGCCTCAAAATCCTTTGAGGTCGAAATGTCTTGGGGCTTCATGGCTCTATAATCTTCGACTTGGAATGAGGTCGATGAGCCCTACAGGGTTTGACCTCCCATCGACCTGGACCGAGGTCGATGAGCCCTACAGGGTTTGACCTCCCATCGACTTGGAATGAGGTCGAACTGTGCTTCCAAGGGGCTGGTCTGTCAAGACCTCAATGTCGTGTGCCTAAGAGTATAGAAGTAGCTTTTCCGTTTACTACTCGTGTTGGCCATGCATGGCTTTTATCTTTTATTCTCGTACCTTTAACCCCTTCAGTACTCGGCACTTTTATTACGTTCATGCATTCTCTTTTGCATTTTTACGTTATGTGCATTGGTACAAAGTTGTTTTCGGGTTTAATAATAACATAACAAGAGAGTTCAAGGATGCTAAATAAACTTTTATTAAAATATCTTGAAGTATATCTTCAAGTCAAAGAGGGTTCCACCCTTACATAATAACAAGTTATTTTCCACTTGGGGTAACAACTTCTTGGTTCCTAGTGGTTCCATAGAACCTTATTTCTACTTAATAATCCTTCTAAATATAACTCTTGAAGGAGTTGTCTACTACTTTCATGTATCCGCACCTTCGATCGGGAGTACTTGCCCCCCGACTCCGTCGGACCTTAACGAGGCTACATAACATCTCCTTGCCATCTTCTGGTCTCCTTTCTCCTCACCAACTCCATTCCTAGTTGGAAATTTAAGCTTGAGGTGGTAAGTTGAGGCAACAGCCTTGAACGCATGTATCCCTGTTCGTCCGAGGATCCCATTATAAGAGGACACAGCCTTGATCACGAGGAAGTTCAACACTTGAGTGGACTCATGGGGCTCCTGCCCTATAGTCACAGGCAATCGAATTGTTCCCTCTACCTTAGACTCGACTCCATTGAACCCGTATATAGGCATGTCAGAGGGAGTCAATTGAGGGTCGGTGTACCCCATTTTAAGATATGCATCATGAAACAGGATGTCTACTGAAGCTCCACTATCCACCAGGATTCGTTTCACCGAAGAGTTGCCTATCACAGGTATTATGACCAACGGGTCGTCATGGGGGAAGTTCACCCCTTTCAAATCAGAATCATCAAAAGAAATTGATATCTCGCTCCTTGCACTCTTTGGTGCTTCCCCCATAAGTTGTAGAACTTGCCGGGCATAAGCCTTTCTCGAGTTACTTGAAGTCCCGGCCGCTGTTGGACCTCCAGAGATCACGTTTATTACTGGGCCTCGAGGCTGTATCTTCTTATCACGGTCATCATAATCCCTTCGTTGTTCATTATAGTGTCGATTATCATTGTTGTTTCTATCATCTTCTTTGATAAACTTTCTGAGTTTTCCCCTTCTGATCAAGAATTCAATCTCATCTTTCAACTGTCTACAATTATCTGTGTCATGTCCAACATCCTTGTGAAACTTGCAATACAAATTCGGATTCCTCTTCTTAGGATCAGTCCTTAGTGGCTTCGGCCATTGAAGTTCTCTATCTTTCTCAATGTCCAACAGGATCTCACTTCTTGGCGAGTTTAGCCTTGCATACTCAGTGAACCTAGGCCCTTGGCCAACCGTTCTCGAGGTATAGTCAGAGTCTTTGTTGGTTCTAGGAGACTTATCCTCAACATCATACTCATCCTCGACATCATACTGATCTTGCTTACGCTTTTTGCTACCCCACTCGTTTCTGAACGAGTTGGTAGTCTTCTTCAAGCTTTCCTCAGCCTTGATATATTTTCCTGCTCTCTCTTGGAGCTCATTCATACTTTCTGGAGCCCTCTTGGCTAAAGACCTCCTGAAGTTCTCATCTGAGGTTCCTTGTTGTAGGGCTATCATAGCTACATTCTGGTCTAGATCAGGGACCTTCAAGGCCTCCTTCGTGAATCTGTTCATATAGTCCCTCAGGGATTCATTCTTTCCCTGATACATATTCATTAGCGAAGCTGAGCTCTTCTCATGAGTCTTGCTGCTGATAAACTGACCAACAAAGGCCCTGCTTAGATCTTTGAATGACCCAACAGAGTTAGGGGGTAGGCGACTAAACCACCTTTGAGCCATACCACTCAGGGTTTGAGGGAACGCCCTACACTTAATAACGTCATTGACGGGCTGCAGCAGCAGTGCATTAGTGAACGTGAGAACATGATTTGAGGGATCCCCCGTTCCATCATAGGCCTTGATTGTAGGCATCTTAAACTTCCTTGATATCTTCTCATTCATAATATTCTCTGTGAAAGGAGGTGTGGGATCATCAGGATCTCCAAGTGACAATAAGTCTTGGGGGTCAGCCCTAACATGACTTGTCTTTGTTCGCCTCCTTGCCGGGGGCTCATCTTGATCTATCACAGATGCATTCCTTGCTGATCCTCCAACCCCCTCAGCTCTCGGGCGTTGCTGCCTTGCTAGCTCCCTTTCCAGGTCTTTCCTTAGTCGTTGAGCTTCAGCCTCATAAGCTCGTATCCTCTCTTGTAGGTTTGTGGAGTTAGTGTTTTGAGGCCCTCGGGGCTGGGTACTTCTCCCTCCAAGGGGCTCCTTACTAGGTCGTCTCCTCCTAGGATTAACGTCCTCATCAGTTGTTCCATCATCAGTAGAGTAGGGTCCAGAAAAACCTTGATTCCCCTGACGTGAGCCATGTGGGGGCAGCAGCCCTTGCTCATAAGAGGGCTCGTAGTTAAGTGGAAGCCCATATCGAGGGTTTCTAGGCAACACTGTAGTGGAGACCTGCAATGGGAGAGGAGCAACAAAAGTAGTATTGAGGGGTGGAATTACCTGGAGTGGAGGGACAGAGGCATGGATTGACATGTCAGGATCGGAAGGTTGAACGACTATGCTTAAGGGTCCCGTACGATGGGTACTTATTTCAGGGCCCTCAACGGAGGTGGTTGGGACAACAGCTCCTTGTTCCTGAGTTACGATAAGAGGAACGTTGGTGTCAACAGTGGTGTCAGGGATCTCTCCTTCGAGGGTGCTCGCGGTACTTCGTGTTCTTGCCATGGTTGTTATTCGTTTCCCACAGACGGCGCCAAATGTTACGGATCAAAAACGAGGTGTTTTTAATACGTAATTAATGCTAGGGTTTGGGGGAGCTTCGAGCTTTAATGGCTGCACTAACGTTTCGTGACTAACTCGGGTCCTCGTTAACTGCCTACGTATCTCTGTTGTGTTTAGAGAATCAAGCCAAAACGTAGTTCTAATGTTGAGGGGTTAGGCCCTTTATATAGGCGTATGAGGGCCTTGGAATCAGATTAGAGTTAGGAGACTTGGGGGTCAAGTCTCCTAGTGATGTAAGGTTGTTGTAACCTCCAAGGAATGAGAGTCCTTGTTGGAGTCTAGCATGTGAGGTTTATCTTCAAGATTGGGCTTCTAGAGCCTTCCACAGATGAGGGGTCTCGTAGAACTCTTCCCACGTTTGGGTTTCTAGATCCTTCTAGGATGAAGGCCTTCAATCAGGCTTCTTGGGCCTTTACTGAGCCTTTATTAATTAATTACAAAATTAATTAATAACAAAGGCTTAATGGGCTTATGGCTTCAACAGAGCTTTGTGGGCTGGACTTACAAATCCAGTTGATCCTAGGATTTATTTTCCTAGTTCGTTTTGAGGGCCCAAGCCTTTGGACCATAACAGGTCTAATTAATGAAATAATAAATGCTATATTTATTATTTCCTCAGGGTTATTTTTTTACCCATATCAGGTTGGTACATATAGAAGCCAGAAAAAGGAATTATAAGAAGAGTGTTGATGGTGTTCAAGATACTTCATACATCATTCCTGAATAACTAGAAGCAGATTCTGAAGATGATGAGAGAGATCCTTGTATTAGTGAAGAAACCACTTGTTTTGGAGATGCGGAAGATGCCATTGTTGGCCACTACAGAAGAGCTATGATGTAAACTGATCCTGAGGATCCCACATAAAAAAATTTCTCAGCTTCTATAAGGATAATCTCATGATAGCCAAATAGCAAATCATAGCATTAAAGAACAGTGCAAAGACAATGGGTGATGGCATTGAGAAGGTTAAAAATGATCTTGAAATGAGGCTAGATGAGATAATCAAGACATCAGCAATGCATAACTTAGAGGTCAGACTAAGGAAAAAAATCTATTGTTGAAGACTCTATCAAGGCACTTGAAATGAGGATGTCTAAAATTGAAGAAAACATGAAACTGATTCTGTAAAATCAAATCACTCAAGCCAATCTATTGGAGAAATTACTACTTACTACTGCAGTTTTTCATGCAGTGGTTGATGCTAATAAAAGGGGGAGAAGTCAGGAGATAGTGAAGGCAAGACATGTGGTGGAGGTGAGAGCAGCAAGAGGGTAATGCAGAAAACATATAATGATATCAAGAAAAGGAAAAATGAGGAATCATCTCAAGGGAATGATCTAAGGAAGCCTAAGCTACCAACTGAAAAGGAACAAGATGGTGGAAAAATCAAATTGGTTGGTTTCGCAGCCATTGAAACCTCGGAAGGCAGAAAGGGAAAGAGAAACTCAAGCCCAAGTGGCTAGAGAGAATAAAGTTGTGGAAGAAATGAAGAAGGGGACAAAAAAAATTTTCACATTTCTCTCACAAGGAGCTGGATCAACAAATAGGTAGCCTGAGAAAGAAATTATCTCAGAATAAATTTCACTAAAAGAGATGGAAAAGCTTTGATGGAACTAGAAGAGGAAAGAAGACTCATCAAGCAATCAAAAGAAGGTCAGTAACAGAAACTAATGAGTGGTGTTATTAAATTGGCCATTCTAACCAAGGAGGAATAAATGAAGATGAATGAAAATTTAGCAGCTCAATTAGCCATAGAGACTGATATTGAATTCTATAGGGAGGGACAACAAAATAAGGCTAAAAGGACTTAACAAAGAAGTATAAAGTCAGCAGGTCACAAGCCTAAAAGAGATAAGAAAAAGAATCAAGGAGAAACCAAGGAAACTACTCAAGAAGGAAAAATTGAATTGTAGTCATATGATTTCCAATTCAAGTCAGAAATCAAGACTGAGGGAGTCATTGCCTGCATAGTACATCCAGCTACCTCTTCATCATCAGAATGTAACAAATTGGAGTATGAAGATGGCAATGAAAGTGTTTATCCATTGAAGAAAGTTATGGAGCAGGATTACTTTACAATCAAGAAGATTGTAACTCTCATTAACATAAAGTTTCCCTTTTCAAGTACTGTGTCATATAAGAAGATGCAACAAATTTCAAAGCTAAGAAGAGATGTTACATTGTTAATGGAGAAGAAGCCACTAAAGATGTGGAATCCTGAAAACAAGAAGGTGATGATAGAGCCATTCTACATGATGATCTATAAGGATAGGGATGAAATCACAAGGTATTTGGATGGTGAAATATTTGGGAGTCTTACCAAATATTGAGTTAAATTTCCTGGCTAGGTAACTCTCAACAACAAACGAAGATGAAAATTCGCTCAGGAAAATATTCATCAATCAAATGAAGATGAATGAAGACAAAAAGAAGAAGTAGAAGACTTAAACATCTAAAGATCTAAGGACATGTCAATTCAACCAATATATCTCATATGGTACTCCTAAAATTCTTACTTATTTTTAATTATCTTAGTTACTTATGATTCTAATTTCTCTGCATATGTTTAGAGTTTTGTTATCATCAACCTGATTTATGTCTGAAATGTTTACAAACATAAATTGATGGAGATTGTTAGGAATTATACACTTTGATGATAATATAACCATTAGAAATTATAAGTTAGCAAACTTACTTGTAATTGATCAATGAATATGTGTTCTATAAATATCCATTGACCAGGAAGTCATTATCAGTTGAAGTGTTCAATACATCAACTGAAGGTTGGTGTTTTAGAAACAATGTTATTTCATGTCTGTTATTCATTGTTAGTCCAATGATCAATGGGGTAAAATATCCAAGAGTCGATGGATATCTGAGTCAACAGATATCTGTTCATTAACTGATGTAAGTCTAAACTGTTGAATTATAATTATTTAAAGACATAAATTTTTGCAAATGATGGATGATCAATAGAAAAATAAAGGCTCAATATATATTCAAAGGATCGATGGATATTGAATAGAAAGACTATCAACGGATGCCGAAGACCCATCGATTGATAAACATCAAATATCAATCGATGGATAACAATTATCAATCGACGGATAAATGGCCATTGAAAATTCACCAAGATCAAATCAGGATGCTTTCCAGACATGAGATAACATTAGAAAATATTCAAATTTGTCTTGACTGTGAAGACTCAGATAGGACTTATCTTCATGAGAGAATGCAAGACAAAAACATTCCCCAAATTGTTCAATGCAAAAGAGAAAGACAGAAACTTCAGTTTTCTAGTTTAAGATATTGTTGTTTTACTTGTTGACTAGAAAATTATAAAAAGCACTTTGGTAATATATAAACCAAGTGTTGTAGCAAAGTTGAAAAGAGTTAGATACATAGTTTTATTTTCAAAGTGTAAGTTCTTCAGAGCTTCCAAGCAAATCTACAAGGACAATTTACACTTCAACTTTGTAAAAGGAGCTGGGTTTTAGATCTAGATTTATCAGAGAAAAAACACTTTGGTGGATACAGTCAATCCACCAGTAATTTTTAATATGTGTTTTAATTTCTTTTGTTTCTTTCTGTGTTCAAATTTCATATTGCAAGAAAATTTCAAGTTAGTGAAATTGTATTCAACCCCCCTTCTACAGTTTATGTAGTAATCTTTGGAATAACAATTTGTGAGATGCAGAAGGTGATGATTGAGATGATTAAGTACATGGTCTTAGTTCTCCATTATTGTCTCCACATTTAGCTCCAGAATCTTAAGCTGTCATGATGCCAAGTCCAGGGAACCAGCTGCAAAGGATGGATCTTCCCAGAGTCTTGATGCCATATTTGGTGATTAAAGGGGAGTAATAGTTCAGTAGTACTGAGTTTGGGACTGGCTTAGAAATTTTAAGAACTTTTAATGAACTGGTTATTATTATCATTTGCTAAGTATGTGAAATTACTTAACTTATTTGGCTTTAATTGGTTTGTGCGTAAGCTGTTGGAATAATTATTTTTGTGCTTGAATACTGTGCTCAGGGTTGAGCTTAATCCGGATATTTACTTTTGATGGACATTTTGCTTAATTTAAGTAGCAAACTGTTTTTACATCTTTTATAATTTGTGGGCATGAATTACTTACAATATTCCTGCTAGAAAATATTTTTGTACTAATTCCTTATGCAGGTTGTTCTTAGATTTAGGGAAAGTTAAAATCATCAAATAGGGGAATCTTACCACAAACATCATGAAAAAGAATAAACATTTGCTTATTCAAAAAAATTTACAACTGTTTATTTTTTATTACCAAAAAAAAAATACAAAACAATGAGGAGACAGTTTTAAAACCATAAATTCTAATCGTACTATAATTTACTTTGTTATTGAAGTCCGACGCATATTCAAAAACTCATAATCTAATTTTAATTTCTAATTTCTAACAAATTAATTTTAATCCTTCTTATTATTAATAATCTATTTTATTATTAAAAAAATACGCGTTAGTCTATAACATTTGTTCACCCCTGTATTATCTAATTATTATACAGAGAATCACTAGATAATGAGTGCATTTACAATTTAGGTTAACAATTATTTAGAAATCGAAAATTTATAATTTAGGTTAATAATTATTTAGAAATCGAAAAAGTACTTGACTCGAGTTCTTATATTTCTTCTGGACCGATTTATCTATAGTAATATTTAATTTTTGATTTTTCAAATAAAATAACTATGAACCTCAATAAATTTTATGATCACTTAATTATCAACATATTATTATTATTTTTAAATATAATATATTAATATTTAGATTTCACAAGAATTTTTGTCATTGTTCATTTATTACTTAAAACTTTTATTACATGAAAATGTTATTAAATAATGGTTGTTTTGAATTTTTGTATACTTTACATGAAAAAAAATATAATTATATTTAATATTAAATTAAATTATATATTAAATAAAAATGTGTAATATAATTTTTCATTTAATGTAGAAATTAAATTTAAATGAAATTATAATTTTTATTCATCTTAACCTGCATGATAAAAATTGAACCAAGGAATCGAGAAAGTATTGAACTTAAAAAGTATGAGCCAGCTTAGACTTCGACTTTCAATCAATCGCCAATATAAATATATTTAACTCAGTTTACTAGATTTAAACCTTTGACTCGAGTTCTTATAATTCTTCTAAACCGATTCATCTATAGTAATATTTAATATATAATTTTAAAAATGAAATAATTATGAACCTCAATAAATTTTTATAATCACAAAAATATCTATATAATATTATTCTTACTAATATAAAAAATTAATTGATTAAATGAAGTTGACTGCCCGGACAAAATTTAAAAGCCCAACTTTCGGAAATATTATTATATAATTAATAATTTGATGTTTTGTATATTAAAATTTTTGATCAAAACATATGAATACTGATATATATATATATATATATATATATATATATATATAGGGAGAGGTTCAAGGGAGAACCCTCCATAGCGAGAGAACCAGAGACCGTATATATCCACCGTATATATATATATATATATATATATATATATATATATATATATGTTAATAGTGTTTGGTTGTGTTACGGATTAAAAACTTGGTGGTCTTTAATGTGTAATTAATGCTAGGGTTTGGGGGAATTTTGAGTTTTAATGGCTGCACTACGTTTTATGACTATCTCACGTCCTCCTTAATTGCCTACGTATCTCAATATGTATGAGAATCAAGTCAATAACGTTGTTTTAATGTTGAGGAGTTGGGCCTTTAGTATAGTCGCACGAGGGCCTTGGAGTTAGATTATGGTTAGGACACTTGACCTCTAGTGAAGTAAAGTTGTTGTAACCTCCCAAGAACGAGGATTCTCATTGGACTTTTCTCACGCCAAGGTTTCTAAATCCTTCTAGGATAAGGGCCTTCAACAGGTTTCTAGGGCCTTTAGTAAGCCTCTATTAACAAATTATGAAATTAATTAATAACAAAGGTTTAACGGGCATATGGTTTTAACAGAGCTTGTGGGTTGAACTTACAAATCCAATTGATCCTTGAATTACAAATCTAGTTGATCCTAGGATTTATTTTCCTTGTTTGTTTCAAGGACCCAAGCCTTTAAACCATGCTAGGTCTAATAATTGAAATAATAAATGCTATTTTTATTATTTCCTTAGGATTGTTTTTTACCCATATAATTTGCCCCCCAACTTTGGGAAAAATTTCATGAGTTTTCGTAAAAGTTTCACAAAGGGTTTTCAGTGCCTTATCGGGATTTTAACTCATTTCAGTCAATTTTATCAGGACTTTTTATTACTAATTCTCTTTAAAAGAATTAATATTATTTAAATTGGCCCCTCAAGAACTTTATTTTTAGAAATTTATAAAGGAGAAATTTTTGTGGGCCTAGCCAATTCGACCTAGAATTAAATCGAATTGGGGCTCATTTCCACCCCAAGTCGATTCTGAGATTGAGCCCCTCATCGACCAGGGTCGAGGTCGAATAGGGCCTCAAATCTTCTCCCAGGTCGATTCTTAGGATTGAGGTCAACATGTTCAATTCCTTAATTCCATCGACCTGGAATGAGGACAAATTAGACCTCAATTCCCTATCCAGGTCGATGGGATTTGAGGTCGAACAGGCCTTCTCGGCTTATTTCCCTGTCGAACTAGACTTCGTTTTTGCATCCAGGTCGATATTAAATTGAAGTCAATTATCGACCTCATTTGAAGTCGATAAAAAATTCATTTCTTTCATTCCAATCGAGGTTGATGTATGTGTTGGCTTGAAAGTCTATCGACCTAATTCGAAGTCGAATTAGACCTCATTTTATCGTCATGGTCGATGCCTTTTAGGGCCACATGGACTTGTAACTTTTGACTTAGAATAATATCGAATTAACATTCATTTCACTTCACAGGTCAAAATGTTTTGGAGCCTCATGGATTTGTAATTTTCGACTTGAAATGAGGTTGAACTAACACTCATGTCACCTCCCAGGAAGAAATATTTTGGGGCCTCATGGCTTTGTAATTTTTAACTTGAAATGAGGTTGAATTAACACTCATTTCGCCTCCCAAGTGGAAATGTTTTGGGGCCTCATGGCTTTGTTTTTTTGACTTGGAATGAGGTCGAACTTAAAGGGTTTCGAGGCACAAACGCAGCGGAATAAATGCGAAAAATAAATCAAAATAGCGAAACCCTCCGCAAGATCCATGCGAAAACAAAAGATTTAATTCGGAGATAAAGAATAAATACCTTTATAAGCTTTAACAATTCATTAATGGAAGATTAATGGAGGTCCAAAGCTTATTTAATCACCACGTATCCCGCTCTCGCGATCTACGCTCTACGGTATCCACACGAACACTTTTCATGAAGGATTGATGTGTACTAGCACCCGAAAACTGCTTCTCTCGGTCTTCCTCTTTTCTTAAAACGGCTAAGGTTTTAGTAAAAATATGTCTCTCTCTTATTAAATCAGCCATAAAGATATTATATAGAGAGGGGAATAAGTTTTCTAATTATAATCCAATTATAATTAATACTAATCCAAAATTCTAAATTATTTAATTAAGTCTCACTTAATTAATTTATTATTAATTTTGGAATTAGTTTAAATAATTCATTTATTCTATTTATATAATTAATTAAGTCATACTTAATTAATATCATAAATGAAATAAATTACTTATTTAATTTAAATTCATAATTTAAATTATTTCTCCTTCAAGCGTTCTTTGTGTGTGACCCTGTAGGTTATTATTACGTTGACAACAATTTTAATATCTAATTAAAATTGTAAACAATGAGCGGCATCTAGTAATACATCATTGCTACCCAAGTAATAATAATTAATCGATGATTCGATTAAGCCTTTCGTGAATAATGTTCCATGTAATATAATCTATTTAATCTTGATATTATAGATTAAACTCAAGGCATGTCTCGTGTCATCCTCTTCATAATTTAATCTTTATTTTCTTGAGTGTTGGGTCCCGGAAGTATCGTAGAAGGGGGGTTGAATGCGATACTGACAATAATTTAAAATTCTTTTCAGAATTTGTGGAATTAAATTATTGCTTAAGCTGAGGGTTAGAGTCCTTGTAGTGTTTGGGAGGCTGACTTACTAGCTTTCTATTTTTATGATATAACATTTAAGATATAGAAAATTAGCAAGTAAGTAAACAAGATTCAAGTTAAATACGTATATTAAACTTGAACGGGTGTTACAACATTCGGTAGAATAAATATTTAATTCCTAGAACAAATTTGACATGAATTGTTCTACTTACGGAATTAAACTCAAACCAGCACAGAAAGTCTGTGAATATAACTTTGCAGACAAATTACTGAATTTGAAAGTTTTCTACTCTTGAAATGAGAAGTGATCTCCTCATATTTATAGAGGTTAGAAAAGTTTTGCATTACTTTTCAGCATTACTTTTCACTATGACCTTTTTTTAACAAGAATTAAGCCTTGTATGACAATTGAAATAGCTGGGTATGACTTTTTTCACTCGGTATGACTTTCAGAAATTCGGTATTACTTTTCCAACCACCAGCTCAGTATTACTTTTCAATCAGCAGCTCGGTATTACTTTTTCAGAAAGCACAGAATTACCTTTTAAAAAGTAATTTCGGTATTACCTTTGAATATTTCTCGGTATTTCCTTTGAATAATTCTTGGTATTACTTTTTAATACTTCTCTCGGTATGACTTTTCATCACCTGCCAAATCAATTACTTTTCACTTGAATGGGACACGTGGCAGCTTGTGATTGGTTGCTTTTAAAACAAAAACCACCTGCCCTTTCAATTTGAAAAGAAAGGGGCCTATTTCGTCCTGTAGTGATGAGCTCCGTAGAAATGCTTTTCGACTCGCATAGCTTATAATTTTTTATTAGTAAATAATAAATTTAATTCAGAAATTATAAAAATAAATATCTAATATTATTTAGATATTTATAAATATAATTTACTAAATAAATAAAATATTTATTAATTAAATAAATCCTTACGCTCTAAGCTGCGGTCTCTTGATCGTCTGGAACCGAACTCCTTTTCACTTGGAAATGATAAATCAATTCCAACTAGGGTTCCACTTTTAAGAATATATGACTCTGCATTTCTTCCGTGTCATTTCTTTTTCCGTCTTTTCTTCAAGTCAGTACCGTATCCCTTTGAGCTTCCAGCTTCTGTCTTCTATCATTGTAAAATAATTCTAAATTAATTAATCCTTTAATTAATTTAAGAAATAAATTAATTCTGAGTGAATTAATTTACTAATTAAATTAACTAATTAATTAATAGAGAATTAGATTAAAGGCATGACTATTGTTGATGTAGATAAGACTCTTCTGTTCTTCAACAATAACCTTTTTAACCACTTGAACTTTTTGATGACGAATCTTCACTGACATTTTTGACACCCTGTGCACTAGTCTGGTTCACGGATGACTAACTACAATGTTGATTCTCATTTCTTCTGTAGTGGTCTTTGTGTCTTGTCTTGTCATGTCTTGACTTCTTTTTGTTCTTCCTCTATATTCAATATTTATTATTTACTTTGCTTTCTTACCTGAGTTGAGTTGTCATCTACTTATTACAAATAGGACTAGTCATATGACTTTCATTGAGCGATAAGTATACTATTCAAATCAACATTTGAGCACGGCCGTGCATTTCATAGTCTCACTCAAACAAGAGGCCAACAATATCACTCCTAAAATTAGGAGGATTAAATCCCATCTAGATTATTTATATTTCTCATACGATTCATAATATACCCAATGTCCACTTTTATCATCACCCGGTCGAAGATAACTTTTAATGTAATAAAAGTATATTAATTCTCGTATATAAATATAATGATTTCAGGTCTAAGAATCATTATACCATTATCACGGTGAGAATTACTTATGACACTTATTTAACATGTAGAATCTCACGGCGGGTCATTCCAGTGCCATGCATTGAGACATGCACTTATGTTCTTGACTTTAGTATCACCATACCTATGACCAGTGAGATGTGGTCATCTGTCAAGAAACATACTAGTCTTTGTGCATTATTATTGTCCTTAAATAATAATACTCGACTAGGGAATTTTAGGAATAAGATAGTATTCATATAATCTAATTTTTAAGTCAAATACTTAAAGATATATAATACGTATCAAAATTCCAAGGACATTTATTATGCTTTCAATTTATTACGCAGTAAATAAAACATAATAAATAAATAATAATCAATAAAACATAATCCTTAATAATAAAATGGGAAAATTTTCGACAACTCCTCCATTCCTAACAACAACCCCAATTCGAAAGAAAATTTTCTGCAAATAAAATGGGAAGGGGGTGACTGGGGGACTCTCTTTAGGCCCTCTTTTGGGAAGGTGATCGACGGGAGTGCTGACTCTATCGTGCTCTCTGAGGTGGAACAAGTCGCATACGCTGCGCTTACTCCGGTTGAGTCCTTAGATGTGTCTTGGGCTATCCTGGACGTGCACAGGCTAAAGGTTGTCAGCTTTTCTAAGGCCTCTAACAAAAGTACTAACTTTTATCTTAGTTTTCCTTCATACTCTTTATGCTGTCATGTTACTATCATTTTCTGTGTTTTATTTTCAGCCGCGATGTAGATCAATGAGTGAACAATTCCACGAATTGAGGAGACTGGTTGTATGAAGCGCCTTAAACTGAAACAGGATCCTAGGCAGGTCAAGGATTTGTTGGTGTTTTTGTTGCATCACACTGAGCCTACAGAGGCCGAGGGCAGTGGGACTGCCAAAGTTCCACGATCTCAATCCTACAGGCCATGATGAGGATTTAAAAAATCTGATACAGTGGTCGGGTGCACAGACCACGCAAAAGACCGGTCCGTCCACTCTATTACTCCTTGTGATTACTAGGAAATAGTGGTAGGACGCGATGAGGAGAGCACCCAGGCTCTTGGTGCATAAGTATTGGCATCAGTAAGTCTTCTTGACTATCTTCAATTTTACATATTTAGCAGACATACCTCTTGTTGATCGAACTCCAGGCTGACAAGAACACCATTATTGACAAATACATGGCCTCAAAGGAGTATCAGGACCTGATTCAGGACCATGATGACCTCATTTACTCCGCCAACTATAATATTGGGTGAAATGAGGCACTAAAGGCGGTGTTGGAGAAGCATTCGGGTTTGTTTAACCCGAAAGTGGACTTCAAAAGCCCTCAGTCAGCCGAGACCTTGAAGCGGTTGATCGAAGCATAAGAAGAGGAAGAAACCGTCAGGGAAGATTGTCCGGATGTCAGGCCAAAGGGGGCTCACCAGCGTACTCCTACTCCTTTTCCTCGCCGCGTTGTACCAAATAAGATTGTTCATGAGGCAACCCCTCAGAAATCGACTGAGGAGAGTTCTTCTGATTCTAGTTCATCAGAGTAGGACGAATCTAGTGATTCAGGAGAGTTTTCGGGGAGCGAGAAAGCTGAAGATACTGAGGATGCCGAGTAACTTAGGATTTTCATCTTTGTAGTTTTTATTTATCTCATCCTTACAAGGCTTCTTTGTATACTTTAGGCCTTCGAGCCTTTGTATTTAAACACTTTACACCTTTATTTATTTTTCGTGTTTAATTCGAACAGCTATCAAAGCTTCGTATTCTTCCTCGTTGTTTATAGTTAGAAAATTCAACTTGATTGCGTATTCGACAATAAACCCATCTGGGCTTCAGAAAACTAGGCCAACTCCACCAGTTTTTCTTTTTGAAGCTCCGTCAAAAAAGAGCACTCAGTATTCTTTGAGTTCTTCATTTCTTTCTTCCACTTTTTCTTTTCCATTTTCTTTATTCTCTTCTTGCCCTCGACTTCTTGGTTGGGAATGGTACATTCAACCACGAAGTCAGCTAGAGCCTAGGCCTTAATGACCATTCTTGTCTTGTATCTGATTTCGAACTCTCCAAGCTCAATGGCCCATTTTATTAGCCTTCCACTGGCCTTGAGGCTGTGTAATATGTTTTTCAGGGGATGATCTGTCAAGACTTCAATAACATGCGCCTGGAAGTACAAACGTAACTTCCTTAAAGCCATTATCAATTTTAAGGCAAACTTCTCAACCTTTGAGTAGTTCAGCTTTGCACCACGCAGTATCTTACAGACATAATATATGGGTTTCTGAACCTTGGCTTCCTCCTTCACAAGAACATCCCTCAGGGCTGAGCTAGAGACAACAAGGTACGTGTATAGAACTTCTTTAGGTGTTGATTTGGCAAGTAGCGCTAGCTCAGCCATGTATTTTAGTTCCTCAAATGTTTTTTGGCTCTTCTTATTCCACACGAAGTCCTTGACCTTTTTGAGGGCCTTGAAGAATGGTAGACACTTTTCTTCAGACTTGGATATGAAGCGGCCCCAGGGCTGTTACCCTTCCTGTGAGCTTTTGGACATCCTTCACTGTCTTAGGGGGTTCCATGTCCAAGATTTCTTGAATCTTATCAGGATCGGCCTTAATGCCTCTCTTGGAGACCATCAAGCCTAGAACCTTTCCAGACCCCACTCTAAAGGCACACTTGGTTGGGTTCATCATCATCTTATGGGTTCTTAGAACCTCAAATGCCTCTCTTAGGTGTCCAAGGTGGTCGGCCTTGTCCAGGCTTTTAACCAACATGTCATCAACATAAACTTCCATGGTCTTACCAATTAAGTGCTTGAGGATTTTTTTTACAAGCCTTTGATATGTAGCTATTGCATTCTTAAGTCAAAAATCCATAACCAAATAACAGAAAACACTAAAATTAGTTATGAATGATACCTTAGGGATGTCATCGAGGTGCATTTTGATATGGTTGTAGCTGGTGAAGCCATCCATGAAGCTAAGCATCTCGTGCCCAGCTATGGCATCAATCAACGTGTCTATCATTGGCAAGGGTAAACAATCCTTTGGGCAATCATCATTCAAGTCTGTGAAGTCCACACACATTCTCCACTTTCCATTGGCCTTCTTGACCATCATAGGGTTTGCTAGCCACTCAGGGAACTGGATTTCTTCAACAAACCCGGCTTCCAACAACTTCTCCACTTCTTGCTTAATGGCCTCTTGCCTTTTAAGAGCAAAATTTCTTTTCTTCTGCTTGACTATTGTCCTTTTAGGATTCACATTCAACTAATGTGTTATGAGTTGGGGTCTATCCCTAGCATGTCGGCGGCTGTCCAAGAAAAGACATCTCTGTTGTCTTGCAAGAACTGAACCAACTGTTGTTTCAGGTCCTTGGGGAGTGAAGTCCCAACATATGTCACTTACTCATGATCTAGAAGATCTAGGAGAATGGGCTCCAAGTCCTATGTGGGCTTTCCCCTTCTAGCTTCTTGATCTTTGACATCCAAGTCTTCGATTGGAAGGACATGCCCCCTAGTTCTATCAAACTTCAAGGCAGCCACTAACAACTTCTGGCCATTTTTTAATCTCATCTCTCTTCTCCCACTCCATTCTTAGTCGGGAATTTGAGTTTCAGATGTGATGTAGAGGCTATCTCCTTGAAGGCATGCAGACCAGTCCTCCCAAGGATTGCATTGTAGGTAGTTCTTACCTTGATAACTAGGAAATTCAATAATTGAGTGGATTGTGGAGGTTCTTCACCCATAGTCATAAGTAGTTGTATAATCCCCTCAATCCGGGATTCCACTCCATTGAAACCATAGATAGGCATGTTGGAGGGGGTTAGTTGTGAATCGTTGTATCCCATTTTCACAAAAGCATCATAAAACAGGATGTCTACAGACGACCAATTGTCTACCAAGACACTTTTCACATGAGAGTTTCCTATGATAGGGTGTGATCACCAAGGGGTCATCGTGGGGGAACATCACCCCTTCCAAGTAACATTCATCAAAAGACAAAGAGACTTCATTCCTTGCTCACTTAGGAGGCTCTCCTACAATGCTAATTACCTCTCGGGCTTAAACATTTCTGGAATTTTAGGAGTTACCTACAGCGATTGATCCCCTTGATATTACATTGATCAAAGGCCCTCGGAGCTGATTATTTCTTTCTTAACGGTCTGAGTCCCTTCGCTTGTCATTGTAATCTCTGTCGTTTCTAGCTCATCATTGGTGTATTTGTTCAACTTTCATATTCTAATCAAAAACTCGATCTCATCATTTAATTGACGATAATCATCAGTGTCGTGTCCCACATCTCTATGGAACCGGCAGTAAGAGTTCTAAGTTATCTTTTCAGGATCAGTACTTAGTAGCTTCGGCATCGTAGGTCCTTGTCCTTCTCAATATCCAACTTAGTCATTAGCATTAGCATTATCATTCTTCGCATATTTGGCATCGACCGTATAGTCCTCATCACTGGCACGCTTCTTAGAGTAGGTGTTCGAGGCTTGAAACCCTTGAGCTTTCCTCATACTCTCTTCAGCCTTGATGTACTTTTCACCTCTCTCTTGGAGCTCATTCATACTTTCGGGGGCCCTCTTGGCTAATGATATTTTAAAATTTTCGTATGAAGTTCCTTGCTGTAAAGCTATCATAGCTACCTTCTGGTCTAGATCGAGGACCTTTAAGACTTCCTTAGTGAATCTGTTCATATTGTGACTCAAGGACTCATTCTTCCCCTGATGCATATTCATGAGCGAAACTGACCTCTTCTCATGAGTTTTGTTAGTTATAAATTGACCAATGATGGCCCTGCTCAGCTCTTTGAATGACCCGACAGAGTTGAGGGGTAGACGACTAAACCAAGTGAGGCACTGGATCATCAGGATCTTCAAGTGGTAACAAGTCTTAGGAATCAGCCCTAGCACGACTTGACATTACTTGTCTTCTGGTTGGGGGCTCATCTAGATATATCACAGGTACATTCCTAGTCGACCCTCCAGCCCCCTCAACTATGGGGCGCTATCGCCATGTTAATGCCCTTTCCAGGTCTCTCCTCAGTCGTTGGGCCTCAGCCTCATGAGCACGTATTATTTCTCGAAGATTTATGGAATCAGCATTTTGAGGCTCTCGGAGCTGGGTACTCCTCCCTCCAACAGGCTCTTTGCCGAGTCGGCTCATTCGGGGGTTAACATCCTCGTCAAATGACTCATCATCATCAGTAGAGTAAGGTCCAGAGAAATCCTGATTCATTTGTCGTGAGGTATAATGGGGAAGCAGGCCTTTCTCATAAGAGGGCTCGTAGTTTCTCGGGACCTACAAGGTAGGAAGAGCGATAAAAGTTGTATTAAGAGGTGGAATTACCTGGAATTGAGGAACCGGAGCATGGATAGATACATCGGGGTTGAAAGATGAACAATGATGCTTAGGGGTCCGTTACGCCGGGTACTTGCTTCAGGGTCCTCAAAAAAGGTGGTTGAGATAAAAGCTCATTGTTCCTGAGTTGCGATAAGAGGATCGTTGGTGTTAACAGGGGTTTCAGGGATCTCTCATTCGAGGGTGCTCGCAGTACTTCCTATTCTTGTCATGGTTGATATTCTCTTCCCATAGACGGCGCCAAATATTACGGATTAAAAACTAGGACGTCTTTAATTTATAATTAATGCTAGTGTTTGGGGGGAATTTCGAGCTTTAATGGTTGCACTAACGATTTCTAACTATCTCGAGTCCTCGTTAACTGCTTACGTATCTCAATGGATGTGAGAATCAAGCCAATAATATAGTTCTAATGTTGAGGGGTTGGGCCCTTTATATAGGCATACGAGAGCCTTGTAGTTAGATTAGGGTTAGGAGACTTAGTGGCCAATTCTCCTAGTGACGTAATGTTGTTGTAACCTCCCAGGAACGGGGGTCCTCATTGGACTCTTTCCACGCTATCCTTCTAAGATGAGGGCCTTCAACAGGTTTGTTGGGCCTTTACTAAACTTCTATTAACTAATTACGAAATTAATTAATAACAAAGGCTTAACGTGTCTATGGCTTCAACATAGTTTGTGGGCTGGACTTACTAATCCAATTGATCCTTGGATTACAAATCTAGTTGATCCTATGATTTATTTTCCTTGTTCGTTTCAAGGGCCCAAACCTTTGGACTATGCTAGGTCTAATAAATGAAATAATAAATTTTATATTTATTATTTCCTTATGGTTATTTTTTACCCATATCAAGTTGTAGGGAGGATTTTAAATGAATTACTAATTGGAGAACAAAATCTATATACATCTTGCAATAAATTAAACAAAATATAATGAATGACATATAATTCTCCTAGTGTACTATATTTAAGGTTAAGTTTTACCCATGTCAATAATCTCATTTTTGAATTAAGATATTCGATTACAATTAAATTTTAGATTTTTCTCTAAATTAATAAATATATTTTAATTAAAATGCATATAAATACTGTTGTGGATTAAAAACTAGGGTGTAATTAATGCAGTGTGTGTCAGAGCTTAACGAGTTTTAATGGCTGAGCTTGTGTTTCGTAGCTTGGTTCTTCCCTCACAAGTTGCCTACGTATCTCTGTTGTGCTTAGAGAATCAAGCCAAAACGCAGTTCTAAGAATGAGGGGTTAGGCCCTTTATATAGACGTAGAGAGTCTAAGAATTAGAGTAGGTTTAGGAACCTTGGTGGGCAGGCCACCTGCTAGAAGGATTCTGGATTCTTCTTGTGATAGAAGTAGTTTCCAAGTAAGAATAGGTTTCCTTGTTGATTGAGATGTCTTGGGGGCTACTCCTTGGAGTAGTTTTCATGTACTTGGACATAATTAATTAGCTGTATATTTAGCCAATCAATCAATTACGAATTTATTTACTAATTAGGGTTTCAAGCCTCATTAATTGAGCCTCCCTTTTGGACCAGTCTAGGTCCAATTAATGCCATATTAATTGTGTCTTTAGGGCTTACTTTCAGCCCATATCATTTTCCCCCCAGCTTCTGTAAAGTGTGCAATACTTTATAGAAGTTAAGGTTCATGACTTTGTTATTCAAGTTCCTATGAAGAATTTTTATAATTCTTTCCTTGTGTCCATCACTATTTTTCATTAATTTCTAGGAATTTTTTTTCTATTTTTAGAGAATTTTCCATAATTTATTGTTTCCCATAGGTATTTTTCCTTAATTTCTAGGAATTTTTCTCTATTTTTAGAGAATTTTCCCAAATTTATTAGTACCCACAGGTATTTTTCCTTAATTTCTAGAAATTTTTCTCTATTTTTAGAGAATTTTCCATATTTATTTGCCTTTTAAATAATTTTTTAATGATTTTCTGGCATTTTCTAGTATTATTTTCGACCAGGAATCCTAGTCGAATTCGATCAGGATCATGGTCGTATCTTGCTTCCATGTAGAACCCTGCTCGACAGGGATTCCTGGTCGGCCAAGGCTCTTTCTTAGTTCCTGGTCGGCCAGGACTCCTAGTCGTATACAACCAGGGTTCCTGGTCGGTTGTGGTGCCATTTTGACACCTAATCGTCGAGGATTCCTGGTCGTTCATTCGACCAGGATCCTAGTCGTTTGAGGTGTCATTTTGATACCAAGTCGTTGAGGATTCCTAGTCGTTCATTCTCCCAGGATCCTAGTCGTTTGAGGTGTCATTTTGACACCAAGTCGTTGAGGATTCCTGGTCGTTCATTCGACCAGGATCCTAGTCGTTTGAGGTGTCATTTTGACAGCAAGTAGTTGAGGATTCCTGGTCGTTCATTTGACCAGGATCCTCGATCGTTTGTAGTCCGAGGATTTTAGTGGTGATATCTATTGGGCCTCCCTTTTGGGCTTTGTTATGGCTCAACTTGTTTGTCTTTTTCGAAAGAAAGTTCCAGGCCTCGTCGATTTTTGGGTCGTGCATTACCAGGCCCAACTATTTTATGGGCCTTATTTTTACCGGCTACAGGAAGTTAAACCGGTTGAGTTACCATTTCCTTTGGCTATAAAATAGTGAAGTGAGAACTTCACTTTTCACTTACTACTTTCTCAGTAAAATTTTCTCAGATATCTCTCTAAAGTTCGTTTTGTCAGGGCAATTTCCGGCGAAGTTTTCCGATCAATCTTCATCTCCTTCATCTTTTCAAGCATTCAACCGTAGAATATCAATGGCTGATTCTCAGGACGCAGCTCAACAGAGGCTTCTTGCAAGGGCGGCTAAAAGAGGTAACACGGTCGTTATAAACCCAGTCTTTTCATCACTTTCAGATTTGTTGCAAACTATGGGTGATGAATTCCTAACTCTAGCAGAATTAGATGCCTTCAAATATTCAAGTATATTTTCGAACCAGGTCCATTGTGATAGGTTTACCAAATTATATAAATTACCTCCTAGTCTAAAATTTGTCTTAGCTGAGCCTGGGGATCGGGCTTGCCATTGGCGACCCAATAAATTATGCATTTTTAGAGACGCCCTTATAGGTGGGCTTAGGTTTTCATTTTAGGAGTTTATTGTTAGGCTTTTGGCTGAAGTTATAATCAGCCCGTGTCAGTTGAGCCCAAACTCGTGGCGGACCCTCATTTGCTTTATTGTTTTATGCCTTAGGAAGAATTTCCCTCTTTCCGTAGCCATTTTTAGGACTATTTTTCAATTTAAGAACAGTCTAAACTCTATGTTGGGCTGGGTATACATTAACCACAGGCAAGGGGTAAGCCCAATTTTTTATAACAAATCTTTACCCGACACTAACCCTGATTGGAGGAGGGACTTCCTTTATCTGGAATGGGAAGGAGGAGACTAGGGGACCCTTTTTAGGACCTCCTTTTGCAAGGTGAAAGATGCCCGAGGCCTAATCCAGTTGACCCCCGAGGAGAAGCTCGTAGTTGCAGAATTGGGCCAGGATAAGGGCCAGACTCACTATAGAAAGCTCCTTGAGGAATTTTCTTTGAAGGTCGTCGGCCTTTTTCGTGTTTCTGATAATGGTACATTTCTTTTCTTGACTTGTCGTTCCTTTTCGATTTTTCTGAACCCGATTTTTATTTCCTTGTATGTTTTGCAGCTGCTGAAAATATTAATTTTCATTTGGGCGTGGGTGACCAAGAAACCCACAAGATGCGCAAGGCCCGTGAGGCCCAAGAAGGCCCAATCAAAGAGCCCCACGTCCCTACATTCCTCCGACATTGTGAAGGAGCCCAAAACAAGGGCAAGGGAAAAAGGCCTCGTGAGGAGGACGATGATCCAGCTACGGTGGCCTGGAGTCCCAGCTGGGGTATCCGGAAACAGGATACTGTAGTGGGGAGTGTCTTAAACTCCGTTGATTGGTCCCAAAACTCTATTCCCCTGGCTGACAAGGCCAAAATTGTTCTAAAGACGGATATCGAGGAGTCGGAGTCCCTTGGTTCCCAGGCCGTGGCTATAGTAAAGCTTAATCACCTCTATTTTCCTTTGTACTTAGGCGATTTTCGTGTCTTTGTAGGTTTTGATGTGAATATGTTGCTTTTTCAACAGGTCAACACCTACTTTCAGACCAACGCCCATCAGGCCAAGACTTGGCACTTTTCTGAGAAGGCCCAGAGGCAGGCAAGGTCAAGGCGTAGGCCAAGGTGGCCAACTTGGAGAAGAAATTGCTCGAAAAGGAGCAAGAGCTGCTGGCGGCCCACGCTGAAGTTCAGGAGTTGAAGGCGGACAAAGAGGCCCAAATTGCTAGGTACGTGGAGTCGGAAGAATTCTATGCTTTCATGGATAAACATGACGATATGGTTTTCCCGGCTACTTGTGCTCAGGCTTGGGAGAAGTGCCTTGGCACCGTCTTGGCCAAGCACCCTGGTCTCTTTTATCCAGCCGACTTCCTTTGCCCCATGGGCCAGCCCCTGGCCTTGACTTTAACTGTTGGAGGGACAGGTTCAGGAGACTTGTCAGGGGGCGAGGCCTTGGATGAGTTTGATCGGGTCTTCGATTCTACTCCTGAGGCTGAGGATAATGCTCAGAAGGAAGCTGAAGAAGAAGAGAAGACCGAGGAGGAAGAGAAGGATGACGATATTGAGGACTTTCCTTAGCCTTCTTAGTCTTCTTTTTATGTATTTCCTGTATTTCCTGAATTTCAATTCTGTTTTTAATTTGTGTAATCCTAAAGACTTTTTTATTTATAAAAAGCCTCTTTGTCATTTGTTTTTATGTTTTATGCCTTAGCATATTTGATAAAATATACCTTTTGAGCATAAAAGAACCAATAAGCATATATATTAAAATGCCTATCCAGGCTTGACCTTGTTCCTTTATCATAAAGGAACTTAATAAAAATTGCCAATCTAGGCTAAACACACATATTTTTGAAGGGGTTATAAAGTTGAGAGTTTTATTAATAATGCCTTCGACGCTAAAGTGGGCACAGCCCATACAAAATGAGAATCTTGTCTGGAGTGAAAAGCTCTTACATCTTAATGGTTTCATCGAACCTTATTTCTAATTAGTTCCTACTAAATATAAGAACTCATAGTTGAATTCTTTAAACATAATAAATCTTCAGGTTTGAAGCATGCCAAGTCCTTGGCACCTCAACACCTTCTAGGGTTTCAAGGATGTATGATCCTCCTCCCCTTACTTGTTTTATCTTGTACGTCCCTTCCCAGTTGGGGGCTAATTTGCCTTTGGGGCCTACCCCGGAAGCTTCAGCTTTCCTGAGGACTAATTCCCCTTGTCTAAAAAATCTTTCTTTAACCCTTAAGTTGTAGTAGAAAGACGACTTCTTTTGATATTCGACAATTTTTGCATGAGCTTTGTCCTTGACTTCATCTATCAAGTCTAATGCAAGTTTCATTCCTTCTTCATTATCCTCGGGCTCAAAGGCCTTAATTCTTGGGGATACATGTGATATTTCAACTAGGACCACTGCCTCAGCTCCATAAGCCAGAAATAATGGAGTTGCGTCAGTAGTGACTCTATGAGTGGTTCTGTAAGCCCATAGTATTGGCAAAAACTCATCCACCCAAGTGTTGGCAGATCGCTCGATCCTTTTCTTAAGACCGTCTAGGATGATTCGATTGGTTACCTCAACCTGCCCATTTTCTTGAGGATGTGCAATAGAAGTGAAGCGCAGAGCGATGTCATTATCGTTGCAATATCCTTTAAATTCCTCGTTATTGAATTGGGTGCCATTGTCCATCCCCAGGATTCGTGGTATCCCATACCTACATATGATGTTTTCCTAGAAGAATTGAGTTACTTGTTTTGTGGTTATCTTGGCTAGTGGTTTTGCCTCAATCCATTTAGTGAAGTAATCAATTGCAACGATTAGGAACTTCCTTTGTCCACTAGCTATTGGAAAGGGCCCAAGAATATCCATTCCCCGCATTGCAAATGGGATGGGAGAATTAATGGACGTTAACATCTCAGGAGGTTGCCTAACGACCGGAGCGTGCCTTTGGCACCTGTCGCGCCTTTTCACGTACTCTTTTGAATTTTTTAACAAGTCAGGCCAGTAAAAGCCTAGATGGGTGCTCTTATGAGCCAAAACTCTGCCTCCCAGGTGTTGGCCGCAGATTCCTTCGTGTACTTTTTTTAAAGCCTCATGGGCTTCATCCGGCTTTAGGCATTTCAAGTATGGGATAACAAAAGATTTCCTGTAGAGAATCCCATCAATAAGAGCGTACCTTAAGGCCCACACAATGAGTTTTCTGGATTCCATGGTGTTGGAAGGTGTCCATCCAGATTGAAGGTGAGCTCTAATTGGATCCATCCAGCAACTGCCCATGTTTATCGGTGCTACCAGCTTTGCATCGATGCTAGGGGTTTTCAAGATTTGGAAGTAAACGCTTCCCACATGTTCGTCTGCTTCTGATGTGGAGAACTTTGACAAGGCATCGGCCTTCATATTATCTTCTCTAGGAATATACTCAACCTGACACTCTTCAAATTGAGTCATTATAGCTTTGACCAACCGGAGGTATTTGATCATGATTTCTTCCCTTGCTTCAAAATCCCCATTTACCTGGGATATAACCAGCTTTGAGTCTCCACAGACTTTGAGATGCTGGACATTTAGTGCTTTGGCCAAACCTAGGCCTGCTATCAGAGCTTCATATTCGGCTTCATTGTTGGTTGTTGGGAAGTCAAGCTTAATAGCGTATTCGATAATGAATCCTTCGGGACTTTGTAGCACCAAGCCTGCTCCACTAGATTTTGTTTTTGATGCCCCATCAAAATTGAGCACCCAATATTCTTTGGGAGGCTGTTTTGCTTCTTGTATTGCCGTCATACTATCCTTATCCTGCCCCCCGACTTCTTGGTCGTTAATAGTACATTCGACCACGAAGTCAGCAAGGGCTTGAGCTTTTATGGCCGTTCGAGGCCTGTACTTGATGTCGAACTCTCCTAACTCTATGGCTCACTTAATCAACCTCTCACTTGCTTTGGGGCTGTGTAAGATGTTCCTTAGCGGCTGATCAGTTAGTACCTCGATTTTGTGTGCTTGAAAATAAGGACGTAATTTTCTCGAGGCCATTACCAAGGCCAGTGCAAACTTCTCAATCTTGGAGTAGTTATGTTCTGCTCCATGCAAGACCTTGCTTACATAATACACTGGTTTCTGAATCTTCTTTTCTTCCTTTATAAGGACAACGCTCAGGGCTTTATCAGATACAACCAAGTATAGGTATAAAACGTCTTCGGGACTAGGCTTGGCCAATAATGGAGCTTCAGTTATATATTTCTTCAACTCTTCAAAAGCTGCCTGACTTTCCTCTGTCCACACGAAGTCCTTCACTTTCTTCAATGGTTGGAAGAAAAGTAGACACTTATCCCCGGACTTTGAAACGAACCTTCCTAGGGCTGCAATTCTTCCGGTTAATTTTTGGACATCCCTTACTGTCTTTGGGAATTCCATGTCGAGTATAGCTTTAATTTTGTCAGGATTAGCCTCAATCCCCCTTTTAGAGCCCATCATTCCTAAGAACTTCCTGGATCCTACGCCAAAGGCGCATTTTGCAGGGTTTAACATCATTCTGTGGTGTATCAACACTTTGAACGCCTCTCTTAAGTGTTGAATATAGTCGGCCTTGTCGAGTCTTTTGACTAGCATGTCATAAACGTAGACCTCCATGGTTTTTCCAATGAGGTGCTTAAATATCTTGTTTACTAGCCTTTGATAGGTGGCTCCTGCATTCTTTAATCCAAAGGCCATAACTAGATAACAAAATACACCAAAGTCAGTTATGAAAGATACCTTGGCAATGTCATCCTCGTGCATCCTGATCTGATTATATCCACTAAAGCCATCCATGAAGCTTAACATCTCATGTCCTGCCGTCGCATCTATAAGCGCATCGATCATCGGGAGGGGGAAACAATCCTTTGGCATGCGTCATTTAAATCAGTGAAGTCCATGCACATCCTCCACTTTCCATTGGATTTCCTGACCATTACAGGATTAACAAGCCATTCAGGGAATTGAATTTCCTTGACGAATCCAGCCTCCAAGAGCTTTTCCACCTCTTGCTTGATGGCTTCTTGTCTTTCTGGAGCGAAATTCTTCTTCTTTTATTTTATCGTTTTTCACCATGGATCTACATTAAGATTATGAGTAATTAGATTGGGATCAATTCCTGGCATATCAGCGGTTGTCCAAGCAAATAGGTCCCCATTCTCTTGCAAGAATTTGGTCAGTTTCGCTTTCATAGGCTCTTCTAATGAGGCTCCAATGTATGTCACATTTTCAAGCTCTCCTGGTACTAAGGGAATTGGGACCAAGTCTTCGGCTGGCTTTCCCCTTCTTTCCTCGTCTTTTCTTGAGTCCATGTCCTCTATGGGTAGGACTTTCCCCCCGACTCCATCGGGTCTCAGGGCTGCCACGTAGCAACTTCTCGCCATTTTCTGGTCTCCTTTCTCCTCTCTAATACCGTTTCTGGTGGGGAACTTATTTTTTAAGTGATAACTTGAGGCTACAGCCTTAAAAGCATGCAAACCTGTTCTTCCAAGGATGGCATTGTATGTAGAAGATGCTTTGACCACCTGAAAAGTTAACATCTGAGTGACCTCTCTAGGTTCTCTCCCCATTGTCACGGGTAGCTGAATGGTTCCTTCTACTTTCGACTCTACTCCATTGAAGCCATAGATGGGAACATCTGAAAGGGTTAGCTGGGAATCATTGTATCCCATCTTTACAAATGCATCATGGAACAAGATATCAACAGACACTCCATTGTCCACCATGACTCTCTTTACTTCTGAGTTGCCTATCAAAGGGGCAATAACGAGAGGATCATCATGATGAAACTTTACCCCTTCCAGATGTGAGTCATCAAAAGATATGACCGCCTCCGTCCTAGCACGTTTAGGTGCTTCTCCTACGACTTGTATAACTTCTCTTGCGTATGCTTTTCTTGAATTCCTTGAATTCCCCGCAGCAGTGAGTCCTCCGAAAATCATATTAATAACCGGTCCTCTAAGTTGAAGATTCCTGTCCCGGCCATCATTATATTTTCTGTTATCATCGCGCCTATCATGACTTCCATCCTTGGTGTACTTAGAAAGTTTTCTTCTTCTGGTAAAGAATTCGATTTCATCCTTCAGTTGTCTACAGTCATCCGTATCATACCCGGTATCTCTATGAAATCGGCAAAATGCGTTCTTGTTCCTTTTCTCAGGATCAGATTTTAGGGGTTTAGGCCATTTTAGGTCTCGATCTCTTTCAATATCCATAAGGATTTGACTTCGAGGTGCGTTCAGCCTTGCGTATTAGGTAAACTTTTTCCCCAGACTATTTTTCTTAGGGGGAGATTCTGAATTCTTCTCCATCTTGGAGTACTTGTCTTGGGCGTCATATTCTTGATCACCTTTTCTCTTCTTATTATTATTCACGTGTGTCGCCACCGATATAGTGGTTTTCTTCATACTTTCATCCGCTTTAATGTATTTTCCTGCCCTGTCTTGGAGAAGAAGCATGTTCTCGGGCGGATGTTTAGCCAGAGATCTCTTAAAGTAAGGATCAGTTGTTCCCTGTTGTAGGGCTATCATGGCCACATCTCGTCCAAGTCTGGGACTTTCAAGGCTTCCTTGGTGAAACGGTTCAGATAATCCCTTAAAGATTCGTTCTTTCCCTACTCTAGATTCATGAGAGAAGCTGAGCTTTTTTCGTGCACTCTTCTCTCTCTCTGTCTTCCTCTTTTCTCAAAATGGCTGGGGTTTTAGTAAAAATATGTCTCTCTCTTATTAAATCAGCCCATAAAGAGATTATATAGAGAGAGAAGTAAGTTTTCTAATTATAATCCAATTATAATTAATACTAATCCAAAATTCTAAATTATTTAATTAAGTCTCACTTAATTAATTAATTATTAATTTTGGAATTAGTTTAAATAATTCATTTATTCTATTTATATAATTAATTAAGTCATACTTAATTAATATCATAAATAAAATAAATTACTTATTTAATTTAAATTATTTCTCCTTGTGCGTTCTTTGTGTGTGACCCTGTAGGTTATTATTACGTTGGCAACAATTTTAATATCTAATTAAAATTGTAAACAATGAGCGGCATCTAGTAATACATCATTGCTACCCAAGTAATAATAATAAATCGGTGATTCAATTAAGCCTTTCGTGAATAATGTACCATGTAATATAATCCCTTTAATCTTGATATTATAGATTAAACTCAAGGCATGTCTCGTGTCATCCTCTTCATAATTTAATCTTTATTTTCTTGAGTGATAAGTATACTATTCAAATCAAATCAACATTTGAGCACGACCGTGCATTTCATAGTCTCACTCAAACAAGAGGCCAACAATATCACTCCTAAAATTAGGAGGATTAAATCCCATCTAGATCATTCATATTTCTCATACGATTCATAATATACCCAATGTCCACTTTTATCATCACCCGGTCAAAGGTAACTTTTACTGTAATCAAAATATATTAATTCTCGTATAGAAATATAATGATGTCAGGTCTAAGGATCATTACACCATTATCACAGTGAGAATTACTTATGACACTTATTTAACATGTAGAATCTCACGGCGGGTCATTCCAGTGCCATGCATTGAGACATGCACTTATGTTCTTGACTTTAGTATCACCATATCTATGACCAATGAGATGTGGTCATCTGTCAAGAAACATACTAGTCTTTGTGCATTATTATTGTCCTTAAATAATAATACTCGACTATGGAATTTTAGGAATAAGATAGTATTCATATAATCTCATTTTTAAGTCACATACTTAAAGATATATAATACGTATCAAAATTTCAAGGACATTTATTATGCTTTAATTTATTACGCAGTAAATAAAACATAATAAATAAATAAAAATCAATAAAACATAATCCTTAATAATAAATATTTTCCTTAAAATATAAAAAGTATTGTCTCTAGAGCACAATTACTAACAATCTCTCACTTGCACTAGAGACAATTACCCAAGTATCCAATACTCATGGAACTAATGTGACTTTCGTGCTTCTGCTGCGACAAAGCCTTAGTCAGTGGGTCTGCAATATTATTATTAGTATGCACTTTACATATATGTATATCTCCTTGATCATTAATCTCATTAATTAGGTGATATCTCCTAAGTACATGCCCAAACAGCCTCCTTGGCTGCTTCACAAGCATCAATATACAACTGTCTCTGCTGTGAACCATTCCAGCATACAACATCTCAATAAAAATAGATAAAACACAAAGCCAGACAGAAACATTAAATCATCATTGTCTGTCTAGAAACTAGCATCACTGAAACCTCTTACAACTAGCTTCACATCTTCTCCATATAACAAGAATGAATCTTTAGTCCTCTTCAAGTACTTTAGAATATTCTTGACTGTCGTCCAGTGACCTTCACCTGGATTAGACCGGTATCTACTCGTCATGCTTAAAGCATACGAGACATCAGGACGAGTACATATCATTGCATACATTATAAAACCAATTGCTGACGCATATGGAACTTTACTCATACGGTCCTTATCATCCAATGATTTAGGACAAATTTTATTTTGAGATTACTATCCCATGAGACATCGGGACATATCCATTTCAGCCTCTTTGCATTCGAAATTGATGTATAACTTTGTCAATGTATGTACTCTAACTTAGGCCGATCAATCTCCTTGATCTATCTCTATAGATCCTGATCCCTAATATATAGGTCGCATCGCCTAAGTCTTTCATTGAGAAATTATTTCTCAACCAAGTCTTCACAGTCTGTAGAGAAGGAATGTCCTTCCCTATTACTATATATCATCAACATATAATACTAGGAATGCCACATGGCTCCCACTAAACTTCTTGTAAACACAAGTTTCATCTTCATTCTGAATAAAGTCAAACTCTTTTTGACTATTTCATCAAAATGAATCTTCTATCTCCTCGAGGCCTGCTTTAATCCATAAATGGATGGACGCAACTTACATACCTTTCCAGCATCCTTTGGATCAACAAAACCCTCAGGGTATGTCATGTACACATCCACATCTTCTTCAAGACTCTCATTTAAGAAAACGGTTTTGACATCCATTTGCCAGATTTTATAGTCATAGTAAGCAGCTATAGCAAGCAAAATCCTGATGGACTTGACCATAACCACTGGTGAAAAGGTCTCATCATAGTCAATACCATGAATTTTCTTGAAACCTTTTACCACCAATCGTGTCTTATAGGTATGTACATTACCATCCGTGTCGGTCTTTTTCTTGAAAACTCACTTGCACCCTATAGGTTTTACCCCTTCAGGTGGATCAACCAAAGTCCATACTTGATTAGTTTACATGGATTTCATCTCAGATTTAATGGCATCCAGCCATCTCTTAGAATCTGGAATGTTTATAGTGTCTAGGTAGGTGAGAGGCTCATCTTTTTCCACAAGTATCACATCACCATCTTGAGTCAAGAGTAATTCATAATATCTCTCGAGTTCATGGCGAATCCTACTAGACCTACGAATAACCTGTGTTTCTTAAGCAGTATTATTATCTTGTACATTCTGCTTAGGTTCCTCCATTGGTTCAATGTTATCATGTGGGTCTCGAACTTCATCGAGATCTATTATCCTCCCACTGTCTTTCTTAGAGAGCAACTCTCTCAAGGAACATAGCAGTTCAAGCAACAAACACTTTGTTCTCGGAAGGATTATAGAAAGATAACCCCTTGTTTCATTTGGGTATCCCACAAAATTATATTTGTCTGATTTTGGTCCTAGCTTGTCAGAGATTAGACGTTTCACAAACGCTTCACAACCCTAAATTTTCATAAATGACATGCTGTGAAGTTTCTCAATCCATATCTCATAAGAAGTCTTTTGAACCATTTTAGTAGGAACACAGTTAAGTGTATGTGGAGCCGTTACCAGGGTGCAACACCAAAAAATAATCGGAATATTCCTTGACTCAACATTGATCGCACCATGTCCAACAAGGTATGATCCCTCCTATCAAAAAAAACTTTTCTTTGATATTTTCTACTTAATCTTTATAGTCTTTGAACTTTTCAAATGATTCAGATTAGTTCTTCAAAAGATACATATATATGTATCTACTAAAATAATTAGTAAATTTTATGAAGTTAATAAAATCTACCTTTTGTCATCGTACACATATGACCACATACATCACTATGTATAAGTCATACCCGTTCAATGACCCTTCACCATGTCCGGTAAAAGGAGCTTTAGTCATTTTGCCAAATAAACCAAGATTCGCATCCTTTTGTATAATTCATAATCAAACTTATCCATGAATGTATCCTTATGTATTCTGGAAATGCGTTGCTCCTTAATATGGCCTCAACAACAGTGCCAAAGGTAATATTTGATTTGAGTCACTTTAGAACATATAAATTGTTAATTAGTTCTGCAACATTATAAGCCTCATCATCAAAATAGAATAAACAACTATTGTTATTTAATTAAAATGAAAAAAGCCTTTCTTGTCCAAACAAGAAACTGAAATAATGTCTCTGCCAATTGCAAGCACGTTATAACAATTATCAAGTTCTAAAATTTTCTTATAAGCTAAAAGTTAAGTAACGAGTTCCTCTAACCAGAGCAACTACTTTTACTCCAATTCCAACCCGATACCTAAAGTTTGACCCTTATTGATCATCTTTTTCAGATCTTCCAAGTAAGCATGACAGTTTAATTTCCAGTCTCCCAATTTTCCACAGAAGCGACAATCGTCTTCTTTATCAACACCTCATTCAGACTTTAGAGTCTACTTTAGGGATTGAACTTTGGTTTGACAACGGAACTAGATCAAATCTTCTCCTTGCCTTTCCATTTTCCTTTCCCTTTTGCATTCCCTATGTTTACCATCAATATAGTAGTAGTTAATGCATTTATTATATTGCTTTCAGCAGTTCTCAACATGCTTAGCAACTCAATGGGTGTGTTTTACCAATCTTATTCATTTTATTGTTCATAACAAACTAAGAATGATATTTGTCAAAAGATTGTAAGATCAAATCTAACTAAGTCTCCAGACCAATCTGGAAACCCAAAATATCAAAAGTACTCATTATACCCTATACTCTTTAGAACATGTGGTGTAACCGGGTCTCACTCGCCCTACTTGTAAGTGTATAGTGCCCTTTTATTTTTAAATATATCTTGTGCTCAATCGTCTCATAAGCATCTATATGCTCATATTGCTTCTTAAGCTCAGCACACATATTTGCGAGCATGAGACATGAAACATCAGTCGCAACATCAATTTGCTTCCAATAAGCACTATGATTTGCACATGTTACATTCTCAACTTTAAGAGCAGGGGAAGAGATTTGACTAACATCGTAGTGTCCGAGGACGATCCTCAAGCTCCTATGTTAGTCAAGGAAATATATTCTCGTCAAGTTATCCCTCTCAAGAACTGATCGCATAGAGAAGTTGTTTGTGTTTATCATTTAATATCTACAATATTAAAGTGTATAAAATAAATTGGATTGCAAATTTAATATTAATTATGTATAAGTGATTATGGTATATCACCATATACCTCCCACTATTTTTATCAAACTAATAGCCCTAACTATTAATTCGAAAAATATTTCTTTAAATCTTTCTAGTGAGCCAAGATCCATATTTCATCCATGTTTTAAGATAGCGTTGGCTAATACACTCAAAACATGACTATTTAGGTAGACAACATTTGTCGATTATATCAAATATAACTCTTGGAAAGTTTGGTGGAACAACCATTTGTACACATTTATCCAATAAATCTCACCAAACTCTGTGCCTCTAAACCCACAATCCTATTGTGATGATTTAGTTAAGTTAGACCCAATGTTTCAACAAACTAAGTACACTTACTTATCACGTCTTCCCATGATTGATAAAAGCACCTTGCTTTGGCACACCCACTCCTTCTCAATCTAGATCTTGACGAGTATTAAACATTGGAAGGCATCTGATTAACTTAATATGTATTTAGGGATTTTTATTGTTTATTTTAACGATCATGATCCCATCATAAAGAGATTCTCAATTTTTCATTGATCAAATAATTCATTTCAATATTCGTCAATGGATTGATTTTCAGGTCGTCGGAGAAGTCACAAGCGGTCTCACTTAAAACCCAACTTCCTTACGAATTAAATTAATAATCCGCTTTTGACAAAATCTCCCCATATCAGAAAAAGAAAATTCATATTTAATATCGTGTTTCATAAACACAAGAATCTCATGATCGTTTGTTCAATTTTAAAATCTTGAATCGTTATAGATTTTATCTTTCTTAAGCAAACATGGCATGGGTGTCGTATCTAATACATACATGATTAATCAATATTAAGCATGCATCTCGATTATATCTACGCATACATACTAATACATGCAATCATATACATATATGTAATGTGCGTAAATTAAACGTATTTGGTTATGGCCCCATCCTATGTGATCTTTCCAAGCCAATGGAAATATCAAGGTCAGTCTATGGTGGTTTTAAAAATACTATCTATTACATGTCTTCTTTCTTCATTGCTCCATCATCCCCTTTTGGATCGCCTCCTTGCTTGCAATTCTTCATTGATAATTACATTGAATGATAAAAATAAAACTATTCTAATGAAATTACAAGAATAACTCGAGTTACATTCAAGATAATTAAATTACAATGAATAAACGACATGCAAGTCGTATTTAGAAACCAAAACCATAAATCAAAACCACTATACTATGGGTCTTTAGGCCATAACCATTCACCATGCTATCACATAACACATATAATATATCTCTGATTATATAAACATATCATATAATCATATATAACAAATCGCTGTTTCGAGGCCCTTAACGACGTCAAATGCCTTACAGACCCGTCGATGAAAGCATAGCTATCAGTTTTGTTCATTGACCTGATTCCAGTCAAAAAACACATATCGTTTACGAAAATCAGATACGACAATCAGATTTCACCAAATCTGACGGTGTTTCAGAAATCGTATCATATACAATCAACATAACAAGAACAAAAATATATCATATATATATACACAGTGATACATACAATCATCACATGATTATACATCACATGAATATCATATATTCATAATATATACATACATATACTCAAAATTTTAGAAAATCAAATAATTTTTAGAAAATAATAAATCACCATTTTGTGGCCTGTAACGACATCTAATGGCTTACAGACGCAGAGCTGATATAGTCAGTATTTCTCAGTGACCCGATTCCAGTCAGAAAACACATATCGTTTGCGAAAATAGGACAACATACACAGATTTCAAAAAATCTACGGTAGCCGTTTCAGAATTCGTATCGAATACGATTCCCATAACAAGAACAAACATGTATCATATACATACATCAATATACACAATCATCACATGATTATACATCATATGAATATCATATATTCATAATATATAAAAACATATATATATTGTATCAATAAAAATCATGATAGATCGCATACATGCTTACATATCGAAAACTATTAAGCACATAACCGAATTAAAACGTTTCGAAGTAGCTCTGATGCCATTGAAGGGTTTCGAGGCACAAACGCAGCGGAATAAATGCGAAAAATAAATCAAAATAGCGAAACCCTCCGCAGGATCCATGCGAAAACAAAAGATTTAATTCGGAGATAAAGAATAAATACCTTTATAAGCTTTAACAGTTCATTAATGGAAGATTAATGCAGGTCCAAAGCTTGTTTAATCACCACGTATCCCGCTCTCGCGATCTACGCTCTACGGTATCCACACGAACACTTTTCATGAAGGATTGATGTGTACTAGCACCCTAAAACTGCTTCTCTCTCTCTATCTTCCCCTTTTCTCAAAACGGCTAGGGTTTTAGTAAAAATATGTCTCTCTCTTATTAAATCAGCCCATAAAGAGATTATATAGAGAGAGGAATAAGTTTTCGAATTATAATCCAATTATAATTAATACTAATCCAAAATTCTAAATTATTTAATTAAGTCTCACTTAATTAATTAATTATAAATTTTGGAATTAGTTTAAATAATTCATTTATTCTATTTATATAATTAATTAAGTCATACTTAATTAATATCATAAATAAAATAAATTATTTATTTAATTTAAATTCACAATTTAAATTATTTCTCCTTCAAGCGTTCTTTGTGTGTGACCCTGTAGGTTATTATTACGTTGGCAATAATTTTAATATCTAATTAAAATTTTAAACAATGAGCGGCATCTAGTAATACATCATTGTTACCCAAGTAATAATAATAAATCGGTGATTCGATTAAGCCTTTCGTGAATAATGTTCCATGTAATATAATCCCTTTAATCTTGATATTATAGATTAAACTCAAGGCATGTCTTGTGTCATCCTCTTCATAATTTAATCTTTATTTTCTTGAGCGATAAGTATACTATTCAAATCAAATCAACATTTGAGCACGGCCGTGCATTTTATAGTCTCACTCAAACAAGAGGCCAACAATGTCACTCCTAAAATTAGGAGGATTAAATCTCATCTAGATCATTCATATTTCTCAAACGATTCATAATATACCCAATGTCCACTTTTATCATCACCCGGTCGATGGTAACTTTTAATGTAATCAAAGTATATTAATTCTCGTATAGAAATATAATTATTTCAGGTCTAAGAATCATTACACCATTATCACGGTGAGAATTACTTATGACACTTATTTAACATGTAGAATCTCACGGCGGGTCATTCCAGTGCCATGCATTGAGACATGCACTTATGTTATTAACTTTAGTATCACCATACCTATGACCAATGAGATGTGGTCATCTGTCAAGAAACATACTAGTCTTTGTGCATTATTATTGTCCTTAAATAATAATACTCGACTAGGGAATTTTAGGAATAAGATACTATTCATATAATCTCATTTTTAAGTCACATACTTAAAGATATATAATACGTATCAAAATTCCAAGGACATTTATTATGCTTTCAATTTATTACGCAGTAAATAAAACATAATAAATAATTAATAATCAATAAAACATAATCCTTAATAATAAATATTTTCCTTAAAATATAAAAAATAATGTCTCTATAGCACAATTACTAACAGAACTATCACTCAAATACCCATTTAAGTCAAAATTTCTTTGTTCCTTCAGTAATGGAAATGAGTTGAGCCTTGTGGGTTTTGGGTCCTCGACAATATGGGCCTTAGTTGGATCTCTTTGTAGAAGGTTTGAGGCTTCAATTTTGCCCTTGAGTTTAAGTGGTTCACGGGCCTTTATTTGTAGATTCATGGGCCTTTGTTCCTTTGGACGACCTAATAGTCTAGGCCTTCAAGGTTTTTTCATTTGTGTGTACTTCACAGGCTCAAGTTCTAGATCCTTCTTCTGAGTTCTAGAACATATATTTTATTTATTTTTTATTTTGTAACCCTTGGGCCTTCAATCGTAGGCCTCGTTAGATGAGCTCATTCACTAGTCGTACCGGTTGATTTGCCTTTCAACAGTCATGTGACCTGGAATTGTCCATTTATGGGGGATTCTAACGGTCGTGTGACCAACCGGATCACCTATATATAAGTGGTGTGAGGACACTTACTATTCACACCTTCAGTTCTCGCTTCTAAACTTTTCAAACAATTTCGAGCTCTCAAGAATTTTCTGAAAACCAGCTTTTACTTTTTTCATGGGTATTAAGTAGGTCGAAAAAAGTGAGGATGGCAAGAAGGCATCAAGGTTGGCTGTCATGACTGCGGGTTCTGTAAAGAGAGGTAAACCCCTTTGCCGTATTCTCATTTTATCCTCATACATGTCGTTGATAGATATGATAAACCAAAAGAGGGGATGAACACCCTAGTCTATCACACCTCGATTCTTATGGCCATAGCAGTAAGTTTTTTTATACCAACCGGGTAGATGATTACAATAGGCTATTTAACTTTCCCTCATTTTACTATTTCTCTGGTTGGGCCTGGTGACAGAACATGTCACTGGAAACCTGATCAACTATTTGTCTACGTAGATGCCCTGTTAGCGGGGCTTAGGTTTCATGTGCATGATTTCATCTCTAATCTCTTGGCTGATGTACAAATCAATCCTTTCCAGATTGCATCGAATGGATAGAGGCTCATCCATTGTTTTATGGTTCTTTATTTAGAAATAAAAATAAAAATGATTTTTCCTTTGTTCCGCAAAATTTTATATTTAAGAATTTTTCTAGCCTTTCTTTAGGTTAGGTTCACATAGGCCATAGGCCCAACCAACCTCATATTTTCGACAACTCTTCCATTCCCGACAACAACCCCAATTCGAAAGAAAATTTTCTGCAAATAAAATGGGAAGAGGGTGACTGGGGGACTCTCTTTAGGCCCTCTTTTGGGAAGGTGATCGACGGGAGTGCCGACTCTATCGTGCTCTCTGAGGTGGAACAAGTCGCATACGCTGCGCTTACTCCAGTTGAGTCCTTGGAAGTGTCTTGGGCTATCCTGGACGTGCGCAGGCTAAAGGCTGTCAGCCTTTCCAAGGCCTCTAACAAAAGTACTAACTTTTAACTTAGTTTTCCTTCATACTCTTTATGCTGTCATGTTACTATCATTTTCTGTGTTTTATTTTCAGTCGCGATGTAGATCAATGAGTGAACAATTCCACGAATTGAGGAGACTGGTTGTATGAAGCGCCTTAAACTGAAACAGGATCCTAGGCAGGTCAAGGATCCGTTGGTGTTTTTGCTGCATCACACTGAGTCTATAGAGGCTGAGGGCAGTTGGACTGCCAAAGTTCCACGATCTCAATCCTATAGGCCATGATGAGGATTCAAAAAATCTGATAAAGTGGTCAGGTGCACAGACCACGCAAAAGACCGGTCCGTCCACTCTATTACTCCTTGTGATTACTAGGAAATAGTGGTAGGACGCGATGAGGAGAGCACCCAGGCTCTTGGTGCACAAGTATTGGCATCAGTAAGTCTTCTTGAGTATCTTCAATTTTACATATTTAGCAGACATACCCCTTGTTTTTTTCCTGGTTTGTAAGCTTTCCTTCCACTCACTCCCGGTTTGGTGGTATTTCATGCTAATGTTTACTTTCAGGCTTCTCTACATCAGACCGAGTTGTGGAAGACTCAGGCATGGAAGCATAAGAAGGATCTCACTATGGCAAATTCCAAAATTAAACATTTGGAGGATAAGCTGGCCTTGAAGGAGAAGCTTTTGAAGTAGGCTCAGGCTGAGGTGATCGAACTCCAGGCTGATAAGAACACCATTATTGACAAATACATGGCCTCAGAGGAGTATCAAGACCTGATCCAGGACCATGACGACCTCATTTACTCCGCCAACTATAATATTGGGCGGAATGAGGGACTAAAGGCGGTGTTGGAGAAGCATTCGGGTTTGTTTAACCCGAAAGTGGACTTCAAAAGCCCTCAGTTAGCCGAGGCCTTGAAGCGTTTGATCAAAGCATAAGAAGAAGAAGAAACCGTCAGGGAAGATTGTCCGGATGTCAGGCCAAAGGGGGCTCACGAGCGTACTCCTACTCATTTTCCTCGCCGCGTTGTACCAAATAAGAATGTTCCTGAGGCAACCCCTCAGAAATTGACTGAGGAGAGTTCTTCTGATTCTAGTTCATCGGAGGAGGACGACTCTAGTGATTTAGGAGAGTCTTCGGGGAGCGAGAAAGTCGAAGATACTGAGGGTGCCAAGTAACTTAGGATTTTCATCTTTGTAGTTTTTATTTATCTCATCCTTACAAGGCTTCTTTGTATACTTTAGGCCTTCGAGCCTTTGTATTTAAACACTTTACACCTTTATTTATTTTTCGTGTTTAATTCAAACATAAACAATAAACTTCTGCATGACTTGTAAAGGTTTATAGAAACTTAATATTTTCATTAAAATGAAGATAACGGGAAATAATTCATTTATATAATAGAAAGAACCAAGTTCTTTAACTTAAACAAGTTTAACGCCAAGTCTTACAAATAAATAGGTAAATCTTTAAAATGCTTAGGCCTCAAGACTTTCAATAAAACGTGATAAATCCTTAAGTTGGCAGCATTCCAGCTTCTTGGGATTTCAACCCATTCAAGGGTTTGGAGCTTGTATGCACCTTGCCCTGTGACTTTCTTCACTGGGTATGCTCCTTCCCAATTTGGAGCTAAGTTGCCTTTGGGACCAGCTCCAGATGCCTCGATCTTTCGCAGGACTAAGTCTCCTTCGCGGAAGAACCTTTCCTTGACTCTAAGGTTGTAGTAAAACAAAGCTTTCATTTGGTTTTCTACAATTCTGGCTTTGGCTTCATCGCGTAGCTTATCTATCAGGTCTAGAGCCAACTTCAAACCTTCCTCATTGGTGTCAAATTTTAAACTCCTGCACTATTGGCGAGGTCTGAGTACTTTCGACGGGCACCACTGCCTCAGCCCCGTAGGCTAGTTAAAAAGATGTTTCCCCTGCCAAAGCCTTATAAATAGTTCTGTATGCCCATAAAATTGGGAGTAGTTTGTCAACTCAAGTCTCTTGAGAGCGTTCAATCCTCTTTTTGAGTCCATCTAGGATAATTCTGTTGGCAGCCTCGGCTTGCCCATTTGACCGTGGATGAGCTACTGAAGTGAAGCGTAGTTCAATGTTATAGTTTCCACAGTACTCAATAAATTCCTTATTATTAAATTGAGTTCTGTTGTCCATCACTAGGATTCTGGGTAATCCATACCTACATATAACATTTTCCCAGAAGAATTAGGTCACATTCTTAATGTTAATATTGGCCAAGGGCTTGGCTTCTATCCACTTAGTGAAGTAGTCAATGGCGACAATGAGGAACTTCATTTGTGCATTGGCCATAGGAAATGATCCTAAGATATCCAGTCCCCACACAGCAAAGGGGAGTGGGGAGTTGATGGATGTCAGCATCTCAGGGGACTGCCTAACGATGGGTGCAAACCTTTTACGACGATCAAACTTCTGGACATAAGTTTTAGCATCTTCAAGCATCTCATGCCAATAAAATCCTAGCCTCATGACTTTATGAGCAAGAGCCCTGCTTCAAAGGTACTGACCACATATACCTTCATGAACTTCCTTTAGGGCAGCTTCAGCCTCATGGGGTCACAGACACTTCAAGTAGGGTATCACATACGACCTCTTATAAACTATTCTTTCTATGAGTGTATACTTCATGGCTCTCAATGATAGCTTGCGTGCCTCTACGGGGTCAGTTGGTTTTCTCCCCGTTTCCAAGTAGAGTTTGATGGGATCCATCCAGCATGCTTCAAGCCCAATCGGGGCGACTAGTATAGCATCAATGCTCGGGGTCCTTAAGACTTGGAAATAAACACTACTAGAGTAATTCTTAATCTCTAATGATGCAAATTTAGACAAGGCATCAGTCTTCATATTCTCCTTTCTCGGGATATACTCAAAGTGACATTCTTCGAACTCTGTGACTTGAGCTTTAACAATTCTCAAATATTTCATCATAGTCTCTTCACGGGCGTTAAACTCCCCATTCACCGAGAGCCTACCAGCCTTGAGTCACCACACACTTTCATGTTTTTCACCCTCAGGGCTTTGGCAAAGCCAAAGCCCAGCTATCAAAGCTTCGTATTCTGCCTCGTTGTTTATAGTTAGAAAATTCAACTTGATTGCGTATTCGACAATAAACCCATCTGGGCTTCAAAAAACTAGGCCAACTCCACTAGTTTTTCTTTTTGAAGCTCCGTCAAAAAAGAGCACTCAGTATTCTTTGAGTTCTTCATTTCTTTCTTCCACTTTTTCTTTTCCATTTTCTTTATTCTCTTCTTGCCCTCGACTTCTTGGTTGGGAATGGTACATTCAACCACGAAGTCAGCTAGAGCCTAGGCCTTAATGACCATTCTTGTCTTGTATCTGATTTCGAACTCTCCAAGCTCAATGGCCCATTTTATTAGCCTTCCACTGGCCTTGAGGCTGTGTAATATGTTTTTCAGGGGATGATCTGTCAAGACTTCAATAACATGCGCCTGGAAGTACTAATGTAACTTCCTTAAAGCCATTATCAATTTTAAGGCAAACTTCTCAACCTTTGAGTAGTTCAGCTTTGCACCACGCAGTATCTTACAGATATAATATATGGGTTTCTGAACCTTGGCTTCCTCCTTCACAAGAACATCCCTCAAGGCTAAGCTAGAGACAACAAGGTACATGTATAACACTTCTTTAGGTGTTGATTTGGCAAGCAGCGCTGGCTCAACCATGTATTTTAGTTCCTCAAATGTTGTTTGGCTCTTGTTATTCCACACGAAGTCCTTGACCTTTTTGAGGGCCTTGAAGAATGGTAAACACTTTTCTCCAGACTTGGATATAAAGCGGCCCCAGGGCTGTTACCCTTCCTGTGAGCTTTTGGACATCCTTCACTGTCTTAGGGGGCTCCATGTCCAAGATTTCTTGAATCTTATCAGGATTGGCCTTAATGCCTCTCTTGGAGACCTTCAAGCCTAGAACCTTTCCAGACCCCACTCTAAAGGCACACTTGGCTGGGTTCATCATCATCTTATGGGTTCTTATAACCTCAAATGCCTTTCTTAGGTGTTCAAGGTGGTCGGCCTTGTCCAAGCTTTTGACCAATATGTCATCAACATAAACTTCTATGGTCTTACCAATTAAGTGCTTGAAGATTTTTTTTACAAGCCTTTGATATGTAGCTCTTGCATTCTTAAGTCTAAAATCCATAACCAAATAACAGAAAACACTAAAATCAGTTATGAATGATACCTTAGGGATGTCATCGGGGTGCATTTTGATATGGTTGTAGCTGGTGAAACCATCCATGAAGCTAAGCATCTCGTGCCTAGTTACGACATCAATCAACGTGTCTATCATTGGCAAGGGGAAACATTCCTTTGGGCAATCATCATTCAAGTCTGTGAAGTCCACACACATTCTCCACTTTTCATTGGCCTTCTTGACCATCATAGGGTTTGCTAGCTACTCAGGGAACTGGATTTCTTCAATAAACCCGGCTTCCAACAACTTCTCCACTTCTTGCTTAATGGCCTCTTGCCTTTCAGGAGCAAAATTTCTTTTCTTCTGCTTGACTATTATCCTTTTAGGATTCATATTCAACTAATGTGTTATGAGTTGGGGTCTATCCCTGGCATGTCGGCGGCTGTCCAAGAAAAGACATCTCTGTTGTCTTGCAAGAACTGAACCAACTGTTGTTTCAGGTCCTTGGGGAGTGAAGTCCCAACATATGTCACTTACTCATGATCTAGAAGATCTAGGAGAATGGGCTCCAAGTCCTATGCGGGCTTTCCCATTCTAGCTTCTTGATCTTTGACATCCAAGTCTTGGATGGGGAGGACATGCCACCTAGTTCTATCAAACTTCAAGGTAGCCACTAACAACTTCTGGCCATTTTTTAATCTCCTATCTCTTCTCCCACTGCATTCCTGGTCGGGAATTTGAGTTTCAGATGTGATGTAGAGGCTATCGCCTTGAAGGAATGCAGACCAGTAGTCCCAAGGATTGCATTGTAGGTAGTTCTTACCTTGATAACTAGGAAATTCAATATTTGAGTGGACTGTCGAGGTTCTTCACCCATAGTCATAAGTAGTTGTATAATCGCCTCAATCCGGGATTCCACTCCATTGAAACCATAGATAGGCATGTTGGAGGGGGTTAGTTGTGAATCGTTGTATCCCATTTTCACAAAAGCATCATAAAACAGGATGTTTACAGACGACCAATTGTCTACCAAGACACTTTTCACAAGAGAGTTTCCTATGATAGGGTGTGATCACCAAGGGGTCATCATGGGGGAACATCACCCCTTCCAAGTAACATTCATCAAAAGACAAAGAGACCTCATTCCTTGCTCACTTAGGAGGCTCTCCTACAATGCTAATTACCTCTCGGTCATAAACATTTCTGGAATTTTGGGAGTTACCTACAGCGATTGGTCCCCTTGATATTACATTGATCAAAGGCCCTCGGAGCTGATTATTTCTTTCTTAAGGCTCTGAGTCCCTTCACTTGTCATTGTAATCTCTGTCGTTTCTAGGACCATCATTGGTGTATTTGTTCAACTTTCATATTCTAATCAGAAACTCGATCTCATCATTTAATTGACGACAATCATCAGTGTCGTGTCCCACATCTCTATGGAACCTGCAGTAAGAGTTCTTAGTTCTATTTTCAGGACCAGTACTTAGTAGCTTCGGCATTGTAGGTCCTTGTCCTTCTCAATATCCAACTTAGTGAACCTTGATCTTCCTTTCTTCCTTGAGTCATTAGCATTATCACTCTTCGCATATTTGGCATCGACCGTATAGTCCTTATCACTGGCACGCTTCTTAGAGTAGGTGTTCGAGGCTTGAAACCCTTGAGCTTTCCTCATACTCTCTTCAGCCTTGATGTACTTTTCACCCTTCTCTTGGAGCTCATTCATACTTTCGGGGGCCCTCTTGGCTAACGATCTTTTAAAATTTTCGTATGAAGTTCCTTGCTGTAAAGCTATCATTGCTACCTTCTGGTCTAGATCGGGGACCTTCAAGACTTCCTTAGTGAATCTGTTCATATTGTCCCTCAAGGACTCATTCTTCCCCTGATGCATATTCATTAGCGAAGCTGACCTCTTCTCATGAGTTTTGTTAGTTATAAATTGACCAATGATGGCCCTGCTCAGCTCTTTGAATGACCCGACAGAGTTGAGGGGTAGACGACTAAACCAAGTGAGGCACTAGATCATCAGGATCTTCAAGTGGTAACAAGTCTTAGGAATCAGCCCTAGCACGACTTGACATTATTTGTCTTCTGGTTGGGGGCTCATCTAGATATATCACAGGTACATTCTTAGTCGACCCTTCATCCCCTCAACTATGGGGCGCTGTCGCCATATTAATGCCCTTTCCAGGTCTCTCCTCAGTCGTAGGGCCTCAGCCTCATGAGCACGTATTATTTCTCGAAGATTTATGGAGTCAGCATTTTGAGGCTCTCGGAGCTGGGTACTCCTCCCTCCAACAGGCTCCTTGCCGAGTCGGCTCATTCGGGGGTTAATATCCTCGTCAAATGACTCATCATCATCAGTAGAGTAAGGTCCAGAGAAATCCTGATTCATTTGTCGTGAGGTATAATGGGGAAGCAGGCCTTTCTCATAAGAGGGCTCGTAGTTTCTCGGGACCTACAAGGTAGAAGGAGCGATAAAAGTTGTATTAAGCGGTGGAATTACCCGGAATGGAGGAACCGGAGCAAGATGAACAATGATGCTTAGGGGTCCGTTACGCCGGGTACTTGCTTCAGGGTCCTCAAAAAAGGTGGTTGAGATAAAAGCTCATTGTTCTTGAGTTGCGATAAGAGGATCGTTGGTGTTAACAGGGGTGTTAGGGATCTCTCCTTCGAGGGTGCTCGTAGTACTTCCTATTCTTGTCATGGTTGATATTCTCTTCCCATAGACAGCGCCAAATATTACGGATTAAAAACTAGGACGTCTTTAATTTATAATTAATGCTAGTGTTTGGGGGGAACTTCGAGCTTTAATGGTTGCACTAACGATTTCTAACTATCTCGAGTCCTCGTTAACTACTTACGTATCTCAATGGGTGTGAGAATCATGCCAATAACATAGTTCTAATGTTGAGGGGTTGGGCCCTTTATATAGGCATACGAGGGCCTTGGAGTTAGATTAGGGTTAGGAGACTTAGTGGCCAAGTCTCCTAGTGACGTAAGGTTGTTGTAACCTCCCAGGAACGGGGGACCTCATTGGACTCTTTCCACGCTATCCTTCTAAGATGAGGGTCTTCAACAGGTTTGTTGGGCCTTTACTAAACTTCTATTAACTAATTATGAAATTAATTAATAACAAAGGCTTAACGTGTCTATGGCTTCAACAGAGTTTTTTGTGGGTTGGACTTACAAATCCAATTGATCCTTGGATTATAAATCTAGTTGATCCTATGATTTATTTTCCTTGTTCGTTTCAAGGGCCCAAGCCTTTGGACTATGCTAGGTCTAATAAATGAAATAATAAATGTTATATTTATTATTTCCTTATGGTTGTTTTTTACCCATATCAGGTTCTAGGGAGGATTATAAATGAATTACTAATTGGAGAACAAAATCTATATACATCTTGCAATAAATTAAACAAAATATAACGAATGACATATAATTCTCCTAGTATACTATATTTAAGGTTAAGTTTTACCCATGTCAATAATCTAATTTTTGAATTAAGATATTCGAGTACAGTTAAATTTTAGATTTTTCTCTAAATTAATAAATATATTTTAATTAAATTGTATATAAATACTATTGTGGATTAAAAACTAGGGTGTAATTAATGCAGTGTGTGTCGGAGCTTAATGAGCTTTAATGGCTGAGCTTGTGTTTCGTAGCTTGGTTCTGCCCTCACAAGATGCATACGTATCTCTGTTATGTTTAGAGAATCAAGCCAAAACGTAGTCCTAAGAATGAGGGGTTAGGCCATTTATATAGACGTAGAAAGTTTAAGAATTAGAGTAGGTTTAGGAACCTTGGTGGGCAGGCCACCTCCTAGAAGGATTCTGGATTCTTCTTGTGATAGAAGTAGTTTCCAAGTAAGAATATGTTTCCTTGTTGATTGAGATGTCTTGGGGGCTACTCCTTGGAGTAGTTTTCATGTACTTGGACATAATTAATTAGCTGTATATTTAGGCAATCAATCAATTACGAATTTATTTACTAATTTGGGTTTCAAGCCTCATTAATTGAGCCTCCCTTTTGGACCAGTCTAGGTCCAATTAATGCCACATTAATTGTGTCTTTAGGGCCTACATTCAGCCCATATCATTTTCCCCCCAACTTCTGTAAAGTGTGCAATACTTTATAGAAGTTAAGGTTAATGACTTTGTTTTCAAGTTCTTATGAAGAATTTTTACAATTCTTTCCTTGTGTCCATCACTATTTTTCATTAATTTCTAGGAATTTTTTATTCTATTTTTAGAGAATTTTCCATAATTTATTGGTACCCATAGATATTTTTCCTTAATTTCTAGGAATTTTTCTCTATTTTTAGAGAATTTTCCATATTTATTTGCCTTTTAAATCATTTTTTAATGATTTTCTGGCATTTTTTAGTATTATTTTCGACCAGGAATCCTAGTCGAATTCGACCAGGATCCTGGTCGTATCTTGCTTCCATGTAGAACCCTGGTCGACAGGGATTCCTAGTCGGCCAAGGCTCTTTCTTAGTTCCTGGTCGGCCAGGACTCCTAGTCGTATACGACCAGGGTTCCTGGTCGGTTGTGGTGCTATTTTGACACCTAATCGTCGAGGATTCCTGGTCGTTCATTCGATCAGGATCCTAGTCGTTTGAGGTGTCATTTTGACACCAAGTCGTTGAGGATTCCTGGTCGTTCATTCAACCAGGATCCTAGTCGTTTGAGGTGTCATTTTGACACCAAGTTGTTGAGGATTCTTGGTCGTTCATTCGACAAGGATCCTCGATCGTTTGTAGTCCGAGGATTTTAGTGGTGATATCTATTGGGCCTCTCTTTTGGGCTTTGTTATGGCTCAACTTGTTTGTCTTTTTCGAAAGAAAGTTCCAGGCCCTTATAGATTATGCATTTTTAGAGACGCCCTTATAGGCGGGCTTAGGTTTCTATTTCACGAGTTTATTGTTAGGCTTTTGGCTGAAGTTAGAATCAGCCCATGTCAGTTGAGCCCAAACTCGTGGCGGACCCTCCTTTGCTTTATTGTTTTATGCCTTAGGAAGAATTTCCCTCTTTCCGTAGCCATTTTTAGGACTATTTTTCAATTTAAGAATAGTCCAAACTCGATGTTGGGCTGGGTATACATTAACCACAGGCAAGGGGTAAGCCCAATTTTTTATAACAAATCTTTACCCGACACTAACCCTGATTGGAGGAGGGACTTCCATTATCTGGAATGGGAAGGAGGAGACTGGGGGACCCTTTTTAGGACCTCCTTTTGCAAGGTGAAAGATGGCATCCCGGGCCTAATCCAGTTGACCCCCGAGGAGAAGCTCGTAGTTGCAGAATTGGGCCAGACTCACTATAGAGAGCTCCTTGAGGAATTTTCATTGAAGGTCGTGGGCCTTTCTTGTGTTTCTGATAATGGTACATTTTTTTTCTTGACTTGTCGTTCCTTTTCAATTTTTCTGAACCCGTTTTTTATTTCCTTGTTTGTTTTGCAGCTGCTGAAAATATTAATTTTCATTTGGGCGTGGGTGACTAAGAAACCCACAAGATGCGCAAGGCCCGTGAGGCCCAGGAAGGCCCAATCAAAGAGCCCCACGTCCCTACATTCCTCCGACATTGTGAGAGAGCCCAAAACAAGGGCAAGGGAAAAAGGCTTCGTGAGGAGGACGATGATCCAGGTACGGCGGCCTGGAGGCCCAGTTGGGGTATCCGGAAAGAGGATACCGTAGTGGCGAGTGTCTTAAACTCTGTAGATTGGTCCCAAAACTCTATTCCCCCGGCTGACAAGCCCAAAATTGTTCTAAAGACGGATATCGAGGAGGTGGAGTCCCTTGGTTCCCAGGCCGTGGCTATGGTAAAGCTTAATCACCTCTATTTTCCTTTGTACTTAGGCGATTTTCGTGTCTTTGTAGGTTTTGATGTGAATATGTTGCTTTTTCAACAGGTCAACACCTACTTTCAGACCATGACCCATCAGGACAAGACTTGGCGCTTTTCTGAGAAGGCCTAGAGGGCAGGCAAGGTCAAGGCAGAGGCCAAGGTGGCCAACTTGGAGAAGAAATTTCTCGAAAAGGAGCAAGAGTTGCTGGCGGCCCACGCTGAAGTTCAGGAGTTGAAGGCGGACAAAGAGGCCCAAATTGCTAGGTACATGGAGTCGGAAGAATTCTATGCTTTCATGGATAAGCATGACGATATGGTTTTCCCGACTACTTGTGCTCAGGCCTGGGAGAAGTGCCTTGGCACCGTCTTGGCCAAGCACCCTCGTCTCTTTGATCCAACCGACTTCCCTTGCCCCATGGGCCAGCCCCTGGCCTTGACTTCAACTGCTGAAAGGACAGGTTCGGGAGACTTGTCAGGGGGCGAGGCCTTGGATGAGTTTGATCGGGTCTTCGATTCTACTCCTGAGGCTGAGGATAACGCTCAGAAGGAAGCTGAAGAAGAAGAGAAGACCGAGGAGGAAGAGAAGGATGATGATATTGAGGACTTTCCTTAGCCTTCTTAGTCTTCTTTTTATGTATTTCCTGTATTTCCATTCTGTTTTTAATTTGTGTAATCCTAAAGAATTTTTTATTTATGAAAAGCCACTTTGTCATTTTTTTAATGTTTTATGCCTTAGCATATTTGATGAAATATACCTTTTGAGCATAAAAGAACCAATAAGCATATATATTAAAATGCCTATCCAGGCTTGACCTTGTTCCTTTATCATAAAGGAACTTAATAAAAATTGTCAATCTAGGCTAAACACACATATTTTTGAAGGGGTTATAAAGTTGAGAGTTTTATTAATAATGCCTTCGAGGCTAAAGTGGGCATAGCCCATACAAAATGAGAATCTTGTCTGGAGCGAAAAGCTCTTACATCCTAATGGTTTCATCGAACCTTATTTCTAATTAGTTCCTACTAAATATAAGAACTCATAGCTGAATTCTTTAAACATAATAAATCTTCAGGTTTGAAGCATGCCAAGTCATTGGCACCTCAACACCTTCTAGGGTTTCAAGGATGTATGATTCTCCTCCCTTTACTTGTTTTATCTTGTATGGCCCTTCCCAGTTGTTGGATAATTTGCCTTTGGGGTCTACCTCGGAAGCCTCAGCTTTCCTGAGGACCAATTCCCCTTGTCTAAAAAATCTTTCTTTAACCCTTATGTTGTAGTAGAAAGACGACTTCTTTTGATATTCGACAATTTTTGCATGAGCTTTGTTCCTGACTTCATCTATCAAGTCTAATGCAAGTTTCATTCCTTCTTCATTATCCTCGGGCTCAAAGGCCTTAATTCTTGGGGATACATGTGATATTTCAACTTGGACCACTGCCTCGGCTCCATAAGCCAGAAAGAATGGAGTTGCGTCAGTAGTGACTCTATGAGTGGTTCTGTAAGCCCATAGTATTGGCAAAAGCTCATCCACCCAAGTGTTGGCAGATCGCTCGATCCTTTTCTTAAGACCGTCTAGGATGATTCGATTGGCTACCACAGCCTGCCCATTTGCTTGAGGATGTGCAACAGAAGTGAAGCGCAGGGCGATGTCATTATCGATGCAATATCCTTTAAATTCCTCGTTATTGAATTGGGTGCCATTGTCCATCACCAGGATTCGTGGTATCCCATACCTATATATGATGTTTTCCTAGAAGAATTGAGTTACTTGTTTTGTGGTTATCTTGGCTAGTGGTTTTGCCTCAATCCATTTAGTGAAGTAATCAATTGCAACGATTAAGAACTTTCTTTGTCCACTAGCTATTGGAAAGGGCCCAAGAATATCCATTCCCCACATTGCAAATGGGATGGGAGAATTAATGGACGTTAACATCTCAGGAGGTTGCCTAATGACCGGAGCGTGCCTTTGGCACCTGTCGCACCTTTTCACGTACTCTTTTGAATCTTTTAACAAGTTAGGCCAGTAAAAGCCTAGACGGGTGATCTTATGAGCCAAAGCTTTGCCCCCCAGGTGTTGGCTGCAAATTCCTTCGTGTACTTCTTTTAAAGCCTCATGGGCTTCATCTGGCTTTAGGCATTTCAAGTATGGGATAACAAAAGATTTCTTGTAGAGAATCCCATTATTAAGAGCGTACCTTAAGGCCCTCACAGTGAGTTTTCTGGCTTCCATGGTGTTGGAAGGTGTCCATCCAGATTGAAGGTGAGCTTTAATTGGATCCATCCAGCAACTGCCCATGTTTATCGGTGCTACCAGCTTTGCATCGATGCTGGGGGTTTTCAAGATTTAGAATTAAACGCTTCCCACATGTTCGTCTGCTTCTGATGTGGCGAACTTTGATAAGGCATCGGCCTTCGTATTATCTTCTCTAGGAATATACTCAACCTGACACTCTTCAAATTGAGTCATTATAGCTTTGACCAACCGGAGGTATTTGATCATGATTTCTTCCCTTTCTTCAAAATCCCCATTTACCTAGGATATAACCAGCTTTGAGTCTCCACAGACTTCGAGATGCTTGACATTTAGTGCTTTGGCCAAATCTAGGCCTGCTATCAGAGCTTCATATTCGGCTTCATTGTTGATTCTTGGGAAGTCAAGCTTAATAGCATATTCGATAATGAATCCTTCGAGACTTTGTAGCACCAAGCCTGCTCCACTAGATTTTGTTTTTGATGCCCCATCAAAATTGAGCACCCAATCTTCTTTGGGAGGCTGTTTTGCTTCTTGTATTGCCGTCATACTATCCTTATCCTGCCCCCCGACTTCTTGGTCGTTAATAGTACATTCGACCACGAAGTCAGCAAGGGCTTGAGCTTTTATGGCCGTTCGAGGCCTGTACTTGATGTCGAACTCTCCTAACTCTATGGCCCACTTAATCAACCTCCCACTTGCTTTGGGGCTGTGTAAGATGTTCCTTAGCGGCTGATCAGTTAGTACCTCGATTTTGTGTGCTTGAAAATAAGGACGTAATTTTCTCGATGCCATTACCAAGGCCAGTGCAAACTTCTAAATCTTGGAGTAGTTAAGTTCTGCTCCGTGCAAGACCTTGCTTAAATAATACACTGGTTTCTGAATCTTATTTTCTTCCTTTATAAGGACAGCGCTCAGGGTTTTATCAGATACAGCCAAGTATAGGTATAAAACGTCTTCGGGACTAGGCTTGGCCAATAATGGAGCTTCAGTTATATATTTCTTCAACTCTTCAAAAGCTGCCTGACTTTCCTTTGTCCACACGAAGTCCTTCACTTTCTTCAATGTTTAGAAGAAAGGTAAACACTTATCCCCGGACTTTGAAACGAACCTTCCTAGGGCTGCAATTCTCCCTGTTAATTTTTGGACATCCCTTACAGTCTTTGGGGATTCCATGTCGAGTATAGCTTTAATTTTGTCAGGATTATCCTCAATACCCCTTTTAGAGACCATCATTCCTAAGAACTTCCCGGATCCTACGCCAAATGCGCATTTTGCAGGGTTTAACATCATTCTGTGGTGTCTCAACACTTCGAACGCCTCTCTTAAGTGTTGAATATGGTCGGCCTTGTCGAGGCTTTTGACTAGCATGTCATCAACGTAGACCTCCATGGTTTTTCCAATGAGGTGCTTAAATATCTTGTTTACTAGCCTTTGGTAGGTGGCTCATGCATTCTTTAATCCAAAGGCCATAACTTGATAATAAAATACACCAAAGCCAGTGATGAAAGATACCTTGGCAATGTCATCCTCGTGCATCCTGATCTGATTATATCCACTAAAGCCATCCATGAAGCTTAACATCTCATGTCCTGCCGTGGCATCTATAAGCGCATCGATCCTCGGGAGGGGGAAACAATCCTTTGGGCATGCGTCATTTAAATCAGTGAAGTCCATGCACATCCTCCACTTTCCATTGGATTTCCTGACCATTACAGGATTAACAAGCCATTCAGGGAATTGAATTTCCTTGACGAATCCAGCCTCTAAGAGCTTTTCCACCTCTTGCTTGATGGCTTCTTGTCTTTCTGGAGCGAAATTCCTCTTCTTTTGTTTTATCATTTTTCACCGTGGATCCACATTAAGCTTATGAGTAATTAGATTGAGATCAATTCCTGGCATATCAGCGGTTGTCCAAGCAAATAGGTCCCCATTCTCTTGCAAGAATTTGGTCAGTTTCGCTTTCATAGGCTCTTCTAATGAAGCTCCAATATATGTGACCTTTTCAGGCTCTCCTGGTACTAAGGGAATTGGGACCAAGTCTTCGGCTGGCTTTCCCCTTCTTTCCTCGTCTTCTCTTGAGTCCATGTCTTCTATGGGTAGGACTTGTCCCCCGACTCCATCGGGTCTCAGGGCTGCCACGTAACAACTTCTCGCCATTTTCTGGACTCCTTTCTCCTCTCCAACACCGTTTCTGGTGGGGAACTTGATTTTTAAGTGATAACTTGAGGCTACAGCCTTAAAAGCATGCAAACTTGTTCTTCCAAGGATGGCTTTGTATGTAGAAGATGCTTTGACCACCAGAAAAGTTAACATCTGAGTGACCTCTCTAGGTTCTCTCCCCATTATCACGGGTAGCTAAATGGTTCCTTCTACTTTCGACTCTACTCCATTAAAGCCATAGATAGGAACATCCGAAAGGGTTAGCTGGGAATCATTGTATCCCATCTTTACAAATGCATCATGGAACAAGATATCAACAGACGCTCCATTATCCACCAGGACTCTCTTTACTTCTGAGTTGCCTATCGAAGGGGCAATAACGAGAGGATCATCATGAGGAAACTTTACCCCTTCCAGGTCTGAGTCATTAAAAGATATGACCGCTTCCGTCCTAGCATGTTTAGGTGTTTCTCCTACGATTTGTATAACTTCTCTTGCATATGCTTTTCTTGAATTCCTTGAATTCCCCGCAGCAGTGAGTCCTCCGAAAATCATATTAATAACCGGTCCTCTAGGTTGAGGATTCCTGTCCCGGCCATCATTATTTTTTCTGTTATCGTCGCGCCTATCATGACTTCCATCCTTGATGTACTTAGAAAGTTTTCCTCTTCTAATAAGGAATTCGATTTCATCCTTCAGTTGTCTACAGTCATCCATATAATGCCCGGTATCCCTATGAAATCGGCAAAACGCGTTCTTGTTCCTTTTCTCAGGATCAGATTTTAGGGGTTTAGGTCATTTCAGGTCTCGATCTCTTTCAATATTCATAAGGATTTGACTTCGAGGTGCGTTCAGCCTTGCGTATTCGGCAAACTGTTGTCCCAGACTATTTTTCTTAGGGGGAGATTCTGAATTCTTCTCCGTCTTGGAGTACTTGTCTCGGGCGTCATATTCTTGATCACCTTTTCTCTTCTTATTATTATTCCCGTGTGTCGCCACCGATATAGTGGTTTTCTTCATACTTTCCTCCGCTTTAATATATTTTTCTGCCCTTTCTTGGAGAAGAAGCATGTTCTCGGGCGGATGTTTAGCCAGAGATCTCTTAAAGTAAGGATCAGTTGTTACCTGTTGTAGGGCTATCATGGCCACTTTCTCGTCCAAGTCTGGGACTTTCAAGGCTTCCTTGGTGAAATGGTTCAGATAATCCCTTCAAGATTCGTTCTTTCCCGGCCTACTCTAGATTCATGAGAGAAGCATAACATTTTTCGTACACTCTTCCACTTATAAACTGGCTTATGAAGGCCTTGCCGAGTTCTTTGAAGGATCCAATAGAGTTGGGCGGCAACCAACTGTACCAACGTTGGGCCATGCCCCTTAGGGTTTGGAGAAACGCCCTACACTTCACAGCATCATTGATAGGTTGTAGCAGCAATGCATTCGAGAAGGTCCTCACATGATTGGCTGGATCGCCTGCTCCATCATAAACTTTGATGGTGGGCATCTTGAACTTACTTGAAATGTGAGCGTTCATTATGGTTTCGGTGAAGGGTGGTGTGGGATCATCAGGATCTCTGAGCGGCAATAATTCAGCGGGGTCAGCCCTTGAATTTCCGTTCTTCTCCCTCGTGGGGTTTCATCCAGTTCTATGACGTCGGGGGCTTCATACCTCGAGGCTGTCCTTCTATCCTGCCGATCCAAGCTTTTCTTTAGTTCTTTGAGTTCAGCCTCGTAGGAAGCAATTTTCTGTTCTAGTGTCCTACGGGACTGTGAATGCCGGCTTCCTGCGGGCTCTTTACCAGGCCTTCTTCTCCTGGGATTGATATCAATGTCTTCTGAGCTTTAATCATCGGTTGTGTATGGTCCTGAGAAATCACGGACAACTTTTCTACGCCCATAGTTATGTGGTTCCAACCTTCTGATGTAAGGAAGGGGATAGACTTCGGAGATTCCAAGTCTTGTTTGGGTAATAGTGCTACTGGGGATAACAATAGTGGAAATTTGTGCATGAGGAGCAGTAGCCATAAAAGGAGTTTGAGTTACCTGAGATAGTGGGTTGGATCCATGGACAATTTCCTCAGGATTGGTGGAGTGGACGATCTCACTAAACGGACCAAGCCTTTGGGTGCTTGGCCCTTGAGTTCCAGCGGGAATAGTGGTGGTAGCGGGGGCCTCGGTAGTTTGAGTTTCATCGGGAGGGATGATAGCAGTCGGATCACCTGTAGTAGGGACGATGTCTCCGTCAGCTCGTCGTGTTCTTGCCATGGTTGATGTCTTCTTCCCACAGACGGCGCCAAATATTGTGGATTAAAAACTAGGGTGTAATTAATGCAGTGTGTGTCGGAGCTTAACGAGATTTAATGGCTGAGCTTGTGTTTCGTAGCTTGGTTCTGACCTCACAAGATGCCTACTTATCTCTATTATGTTTAGAGAATCAAGCCAAAACATAGTTCTAAGAATGAGGGGTTAAGCCCTTTATATAGACGTAGAGAGTCTAAGAATTAGAGTAGGTTTAGAAACCTTGGTGGGCAGGCCACCTCTTAGAAGGATTCTGGATTCTTCTTGTGATAGAAGTAGTTTCCAAGTAAGAATAGGTTTCCTTGTTGATTGAGATGTCTTAGGGGCTACTCATTGGAGTAGTTTTCATGTACTTGGACATAATTAATTAGCTATATATTTAGGCAATCAATTAATTACGAATTTATTTACTAATTAGGGTTTCAAGCCTCATTAATTGAGCCTCCCTTTTGGACCAGCCTAGGTCCAATTAATGCCACATTAATTGTGTCTTTAGGGCCTACTTTCAGCCCATATCAAATACCATTTTTAACGATTTTACATGCTTAAGAAAATTGTCAATCACAATTTTTCTTTAGAGCAAGTCCAATTATGTCCTAAGCTAAAATTTAAGGCACTTTTTACAAATGGGTGCTCCAACAATGTCGTAGTGGTGTCCTAAAACACTAAGGCATCAATCAGAACAAGTCCAACAATGCACTAAAGTGTTGTCCTAAGCTAAAATTTAGGACACTTTGAACAAGTGCTACAACAAAGTCCAATAGTACCCTAAAACACTAAAACACTAGGACATCCATCGTTTGTCTTATTTTTTGGGCACCATTAGACATGCATCATTTCATTTTTATCAATTAAATATTTATTTCCCTTCTTTTTTATACTTATTTTCCTTTCTTTTATCTTTTAAAATATAAATGTAATTTAACTATACTATTATTTTAGTAATAGAGCATGAGAATAGAGAAATTTGTTGGAATTGATATATGTGTATAGTGTCCTAAATCACAACAACGACATATTTTATTATATTTATAAGTCATCTTATAGGACATTGTTAGACTTGCTCTCACATGCCTTATTTTTAGAGCAGGACTACACATGTCTTATTTCATTTTTATCCATAAAATATTAATTTCCCTCATTTTTTTATACATGTTTTCCTTCATTTTATCTTTTCAAATATAAATGTAATTCAAATATACTATTATTTTAATAATAGGGGAGGAAAATAAGGCAAGTTATCCGAGTTGATATATGTCTATATGTCCTAAATCACTAGAACATTATATTTTATTGTATTTATAAGATATTTTATAAGATATGGTTGGACTTGCTCTTATCCATTACTAGTTACTTTTTTATCAAAAAATTTATTTTAATAATTTAAAGATTATATTGTGCATGAGTTTGTTCTTTGCGTGTTTTGATGAATAACGAGACAGAGAGAGGTCGTCCTTGTTCTTCTCTAGCCAGCGACTGTCATTTTTATCATCTACTCGGAATACAGTACTCTCCAGTAACTTACCATTATTTCCTTTATCCCATACCATTTCAATGCCTTTCATATTCATTCTATATATTAGTTTGTTGTCCTCGATTTGCTTTTAACAAAAAAAGATACAACCAATATTTTAGTTTGTTTTTCAGAGAAAAGATGCCCAATACAACTACATCAAACTTATCATCACTTCTTGATCTTTCTCTCCACATTGGTCTTCCTAACACTTCACCAGATTGCAATGACATGAATCAAACTGCTAAATCTTCTGGTAACTCTATTGCTTCAGAAGTTTCCAATAATTTTACTCATCCACCAAATATTAGCCACAACCATAACAATGATACATCACATATGACGAGCCCTTTTCATTACCAAACCCATGTGGTTGCATCGCCATCAAAATTAATCCACGAATCTTCGATACTAATAGAGGGAACTCCAATGTATCGAAACACCTCTTTTCCTTTTCCGTTATCAGACAATCATCCATCATTAGATACTTCTTCTTATAATTCTCATTCGCCTTATTTTAGTGGTAAGTTGGATCAAATATCTTCAATATCGAATAATACTTGGCCTAATAAATCCTTCTTCGGGAATTATTCTATGCCAGGAGGACCTTCTATGTATAACAGGCCCTTATCCAATTATCATCATCTTACCAGTCAGTCTGGAGTTAGGGTTTCTGAACCTTCTCATCATGCTATTAGGAGAACAAAAGTTCCATTAAAGCTATCAACTAGAACAAGTATGAAGGCGCCAAGGATGCGATGGACGAATACGATCCATGCCCGTTTTGTTCATGCTGTAGAGCTTCTTGGTGGCCATGAAAGTAAACAACTTCTATACAGATTCTTCTCTAAATTCAGTATTAATTAATTACTCTCTCTGTCCAAAAATAGGAATACATTTTTCTGGTGGTTTGAGGTATATAAAAAGTTATTTTCATATATTAATTAATTACTCTCTGTCCAAAAAATAATATATGTAAGTAAAAAATTTTACACTTCAAGTGTACAAAATCAAAACCACATTTACTTTGGGTCAAAAGAATTAACTTACTTTTTTTCTTCTAACATATAATTTTTGTAAGTCATGTTTTTCTTTCCATCTAGATTGAAAAACACATATAATTTTCAATTTATTATTTACTTATAAGGCAAGTCTAACCCTAAATCTAATACTGAAATTGTGAGCTTGATATATACAGGAACGACTCCAAAGCCAATTCTGGAGCTAATGGGTGTCAAAGATCTTACACTTGCCCACGTCAAGAGCCATTTGCAGGTAGAAAGATGAATAAAGAGCATATTCTATAATTTTATTATCCAGATGAATCTGAAAATGCAAACCTTGTTCATCTTATTGTTTACTATTTGTTTCCTGATAAAAATTAGTGAGATTCAATATTAGTAACTGCGTGTATATGAAAAAAAAAACTACACCTAATTTAAGTTTCATTAACTGCATAGTTATATAATTTTTTTAAAATTTCTTTCTTGTAAATAAAAATTCAAATGTTAAACTTTTATTTACAAAAATAAAAATTTTAAAATAATTTATATAACTATGCGGTCAACGCACCTTAAATTACGCGCGTAAAAATAGACAAGTAAATTGATCCAAATTTTCGAATAATTAATCAAATGATGAGGGAGGGTTCTCGGTCTATCCCTCGGGTACGGTAGCTGATGGAAAGACAGCGAGATATTGAGTGAGTGAAGAATTAAAGAAAAGTAGTACTTTTGTGGTTGAAAGAATTTTTATGTTTCAACAGTAACCTACAGAGTGATAGAGATACTGTAATTAATTAATATGGCTATTATATATCATTCACGTGCTATTTTGCAATATTAGAGTAAGAGAAGAATGATAATATTATTAATTAACTTATTAAGAGTAATTTGTTTTAATAAATAGACTTATCAAATTACAATTTATATATACTCTAAGAAATTTTGGGTGATGCACCCATAACTTGAGATAAGTTAGAATATCCAATAATAATTAGTTATTATAACAAAGGCATGATTAGGGGTCACTAAAATAGAATTCAAATTGAAAAACCGAATTGAATTAATGAAATAATTTCTGTTCTGGCTTTGTCTTTTTAAAAGTTCGATCTATTCGGTTTGTTCGGTATAAAACGAAATAAATTTCGTTTTTCAATTTGATTTTTTATAAAAAGAAGTTGATTTCAAATCAAAGCGTCCGAATTAATAATGTATTTATATTTTATATGTATATGAGTATATGATATTTCAACCTAGAGCCAACCCCCTTTCAAGTTTCACCCCTTTACATTACACACAAAACCTAATCCCTAATTAAATCAATTTCTTTTCCTCACTTCCCAAAATCAAATCATAGTTAAGATCTTTCAAGAATCAAAGCCCCTGCTTATGGCTTCGCTGCTCATACACCTTCACAGAATCGAACCTCAACATCTTTAAATAAGCTTTAAATTCATTCAAACAATCAAAGCTTCATTCAAAAATCAAAATTTCGTTCAAAGAATCTATTTTGTCTGCTCATCTGCTCACCATTTTTTACCTTGCTCAATCTTTCCCTCATGGCCTCATGGGCCCATGGCCTTATTCTTTCTGGACTCGCGTCATTCACTGTGTGTATTTTTTTGTGTATAGGTTGTTTATATGCCTTTATATATATTTAAATTCTAATACACTGGCTTTATATATATATGTGGAAGAATTTTACTAGGGTATTTGGTTGTATATATCATTGGAGAAGGAATTAGTAGGACATACTTTTAATGTCAGTGTTGAAATAGTCTGTTGGAACATGGATCTAATGCCCGGCCAACTTGTGTGGTTGCATCTTTTAAAATTACAACGTTTAAGCCTTAAAAGTGTACGTTAAAATTTAGAACGTTAGTAAATAATAGCCTTTTAACTTTATACACATGTTCAGGACTAAAAACACATAGTCATAGTCCATCTTAGTTTTAAAATTACTATTCAATATATATGTGTGTTTTTTACTCCTAAAATACTTGCCAAAAAATCATAAAACTATTATTTACGAAGGGAGGGAGTATTCTAATACTGATTTTTTTAATTCATTCTAAATTTCAGTAACAAAATCCAGCAAAACCAATCAAATTTTTTTGATTCAGTTTATAAAGATAATTCGGTTCAGTTCATATAAAATTAAAAATTTTATTTTCAATTTGAAAAATTGAAAAATTAATTGCACAGCCCTAGTCATAAGGGGAATTCCACAACTTCGCTTTATAGTACATTATACTTGTCTACAGATATATTGTCTATATATACATAGAGAGGGAGGCAGTGAGCCTTATATTCTGTAAAACTACAAATAATTAGTATTTCTCGTTGCTTGATAAGTTACTAAAATATAAACATGATGATGTTGGTATGCTGGCAGTTGTATCGAGCTCATGTTAAAACCACAGACACACTAGCAGCTCCTTCAGGTATGATGTACTTCTCTTCATTTTAAAGCACGTCTGCTGGTGGGTATAATATATTTATCTATCTTGATTCCATAATTAAATACTACATATTTGTTTGGCAAATTACAAAACCTCATGTCATACGAAACATAAAATTAACATAAATAAGTCGTATTAAAATTGGTAAAAAAAAAAGGTCGTATTGAAATTTAAAATGTAAAAATATTTAGAACTTAATGCATAAAAATAGAATTATCATTGAAATAATAAAAACTTAATCATAAACATAATAAGATTAAGGCCCCGTTTGGCTGCACTTATTTCCAGGAAATAAATGCTTATTTCTAGAAAAAATTAGTATGTATGTATTTTTTCTGAAAATAAGTAACTTATTTTCAATTTTGAAAATCATATTTGGTTTTAAAATTCTAAAATAAATATTTATCTAAATTTTTTTTTGAAAATATGTAAAAAAAAATTTGAAAATATGTAAAAAAAATTAAAATAAGTGACTTATTTTAAATTTAAGCTAAGCCAAACAGAGCCTAAATATAAAATATCATTACAAAAAAAATGTATTAAACATTCTAGCCTAAATTATATATATATATATATAGTAAATTATATATTATTTGGGTTTTAAAACACAAATGAGATTTTATAGTAGAATGTCATGTGATATACTAAACATAATTTGTGATTGTAATCTTGTATTATTTTTAAATAAAAGATATTCCTTCCGTTTCAAAGCAATAGTCATTTTGATTTTGACACGTATGTTGCGATGAGAGGAAAAATACTTATAGTTTTACATCAAATTAAAGTATAAATTCTGAATTTTTATTCAATATAAAAAAAATTCTATAAAAATTTCTAAATTATATTTATTTTACACATTAATCAACATATGTATCAAAAATCAAAGTAATTATTATTTTGAAACTAAAGGAGTAATAAACGATATTCTGCTTTGATATTTTTTATATAAGGTTTTCATTCTGCCATATATATAACATAAATCTAAATCTATATTGCAAATATTTGGTCATGGTCCCATCTGGTCATTTTATCTGTGACTCAACTTCAAATGCACTCTCATACTCAATTTTAAACACAGTCTTTTAATTAAATATACTAACATGTTACAATTTCCTCATTACTCAATTTCTTTAATTTATTTAAAATCATAACTTATTAATTAAATTAAATTTTAATTAAAATATAGAGTTATCTCATAATCTACTAATTAACATGTTTCAATTTCATCATCATTCAAACATTTTAATTTATTTAAAATTATAATTTTATAATTAAATATTTTGAATATTAAAATAATATTTATACTATATTTCTCCTACTCAACTTCAAACACACTTTTTTAATTAAATTTTAATTAGAATATACTATATCAAACAGATATATATTATACATACAACTCTATTTAAAACATATATATTATACATACAATTTTATCATCAGTGGAGTTCTCTTTTTTAATAATAAAATGAAATAAATTATCATGTTAAATTAAATATTTAAACCATATAAAATAATCATTTTATATGAAGAAATACATACAACTCTATGATTGGTGTAGTGCTCTTTTTATACAACTGCTCACACATAATATGTTAGATATGAAGAAATGATGCTGTCAAAGAATGTTAATCAGAGTCTACAAAAGTTGATGAGAGTTTAAGTGACGTCATCAGAATTTAGTCACCGATAAAGTTTACACTGGTCAGAGTTTGACAGATGGTATTCGATAAATGAGGATTTCATTGGAGACAGAAATGGAAGTGTTTGTATGAATGACAATTACCATCTTGAAACTATTTATTCCGAAGATAATGATGGAAATTGTATCTCTGTAATAATTAGTCATTATCTTTACATTATTTAGATAGATAGTTGTGTTCTATATAAATACATGATTATGTTTACATTGATGTATTGTTCAATACATATTATTCTCATAACCTAGCAGCTCTTAAGAATATTGATTTTCTTGAGAGAGTTTTGTATTAAGTTTGTCAAACTTAATACAAATAATATTTCATTTATATACTTGTGTTCTACTTTCGATTGTTTGGTACTATTACATTCAACCCCCTTCTATAATAGTCTAATTACTCGGTAACAATTGGTATCAGAGAAAACGCTTTTGTTTAACTTAAAAGATCTTAAACAATGTCTGGAAACAAGTATGAAAATATAAGAATTTCAATCCTCAAAAAGGCAGAATACCCTACATGGAGAGTGAAGATGATGATGTTCGTGGAAGCCACAGATCCTGACTATCTAGACAGGATAGTTGAAGGAAGACAAGTTCCTGAGTACTACACTCTTAAAGACAAGAAAGAATGGACTAATGAAGAAAAACTGGAAGTCCTTAACACAATAGGCTGGACTCTGTAATGTCTAACAGAGTAATCGTTTACAAAACTGCAAAGGAAATATGGGATGCATTGGAGGTTTAATATCAAGGAACAAAAGAAATCAAAAAGAATAGATGATATGTTCTTATTCAGGGGTATGAATTTTTTGAAGCTAAACACAATGAGTCTCTAACTGATACATATGACAGATTTCTCACTCTGTTGAATGACTTGACCCTGGTTGATAAGGTGTATAAGAATGGGGACTCTAACACAAAGTTTATAAAGGCTGTACCTAAAGAATGGGACTTGTAGACATCCTTGATAAGAGATATAGCAGATCTGGAGGACATGACTCTGGATGAAGTATATGGAAAACTAAAAACTCGTGATTTAGAGTTACAACAAAGGAAGAATATGAAAAGTGGCAAAGTAAAGTCAGTTGCATTAAATGTTGAGACAAAAAATGTGAAAGCTAAGGAACAAATTTCTCTAGTCTCAAAGGGAAAAGGAACAACTGCGAAGGTGAAGGAAAACGATGCTCAGAGTCTGAAGCAAACTCTGATGTAGACTCCAATAATGAATCAACAAACTCTAAAATGATGAAAATAGTTGTTATGATTGTCAAGGAATTCAAAAAGATGAAGTACAAGAAGTTCAGAAATCAGGGCAAATTTCAGAAGAGGTCTGGTAATTCTGAGAACAGGGAAAAGTTCAGAAAGGGAAAAGACATAGAAGGAAAGTCAAAAAAACTTGACAAATCAAAGGTCAAGTGTTACAAGTATAACAAGACGGGACACTATGAAATTGAGTGCATGAGCAAGGAAACTAGAAAAGCACTCAAAACATCGAAGAAAGACTAGATGGACTCCTCAGACTCTGATGAGGAAGTGAATTATTTCCTAATGGCAAACAGTGAGACTCCTACTACAAACTCTGATAAGGTATCAGATTCAATCTTCAACATAGACACTAATAATATTTATAAATTGAAATCATTTCTTAGAACCTTATATATTAGTTTTAAGACTCAATATATTGAGAATGAAAGACTAAAGTCTGAAATTCAATAGTTATTTGTTAAAAATGATTTCCTTGAATCTGAATTTGTGCACATGTCAGATACTAAAAAAGATTGTGAAAGGGCTATACACATACAAACTCAGTTAAAAATTCAGGTGACTTATCTAAAAGCTGAATTAACCAAAGAGAAGAAAACCTTCAGAGTCTGGACAAACTCTGGTAAAAAGGTTCAGGAAATTTTATCAGACAAAAACTGGACATCTGCTTTAGGTTATGAGTCTGATAGGAGTCTGATAGTGAAAAGAAAAATAAAGAGACTAATAAGACACACACAAGAGTTAATGAACAGGTGAATAAACCTGTTAACTTTGTTAGGGCCAGTAATGGAACAAACATTTCTAATAAGGGTTCTAACATTTCAAAAAAAAAAAGCAGTGTGTCAGAGGATAAACCAATAAATATTGGTTTGCTTTCTCAAAAACTGCTTAAGGAAAAGATGAAGTCTGTCATCAACAAGCATAAACCTAAAAGAGTGAAAGGAAATAGGAATGGAAAGGTAGGAATATCTAAGGAGACTGATTATAAGAATATTCCTAATACACCTAGAAAGAACTATTTCACTTGTTATAATTCTAATCATCTTGTTACTGTCTGCGGGCAGAATAAAAAGAAGGAACCTAAGAGACCTAAATCAGAAGTTAGGAAATAGACTAGATATAGGCCACAAAATCATTATTTTCATTATGGTAGCTTATGTCATTCTATTTACACTTGTAAATAATATCATAGTCTGTATTTTAACTATTATGAAATTTTGTCTCATTTGAATAAAACTCATGTTTCCTCTATGTATGCTGCAAAAAAAAAGTATGTTGTAAAAGCTAATAGAAGAAAACTAAATCTTAAAATGTAAACTCTGATAAAGTTACTTCTGCTGCAAAAGTTAACAATGTTAAAAAGAAAGGATCCACACTTGGTTGGATCCTGAAAGCCTCTAATTAAGTTGCAAATATGATTGCAGGGAAAGATGAAAAATATCCTAGTGATTGATTGTGGATGTTCTGCAACGTAGAAAGAACACTGGATATGAAAATATTTTGATTGGCAATATCATCATTGAAAATGTAGCTCTAGTTGAAGGACTCAAGCACAACATGTTGAGTGTGAGTCAAATGACTGTTAGAGGTTATTATGTGGAATTTCATGAAGCACATTGTGAAGTCAAAAGCAAAAAGACTGACGAAGTGATTCTCATTGATCACAGATATAACAACCTATTTGAAGCGGGCTTGGAAATAAACTCTGAGGGACCATTAACATATCTCCTTGGAAAAGCAACTTCAATGGAAAGATGGAATTGACATAAAATTTTGTGTCATTTAAATTTTGGCAATATAAATGAACTAGTGAGAGGACTTCCTTAAGCTCAATTCCATCCTGATGGCATCTATGATTCATTTTAAAAAGTAAAATAGAGAAAGATGTGACAACCCGGATATTTTTCAAAATTTATTTTTATTATTTAATTATTTTATTGGTTTTCTTAGAAGATGAGGAATAAAATTTTTAAAATTTTATTTCATTTGGATGCATTTCAATATTTGTATTATTATTTTAGAAATTATTTTCGGTTCAGTGGGGCTGAGTTCAGTTTAATTTTTTTATATTATTTTATAGATCAAGTCAGTATCTCGAGTCAGTATTTTTCTTCGGGTGAAAATTTTATTTGAATAAATTATTTGAATATCCAAAAATTTAATATTTTTATATTTTTGAATATTCGAAATATTTAAATATTATGAAAATTTATTATTTTTAAGTCATTTTAAAAATAATAAAATTTATATTTTTACCCGAAAATATTTTATAGGATTTTTGGGTTTATTTAAAATTATTTAGAGAATAAAAGAGATATTAAAATGATTTTACGAGATATGTTTTATATTTTATAAAAATAAAAAAATTATAAACCTAAAGTATACCCGCAAACCGCCCCCCGCCCATTTAGTTACCCCTCTCAGTTTCTTTCTCAATTTCCTCTCTCCCAGTAGCCTATATATATTTTTTCTTTCTGCCCCTGCTTTCTACTCACGCGACCGCGCACACCTCCTCTTCTTTCGCTGGTTGTCGCCTTCTGTCTCTGTTTTCTGTTCTACGGTACATTTATATTTATATTTAAAACTTTCAAAATTCATTACTTATAAACCATGCATCCAAGATTCAATATCTATATATATAAATGACCAGCGCTTTAAGACCTACGCATAGATATAATTTTTGTTAAGTTTTGAGAAGATTATTTTCTGGGCAGGTTTTCCTTTTTAATTTATTTAGGAGTATAGAAAGGGGATTTGATGATGGTGATTAAGTTAGGAGGCAGTACAGCACGTGTATATGCATGAGTATTAATCTCGGATTTTTCTGGACATATTTTCCGGTCATCAGAAAAGACACGTGTAGTGTTCACAATTGATCTTATGGTAAGCCTTTTAAGATCATGACTTGACGATTGTAAATATTCGGGCCTGTTAGTTTATATATATTAATTTCATAATTTTCCGAGATTATTTTTATATTCCATAAAGTTATCTATTAGCCAGACTTTTGGGTTTAGGTGACTCTATTTCTCGTTTCTGACAATTTTATGCTTATAGATATAATTTATTTTGTGGGTTAAATATGTTTACTTTATTTTAGTATAGTTGGATTGTATTGTTTTGGATTGATTTTGTGGGCTGTGACCCAGGAAAAAGTTTATTTTTCAAAGCCCTTATTTCGAAAAAAATTCTTGTAATAAAATATTTATTTTAAGTTTCAATTATTATTTGATTAAAAATATTAATTAGTTAAATATTTTAAAAAAGGCTTAATGTTATGTTTAATTATTTAATTTGATAACGTCATCGAGAGTAGACGTTATAAATTTTAAAGTATGAATTAGAATTGTAAGTTTTTATTCCTTTTGTTCGAGGATTAATTGTTATTTTATATTCGAGTCTCGAGGATTAATTATTTATTTATATTCGTGTTTCGAGAATTAATTGTTGTTTAATATTCGATTCTCGATGGTTAATTGGTTGTTTGAGTTTATATTTTATTTATTGGTTTGTTAGGTTTAATGTGAGTTTTCTTGTTAATAGGAATGAGATAAGTATATAAGTATAATTGAGTTATAAACGTTCGTAAAATATAGTGAGGTACTTCAAGGATTAAAGTACCGTATTATATTTGACTATAGATGTAGACGTGCGGATTCGATCTCAATAGTTCAAACTCGTAGCAACCGCAGGAGCGTCAGATTAAAGAATTATTAAAAGGTAATACTGGGAGACGAGCAGTGTAGTCGACCCATTCCAACTTAGGACCGCATCTATATCAGGCAAGTATTTTCTCCTTGATCATCCTAAACACTTTTATTTTGTTGTTTCGATTATTCATATCATGATAAATAGTTATTGCTCAGAACTATTTATGATTCCTGTTTTATTCTGTGCATCAGAGTTACTTGTTATTCGTACTCTAAATACAGGAAGCTGATTATAATAAACACGTCATATATGTTGATATCGTAGTAAATAATAGGGATATGGCATGTATTTAAAATTAAGCATACCATTATTTGTTTGGGGGTTGCTCAATTGGATTGGACTTTAGCGTAAGAGGCTAGTAACAGACCCTGGTCCAGCGGTGTGATATAATTGGCGTAAGTGGCCATTGAGTAGGTCCAGCGGTGTTAAGGAGGATATGGTAACCAATCCATCTTCCTATAGGCTAACATTAATTGCCTATTTCGGTACCTATATTTTAAAATCCTTGTTATATCTATGGGTATAGAAATGTACCGATATCCTATAAAGGGGTCCTATTACTTTTGAAATCTGATCAATGGGCAATAATGTTTATTTGTGTGTATCCAATCCATATTAACTGTGTGGCTATTATATATTATTTTTGAGCAGTTGATTCATTTTGATGACATACTGCATTGTTTTAGTTTGAGATGAACTGTGATTTATTTACTGTTCAGTTTTTATAATAAACTGTTTGATATTCCGTTCTCTATACAGGTGTCATATCTTGATTTAATTTCAATTGTTCATATACTTGCTGAGCATTTATTTGGCTCTTGCTTTTTATCTAAATCCTGACAGATTGTCAGTTTGAGCCATTCCAGCAATTCTAACAGGCGTAGCGAGAGACATGTGTTGGGACCGCTCGCTTCTCGGGTTTCTCAGGTATTTAGTTGTTTTAGTATGTCTGTAGATAGTGCTTGTAATAAAATTGAACCTAAAACATATCTAGACTTATGGATTTGAGTTTGTGGATTTAGTTTCTGGTTTGTAATAAAGTAATTTGCTTTACTTTTAGTGTCGGGTGCTTGATTTTATACTATAACCTGTTAGCGATCGTTGGTTTGTCGGGGTCAACGCGCCTCTTATTTATTATTTTATTATATTTTATTATGGATTGGTTGGTGACCCCCAAATCTAGACCCCGGGTTCGGAAAACGTCACAGTTGGTATCAGAGCTACATGTTGGTAGTCACCCCCTATTTAGTTTCCCCTCTCAGTTTCTTTCACAATTTCTTCTCTCCATGTCGCTTATATATATATTTTCTTTCTGCCCCTGCTTTCTACTCACACGACCACACACACCTCCTCTCCTTTCGCTGGTTGTCACCTTCTGTCTCTATTCTCTGTTCTACGGTACGTTTATATTTATATTTAAAACTTCCAAAATTCATTACTTAAAAACCATGCATCCAATATTCGATATCTATATATATAAATGACCAGTGCTTTAAGACTCACGCATAGGTATGATTTTGGTTAAGCTTTGAGAAGATTATTTTCTGGGCATGTTTTCCTTTTTAATTTATTTAGGAGTATAGAAAGGGGATTTGATGATGGTGATCAAGCTAGGAGGAAGTACAGCACGTTTATATGCATGAGTATTAATCTCGAATTTTTCTGGATATATTTTCTGGTCATCAGAAAAGACTCGTGGAGTGTTCATAATTGATCTTATGGTAAGCCGTTTAAGATCATAACTTGACAATTGTAAATATTCGGGCATGTTAGTTTATATATATTAATTTCATAATTTTCAGAGATTATTTTTATATTCCGTAAAGTTATCTGTTAGCCATACTTTAAGGTTTAGGTGACTGTATTTCTCGTTTCTGGCAATTTTATATGTATAGGTATAATTTATTTTGTGGGTTAAATTTGTTTACTTTCTTTTAGTATAGTTGGATTGTATTGTTTGGGATTGATTTTGATGGGCTATGACTCCGGGAAAAGTTCATTTTTCAAAGCCCTTATTTCGAAAAAATTTCTTGTAATAAAAGATTTATTTTAAGTTTCAATTATTATTTGATTAAAAATATTAATTAGTTAAATATTTAAAAAAAGCATAATGTTATGTTTAATTGTTTAATTTGATAACGTCATCGAGGGTAGACGTTATAAGTTTTAAAGTATGAATTAGAATTGTTAGTTTTTATTCCTTTTGTTCGAGGATTAATTGTTGTCTCGGGGATTAATTGTTATTTTATATTCAAGTCTCGAGGATTAATTGTTTATTTATATACAAGTCTCGAGAATTACTTGTTTATTTATATTCGAGTCTCGAGGATTAATTGTGTATTTATATTCGAGTCTCGAGAATTAATTGTTTATTTATATTCGAGTCTCAAGGGTTAATTGGTTATTTGAGGATTAGTTAATAATTGGGTTTATATTTTATTTATTGGTTTGTTAGGTTTAATGTGAGTTTTCTTGTTAATAGGACTGAGATAAGTATATAAGTATAATTGAGTTATAAACGCTCGTAGAATATAACGAGGTACTTCAAGGATTAAAGTATCGTATTATATTTGACTATAGATATAGACGTGCGGATTCGATCTCAATAGTCCAGACTCGTAGCAATCGTAGGAGCGTTAGATTAAAGAATTATTAAAATGTGATACCGGGAGACGGGCAGTGTAGTCGACCCATTCCATCTTAGGACCGCATCTATATGAGGCACGTATTTTCCCCTTGATCATCCTAAATACTTTTATTTTATTGTTTCGATTATTCATATCATGATAAATAGTTATTGTTCAGAACTATATATGATTCCTGTTTTATTCTGTGCATCAGAGTTACTTGTTATTCATACTCTGAATATTGGAAGCTGATTATAATAAACACGTCAAATCTGGTGTTATCATAGTAAATAATGGGGATATGGCTTGTATTTAAAATTAAGCATACCTTAATTTATTTGGGTATTGCTCTATTGAATTGGACTTTAGTGTAAGAGGCTAGTAACAGACCCTGGTCCAGCGATGTGATATAATTGGCGTAAGCGGCCATTGAGTAGGTCCAGTGGTGTTAAGGAGGATATAGTAACCAATCCATCTTCCTATCGGCTAACATTACTTGCCTATTTTGGTACCTATATTTTGAAATCCTTGTTATATCTATGAGTATAGAAATGTACCGATAAGCTATAAATGGGTCCTATTACTTTTGAAATCTGATTAGTGGGCAATAGTGTTTATTTGTGTGTAGTCAATCCATATTAACTGTGTGGCTATTATATATTAATTTTGAGCAGTTGATTCATTTTGATGACATACTGCATTGTTTCAGTTTGAGATAAACTATGATTTATTTACTGTTCAGTTTTTATAATAAACTTTTTTATATTCCGTTATCTATAAAGATCTCATATCTTGATTTAATTTCAATTGTTCATATACTTGCTGAGCATTTCTTTGGCTCACTCTTTCTTTTTATCTAAATCCTGACAGACTGTCAGTTTGAGCCATTCCAGCAATTCTAGCAGGCGTAGCGAGAGACAGGTGTTGGGGCTGCTCGCTTCTCGGGCTTCCCAGGTATTTAGTTATTTTAGTATGTCTGTAGATAGTACTTGTAATAAAATTGAACCTAAAACATATCTAGACTTATGGATTTAAGTTTGTGGATTTAGTTTCTGGTTTGTAATAAAGTGATTTGGTTTACTTTTAGTGTCGACTGCTTGATTTCATACTATAACCTGTTAGCGATCTTTGGTTTGGCGAGGTCAACGCGCCTCTAATTTATTATTTTATTATATTTTATATTGGATTGGTTGGTGACCTTAAATCTGGACCCCGGGTTTGGAAGGTTTCACAAAAGACATCCTTCAAAAGCAAGACTGAGTCTTCAATTGAAAAACCCTTCCACATGCTACATCTTGATCTTTTTGGTCCTGTCAATATAATGTCAATTAGAAAGAACAAGTATACTCTAGTGATAGTTGATGAATACACAAGATACACTTGGGTGTAATTTCTACACAAGAAGGATGAAACAACTGAGATCATTTTTGATCAAATCACTGTGATTGAAAATAGATCAACACTCAAAGTGAAGATTCTAAGGAGTGATAATGGAACAGAGTTTAAGAACTCTACAATGGAAGAATTCTGTACAACCAAAGGAATAAAGCAACAGTTTTCAGCACCTGGTACACCTCAATAAAATGGTATAGTTGAAAGGAAAAAAAAACTCTGATTGAAGCTGCTAGAACTATGTTGGAAGCAACAAAACTTCCTACTTACTTCTGGGCAGAATCTATGAACACTCCTTGCATTACTTAAAATTGTACATTATTCAACAAGCATGGAAAAACTCCTTATGAAATGATGAAAGGAAGGAAGCCAAATGTGAAGTATTTTCATATATTTAGAAGATAATGTTTTATTCTAAAGACACATCCTGACAAGCTCAAGAAGTTTAAATTGAAAGCAGATGAATGCATTTTTGTTGTGTACTCCACAACCTCAAAAACTTCTTCAAAGGCCTTCAAAGTGTACAACTTAAGAACATGAGTAGTCATGGAATCCATAAATGTCTCCTTCAATGAGCAAGCTCAGGAAAGTCTGAAATTTGAAAATGAAAATCCACAGGACACGGACACTGAGGACATAAACACTGATCTTTTAAACTCTGATTCCGAAAACTCTACAGAAACATAGATTACAAATGAAGATAATGTACATGTTGAGGGGGAGGAACATCAATCCTCCATAGTGATTACTAGAACAAATTCTGTGATTGAAATATCAAACTCTGGTCAATCTCTGAAAGACATAGACTCTGATAATTCAAACTCCGTTAATATAAACTTTAAAGTAAGCACAAAATCAGGGGGATGATCAGCATTTACTGAGGAATCATTTTATGATGCCACAAATATTGGGGGAGCACCTAGTTTTAGGAATCTTCCTCACATCAGAAAATGGATCAAGGATTATACACCTGACTTGATAATTGGTGATCTAAATACTGAAATTCAGACAAGAAAAACAACTCAGAATAAATTTCTGTATCAAAACTTTCTATCTCAGAAAGAGCTAAAAAAGTTGAAGATGCTCTTAAAGATGCAGATTGGGTTACTACAATGCAAGAGGAATTAAATGAATTTGAGAGGAATGAAGTGTGGACTCTTGTTCCAAGACCAAGTAATAGATCTATTGTTGGTACCAAATGGGTTTTCATGGATAAGACAGACTCTAATGGAATCATAACAAGAAATAAAGCAAGACTAGTTGCCAAAGGCTATTCTCAACAAGAAGGCATTGACTAAGATGAGACCTTTGTAACTGTTGCTAGACTAGAAGCAATCAGAATTTTTATTGCTTATGTTGCACACAAGAAATTCAAAGTCTACTAGATGGATGTTAAGAGTGCATTTATAAATTGAGAACTTGAAGAGGAAGTCTATGTTGAACAGCCTCCTGGATTTGTAGATCCAAAATATCCAAATCATGTCTAAAGGTTAGACAAGGCATTGTATGGACTTAAACAAGCTCCTAGGGCATGGTATGAAACTCTGGCTCAATTTCTACTGGAAAATGAATTCACTAGAGGTACAATTGATAAAACCTTATTTTACAAGAATCAAGGTAAGGACTTGTTACTGGTTTAAATATATTTTCATGATATAATATTTGGGTCTACTAATGAGAAATTATGTAAAAGATTTTCTAAGCTAAATTAGTTCAGGTATCAAATGAGTATGATGGGAGAGATGAGCTATTTCTTGCGGCTACAAGTTAAACAAACTGAAGAGGGCATCTTCATAAATCAAAAGAAATATGCTGACAAAATTCAACATGCTAGAATCTGTTACTACAACTACTCCATGGCCACAACAACCAAGTTGGATCAAGATATTGGTGAACCTGTTGACTTGACAACCTATAGGGGCATGATTGGCTCATTCCTTTACTTGACTGCAAGCAATCCAGATATCATGTTTGAAACTTGTCTTTGTGCTTGATTTCAGGCAAATGCAAATGAATCTCATTTTATTGTTGTTAAGAGGATTTTTAGATATCTCAAAGGCACCATTAATCTTGGTTTATGGTATCCTAGATAATCTGATTTTAAAGTTATAGGCTATTCAGATGTCGATTTTGTAGGATGTAAAATAGACAGGAAAAGCATTAGTGGCAGTTGTCAATTTTTTAGAGGAAGAATTGTTTCCTACTTTAGTAAAAATCAGAAATTCATCTCAACATCAACTGCAGAGGTAGAGTATATTATTGCAGGAAGTTGTTGTGCTCAAATTCTATGGATGTAAAATTAGCTATTAAACTATGGTTTAAACTTTTCTAAAATTTCTATCTATTGTGATAATAAAAGTGCAATTGCAATGACAAGTAATCCAGTTCAGCACTCTATGACAAAGCCCATCAGTATTAAATATCATTTTATCAGGGAAAATGTTATGGAAGGAACAATTGAAATGCATTTTGTTCCAAATGATTAACAGCTAGCAGATATTTTCATTAAGGCTTTGTGTCAAGCAACATTTATAAGATTAGTAAATGAGTTGGGAATGGTGTCAGGAGTTCAAGGACAACCATCATATTAGCAGCCTCTATCAAACTCTGATAATTGAATCAGTACTTCTAAATTCTGATATCTTTAATCATCAGAGTATGTGATAAATTCTGTCAGAGTATGTGATAAACTCTGTCAGAGTATGTGGTACACTCTGTCAGAATATGTGATAAACTCTAATGTCAGACACTGTAGTCTCTGCTTCATAGTCAATAAGTCAACATTAAAATAGTTATTTGTCTTCAAATAAATATTTATTATTGATTTATTCCTATGACATCACATTTACATTTGTGACGTTATAATTTCTAGTCTCTGATTGGAGTAGCCTTGGATGCGCATGTGTGTCATGAAAAACTTTTCATATTATGCATTATATATGTACACATATACTCACACATCTGCTGTATTTTGAGAACTGTTTCAATCATTTTTCATCCTCTAATTTAATGTCACGTGTCCGACTACAGGTTACAAGCCTTATTGAGATGGAATAGTTTAATTAATTTGTATTCTATACTTTGAATTACAACTCTTCACTTTCATTTTCTCTCGTTCTCTCTCAAAACCCTAAGTCTCTCAAAACTTTACAAGATTCACAAATCAACTTCAATGGCCTCCAAGAATCTTACATTCGGTCCTTATAACTTTGTACCCAACATCTAATGTTCTTTTCTAGACAAGTTGGATGAAAATTCTGACTTTCACATTATATAGGACCTTCTTGCTCACAACATTATTGGGTATGCTTTGCAAAAACCCAGAACAATCTCAGCCAAAGTTGTGGTACAAATATGGTCTACAACAAAGTTTAGTGTTTCTAGTGATGATATGGAACCAACTAGAACTTTCACCTGCAATGACAAGCATGTTATCACTCTTGTTGTGGTACATTAGGCTCTTTATCTTCCAGAGCTTGAGGTATATGATGATCTTGAGAATGACAGCACAATCAGGTCATTCTTTCGACAATTGGGTTACATGTGTTTTCTGGAAAAGTTGGGTAGACATAAGGCTCAGGCCTCAAAAGAAAGGGAATTTTTTTTGGCTAAGTCTCATCCAAGAAGAAGAAATCTGATTGATGAGCACACAAACTCTGATGACAGTGCTGAAAGAATGGTTTTCCCCTAAGGAAATCTGTCAAACCTACCTCAGAAATTCCTCCTGCTTCATTCATGAAGCAATTTCATGTCAATCATGTGTCAGAGCTTGCTAAGAAGAAGAGGAGACTGGTTATGGCCAAAATCTCAGAGTATATTTCTCTAGTTGATGTTGCAAACTCTGAACAAATAAACTCTAATGCTATAAATCCTGATATTGATGCCTCTGTAGAAGAGAGTTTAGTGTCAATAAATAAATCGTACATGAGTGTGGACATAAATCAAATCAAGTCATCTCCTCATGTTAATCCTTTTAACCAGTCCTGTAATCACCTTGGAAGGTACGTCAAATGAGGTACCAAGTAAAGATAAAAAGGGAACAAGGGCTGACAATGAAATTGTTGATGAGAAATGTTGGGATAAAAATGATGATGACAATTCTAATACATAAAATGTTTATCTTGCTCCATCATCAGGTCCAGTAGTAGCCTCTGATTTCCCTACTAACTCACCACCTAAGAAGATACTTGAATTATCTTATGCACGTGTGAGTGAAGTAGCTGCTCAGGTTACTAGAGACATGGCTCCTCAAAGAGCTCAAGATGTTGATGCCTTGCAAGAAAGAAAGAATGATTCCCTAGTTTTCTCCGGGAAGAAGAAACAAATAGTCTCTTTTGGCCCAGACATACAAGAAACTATCTCTCAAAGTGAGGTAGCAGTCTCTGAAGGGTCAGACCCACAAGAACATGTTGATCAACATTCAACAGAAGCCACTCTACTAACAGATGAAGCCATTTTGGATCAGGGGTACAGCACACAAAAACCTTCAACTCAAAGGGTTGAAGAAGTTATTAAGGCCCTAGTCACACATGAATTTTCCAATAAAAGTTTGGTTGCAGGCACACAAATTCTGACTGAAGATCCTGTTGTTGCTGATGCTGAAGGCCAAACTATGGCAGAGTTAGCACACAAGAACCTTCACCTCAAAGTGGTGAAGCAGATATTACACAGACTCTGGTCCCACAAGAATCAATCACCACCAATGTGATTACAAACCAAGCCAAGGAACAACATCCAAATTCTGAATCCACTGATGCACAAGCTGAGACCCAAACCTCTGATGCTACTCATTTGGCAATCTCTGATGCAATCCTAGTGCAACCACTTTCTACAAAGCCATTGGGCACTCCATCAGTCTCTACAACTGCACAGGTTATAACCTCTGAATTTTCTTTAAAATTTACATACTCTGATTGCACAAGTTTAGAATTTAGACTTGCATCTTTTATTGCTGAAATGACCATGGATAGTCTTGGAAGGAAACCCTTTATTCATGTCACCATAGACACCTCTTCTCAGCCACCTCTTATTTTTGTAGGACATTGTGATTTTGAGCCTTTCTTGTGAGACTGAATTAAAATGTGTGCAAAACAGAAATGACATAGAAAGGCAGACACTGGTTCTAGTAAAAGGAGAGTTAGATAAGAGAAAGAAGGTAGTTACTTCTTGTGAGCAAACTCTGACTATTAAAAGTCATGAGATGTGTGACGTGAGAAGTAATGAGATTACTTTAAAAGAAAAGAGTGTCTTAGGTTGTTCTGTTCCTTGTGCAGGTGCACAGAGTATACCAGAAACAGGCTCTGTTGTTCAACTTGTCCCTAAAGTTATAAACTCTGATGCACTAGGTACTAGTGTTGTTGCAAATGCTCCTGATGCAGAATCTGGTGATTCTCTTTCTCCTATCTTTGCTGATGAGGAGCCAACTGATCTCTCCATCTCTTATCTGGAAAGATACAGCTCTAAAAAATGGTCATTCAATGCCCATGATGCTCTTGATAGGTTACACATGGAGTATCTGGACTATTTGTTATTGCTCAATTCAAGGATGAGATTGAACCTGCCCTTGATGTGGAAGGTATTGTCAAACACATTGCAAATGGAGCACTTACACCTGCAGATCTTGAAAAGAAGAAACTCTGGGATATAAGCTGGAAATTTTCTCATGAAAAGGTGCATTGGTCTCATGCTCATGACCTTGTTCAAAAGGCAAACTCTAGCATATCCTCTGATGAAATGAAGACCCTGTTAATGGCTACAACTGTATTTATTAAGGCTTTTCATTGTGAAATAAATTCTCTGCATGAGGATGTCATTAAGCAGGGTGCTTCAGTTCGTACTCCTATACAACCGAACAAACATGTTTTCGACAAGAAATTTATAACTCTTTCCAAATAGCATACTGCTTTGGAGTTTAAAGTGGAGACTCTGAGAAATGTTATATCTTCAATTCAGGACTCCTTGACTCTGATAATAGATTATCTCTTTATCCCTCATGATGTCAGAAAGGGGAAGAACGTCTCTAAGGACAAATGCAAAGATGATCTTCCTCTAAAATCTCTTGAAAAAACTGATTGTGATGGTAGTGGAAAGTCTGATAAAGTACAAGGGAGTTATAAGGATGGTGAAATTGTAAAGACACAAACTCTGACACCCCAAACTCTGACTTCTTCAGGATCTGGACAAGTACATGGGAAGTAGCAATCTCTAATTTAAACAAATTTTGTAACACAGTTAGATCAAATCAGTAACGATGCAGAGTTAGAAAGAAAATTGCAAGAAGAAGAAGAGCCCGAGAAAGTTATAGAAAAGATAAATGAGGATGCAGAATTGGCAAAGAAAATGTTTGAAGAAGAATATCATGATGTAGATCTAGTTGTTGCTGACCGATAAGTGAAGAACATTAATACTGGTACTCACAATGCTCAAGTCCAGTCAATGAAAAAGCTTACTCCTAATCCAAAGAAAACTCTGATCAAGAAGAAACCTATAGCATTTGAACATGTTAGACCTCAACAAACATATAAGCCTGTGACAAGGTCAACTATAGGTGCAAGTGTATATGTTGTAAGAAGTCAGTCATCTCATCCATTCCCAACAGTTTAACAGAAAGCTCTATCAAAACCAAAGGCATCACTCATCATGCAGGGAAACATATTCCTTCCAGGAGGAACCAGTTTTGAAGATGAGGAGGAAGATCAACAAACTTGGATTAGAAAGAAGAATCATGATCTTCTATGGATAAGAACCGAGTCTCTAACTCTCAATGCTAGACTTGGAAACGATAAGGGAAGAATTGGTGATTCAAAAGCCAAAGATGAAACAAATGCATTTAGAAACCCTTACTCTCTGAAGGACAAATCTGAAGACCAATTGACTCAAGACCATTTGGACAAGTTCATTGTCATTCACCTTGGGAAAGATGTGTTTGATGATGTTGTACCTAAATAGAAGCTATTATACTTTCTAGAGAATAGAAGAGTGATGAAGCTATCTGAAGAAGATTTAACTTAAAATTCATTAAAAGAACTGGAATGTGTTCTTTATTTGCTAAATTGAGAAAATGACACTACTGCAAAATGGGTGAAATCTCTAAATGGGGCAATAACAGGGGAAAGAAAAAATGAAAAGCACATATAGTTAAACTCTGAGAAGTACAAACCTAGGTATATGCTAGAGGATGATATTGAGAAGAAGATGAGCAAAGGAGATTTAAAGATAAAAATGGTATTGGATACTCCTATATTAATGCTCAATCCTGATGGACAAAGAATTTGCAGTATTCCTTTCGATAAAAGTATGTAGAGAACATCAATCTATAACTTGAGAGCTGCAATAATTCAAATTGATGATTCAAGTGATCAAATGAAAGAGTTGGAGGAGTTGATGGAATTGTTGAAGGCAGTTGAAAAGAAATTACTTGATGATTTTCTAGTTGGAGACTTTTCCTACAACAGAGTATAAGGCAAGGAAACTCCAACACTGATGCATTTGTCTATGAGGTTTCTGTTAGATATGAAGAAATGTTGTTGTCAGAGAATATTAATCATAGTCTACAAAATCTTATCAGAGTCTAAGTGACGTCATCAGAATTTATTCTGTTAGGCCCGAAATGGGGGGCATAAGCTAGAAGGGGGGTTGAATAGCTTAATACCATTTTTAAAAATTGAGCTTGGAATTTTAAAATTTTCTTTTCTCTTTTGAAAATATTACCAGTCAACTAGTAATATAAGTGCAGAAAGTAAAAGCAGAGAAAAGAAATAGAGTACAGAACGGAATTTTTATCCTGGTTTGCGATGGCGTAATCCCCTAACGGATCCGCTCACCCCTAGTCCAGTCCCCGAGTTCCTCCCTGAACTCGAGATTTTACACTATAAAAAGATGTACTCCTTATAGTGGCGGAGAAGTCTTTTACAACACTTAGTATTTATCTTGGACCTTAACTACCCGTTAACCCCTCAAAATACGAAGCAAAACCTACTTGATTTATGTTGGAGCGTAACTTCCCGTTACCTCCTCACAATCAAAGTAGAACCCCTATAAGCTGGTCTTAGAGCGTAACTCCCCGTTACCTCTTCACAGGAAAAGTAGAACCCCTACAAGCTGGTCTTAGAGCGTAACTCCCCGTTACCTCTTCACAGGCAAGTAGTATCCCTACGAACTGGTTGTTAGTGTAGGTGCCCTAGAGGCAATATAATGTTTCTTTTAAAAGTGGACATCGGGTATATCATGAGTCGTATGAGAAATATGAATGATAGATAAAGGATTTAACCCTCCTATAATTAGGAGAGATATTATTGGTCTCTTGATTGAGTGAGACTATAAAATGCATGGCCGTGCTCAAATAATGATTTGTTTTCATAGTCTACTCATGGATCAAGTAAACCCGGATTAAATGTTGAAGAGGATGACTAAATACATGCCTCGAGTTTAATCTATAATATATATGGTTAAAGGGATTATATTACATGGAAACATTAATCACGAAAGGTTTTATCGAATCACGATTTAATTATTATTTAATTGGGTAGCAATGATGTATTACTAGATACCGCTCATTGTTTATAATTTTATTAGTGTATAAAATTATTGCTAATTAAATAATAGCCTATAGAGTCACACACATAGAGCACTTCAAGGAATAGTTAATTTAAATTATAGATTTAAATTAATTGATGATTATTTGAATTTTATTATATTAATTAAGTGAGACTTAATTAATTGAAATAATATAATTCGACTTTGAATTCTGCCCTTAATAATTAAGTATGACTTAGTTATTAATTAAATAATAAAATTCGGTTTTATTATTTAATCCTAAACCTACATGGGTTAGGCTTTGCTGTTATGAGTTGCTATTATGGGCTTATTAACCAACCATTATAAATAGATAATGTAGGGTTAATAAGGGTTAACGTTTTTGAGAAAAAAATAACCCTAGAGGCAGCAGCTACACAGCAAGGCAGAGCAAGGCAGTTTCGAAATCATCAAAGGAGCTAGTACATCCATTCCGTAATCAAGATCGTGAGACGTTCTTGAAGGTGCTCGTGTGGATACCATAGAGGTGTTTTCGAGAAGAAGACACAAGTCGTGAAAGCTAGGATCTCCGTTGAGTTCGTAGAAGTCAAGACCAAGAAAAGGTATGATTCCGTTTCACACAAATCAGTCTGAACTTATACATGATCCTGCGTTAGGGTTCCGAAATTTTTCGTTATATTGACGTTTAATCCGCTGCGTTTTATGCCTCGGAAACCAACAATGGCATCAGAGCTACGTGTATAAGGGACAGATTTGGTTACGTGTTTTATGTATTTGATGCATACATGCCTGTTTTGGTGACTGCCATGCCATGCTACTGCTGTGTCATAAACTGTTATGCCACTGCCATGCTTCTGCTATGCTTCTGCCATGACTATATATGATCTGCAATGTTATAATCTGTTATGGCATGATATGTGTGATGCACTGTATGTATGTGATACAAGATACAGTCCAGGGAAGGTCATCGGAATCGTTCTGAAGCGTTTGAAAACACAACCGCATAAGATGCAGTTTGCTGTGAATAGTAATTCTGCAGTGAATAGTGTTTTTCGACGGGGTCAGAATGGGTCGAATTTACTCTTTCTGAAAAGGGAAAATCGCCACGAGCAAAAATCACCGCTATGCTGTGACCTATGGTGTTTTTTGGCCGTTTGACATCGTTAAGGGCCTCAAAAACGCAGTTTTCTGTTTTCTGATCATAATTTTAATTTTTTCGAAAATTTGTGATCATGATATATTTGATGCATGATGATATGATTATGCATTCTGGGATTCCAGTAACTGTTATGTGAGCATGGTGCTGGTTATGGCCTTCTAGACCCTAGAGTAATGGTTTTGGTTTTGGTTTTATAAATACGACTTGCATGTCATTTTCTTCATTCTTGTAATTGTAGAACCTCGAATGTAACTCGAGCTTTTCTTATGTAAGTACATTAGTTTAGGTTGAATTCAATGTTTTCTTGTAATGTAATTGAAGACTGAAGGCAAGCAACTGGATGCAAGAAGCTAAGAAGGCAGCCATGGATGCAAGAAGCTAAGAAGGCAGCCATGGATGCAAGAAGATCAAGACAAGCAACTGTATTTATATTTTTTCCCCACCATAGACTGACTTTGATCCTTTCATTAGCTCGAAAGGATCACATAGGAAAGGGGTCATAACCACGCATGTTTAGATATTGCACTTTACATATTGATGTATGAATGTATGTGTAGAGTAGAAGATGCATGCTTTAATTAGATTAATGATGTATGCATGTATTAGATACGTCACCCATGCCATGCTTGCCATTCTAAACAAGATAAAATCTGTAACGATTTAAGATTTTAAAATTAACAAACGATCATGAGATTCTTGTGTTTATGAAATATGGATTTTTAAAACATGGAATTGAATATGGATTTTGATATCTATAATTGGGATTTTCTGACAAAAACGGATATGCGTATTCGTAAGGTTGATGGGTTTTAAGTGTGACCACTGGTATCCTCCATCTACCTGGGAAATGAACAATTAAAGATGTCAATTTGAAATATTTAGTTCAAGGAAAAATTGAGGATCTCTTCATGATGTGATCATGATCGTCATAAATTTTAATAAACCCCTTAACAAAATATTAAGTTTTAATCGGATGCTTTCCAATGAATGAACACTCATCGAATCCTAGATCGATTAGGGGAAAGACTATCAGTGGCAGGGGACTCCTGTCTATCATGGTTAGATGCGACGAATATAAACGGTTATATTCGGTCGTTGTATCATTGTGTCAAACTTAACTGAGTCGTCATAATAAGGTGAAAGTAAACGGTTATATTCAACCATTATGAACTTAGAAGCATAGAGTTTGGTTAAAAATCTATTAGATAGATAAGATCAATCGTTGCTCACCAAACTATCCAAGAATTATATATGATATAATTGACAACTGTTGTCTACCTAAATAATCATTTTTAAGGACTTCCAGTAGTTGTCTTTGGACATGACGAAATATGGATCTTGGCTCACTAGAAAGAATTATGGGATATACTTTCCAAATTAATAGTAAGGGCTATTGATTTGATAAAAATAGTGGGAGATATATTATGAATGTATCATAATCATTTTAACATAATAAATAACTCAGACAATCTAATGTTTATTTTGTGCTTTTAACATTGTAGATACCAAGTAATGGCAAACAATACAAACACACTATCCGTACGATCAGTCCTTGAGAAGGATAAGCTGACAGGAGGAAACAATTTCCTAGACTGGCAGAGGAATTTGAGGATTGTCCTCAGGCAGGAACGCAAGCTTCATGTCATTGATATTCCTCCGGCAGGTCCCCTTCCTGAGGGCGCTACTGTTGAGGAACGAGCGGCCCACACAAAGGATGAGAATGATGCAATTGATGTTGCATGTCTTATGTTGGCAACTATGAGTGCTGAGCTTCAAAGACAACATGTGCATATGGATGCATATACTATCTATGAGCACTTGCAAAGCATGTTTGCAAGCCAAACTCGTCAAGAAAGGTTCAACACGAGTAAGTCACTCTTTAATTGCAAACAAGGGGTAAGTGAACCAGTTGGCCCACATGTTCTGAAGATGATTGGTTACATTGAGTACCTTGAAACTTTGGGTTTCCCGATTATTCATGAAATTGGTATTGACCTAATCATGAATTCTTTGAACAACAAATTCACCCAGTTTATCATAAACTACAATATGAATGAATTTGACAAAACACCTACTGACTTGTTGGCTATGTTGAGAACATATGAGACCAACATGAAGACGGCTGAACCTGCTCCCATACTGATGGTGGGCAATAAAGGTAAGGCCAAAGGGAAAGGCAAGTGGAAGGGTAAGAAGAAGACAGGTTCTGATTCTACACCCAAGCCAAAGTCAGGTCCTAAACAGGCTTTAAAGCCTAAAGGTGGGGTCGCTAAGGGTGAATGTCACTACTGTAAGAAAACTGGTCACTGGAAGAGAAACTGTTCAGTTTACTTGGAGGATCTGAAGAAGAAGAGGGCTGAGCAAGCTTCTACTTCAGGTATATATGTTATCGAAGTCAATCTGTCTATTTCTACATCTTGGGTATTGGATACTGGATGTGCTTCTCACATTTGTATAAATGTGCAGGAAATGCAGAGAAGTAGGACATTGGCTAAAGGAGAAATGGACCTACGAGTTGCCAATGGAGCAAGAGTTGCTGCTTTAGTTGTAGGAACATATTATTTATCTTTGCCCTCTGGGCTAGTTTTAGAACTGGAAAATTGTTATTACGTGCCTGCGATTCGCAGAAACATTATTTCTGTTTCTTGTTTGGACAAAAAAGGTTTTTCGTTTACAATAAAGAACAACAGTTGCTCTTTTGCTTTGAATGATTTAACCTATGGTGTTGCGCGTTTGTTTAATGGTTTATATGTTCTTGACTTAGATAATCCTGTCTGTAATATAGAAAACAAACGACTTAAAGTTAATGACTCAAATCAAACATACCTCTGGCATTGTCGTCTAGGCCATATAAATGAGAAACGCATATCCAAATTACATAAGGATGGATATTTGGATAAGTTTGATTTTGAATCATACCAAGAATGAGAATCTTGTTTGCTTGGTAAAATGACTAAAGCCCCTTTCACTGGTAAGGATCAAAGGGCCACTGAACGTCTGGAGCTAATACATAGTGATGTATGCGGCCCAATGCGTGTGATGGCTAGAGGAGGGTACTACTACTTCATAACATTTACTGATGATTTCAGTAGATATGGATATGTATATCTTATGAAGAATAAATCCGATTCTTTTGAAAAGTTCAAAGAATACAAGGCTGAAGTAGAGAAGCAAATTGGCGGAGGCACAAGTATTAAAATCTTACGATCTGATCGTGGAGGAGAATACTTGAGCACAGAATTTAAAGATTTTTTAAAGGAGTGTGGTATTGTATCACAACTCACTCCGCCAGGTACACCTCAATGGAATGGAGTTTCAGAGAGGAGAAATCGCACCTTGTTGGACATGGTGCGATGGATGATGAGTCATGCAGATCTTCCAATTAGTTTCTGGGGTTATGCTCTAGAAACAGCATCTTTCACACTTAACCGTGTTCCTACTAAGAAGGTTCAAAAGACTCCATATGAGATATGGGAGAAGAAACGGTCAGGCATGAGCTTTATGAAAGTTTGGGGATGCAAGGCGTTTGTGAAGCGTCAAGTATCTGACAAGCTTGGACCTAAATCTGAAGAGTGCAATTTTGTGGGATACCCTAGGGAAACAAAGGCGTACTATTTCTATAGTCCTTCTGAGCAGAAAGTGTTCATTGCTCGAGATGCTGTTTTCATGGAAAGAGATTTTATTTCCAAAAGAAACAGTGGGAAAACTATAGACCTCGATGAAGATCGAGAACCACAAAATAGTATTGAACCTGAAGTGGAACAAGAGCAGGATAATGATAATGCTCAACAAACACAGGTTGTTCGTAGAACTGGTAGAATTCGCCATGAGCCAGAGAGATATGGATTTCTCTTGACTCAATGTGGTGATTTGATGCTCATAGACGAAGATGAGCCTCTCACATACCAAGATGCTATGAACAGTCCAGACTCTAAGAGATGGCTAGAAGCCATGAAATCCGAGATGGATTCCATGTACGAAAACCGAGTATGGACTTTGGTTGATCCACCTGAAGAGATAAAATCCATAGGGTGCAAATGGGTTTTCAAGAAGAAAACTGACATGGATAGAAATGTTCAAAGCTATAAAGCAAGGCTGGTTGCAAAAGGTTTCAGACAAATTCATGGTATTGACTATGATGAGACTTTCTCACCAGTGGCTATGGTCAAGTCCACAAGGATTTTGCTTGCTATTGCAGCATTTCATGATTATGAAATCTGGAAAATGGATGTCAAAACAGCCTTCCTTAACGGAATCCTTGAAGAGGATGTGGATGTGTACATGACACAACTTGAAGGTTTTGTCGATCCAAGGAATGTTAGCAAGGTATGTAAATTACGTCGATCCATTTATGGATTGAAGCAAGCCTCTAGGAGATGGAATATCCGTTTTGATGAAACAGTCAAAGAGTATGGCTTTGTTCAAAACGAAGATAAACCTTGTGTTTACAAGAAGGTTAGTGGGAGCCATGTGGCATTCATAGTACTATATGTTGATGACATACTACTAATGGGGAATGACATACCTTCTCTCAAGGCTGTTAAGATTTGGTTAGGGAGCAACTTCTCTATGAAAGACTTAGGAGAAGCATCCTACATTCTAGGAATGAGGATCTATAGGGATAGATCTAGAAGGATGATCGGTCTAAGTCAGAGTACATACATCGATAAGGTTTTGCATCGTTTTGGTATGCAAAATGCAAAAAGGGGATATGTCCCCGTGTCTCAAGGGTTAACGATCTCTAAAGATCAGTCTCCGAAATCATTGGATGACAAGGACCGCATGAGTAAGGTTCCATATGCCTCAGCAATTGGATCCATCATGTATGCGATGGTATGTACTCGCCCAGATGTTTCGTATGCTTTAAGCATGACGAGCAGATACCAATCTAATCCAGGTGAAGGTCACTGGACGGCTATCAAGAATATTCTAAAGTACTTGAAAAGGACTAAAGATTCATTCTTGGTGTAAGGAGGAGAGGAAAAACTGGTTGTAAAAGGTTACACCGATCCAAGTTTCCAAACAGACAGGGATGATACTGTATCACAGTCTGGTTTTGTGTTTTGTCTAAACGGAGGTGCTGTAAGTTAGAAGAGTTCAAAGCAAGAAACAGTAGCTGATTCTACAATGGAGGCTGAGTACATTGTAGCTTGTGAAGCGGCTAAAGAAGCTGTTTGGATTCGAAAATTTATTACTGATTTGGGAGTGGTTCCATCGATCGCAGATCCCATTGATCTATATTGCGATAATAATGGAGCTATTGCACAGGCTAAAGAACCTAGAGCTCACTCCCGAACCAAACATATACTCAGGAGATATCACCTCATTCGAGAGATTAATGAAAAGGGGTGACATACACATATGTAGAGTGCACACAAATGATAACATTGCAGACCCACTGACCAAAGGCTTGTCGCAGACAAAGCACGATGGTCACACTAGTTCCATGGGTATTAGATACATGGGAGATTGGCTCTAGTGCAAGTGGGAGATTGTTAGTGTAGGTGCCCTAGAGGCAATATAATGTTTCTTTTAATAGACCTTTATGTCATTTGATTATTCAACAAACGTATTTATTATGACTTTAAATACTACGATATATTTATTAGAATAATAAATGTCCTTAGAATCATGATACACATTGTATAGTTTAGTACATGACTTGAACTTGAGATTATATAATAGATCATATTCTTAAATGTCCCTAGTCGAGTATTATTATTATAGGACAATAATAATACATAAATAGACTAGTATGTTGTTTGACTGATAACCACATCTCATTGGTTATAAGTATGGGGATACTAAAGTCAACACATAGGTACATGCAGGAGTACATGGTACTGGACAGACCCACAGTGAGATTCTTCATGTTTAATAAAGTCATAAGAAAGACTCACAGTGATAATGGTGTAATGATCCTCTGACTTGAGATCATTATATTTCTATACGAGGATTAATATACTTTGACTACATTAAAAGTTACCTTTAACCGGGTAATGATAAAAGTGGACATCGGGTATATCATGAGTCGTATGAGAAATATGAATGATAGATAAAGGATTTAACCCTCCTATAATTAGGAGAGATATTATTGGCATCTTGATTGAGTGAGACTATAAAATGCATGGTCGTGCTCAAATAATGATTTGTTTTCATAGTCTACTCATGGATCAAGTAAACCCGGATTAAATGTTGAAGAGGATGACTAAATACATGCATCGAGTTTAATCTATAATATATATGGTTAAAGGGATTATATTACATGGAAACATTAATCACGAAAGGTTTTATCAAATCACGATTTAATTATTATTTAATTGGGTAGCAATGATGTATTACTAGATACCGCTCATTGTTTATAATTTTATTAGAGAATAAAATTATTGCTAATTAAATAATAGCCTATAGGGTCACACACATAGAGCACTTCAAGGAATAGTTAATTTAAATTATAGATTTAAATTAATTGATGATTATTTGAATTTTATTATATTAATTAAGTGAGACTTAATTAATTGAAATAATATAATTTGAATTTGAATTCTGCCCTTAATAATTAAGTATGACTTAGTTATTAATTAAATAATAAAATTCGATTTTATTATTTAATCCTAAACCTACATGGGTTAGGCTTTGCTGTTATGGGTTGCTATTATGGGCCTATTAACCAACCATTATAAATAGATAATGTAGGGTTAATAAGGGTTAACGTTTTTGAGAAAAAATAACCCTAGAGGCAGCAGCTACACAGCAAGGCAGAGCAAGGCAGTTTCGAAATCATCAAAGGAGCTAGTACATCCATTCCGTAATCAAGATCGTGAGACGTTCTTGAAGGTGCTCGTGTGGATACCATAGAGGTGTTTTCGAGAAGAAGACACAAGTCGTGAAAGCTAGGATCTCCGTTGAGTTCGTAGAAGTCAAGACCAAGAAAAGGTATGATTCCGTTTCACACAAATCAGTCCGAACTTATACATGATCCTGCGTTAGGGTTCCGAAATTTTTCGTTATATTTACGTTTAATCCGCTACGTTTTATGCCTCGGAAACCAACACTGGTCTTAGAGAATAACTACCCTTTACCCCTTTACAGTCACGTAGTATCCCTTACGACCTTATCTTGGAGCGTAACTTCCCCTTTACCTCCTCAAAGATACGTAAAAATCCCTGCGTAGACTATGTTCCTCTACAACAATGTAGGTCTTGGATCTGGGTCTTAGGTCTTGGGTCTTTCCTTTTCTTCATGGTGCAAAGACACCCAACTCCCCGTCGGCGTGTCTAGGACTTGGGTCTTAGAACAAGGATCACCTCACTTCACTTTCACCTCACAACAAAGTGTAGACAACAAGTACTACGACTTTATATCCCTGTTTAATAAAGAAAGGTAGTGGACTAGTATATTACAGTACTAGACTAGAGAGACAAACAAATATATATAAGATAGCCGAAGCAACAATATATATAAATGTGAGTCGGGGTAAGTCACTTAGTGAGAAAGGACGAACCACTTGAAAGGGTAAGTCACTTAGTCAAAAGGACGAACCACACGTTGTGTGCTAACATGTATGCAATAAATTAAGTGCGTATGCTAAAGTAAGGTGCGGAAAGTAAAGCATATGAATGCACGAAATTAAATGTGTATGCTAAAGTAAATTGCGATATGTAAAGCGTATGATGCAATGCAATTACTTAAAATAAATCTTTTTCTTTTATGCTAATTTTTGTCCGATATATAAGGCCAGGGGTATATGATCTAAACTAAAGGCCGAATATATTGACTTGACTTATGTCCAGCTCATTTCAAAATCATGTTGTTTATAAGGCCTAAAATAACAATTAAAAATGGCCTTTAAAATAAACTCGAAATAAACCACTAAGATTCAACGAGTACGTTTCGTTTATGTCGTACCTCGACTTATACGAAATATGATCTAACTCGGAGTCTAACGTGGACTAACTTCAAGAACTCAACAAGTTAGGCTCGTTTGTGTCGTACCTCGACTTATACGAAAAGCCCTTAACTCGGTGTTCGAAGTTAAAGAATAAACCTACAAATATTCAAGGAGTTTACTTCATTTATATCTCTAAATAATATATGAGATTTATACGAAGTAGTAACACTCTGAATGTGTGTTGGTTTCTTTCACTTTATAACTCAACAAGATGTATTTATGTTTATGTCGTACCTCGACTTATACACAACACTCAACTTGGAATTAAAGTGAATTACCTTGCAAATATTATAGTAACCTTTTGTTTATATCTCTAAATGAGATTTATACAAATCGGTTTCCACTCTTGATATAAGCTTAGTTTATATACAAAAATTCAACGAGGAAGCCTCTTGTTTTTGTCGTATATATCGACTTATACAAGTCTAACCTTGACTCGGAATTTAAGTAAACAGTTGTTGTTTCTAATCCCGAAATAAATCAAGGATATTAACAACCAACTAAGGAGAGAGATAAGTTAATAACTCTCTTGGTTTAGTTCACTCTTTATATATACGAGAATAAGAAGTTGAGATAAAAGCTCGTGTATATATAATTAAGAGGAACAAGGCTAACAATATATATACTTGCAAGAGGTCAAACAAGCAAGCTAGTGTATATATATGTTTGGCCGAATATATATATATAAAAATAGACAATTAAGAACTAACTTATGACCCTTGTGCTCTATAGTGAGAGACAAAAATATTTCTTGTGAAATCAAGGGATACGAGTTAAGATCGGGAACAAGAGTTCGTGTATACACTTAAAAATCAAGCAAGCAAGGTGTATACACTATTAAACATGTACCTACTGATTATATATATATATATATATTATGTAGAACCAACTTATAACCCTTGAGATCTAAGAAGAAATCAAGAGGAAAAGCTAGTTTTGAAGCCTAAAACACACAAAAAGGGTCGCCGGAAAAAGTCACCGGAAAATGGCCGGAATATCAACTTTTGCTACAAATTTGGGGGCAACAAGACAAGTCTAGGGGCTGCTAAGATATGGTAAGTGGGTAGCCAAAAGATACTTGTATGGTGTGTGTGTTATTTGAGCATGAAAATGTGTTTATAAGCTTGATAGGGGTTAGATCTATGAAGGAACTAAGCTTATAACTCAAGAACTCTAAGAGATGAAAATTTTATGGGCTTGAGAGCTTCTTGGGAGAGAAATTTGCAGCATAAACTTGGCTCAAATGGCTTAAGGAGAAGTGTGGGGGTGGGGGTGTATTCAAAGAAAGAGATTAGGGTTTTGGGTGGGGGATGAGGGGAAAAGAAGTACAAAGGGATAAGGTAAGGTACAAAAATTCAAATTTATGTTCCCTCATCAGTACTAACCCACTAGGATGCATGGAAAAACGTGCAAACAACATTCAGTTAATTAATAAAGCTAATAAATGTGAAACCGAACGTTACAATGACGCCGGAAAAAAGCTTGTTTTGAAGCCTAAAACACACAAAAAGGGTCGCCGGAAAAAGTCGTCGGTAAATGGTCGGACGTTACAATGACGAATATGACGTTTTTCAAAACATGCGCAAAAAATTATGAAAATTTGGGAACCATTTGGAAATATTCCAAGTAGGTCATTGTCAAAATCCTACTCACTTTGTAGTTGACCTTCATTGACTTTTAATTAACCGAACAATCAATTACGTATCGAAAGTACATGCCAAAAATAAAAGTCACCCAAAAATCATGAAAAAAAATCCTAAAATTCTTTTTAAATATTCTAGTGATATTCCCCAAGTTTCAAGTCAATTGAACATGTGTAGATATTATTTCGAGAAAAAGATCGTTTCGTTGTCCTTATAGCCCGAAATAATATTCGATAGCCATTTGTCGGAACTTGTCGACGTTTGGACTAAAGTTTTGAATTGAAATATATTCAAACATAATATTCCTAAATTAATAATGACTATGAAGTCCAAGGAATATTTATGATTGAATTAAAATGCATTTTATCCAAATAAATAAGACAGTTAGGGATTTTCGGGATAAAATTTGCATTTTATATTTAGGCAGGACTTTGAATTCCCACAATGTATTTTAGAAAATAATTCTTGGGATAGTTTGATTAACACTCACTATTTTCCCGAGTTTTGGAATAAACAATACTCCAAGGCCAATCAATAGTTATGTTAATTAAAATTATTTTATTGAGCTTAATTTCGCAATAAAGATTGAACAACTTATAATTAACGTCATTATTGACAAATCTGAATTTCACCTCGAAATCCGGTCAAATAATAACATAAACCACAAGCGGAAAAAATTTCACTGAAAATTAATTCAACAAAATTAAAGACACTTAGTGTCTCACTTTGAGCACTCAAGCATACCTAACTCCAAACGAAGTTTGTTGAATCTTTCTGAGCTCAAAGGTTTTGTAAAAATATCGGCGATATTATGTTCGGTATCTATGTATACCATCTTAATATTTCCTTTCGAGACATGGTCTCGTAGAAAATGATATTGTATATCAATATGTTTTGATAATGAGTGCAACACAGAATTTTTACTCAAATTGATTGCACTTATATTATCACATTGAATTGATACTACATCAAATTTCACAATATAGTCAGCTAGTGTTTGCTTCATCCAAAGGATTTGAGCACAACATTTTGCAACTGCTATATACTCAGCTTCTGTAGTGGATATGGATACATAATTTTGTTTCTTAGAAAAACAAGAAACTAGGCATCCACCAAGAAACTGACACATACCACTTGTGCTTTTTCTATCAATTAAGTGACCGGCATAATCCGAATCAGAAAAGCACACTAAGTTAAATGGTTGTCCTTTCGGATACCATAGACCCATTTCAGTGGTTCCCTTGAGGTATCTAAATATTCGCTTTACAGCGGCTACATGAGATTCCTTAGGGTTCACTTGAAAGCGGACACACTTACACACACTAAATTGTATGTCAGGTCTACTAGCAGTGATATAGAGAAGACTTCTGATCATTCCTCGATATTTCTTCGTATCTACAGAAATACCACTAGGATCTTCCGTCATCTTTAAGGCAGGTGACATAGGGGTACTAATTGTTTTACAATTTTCCATATCAAATTTCTTAAGCATTTCTTTACAATATTTCGATTGTGAAATATGAATGCCTTCATCTGATTGCTTAATTTGCAAACCTAAAAAGAAATATAATTCCCCCATCATGCTCATTTCAAATTCTTTACTCATAATATCTGAGAATTCCTTACATAGAGATTCCTTGGTAGAACCAAAGATAATATCGTCTACATAAATTTGAACGAGCAAGATGTCATCACCTTCATACTTCGTAAAGAGAGTGGTATCAACAACTCCTATTTTGAAACCATTTTCAATTAGGAATTTGCTTAATCTCTCATACCAAGCTCTAGGAGCTTGCTTCAGTCTGTATAAAGCCTTGTACAATTTGTATACATGCTCAGGATGTAAGTGATCTTCAAATCCCGGTGGTTGTCTTACATATACTTCTTCTTCTAAGACACCATTAAGGAAAGCAGATTTAACATCCATTTGATAGACTTTGAAACCTTTATGACAGGCGTAGGCTAAAAACATTCGAATTGATTCAATTCGAGCTACGGGAGCATAGGTTTCATCAAAATCTATTCCTTCCATTTGAGTATAGCCTTGAGCAACTACACGTGCTTTATTCCTTACCACTGTTCCACTTTCTTCTAATTTGTTACGAAAGACCCACTTTATTCCAATGATAGAAGTTTCAGGGGAATGTGGAATTAGTTCCCAAACTTTATTATGAGTGAATTGGTTTAACTCTTCTTGCATAGCAAAAATCCAATCCTCATCTAATAAAGCTTCATTTACGGTTTTGGGTTCTATTTGTGATAGAAAGGCCATGTGACTCACAATATTTTGAAGTTGAGCACGAGTTTGAACACCTTTTGTTAAGTCCCCTAAGACACGGTCTATAGGATGATCCTTAAGCAATGGAATTTCCACAGACAATTCAAGTTCATTCTCAACTTTTTCAAGAGGATTATTTGGAATTGTAAGTCCAAGATTCATGTCTCCAATTTGTCGAATAACATTTTCAACATCACTTGGAATTTGTCCATTTGAATCTGGTTCCTCCTCTATTAAATCTTTATACTTTGAATTTGGTTTAGATTCATCGAATACTACATTCATTGATTCTTCCATAACCAAAGTATTAAGATTGAAAACTTGATAAGCTTTGCTATTACTAGAATATCCTAGAAAGACACCCTCACCAGATTTAGGGTCGAATTTCGTTAGATAATCCTTAGTATTCATAATATAGCACTTACTTTCAAAAACTTTGAAGTAGCTAAGCTTAGGAGTTTTACCAAAATAAAGCTCATAAGGAGTCTTCATTTTGATAGGTCGTAGTAGTACTCTATTAAGAACATGGCATGCAGTAGACATAGCTTCGGCCTAAAAATATTTTGGTCGACGATATTCATTAAGCATAGTTGTTGCCATTTCTTGTAACGTTCTGTTTTTCCTTTCAACTACCCCATTTGATTGAGATGTATAAGGAGTAGAAAAGTTATGAGTAATACCATACGCCTCACAAAAATCAACAAATTTTGCATTTTCAAACTCTTTTCCATGATCCGTCCGGATATAGATAATCGAGTTATTGTGTTGATTTTGTATGCGTTTGCAAAGAGCCGCGAAAGATTAAAATGCATCACTCTTTGACCTTAGGAACTCAGTCCACGTATAGCGAGAGTAGTCATCAACTACCACTAGGGTGTATTGACTTCCTCCTAGGCTTTGCACGGGAACAGGTCCAATGAGATCCATATGTAATAGCTCAAGTGCTCTAAATGTAGACACCATGAATTTGGCTTTATGAGTTGCTCTTATTTGTTTGCCAATTTCACAGGCTTCACATATGTAATCTTTAACGAAATCGAGTTTCGGTAATCCTCGTACATGTTCTTTCGAACATATAGTCTTAATGAGTTTCATTTTTATATGACCCAACCTTTGGTGCCATAACCATGAATCATCATTAAAGGATACCAAACATACATTCTCATATTTCGTAGTGTCACACGTATATACATTTTTGTTACCTGGACAATTTAAGGCTAGTCTCCCGTCTACATTATAAATGGAACAATGTGTTGATCGGAAGACTACTTTGCAACCATTATCACATAGTTGACTTATTGAAAGCAAGTTGCACTTTAGTCCCGTGACTAATTGTACATTTGTTATTTAGAAGCTTTCATTTCCAATATCCCCAATGCCAATGATGTTGCCTTTACTACTATCTCCAAAAGTTACACTTCCTGCGGCTACCTTTCTAATGTTGTTCAACAATGACTTATTACCGGTCATATGACGTGAACATCCACTATCAAGATACCACACATCTTTTGCAGCAGTAAGGCATACCTACACAAAGGATTAGTTAAACCTTTTGGTACCCTTTTGTCTTAAGGGTCCTTGGGTTAGTACATCATGAGGCATATATGAACTAGCATGAACAAATCTAGGCATGGGAAAAGCTTGCATATAATCATGTATGTTTCTAGATGCTTCATTCCTAGTAGATATATGATAAGGGTTTCTCCTAGGAATTTATTTGTTATGTCTAACATATTCATGATTATTTCTGGGGGAAAGATGGTAATAACCGAATCTCTAGAATTAGCATTGGCATTGTATTTCAAATTATTACTTCTAACATGAGCATTTGAAGTACTAGGATAATCATGATGACTCATATTAGCACGATGACTCGATCTAGCATGATAACTCGCATTCTTAGGCATAGGTGCATTTATTTTACGAGTTTGACCATGATAGTTAGGATTTTGAGTCATAGAACCTTTTCTTGGTCCATAGGGAATTGGTTCTTGATGATACCAAAACCTTGGTTGGTTTTGAACATTCACTTTAGAATCATTCTTCTTTTGAGATATTTTCTTTCCATCTCTATTTCTAGAAGTTGATCCTTTTGGAATCCACTTGTACTTCCCCTTAAGTTCACTTTCTTTAGCTTTGCAAAATAGGCGAATATGTCCACTTACATTGCAATATGTACACTTAAGAGTAGGTGATTTAGATGGAGTACTAATCGGAGGATTAGGTTTATGATCTTCCTTTTTAGTGGAAGCTTTATGTTCATAACCCAAGCCTTCACGATTAAATGATTCCCTAGAGCCAAATACCATCCTTTCCAAAATAGCATTGCTCTTAGTGAATTGTTTTAAGGTGGATTCGAGATCTTCCTTTTCCTTAACCAAGTTATTAATCTTGTTAGTTAAGAATTTCTCTTTATCCATAACTTGAGCCAAGAGCTTTTGATTTTCATCATTAAACTTTTGATTTTCCAACTTCATCGTTTCTAATTCCGAGACAAGTCTTTGACGACTTTCGAATTCAACATTGATCTTGCCTTGAAGTTTGGCATAATCATCGTCTTTATTCATTAATTGAAGTTGGTAATCAAAGTCAAGCTCTTTTAAAGCTTCATGAAGCTCTTCCTCTCTATCTCCCGTAAGAGATTGTTCGAGGTCATTTATACGTTCGCATCGTGAAGAATTTTCTTGAATCAGTGATTCATTTTGAATTTTCAGATTTAAAAGCTCAACATGGAGCTCACAATTGCGTTCGTTTAAACGGAGCTTATCATTCTCAATCTCTTCGGCTTGAAAAATCAAAGACACATTTTCGACTTCAAGAGTACGAATTTGGTCATCCTTTCCGTTCGCCTCGATTTTCAAGCTTTCATTTTGAGAGAGAATGTTAGTAACGTATTCCATGTCTTTGACATGTACGTCGGTCAAACTAGTGACCTCTTTTTGAAGTTCAAGACACAAATCCTCATATTTATCTTTTTTCAGTTTTTGTCTTAATATAACTTCGATTCAATTCATCATAACCAATTTTCAAATTTTTGACCAAGTTTCTAAGCTCAGAAATATCCAAACTATAATGATCTACTTTGTACAGGCTAACATCATTATTATCACATGATGAAATCAAGATTGGTTTAGATGTTACCTCTTGTAGAGAAGTGGAGCCTTCCGTTGGAGTAGCTTCATCTCTGATTGCCATCAAAGCAAGGTTTACAGTTTCCTCATTTTGTTCAGGAGCTTCCTCATCCTCGCTTAGATCCCATCCACTTTCAGCTACAAGGATTTGTCCTTTAGACAAATTTGGAAATTCCCTTTTAAAGTGTCCCGGTTGTTTACATTCAAAGCAAACAATCTCGGTCTCTTCAGGAACTGCCTCTTTAGGCTTAGGTGCATAATTACTCGTAAATTTCGAGGTATTGTAAGCATTGTTTTCTTGTGGTTGTTGGACACCTTTGCCTTTAGCATAACTCGTAGTAGGAAAATTACTCTTATAATTCGGCCTACCCTTAGAGTTAAAAACTCGTTGTTGGTTACCCGATTTGAGAAACCCCTTTCTGTATCTTTGAGCTTTGCTTTGTAAAATGTGACGGAGTTGTCTTGATAATAAAGCAATTTCATTCTCATCAAGATTTTCTAACTCTTCATTCAAATCGCGTCGTTTTCATCTTCATCGATAAGTATTGCCTTTAAGGCCATACTCTTTCTCTTCTTTTCAACTTTAGGAAGAGGTTTATCCGGAGCATTATCTTCTTCGTAAGCACGAAGGATTCCTAATAAACTATCGATGGTATATGCATTTAGATTATGCATTTCTTTTATTGTGGTAATTTTAATTTTCCAACTCGGAGGTAAGGCTTTTAAGACCCTTCGATTTTTCTCATTAATAGAGTATACCTTTCCGAGTTGAGCAAGTTCATCGATAATACGAGTAAATCTCGTTTCCATATCGATGATGGTTTCACCCTCGAGGAGTTTAAAGTTCTCATATTCTTGGATCAACGTATCCATTCGAGAGTCTTTAATATCCATGGTTCCCTCGTAGGTGATAACCAATTTGTTCCACATATCTTGTGCAGACTTGCAGTTATTAACACATTTGTATTCTTTTTCTGCAAGTGCACTAGTTAAGACCATTTCCGCCTTAGCGGCTATGTTCATTAACTCTTCCTCTTCACGAGTGTATTCACTGACTTTCTTTTCGATGACTATTTCGTCAACTACTTTTGTCGGAACTACAACACCGTCTTCGATAGCCATCCATACTTTGACACCTTGGGATTTAACATAAATTCTAAATCTTGTTTTCCAAGTAGCAAAGTTGGTGCCATCGAATAGAGGTGGTCTCGAACTCGAGAGACCTTCACCACAACCAATGGTACTCAAATACGCCATAAAGATCTACTCTTTGGTGCATTTGTAGGCACTGAAAAAGGCCACGGAACACGATTAAGAGCACTGCTCTGATACCAACTGTTAGGCCCGAAATGGGGGGTATAAGCTAGAAGGGGGGTTGAATAGCTTAATACCGTTTTTTAAAAATTGAGCTTGGCGTTTTAATATTTTCATTTCTCTTTTGAAAATATTACCAGTCAACTAGTAATATAAGTGCGGAAAATAAAAGAAGAGAAAAGAAATAGAGTACACAACGGAATTTTTATCCTGGTTTACGATGGCGCAATCCCCTAACGGATCCGCTCACCCCTAGTCCAGTCCCCGAGTTCCTCCCTGAACTCGAGATTTTACACTATAAAAAGTTGTACTCCTTATAATGGCAGAGAAGTCTTTTACAACACTTAGTATTTATCTTGGACCTTAACTACCCGTTAACCCCTCAAAATACAAAGCAAAACCTACTTGATTTATGTTGGAGCGTAACTTCCCGTTACCTCCTCACAATCAAAGTAGAACCCCTACAAGCTGGTCTTAGAGCGTAACTCCCCGTTACCTCATCACAGGCAAAGTAGAACCCCTACAAGCTGGTCTTAGAGCGTAACTCCCCGTTACCTCTTCACAGGCAAGTAGTAGCCCTACGAACTGGTCTTAGAGCGTAACTCCCCGTTACCTCTTCACAGTCACGTAGTATCCCGTACGACCTTATCTTGGAGCGTAACTTCCCCTTTACCTCCTCAAAGATACGGAAAAATCCCTGCGTAGACTATGTTCCTCTACAACAATATAGGTCTTGGATCTGGGTCTTAGGTCTTGGGTCTTTCCTTTTCCTCACGGTGCAAAGACACCCAACTCCCCGTCGGCGTGTCTAGGACTTGGGTCTTAGAACAAGGATCACCTCACTTCACTTTCACCTCACAACAAAGTGTAGACAACAAGTACTACGACTTTATATCCCTGTTTAATAAAGAAAGGTGGTGGACTAGTATATTACAGTACTAGACCAGAGAGACAAACAAATATATATAAGATAGCCGAAGCAACAATATATATAAATGTGAGTCGGGATAAGTCACTTAGTGAGAAAGGACGAACCACTTGAAAGGGTAAGTCACTTAGTCAAAAGGACGAACCACACGTTGTGTGCTAACGTGTATGTAATAAATTAAGTGCGTATGCTAAAGTAAGGTGCGGAAAGTAAAGCGTATGAATGCACGAAATTAAATGCTTATGCTAAAGTAAATTGCGATATGTAAAGCGTATGTTGCAATGCAATTACTTAAAATAAATCTTTTTCTTTTATGCTAATTTTTGTCCGATATATAAGGCCAAGGGTATATGATCTAAACTAAAGGCCGAATATATTGACTTGACTTATGTCAAGCTCGTTTCAAAATCAAGTTGTTTATAAGGCCTAAAACAACAATTAAAAATGGCCTTTAAAATAAACTCGAAATAAACCACTAAGATTCAACGAGTAAGTTTCGTTTATGTCGTACCTCGACTTATACGAAATATGATCTAACTCGGAGTCTAACGTGGACTAACTTCAAGAACTCAACAAGTTAGGCTCGTTTGTGTCGTACCTCGACTTATACGAAAAGCCCTTAACTCGGTGTTCGAAGTTAAAGAATAAACCTACAAATATTCAAGGAGTTTACTTCGTTTATATCTCTAAATAATATATGAGATTTATACGAAATAGTAACACTCGGAATGTGTGTTGGTTTCTTTCACTTTATAACTCAATAAGATGTATTTATGTTTATGTCGTACCTCGACTTATACACAACACTCAACTTGGAATTAAAGTGAGTTACCTTGCAAATATTAGATTAACCTTTTGTTTATATCTCTAAATGAGATTTATACAAATCGGTTTCCACTCTTGATATAAGCTTGGTTTATATACAAAAATTCAACGAGGAAGCCTCTTGTTTTTGTCGTATATATCGACTTATACAAGTCTAACCTTGACTCGGAATTTAAGTAAATAGTTGTTGTTTCTAATCCCAAAATAAATCAAGGATATTAACAACCAACTAAGGAGAGAGATAAGTTAATAACTCTCTTGGTTTAGTTCACTTTTTATATATACGAGAATAAGAAGTTAAGATAAAAGCTCGTGTATATATAATTAAGAGGAACAAGGCTAACAATATATATACTTGCAAGAGGTCAAACAAGAAAGCTAGTGTATATATATGTTTGGCCGAATATATATATATATAAATAGACAATTAAGAACTAACTTATGACCCTTGTGTTCTATAGTGAGAGACAACAATATTTCTTGCGAAATCAAGGGATACGAGTTAGGATCGGGAACAAGAGTTCGTGTATATACTTAAAAATCAAGCAAGCAAGGTGTATACACTATTAAACATGTACCTACTGATTATATATATATATATATATATATATTATGTAGAACCAACTTATAACCCTTGAGATCTAAGAAGAAATCAAGAGAAAAAGCTAGGTTTGAAGCCTAAAACACACAAAAAGGGTCGCCGGAAAAAGTCATCGGAAAATGGCCGGAATATCAACTTTTGCTACAAATTTGGTGGCAACAAGACAAGTCTAGGGGCTGCTAAGATATGGTAAATGGGTAGCCAAAAGATACTTGTATGGTGTGTGTGTTATTTGAGCATGCAAATGTGTTTATAAGCTTGATAGGGGATAGATCTATGAAGGAACTAAGCTTATAACTCAAGAACTCTAAGAGATGAAAATTTTATGGGCTTGAGAGCTTCTTGGGAGAGAAATTTGCAGCATAAAATTGGCTCAAATGGCTTAAGGAGAAGTGTGGGGGTGGGGGTGTATTCAAAGAAAGAGATTAGGGTTTTGGGTGGGGGATGAGGGGAAAAGAAGTACAAAGGGATAAGGTAAGGTACAAAAATTCAAATTTATGTTCCCTCATCAGTACTAACCCACTAGGATGCATGGAAAAACGTGCAAACAACATTCAGTTAATTAATAAAGCTAATAAATGTGAAACCGAACGTTACAATGACGAATATGACGTTTTTCAAAACATGCACAAAAAATTATGAAAATTGTGGAACCATCTGGAAATATTCCAAGTAGGTCATGGTCAAAATCCTACTAAATTTGGAGTTGACCTTCATTTACTTTTAATTAACCGAACAATTAATTACGTATCAAAATTACAGACCAAAAATAAAAGTCACCCAAAAATCATGAAAACAATCCTAAAATTCTTTTTAAATATTCTAGTGATATTCCCCAAGTTTTAAGTCAAGTGGACATGTGTAGCTATTATTTCGAGAAAAGGATCATTTCGTTGTCCTTATAGCCCGAAATAATATTCGATAGCCATTTGTCGGAACTTGTCGACGTTTGGACTAAAGTTTTGACTTGAAATATATTCAAACATAATATTCCTAAATTAATAATGACTATGAAGTCTAAGAAATATTTATGATTGAATTAAAATGTATCTAATCCAAATAAATAAGACAGTTAGGATTTTCGGGATAAAATTTGCATTTTATATTTAGGCAGGACTTTGTTGAAAATAAATTGAACAAATATATTTAGAAAATATATTCAAAATATTTTTTCTTGAAAACCTTTAAAACGGACACTCTTTTAATTTAATAAAGCATTTTGTGTCTCGTAAAAGCAGTGTCAAAAATACAGTATTTGTTCGTCTTCAGTCTTTGCCACAAAATAAATTAGATTTGATTTTATCATTATTTAGATAAATCTTATCTAATTATATATCGAGAAAATCATTTTGTTTCATTTATAAAATGGTTTGACCAAGTTTGACTTTCCACTCGTTGATTGTCACTTCGAATAACCTAAGGGAGGATTACTATATTAATTAGTAACTTCCTAACCCTAATTTAATTTACACTTAGCGTTAAGACAAAATTAATCAAAACCTAATGAAAAAGGCTGTATCTCACATATTCACCGATAGAATTTACATTGGTCAGAGTTGGACGGATGGTATTCGACAAATCAGGACTTGATTGGAGACATAAATGGAAGTGTTTGCATGAATGACATTTACCTTCTTGAAGCTCTCTAGTCCAAAGATAATGATGGAAATCGTATCTCTTTATTAATTAGTCACTATCTTGGCATTATTTAGATATGTAGATGTGTACTATATAAACACATGATTAGGTCTACATTGATGTATCATTCAATACATATTATTTTCATAACCTATAAACTCTTAAGTGAAGGGTTTCGGGCATGAAAACGCAGCGGAATTAAAGTAAAAACAATAAAAAAAATCGAAACCCAATCGCAGGATCCATGTATAACGTTGGATGATTATGGTGAAAAAGTCTGTACCTTAACAAAGCTTTCCGTATGTTGTTTAATGGAGGTCCAGAAAAGATGAATCACAGCAGCCCTTTGTTGCAAAGATTTGCTCTCCAAAGAAGTCCACACGAACGCCCGATCGTCCTACGATCACCGAAGTTGGTACTAGCCGAATTGTTTGCCTCTCTCTCTCTCTCTCTCTCTCTCTCTCTCTCTTTCTCTCTCTTTCTCTAGCCTCTCTTGATGTTGAGCAGCTAGGGTTTTTCTCTAAAAATGAAATTTGATGATTAAACCCTAATACTATACATCATTATGTATATATAGGGGAGAGAGAGATTTTGGGCCTAACCCTAATCCATGTGGTTTCCAAAACCCATTATGACTCTGAGTTATTATTATTATTAAATCTGAATTCTAATATAATTAATCAAGTCCCACTTAATTAATTCAATAATTAAATTCGAATAATAATAATACTTATTAAATCCGAATTCTAATATAATTAATCAAGTCCCACTTAATTAATTCAATAATTAAATTCGAATAAACAATAATATATTTAAATTCGTAATTTAAATAAACCTCCGTTTTGACGTTCTTTGTGTGTGACCCTTTAGGTTATTATTACGTTGACAATAATTTTATTATCTAATAATAAAATTATAAACAATGAGCGGCATCTAGTAATACATCATTGCTACCCAAGTAACAATAATAATTGGTGATTCAATTAAACCTTTCGTGAATAATGTTCCATGTAATATAATCCCTTTAACCTTATATTATAGATCAAACTCGAGGCATGTATAGTGTCATCCTCTTCAACGTTTAATCTCAATTTCCTTGATCAATGAGTAGACTATTTAAACAAATCAATATTTGAGCATGGCCATGCATTTCATAGTCTCACTCAATCAAGAGGCCAATAATATCACTCCTCGAATTGGAGGGTTAAATCCTATATCTATCATTCATATTCCTCATACGATTCATAGCATACCCAATGTACACCTTTATCATTACCCGGTTAAAGGTAACTTTGAGTGTAATCAAAGTATATTAATTCTCGTATAGAAATATAACGATTTCAAGTCAGAGGATCATTACATCATTATCACAGTGAGATTTCTTATGACACTTATTAACATGTAGAATCTCACGGCGGGTCTTTCCAGTGTCATGTATTGATACATACACTTATGTTCTTGACTTTAGTATCACCATACCTATGACCAATGAGATGTGGTCATCCGTCAACAAACATACTAGTCTTATTGCATTATTATTGTCCTTAAATAATAATAAATGACTAGGGAATTTTAGGAATAAAATACTATTCATATAATCTCATTTTTAAGTCACATACTTAAAGATATATATTACGTATTAATATTTCAAGGACATTTATTATCCTTTCAATTTATAACGCAGTAAATAAAGACATAATAAATCATAATTAAATAATCACATAAAACATAATCCTTAATTGTTTTCAATAAAACATTAAAAGTATTGTCTCTAGGACACCAATACTAACAATCTCCCACTTGTACTAGAGCCAATCTCTCATGTATCTAATACCCATGGAACTAGTATGACCTTCGTGCTTCTGCTGCGACAAAGCCTTAGTCAGTGGGTCTGTATTATTCTTATTAGTATGCACTTTACATATATGTATATCTCCTTGATCATTAATCTCATTAATTAGGTGATATCTCCTAAGTACATCCCCAAACAATCTCCTTGGCTGCTTCATAAGCATCAATATACTCAGGCTCTATTGTAGAATCAACAATTGTCTCTGCTGTGAACCATTCCAGCATACAATATCTCCATTTAGACGAAACACAAATCCAGACTGAGAAATCGAATCATCCTTGTCTGTCTAGAAACTAGCGTCGGTGTAACCTTTTACAACCGACTTATCTTCTCCTCCATATACCAAGAATTAATCTTTAGTCCTCTTCAAGTACTTAAGAATATTCTTGACTGCTGTCCAGTGACCTTCACCTGGATTAGACTAGTATCTACTCTGACTTAGGCCGATCATTCTTCTTGATCTATCTCTATAGATCTTGATACCTAAAATATAGGTCGTTTCGCCTAAGTCTTTCATTGAGAAATTCTTACTCAACCAAGTCTTAACAGCCTGTAAAGAAGGAATGTCATTCCCTATTATTAATATATCATCAAAATATAATTATAGGAATGCCACATTGCTCCCACTTACCTTCTTGTAAACACATGGTTCATCTTCATTTTGAATAAACCCAAACTCTTTGACAGTTTCATCAAAACGAATGTTCCATCTCCTTGAGGCTTGTTTCAATCCATAAATGGAACGACGCAGCTTACATACCTTTACAGCATTCTTTGGATCAACAAAACCTTCAGGCTGTGTCATATACACATCCATATCTTCTTCAAGGCTCCCATTTAAGAAAGCGGTTTTGACATCCATCTGTCAGATTTCATAATCATAGTAAGCAGCTATAGCAAGCAAAATCCTGATGGACTTGACCATAGCCATTGGTGAAAAAGTCTCATCATAGTCAATACCATGAATTTGCTTGAAACCTTTTGCCACCAATCGTGCCTTATAGGTCTGTACATTAACATCTATGTCAGTCTTCTTCTTGAAAACCCACTTGCACCCTATAGGTTTTACCCCTTTAGGTGGATCAACCAAAGTCCATACTTGATTAGTATACATGGATTCCATCTCAGATTTCATGGCATCCAGCCATTTCTTGGATTCTGGAGTGTTCATAGCATCTTAGTAGGTGAGAGGCTCATCTTCGTCGATAAGCATCACATCACCATCTTGAGTTAAGAGAAATTCATAATATCTCTCAGGCTCATGGCGAATCCTACTAGACCTACGAATAACCTGTGTTTCATGAGCAGTGTTGTGGTCTTGTACATCCTGCTCAAGTTCCTCCATTGGTTCAATGTTATCTTGTGGGCCTCGAACTTCATCGAGATCTATTATCCTCCCACTATTTTTCTTCGAAAGCATTTCTCTTTCAATAAAAACTATAGTTCGAGCAACAAACACTTTGTTCTCGGAAGGATTATAGAATGAATAACCCTTTGTTTCAATTGGGTATCCCACAAAATTATATTTGTCTAATTTAGGTCCTAGCTTGTCAGAAGTTAAACGTTTCACAAACGTTTCACATCCCCATATTTTCATAAATGACATGCTATGACGTTTCTTAGTCCATATCTCATATGGAGTCTTCTGAACCATTTTAGTAGGAACTCGGTTAAGTGTATAAGCAGCCGTCTCCAGGGCGTAGCCCCAGAAACTAATTGGAAGATCTGCATGACTCATCATCGATCGTACCATGTCCAACAAAGTACGATTCCTCCTTTCAGAAACTCCATTCCATTGTGGTATTCCGGGAGGAGTGAGTTGTGATACAATACCACACTCTTTTAATAAACTCTTAAATTCATGGCTTAAGTATTCACCTCCATGATCAGATCGTAGAGTCTTAATACTTCCGCCAGTTTGCTTTTCTACTTCAGCTTTGTATTCTTTGAACTTTTCAAAAGAATCGGATTTGTTCTTCATAAGATGGCTGGTGGATGTCACTACTGTAAGAAAACTGGTCACTGGAAGAGAAACTGTTCAGTTTACTTGGAGGATCTGAAGAAGAAGATGGCTGAGCAAGCTTCTACTTCAGGTATATATGTTATAGAAGTCAATCTGTCTATTTCTACATCTTGAGTATTGGATACTGGATGTGCTACTCACATTTGTATAAATGTGTAGGAAATGCAGAGAAGTAGGACATTGGCTAAAGGAGAAGTGGACCTACGAGTTGGCAATGGAGCAAGAGGTGCTGCTTTAGCTGTAGGAACCTATTATTTATCTTTGCCCTCAGGGCTAGTTTTAGAATTGGAGAATTGTTTTTACGTGTCTGTGATTCGCAGAAACATTATTTCTGTTTCTTGTTTGGACAAGAAATGTTTTTCGTTTACAATAAAGAACAATAATTGCTCTTTTGCTTTGAATGATTTAACCTATGGTGTTGCGCGTTTGTTTAATGGTTTATATGTTCTTGACTTAGATAATCCTGTCTATAATATAGAAAACAAACGACTTAAAGTTAATGACTCAAATCAAACATACCTCTGGCATTGTCGTCTAGGCCATATAAATGAGAAACGCATATCCAAATTACATAAGGATGGATACTTGGATAAGTTTGATTTTGAATCATACCAAGAATGTGAATCTTGTTTGCTTGGTAAAATGACTAAAGCCCCTTTCACTAGTAAGGGTCAAAGGGCCACTGAACGTCTGGAGCTAATACATAGTGATGTATGTGGCCCAATGCGTGTGATGGCTAGAGGAGGCTACTACTACTTCATAACATTTACTGATGATTTCAGTAGATATGGATATGTATATCTTATGAAGAATAAATCCGATTCTTTTGAAAAGTTCAAAGAATACAAGGCTGAAGTAGAGAAGCAAATTGGCGGAGGTGGAAGTATTAAAATCTTACGATCTGATCGTGGAGGAGAATACTTGAGCACAGAATTTAAAGATTATTTAAAGGAGTGTGGTATTGTATCACAACTCACTCCGCCAGGTACACCTCAATGGAATGGAGTTTCAGAGAGGAGAAATCGCACCTTGTTGGACATGGTGCGATCGATGATGAGTCAAGCAGATCTTCCAATTAGTTTCTGGGGTTACGCTCTAGAAACAGCGGCTTTCACACTTAACCGTGTTCCTACTAAGAAGGTTCAAAAGACTCCATATGAGATATGGGAGAAGAAACGGTCAAGCATGAGCTTTATGAAAGTTTGGGGATGCAAGGCGTTTGTGAAGCGTCAAGTATCTGACAAGCTTGGACCTAAATCTGAAGAGTGCAATTTGTGGGACACCCTAATGAAACAAAGGCGTAATATTTTATAGTCCTTCTGAGCAGAAAGTGTTTATTGCTCGAGATGTTCTTTTCATGGAAAGAGATTTTGTTTCCAAAAGAAACAATGGGAGAACTATAGACCTCGATGAAGATCGAGAACCACAAAATAGCATTGAACCTGAAGTGGAACAAGAGCAGGATAATGATAATGCTCAACAAACATAGGTTGTTCGTAGAACTGGTAGAATTCGCCATGAGCCAGAGAGATATGGATTTCTCTTGACTCAATGTGGTGATTTAATGCTCATAGATGAAGATGAGCCTATCACATACCAAGATGTTATGAACAGTCCAGAATCTAAGAGATGGCTAGAAGCCATGAAATCCGAGATGGATTCCATGTACGAAAACCAAGTATGGACTTTGGTTGATCCACCTGAAGGGGTAAAACCCATAGGGTGTAAATGGGTTTTCAAGAAGAAAACTGACATGGATGGAAATGTTCAGACCTATAAAGCAAGGCTGGTTGCAAAAGGTTTCAAACAAATTCATGGTATTGACTATGATGAAACTTTCTCACCAGTGGCTATGGTCAAGTCCATAGGATTTTGCTTGCTATTGCAGCATTCCATGATTATGAAATCTGGCAAATGGATGTCAAAACAGCCTTCCTTAATGGAAGCCTTGAAGAGGATGTGGATGTGTAAATGACACAACCTGAAGGTTTTGTCAATCCAAGGAATGTTAGCAAGATATGTAAATTACGTCGATCCATTTATGGATTGAAGCAAGCCTCTAGGAGATGGAATATCCGTTTTGATGAAACAGTCAAAGAGTATGGCTTTGTTCAAAACGAAGATGAACCTTGTGTTTACAAGAAGGTTAGTGGGAGCCATGTGGCATTCATAGTACTATATGTTGATGACATACTACTAATGGGGAATGACATACCTTCTCTTAAGGCTGTTAAGACTTGGTTATGGAGAAACTTCTCTATGAAAGACTTAGGAGATGCATCCTATATTCTAGGAATGAGGATCTATAGGGATAGATCTAGAAGGATGATCGGTCTAAGTCAGAGTACATACATCGATAAGGTTTTGCATCATTTTGGTATGCAAAATGCAAAAAGGGGATATGTCCCCGTGTCTCAAGGGATAACGATCTCTAAAGATCAGTGTCCGAAATCATTGGATGACAAGGACCTCATAAGTAAAGTTCCATATGCCTCAGCAATTGGATCTATCATGTATGCAATGGTATGTACTCGCCCGGATGTTTCGTATGCTTTAAGCATGACGAGCAGATACCAATCTAATCCAGGAGAAGGTCACTGGACGACAGTCAAGAATATTCTAAAGTACTTGAAAATGACTAAAGATTCATTCTTGGTGTATGGAGGAGAGGAGAAACTGGTTGTAAAAGGTTACACCGATGCATGTTTTCAAACAGACAGGGATGATACTGTATCACAGTCTGGCTTTGTGTTTTGTCTAAACGGAGATGCTGTAAGTTGGAAGAGTTCAAAGCAAGAAACAGTAGTTGATTCTACAATGGAGGCTGAGTACATTGCAGCTTGTGAAGCAGCTAAGGAAGCTGTTTGGATTCAAAAATTCATTACTAATTTAGGAGTGGTTCCATCGATCGCAGGTCCTATTGATCTATACTGCGATAATAATGGAGCCATTGCACAGGCTAAAGAACCTAGAGCTCACTCCCGAACCAAACATATACTCAGGAGATATCACCTCATTCGAGAGATTAATGAAAGGGGTGACATACACATATGTAAAGTGCACACAAATGATAACATTGCAGACCCACTGACCAAAGGCTTGTCGCAGAAGAAGCACGACGGTCACACTAGTTCCATGCGTATTAGATACATGGGTGATTGGCTCTTGTGCAAGTGGGAGATTGTTGGTGTAGGTGCCCTAGAGGCAATACAATGTTTTTTTTATAAACCTTTATGTCATTTGATTATTCAATAAACGTATTTATTATGACTTTAATTACTGCGACATATTTGTTAGCATAATAAATGTCCTTAGAATCATGATACACATTGTATAGTTTAAGTACATGACTTGAACTTGAGATTATATAATATATCATATTCTTAAAGGTCCCTAGTCGAGTATTATTATAGGACAATAATAATACATAAATAGACTAGTATGTTGTTTGACTGATAACCACATCTCATTGGTTATAAGTATGGGGATACTAAAGTCAATACATAGGTACATGTAGGAGTACATGATACTGGACAGACCCACAGTGAGATTCTTCATGTTTAATAAAGTCATAAGAAAGACTCACAGTGATAATGGTATAATGATCCTTTGACTTGAGATCATTATATTTCTGTACGAGGATTAATATACTTTGACTACATTGAAAGTTACCTTTGACCGGGTGATGATAAAAGTGGACATTGGGTATATCATGAGTTGTATGAGAAATATGAATGATAGATAAAGGATTTAACCCTCCTATAATTATGAGAGATATTATTGGCCTCTTGATTGAGTAAGACTATAAAATGCATGGCCGTGCTCAAATAATGATTTGTTTTCATAGTCTACTCATGGATCAAGGAAACCCGGATTAAATGTTGTAGAGGATGACTAAATACATGCCTCGAGTTTAATCTATAATATATATGGTTAAAAGGATTATGTTACACGGAAACATTAATCACGAAAGGTTTTATCGAATCACGATTTAATTATTGTTTAATTGGGTAGCAATGATGTATTACTAAATACTGCTCATTGTTTATAATTTTATTAGAGAATAAAATTATTGCCAATTAAATAATAGCCTATAGGGTCACACACATAGAGCACTTAGAGGAATAGTTAATTTAAAGTATAGATTTAAATTAATTGATGATTATTTGAATTTTATTATATTAATTAAGTGAGACTTAATTAATTGAAATAATATAAATTCGAATTAAAGGAGTATTTCTGCCCATAATAATTAATTATGACTTAGTTATTAATTAAATAATAGAAATTCGTTTTATTATTTAATCCTATACCTACATGGCTTAGGTTTTGCTGAATGGCCCGTTAACCAGCCATTATAAATAGATAATGATAGGTTAAGTGACTGATTACGTTTTTGGGGGAAAAAACCTAGAGGCAGCAGCAAGGTAGAAAGGAACAAACTCGAAATTGTGAAGAGGGAGGCTAGTACATCCATTCCGCAGTCAAGATCGTGAGACGTTCTTGAAGGTGCTCGTGTGGATACCATAGAGGTGTTTTTCGAGAGGAAGACACAAATCATGAAAGCTAGGATCTCTGTTGAGTTCGTGAAAGTCAAGCTCTTAATAGGTATAATTCTGTTTCACCATAATCTGTCCAATCTTATACATAGATCCTGAGTTTGGGTTCCGAATTTTTTTTGTTATATTTACGTTTATCCGCTGCGTTTTATGCCTCGGAACCCAACAGTTCAAAATGTGGATAGACTCTGGAAGAAAAGTTCAGAAAATTCTTAACAATCAAAATGTATGCAAACTGCTGGTCTAGGCTATGACAAGAGTCAAGGAAAACGACCTATTGTTTAGAATAATGACAATAGAAAAGCTAGCCAATCTAGTGAGGCCAAGGATAGAAAAATCTTTATTCCAGTTAAGTTTGTGCCATATAAAATGAACTCTAACAACTCTAATGACACATACCAATCTGCTAACAATGTTACTAGGGATAATAAACAGATTGATAAAACAGGAGTGTAGAAACCCTTGAAGAATGTTAACATAGGTTTTCTATCCAAGTCTAAATTGAAATAAAGGCTAGACAATATACCAGAGTCTAGTAAGACTAGGAGAAATAGGAATGGTAAGGAGGGTATAAACAAAGCCAATAACTACCAAAAAGATCCTAATGCTCCTAGAAAGAAAGGCTATAGATGTGGAAACCACAACCATCTTGCTCTATATTGTAAAACAAAAATTGAGAAGAAATCAAAGTCTAACTCCCCTTAAACTCTGACTAGTCACTACATTTCACAGAAACCTTGTTATCACCGTGGTATCATATTTCACTCTATTTATATATGTAGGGCTATCATGATTTGTATTATAATTTTTATGAGCTAAAGTCTTCCATTGATAAAAATTGGTATGACACTATCAAGACTCCACCAGAGTCTAAAGAAACAAAGGAAATAGGTAAATCCAAAGTGAAAATTTCTAAACCTGTTTCACCTAAAGATAGTAAGAAGGGATCAAAAATTGTTTGGGTCCTCAAAACATCTAACTAGTTATTATCTGTATACAGGGAACAAGGGTAAAGAAAGTAACCCTAATCTTGCACAGTGGATGCTCAAGACACATGACCGAAAAGAGATCCCTGCAGACTTTGTGGAGATGGTTGGCCTAGAAGTATCGTTTGGAGATGGCAACAAAGAACAAACACTGGGATATGGTAAGATTATATTTGGAAAAGTCATCATTGAAGAAGAAGATCTAGTTCATGCCTTGAAACACAATTTGATCAGTATTAGTCAACTTAGAGATAAAGGTTATCATACTGGTTTTGACAACAAAGAGTTTCTTGTAACTCACAAAGAAACAGGCACTTTAGTTTTTAAAGGACACAAACATAGTAACATATATGAAGCCAGCTTTGAGGATTCCACTCATAATGAAGTGACATGTTTATACAGCAAGGGCTCAACTGAATAAAGTTGGAAATGGCACAAGAAACTGTCACACATCAACTTCAAAACACTCAACAAGTTGGTAAAACAGAGTCTTGTGAGAGGTTTACCAAAGTTTGTTTTTGTTCAAGATGGACTTTGTGAAGCATGTCAACTTGAAAAAAAAAGAAAAATATCCTTAAATAGCAAAACAATAAACATTATTTCTGAACCCTTTTATCTATTACATTTTGATTTGTTTGGTCCAGTAATATTATGTCAATTAACAAAAAGAAATATGATCTTGTCATTGTAGATGATTTTATAAGATTCACGTGGGTTTTCTTTTTGCACTCAAAGGATAAGCTTCACAACACATAATAGATCATGTCACTTTTCTGGAAACTAAATCAAAGAAGACATTAAGAATTCTAAGGAGTGACAATGGTACTGAATTCAAGAATGCGATCATGGAAGAATACTGTGCATCAAAGAGAATTAATCAACAATTTTCTACACCAGGAACACCCCAACAAAATGGAAGTATGGAGAAAAAGAATAGAACATTCATAGAGGTAGCCAGGACAATGTTGGGAGAGTCTACACTGCCAGTATATTTCTGGGCTGAGGTAGTCAATACAACATGTTTCACTCATAACTGTACATTGATAAACATGCATGGAAAGACTTCCTATAAAATGGTGAAGGACAAGAAGCCAAGTGTGAAACACTTTCACATATTTGGGTTCAAATGCTTTGTACGTAAAGTACATCCTGAAAATCTAACTCAATTTGAAGCAAAGGCTGATGAAACTATATTCCTTGGATATGCACCAAATATAAAGGTATTCAGAGTCTTCAATTACAAACCAGAATTATTATGGAATCTATTCATGTTACATTTGATGAAGGAAATATTATAGGTCTACAGGATGAACCAGAGTCTACAACACAGGAATTTAAAAATTTTAAAAGTTCTGAGATAGATGAAGATGATGAGAATGAAGAGACTCAAATCACTCTTGAGAAAATGTAAGAACCTGCACACTCTAAGGGGGAGCCAAAAAATTCTACTTCAATTAACTCAGAGTATAACATTTCAGGGCCTAGTCAGTTAGAGTCTAGACAGACAAAGTCTAGTTCTTCAGAGTCTAGTCCATCAAGGTTTAAATAAAATAACTCTGAGTCCTTTGCAAGTTCAAACAAGTCAGGGGGAGTCTTTTCATTTGATTTCCACTCACAAACAGAAAATGCCAATGAAATAGGGGGAGCTTCAAGTTCCTTAACCAATCTTCCACCATCTTGAAAATGGGCAAAGGATCACACTCCTGATTTAATAATAGGTGATCTTGATAGTGGTGTGCAAATAAGGAAAGCCACTTAAAATGAATGTCTATACAACTGTTTTCTCTCAAAGAATGAACCAAAGAAAATTGAGGAAGCTTTGCAAGACCCTGATTGAATTATTGCAATATAGGAAGAACTAAATGGTATTGTGGTAAGAAAAAAAACAAGGCTAGTTACAAAATAATACACATAAGAAGAAGTAATTTACTATGATGAAACATTTGCATTAGTAACAAGATTGGAATCCATCAAAATGTTTCTTGCATTTGCACCTCATTCAAAATTCAAAATCTATCAGATGGATGTGAAAAGTGCCTTATTGAATGGAAAATTGGAGGAAGAAGTCTACGTAGAGCAACCCCCAGGATTTGTTCATCCAAAATTTTTTGATTATGTTTACAGGTTAGACGAGGTACTGTATGGATTGAAGCAACACCTAGAGCATGGTATGAAACTCTATCCAAATTTCTCCTTGAAAATGGTTTCATTAGAGCTAACATAAAGGTCATATTTTGCTTGTCCAAATTTATGTTGATGATATTATATTTGGTTCTACTAATGAAAAATTTTGTGAAAAGTTTTGCAAACTAATGCAGTCTAAATATGAAATGAGCATGATGGGAAAATTGAACTTCTTTTTGGGACTTCAAGTCAAACAGATAGATGATGGAATTTTCATCAGCCAATCAAAGTATGTCAAGGAACTTTTAAAGAAGTTTGATTTAGAATATTGTGCCATTGCTAAGACTCCCATGTCAGCAGCCACTAAGCTAGACACTCACCCAAAGGTTAAGAAATTTGACAATACTAGCTATAGAGGTATGAGTGTCTCATTATTATATTTAACTCCTAGTAGACCATATATTATGATTGCAATATACCTATGCCAGATTTCAAGCTGACCCTAGAAAATCACATTTAATTGTTGTGAAAAGAATTTTTAAATATCTCAACGGTGCACAAACTCTAGGACTTTGATATCCTAGAGAGTTTGATTTTTTATTAGCTGCCTATTCAGACTATGATTATACATGATACAAAGTAGACAGGAAAAGCACAATAGGCTAATTACAATTTCCCGGCAATAAGTTAATTTCTTAGTTTAACAAGAAACAACAGATTGTATCAACCTCAACAAATGAGGCTGAATACATAGCAGCTGGAAGTTGTTGTGCCCAAATTCTATGAATGAGAAACCAATTACATGATTATGGACTAACATTTTCAAATATTTATATGTATTGTGAAAATAATAATGCTATTAAAATTGTAGAAAATACAGTCCAACGTTCCAGAACAAAGCACATTGATGTCAGGTATCATTTTATTAGAGAACATGTAAAAAATGGTAACGTTGAACTTCATTATATTCCAATTGACAGACAGATTGCAGACATTTTAACAAAACTACTTGATGAGTCTACCTTTCTTAGATTGGTAGTTGAATTAGGTATGTTAAATATGTAATTGCATAGACATTACAAGAAGCAAGGTATGTACTTTAATTATAGTCCTTGATTTGTCAAACTATAATTCGTTATTGCAATTTTAAGGAGTACTTTATCTTGACAGAGTATAATTTCTAGACTCTGATGGGTCTATAGACTCTGAAGGCCATGACTATTAGACTCTGAAATGGTTAAAATTCGCGCCTGCAGACTCTGATTATTTTTTAACAGTTCAAATGACTTGAAATAAGCGGTAACAGCTAATTTTGATTGGATATAGGCTGTAGACTCGTGTGTATTATATGCAACTTAACTAAATTAGAAAATTTACATACATTTTACTCACTTGTATATTTTTAATTATTTCATAAGGCAAAAATAATATTAGAGCTTTCTACGAACCCTAGTTCATTTCTTCAAAAAAATTCATCTTTAACAATTCAATCATTAAAATGGATGCACAATCAACCGTATCGAGGGGACCCCAAGCTATTGCCTTTACCTTTGGCGATTTTGAGTTCATGACACAGAACCATGTCGCAGCCCTAGGAGAGAAAAAGGGTGTAGACGTTGACTACTACCCAGAGATGGATGTTTTTGAACAAAGTGAGCTCAACTATGTGTTGAATGCATCTCCTATCAGTCACATGGATGCAGTCTCTCAAGCATGGAACTCTGCAAAGGTTGTTGGTCCTACTTAGGATCAACCAGGTAAAATAATGTTCACCTTTGGCTCTACTACTTTTGATGTCACTGCTGATGTGATTAACTCTATATTTAAGCTACCTGTTAAGATACCTTTTGATGATACTGTCTCTGATGATGATATAAAGAGCATGTTTAAAACACTAGGTTATTCTACTAGTTTAGAAAATATGCGTAAAATATCTAGGCCTTACTAGAGAAAGGAATGGTTTTTTTTCTTTGATCAATTTGCTAAGTGCTTCATTGATAATTGTACTAGCTTTGATTCTATTACTTTTATTACTTATCAAATTGTTCACAGTCTCCAGTTTGATAAAGTGATCAATATTGGTGATATGTTGCTCATTCAAATGGGAGCTAAATTAAACAATATGCAAAAGGGGAGGAAGAAAGTCTACTATCATAGATTTCTGATGATTCTCCTCAACCACTTCATTCTTGACTTGTCAACCAGGTTGGCAGATGATTAATGTTTACATGCCTACAAGAAACAAAGAAGGCTACTCTCTGACATCAAGAGAATTGATGACAAGAAATGTAAAAATCTCAACCTACAAACCTTCTATCTATAATTCTTCGTTTTTTGGTGGTGAAATGGAATGAAGAGTCCCCCTACACTTACCCAAGTAGCCAAATCACCTTCAATCAAACAATCTCAAAAACCTAAATCCAGGAAACCAACCTCTGGTGTTTCTCAAAAGGCACCAGTTGTAAAGAGGAGAAGATTGATTCAAACAAGACTTCTAGAGGAGTAAAGTGATGAAGAGCTCAACCCCCTTGAGAGACATGTTGTTGAAGGACTGTCTTTATTAAAAGATAGTCTTGAGGCATATAAATCTACCTCATAACCAAGGCTGCAGACACAGATAAACCTAGGGATGCACCTCAGGACTCTTAACCTGAGTCTCCTAAAAAATCTTTTGCTAAGAAGTACAGGAGGTTGAGAAAGGCTTATTTTGCACACATACACAAGCCTATTGTTATCACTAACCCTGTTTTGTAGGAAACAGATGCTCCCAAGGCTCCTATAGAGCCAGACTATGAAAAATAAAAAATTCCTGAACCAGAGTCTAATGTTAAGTCAGAGTCTAGACTACCTTCAGACTCTGATCATGACAGTTTTTGGGAAGGAATGTCAAAGAAAGTAGGCCCAAGTCTTATTGACTCAATAATCATTTCAACTGATGAGGTGCTACTATTTCTATATCCTTTGGTAGAATCAATTGAAGATCCTAAATTTACAAGACACAACAACAAGTCTTGGATCTTCTCTCAACTTATACAGGTACATTTGTCTGCACAAGATGCAGTCACCAACTTATCCAGCTACCTCTTCAACTCTTCACTACAAGATCAAGCAGTTGGACTCATAGAAGGCAGGATAAATGAAGTTCTCAAATCACTTCATGTGTCAGACTCTGAAAAGACAAAAACCAAAAAGATTAAAAAGATAAAAGTCTATAAAAGGAGAGAATCAGAGTCTGTTGCTGAGTTGGAAATTAAGGTTGAGCAACTAGTTTTTGACTATGAAGCAATTTGGGATAATGGGGTTACCTACGGGGCAACCATTCAATGGATATTTAACATTCAGCCTCTTCCAAGGAAGGTGGTCGATTATCTTGTCCAGAATGTAGGGAAGGTGGCCAACAAATATATATATCCAACCTATAGAGCAGATTGGATCAACTTAATGGCACTTATTATCAGAAAATTGCTGCAGGATCTCTTTCACTTGACTTTTGCCCAAACCATCAATGCAATACATGTCAGGACTTTTCTCAATGATAACTTGGATGCAATAAAACTGGTAGAAACACAGGAGGTAGTAGGTGATGATAAGAAGTTGGAAGAGGGCACTATTGCACTAGTGGTAGCTAGTGGCATAGGTGCTCAGCCTGTCTCACCCACAAAAAAACTGCCTAGACAAAGGTTGGGTGATAGTGGGACAGGGGAGCTTGCTAATAGGCCCTCTTTGACAATTCAATAACATGATGATGAGAACCCCAATGATATGGGAGGAAAAACTATGATGGATGCTCAAGAAGAAAATCCATAATCAATTATGTTAGAGTTTATCCACTTTGAGGGGGAGTCTCATGCATCAACAGTCAAAGATGGTGACACTAAGACTTTGGCTTCTTATGAAGTCATACTGAAGTAGTCAGAGTCTATAGTAGACCCTGAGACTGGGATACTGGAGCCAACAGACTCTGATAAGAGAGAAGAAATTAGTAAGGGTTCATAGTCTGTTGTTACTTACCCCTTGGTCGAAACCCCTAACTATCAGACTTTTGAAAGGGTTCCCCTCCATCATGGTGGTTCAAGTATTGAAGCCCTTTCATTATCTCTCAACCCCCCTTTTGTAGGACTTATGAGTGCACCCATCCAAATGAGTGAAAAAATCAATAATGACTGTCTGACACTAGTCCAGGCAAAATGAGAGGTAGAAAAGGTTGTAGAGAGCCTGAGTGAGATTGAGAAAGTAGGTGTCCAACCCCACTGTGAGAATGAGAGATTAGGGTATTCTGAACCTAGCTTCACTTATTGGGATCAAGATTTTTCCAAGAGTTGGTCCAATGACTTGGGGCAGGTAATTATGAAAATGATTATTCTCTTATTTTTTAGATTGGAAAGAAGGAGGAGGCTCTAGCTGCTCAAAAATCATTTACACAGAGGCCACAACTTCATTTGGTGGATTCTTTAGCTAGAAGATCAGATTCAGTCAGGGAGACTTTGGTGGATGATTCATAAATTCAACCTAGTACTGCATCTTTGAAGTTGGGATAACCTACCTTAATCATGCTAATTCAAGCAAGGCTTCCAGAGTCTACATGTCCTGATCACTCTGTTGAGGAGTCAGGATCTATAGTCCCTTATACAGTGTCAGAGTCTAAACTTCCATCAGAGTTTATACCTCCAATAAGAAAGTTTGAGCATGTGGATGTTGTTGATGATTCAGCCTCTGAAGATGAAAGGGAGGTGAATCCATCTTTCAACTAGTTTTATCAGGTGTTTCTCCAATCTTAGAAAATAAGCCAGGCTAAAGGCATTGCTGATGAAGATACTTTTGCATGCATACTAGATATTCATGAATATGAGAGACTGAAGAATTTTTAAAAGAAGTCCTTCTTTCGAGAGCATAGTTATTATCCTGATGAGAAGCCTGATGTTTCCCTACTTGAAAAAGAAAAAGATGTGGCTGCTGACCTCAGCTCTGCACAAGCTCAACTAACTGATATGGTCATAGATATATCTCATATACACACTAAGTTGACCAATATGGATACTACCACTTCTCTACTCTAAACAAAGTTTGAAAATTTGAATTCTCTTCAACAGTCTAAGAATGTTGCTGTGAAAGATTCCTTGGCTGATTTCATGGCTAAATAGACAACTCTCTAAAATTTTGTCAACTCTCTCACTTCCAAAGTGGATCAAGTTATTACTGCCTCGTATTCTGCCTCAAAGCTTCATATTCTGCCTCATTGTTTATAGTTAGAAAATTCAACTTGATTGCGTATTCGACAATAAACCCATCTGGGCTTCAAAAAACTAGGCCAACTCCACTAGTTTTTCTTTTTGAAGCTCCGTCAAAAAAGAGCACTCAGTATTCTTTGAGTTCTTCATTTCTTTCTTCCACTTTTTCTTTTCCATTTTCTTTATTCTCTTCTTGCCCTCGACTTCTTGGTTGGGAATGGTACATTCAACCACGAAGTCAGCTAGAGCCTAGGCCTTAATGACCATTCGTGTCTTGTATCTGATTTCGAACTCTCCAAGCTCAATGGCCCATTTTATTAGCCTTCCACTGGCCTTGAGGCTGTGTAATATGTTTTTCAGGGGATGATCTGTCAAGACTTCAATAACATGCGCCTGGAAGTACAAACGTAACTTCCTTAAAGCCATTATCAATTTTAAGGCAAACTTCTCAACCTTTGAGTAGTTCAGCTTTGCACCACGCAGTATCTTACAGACATAATATATGGGTTTCTGAACCTTGGCTTCCTCCTTCACAAGAACATCCCTCAGGGCTGAGCTAGACACAACAAGGTACATGTATAGCACTTCTTTAGGTGTTGATTTGGCAAGCAGCGCTGGCTCAACCATGTATTTTAGTTCCTCAAATGTTGTTTGGCTCTTGTTATTCCACATGAAGTCCTTGACCTTTTTGAGGGCCTTGAAGAATGGTAGACACTTTTCTCCAGACTTGGATATGAAGCGGCCCCAGGGCTGTTACCCTTCCTGTGAGCTTTTGGACATCCTTCACTGTCTTAGGGGGCTCCATGTCCAAGATTTCTTGAATCTTATCATGATTGGCCTTAATGCCTCTCTTGGAGACCATCAAGCCTAGAACCTTTCCAGGCCCCACTCTAAAGGCACACTTGGCTGGGTTCATCATCATCTTATGGGTTCTTAGAACCTCAAATGCCTTTCTTAGGTGTTCAAGGTGGTCGGCCTTGTCCAGGCTTTTGACCAACATGTCATCAACATAAACTTCCATGGTCTTACCAATTAAGTGCTTGAAGATTTTTTTTACAAGCCTTTGATATGTAGCTCTTGCATTCTTAAGTCTAAAATCCATAACCAAATAACAGAAAACGCTAAAATCAGTTATGAATGATACCTTAGGGATGTCATCGGGGTGCATTTTGATATGGTTGTAGCTGGTGAAACCATCAATGAAGCTAAGAATCAATCAATGTGTCTATCATTGGCAAGGGGAAACAGTCCTTTGGGCAATCATCATTCAAGTCTGTGAAGTCCACACACATTCTCCACTTTCCATTAGCCTTCTTGACCATCATAGGGTTTGCTAGCTACTCAGGGAACTGGATTTCTTCAATAAATCTGGCTTCCAACAACTTCTCCACTTCTTGCTTAATGGCCTCTTGCCTTTCAGGAGAAAAATTTCTTTTCTTCTGCTTAACTATTGTCCTTTTAGGATTCACATTCAACTAATGTGTTATGAGTTGGGGTCTATCCCTGACATGTCGGTGGCTGTCCAAGAAAAGACATCTCTGTTGTCTTGCAATAACTGAACCAACTGTTGTTTCAGGTCCTTGGGGAGTGAAGTCCCAACATATGTCACTTACTCATGATCTAGAAGATCTAGGAAAATGGGCTCCAAGTCCTATGTGGGCTTTCCCATTCTAGCTTCTTGATCTTTGACATCCAAGTCTTGGATGGGGAGGACATGCCCCCTAGTTCTATCAAACTTCAAGGCAGCCACTAACAACTTCTGGCCATTTTTTAATCTCCTATCTCTTCTCCCACTACATTCCTGGTCAGGAATTTGAGTTTCAGATGTGATGTAGAGGCTATCGCCTTGAAGGAATGCAGACCAGTAGTCCCAAGGATTGCATTGTAGGTAGTTCTTACCTTGATAACTAGGAAATTCAATATTTGAGTGGACTGTCGAGGTTCTTCACCCATAGTCATAAGTAGTTGTATTATCGCCTCAATCCGGGATTCCACTCCATTGAAACCATAGATAGGCATGTTGGAGGGGGTTAGTTGTGAATCGTTGTATCCCATTTTCATAAAAGCATCATAAAACAGGATGTCTACAGACGACCAATTGTCTACCAAGACACTTTTCACAGGAGAGTTTCCTATGATATGGTGTGATCACCAAGGGGTCATCGTGGGGGAACATCACCCCATCCAAGTAACATTCATCAAAAGACAAAGAGACCACATTCCTTGCTCACTTAGGAGGCTCTCCTACAATGCTAATTATCTCTCGGTCATAAACATTTCTGGAATTTTGGGAGTTACCTACAGCGATTGGTCCCCTTGATATTACATTGATCAAAGGCCCTCAGAGCTGATTATTTCTTTCTTAAGGGTCTGAGTCCCTTCGCTTGTCATTGTAATCTCTGTCGTTTCTAGCACCATCATTGGTGTATTTGTTCAACTTTCATATTCTAATCAGAAACTCGATCTCATCATTTAATTGACGACAATCATCAGTATCGTGTCCCACATCTCTATGGAACCGAAAGTAAGAGTTCCTAGTTCTCTTTTCAGGATCAGTACTTAGTAGCTTCGGCATTGTAGGTCCTTGTCCTTCTCAATATCCAACTTAGTGAACCTTGATCCTCCTTTCTTCCTTGAGTCATTAGCATTATCACTCTTCGCATATTTGGCATCGACCGTATAGTCCTTATCACTGGCACGCTTCTTAGAGTAGGTGTTCGAGGCTTGAAACCCTTGAGCTTTCCTCATACTCTCTTCAGCCTTGATGTACTTTTCACCTCTCTCTTGGAGCTCATTCATACTTTCGGGGTCCCTCTTGGCTAACGATCTTTTAAAATTTTCGTATGAAGTTCCTTGCTGTAAAGCTATCATAGCTACCTTCTGGTCTAGATCGGGGACCTTCAAGACTTCCTTAGTGAATCTGTTCATATTGTCCCTCAATGACTCATTCTTCCTCTGATGCATATTCATTAGCGAAGCTGACCTCTTCTCATGAGTTTTGTTAGTTATAAATTGACCAATGATGGCCCTACTCAGCTCTTTGAATGACCCGATAGAGTTGAGGGGTAGACGACTAAACCAAGTGAGGCACTGGATCATCCGGATCTTCAAGTGGTAACAAGTCTTAGGAATCAGCCCTAGCACGACTTGACATTACTTGTCTTCTTGTTGGGGGCTCATCTAGATATATTACAGGTACATTCTTAGTCGACCCTCCATCCCCTCAACTATGGGGCGTTGTCGCCATGTTAATGCCCTTTCCAGGTTTCTCCTCAGTCGTAGGGCCTCAGCCTCATGAGCACGTATTATTTCTCGAAGATTTATGGAGTCAGCATTTTGAGGCTCTCGGAGCTGGGTACTCCTCCCTCCAACAGGCTCCTTGCCGAGTCAGCTCATTCGGGGGTTAACATCCTCGTCAAATGACTCATCATCATCAGTAGAGTAAGGTCCATAGAAATCCTGATTCATTTGTCGTGAGGTATAATGGGGAAGCAGGCCTTTCTCATAAGAGGGCTCGTAGTTTCTCGGGACCTACAAGGTAGGAGGAGCGATAAAAGTTGTATTAAGCGGTGGAATTACCCGGAATGGAGGAACCGGAGCAAGATGAACAATGATGCTTAGGGGTCCGTTACGCCGGGTACTTGCTTCAGGGTCCTCAAAAAAGGTGGTTGAGATAAAAGCTCATTGTTCTTGAGTTGCGATAAGAGGATCGTTGGTGTTAACAGGGTTGTCAGGGATCTCTCCTTCGAAGGTGCTCGTAGTACTTCCTATTCTTGTCATGGTTGATATTCTCTTCCCATAGACAGCGCCAAATATTACGGATTAAAAACTAGGACGTCTTTAATTTATAATTAATGCTAGTGTTTTGGGGGAACTTCGAGTTTTAATGGTTGCACTAACGATTTCTAACTATCTCGAGTCCTCGTTAACTGCTTACGTATCTCAATGGGTGTGAGAATCAAGCCAATAACATAGTTCTAATGTTGAGGGGTTGGGCCCTTTATATAGGCATACGAGGGCCTTGGAGTTAGATTAGGGTTAGGAGACTTAGTGGCCAAGTCTCCTAGTGACGTAAGGTTGTTGTAACCTCCCAGGAACGGGGGACCTCATTGGACTCTTTCCATGCTATCCTTCTAAGATGAGGGCCTTCAACAGGTTTGTTGGGCCTTTACTAAACTTCTATTAACTAATTATGAAATTAATTAATAACAAAGGCTTAACGTGTCTTTGGCTTCAATAGAGTTTTTTGTGGGTTGGACTTACAAATCCAATTGATCCTTGGATTAAAAATCTAGTTGATCCTATGATTTATTTTCCTTGTTCGTTTCAAGGGCCCAAGCCTTTGGACTATGCTAGGTCTAATAAATGAAATAATAAATGTTATATTTATTATTTCCTTATGGTTGTTTTTTACCCATATCAGGTTGTAGGGAGGATTATAAATGAATTACTAATTGGAGAACAAAATCTATATACATCTTGCAATAAATTAAACAAAATATAATGAATGACATATAATTCTCCTAGTATACTATATTTAAGGTTAAGTTTTACCCATGTCAATAATCTAATTTTTGAATTAAGATATTCGAGTACAGTTAAATTTTAGATTTTTCTCTAAATTAATAAATATATTTTAATTAAATTGCATATAAATACTGTTGTGGATTAAAAACTAGGGTGTAATTAATGCAGTGTGTGTCGGAGCTTAACGAGCTTTAATGACTGAGCTTGTGTTTCGTAGCTTGGTTCTGCCCTCACAAGATGCCTACGTATTTCTGTTGTGTTTAGAGAATCAAGCCAAAATGTAGTTCTAAGAATGAGGGGTTAGGCCCTTTATATAGACGTAGAGAGTCTAAGAATTAGAGTAGGTTTAGGAACCTTGGTGGGCAGGCCACCTCCTAGAAGGATTCTGGATTCTTCTTGTGATAGAAGTAGTTTCCAAGTAAGAATATGTTTCCTTGTTGATTGAGATGTCTTGGGGGCTACTCCTTGGAGTAGTTTTCATGTACTTGGACATAATTAATTAGCTGTATATTTAGGCAATCAATCAATTACGAATTTATTTACTAATTAGGGTTTCAAGCCTCATTAATTGAGCCTCCCTTTTGGACCAGTCTAGGTCCAATTAATGCCACATTAATTGTGTCTTTAGGGCCTACATTCAGCCCATATCATTTTACCCCCAACTTCTGTAAAGTGTGCAATACTTTATAGAAGTTAAGGTTAATGACTTTGTTTTCAAGTTCTTATGAAGAATTTTTACAATTCTTTCCTTGTGTCCATCACTATTTTTCATTAATTTCTAGGAATTTTTTATTCTATTTTTAGAGAATTTTCCGTAATTTATTGGTACCCATAGGTATTTTTCCTTAATTTCTAGGAATTTTTCTCTATTTTTAGAGAATTTTCCATATTTATTTGCCTTTTAAATCATTTTTTAATGATTTTCTGGCATTTTCTAGTATTATTTTCGACCAGGAATCCTAGTCAAATTCGACCAGGATCCTGGTCGTATCTTGCTTCCATGTAGAACCCTGGTCGACAGGGATTCCTAGTCGGCCAAGGCTCTTTCTTAGTTCCTGGTCTGCCAGGACTCCTAGTCGTATACGACCAGGGTTCCTGGTCGGTTGTGGTGCCATTTTGACACCTAATCGTCGAGGATTCCTGGTCGTTCATTCGATCAGGATCCTAGTCGTTTGAGGTGTCATTTTGACACCAAGTCGTTGAGGATTCCTGGTCGTTCATTCGACCAGAATCCTAGTCGTTTGAGGTGTCATTTTGACACCAAGTCATTGAGGATTCCTGGTCGTTCATTCGACCAGGATCCTCGATCGTTTGTAGTCCGAGGATTTTAGTGGTGATATCTATTGGGCCTCTCTTTTGGGCTTTGTTATGGCTCAACTTGTTTGTCTTTTTCGAAAGAAAGTTCCAAGCCCTTATAGATTATGCATTTTTAGAGACGCCCTTATAGGTGGGCTTAGGTTTCTATTTCACGAGTTTATTGTTAGGCTTTTGGCTGAAGTTAGAATCAACCCATGTCAGTTGAGCCCAAACTCGTGGCGGACCCTCCTTTGCTTTATTGTTTTATGCCTTAGGAAGAATTTCCCTCTTTCCGTAGCCATTTTTAGGACTATTTTTAAATTTAAGAACAGTCCAAACTCTATGTTGGGCTGGGTATACATTAACCACAGGCAAGGGGTAAGCCCAATTTTTTATAACAAATCTTTACCCGACACTAACCCTGATTGGAGGAGGGACTTCCTTTATCTGGAATGGAAAGGAGAAGACTGGGGAACCCTTTTTAGGACCTTCTTTTGCAAGGTGAAAAATGGCAACCCGGGCCTAATCCAGTTGACCCCCGAGGAGAAGCTCGTAGTTGCAGAATTGGGCCAGACTCACTATAGAAAGCTCCTTGAGGAATTTTCTTTGAAGGCCGTGGGCCTTTCTTGTGTTTCTGATAATGGTACATTTTTTTTCTTGACTTTTCGTTCCTTTTCGATTTTTCTGAACCCGATTTTTATTTCCTTGTTTGTTTTGCAGCTGCTGAAAATATTAATTTTCATTTGGGCGTGAGTGACCAAGAAACCCACAAGATGCGCAAGGCCCGTGAGGCCCAGGAAGGCCCAATCAAAGAGCCCCACGTCCCTACATTCCTCCGATATTGTGAGAGAGCCCAAAACAAGGGCAAGGGAAAAAGGCTTCGTGAGGAGGACGATGATCCAGCTACGGCGGCCTGGAGGCCCAGCTGGGGTATCCGGAAACAGGATACCGTAGTGGGGAGTGTCTTAAACTCCGTTGATTGGTCCCAAAACTCTATTCCCCCGGCTGACAAGCCCAAAATTGTTTTAAAGACGGATATCGAGGAGGTGGAGTCCCTTGGTTCCCAGGCCGTGGCTATGGTAAAGCTTAATCACCTCTATTTTCCTTTATACTTAGGCGAATTTCGTGTCTTTGTAGGTTTTGATGTGAATATGTTGCTTTTTCAACAGGTCAACACCTACTTTCAGACCATGGCCCATCAGGCCAAGACTTGGCGGTTTTCTGAGAAGGCCCAGAGGGCAGGCAAGGTCAAGGCGGAGGCCAAGATGGCCAACTTGGAGAAGAAATTTCTCGAAAAGGAGCAAGAGCTGCTGGCGGCCCACGCTGAAGTTCAGGAGTTGAAGGCGGACAAAGAGGCCCAAATTGCTAGGTACATGGAGTCGGAAGAATTCTATGCTTTCATGGATAAGCATGACGATATGGTTTTCCCGGCTACTTGTGCTCAGGCCTGGGAGAAGTGCCTTGGCACCGTCTTGGCCAAGCACCCTGGTTTCTTTGATCCAGCCGACTTCCCTTGCCCCATGGGCCAGCCCTTGGCCTTGACTTCAACTGCTGGAGGGACAGGTTCGGGAGACTTGTCAGGGGGCGAGGCCTTGGATGAGTTTGATTGGGTCTTCGATTCTACTCCTGAGGCTGAGGATAACGCTCAGAAGGAAGATGAAGAAGAAGAGAAGACCGAGGAGGAAGAGAATGATGATCATATTGAGGACTTTCCTTAGCCTTCTTAGTCTTCTTTTTATGTATTTCCTGTTTTTCCTGTATTTCCATTCTGTTTTTAATTTGTGTAATCCTAAAGACTTTTTTATTTATGAAAAGCCTCTTTGTCATTTTTTTAATGTTTTATGCCTTAGCATATTTGATAAAATATACCTTTTGAGCATAAAAGAACCAATAAACATATATATTAAAATGCCTATCCAGGCTTGACCTTATTCCTTTATCATAAAGGAACTTAATAAAAATTGTCAATCTAGGCTAAACACACATATTTTTGAAGGGGTTATAAAGTTGAGAGTTTTATTAATAATGCCTTCGAGGCTAAAGTGGGCACAGCCCATACAAAATGAGAATCTTGTCTGGAGCGAAAAGCTCTTACATCCTAATGGTTTCATCGAACCTTATTTCTAATTAGTTCTTACTAAATATAAGAACTCATAGCTGAATTCTTTAAACATAATAAATCTTCAGGTTTGAAGCATGCCAAGTCATTGGCACCTCAACACCTTCTAGGGTTTCAAGGATGTATGATTCTCCTCCCCTTACTTGTTTTATCTTGTACGGCCCTTCCCAGTTGGGGGATAATTTGCCTTTGGGGCCTACCCCGGAAGCTTCAGCTTTCCTGAGGACCAATTCCCCTTGTTTAAAAAATCTTTCTTTAACCCTTAAGTTGTAGTAGAAAGACGACTTCTTTTGATATTCGACAATTTTTGCATGAGCTTTGTCCCTGACTTCATCTATCAAGTCTAATGCAAGTTTCATTCCTTCTTCATTATCCTCGGGCTCAAAGGCCTTAATTCTTGGGGATACATGTGATATTTCAACTGGGACCACTGCCTCGGCTCTATAAGCCAGAAAGAATGGAGTTGCGTCAGTAGTGACTCTATGAGTGGTTCTGTAAGCCTATAGTATTGGCAAAAGCTCATCCACCCAAGTGTTGGCAGATTGCTCGATCCTTTTCTTAAGACCGTCTAGGATGATTCGATTGGCTACCTCAGCCTGCCCATTTGCTTGAGGATGTGTAATAGAAGTGAAGCGCAGGGCGATGTCATTATTGATGCAATATCCTTTAAATTCCTCGTTGTTGAATTGGGTGCCATTGTCCATCACTAGGATTCGTGGTATCCCATACCTACATATGATGTTTTCCCAGAAGAATTGAGTTACTTGTTTTGTGGTTATCTTGGCTAGTGGTTTTGCCTCAATCCATTTAGTGAAGTAATCAATTTCAACGATTAAGAACTTTCTTTGTCCACTAGCTATTGGAAAAGGCCCAAGAATATCCATTCCCCACATTGCAAATGGGATGGGAGAATTAATGGACGTTAACATCTCAGGAGGTTGCCTAATGACCGGAGCGTGCCTTTGGCACCTGTCGCACCTTTTCACGTACTCTTTTGAATCTTTTAACAAGTCAGGCCAGTAAAAGCCCAGACGGGTGATCTTATGAGCCAAAGCTTTGCCCCCCAGGTGTTGGCTGCAGATTCCTTCGTGTACTTCTTTTAAAGCCTCATGGGCTTCATCTGGCTTTAGGCATTTCAAGTATGGGATAACAAAAGATTTCTTGTAGAGAATCCCATTAATAAGAGCGTACCTTAAGGCCCTCACAGTGAGTTTTCTGGCTTCCATGGTGTTGGAAGGTGTCCATCCAGATTGAAGGTGAGCTCTAATTGGATCCATCCAGCAACTGCCCATGTTTATCGGTGCTACCAGCTTTGCGTCGATGCTGGGGGTTTTCAAGATTTAGAATTAAACGCTTCCCACATGTTCGTCTGCTTCTGATGTGGCGAACTTTGACAAGGCATCGGCCTTCGTATTCTCTTTTCTAGGAATATATTCAACCTGACACTCTTCAAATTGAGTCATTATAGCTTTGACCAACCGGAGGTATTTGATCATGATTTCTTCCCTTGCTTCAAAATCCCCATTTACCTAGGATATAACCAACTTTGAGTCTCCACAGACTTCGAGATGCTTGACATTTAGTGCTTTGGCCAAACCTAGGCCTGCTATCAGAGCTTCATATTCGGCTTCATTGTTGGTTGTTGGGAAGTCAAGCTTAATAGCATATTCGATAATGAATCCTTCGAGACTTTGTAGCACCAAGCCTGCTCCACTAGATTTTGTTTTTGATGCCACATCAAAATTGAGCACCCAATATTCTTTGGGAGGCTGTTTTGCTTCTTGTATTGCCGTCATACTATCCTTATCCTGCCCCCCGACTTCTTGGTCGTTAATAGTACATTCGACCACGAAGTCAGTAAGGGCTTGAGCTTTTATGGCCGTTCGAGGCCTGTACTTGATGTCGAACTCTCCTAACTCTATGGCCCACTTAATCAACCTCCCACTTGCTTTGGGGCTGTGTAAGATGTTCCTTAGCGGCTGATTAGTTAGTACCTCGATTTTGTGTGCTTGAAAATAAGGACGTAATTTTCTCGATGCCATTACCAAGGCCAGTGCAAACTTCTCAATCTTGGAGTAGTTAAGTTCTGCTCCGTGCAAGACCTTGCTTAAATAATACACTGGTTTCTGAATCTTATCTTCTTCTTTTATAAGAACAGCGCTCAGGGCTTTATCAGATACAGCCAAGTATAGGTATAAAACGTCTTCGGGACTAGGCTTGGCCAATAATGGAGCTTCAGTTATATATTTCTTCAACTCTTCAAAAGCTACCTGACTTTCCTTTGTCCACACGAAGTCCTTCACTTTCTTCAATGTTTGGAAGAAAGGTAGACACTTATCCCCGGACTTTGAAACGAACCTTCCTAGGGCTGCAATTCTCCCTATTAATTTTTGGACATCCCTTACTGTCTTTGGGGATTCCATGTCGAGTATAGCTTTAATTTTGTCAGGATTAGCCTCAATACCCCTTTTAGAGACCATCATTCCTAAGAACTTCCCGGATCCTACGCCAAATGCGCATTTTGCAGGGTTTAACATCATTCTGTGGTGTCTCAACACTTCGAACGCCTCTCTTAAGTGTTGAATATGGTCGGCCTTGTCGAGGCTTTTGACTAGCATGTCATCAACGTAGACCTCCATGGTTTTTCCAATGAGGTGCTTAAATATCTTGTTTACCAGCCTTTGGTAGGTGGCTCATGCATTCTTTAATCCAAAGGCCATAACTAGATAATAAAATACACCAAAGCCAGTGATGAAAGATACCTTGGCAATGTCATCCTCGTGCATCCTGATCTGATTATATCCACTAAAGCCATCCATGAAGCTTAACATCTCATGTCCTGTCGTGGCATCTATAAGCGCATCGATCCTCGGGAGGGGGAAACAATCCTTTGGTCATGCGTCATTTAAATCAGTAAAGTCCATGCACATCCTCCACTTTCCATTAGATTTCCTAACCATTACAGGATTAGCAAGCCATTCAGGGAATTGAATTTCCTTGACGAATCCAGCCTCCAAGAGCTTTTCCACCTCTTGCTTGATGGCTTCTTGTCTTTCTGGAGCGAAATTCCACTTCTTTTGTTTTATCATTTTTCACTGTGGATCCACATTAAGCTTATGAGTAATTAGATTGGGATCAATTCCTGGCATATCAGCGGCTGTCCAAGCAAATAGGTCCCCATTCTCTTACAAGAATTTGGTCAGTTTCGCTTTCATAGGCTCTTCTAATGAGGCTCCAATGTATGTGACCTTTTCAGGCTCTCCTGGTACTAAGGGTGTTAGTCCCAAATATCGTAGAAGGGGGGTTGAATACGATATTGTCCAATTTATAAAATATTCGCGGAATGGTTCTTGATGGACTTAATACAGTTCGAACAGTTATTAAATCAAACACAAGGTATGCAATAACACAACAGTTCGGGGAATATATCTTTTGATTTATATAAACCCTGAGGTGCTCCACAAATCTAATCTTTCGATTAGTTACAATGATTCACTAGTACATCAGTTAGATTACAAGCTTTAATAAGAACAATCAAAGTAACAACAGCTGAGTACAAAATTAATGGCTTCTGTGTTTACTTCTCTTGAATGCTCTCTGTGTTTCTCTCTTAAATTGCTCTGTGTATCTTTCTGTGAACTGAATGAATTAATCCAAAGACGATGCCTTTGCTGCTTTTGTGTAGTCTTTTTTTTTCAACTTCGAATACGTGGCTCATTTTGGTCCAAGTAAACAAGTTGCAGCTTCGCTTCTTTTTCTTCATAAGTATCGGGAACATTTTCTGAGTAATTGTTAAGTATCGATGAGTCTGTAAACAAACTATCGGACACATAAAACAATTCCTGAAAATAAAATTAATTACTTCAAACTGAGTAACTATCGGAATTGTTAACTATCAGAATTATTCTCCAATATATATTAACTATCGGGATTTCTTTTTAAATCAATTTAATTCTCTTATCCGATAGTTAGAAAGCATCTGAAATTCCTGCTAATTTTTCCTTTACCCGATAGTTAATAACTATCGGGAAGTGGCTTGCTTTTCTTTTTCTTTTACCCGATAGTAAATAACTATCGGCTAGTGGGATTAATATGCCTTTGTCTTTTCTACTTCTTTTCTCACTTTGTTTTCTCACCCGATGGTTAATAACCATAGGTGAATAGGACGAAATAGGAATAAGACGAAATGGCTTGACTAGGTTGACTTCTGGATACAGCTTCTGTAGTCTCATTCACTTAGCCAATTTTCGAACATGTTAAGCCCTTTAATATAATTTCTTCCACTGCAACCAAGTCAAATAAATATTTCCTTGTTAATTCGACCTTGATTTATTCTGGGCTTAATCGCATACCACTTAGGTTACTCATCTCAGTATCTGGCCAATTCTTCTCATTCATAGATGCAATTCCCAATCGCTTTTGTGCTGACGTTTGGTGCAACTGGTCTGGTTCACAAACGACTAACACGATCTTGATCTTCACATCTTCTTTACAATACAATTGACTTTGTTCCTTGTTGATTAGAAGTGCTTCGATTGTAAGAATATTGGAATCCTCTGGCACTTATGCTGAACCACAAACATATCTAAAACCCTGAACATCTTCGAACTTTATCCTTCACTGAAGTCTGAACATATGAATGAACTTCCTCCAGCAATCTATAATAGACTCCAAGATTCCATCTAATATTTTGATTCTTTGTATTTGCCGTATATTCTATCTTCTCGATTCCTGTACTTGAGCTCTGCAATTCATTGCTTGACTAACTTGCAGATTTGGATCACTAGAATCTTTCTGGTACTTTGACAACTGCTTCACTACTTCCACATCCTTAAATACTTCAACCTTTATTCTTCACTGAGGCATGAACATATTAATGAACTTCTTCCAGTGAGCTAATGCTTCAAGTCTGTAGATTTCTTCTTTATCCTTTGTCTTTACCAAGTCTTCATGTCTTCCTGATTCTGGTGATAACTTCATATTATTTACTCGTCATGTTCTTGTGTTGAGTTATAACCCTATATTACATATAGGTGTACACATACAGCCTTTCAAAGGGAATTGGGACCAAGTCTTCGGCTGGCTTTCCCCTTCTTTCCTCGTCTTCTCTTGAGTCCATGTCCTCTATGGGTAGGACTTGTCCCCCCGACTCCATCGGGTCTCAGGGTTGCCACGTAGCAACTTCTCGCCATTTTCTGGACTCCTTTCTCCTCTCCAACACTGTTTCTGGTGGGGAACTTGATTTTTAAGTGATAACTTGAGGCTACAGCCTTAAAAGCATGCAAACTTGTTTTTCCAAGGATGGCGTTGTATGTAGAAGATGCTTTGACCACCAGAAAAGTTAACATCTGAGTGACCTCTCTAGGTTCTCTCCCCATTGTCACGGGTAGCTGAATGGTTCCTTCTACTTTTGACTCTACTCCATTAAAGCCATAGATAGGAACATCCGAAAGGGTTAGCTGGGAATCATTGTATCCCATCTTTACAAATGCATCATGGAACAAGATATCAACAGACGCTCCATTATCCACCAGGACTCTCTTTACTTCTGAGTTGCCTATCGAAGGGGCAATAACGAAAAGATCATCATGAGGAAACTTTACCCCTTCCAGGTCTGAGTCATTAAAAGATATGACCGCCTCCGTCCTAGCATGTTTAGGTGCTTCTCCTACGACTTGTATAACTTCTCTTGCGTATGCTTTTCTTGAATTCCTTGAATTCCCCGCAGCAGTGAGTCCTCCGAAAATCATATTAATAACCGGTCCTCTAGGTTGAGGATTCCTGTCCCGGCCATCATTATTTTTTCTGTTATCGTCGCGCCTATCATGACTTCCATCCTTGATGTACTTAGAAAGTTTTCCTCTTCTGATAAGGAATTCGATTTCATCCTTTAGTTGTCTACAGTCATCCGTATAATGTCCGGTATCCCTATGAAATCGGCAAAACGCGTTCTTGTTCCTTTTCTCAGGATCAGATTTTAGGGGTTTAGGCCATTTCAGGTCTCGATCTCTTTTAATATTCATAAGGATTTCACTTCGAGGTGCGTTCAGCCTTGCGTATTCGGCAAACTTTTGTCCCAGACTATTTTTCTTATGGGGAGATTCTGAATTCTTCTCCATCTTGGAGTACTTGTCTCGGGCGTCATATTCTTGATCACCTTTTCTCTTCTTATTATTATTCCCGTGTGTCGCTACCAATATAGTGATTTTCTTCATACTTTCCTCCGCTTTAATGTATTTTCCTGCCCTGTCTTGGAGAAGAAGCATGTTCTCGGGCGGATGTTTAGCCAGAGATCTCTTAAAGTAAGGATCAGTTGTTACCTGTTGTAGGGCTATCATGGCCACTTTCTCGTCCAAGTCTGGGACTTTCAAGGCTTCTTTGGTGAAACGGTTCAGATAATCCCTTAAAGATTCGTTCTTTCCCTACTCTAGATTCATGAGAGAAGCACAACTTTTTTCGTGCACTCTTCCGCTTATAAACTGGCTTATGAAGGCCTTGCTGAGTTCTTTGAAGGATCCAATAGAGTTGGGCGGTAACCGACTGTACTAACGTTGGGCCATGCCCCTTAGGGTTTGGAGAAATGCCCTACACTTCACAGCATCATTGATAGGTTGTAGCAGCAATGCATTCGAGAAGGTCCTCACACGATTGGCTGGATCGCCTGCTCCATCATAAACTTTGATGGTGGGCATCTTGAACTTACTTGAAATGTGAGCGTTCATTATGGTTTCGGTGAAGGGTGGTGTGGGATCATCAGGATCTCCGAGCGGCAATAATTCAGCGGGGTCAGCCCTTGCAATTTCCGTTCTTCTCCCTCGTGGGGTTTCATCCAGTTCTATGACGTCGGGGGCTTCATACCTCGAGGCTGTCCTTCTATCCTGCCGATCCAAGCTTTTCTTTAGTTCTTTGAGTTCAGCCTCGTAGGAAGCAATTTTCTGTTCTAGTGTCCTACGGGACTGTAAATGCCAGCTTCCTGCAGGCTCTTTACCAGGCCTTCTTCTCCTGGGATTGATATCAATGTCTTCTGAGCTTTAATCATCGATTGAGTATGGTCCTGAGAAATCACGGACATCTTCTCTATGCCCATAGTTATGTGGTTCCAACCTTATGATGTAAGGAGGGGGATAGGCTTGGGAGATTCCAAGTCTTGTTTGGGTAACAGTGCTATTGGGGATAACAATAGTGGAAATTTGTGCGTGATGAGCAGTAGCCATAAAAGGAGTTTGAGTTACCTGAGATAGTGGGTTGGATCCATGGACAATTTCCTCAGGATTGGTGGAGTGGACGATCTCACTAAACGGACCAAGCCTTTGGGTGCTTGGCCCTTGAGTTCCAGCGGAAATAGTGGTGGTAGCGGGGACCTCGGTAGTTTGAGTTTCATCGGGAGGGATGATAGCAGTCGGATCACCTGTAGTAGGGACGATGTCTCCGTCAGCTCGTCGTGTTTTTGCCATGGTTGATGTCTTCTTCCCACAGACGGCGCCAAATATTGTGGATTAAAAACTAGGGTGTAATTAATGCAGTGTGTGTCAGAGCTTAACGAGCTTTAATGGCTGAGCTTGTGTTTTGTAGCTTGGTTCTGACCTCACAAGATGCCTACTTATCTCTATTGTGTTTAGAGAATCAAGCCAAAACGTAGTTCTAAGAATGAGGGGTTAAGCCCTTTATATAGACGTAGAGAGTCTAAGAATTAGAGTAGGTTTAGGAACCTTGGTGGGCAGGCCACCTCCTAGAAGGATTCTGGATTCTTCTTGTGATAGAAGTAGTTTCCAAGTAAGAATAGGTTTCCTTGTTGATTGAGATGTCTTAGGGGCTACTCCTTGGAGTAGTTTTCATGTACTTGGACATAATTAATTAGCTGTATATTTAGGCAATCAATCAATTACGAATTTATTTACTAATTAGGGTTTCAAGCCTCATTAATTGAGCCTCCCTTTTGGACCAGTCTAGGTCCAATAAATGCCACATTAATTGTGTCTTTAGGGCCTACTTTTAGCCCATATCAAATACCATTTTTAACGATTTTACATGCTTGAGAAAATTGTCAATCACAATTTTTCTTTAGAGCAAGTCCAATTATGTCCTAAATTGTTGTCCTAAGCTAAAATTTAAGGCACTTTTTACAAATGGGTGCTCCAACAATGTCGTAGTGGTGTCCTAAAACACTAAGGCATCAATCAGAACAAGTCCAACAATGCACTAAAGTGTTGTCCTAAGCTAAAATTTAGGACACTTTGAACAAGTGCTACAACAAAGTCCAATAGTACCCTAAAACACTAAAACACTGGGACATCCATCGTTTGTCTTATTTTTTGGGCACCATTAGACATGCATCATTTCATTTTTATCAATTAAATATTTATTTCCCTTCTTTTTTATACTTATTTTCCTTTCTTTTATCTTTTAAAATATAAATGTAATTTAACTATACTATTATTTTAGTAATAGAGCATGAGAATAGAGAAATTTGTTGGAATTGATGTATGTGTATAGTGTCCTAAATCACAACAACGACATATTTTATTATATTTATAAGTCATCTTATAGGACATTGTTAGACTTGCTCTCACATGCCTTATTTTTAGAGCAGGATTACACATGTCTTATTTTATTTTTATCCATAAAATATTAATTTCCCTCATTTTTTTATACATGTTTTCCTTCATTTTATCTTTTCAAATATAAATGTAATTCAAATATACTATTATTTTAATAATAGGGGAGGAGAATAAGGCAAGTTATCCGAGTTGATATATGTCTATATGTCTTAAATCACTAGAACATTATATTTTATTATATTTATAAGATATTTTATAAGATATTGTTGGACTTGCTCTTATCCATTACTAGTTACTTTTTTATCAAAAAATTTATGTTAATAATTTAAAGATTATATTGTGCATGAGTTTGTTCTTTGCGTGTTTTGATGAATAACGAGACAGAGAGAGGTCGTCCTTGTTCTTCTCTAGCCAGCGACTGTCATTTTTATCATCTACTCGGAATACAGTACTCTCCAGTAACTTGCCATTATTTCCTTTATCCCATACCATTTCAATGCCTTTCATATTCATTCTATATATTAGTTTGTTGTCTTCGATTTGCTGTTAACAAGAAAAGATACAACCAATATTTTAGTTTGTTTTTCAGAGAAAAGATGCCCAATACAACTACATCAAACTTATCATCACTTCTTGATCTTTCTCTCCACATTGGTCTTCCTAACACTTCACCAGATTGCAATGACATGAATCAAACTGCTAAATCTTCTGGTAACTCTATTGCTTCAGAAGTTTCCAATAATTCTACTCATCCACCAAATATTAGCCACAACCATAACAATGATACATCACATATGACGAGCCCTTTTCATTACCAAACCCATGTGGTTGCATCGCCATCAAAATTAATCCACGAATCTTCGATACTAATAGAGGGAACTCCTATGTATCGAAACACCTCTTTTCCTTTTCCGTTATCAGACAATCATCCATCATTAGATACTTCTTCTTATAATTCTCATTCGCCTTATTTTAGTGGTAAGTTGGATCAAATATCTTCAATATCGAATAATACTTGGCCTAATAAATCCTTCTTCGGGAATTATTCTATGCCAGGAGGACCTTCTATGTATAACAGGCCCTTATCCAATTATCATCATCTTACCAGTCAGTCTGGAGTTAGGGTTTCTGAACCTTCTCATCATGCTATTTGGAGAACTAAAGTTCCATTAAAGCTATCAACTAGAACAAGTATGAAGGCGCCAAGGATGCGATGGACGAATACGATCCATGCCCGTTTTGTTCATGCTGTAGAGCTTCTTGGTGGCCATGAAAGTAAACAACTTCTATACAGATTCTTCTCTAAATTCAGTATTAATTAATTACTCTCTCTGTCCAAAAATAGGAATACATTTTTCTGGTGGTTTGAGGTATATAAAAAGTTATTTTCATATATTAATTAATTACTCTCTGTCCAAAAAATAATATATGTAAGTAAAAAAATTTACACTTCAAGTGTACAAAATCAAAACCACATTTACTTTGGGTCAAAAGAATTAACTTACTTTTTTTCTTCTAACATATAATTTTTGTAAGTCATGTTTTTCTTTCCATCTAAATTGAAAAACACATATAATTTTCAATTTATTATTTACTTATAAGGCAAGTCTAACCCTAAATCTAATACTGAAATTGTGAGCTTGATATATACAGGAACGACTCCAAAGCCAATTCTGGAGCTAATGGGTGTCAAAGATCTTACACTTGCCCACGTCAAGAGCCATTTGCAGGTAGAAAGATGAATAAAGAGCATATTCTATAATTTTATTATCCAGATGAATCTGAAAATGCAAACCTTGTTCATCTTATTGTTTACTATTTGTTTCCTGATAAAAATTAGTGAGATTCAATATTAGTAACTGCGTGTATATGAAAAAAAAAAACTACACCTAATTTAAGTTTCATTAAGTGCATAGTTATATAATTTTTTTAAAATTTCTTTCTTGTAAATAAAAATTCAAATATTAAACTTTTATTTACAAAAATAAAATTTTTAAAATAATTTATATAACTATGCGGTCAATGCACCTTAAATTACGTGCGTAAAAATAGACAAGTAAATTGATCCAAATTTTCGAATAATTAATCAAATGATGAGGGAGGGTTCTCGGTCTATCCCTCGGGTACAGTAGCTTATGGAAAGACAGCGAGATATTGAGTGAGTGAAGAATTAAAGAAAAGTAGTACTTTTGTGGTTGAAAGAATTCTTATGTTTCAACAGTAACCTGCAGAGTGATAGAGATACTGTAATTAATTAATATGGCTATTATATATCATTCACGTGCTATTTTGCAATATTAGAGTAAGAGAAGAATGATAATATTATTAATTAACTTTTTAAGAGTAATTTGTTTTAATAAATAGACTTATCAAATTACAATTTATATATATTCTAAGAAATTTTGGGTGATGCACCCATAACTTGAGATAAGTTAGAATATCCAATAATAATTAGTTATTATAACCAAGGCATGATTAGGGGTCACTAAAATAGAATTGAATTGAATAATTTATGTTCTGGCTTTGTCTTTTTAAAAGTTCTATCTATTCGGTTTGTTCCGTATAAAACGAAATAAATTTCGTTTTTCAATTTGATTTTTTATAAAAAGAAGTTGATTTCAAATCAAAGCGTCCGAATTAATAATGTATTTATATTTTATATGTATATGAGTATATGATATTTCAACCTACAGCCAACCCCCTTTCAAGTTTCACCCCTTTACATTACACACAAAACCTAATCCCTAATTAAATCAATTTCTTTTCCTCACTTCCCAAAATCAAATCATAGTTAAGATCTTTCAAGAATCAAAGCCCCTGCTTATGGCTTCGCTGCTCATACACCTTCACAGAATCGAATCTCAACATCTTTAAATAAGCTTTAAATTCATTCAAAGAATCAAAGCTTCATTCAAAAATCAAAATTTCGTTCAAAGAATCTATTTTGTCTCTTCATCTGCTCACCATTTTTTACCTTGCTCAATCTTTCCCTCATGGCCTCATGGGCCCATGGCCTTATTCTTTCTGGACTCGCGTCATTCACTGTGTGTATTTTTTTGTGTATAGGTTGTTTATATGCCTTTATATTTAAATTCTAATACACTTGTTTTATATATATATGTGGTAGAATTTTACTAGGGTATTTGGTTGTATATATCATTGGAGAAGGAATTAGTAGGACATACTTTTAATGTCAGTGTTGAAATTGTCTGTTGGAACTTGGATCTAATGCCCGGCCAACTTGTGTGGTTGCATCTTTTAAAATTACAACTATTTAAGCCTTAAAAGTGTACGTTAAAATTTAGAACGTTAGTAAATAATAGCCTTTTAACTTTATACACATGTTCAGGACTAAAAACACATAGTCATAGTCCATCTTAGTTTTAAAATTACTATTCAATATATGTGTGTGTTTTACTCCTAAAATACTTGCCAAAAAATCATAAAACTATTATTTAAGAAGGGAGGGAGTATTATAATACAGATTTTTTTAATTCATTCTAAATTTCAGTAACAAAATCCAGCAAAACCAATCAAATTTTTTTGATTCAGTTTATAAAGATAATTCGGTTCAGTTCATATAAAATTAAAAAATTTATTTTCAATTTGAAAAATTGAAAAATTAATTGCACAGCCCTAGTCATAAGGGGAATTCCACAACTTCGCTTTATAGTACATTATACTTGTCTACAGATATATTGTCTATATATACATAGAGAGGGAGGCAGTGAGCCTTATATTCTGTAAAACTACAAATAATTAGTATTTCTCGTTGCTTGATAAGTTACTAAAATATAAACATGATGATGTTGGTATGCTGGCAGTTGTATCGAGCTCATGTTAAAACCACAGACACACTAGCAGCTCCTTCAGGTATGATGTACTTCTCTTCATTTTAAAGCACGTCTGCTGGTGGATATAATATATTTATCTATCTTGATTCCATAATTAAATATACTACATATTTGTTTGGCAAATTACAAAACCTCATGTCATACGAAACAAAAAATTAACATAAATAAGTCGTATTAAAATTGGTAAAAAAAAAAGATCGTATTGAAATTTAAAATGTAAAAATATTTAGAACTTAATGCATAAAAATAGAATTATCATTGAAATAATAAAAAAATAATCATAAACATAATAAGATTAAGGCCCCGTTTGGCTGCACTTATTTCCAGGAAATAAATGTTTATTTTCAGAAAAAATTAGTATGTATGTACTTTTTCTGAAAATAAGTAACTTATTTTCAATTTTGAAAATCATATTTGGTTTTAAAATTCTAAAATAAATATTTATCTAAATTTTTTTTGAAAATATGTAAAAAAAATTAAAATAAGTTACTTATTTTAAATTTAAGCTAAGTCAAACAGAGCCTAAATATAAAATATCATTACAAAAAAAATGTATTAAACATTCTAGCCTAAATTATATATATATAGTAAATTATATATTATTTGGGTTTTAAAACACAAATGAGATTTTATAGTAGAATGTCATGTGATATACTAAACATAATTTGTGATTGTAATCTTGTATTATTTTTAAATAAAAGATATTCCTTCCGTTTCAAAGCAATAGTCATTTTAATTTTGACACGTATGTTGCGAATAGAGGAAAAATACTTATAGTTTTACATCAAATTAAAGTATAAATTCTGGATTTTTATTCAATATAAAAAAAATTCTATAACAATTTCTAAATTATATTTATTTTACACATTAATTAACATATGTATCAAAAATCGAAGTAATTATTATTTTGAAACTAAAGGAGTAATAAACGATATTCTTCTTTGATATTTTTTATATAAGGTTTTCGTTCTGCCATATATATAACATAAATCTAAATCTATATTGCAAATATTTGGTCATCGTCTCATCTGGTCATTTTATCTGTCACTCAACTTCAAATGCACTCTCATACTCAATTTTAAACACAGTCTTTTAATTAAATCTATTAACATGTTACAATTTCCTCATTACTCAACTTCTTTAATTTATTTAAAATCATAACTTATTAATTAAATTAAATTTTAATTAAAATATAGAGTTATCTCATAATCTACTAATTAACATGTTTCAATTTCATCATCATTCAAACATTTTAATTTATTTAAAATTATAATTTTATAATTAAATATTTTGAATATTAAAATAATATTTATACTATATTTCTCCTACTCAACTTCAAACACACTTTTTTAATTAAATTTTAATTAGAATATACTATATCAAACAGATATATATTATACATACAACTCTATTTAAAACATATATATTATACATACAATTTTATCATCAGTGGAGTTCTCTTTCTTAATAATAAAATGAAATAAATTATCATATTAAATTAAATATTTAAACCATATAAAATAATCATTTTATATGAAGAAATACATACAACTCTATCATCGGTGTAGTGCTCTTTTTATACAACTACTCACACATAATATGTTAGATATGACGAAATGATGCTGTCAAAGAATGTTAATCAGAGTCTACAAAAGTTGATGAGAGTTTAAGTGACGTCATCAGAATTTAGTCACCGATAAAGTTTACACTGGTCAGAGTTTGACAGATGGTATTCGATAAATGAGGACTTCATTGGAGACAGAAATGGAAGTGTTTGTATGAATGGCAATTACCATCTTGAAACTATTTATTCCGAAGATAATGATGAAAACCGTATCTCTATAATAATTAGTCATTATCTTTACATTAGTTAGATAGATAGTTGTGTTCTATATAAATACATGATTATGTTTACATTGATGTATTGTTCAATACATATTATTCTCATAACCTAGCAGCTCTTAAAAATATTGATTTTATTGAGAGAGTTTTGTATTAAGTTTGTCAAAGTTAATACAAATAATATTTCATTTATATACTTGTGTTCTACTTTCGATTGTTTGGTACTATTACATTCAACCCCCTTCTATAATAGTCTAATTACTGGGTAACAATTGGTATCAGAGCAGACGGTTTTGTTTAACCTAAAAGATCTTAAACAATGTCTAGAAACAAGTATGAAAATATAAGAATTTCAATCCTCAAAAAGGCAGAATACCCTACATGGAGAGTGAAGATGATGATGCTCCTGGAAGCCACAGATCCTGACTATCTAGACAGGATAGTTGAAGGAAGACAAGTTCCTGAGTACTACACTCTTAAAGACAAGAAAGAATGGACTAATGAAGAAAAACTGGAAGTCCTCAACACAATAGGCTGGACTCTGTAATGTCTAACAGAGTAATCACTTACAAAACTGCAAAGGAAATATGGGATGCATTGGAGGTTCAATATCAATGAACAAAAGAAATCAAAAAGAATAGAGGATATGTTCTTATTCAGGGGTATGAATTTTTTGAAGCTAAACACAATGAGTCTCTAACTGATACATATGACAGATTTCTCACTCTGTTGAATGACTTGACCCTGGTTGATAAGGTGTATGAGAATGGGGACTCTAACACAAAGTTTCTAAAGGTTGTACCTAAAGAATGGGACTTGTAGACATCCTTGATAAGAGATAGAGCAGATCTGGAGGACATGACTCTGGATGAAGTATATGGAAAACTAAAAACTCATGATTTAGAGTTACAACAAAGGAAGAATATGAAAAGTGGCAAAGTAAAGTCAGTTGCATTAAATGTTGAGACAAAAAATGTGAAAGCTAAGGAACAAATTTCTCTAGTCTCAAAGGGAAAAGGAACAATTGCGAAGGTGAAGGAAAACAGTGCTCAGAGTCTGAAGCAAACTCTGATGTAGACTCCAATAATGAATCCACAAACTCTAAAATGATGAAAATAGTTGTTATGATTGTCAAGGAATTCAAAAAGATGAAGTACAGGAAGTTCAGAAATCAGGGCAAATTTCAGAAGAGGTCTGGTAATTCTGAGAACAGGGAAAAGTTCAGAAAGGGAGAAGACATAGAAGGAAAGTCAAAAAAACTTGACAAATCAAAGGTCAAGTGTTACAAGTATAACAAGACGGGACACTATGAAATTGAGTGCATGAGCAAGGAAACTAGAAAGGCACTCAAAACATCGAAGAAAGACTAGATGGACTCCTCAGACTCTGATGAGGAAGTGAATTATTCCCTAATGGCAAACACTGAGACTCCTACTACAAACTCTGATAAGGTATCAGATTCAATTTTCAACATAGACACTAATAATATTTATAAATTGAAATCATTTCTTAGAACTTTACATATTAGTTTTAAGACTCAATATATTGAGAATGAAAGACTAAAGTCTGAAATTCAATAGTTATTTGTTAAAAATGATTTCCTTGAATCTGAATTTGTGCACATGTCAGATACTAAAAAAGATTGTGAAAGGGCTATACACATACAAACTTAGTTAAAAATTCAGGTGACTTATCTAAAAGCTGAATTAACCAAAGAGAAGAAAACCTTCAGAGTCTGGACAAACTCTTGTAAAATGGTTCAGGAAATTTTATCAGACAAAAACTGGACATCTGCTTTAGGTTATGAGTCTGATAGGAGTCTGATAGTGAAAAGAAAAATAAAGAGACTAATAAGACACACACAAGAGTTAATGAACAGTTGAATAAACCTGTTAACTTTGTTATGGCCAGTAATGGAACAAACATTTCTAATAAGGGTTCTAACACTTCAAAAAAAAAAGTAGTGTGTCAGAGGATAAACCAATAAATATTGGTTTGCTTTCTCAAAAACTGCTTAAGGAAAAGATGAAGTCTGTCATCAACAAGCATAATCCTAAAAGAGTGAAAGGAAATAGGAATGTAAAGGTAGGAATATCTAAGGAGACTGATTATAAAAATATTCCTAATACACCTAGAAAGAACTATTTCACTTGTTATAATTATAATCATCTTGTTACTGTCTGCGGGCAGAATAAAAAGAAGGAACCTAAGAGACCTAAATCAGAAGTTAGGAAACAGACTAGATATAGGCCATAAAATCATTATTTTCATTATGGTAGCTTATGGCATTCTATTTACACTTGTAAATAATATCATAGTCTGTATTTTAACTATTATGAAATTTTGCCTCATTTGAATAAAACACATGTTTCCTCTATGTATGCTGCAAAAAAAATATGTTGTAAAAGCTAATAGAAGAAAACTAAACTCTTAAAATGTAAACTCTGATAAAGTTACTTCTGCTGTAAAAGTTACCAATGTTAAAAAGAAAGGATCCACACTTGGTTGGATCCTCAAAGCCTCTAATTAAGTTGCAAATATGATTGCAGGGAAAGATGAAAAATATCCTAGTGATTGATTGTGGATGTTCTGCAACGTAGAAAGAACACTGGATATGAAAATATTTTGATTGGCAATATCATCATTGAAAATGTAGCTCTAGTTGAAGGACTCAAGCACGACATGTTGAGTGTGAGTCAAATGACTGTCAGAGGTTATTCTGTGGAATTTCATGAAGCACATTGTGAAGTCAAAAGCAAAAAGACTGGCGAAGTGATTCTCATTGATCACAGACATAACAACCTATTTGAAGCGGGCTTGGAAATAAACTCCGAGGGACCATTAACATATCTCCTTGGAAAAGCAACTTCAATGGAAAGATGGAATTGGCACAAAAAGTTGTGTCATTTAAATTTTGGCAATATAAATGAACTAGTGAGAAAAGATCTTGTGAGAGGACTTCCTTAAGCTCAATTCCATCCTGATGGCATCTATGATTCATTTTAAAAAGTAAAATAGAGAAAGATGTGACAACCCGGATATTTTTCAAAATTTATTTTTATTATTTAATTATTTTATTGGTTTTCTTAGAAGATGAGGAATAAAATTTTTAAAATTTTATTTCATTTGGATGCATTTCAATATTTGTATTATTATTTTAGAAATTATTTTTGGTTCAGTGGGGCTGAGTTCAGTTTAAATTTTTTTATATTATTTTACTGATCAAGTCAGTATCTCGAGTCGATATTTTTCTTCGGGTGAAAATTTTATTTGAATAAATTATCTGAATATCTAAAAATTTAATATTTTTATATTTTTGAATATTTGAAATATTTAAATATTATGAAAAGTTATTATTTTTAAGTCATTTTAAAAATAATAAAATTTATATTTTTACCCAAAAATATTTTATAGGATTTTTGGGTTTATTAAAAATTATTTAGAGAATAAAAGAGATATTAAAATGATTTTACGAGATATGTTTTATATTTTATAAAAATAAAAAAAATTATAAACCTAAAGTATACCCGCAAATCGCCCCCCGCCCATTTAGTAACCCCTCTCAGTTTCTTTCTCAATTTCCTCTCTCCCGGTAGCTTATATATATTTTTTCTTTCTGCCCCTGCTTTCTACTCACGCGATCGCGCACACCTCCTCTCCTTTCGCTGGTTGTCGCCTTCTGTCTCTGTTTTCTATTCTACGGTACATTTATATTTATATTTAAAACTTCCAAAATTCATTACTTATAAACCATGCATCCAAGATTCAATATATATATATATATATATAAATGACCAGCGCTTTAAGACCTATGCATAGATATAATTTTTGTTAAGTTTTGAGAAGATTATTTTCTTGGTAGGTTTTCCTTTTTAATTTATTTAGGAGTATAGAAAGAGGATTTGATGATGGTGATCAAGCTAAGAGGCAGTATAACACGTGTATATGCATGGGTATTAATCTCGGATTTTTCTGGACATATTTTTCGGTCATCAGAAAAGACTCGTGTAGTGTTCATAATTGATCTTATGGTAAGTCTTTTAAGATCATGACTTGACGATTGTAAATATTCGGGCCTATTAGTTTATATATATTAATTTCATAATTTTCAGAGATTATTTTTATATTCGATAAAGTTATCTGTTAGCCAGACTTTTGGGTTTAGGTGACTCTATTTCTCGTTTCTAGTAATTTTATGCTTATAAATATAATTTATTTTGTGGGTTAAATTTGTTTACTTTATTTTAGTATAGTTGGATTGTATTGCTTTGGATTGATTTTGGGGGCTGTGACCGAGGAAAAAGTTTATTTTTCAAAGCCCTTATTTCAAAAAAAATTCTTGTAATAAAAGATTTATTTTAAGTTTCAATTATTGTTTGATTAAAAATATTAATTAGTTAAATATTTTAAGAAAGGCTTAATGTTATGTTTAATTATTTAATTTGATAACGTCATCGAGGGTAGACGTTATAAGTTTTAAAGTATGAATTAGAATTGTTAGTTTTTATTCCTTTTGTTCGAGGATTAATTGTTGTCTCGAGGATTAATTGTTATTTTATATTCGAGTCTCGAGGATTAATTGTTTATTTATATACGAGTCTCGAGAATTACTTGTTTATTTATATTCGAGTCTTGAGGATTAATTGTGTATTTATATTCGAGTCTCGAGATTTAATTGTTTATTTATATTCGAGTTTCAAGGGTTAATTGGTTGTTTGAGGATTAGTTAATAATTGAGTTTATATTTTATTTATTGGTTTGTTAGGTTTAATGTGAGTTTTCTTGTTAATAGGACTGAGATAAGTATATAAGTATAATTGAGTTATAAACACTCGTAGAATATAACGAGGTACTTCAAGGATTAAAGTATCGTATTATATTTGACTATAGATGTAGACGTGCGGATTCGATCTCAATAGTCTAGACTCGTAGCAACCGTATGAGCGTCAGATTAAAGAATTATTAAAAGGTGATACCGGGAGACGGGCAATGTAGTCGACCCATTCCAGCTTAGGACTGAATCTATATGAGGCAAGTATTTTCTCCTTGATCATCCTAAATACTTTTATTTTATTGTTTCGATTATTCATATCATGATAAATAGTTATTGTTCAGAACTATATGTGATTCCTGTTTTATTCTGTGCATCAGAGTTACTTGTTATTCATACTCTGAATATTGGAAGCTGATTACAATAAACACGTCAAATCTGGTGTTATCATAGTAAATAATGGGGATATGGCTTGTATTTAAAATTAAGCATACATTTATTTATTTGGGGATTGCTCTATTGGATTGGACTTTAGCGTAAGAGGCTAGTAACAGACCCTGGTCCAGCGGTGTGATATAATTGGCGTAAGTGGCCATTGAGTAGGTCCAGCGGTGTTAAGGAGGATATAGTAACCAATCCATCTTCCTATCGGCTAACATTATTTGCCTATTTTGGTACCTATATTTTGAAATCCTTGTTATATCTATGGGTATAGAAATGTACCGATAAGCTATAAATGGGTCCTATTACTTTTGAAATCTGATCAGTGGGAAATAGTGTTTATTTGTGTGTATTCAATCCATATTAACTGTGTGGCTATTATATATTGATTTTGAGCAGTTGATTCATTTTGATGACATACTGCATTGTTTCAGTTTGAGATAAACTGTGATTTATTTACTGTTCAGTTTTTATAATAAACTTTTTTATATTCCGTTCTCTATAAAGATCTCATATCTTGATTTAATTTCAATTGTTCATATACTTGCTGAGCATTTCTTTGGCTCACTCTTTCTTTTTATCTAAATCCTGGCAGACTGTCAGTTTGAGTCATTCCAGCAATTCTAGCAGGCGTAGCGAGAGACAGGTGTTGGGACTGCTCGTTTCTCGGGCTTCCCAGGTATTTAGTTATTTTAGTATACCTGTAGATAGTACTTGTAATAAAATTGAACCTAAAACATATCTAGACTTATGGATTTAAGTTTGTGGATTTAGTTTCTGGTTTGTAATAAATTGATTTGGTTTACTTTTAGTGTCGACTGCTTGATTTTATACTATAACCTGTTAGCCATCTTTGGTTTGGCGAGGTCAACGCGCCTCTAATTTATTATTTTATTATATTTTATATTGGATTGGTTGGTGACCTTAAATCTAGACCTCGGGTTTGGAGGGCGTCACAAAAGACATCCTTCAAAAGCAAGACTGAGTCTTCAATTGAAAAACCCTTCCACATGCTACATCTTGATCTTTTTGGTCCTGTCAATATAATGTCAATTAGAAAGAAGAAGTATACTCTAGTGATAGTTGATGGATACACAAGATACACTTGGGTGTACTTTCAACACAAGAAGGATGAAACAACTGAGATCATTTTTGATCAAATCACTGTGATTGAACATAGATCAACACTCAAAGTGAAGATTCTAAGGAGTGATAATGGAATAGAGTTTAAGAACTCTACAATGGAAGAATTCTATACAACCAAAGGAATAAAGCAACAGTTTTCAGCACCTGATACACCTTAATAAAATGGTATAGTTGAAAGGAAAAACAAAACTCTGATTGAAGCAACAAAACTTCCTACTTACTTCTGGGCAGAATCTATGAACACTCCTTGCATTACTTAAAATTGTACATTATTCAACAAGCATGGAAAAACTCCTTATGAAATGATTAAAGGAAGGAAGCCAAATGTAAAGTATTTTCATATATTTGGAAGAAAGTGTTTTATTCTAAAGACACATCCTGACAAGCTCAAGAAGTTTAAATTGAAAGAAGATGAAGGCATTTTTGTTGTGTACTCCACAACCTCAAAAACTTCTTCAAAGGCCTTCAAAGTGTACAACTCAAGAACAAGAGTAGTCATGGAATCCATAAATGTCTCCTTCAATGAGCAAGCTCAGTAAAGTCTGAAATTTGAAAATGAAAAACCACAGGACGCGGACACTGAGGACATAAACACTGATCTTTTAACTCTGATTCCGAAAACTCTACAGAAACATAGATTACAAATGAAGATAATGTACATGTTGAGGGGGAGGAACATCAATCCTCCATAGAGATTACTAGAACAAATTCTGTGATTGAAATATCAAAGTCTGATCAATCTCTGAAAGACATAGACTCTGATAATTCAAACTCCGTTAATATAAACTCTAAAGTAACCACAAAAAATCAGGGGGAGGATCAGCATTTACTGAGGAATAATTTTATGATGCCACAAATATTGGGGGATCACCTAGTTTTAGGAATCTTCCTCACATCAGAAAATGGATCAAGGATTATACACCTGACTTGATAATTGGTGATCTAAATACTGAAATTCAGACAAGGAAAGCAACTCAGAATAAATGTCTATATCAAAACTTTCTATCTCAGAAAGAGCTAAAGAAAGTTGAAGATGCAGATTGGGTTACTGCAATGCAATAGGAATTAAATGAATTTGAGAGGAATGAAGTGTGGACTCTTGTTCCAAGACCAAGTAATAGATCTATTATTGGTACCAAATGGGTTTTCATGAATAAGACAGACTCTAATGGAATTATAACAAGAAATAAAGCAAGACTAGTTGCCAAAGGCTATTCTCAACAAGAAGGCATTGACTAAGATGAGACCTTTGTAACTGTTGCTAGACTAGAAGCAATCAGAATTTTTATTGCTTATGTTGCACACAAGAAATTCAAAGTCTACCAGATGGATGTTAAGAGTGCATTTCTAGATTGAGAACTTGAAGATGAAGTCTAAGTTGAACAGTCTCCTGGATTTATAGATCCAAAATATCCAAATCATGTCTAAAGGTTAGACAAGGCATTGTATGGACTTAAACAAGCTCCTGGGGCATGGTATGAAACTCTACCTCAATTTCTACTGGAAAATGAATTCACTAGAGGTATAATTGATAAAACCTTATTTTACAGGAATGAAGGTAAGGACTTGTTACTGGTTTAAATATATGTTCATGATATAATATTTGGGTCTACTAATGAGAAATTATGTAAAAGATTTTCTAAGCTAAAATAGTTCAGGTATCAAATGAGTATGATGGGAGAGATGAGCTATTTCTTGGGGCTACAAGTTAAACAAACTGAAGAGGGCATCTTCATAAATCAAAAGAAATATGCTGACAAAATTCAACATGCTAGAATCTGTTACTACAACTACTCCATGGCCACAACAACCAAGTTGGATCAAGATATTGGTGAACCTGTTGACTTGACAACCTATAGGGGCATGATTTGCTCATTCCTTTACTTGACTGCAATCAAGCCAGATATCATGTTTGAAACTTGTCTTTGTGCTAGATTTCAGGCAAATGCAAATGAATCTCATTTTATTGTTGTTAAGAGGATTTTTAGATATCTCAAAGGCACCATTAATCTTGGTTTATGGTATCCTAGATAATCTAATTTTAAAGTTATAGGCTATTCAGATGTCGATTTTGTAGGATGTAAAATAGACAGGAAAAGCATTAATGGCAGTTGTTAATTTTTTAGAGGAAGAATTATTTCCTGCTTTAGTAAAAATCAGAAATCCATCTCAACATCAACTGCAGAGGTAGAGTATATTGTTGCAGGAAGTTGTTGTGCTAAAATTCTGTGGATGTAAAATTAGCTATTAGACTATGGTTTAAACTTTTCTAAAATTTCTATCTATTGTGATAATAAAAGTGCAATTGCAATGACAAGTAATCCAGTTCAGAACTTTATGACAAAGCCCATCAATAGCAAATATCATTTTATCAGGGAAAATGTTATGGAAGGAACAATTGAAATGCATTTTGTTCCAAATGATTAACAGCTAGCAGATATTTTCATTAAGCCTTTATGTCAAGCAACATTTATAAGATTTGTAAATGAGTTGGGAATGGTGTCAGGAGTTCAAGGACAACCATCATATTAGCAGCCTCTATCAAACTTTGATAATTTAATCAGTACTTCCAAATTTTGATATCTTTAATCATCAGAGTATGTGATAAATTCTGTCAGAGTATGTGATAAACTCTGTCAGAGTATGTGGTACACTTTGTCAGAATATGTGGTAAACTCTAATGTCAGACACTGTAGTCTCTGCTTCATAGTCAATAAGTCAACATTAAAATAGTTATTTGTCTTCAAATAAATATTTATTATTGATATATTCCTATGACAACACATTTACATTTGTGACGTTATAATTGCTAGTCTCTGATTGGAGTAGCCTTGGATGCGCATGTGTGTCATGAAAAACTTTTCATATTATGCATTATATATGTACACATATACTCACACATCTGCTGTATTTTGAGAACTGTTTCAATCATTTTTCATCCTCTAATTTAATGTCACGTGTCCGACTACAGGTTACAAGCCTTATTGAGATGGAATAGTTTAATTAATTTATATTCTATACTTTGAATTACAACTCTTCACTTTCATTTTCTCTCGTTCTCTCTCAAAACCCTAAGTCTCTCAAAACTTTACAAGCTTCACAAATCGACTTCAATGGCCTCCTAGAATCTTATATTCGGTCCTTATAACTTTGTACCCAACATCTAATGTTCTTTTCTAGACAAGTTGGATGAAAATTCTGACTTTCACATTATATAGGACCTTCTTGCTCACAACATTATTGGGTATGCTTTGCAAAAACCCAGAACAATCTCCGCCAAAGCTGTGGTAGAAATATGGTCTACAACAAACTTTAGTGTTGCTGGTGATGATATGGAACCAACTAGAACTTTCACCTGCAATGACAAGCATGTTATCACTCTTGTTGTGGTATGTTAGGCTCTTTATCTTCCAGAGCTTGAGGAATATGATGATCTTGAGAATGACAGCACAATCAGGTCATTCTTTCGACAATTGGGTTACATGTGTTTTCTGGAAAAGTTGGGTAGACATAAGGCTCAGGCCTCAAAAGAAAGGGAATTTTTTTTGGCTATGTCTCCTCCAAGAAGAAGAAATCTGATTGATGAGCACACAGACTCTAATGACAGTGCTGAAAGAATGGTTTTCCCCTAAGGAAATCTGTCAAACCTACCTCAGAAATTCCTCATACTTTATTCATAAAGCAATTTCATGTCAATCCTGTGTCAGAGCTTGCTAAGAAGAAGAGGAGACTGGTTATGGCCAAAATCTCAGAGTATATTTCTCTAGTTGATGCTGCAAACTCTGAACAAATAAACTCTAATGCTATAAATCCTGATATTGCTGCCTCTATAGAAGAGAGTTTAGTGTCGATGAATAAATCGTACATGAGTGTGGACATAAATCAAATCAAGACCTCTCCTCATGTTAATCCTTTTAACCAGTCCTGTAATCACCTTGGAAGGTACTTCAAATGAGGTACCAAGTACAGATAAAAAGGGAACAAGGGCTAACAATGAAATTGTTGATGAGAAATGTTGGGATAAAAATGATGATGACAATTCTAACACGTAAAATGTTTATCTTGCTCCATCATCAGGTCTAGTAGTAGCCACTGATTTCCCTACTAACTCACCACCTAAGAGGATACTTGAATTATCTCATGCACGTGTGAGTGAACTAGCTGCTGAGGTTACTAGAGACATGGCTCCTTAAAGAGCTCAAAATGTTGATACCTTGCAAGAAAGAAAGAATGATTCCCTAGTTTTCTCCGGGAAGAAGAAACAAATAGTCTCTTTTGGCCCAGACACACAAGAAACTATCTCTCAAAGTGAGGTAGCAGTCTCTGAAGGGTCAGACCCACAAGAACATGTTGATCAACATTCAACAGAAGCCACTCTACTAACAGATGAAGCCATCTTGGATCAGGGGTACAGCACACAAAAACCTTCAACTCAAAGGGTTGAAGAAGCTATTAAGGCCCCAGTCACACAAGAATTTTCCAATAAAAGTTTGGTTACAGGCACACAAATTCTGACTGAAGATCCTATTATTGCTGATGCTGAAGGCCAAACTATGGCAGAGTTAGCACACAAGAACCTTCACCTCAAAGTGGTGAAACAGCTATTACACAGACTTTGGTCCTACAAGAATCAATCACCACCAATGTGATTACAAACCAAGACAAGGAACAACATCTAAACTCTGAATCCACTGATGCACAAGCTGAGACCCAACCCTCTGATGCTACTCATTTGGCAATCTCTAATGCAATCCTAGTGCAACCACTTTATACAAAGCCATTGGGCACTCCATCAGTCTCTACAACTGCACAGGATATAAACTCTGACTTTTCTTTAAAATTTACATACTCTGATTGCACAAGTTTAGAATTTAGACTTGCATCTTTTATTGCTGAAATGACCATGGATAGTCTTGGAAGGAAACCCTTTATTCATGTCACCATTGACACCTCTTCTCAGCCACCTCTTATTTCTGTAGGACATTGTGATTTTGAGCCTTTCTTGTGAGACTGAGTTAAAATGTGTGCAAAACAGAAATGACATAGAAAGGCAGACACTGGTTCTAGTAAAAGGAGAGTTAGATATGAGAAAGAAGGTAGTTACTTCTTGTGAGCAAACTCTGACTATTAAAATTCATGAGATGTGTGACGTGAGAAGTAATGAGATTACTTTAAAAGAAAAGAGTGTCTTAGGTTGTTCTGTTCCTTGTGCAGGTGCACAGAGTATACCAGAAACAGGCTCTGTTGTTCAACTTGTCCCTAAAGGTATAAACTCTGATGCACTAGGTACTAGTGTTGTTGCAAATGCTCCTGATGCAGAATCTGGTGATTCTCTTTCTCCTATCTTTGCTGATGAGGAGCTAACTGATCTCTCCATCTCTTATCTGGAAAGATACAGCTCTAAAAACTGGTCATTCAATGCCCATGATGCTCTTGATAGGTTACATATGGAGTATCTGGACTATTTGTTATTGCTCAACTCAAGGATGAGATTGAACATGCCCTTGATGTGGAAGGTATTGTCAAACACATTGAAAATGGAGCACTTACACCTGCAGATCTTGAAAAGAAGAAACTCTGGGATATAAGCTGGAAATTTTCTCATGAAAAGGTGCATTAGTCTCATGCTCATGACCTTGTTCAAAAGGCAAACTCTAGCATATCCTCTGATGAAATGAAGACCCTGTTAATGGCTACAACTGTATTTATTAAGGCTTTTCATTGTGAAATAAATTCTCTGCATGGGGATGTCATTAAGCAGGGTGCTTCAGTTCATACTCCTATGCAATCGAACAAACATGTTTTTGACAAGAAATTTATAACTCTTTCCAAATAGCATACTGCTTTGTAGTTTAAAGTGGAGACTCTGAGAAATGTTATATCTTCAATTCAGGACTCCTTGACTCTGATAATAGATTATCTCTCTATCCCTCATGATGTCAGAAAGGGGAACAACGTCTCTAAGAACAAATGCAAAGATGATCTTCCTCTAAAATCTCTTGAAAAAACTGATGGTAATGGTAGTGGAAAGTCTGATAAAGTACAAGGGAGTTATAAGGATGGTGAAATTGTAAAGACACAAACTCTGACACCCCAAACTCTGACTCCTTCAGGATCTGGACAAGTACATGGGAAGTAGCAATCTCTGATTTAAACAAATGTTGTAGCACAGTTAGATCAAATCAGTAATGATGCAGAGTTAGAAAAAAATTGCAAGAAGAAGAAGAGCCCGAGAAAGCTATAGAAAAGATAAATGAGGATGTAGAATTGGCAAAGAAAATGTTTGAAGAAGAATATCATGATGTAGATCTAGTTGTTGCTGACCAATAAGTGAAGAACATTAATACCGGTACTCACAATGCTCAAGTCTAATCAATGAAAAAGCTTATTCCTAATCCAAAAAAACTCTGATCAAGAAGAAACCTATAGCATTTGAACATGCTAGACCTCAACAAACATATAACCCTGTGACAAGGTCAACTATAGGTGCAAGTGTAAATTTTGTAAGAAGTCAATCATCTCATTCATTCCCAACAATCTAACAGAAAGCTCTATCAAAACCAAAGGCATCACTCATCATGCAGGGAAACATATTCCTTCCAAGAGGAACCATCTTTGAAGATGAGGAGGAAGATCAACAAACTTTGGTTAGAAAGAAGAATCATGATCTTCTATGGATAAGAACTGAGTCTCTAACTCTCAATGCTAGACTTGGAAATGATAAGGGAAGAATTGGTGATTCAAAAGCCAAAGATAAAACAAATGCATTTAGAAACCCTTACTCTCTGAAGACCAATTGACTCAAGACCATTTGGACAAGCTCATTGTCATTCACCTTGGAAAAGATGTGTTTGATGATGTTGTACCTAAATAGAAGCTATTATACTTTCTAGAGAATAGAAGAGTGATGAAGCTATCTGAAGAAGATTTAACTTAAAATTCATTAAAAGAACTGGAATGTGTTCTTTATTTGCTAAATGGAGAAAATGACACTACTGCAAAATGGGTGAAATCTCTAAATGGGGCTATAACAGGGGCAAGAAAAAATGAAAAGCAGATATAGTTAAACTCTGAGAAGTACAAACCTAGGTATATGCTAGAGGATGATATTGAGAAGAAGATGAGAAAATGAGATTTAAAGATAAAAATGGTGTTGGATACTCCTATATTAATGCTCAATCCTGATGGACAAAGAAATTGCAATATTCCTTTCGATAAAAGTATGTAGAGAACATCAATTTATAACTTGAGAGCTGCAATATTTCAAATTGATGATTCAAGTGATCAAATGAAAGAGTTGGAGGAGTTGATGGAATTGTTGAAGGCAGTTGAAAAGAAATTACTTGATGATTTTCTAGTTGGAGACTTTTCCTACAAGAGAGTATAAGGCAAGGAAACTCTGACACTGATGCATTTGTCTATGAGGTTTCTGTTAGATATGAAGAAATGTTGTTGTCAGAGAATATTAATCATAGTCTACAGAAGCTTATCAGAGTCTAAGTGACGTCATCAGAATTTATTCTGTTAGGCCCGAAATGGGTGGTATAAGCTAGAAGGGGGGTTGAATAGCTTAATACCGTTTTTAAAAAATTGAGCTTGGCGTTTTAAAATTTTCTTTTCTCTTTTGAAAATATTACCAGTCAAATAGTAATATAAGTGCGGAAAATAAAACAGAGAAAAGAAATAGAGTACACAACGAAATTTTTATCCTGGTTTGCGATGGCCTAATCCCCTAACGGATCCACTCACCCCTAGTCCAGTCCCCGAGTTCCTCCCTGAACTCGACATTTTACACTATAAAAAGATGTATTCCTTATAGTGGTGGAGAAGCCTTTTACAACACTTAGTATTTATCTTGGACCTTAACTACCCGTTAACCCCTCAAAATACAAAGCAAAACCTACTTGATTTATCTTGGAGCATAACTTCCCGTTACCTCATCACAATCAAAGTAGAACCCCTACAAGCTGGTCTTAGAGCGTAACTCCCCGTTACCTCTTCACAGGCAAAGTAGAACCCCTACAAGCTGGTCTTAGAGCGTAACTCTCCGCTACCTCTTCACAGGTAAGTAGTACCCTTACGAACTGGTCTTAGAGCGTAACTCCCCGTTACCTCTTCACAGTCACATAGTATCCCTTACGACCTTATCTTGGAGCGTAACTTCCCCTTTACCTCCTCAAAGATACGTAAAAATCCCTGCGTAGACTATGTTCCTCTACAACAATGTAGGTCTTGGATCTGGGTCTTAGGTCTTGGGTCTTTCCTTTTCCTCATGGTGCAAAGACACCCAACTCCCCATCGACGTGTCTAGGACTTGGATCTTAGAACAAGGATCACATCACTTCACTTTCACCTCACAACAAAGTGTAGACAACAAGTACTACGACTTTATATCCCTGTTTAATAAAGAAAGGTGGTGGACTAGTATATTACAGTACTAGACCAGAGAGACAAACAAATATATATAAGATAGCCGAAGCAATAATATATATAAATGTGATTCGGGGTAAGTCACTTAGTGAGAAAGGACGAACCACTTGAAAGGGTAAGTCACTTAGTCAAAAGGACGAACCACACATTGTGTGCTAACATGTATGCAATAAATTAAGTGCGTATGCTAAAGTAAGGTGCAGAAAGTAAAGCGTATGAATGCACGAAATTAAATATGTATGCTAAAATAAATTGCGATATGTAAAGCGTATGATGCATTACAATTACTTAAAATAAATCTTTTTCTTTTCTGTTAATTTTTGTTCGATATATAAGGCCAAGGGTATATGATCTAAACTAAAGGCCGAATATATTGACTTGACTTATGTCAAGCTCGTTTCAAAATCAAGTTGTTTATAAGGCCTAAAACAACAATTAAAAATGGCCTTTAAAACAAACTCGAAACAAACCACTAAGATTCAACGAGTACGTTTTGTTTATGTCGTACCTCGACTTATACGAAATATGATCTAACTCGGAGTCTAACGTGGACTAACTTCAAGAACTCAACAAGTTAGACTCGTTTGTGTCGTACCTCGACTTATACAAAAAGCCCTTAACTCGGTGTTCGAAGTTGAAGAATAAACCTACAAATATTTAACGAGTTTACTTCGTTTATATCTCTAAATAATATATGAGATTTATACGAAATAGTAACATTCAGAATGTGTGTTGGTTTCTTTCACTTTATAACTCAACAAGATGTATTTATGTTTATGTCGTACCTCGACTTATACACAACACTCAACTTGGAATTAAAGTGAGTTACCTTGCAAATATTAGGGTAACCTTTTGTTTATATCTCTAAATGAGATTTATACAAATCGGTTTCCACTCTTGATATAAGCTTGGTTTATATACAAAAATTCAACGAGGAAGCCTCTTGTTTTTGTCATATATATCGACTTATACAAGTCTAGCCTTGACTCGGAATTTAAGTAAATAGTTGTTGTTTCTAATCCCGAAATAAATCAAGGATATTAACAACCAACTAAGGAGAGAGATAAGTTAATAACTCTCTTGGTTTAGTTCAGTCTTTATATATACGAGAATAAGAAGTTAAGATAAAAGCTCGTGTATATATAATTAAGAGGAACAAGGCTAACAATATATATACTTGCAAGAGGTCAAACAAGCAAGCTAGTGTATATATATGTTTGGCCGAATATATATGTTTGGCCTTGTGCTCTATAGTGAGAGACAACAATATTTCTTGCGAAATCAAGGGATACGAGTTAGGATCGGGAACAAGAGTTCGTGTATACACTTAAAAATCAAGCAAGCAAGGTGTATACACTATTAAACATGTACCTACTGATTATATATATATATATATATATATATATATATATATATATATATATATATATATATATATATATATATATATATATATTATGTAGAACCAACTTATTACCCTTGAGATCTAAGAAGATATCAAGAGAAAAAGCTAGTTTTGAAGCCTAAAACACACAAAAAGGGTCGCCGGAAAATGGCAGGAATATCAACTTTTGCTACAACTTTGGGGGCAACAAGACAAGTCTATGGGCTGCTAAGATATGGTAAGTGGGTAACCAAAAGATACTTGTATGGTGTGTGTGTTATTTGAGCATGCAAATATGTTTATAAGCTTGATAGGGGTTAGATCTATGAAGGAACTAAGCTTATAACTCAAGAACTCTAAGAGATGAAAATTTTCTGGGCTTGAGAGCTTCTTGGGAGAGAAATTTGCAGCATAAACTTGGCTCAAATGGCTTAAGGAGAAGTGTGGGGGGTGGGGGTGTATTTAAAGAAAGAGATTAGGGTTTTGGGTGGGGGATGAGGGGACAAGAAGTACAAAGGGATAAGGTAAGGTACAAAAATTCAAATTTATGTTCCCTCATCAGTACTAACCCACTAGGATGCATGGAAAAACGTGCAAATAACATTCAGTTAATTAATAAAGCTAATAAATGCGAAACCGAGCGTTACAATGACGAAAATGATGTTTTTCAAAACATGCACCAAAAATTATGAAAATTTGAGAACCATCTGAAAATATTCCAAGTAGGTCATGGTCAAAATCCTACTCAATTTGGAGTTGACCTTCATTGACTTTTAATTAACTGAATAATCAATTACGTATCGAAAGTACAAGCCAAAAATAAAAGTCACCCAAAAATCTTGAAAAAAATCCTAAAATTCTTTTTAAATATTCTAGTGATATTCCCCAAGTTTCAAGTCAGTTGGACATGTTTAGCTATTATTTCGAGAAAAGGATCGTTTCGTTGTCCTTATAGCCCGAAATAATATTCGATAGCCATTTGTCGGAACTTGTCAACGTTTGGACTAAAGTTTTGACTTGAAATATATTCAAACATAATATTCCTAAATTAATAATGACTATGAAGTCCAAGGAATATTTATGATTGAATTAAAATGCATTTTATCAGAATAAATAAGACAGTTAGGGATTTTCGGGATAAAATTTGCATTTTATATTTAGGCAGGACTTTGAATTCCCACAATGTATTTTAGAAAATAATTCTTGGGACAGTTTGATTAACACTCACTATTTTCCCGAGTTTTGGAATAAACAATATTCCAAGGCCAATCAATAGTTATGTTAATTAAAATTATTTTATTGAGTTTAATTTCGCAATAAAGCTTGAACAACTTATAATTAACGTCATTATTGACAAATCTGAATTTCACCTCGAAATCCGGTCAAATAATAACATAAACCACAAGCGGAACAAATTTCACTGAAAATTAATTCAACAAGACATTAGTGTCTCACTTTGAGCACTCAAGCATACCTAACTCCAAACGAAGTTTATTGAATCTTTCTGAGCTCAAAGGTTTTGTAAAAATATCGGCGATATTATGTTCGGTATCTATGTATACCATCTTAATATTGACCTTCGAGACATGGTCTCGTAAAAAATGATGTCGTATATCAATATGTTTTGATAATGAGTGCAACACAGAATTTTTACTCAAATTGATTGCACTTATATTATCACATTGAATTGATACTACATCAAATTTCACAATATAGTCAGCTAGTGTTTGCTTCATCCAAAGGATTTGAGCACAACATTTTGCAGCTGCTATATACTCAGCTTCTGTAGTAGATATGGATACAGAATTTTGTTTCTTAGAAAACCAAAAAACTAGGCATCCACCAATAAACTGACACGTACCACTTGTGCTTTTTCTATCAATTAAATGACCAGCATAATCCGAATCAGAAAAGCACACTAAGTCAAATTGTTGTCCTTTCGGATACCAAAGACTCATTTCAGTGGTTCCCTTGAGGTATCTAAATATTCGCTTTACAGCGGCTACATGAGATTCCTTAGGGTTCACTTGAAAGCGGGCACACTTACACACACTAAATTGTATGTCAGGCCTACTAGCAGTGATATAGAGAAGACTTCCGATCATTTCTCGATATTTCTTCGTATCTACAGAAATACTACTAGGATCTTCCGTCATCTTTAAGGCAGGTGACATAGGGGTACTAATTGTTTTACAATTTTCCATATCAAATTTATTAAGCATTTCTTTACAATATTTCAATTGTGAAATATGAATGCCTTCATCTGATTGCTTAATTTGCACACCTAAAAAGAAATTTAATTCCCCCATCATACTCATTTCAAATTTTTTACTCATAATATCTAAGAATTCCTTACATAGAGATTCCTTGGTAGAACCAATGATAATATCGTCTACATAAATTTGAACGAGCAAGATGTCATCACCTTCATACTTCGTAAAGAGAGTGGTATCAACAACTCCTATTTTGAAACCATTTTTAATTAGGAATTTGCTTAATCTCTCATACCAAGCTCTAGGAGCTTGCTTCAGTCCGTATAAAGCCTTGTACAATTTGTACACATACTCAGGATGTAAGTGATCTTCAAATCCCGGTGGTTGTCTTACATATACTTCTTCTTCTAAGACACCATTAAGGAAAGTAGATTTAACATCCATTTGATAAACTTTGAAACCTTTATAAAAGGCATAGGCTAAAAACATTCGAATTGATTCAATTCGAGCTACGGGAGCATAGGTTTCATCAAAATCTATTCCTTCCATTTGAGTATAGCCTTGAGCAACTACATGTGCTTTATTCCTTACCACTGTTCCACTTTTGTCTAATTTGTTACGAAAGACCCACTTTGTTCCAATGATGGAAGTTTCAGGGGAATGTGGAACTAGTTCCCAAACTTTATTATGAGTGAATTGGTTTAACTCTTCTTGCATAGCAAAAATACAATCCTCATCTAATAAAGCTTCCTTTACGGTTTTGGGTTCTATTTGTGATAGAAAGGCCATGTGACTGACAATGTTTTGAACTTGAGCACGAGTTTGAACACCTTTTGTTAAGTCCCCTAAGAAACGGTCTATAGGATGATCCTTAAGCAATGGAATTTCCACAGGCAATTCAAGTTCGTTCTCAACTTTTTTAAGAGGATTCTTTGGAATTGCAAGTCCAAGATTCATGTCTCCAATTTTTCGAATAACATTTTCAACATCACTTGGAATTTGTCCATTTGAATCTGATTCCTCCTCTATTAAATCTTTATACTTTGAATTTGGTTTAGATTCATCGAATACTACATTCATTGATTCTTCCATAACCAAAGTATTAAGATTGAAAACTCGATAAGCTTTGCTATTACTAGAATATCCTAGAAAGACACCCTCACCAGATTTAGGGTCGAATTTCGTTAGATAATCCTTAGTATTCATAATATAGAACTTACTTCTAAAAACTTTGAAGTAGCTAAGCTTAGGAGTTTTACCAAAATAAAGCTCATAAGGAGTCTTCATTTTGATAGGTCGTAGTAGTACTCTATTAATAACATGGCATGCAGTGGACATAGCTTCGGCCCAAAAATATTTTGGTCGACGATATTCATTAAGCATAGTTGTTGCCATTTCTTGTAACGTTCTGTTTTTCCTTTCAACTACCCCATTTGATTGAGGTGTATAAGGAGTAGAAAAGTTATGAGTAATACCATACGCCTCACAAAAATCAACAAATTTTGCATTTTCAAACTCTTTTCCATGATCCGTCCTGATATAGATAATCGAGTTATTATGTTGATTTTGTATGCGTTTGCAAAGAGTCGCGAAAGATTCAAATCCGTCACTCTTTGACCTTAGGAACTCAGTCCACGTATAGCGAGAGTAGTCATCAACTACCACTAGGGTGTATTGACTTCCTCCTAGGCTTTGCACGGGAACAAGTCCAATGAGATCCATATGTAATAGCTCAAGTGGTCTAAATGTAGACACCATGAATTTGGCTTTATGAGTTTCTCTTATTTGTTTGCCAATTTCACAGGCTTCACATATGTGATCTTTAACGAAATTGAGTTTCGGTAATCCTCGTACATGTTCTTTCGAACATATAGTCTTAATGAGTTTCATGTTTATATGACCCAACCTTCGGTGCCATAACCATGAATCATCATTAAAGGATACCAAACATACATTCTCATATTTCGTAGTGTCACACGTATATACATTTTTGTTACGTGGACAATTTAAGGCTAGTCTTCCGTCTATATTATAAATGGAACAATGTGTTGATCGGAAGACTACTTTGCAACCATTATCACATAGTTGACTTATTGAAAGCAAGTTGTACTTTAGTCCCATGACTAATTGTACATTTGTTATTTTGAAGCTTTCATTTCCAATATCCCCAATGCCAATGATGTTGCCTTTACTGCTATCTCCAAAAGTTACACTTCTTGCGGCTACCTTTCTAATGTTGTTCAACAATGACTTATTACCGGTCATATGACGTGAACATCCACTATCAAGATACCACACATCTTTTGCAGTAGTAAGGCATACCTACACAAAGGATTAGTTAAACCTTTTGGTACCCTTTTGTCTTAAGGGTCCTTGGGTTAGTACATCATAAGGCATATATGAACTAGCATGAACAAATCTAGGCATGGGAAAAGCTTGCATATAATCATGTATGTTTCTAGATGCTTCATTCCTAGTAGATATATGATAAGGGTTTCTCCTAGGAGTATATTTGTTATGTCTAACATATTCATGATTATTTCTTGGGGGAAAGATGGTAATAATCGAATCTCTAGAATTAGCATTGGCATTGTATTTCAAATTATTACATCTAACATGAGCATTTGAAGTACTAGGGTAATCATGATGACTCATATTAGCATGATGACTCGATCTAACATGATAACTCGCATTACTAGGCATAGGTGCATTTATTTTACGAGTTTGACCATGATAGTTAGGATTTTGAGTCATAGAACCTTTTCTTGGTCCATAGGGAATTGGTTCTTGATGATACCAAAACCTTGGTTGGTTTTGAACATTCACTTTAGAATCATTCTTCTTTTGAGATATTTTCTTTCAATCTCTATTTCTAGAAGTTGATCCTTTTGGAATCCACTTGTACTTCCCCTTAAGTTCACCTTCTTTAGCTTTGCAAAATAGACGAATATGTCCACTTACATTGCAATATGTACACATAAGTGTAGGTGATTTAGATGGAGTACTAATCGGAGGATTAGGTTTATGATCTTCTTTTTTAGTGGAAGCTTTGAGTTCATAACCCAAGCCTTCACGATTAAATGATTCCCTAGAGTCAAATACCATCCTTTCCAAAATAGCAATGCTCTTAGTGAATTGTTTTAAGGTGGATTCGAGATCTTACTTTTCCTTAACCAAGTTATTAATCTTGTTAGTTAATAATTTCTCTTTATCCATAATTTGAGCCAAGAGCTTTTGATTTTCATCATTAAGCTTTTGATTTTCCAACTTCATCGTTTCTAATTCCGAGACAAGTCTTTGACGACTTTCGAATTCAACATTGATCTTGCCTTGAAGTTTGGCATAATCATCGTCTTTATTCATTAATTGAAGTTGGTAATCAAAGTCAAGCTCTTTTAAAGCTTCATGAAGATCTTCATCTCTATCTCCCGTAAGAGATTGTTCGAGGTCATTTATATGTTCGCATCGTGAAGAATTTTCTTGAATCAATGATTCATTTTGAATTTTCAGATTTAAAAGCTCAACATGGAGCTCACGATTGCTTTCGTTTAAATGGAGCTTATCATTCTCAATCTCTTCGGCTTGAAAAATCAGAGACACATTTTCGACTTCAAGAGTACGAATTTGATCATCCTTTCCGTTCGCCTCGATTTTCAAGCTTTCATTTTGAGAGAGAATGTTAGTAACGTATTCCATGTCTTTGACATGTACGTCGGTCAAACTAGTGACCTCTTTTTGAAGTTCAAGACACAAATCCTCATATTTATCTTTTTCAGATTTTGTCTTAATATAACTTCGATTCAATTCATCATAACCAATTTTCAAATTTTTGACCAAGTTTCTAAGCTCAGAAATATCCATACTATAATGATCTACTTTGGACAGGCTAACATCATTACTATCACATGATGAAATCAAGATTGGTTTAGATGTTACCTCTTGTAGAGAAGTGGAGCCTTCCGTTGGAGTAACTTCATCTCCGATTGCCATCAAAGAAAGGTTTATAGTTTCCTCATTTTGTTCAGGAGCTTCCTCATCCTCGCTTAGATCCCATCCACTTTCATCTACAAGGATTTGTCCTTTAGACAAATTTGGACATTCCTTTTTAAAGTGTCCCGGTTATTTACATTCAAAGCAAACAATCTCGGTCTCTTCAAGAACTGTCTCTTTAGGCTTAGGTGCATAATTACACGTAAATTTCGATTTATTGTAAGCATTGTTTGCTTGTGGTTGTTGCATACCTTTGCCTTTAGCATAGCTCGTAGTAGGAAAATTACTCTTATAATTCGGCCTACCCTTAGAGTTAAAAACTCGTTGTTGGTTACCCGATTTGAGAAACCCCTTTCCGTATCTTTGAGCTTTTCTTTGTAAAACGCGACGGAGTTGTCTTGATAATAAAGCAATTTCATGCTCATCAAGATTTTCTAACTCTTCGTTCAAATCGTCGTCGTTTTCATCTTCATCGATAAGTATTGCCTATAAGGCCATACTCTTTCTCTTCTCTTCAACTTTAGGAAGAGGTTTATCCGAAGCATTATCTTCTTCGTAAGCATGAAGGTTTCTGAATAAACTATCGATGGTATATGCATTTAGATTATGCATTTCTTTTATTGTGGTAACTTTAACTTTCCAACTCGGAGGTAAGGCTTTTAAGACCCTTCGATTTTTCTCATTAATAGAGTATACATTTCCGAGTTGAGCAATTTCATCGATAATACGAGTAAATCTCGTTTCCATATCGATGATGGTTTCACCCTCGAGGAGTTTAAAGTTCTCGTATTCTTGGATCAACGTATCCATTCGAGAGTCTTTAATATCCATGGTTCCCTCGTAGGTGATAACCAATTTGTTCCACAAATCTTGACACCTTAGCAGCTATGTTCATTAACTCTTCCTCTTCACGGGTGTATTCACTGACTTTCTTTTCGATGACTATTTCGCCAACTACTTTTGTTGGAACTACAACACCGTCTTCGATAGTCATCCATACTTTGACACCTTCGGATTTAGCATAAATTCTAAATCTTGTTTTCCAAGTAGCAAAGTTGGTGCCATCGAATAGAGGGGGTCTCGAACTCGAGAGACCTTCACCACAACCAATGGTACTCAAATACACCATAAAGATATACTCTTTGGTGCGATCGTAGGCACTAAAAAAGGTCACGGAACACTATTAAGAGCACTGCTCTGATACCAACTGTTAGGCCCGAAATGGGGGGTATAAGCTAGAAGGGGGGTTGAATAGCTTAATACCGTTTTTAAAAAATTGAGCTTAGCATTTTAAAATTTTCATTTCTCTTTTGAAAATATTACCAGTCAACTAGTAATATAAGTGCGGAAAATAAAAGCAGAGAAAAGAAATAGAGTATACAACGGAATTTTTATCCTGGTTTGCGATGGCGCAATCCCCTAACGGATCCGCTCACCCCTAGTCCAGTCCCCGAGTTCCTCCCTGAACTCGAGATTTTACACTATAAAAAGATGTACTCCTTATAGTGGCGGAGAAGCCTTTTACAACACTTAGTATTTATCTTGGACCTTAACTTCCCGTTACCTCCTCACTATCAAAGTAGAACCCCTACAAGCTGGTCTTAGAGCGTAACTCCCCGTTACCTCTTCACAGGCAAAGTAGAACCCCTACAAGCTAGTCTTATAGCGTAACTCCCCGTTACCTCTTCACAGGCAAGTTGTACCCCTACGAACTGGTCTTAGAGCGTAACTCCCCGTTACCTCTTCACAGTCACGTAGTATCCCTTACGACCTTATCTTGGATCGTAACTTCCCCTTTACCTCCTCAAAGATACGTAAAAATCCCTGCGTAGACTATGTTCCTCTACAACAATATAGGTCTTGGATCTGGGTCTTAGGTCTTTCCTTTTCCTCACGGTGCAAAGACACCCAACTCCCCGTCGGCGTGTCTAGGACTTGGGTCTTAGAACAAGGATCACCTCACTTCACTTTCACCTCACAACAAAGTGTTGACAACAAGTACTACGACTTTATATCCCTGTTTAATAAAGAAAGGTGGTGGACTAGTATATTACAGTACTAGACCAGAGAGACAAACAAATATATATAAGATAGCCGAAGCAACAATATATATAAATGTGAGTCGGGATAAGTCACTTAGTGAGAAAGGACGAACCACTTGAAAGGGTAAGTCACTTAGTCAAAAGGACGAACCACACGTTGTGTGCTAACGTGTATGCCATAAATTAAGTGCGTATGCTAGAGTAAGGTGCGGAAAGTAAAGCGTATGAATGCACGAAATTAAATACGTATGCTAAAGTAAATTGCGATATGTAAAGCGTATGATGCAATGCAATTACTTAAAATAAATCTTTTTCTTTTCTGCTAAATTTTTGTCCGATATATAAGGCCAAGGGTATATGATCTAAACTAAAGGCCGAATATATTGACTTGACTTATGTCAAGCTCATTTCAAAATCAAGTTGTTTATAAGGCCTAAAACAACAATTAAAAATGGCCTTTAAAACAAACTCGAAATAAACCACTAAGATTCAATGAGTACGTTTCATTTATGTCGTACCTCGACTTATACGAAATATGATCTAACTTTAGTCTAACATGGACTAACTTCAAGAACTCAACAAGTTAGGCTCGTTTGTGTCGTACCTCGACTTATACAAAAAGCCCTTAACTCGGTGTTCGAAGTTAAAGAATAAACCTACAAATATTCAACGAGTTTACTTCGTTTATTTCTCTAAATAATATATGAGATTTATACGAAATAGTAGCACTCGGAATGTGTGTTGGTTTCTTTCACTTTATAACTCAACAAGATGTATTTATGTTTATGTCGTATCTCGACTTATACACAACACTTAACTTGGAATTAAAGTGAGTTACTTTGCAAATATTAGAGTAACCTTTTGTTTATATCTCTAAATGAGATTTATACAAATCGGTTTCCACTCTTGATATAAGCTTGGTTTATATACAAAAATTCAAAGAGGAAGCCTCTTGTTTTTGTCATATATATCGACTTATACAAGTCTAGCCTTGACTCGGAATTTAAGTAAATAGTTGTTGTTTCTAATCCCGAAATAAATCAAGGATATTAACAACCAACTAAGGAGAGAGATAAGTTAATAACTCTCTTGGTTTAGTTCACTCTTTATATATACGAGAATAAGAAGTTAAGATAAAAGCTCGTGTATATATAATTAAGAGGAACAAGGCTAACAATATATATACTTGCAAGAGGTCAAACAAGCAAGCTAGTGTATATATATGTTTGGCCGAATATATATATATATATATATATATATATATATATATATATATATATATATATATATATATATATAGACAATTAAGAACTAACTTATGACCCTTGTGCTCAATAGTGAGAGACAACAATATTTCTTGCGAAATCAAGGGATACGAGTTAGGATCGGGAACAAGAGTTCGTGTATACACTTAAAATCAAGCAAGCAAGGTGTATACACTATTAAACATGTACCTACTGATTATATATATATATATATATATATATATATATATATATATATATATATATATATATATATATTACGTAGAACCAACTTATAACCCTTGAGATCTAAGAAGAAATCAAGAGAAAAAGCTAGTTTTGAAGCCTAAAACACACAAAAAGGGTCGCCGGAAAATGGCCGGAATATCAACTTTTGCTACAACTTTGGGGGCAACAATACAAGTCTAGGGGCTGCTAAGATATGGTAAGTGGGTAGCCAAAAGATACTTGTATGGTGTGTGTGTTATTTGAGCATGCAAATGTGTTTATAAGCTTGATAGAGGTTAGATCTATGAAGGAACTAAGCTTATAACTCAAGAACTCTAAGAGATGAAAATTTTCTGGGCTTGAGAGCTTCTTGGGAGAGAAATTTGAAGCATAAACTTGGCTCAAATGGCTTAAGGAGAAGTGTGGGGGTGGGTGTGTATTCAAAGAAAGAGATTAGGGTTTTGGGTGGGGGATGAGGGGACAAGAAGTACAAAGGGATAAGGTAAGGTACAAAAATTCAAATTTATGCTCCCTCATCAGTACTAACCCACTAGGATGCATGGAAAAACGTGCAAACAATATTCAGTTAATTAATAAAGCTAATAAATGCGAAACCGAACGTTACAATGACGGATATGACGTTTTTCAAAACATGCACCAAAAATTATGAAAATTTGGGAACCATCTGGAAATATTCCAAGTAGTTCATGGTAAAAATCCTACTCAATTTGGAGTTGACCTTGATTTACTTTTAATTAACCGAAAAATCAATTACGTATCGAAAGTAATTTGCATTTTATCCAAATAAATAAGACAGTTAGGGATTTTCGGGATAAAATTTGCATTTTATATTTAGGCAGGACTTTTGTTGAAGATATATTGAGAAAATATATTCAAAATCTATTTTCTTGAAAACCTTTAAAACAGACACTCTTTTAATTTAATAAAACATTTTGTGTCTCGTAAAAATAGTGTCAAAAATACAGTATTTGTTCGTCTTCAGTCTTGGCCTCAAAATAAATTAGATTTGATTTTATCATTATTTAGATAAATCTTATCTAATTATATATCGAGAAAATCATTTTGTTTCATTTATAAAACGGTTTGACCAAGTTTTATTTTCCACTCGTTGACTGTCACTTCGAATAACCTAAGGGAGGATTACTATATTAATTAGTAACTTCCTAACCCTAATTTAATTTACACTTAGCGTTAAGACAAAATTAATCAAAATCTAATGAAAAAGGTTGTATCTCACATATTCACCGATAGAATTTACATTGGTCAGAGTTGGACGGATGGTATTCGACAAATCAGGACTTGATTGGAGACATAAATGGAAGTGTTTGCATGAATGACAATTACCTTCTTGAAGCTCTCTAGTCTAAAGATAATGATGGAAATCGTATCTCTGTATTAATTAGTCACTATCTTGGCATTATTTAGATATGTAGATGTGTACTATATAAACACAGGATTAGGTCTACACTGATGTATCATTCAATACATATTATTTTCATAACCTATAAAATCTTAAGAACATTTATTTTTTTGGCAGAGTTTTGTATTAAGTTTGTCAAAGTTAATAAAAACAGTATTTCGTTTATATACTTGTGATATTATATTCAAACCCCCATCTATAATAGTCTAATTACTGGGTAATATAATATTATATTATATTTAAATTATAGCATATATTTTTTCATTAAAAACAATGTTACAATTCTCCTTCTTAATAATAAAATAAATAAATTACCATATTAAATTAAATAATTTATTATATTATACATATTATACACACAATTCTATCAACAGAGTAATCCTATTTTATAAAACTGTTCACGGGTAATAATATTTTATATTTAAATTTTAGAATATAATTTCTATATTAGGAATAATATTATAATATATTTTTTGTATAATATAGTTATATTAACATTTAACTCAATTTTATCACAGCTCTTTAACTTATTTCAAATTATAACCTGTTAATCATATCTCATGAATATTAAAATAAAAAATTAATATATCATAATAATATATCAATAACATATATAAATAACATATACAAATTTAATAATAAAATAAATTACTATATTAAATTAAATAATCTTATAAAGTAATTAATATATAATTTATTAACGTAGTCCGTGCTTGGCATGGGTTATAGTTGTTGGTGTAGGTGCCCTAGAGGCAATACAATGTTTATTTTGATAAACCTTTATGTCAATTGATTATTCAATAAACATATTTATTATGACTTTAATTACTGCGATATATTTGTTAGCATAATAAATGTCCTTAGAATCATGATACACATTGTATAGTTTAGTACATGACTTGAACTTGAGATTATATAATATATCATATTCTTAAATGTCCCTAGTCGAGTATTATTATTATAGGACAATAATAATACATAAATAGACTAGTATGTTGTTTGACAGATAACCACATCTCATTGGTTATAAGTATGGGGATACTAAAGTCAACACATAGGTACATGCAGGAGTACATGGTACTGGACAGACCCACAGTGAGATTCTTCATGTTTAATAAAGTCATAAGAAAGACTCACAGTGATAATGGTGTAATGATCCTCTGACTTGAGATCATTATATTTTTATACGAGGATTAATATACTTTGACTACATTAAAAGTTACCTTTGACCGGGTAATGATAAAAGTGGATATCGGGTATATCATGAGTCGTATGAGAAATATGAATGATAGATAAAGGATTTAACCCTCCTATAATTAGAAGAGATATTATTGGCCTCTTGATTGAGTGAGACTATAAAATGCATGGCCGTGCTCAAATAATGATTTGTTTTCATAGTCTACTCATGGATCAAGTAAACCCGGATTAAATGTTGAAGAGGATGACTAAATACATGCCTCGAGTTTAATCTATAATATATATGGTTAAAAGGATTATATTACACGGAAACATTAATCACGAAAGGTTTTATCGAATCACGATTTAATTATTGTTTAATTGGGTAGCAATGATGTATTACTAGATGCCGCTCATTGTTTATAATTTTATTGGAGAATAAAATTATTGCCAATTAAATAATAGCCTATAGGGTCACAAGCAAAGAGCACTTAGAGGAATAGTTAATTTAAATTATAGATTTAAATTAATTGATAATTATTTGAATTTTTATTATATTAATTAAGTGAGACTTAATTAATTAAGATAATATAAATTCAAATTAGAATTGTATTTCTGCCCATAATAATTAAGTATGACTTAGTTATTAATTAAATAATAAAATTCGTTTTATTATTTTCCTAGACCTACATGAGTTAGGTTTTGCTGCTATGGGCCTGTTAACCAAACATTATAAATAGATAATGTAGGGTTAAGAGACAGAACACGTTTTGATAGAAAAACCCTAGAAGAGGCAGCAAAGAGGCAGGAAGACAATTCGAATTATCAAAGGTTTGCTAGTACATCCACTCCGTAATCAAGATCGTGAGACGCTCTTGAAGGTGCTCGTGTGGATACCATAGAGGTGTTTTCGAGAAGAAGACACAAGTCGTGATAGCAAGGATCTCCGTTGAGTTCGTGACATTCAAGATCGTAATAGGTATGATTCGATTATCACCATAATCCGTCCAATCTTATACATGATCCTGCGTTAGGGTTCCGAAATTTTTCGTTATATTTACGTTTATCCGCTGCGTTTTATGCCTCGGAACCCAACAATAGTATAGTCTATTGTGTCAGATTTAATTTCAAATACACTCTTTTAATTAAATTTGAATTAAAATATAGGGTTGTACTCATCTATACTATCTATACTTGTTAGGAATATATTCATTTGATGATGTACAAAATACAAGACTAGAGTCTAGCATAGATATAACTGTAATAAGATAAGTCTTTCTAGTTAGTCCCTGAACAGGTATCAATAGCATTTGTAATTTGAAGATTTTAAGAAGTAAAACCAGAGTCTGGATTATAATCAGAGTCTGGGAGTTGATCAGATTTATAGACTATCAGAGTCTATAGTCTGTCAGAGACTATAGATTGTCAGAGTCTGAAGGTTTTTAGAGTCTATAAAGCTGAAGCAGCATTTGGAAGATGATCACAGTAACGGAAAGTCTTCGAAGATAAAGACAAATATATTGCAGATGTTGTTAGTCCCAAATATCGTAGAAGGGGGGTTGAATACGATATTGTCCAATTTTTAAATATTCGCGAAATGGTTCTATTAGGACTTAATACAGTTCGAACAGATATTAAATCAAACACAAGGTAAGCAATCACAACAACAGTTCGTTTGGGGAATATATCGTTTTATTAATATAAACCCTGAGCTGCTCCACAAATCTAATCTTTCGATTAGTTACAATGATTCACTAGTACAGTTACAGTCACAGTTACAAGCTTTAATGAAAACAAACAAGATAACAACAGCTGGGTACAAAGTTAATGGCTTCTGTGTTTACTCTCTTGAATGCTCTCTGTGTTTCTCTCTTTAATTGCTATGTGTATCTCCCTCTGTAAACTGAAATGAATTAAATCCAAAGACGATGCCTTTGCTGCTTTTGTGTAGTCTTTTTCAACTTGGGATACGTGGCCCATTCTGTGCCAAGTAAAGCAAGTTGCAGCTTCGCTTCTTTTCTTTATAAGTATCGGAACAATTTCTGAGTAATTGTTTAAGTATCAATGAGTCTGTAAAACAACTATCGGACACTTAAAACAATTCATGAAACAAAATTAATTACTTCAAACTGAGTAACTATCGGAATTATTAACTATCGGAATTTCTTGTTAATTCTTTTTAATACATTTATCCGATAGTTAAAAAGCATTGGAAATCCTTGTAGTTTTTAACAACTATCGGAATTGCTAGCTTTTCTCTTTCTTTTACCCGATAGTAATTAACTATCGGCTAGTGGTATCCCTTTGTCTTTTCTACTTCTTTTCTCACTTAGCTTTCTCACCCGATGGTTAATAACCATAGGTGAATAAGACAAAATAGGAATAAGACAAAATAGCTTAACCAATGACTTCTGGATACAGCTTCTGCAGTCTTGTTCACTTAGCCATATTTTGAATTTGTTAAGCCCTTTAACATTAATTTCTTCCACTGCAACCAAGTCAAATAAATATTTCCTTGTTAATTCGACCTTGATTTATTTTGGGCTTAATCACATACCACTTAGGTTACTCATCTCAGTATCTGGTCAATTCTTCTGAATCAGTGATGCAGTTCTCAAACTCTTTTGTGCTGTCGATTGGTGCAACTGGTCTGGTTAACAACCGACTAGCAAGAACTTGATCTTCACATATTCTTTGCTATGCAATTGACCTGTTCCATCATGATAAGAAGTACTTCTTAAATTTCACTGGAATCTTCTGCTTTCTCTGTAATAAAACCTTCTTCATCTTCAGAACCTTTGAAACACTTTAACTTTATTTTTCACTGAGGCTTGAACATGTTAATGAACTTCTTTCAGTGATCTTCAATGTCTTCAAAGCTTCCTCTAAGAATTTGGATTTTCATATTCAACTTATAAACGATTCGCAGTCGATTCCGTGCTTCACTTTAATATAAGTTACCGACTAGTAGTGTTGAGTTAGTTACCTCGGTTACATGTTACTTTACGTTACATTTTGCTTTACAATCTCCCCCTATTTGATTGTTAGAGTTCGACAAGCAAATCCCTTAAGAGGATAACTCAACTAATTTACAAGAAAAAGTAAATAGAAGACGGTAAACTAATATTAAACAAATTCTGGATTACATTATACATTTCCAGATTTCAAAAACAATTACAATGTAGAATGAAAGTTCCTCTAGCCTGAACTGATATACATTAATTCATTCTCACTGTACAAGACTTGCAAGCTGGTCATTCACTAGATCCAGCGCTTCTTCTTCTAGCATATTACTTGGCTTGGGATCTGACAAAGCTTCCTGAAGTGTTTGCAAGACAGCTACTCTTCTGATCTGCTTAACTTGTTTGAATGTAAATTCAAGAACTTTCGTCTTTCCTTTAACACTCAACCTTTTTGGTACTGCTTTAACCCGATCAGTGTTGTAGTATGATTCTGCTCTTAACTTCTCCATGTAACGCTTAGAGATCTCTGCCAATGCTGATTTGTCTTTGTAGTTCGTTGAAGTCTTGATTTGATCAAGTATAGCACCCAGTTCCCTAGAAGTCATGTAAGACATCCTGTGGATATCAACTATTTCAGTTTTTCCTTTGGGGTTCTTATACCTGATAGCTGGAGGATCTTTTAGCACCATTGTCTCTGTCTCCCTGATTATATCAAAATCTGGAAAGACAATTGGAAAATCTGGCTTTTCTGCATATTCGAACACCTTCCCTGGATGGTTAAATCTGAATTCAGTCATTGCCTTGACTTCTTCAAAGTCCCAATTTCATTCTTCTCTTGAATACACAGGCAAATTTGGTTGAGATCCATTTGAAGGATCTATTCTCCCGACCTTGGAAATATCTACAGATTGACTTGATAAGACATTAAGTCTATAAGCATAAATGCGCTCTGCAGCTTTCCATTTTTCTTCTGTCCTAAGTCCTTCGCTCCTAAGAAGCCCTTCAACATATTTCAGACGCTTAAGAGGATATAGACTCAGTCTTTCATCACTCAAACACAGTGTTTGAACCAACTTGTCTTTGTAGAATATCACTGTGTAAGGAGTTGTGTGAACTTCAGCTACTGTTTTGCTCATCTGATCTTCAATCATATCAGTAAGAAGTTCATTCACATGAGATCTCTTGTCTGTCCTAATCTTCATGACATACAATTCTGTTAGAGACCTCAACTTGATGAAATTTGAAGAAATGGTCTTTATGGTTGAATTATTGAACTGAATTTGAATCTGCCATCCATTTATGTTGGTCGTGATGAATATCAACTTGATAGTTTGTTTCAGTGCATGAAAGAACTGGTTTACTGATGGATGACTCTTGTGAGCTTCTTGCAATGCTTCCAGAACCATTTGATCTTCATTTTGAATTTTTCCTAACTCTGGTTTTTGCAAAAGACTCCTAGCCTGATCCCATGCACTTCCTTCTCTTGATAACATCAACGGCCTTTGTCTCCTTTCAATGTAGTGGTTGTAGTGTTCCCTTCTGATTTTCTCCTGAGACATGAGTGCAACTTCATATGCCCTTATCATGGATTGATTCGCATCGAGCAAACCAAATGTTTCCACGAAGTCCGTTTCAGTAAACTGATAAGCGGCATCATTTACGAATTCATCAAACACATCATCTTCCTGAGCTGTAGGAGCTGTATGAGAAGGTTCCCATATTTCTCCTTCTTCAAGTGTAAGCCTGACCTCCAGCGGTATATCTTGCTCCCCCTGAGATGAATAGATGTTTGCTTCTTCCTCTACTAACTTTCCTTTACCTTTGTCTTTACTCCTCATTTCTGCACCAGATTTTTTTTCTTGTTCTCGCACTATCTCCCCCTTAGTTGGGTTATCCTCCGAAGCAGGGATTTGAGTAGATTGAGATTTATGCTTTTCAAATAAATCTGTAATAAACTTCTTCATATCCGTCTTGAAATTCTGCAAATCCTGCAACATGTTATACTGAACAGATTTTATTTCCATGACATTGCTGTGAAATTCAGATTTCATTTCGGTGATAGTAGTCTCCAGGTTATAAACCCTTTGACTTAGTGATTGTGTGTGCATTGTGAGGGTATTTATTTGGCTGATAGGTGTCTCACTGACAGGTTCTGTAGGTGTTTGTCTCTCAATTCTCTCGCTCGGTCTTAGGGGTGTGGGTGAATTATGATCACTCAAACGTTCTGTTGGTGTTTCACTCACTCTCCTTGACTCCAGCATGTCTTCTGTACCTGCAGTGAAAATTCTAAATGGCTCATCCGAAGAACTATTGCCAAGTAGTTGCTTCTCCTTTCCACTAATAGTGGTGGAGACCTCCTTATGAGGAGCCAGGAATGTTCCTCCTGGGGGGCTTATCACATTGGATCCTGTAATGTTTAGCAATGAAGGACCCGTGACTCCCGCAATAGCCTGTGAAGGCATGACCTGTACAGGATCTACCTGCATAGGTTCTTCTACTGTAGTAGCAATATCCGTCAATTCCTCCTGTGTGTGTGCTCCTTTCAGTGCAACAAATAACTTGGTTGGAGGCTCAAGTATTGACACTCGTTCAGATGCCCTGGCCGACAGGCGAATTTCAATAGGTTCACCCTGTTGAGAGGATGTCCCTAGAGACTGTGTATTTGCCTTTTTCAGCTCTATGTCCTTTTGAGATGGCATAGATGGGCTAATAGATACCTCAGGTTTTTCTAATCTCCTTCTAGTTAGAGGTAGAGCTGTTTGGGTTCCCTCACCTTCCTTATGTGGTGCTTCTAAGGCACTATCTCCCTCACTCATAAATTTTCTTTTTAGGGGTTGGAGAGAAGATAACGGTAAGGATTGAGTAGTGTTTGGTTCTGAGGCAGGGGTTAGAATCTGTTGGTTTGCAGATTCATTGCCTTGTCATATTGCCACAGAGGGCTCAGCAGCAAGTTCCATTCTCGCATCTTTAAACAAATTCTGCAAATTAATAAACAGTGAAGATATAGATTCAGTTGGACTACCTGTTTGACTACCTGTTAGAGAGATGGGATGATATGAATCTTGACTATTAGCATTCCCAAGTGAATCTCCTCCAGATGTTACTTGTACCTCTTCGGTCACCTGAACATTTTCTTCTTGTGACAACTCCAATTCAGGGGTAGGCACTTGATCTTGTTCAGGGATTTGAATATCTTCTTGTGGTCCAAGAGGGACGTCTCTGTCCATATCAACAACACACCTCCTCATAAAATCTGTCATTAGTGCCGGTGAGTTGTTGTTATAGCCATTGTTGTTCTGCAACGTTGTAGCAATCTTGTTCTTCTGCTTCACAGGAAAAGAAGTAGGACTACTATAATAGCGTAGTTTTTCCTCGTTAGTAGATAAATCATTAATAACAAGTTGTAGGAACCTTGGAAAGAAACAGTCCACATTGCGAAGTTGAAGGTTTCTGTTATCCGGAAGTCCCATTACGCTTAGAATCTTATGCATTAACAAATGACCATAGTTTAACCTAAGATTATTAGCAACACCATATCCAATAGCTTGATAAAAATAAGGAATACCATGGGTGCTAGTCTTTTTAAAGGAAAAACACTGAATAATGGTATGGAAAAAGAAATTCCATGCCTTAGGAAAATGTTGTTTATACATTTCACCCAAGTCACGAACTTCGAAATTGAAGTAGTTGGCAAAAGTACAGAAATCAGCTAATTGTTCGGGTGTAGGGTCTTGAACAAAATTATCCTGTGGGAATCGAAGAATACGATTCAAATCATGTTCAGTAACCCTAATTTCCCGATTGCCTAATTGAAAAGTAAAAGCCAACACTTCACCCACTGAGGAGTCAGTAGCAGAGCAGTAACAGTCACGCAACATATTATGATTTAACAGCACGTCTGTCACTAAAGCATACCTGATCCTAGAATATTCGATTAATATTCGCGCCCAAGCCCGATAATCAGCAGGTAGGGTCTGAATATTATATTCGGCAACTAAATTCGTACGAGTAATATTAAAAATTCTAGCCATTTTTAACAAGTAAAAATTACCAAAAGTTTTAACTTTTTCAAAACAATAATGAACTTAGTTTAATCGATTACGAACCAAAAATACCCAATATTTCAAACTTCTCCAAAAATTCTAAAAATAATATATGATAAACTAGGAGAGATTTGAAATACACCACTATTTTTATTATGATTTTTAGACTTCTAGTTAACCCTAGAAAAATTCCCAAAGTTCGAAATATTTGTAAATTTTTCGAAACAAAACTAAACAAAATTAGTATGGAAATGAAGCTAGTTAACAGATCTACAATTCTACGGTTTTAGATTTGCAAAATATGGATTAGAAATGTAGATATTCGAAGGCAAAAATCAGTTTTTCGTCCGATAATTAGTAACAGTCGGTTGTATATGTATATTATGTATACTAGCTGCTAACTATCGGGAGGAAAGAACTATTTATATTCCTATGCTTAGTATCGGGTCATGCAGGGAAAGAAAGAAAAAAAACAATAAAATATTACATCCACCCACCCGATACTAGTTAGCCATTTGAACATGCAGAGTGATAATTAATAAATAAAATATATGTAATTGTAACTATTGGGTAAACTTTTAATTAATTAATTAATTAATTAAAACAAAATTCCCGATAGTAAACAACTATCGATGCATGCAATTTTTAAATAATAAAATAGAATATAGTTAACTATCAGGAATGCAGATTAATTTAAAATTAAATCATTTCCGATAGTTAACAACTATCGATACATGTAAGTTAATATTATTTAGAAAATCATTAGTAATTTATATACTGATGATTAAAAAAAATAAATTTAAACTTACATTTATCAAATAATTTAAAACACATAAATTCAAATTGTCATAAACTTAATTAAATCGAGATTTCTAGAATTAAAAATTTAATATTTCTAAAATAGAATTATTAAAATTTTAATTCAGAAATAACTAAAAAATTAAATATCATTTAATTCGAATTATACAAACAGACATATAAATATATAATATATACTGGTGGTTCATTAAAGATTTTGAAAACCAAAAAAAAATTGTTCCATACTCTGTTGCAGTTGTGATTTCTAAAAAAATTAAAAAAAAAACAACCCAATCACAATTCAATTAATTATGCAAGCATACTATGAATAAACCATACAGGCAGTTATGCAAAACAATATCATGAAATGTAATTGCTACACATGCTTTCAGTGAGAGCCAGGAAACTAAATAAACATGACAGTACATCCAAGTTCTCACCAAAGATCACAACTGTCTGATATAGAATTTCTCAGCAAGATTTCATGACATTGAAATCCACCAATTAATTCTAAACAACATACTGTTATGCTTCTTGTTAACTACAAACACTTATGTAGCAGTTAACTACTTATGCTATATCGAATAATTATCACAAAGCATAACTGGTATACTTATAATAATTAATATTGATATTCATAAGCCCGAGATCATAAGTTAGACTGGATTTCACAAGTCCTTTGGATATAAAGATTCAATAACTTTGAATCCATACAACTTCTCATTCTCCCTTTTCAACTCATCATAGCTTTTCTTCTCGTATGAACTCTTCTTTTCATAAACCTTATTGTCTTTTGCTTGTTTCGGTTTCTTACATTCAGTGGCGAAATGCCCTAGTTCATTGCAATTGTAGCACCGGAACTTACTACGGTCTACCATGTTTGACTTGTAACCACCTCTTGAGTTGGATCCCGAAAATGATCCTGTCTTCTGAAATCTGCTACCAAAACTTTTCTTGTACTTGGGATTCCTTCTGAATCTTATATGCTTGAAACGCCCTGCCAAGTACGCCATAGATTTGTCTTCCATCTCATCAAGCTCTTCCAATGTATAAAAATCATCTTTCTCTTCAGCTTGTGATTCTGTAGCCATTTCAGCTTCAATGATCAATTCTTTACCAATCTTGGTTTCAACAACCTTTGCTTCAGAAGTCTTCACTTCATCTACCACAAGAGCTGTGGTCTTCTGTAGTGATGCACTCTTACTGTCCATTGAGCCGGAACCATAGATAATCAACCTCTGTTCTTGTTCCATTTCATAAGTCTTCAATTTTCCATATAGCTTTTCAAGGGGCATGACATTGAAGTTGTCCCTTTCTCTAATTGAAGAGACTTTATGCTCAACATGATGTGGAAGAGTCAACATAAACTTCCTGTTCGTTTCCCTTAATGGATAGTTCTTCCCCTGGATACTCAACTCATTTAACAATTTATTGTACCGCTCAAAAACTTGAGTAATTGATTCTCCAGGAGTAGATTTGAACGCTTCATATCTTGATGTCAGTATATCGAACCGGTTCTCTTTTACTTCTTCTGTTCCTTCCATAATCAGTTCGATGGTTTCCCACATGTGCTTTGCAGATATACAATTTAGAATTTGATGGCACATGTCTTCATCCATTGAGTCAACAATAATCAACTGAAGGCCTATGTCCAATGCAACAATTTCTTTCTCTGTATCAGTGAACTCTGTAGGATCCTTTGGAGTAGACCTTTGAGGAACTCTTTCTCCGTCCACTGTAGATTCAGGAATCATCTTCATTGGTACAAACGGTCCGTTCTCTAAGATACCCATGTACAATAGATTTGCAGCCTTAATAAACAGGGTCATCTTCTTTTTCCAGAGATTATAATTCGCTCTATCAAACTGAGGAACCTTAATACTTCCTACTTTCTGAGAACTCATGATATTGAATTTTTCAAAATTATTTAAAGTTCAAAACAATTTCTGAGTGAAATATTTTGAAAATTAAAAAATTCGCGAAAAATTCCAGAAGCTTAATACTGAAGTCCGAACAATAGATCCTGATTTGTAAACTCAATCAGTAAGCTCTGATACCAATTGTTAGTCCCAAATATCGTAGAAGGGGGGTTGAATACGATATTGTCCAATTTTTAAATATTCGCGGAATGGTTCTTTTAGGACTTAATACAGTTCGAACAGATATTAAATCAAACACAAGGTAAGCAATCACAACAACAGTTCGTTCGGGGAATATATCGTTTTATTAATATAAACCCTGAGGTGCTCCACAAATCTAATCTTTCGATTAGTTACAATGATTCACTAGTACAGTTACAGTCACAGTTACAAGCTTTAATGAAAACAAACAAGATAACAACAGCTGGGTACAAAGTTAATGGCTTCTGTGTTTACTCTCTTGAATGCTCTCTGTGTTTCTCTCTTTAATTGCTCTGTGTATCTCCGTCTGTAAACTGAAATGAATTAAATCCAAAGATGATGCCTTTGTTGCTTTTGTGTAGTCTTTTTCAACTTGGGATACGTGGCCCATTCTGTGCCAAGTAAAGCAAGTTACAGCTTCGCTTCTTTTCTTTATAAGTATTGGAACAATTTCTGAGTAATTGTTTAAGTATCGATGAGTCTGTAAAACAACTATCGGACACTTAAAACAATTCATGAAACAAAATTAATTACTTCAAACTGAGTAACTATCGGAATTATTAACTATCAGAATTTCTTGTTAATTCTTTTTAATACATTTATCCGATAGTTAAAAAGCATTGGAAATCCTTCTAGTTTTTAACAACTATCGGAATTGCTAGCTTTTCTCTTTCTTTTACCCGATAGTAATTAACTATCGGCTAGTGGTATCCCTTTGTCTTTTCTACTTCTTTTCTCACTTAGCTTTCTCACCCGATGGTTAATAACCATAGGTGAATAAGACAAAATAGCTTGACCAATGACTTCTGGATACAGCTTCTGCAGTCTTGTTCACTTAGCCATATTTCGAATTTGTTAAGCCCTTTAACATAATTTCTTCCACTGTAACCAAGTCAAATAAATATTTCCTTGTTAATTCGACCTTGATTTATTCTGGGCTTAATCACATACCACTTAGGTTACTCATTTCAGTATCTGGTCAATTCTTCTGAATCAGTGATGCAGTTCTCAAACTCTTTTGTGCTGTCGATTGGTGCAACTGGTCTGGTTCACAACCGACTAGCAAGAACTTGATCTTCACATATTCTTTGCTATGCAATTGACCTGTTCCATCATGATAAGAAGTGCTTCTTAAATTTCACTGGAATCTTCTGCTTTCTCTGTAATAAAACCTTCTTCATCTTCAGAACCTTTGAAACACTTTAACTTTATTTTTCACTGAGGCTTGAACATGTTAATGAACTTCTTTCAGTGATCTTCAATGTCTTCAAAGCTTCCTCTAAGAATTTGGTTTTTCATATTCAACTTATAAACGATTCGCAGTCGATTCCGTGCTTCACTTTAATATAAGTTACCGACTAGTAGTGTTGCGTTAGTTACCTCGGTTACATGTTACTTTACGTTATATTTTGCTTTACAGATGTGCTATGGGAAGGAAGGAGAATTATAAAATAAAACTATTAACTAATAATTAGGAATTTTATTCCTATTATAATTTGATTTTCTGTTATTAGTTGATAGGAAGCTCTCTATATAAATACTCTATGTAACCTAATGTAAAAAGTTGAAGTTCTGAAGAGTATAGAGATAGAGAGAGTTGTTGTGATAAACACAGAGAACCTGTTAGGATTTGTGTACACCCTAGGAGAGTTTATATTCATACATTAATAATACAAACAGTATTCATTCATATCTTTGTATTTGTTCTTAATTCAAAGCTTTAATTTATATTGAGTTGCTTTTAATCACGTAAAAAGAGCACACCGGTATTTTATCCCCCTTCTAATAATGTAAATGGGAAAATAATTGGTATCATAGCCTAAAGTTTAAAATTGATCAGAGATGTCTTGAAACAAAGATGACAATTCTATAATTCCTATGCTCAAAAGGAATGATTACAACCTTTGGAAGTTTAAGATGCTGGACCATCTGGAGGCTACAGACCCTGACTATCTAGACATAATTCATGATGGACCTTATGTGCCCTCAAGACTTGTTCCTCAAATCACTGTTGAAGGTAAAATTATTGGAGAGCACGTTGTTGGCAAACCAAAGGCTAAGTGGTTAAAAGAGGACAAGGAGAATGTTTTCAAGGAGGCAAAAGTGAAGAATATTCTCTTTAACATTTTAGACTATGTACTCACAAACTGTGTTATATCATGCAAAACTGCTAAAGAGATATGGACAAAACTTGAAGTGCACTGTGAAGGAATCAAGGGTGTCAAGAAGAATGCAATGCCTCTGTTAATTCAGGAGTTTGAGTATTGTGAGGCAAAAGCTAGAGAAACCTTCACTGAGATGTATGATTGGTTTACTAAACTCCAGAATGAGATGGTTATTCTTGGTAAAGTGTATGATTCCGAAGACACAAATACCAGGTTTTTGAGAGCCCTTACAGAAGAGTGGGATAATAAAACAACTGCTATAAGGGAAGCTATAGATTTGGATGAAATAACTCTTAAAGAATTGTATAGAAGACTCGAGACATATGATTTAGAGATGCAACAAAGAAAGAACAAGAAATCTGGAAAATCAATATATGTGGCACTCTTGATGGAGTCTGAGAAAGAACAATAGGAAGAATCCAAAGAGATAGATTTGAATCAAATGATGGCTATGTTTTCTAAGAATTTCAAAAGAATGAAATTCAACAAAAGAACAGGAAAATTTAGCAAGAGGCCAACACTCAAAAAGGAGGATGAAAAAGTTGAGAAAATCAAAACCACCATAATCAAGCTTGACAAGGCAAATGTCAAGTGCTTCAACTGTCGAATATTGGGGAATTTTGTTAGTCAGTGTATAAAAGCTAAAAATCAAGGCAATGGAAAGGCATTCATCTCAACAGGAAAGGATTGAGCATATTCAAGCTCAGAGGATGAAATAGATTATAAAAATCTAGCATTGATGGTTGTCTCCTCAAAAAAATCAGAACCTCCCAAAGAATCATCATCTCCTAAATCTCAGGTATCAATCTTTTCTGCTGAATCTTTACTTAATTTAGACTATGATGGTATAAAGATTGTTCAAAGTGAAGTTAGAAAGTTAATGACTAATTTTAGATCACTCACAAATGAAAATGATAAGTTAACAGAAGAAAACTTAATCTTAACAAGTAGGAATAACCACCTAGATCTGAATTAGTTCTTATGGAAGAATACAAAAAGGATTTTGAGAAGTGTAGACACAACTATAATGAAATTTTAAAAGCCTATGACTATGTTAGAAAAGAAATGGAAGAAGAAAGGCCTAAGTTCAAAATGTGGATAGACTTTGGAAGAAAAGTTCAGAAAATTCTTAACAATCAAAATGTATGCAAACTGCTGGTCTAGGCTATGGCAAGAGTCAAGAAAACGACCTATTGTTTAGAATAATGACAATAAAAAAGCTAGCCAATCTAGTGAGGCCAAGGATATAAAAATCTTTACTTCAGTTAAGTTTGTGCCATATAAAGTGAACTCTAACAACTCTAATGACACATACCAATCTGTTGACAATGTTACTAGGGATAATAAACAAACTGATAAAACAGGAGTGTAGAAACCCTTGAAGAATATTAACATAGGTTTTCTATCCAAGTCTAAATTGAAATAAAGGCTAGACAATATACCAGAGTCTAGCAAGACTAGGAGAAATAAGAATGGTAAGGAGGGTATAAACAAAGCCAATAACTACCAAAAAGATCATAATGCTCCTAGAAAGAAAGGCTATAGATGTGGAAACCACAACCATCTTGCTCTATATTGTAAAACAAAAATTGAGAAGAAATCAGAGTCTAGCTCCCCTTAAACTCTGACTAGTCACTACATTTCAAAGAAACCCTGTTATCACCGTGGTATCATATTTCACTCTATTTATATGTGTAGGGCTATCATGATTTTTATTATAATGTTTATGAGCTAAAGTCTTCCATTGATAAAAATTGGTATGACACTATCAAGACTCCACCAGAGTCTAAAGAAACAAAGGAAATAGGTAAATCCAAAGTGAAAATTTCTAAACCTGTTTCACCTAAAGATAGTAAGAAGGGATCAAATATTGTTTGGGTCCTCAAAACATCTAACTAGTTATTATCTGTATACAGGGAACAAGGGTAAAGAAAGTAACCCTAATCTTGCACAGTGGATGCTCAAGACACATGACCGGAAAGAGATCCCTGCAGACTTTGTGGAAATGGTTGGCCTAGAAGTATCGTTTGGAGATGACAACAAAGAACAAACACTGGGATATGGTAAGATTATATTTGGAAATGTCATCATTGAAGAAGAAGATCTAGTTCATGCCTTGAAACACAATTTGATCAGTATTAGTCAACTTAGAGATAAAGGTTATCATACTGTTTTGACAACAAAGAGTTTCTTGTAACTCACAAAGAAACAGGCACTTTAGTTTTTAAAGGACACAAACATAGTAACATATATGAAGCCAGCTTTGAGGATTCCACTCATAATTAAGTGACATGTTTATACAACAAGGGCTCAACTGAATAAAGTTGGAAATGGCACAAGAAGCTGTCACACATCAACTTCAAAACACTCAACAAGTTGGTAAAACAAAGTCTTGTGAGAGGTTTACCATAGATTGTTTTTGTTCAAGATGGACTTTGTGAAGCATGTCAACTTGGAGAAAAAAAAGAAAAATATCCTTCAAGAGCAAAACAATAAACATTATTTCTGAACCCTTTTATCTATTACATTTTAATTTGTTTGGTCCAGTAATGTTATGTCAATTAACAAAAAAAAATATGATCTTGTCATTGTAGATGATTTTATAAGATTCACGTGGGTTTTCTTTTTGCACTCAAATGATGAAGCTTCACAACACATAATAGATCATGTCACTTTCCTGGAAACTAAATCAAAGAAGACATTAAGAATTCTAAGGAGTGACAATGGTACTGAATTCAAGAATGCGATCATGGAAGAATACTGTGCATCAAAGAGAATTAATCAACAATTTTCTGCACCAGGAACACCCCAACAAAATGGAATTATAGAGAAAAAGAATAGAACATTCATAGAGGTAGCCAGGACAATGTTGGGAAAGTCTACACTGCTAGTATATTTCTGGGCTGAGGTAGTCAATACAACATGTTTCACTCAGAACTGTACATTGATAAACATGCATGGAAAGACTTCCTATAAAATGGTGAAGGACAAGAAGCCAAGTGTGAAACACTTCACATATTTGGGTTCAAATGCTTTGTACGTAAAGTACATCCTGAAAATCTAACTAAATTTGAAGCAAAGACTGATGAAACTATATTCCTTGGATATGCACCAAATATAAAGGCATTCAGAGTCTTCAATTACAAACCAGAATTATTATGGAATCTATTCATGTTACATTTGATGACGGAAAGATTATAGGTCTACAGGATGAACCAGAGTCTACAACACTGGAATTTAAAAATTTTAAAAGTTCTGAGATAGATGAAGATGATGAGAATGAAGAGACTCAAATCACTCTTGATAAAATGTAAGAACCCGCACACTCTAAGGGGGAGCCAAAAAATTCTACTTCAATTAACTCAGAGTCTAACATTTCAAGGCCTAGTCAGTTAGAGTCTAGACAGACAAAGTCTAGTTCTTCAGAGTCTAGTCCATCAGGTTTTAAATAAAATAACTCTGAATCCTTTGCAAGTTCAAACAAGTCAGGGGGAGCCTTTTCATTTGATTTCCACTCACAAACATAAAATGCCAATGAAATAGGGGGAGCTTCAAGTTCCTTAACCAATCTTCCACCATCTTAAAAATGGGCAAGGGATCACACTCCTGATTTAATAATTGGTGATCTTGATAGTGGTGTGCAAATAAGGAAACCACTTAAAATGAATGTATATACAACTGTTTTCTCTCAAAAAATGAACCAAAGAAAATTGAGGAAACTTTGCAAGACCCTGATTGAATTATTGCACTATAGGAGGAACTAAATGGTACTGTGGTAAGAAAAAAAGCAAGGCTAGTTATAAAAGGATACTCACAAGAAGAAGTAATTTACTATGATGAAACCTTTGCATTAGTAACAAGATTGGAATCCATCAGAATGTTTCTTGCATTTGCACCTCATTCAAAATTCAAAATCTATCAGATGGATGTGAAGAGTGCCTTATTGAATGGAAAATTGGAGGAAGAAGTCTATGTAGAGCAACCCCCAGGATTTGTTCATCCAAATTTTTTTGATTATGTTTACAGGTTAGACGAGGTACTGTATGGATTGAAGCAACACCTAGAGCATGGTATGAAACTCTATCAAAATTTCTCCTTGAAAATGGTTTCATTATATTTATGTTGATGATATTATATTCGGTTCTACTAATGAAAAACTTTGTGAAAAGTTTTGCAAACTAATGCAGTCTAAATATGAAATGAGCATGATGGGAAAATTGAACTTCTTTTTGGGACTTCAAGTCAAACAGATAGATGATGAAATTTTCATCAGCCAATCAAAGTATGTCAAGGAACTTTTAAAGAAGTTTGATTTAGAATATTGTGCAATTGTTAAGACTCCCATGTCAGCAGCCACTAAGCTAGACACTAACCCAAAGGTTAAGAAAGTTGACAATACTAGCTATAGAGGTATGAGTGTCTCATTATTATATTTAACTCCTAATAGACCATATATTATGATTGCAATATACCTGTGCCAGATTTCATGCTGACCCTAGAAAATCACATTTAATTATTATGAAAAGAATTTTTAAATATCTCAACGGTGCACAAACTCTAGGACTTTGATATCCTAGAGAGTCTGATTTTTCATTAGTTGCCTATTCAGAATATGATTATACAGGATACAAAGTAGACAGGAAAAGCACAATAGGCTAATTACAATTTCTCAGCAATAGGTTAATTTCTTAGTCTAACAAGAAACAACAGATTGTATCAACCTCAATAAATGAGGTTGAATACATAGCAGCTGGAAGTTGTTGTGCCCAAATTCTATGAATGAGAAACCAATTACATGATTATGGACATTTTCAAATATTTATATGTATTGTGATAATACTAATGCTATTAAAATTATAGAAAATACAGTCCAACATTCCAGAACAAAGCACATTGATGTCAGGTATCATTTTATTAGAGAACATGTAAAAAATGGTAATGTTGAACTTCATTATTTTCTAATTGACAGACAGATTGCAGACATTTTAACAAAACTACTTGATGAGTCTACATTTCTTAGATTGGTAGTTGAATTAGGTATGTTAAATATGTAATTGCATAGACATTACAAGCAACAAGGTATGTACTTTAATTATAGTCCTTGATTTTTCAAACTATAATTCGTTATTGCAATTTCAAGGAGTACTTTATCTTGACAGAGTATAATTTCTAGACTCTAATGGGTCTATAGACTCTGAGAGTCTGTAGACTCTGAAGGCCATGACTATTAGACTCTGAAACGGTTAAAATTCACGCCTGCAGACTCTGATTATTTTTTAACAGTTCAAATGACTTGAAATAAGCAGTAACAGCTAATTTTGATTGGATATAGGTTGTAGACTCGTGTGTATTATATGCAACTTAACTAAATTGGAAAATTTACATACATTTTACTCACTTGTATATTTTTAATTATTTCCTAAGGCAAAAATAATATTAGAGCTTTCTACGAACCCTAGTTCATTTCTTCAAAAATTTTCATCTTTAACAATTCAATCATTCAAATGGATGCACAATCAACCGCATCGAGGGGACCCCAAGCTATTGCCTTTACCTTTGGCGATTTTGAGTTCATGACACAGAACCATGTCGCAGCCCTAAGAGAGAAAAAGGGTGTAGACGTTGACTACTACCCAGAGATGGATGTTTTTGAACAAAGTGAGCTCAGCTATGTGTTGAATGCATCTCCTATCAGTCACATGGATGCAGTTTCTCAAGAATGGAGCTCTGCAAAGGTTGTTGGTCCTACTTAGGATCAACTAGGTAAAATAATGTTCACCTTTGGCTCTACTACTTTTGATGTCACTACTAATGTGATTAACTCTATGTTTAAGCTACCTGTTAAGATACCTTTTGATGATACTGTCTCTGATGATGATATAAAGAGCATGTTTAAATCACTAGGTTATTCTACTAGTTTAGAAAATATGCGTAAAATATCTAGGCCTTACTTGAGAAAGGAATGGTCTTTTTTCTTTGATCAATTTGCTAAATGCTTCATTGATAAGTGTAGTAACTTTGATGCTATTACTTTTATTACTTATCAAATTGATCACAGTCTCCTGTTTGATAAAGTGATCAATATTGGTGATATGTTGCTCATTCAAATGGGAGCTAAATTAAACAATATGCAAGAGGGGAGGAAGAAAGTCTATTATCATAGATTTCTGATGATTCTCCTCAACCACTTCATTCTTGACTTGTCAACCAGGTTGGCAGATGATTAATGTTTACATGCCTACAAGCAACAATGAAGGTTACTCTCTGACATCAAGAGAATTGATGACAAGAAAAAGAGTCTACTTGTCATGGTGTATCTACATGTAATAAATGTAAAAATCTCAACCTACAAACCTTCTATCTATAATTCTTCTTTTTTTAGTGGTGAAATGGGTATGAAAAAGTAATGGAGAGTCCCCTTACACTTACCCAAGTAGCCAAATCACCTTCAATCAAACAATCTCAAAAACCTAAATCCAGGAAACCAACCTCTAGTGTTTCTTAAAAGGCACCAGTTGTAAAGTGGAGAAGATTGATTCAAACAAGACTTCTAGATGAGTAAAGTGATGAAGAGCTCAACCCCCTTGAGAGACATGTTGTTGAAGGACTGTCTTTATTAAAAGATAGTCTTGAGGCACCTAAATCTAATCTCATAACCAAGGCTGCAGACACTGATAAACCTAGGGATGTACCTCAGAACTCTTAACCTGAGTCTCCTAGAAAATCTTTTGCTAAGAAGTACAGGAGGTTGAGAAAGGCTTATTTTGCACACATACACAAGCCTATTGTTATCACTAACCCTGTTTTATAGGAAACAGATGTTCCCAAGGCTCCTATAGAGCCAGACTATGAAAAACAAAAAATTCCTGAACCAGAGTCTAATGTTGAGTCAGAGTCTAGACTGCCTTCAGACTCTGATCATGACAGTTTTTGGGAAGGAATGTCAAAAAAAGTAGGCCCAAGTCTTATTGACTCAATAATCACTTCAACTGATGAGGTGCTACTATTTCTATATCCTTTGGTAGATTCAATTGAAGATCCTAAATTTACAAGACACAACAACAAGTCTTGGATCTTCTCTCAACTTATACAGGTACATTTGTCTACACAAGATGCAGTCACCAACTTATCCAGCTACCTCTTCAACTCTTCACTACAAGATCAAGCAGTTGGATTCATAGAAGGCAGGATAAATGAAGTTCTCAAATCACTTCATGTGTCAAACTCTGAAAAGACAAAAACAAAAAAGATTAAAAAGATAAAAGTCCATAAAAGGAGAGAATCAGAGTCTGTTGCTGAGTTGAAAATTAAGGTTGAGCAACTAGTTTTTGACTATGAAGCAATTTGGGATAATGGGGTTACCTACAGGGCAACCATTCAATGGATTTTTAACATTCAGCCTCTTCCAAGGAAGGTGGTCGATTATCTTGTCCAGAATGTAGGGAATGTGGCCAACAAATATATATATCCAACCTATAGAGCAGATTGGATCAACTTAATGGCACTTATTATCAGAAAATTGTTGCAGGATCTCTTTCACTTGACTTTTGCCCAAACCATCAATGCAATACATGTCAGGACTTTTCTCAATGATAACATGGATGCATTAAAACTGGTATAACCACATGAGGTAGTAGGTGACGATAAAAAGTTGGAAGAGGGCACTATTACACTAGTGGTAGCTAGTGGCATAGGTGCTCAACCTGTCTCACCCACAAAAAAACCGCCTAGTCAAAGGTTGGGTGATAGTGGGACAGGGGAGCTTGCTGATAGGCCCTCTTTGACAATTCAATAACATGATGATGAGAACCCCAATGATATGGGAGGAAAAACTATGATGGATGCTCAAGAAGAAAATCCATAATCAATTATGTTAGAGTTTATCCACTTTGAGGGGGAGTCTCATGCATCAACAGTCAAAGATGGTGACACTAAGACTTTGGCTTCTTATGAAGTCATACTGAAGTAGTCAGAGTCTATAGTAGACCCTGAGACTGGGATACTGGAGCCAACAGACTCTGATAAGAGAGAAGAAATTAGTAAGGGTTCATAGTCTGTTGTTACTCACCCCTTGGTCGAAACCCCTAACCATCAGACTTTTGAAAGGGTTCCCCTCCATCATGGTAGTTCAAGTATTGAAGCCCTTTCATTATCTCTTAACCCCCCTTTTGTAGGACTTATGAGTGCACCCATCCAAATGAGTGAAAAAATCAATAATGACTGGCTGACACTAGTCCAGGCAAAATGAGAGGTAGAAAAGGCTGTAGAGAGCCTGAATGAGATTGAGAAAGTAGGTGTCCAACCCCACTGTGAGAATGAGAGATTAGGGTATCCTGAACCTAGCTTCACTTATTGGGATCAAGATTTTTCCAAGAGTTGGTCCAATGACTTGGGGCAGGTAATTATGAAAATGATTATTCTCTTATTTTTTAGATTGGAAAGAAGAAGGAGGCTCTAGCTGCTCAAAAATCATTTACACAGAGGCCACAACTTCATTTGGTGGATTTTTTAGCTAGAAGATCAGATTCAGTCAGGGAGACTTTGGTGGATGATTCATAAATTCAACCTAGTACTGCATCTTTGAAGTCGGGATAACCTACCTTAATCATGCCAATTCAAGCAAGGCTTCCAGAGTCTACATGTCCTGATCACTCTATTGAGGAGTCAGGATCTATAGTCCCTTATACAATGTCAGAGTCTACACTTCCATCAGAGTGTACACCTCCAATAACAAAGTTTGAGCATGTGGATGTTGTTGATGATTCAGCCTCTGAAGATGAAAGGGAGGTGAATCCATCTTTCAACTAGTTTTATCAGGTGTTTCTCCAATCTTGGAAAATAAGTTAGGCTAAAGGCATTGCTGATGAAGATACTTTTGCATGCATACTAGATATTCATGAATCTGAGAGACTGAAGAATTTTCAAAAGAAGTCCTTCTTTCAAGAGCATGGTTATTATCCTGATGTTTCTCTACTTGAAGAAGAAAAAGATGTGGCTGCTGACCTCAGCTCTGCACAAGCTCAAATAACTGATGTGGTCATAGATATATCTCATATACACACTAAGTTGACCAATGTGGATACTACCACTGCTCTACTCTAAACAAGGTTAGAAAATATGAATTCTCTTCAACAGTCTAAGAATGTTGTCGTGAAAGATTCATTGGTTGATTTCAAGGCTAAATAGACAACTCTCTAAAATTTTGTCAACTCTCTCACTTCCAAAGTAGATCAAGTTATTACTGACCAAGACAAAATCACCTATGTTCTTAAACACATTCTTTTGGATGTCACAGGGGGTGATGATGTCAAAAAGGGGGAGAAGAGGGAGGCTGGTGGTGAATCTTCAAGGAGGAGTGGTGGTGAATCTTCAAGAATGAGTATTAAGGATATGAGTTGCAGGGATGAAGACAAGCCAATGGGAGTTAATAGAAGGAGAGATGGTGATGATGATAATGATGGTTCTCATGGTCCTAGAGGACCTAGTGGTGTGATACAAAAGCAGTCTAGAGTGGTTGTGGTAACAAAATCTCAAACACACAAGTCAGGAACTAGACATGAAAAATCAAGGTCTAAGCCAGACTGTCATAACGAAAGAAAGAGATCAGACTCTGATGCTATTCAAAGTCATGAAATTCAAGAACCTAGCTACTGGTAATGTATTCAAACAAATCATCAACTGAGAGCCAGGAAGAAGAAAGAGCTTAGAGGTTTTGCAGAGTCTGACATTGATAGAACCACAACTCTAACCAAGGATCCTCAAATCCTTGACAGATAGGTAGTTTGAGAAGATTACGCAAAAACAATTGAACAAAGTGGTGTCTACTCAAATTGTCTATAATGTCTTTGAAAGAAAGGTGCCAGGATGTCGGTCTGGGAGGAATAAAAAAGGTGAAAAATGAAATGTTAGTGTATTTTCTGGAAGGAGCGTTTGTTAGGTGGATTAATCAATCAAACTTCATCTTCTTCAAACAGGCTTCTACAGTATGTCAAGTTTCTCTTACAGATATCTAATAAGGTAAATAGAAGTAAAGAAGATGTCACACATAAATGGTTCAAGGAATTTGACAGGAAGCTGACTCTGCACATGAAGACAAATAATCAAATGGAAAAATTTACTTTGAAATGTATTGATGATGATGGGAATGACCATAACATTCTATTGGAGGTAAAGAAGATCAAATTTAGAGAAGGTGTGGGTCATTACACTGGATATCAGCCCATGAGTGGAAAGCTAAATGTCTTGGTGCTGAAAGATTTGAAAGAGCGGGAGTGCAAAGCAAATGATCTAAGATTACCTTACTGTCAAATCAAAAGTGACACTGATGAGTTGAAGGAGTTAAAGAAGTTTGATGGAGTAACTCTAGCCATTGTTGAAGAAAACATGTTGAATTCATTTCTGAGAAGTGAAAAGGGCTTTGGGAAGATCAGTTAGGTAGAATTTTCTTTTCCTTTATGAATTTAATATTGTTCTAGATTAATTGTTTCATTCTTTAGTTTTGACATCTTCAACCCTTGATTTATGCTTAAATTTTATAAAGCATAAATAGGGAGAGATTTTAGGAATATATTCATTTGATGATGTATAAAATACTATAACAGATTCTAGCATAGATATAAATGTAATAGAATAAGTCTTTCTAGTCTCTGATCAAAGTAAATGTAAATCAGAGTCTAGTTAGTCCCTGAACAAGTATCAAGGGTATTTGTATGTAGAAGATTTTAAGAAGAAGTAAAACCAGAGTCTAGATTCCAATCAGAGTCTGGGAGTTGATCAGAGTTAATAGACTATCAGAGTCTATAGTCTGTCAGATACTGTAGATTGTCAGAGTCTGAAGGTTTTCAGAGTCTATAAAGATAAAGCTGAATTTGGAAGATGATACCAGTAATGGAAAGTCTTCGAAGATAAAGGCAAATATATTACAGATGTGCTATGGGGAGGAAGGAGAATTATAGAAGGAAACTGTTAACTAATAATTAGGAATTATATTTCTATTGTAATTTGATTTTCTATTATTAGTTGATAGGCAGCTCTCTATATAAACACTCTATGTAACCTTATGTAAAAAGTCGATGTTTTGAAGAGTATAGAGATAGAGTTAATTGATGTGATAAATAGAGAGAAGTTGTTAGGGTTTGTGTACACCCCAGGAGAGTTTGTATTCTTACATAAATACATTATTAATTCAAACAATATTATTCATATATTGTGTTTGTCCTTAGTTCTTAATTCAAAACTTTAATTTATATTGAGTTAATTTAAATCCGGCAAAAAGAGCACACAAATATCTAACCCCCTTCTAATTGTGTAACTAGGAAAGCAATAATATTATATCATATATAATTAGAGTAAAGGGGTTAATGTAGTGGGTTGTGGTTGTCGTCACTCCTAAAAAATAGGAAATTTTTGTAAAAATAATAATATATTTAAACTAGGGGAAGGGAACAAGGAGAGGGTTGTAAAGAGTTTCATTCCATTTTTTATATATTATATGTAACAAAATTATTTTATTGTATTACTATATGCCTATAAATATGTAGTAGTATTAATTAAAAAATTATATTGTAGTTAATTAATATGTTTAATAATAAAATATTATTTTTACACTTAATATTGAATAAAACTAATATAGTAAAATATAAATTATAATATATGAAATAAATTATTTTAAAATTATAATAAATATACATTTTAAATATTTAAAAAGTTACCTGTGTGTTGCACGAGATTTAAGCCGGTATATATTATACAATTAAAGGGCAATCCGACCGATTTGGAGTACACTACATCTGCGGCTCATGCAGATTGTTAGATCCTAGACCCCGTCTTGAACCATGTTCCTTTAAGGCCTCGTTTCTTTGTCATAATATTGGGTTACGTAATAACTTAAATATCCACGGAAGTAAATTACAATGATACAGATGAAAAACATGTCTTTCTAATTATATAACCCACTTCAAATATAAAAACAAATAACATAAAGTATATATACAAATAAAAAAATGAAATTGTAAATTATATAATACAAAAAATTATTTGTTTAATTTATGAATTTGAGATTACGTAATAAATTGTTCAAATATAATAAATAAAAAAATATTATTTAAATAAATAAACAAAAATAAAATATTAAATTACTAAGTAATATTAAACTAAAAAATAAATATTGAGATTTAAAAAATTAAAATAATCATTAAGATGAGAGTTAATGTATTAAATATAATGCTACTCTATTTTAAATAAAAAATAATATAAATATAATTAAGTAATATATTTTTAATAAAACATTATATATATATATATGGGTGACGCTCTAGAGAGAGATATTTTATATAGAGGTCCGGAGAGAACCATTTGTTTCTAATGTATGATTCATAAATAACTTTAAAATTAATCATGTTTATGATTAATAACGAATAAATTTTGATTGTAACATAACATACAAACCATGTATAAGCTTTATAAATAATTTAATATATAAAAATTAAGAGAAAAATATGATTTCTTATCAGCGCCCGACCCTGCTCCAACTCCTTCACCTTATTCTTTTCATCGCGAAGGTCCTTCTTCACCTTCTTTGTCTCCTCCTTCAGCCTTCTGTGGTGGTCTTTGACCATCACCTTCTTATCATTCTCTAGTGACCCGACCTTGAAATTCAGAATGGTATTTTGAGAGGCTAGGGCTCGCATCTCCTTGTGGTTGCTCGTCTGCCTATAAAAAAGATCAGCAGTGGCTCGACTCAAAGCGACGTTGTTCTCCTCGAGGGAAGACTGAGCCCATAGGTTGAGATCACTCTCGGAAATAACTGTATGGCCCAACTTAGCAAAAGTAGTGGTCGTTGGGTGATGAGGAATAGTTGTCGCAGCGACCTCTTTTTCTAGACCGCTTCAGAGCTTTTTGGGGTCGGACTTTATGATCTCAACATCCAACTACTTCCTCTTTAGATCATCACGAGGAGGTGTGACCATAGCCACTTCATCATCCTCTTTGATAAAGGGGGGAAGACCGATATTGGACTTTGACATACCTACATGCATTACAAAAAATGATCAGAGAACAGATATAAAAATCATGCATATGATGCAAGTAAAGTGTACATATACGGATGCGATGCGAATTAAGTACGAAATAATGCGATGAGAAGTGACAATTGTGAATAACAACGAATGAAATATATCGGGCTCAGTCCGGGATCACTTCGCAGATGGCTTCTGACACGAGCTCACTATAACCTTTCCTTTCTTGGGGGCCTTGCCCCTTCCTTCAAAAAACTGTGAGCGACCAGGTTTGCGGTCGTCACCAGCTTCTTCACGGTCCTTTCCTCGACAACGAGTTGTAATATGCTATCAGCTCATTTTTTGGCCTCACTGGCGAGAGAGGTGCGAGGATGGACAACTTTTTAAAAGAAAAGAATGGATAAAAATAATTTAGCCTCGAGGAAGGTATGGAAGCGAACAGGAAAAAAAATAAGCTAACACAAAGCACTTACCTAGCTTATAATTAAAATGGGTTTGGACTTGGATCGTGTCGAACACATAGAAGAACGACTCTTTCTAGTGTCCCACGTTGCTCGAGGCACTTTGCAATAAGTTTTTTCCATTAAACTTCAGCCAGACCGATAGATACATGTACTCGAAGTCCATTTTTTCTAAGGACTTAAGATTCAAAAAATATCCCAAGGTCTTTGAGTCGAAGTCTGGGTACCTCAGCTTCTTATAAAGAAGAAACAAAGTGATGGCCGACCTCCATCCATTTAGATTTACCTGAATGGATGGATGCATAGGCGATGCGATCCCAATCTTCAAGAGCGAGGTGGAAAGAACCATTCGAGGAAAGCGACCTCCATTTTGTTTGTGGTTGAATCTATAACACTTCTAGTAGGGTCACGGCAAAATAATACGACCCTCCAGCTGGTATTGATCAACCGCCTCCGCAAAAGTCTCTGAAGTAAGACTAGTTGAAATATCCCTGGCAGTAAAATGCCAAGGTGATGAAGGCCTCATGGTTGAGCTGCTCACTTCGTTAATCCAATGCGAGTCACTTCGTCCTCCAGATCGGGATCGAATTACCTGCGAACCCATTTCCATTCAGGTCTCATGTTTTATAGTAAGCGCTCCCTAGAGAACCATTGCTTGAATCACTGGAGAGATGGATGGCTTGTTGAGAATGGAGAGGCTCTTCATCAGCCCTAATTCTGGAAGCTCGCTCTGTTACCCCAAATTTTGGCAGCTCGCTCCGCTACCCGCCTAGCGATTTTGGCCTCAGTTCTTTCTTTGGAAATGCAGCTCAGTTCACAGTATAAGAATGACTAGTCGATTGGACTCAGCGCCACAGACCTCTTCCTTTTCCAGGCCTCGGGATCACCATGCCTATTAAAATCCTCGATTGACTAGGACGGGTCGAGGAATAAATTAAATGAGTCTGAGCTTGATTGCTCGACCCGGGCTATGTTGGCAGTCGCTACTTCTCTTATTTCTATCCCCGGGACGACTAGATGGAAATGCATGTCTGACATCTCATTCAGCTTGTGCTAGAACTCGGCTGAGCCTCGCAATTCATTGGAGAAATGGCTAAGAGGAGAAGATGTACTCGTGCCCGAATCACTCAACATCTGAAACATATGGTGGATTAATTAAGGTGTGTGCACTTAGTTAAAGAAGAAAAATTGAAAAGAAAGAGTACTAAGTGTCCTCACATCGCACACAAGCCGGTCCTAAAGAACTAAGAGTCGGATTGTGATACGAAGAGAAGTGAGGGTGTGTGAAATGACGCGACCCGTGCGGTGGGGTGCATCGCATGCAATACAGTTGAAGGACTAATCATGAAAACATTTTATATGTTAATGGAACGAAGTGAAGGTTCTAAAGAAGGGTTTGAATCGTAACCTTTAGTGTGAGAATGTGGGCTCGATTCACATGAAGAAAATGTTGGGACAATCGAATCATGATGTTACGTTATATGATATGAAAACATACGAGTTTGAATAGAAAGTTAACTTTAATCGCTACGGCGCAAGCGATTAAAATCCACGTCTTCTATTGTATTTCCGTATTGATCTTGAGCGAAGTGTGGCCTTCGATCCTTCCAAGGTTGCCTCCCTTTTAATTTTGAGATCTTGGAACCCTAGTTCTTGGTTGCCTCCTTGAACGGCTGCTCACAAAAATTCGAGTTTCCAACCCTTTAGTTAGAAGAGTATAAGTATAAGATGAATATATAGGCTATATTAGGGATCCTGGATAATTAGGTCAGGTCATCTAATGACATTCTGAGTCAAGCTCAATGTCATTAAATATTAATTCAATCCACTAAAGAATTAATATTTACACTACCTCTCCTAATGCCATAATTTAATTATTAATTGGGTTCCAATATTATTTTCTTATAAAATTCCCCATGGTTAAGATATTGAATGTCAATTTAAATAAATTAATTTCTCACAATTAATTTAATCAACATATTTTATTCTTGATTATCCACCCAACTTTATAATTAAGCAAGAACAAATCTGCGTGCAGGACTAAAGTATAATTATATTTATGAGCTTTCAATAGGACATCATCACCCGAATATTTTCAGACACGGTTTCCTTTTATAATCAATATCTCACTTTGTATGCAATGTCATTGTCCAATATATAATATTGTGATTGATAATAAATCACATCACATATGAATAAAAATATGTACATTGCATACAAGTGCAAATCACTCTATCCAGATTAAGAACCTAAGCAATAATAATATTATAGAATCTTAGTTATTCTTTATTGTCTGAATAGAAGAACAATTTTAATATTTTAATCATGTTCAATATACACAAAGCATACAAGTATTATTCAGTAATCAAGATAGATTATTTCCAAATAATACTTTAGACATTACAGTGATTTGTTTAACTCCATATAAACTATGAACATTTATTATAATATATATAGTACTAACAATATAATCTTCTAGTATCCCATTTGATACCAGATTATCCACAATATATAATATACAAATAATATTAAAATATTCATTCAAGATTCCCAATAAAAAGGACATTGTCATATACTTCAAACAAATAATTCAGTACACTCCCTAACAGAAGAGTGATTTCCTCATAATCGATCCCTTCTTTCTGAATATACCCTTTCGCAACAAGTCTTTCTTTCTAAGCTTTTACCTTCGTGTCAGATCCTCTTTTTCTCTTCTAGATCCACTTACATCCAATGGGTTTTACTCCTTTGGGTGGTTCCACGAGCTCCCAGACTTGATTTGAATACATAGATTCCGTCTCATATTTCATTGCTTTTTGCCATAAATTTGCATCTTTGTTTGTAGTGCTTCCTCGTATGTCATGGGATCCTCATCATGTTCCTCAGAGACCAAGACACCGGTGTGGTATTAGTGATAGGTTGTGTGTTCTCTTGTGGCTGATCTACTTGTACTATTGCCACTTGGTCAATATTTGTCTTTCCCACTAGTTCCTCTGAAATGACACTGCTCGTGGGTTTATCGTTCACCACATAGTCCTCCTCTAGGAATCTAGCATTGGTACTAACAATGACATCCCGATCCTTAGGACTATAAAATAAATATCCTTTCTTTCTTATAGAATAACCTACAACAAGCTTTACTTCTGTATGAGATTACAACTTAGTGACGTTCTTGTTCAACACATGTACTGGACGACCCCATATTTGAATATGTCTTAGACTAGGTTTTTGAAAGTGTTTGCCCTAAATCAAATCATGTATGATGAGTTAGGAAGAACTTTCTTGTATTCTTATTTGATTTCATTAATATTAATAAAAGACTTATTTGTTTTATTACGGGCTTTATCTGTTTAAAGTGTCTTAAATAAGATGTTCCATAGTTTAGAGTGAAGCTTCTAGAATTATAATGAGATTATAATAGTGAGATCTAGAAGATGATGACTCTTGACTTAAACAGTTCCTGATCATAGGATAACTAATTGGAAGTTAGTGAATCCGCAAAGATTGGTACATACTATGCTTGCTCCTTTAAGGAGGATGTCTGTTCTCATAGGCATTTGTGTGGTGACACTATAGCTAGTATGTAGGTGCTTATTAAGGAATAAGTTCACTGAACGTGACTCGATAAATTGAACAACTAATGGAGTTTACTCATGTGTCAATAGTTGTTCACTAAGTGATAGTTGTGCAAGTATCCTTAGACTTGAGATCGTTAAAGTTATCTTGTATATAATGAACTATGTTTTGGTTTAGTCCTTAGTCTCAAGGACATCCATTAGGTCTATTCCGGGCATAGGGATTTGTGTATGAAGATAGTTAACGTCAATAGAGGATCCACCCCTTCCAGTATGGGAAGAGAATATCCTATGTTATTCTTAGTATGCGAGTTCTGGAATCTCTGGCCAGAGTGAATGAAATTAGAAAGGAGTTTCTAATTTTAATATGAACGTTGCACTATGAATAAGAAAACATATGATTAAATTTAATAGGCTTGACACGAGTTCCATGCCTTGTATTTAATCGGGATATTGTAGGGTGGAAGGAATTGATTGTGCGGTAACTAGTCACTGACAGGTTCTTGGCAGTGAATTCATATTATCCGGATAGTCGCGATATGTTGAGAAGCATCACTCACGATGTAGAATAAGTATAATTAATCAGTTAATTATATTTAATGAATTATTAGAATTCATATAAATAATAAATAAAAGGTTTATTATTATTTATTTCTACTACCGGCTTAATATTGAACCTACATGGTCACACCATAAAAGAATATTTTCTTTGATGAAAAGATTTAAATTATGTTAGGAATTATAAGTTTTGATGATAACAAATTACTTAGAATTTCAATAGGGACTCAAAATTATTTTGTAACTGATCAATGGATATGACTTATAAATATCCATTGATTAGGAAACCAGTTATCAGTTGAAACTTGTTTATCAACTGATAAACTGGATTGTAGCATTGATTTATGTTTCACTATCAATTGATTGTATTACCTCGATGGATGCAATGATGTAGTCAACTGATGTTATTGACTTCAATTTCTAGCTTCTCAACAGATGTGAAGAATGACTGATCAATTGTAAATATTCTAAGTCAGAATTCTCACAAGTGAAGTGATCAACTGATGTTGAAGTCGATGGATGAAGACACTACTCAACGGATGAAAGCTATCAATGGATAATTACAGTCAACGGATAAAGAACCATCAATGGATAAGGAGTCGATGGATAACTCAATTATCCATCGACACATCAACTGATCAACAGATATCCTATTCATCGATGGATAAGCAAAGGTGAATCAACTGATAAGCTTAACAGCATTTATCAGTTGATTAAAGTTTCCCTATTTAGCTAAAAGCCAGATATCACGGGAACAGTGCAGAAACTGAATCATTGGAAGACAGTCCTGTCAGGACTGTGAAGACTTTCTAGGCAACACAGCATCCAAGGAATATCTTAAGACAAAAGACACTTCCAGAGCTAGTTAGTTCTACAAGGAAAGCTGTGAAAAGGAGCTAGTTTCTATTTTTATGTAAACAGTATAAATTGTAATATTATATTGTTATCAGTCGATAGAAAACTAGAGCAGTAGTTTTTGTTTATAAAAAGCAAAACATAGTAGCAAAGGTAGATGTAGTTGTTTTTAAGAACTCAAGAAAAGCAAAGTAGAAAATCAGGCAGAACTTGTAATGCTTTTCTAAATTCTACATTCAACTTTGTACGCAGCTTAGTATTTTTACTAAGATCAATTGAAAGTAAAAACTCACTAGTGGAAAAACAATCCACTAGTAATTTTTAATCTTGTTGTTTCTGTTTTCAACACTTTAGTTATCCAGTTCTTAGTTACATCAATCTAAATTAAACATTCTCTTTGTACAAACTTATTTCCGCAAGAAGTTGAATTAATTATTAAGTTTGTATTCAACCCCCCTTCTCCAAACTTAGTGTACTTAAGGGCGAATAACAATTGGTATCAGAGCAAGCTTTCAACAAACAGAAAGTCAAGATCTAAAAGTACATCAAGAATGGGTCAAAGAGAAACAGGAGTTAAGATTCCAGTTCTAGAGAAAGATGAATATTTTCCCTGGAAAGTAAAAATGCACTTGCATCTGCTATCTATTGATCCTTCCTATGTTCATTGCATAGAGAAAGGTCCACATGTGCCTATGAAAATAGTTACAAGTGTAAATGCAGACGGTACTCAAGCACTAGACAAACTCATTCCTAAATCTGTGAGTGAGTATACAGATGAAGATGAAAAGGAAGTACACAAGGACAAAAAGGCCATGAATATCTTGTTTAATGGTCTTGACAAGGACATGTTTGACAATGTCATCAGTTGTACAACCTCCAAAGAAGTCTGGGACACTCTTCAAACCCTCTGTGAAGGTACTGAGCAAGTAAGAAAGAACAAGATGCAACTCTTGATTCAAAAGTATGAGGCCTTTCACTTCAAGGGTGGTGAAACAATAAATGATACATATAGTAGGTTTCAAAAGCTGTTGAATGAGCTTAAACTATATGGAAGAGTTTATGTTGTTGAGGACACCAACCTCAAATTCTTGAGGTCCCTACCCAAAGAATGGAAACCAATGACTGTCTCTATAAGGCAATCTCCTGACTTTAAAGATTATACCTTGGACAAGCTGTATGGCATCTTGAAAACCTATGAGTTGGAGCTACAGCAAGATGAGGAAATTGAGAAAAGTCAGAAGAGAGAAAAGTCCATTGCTTTGATGGTCAAGGAAAAGCAAGTTGCAGAAACAGATGAAGATGCTGATTTCAAAGAAGGGAAGAAAGAAGGTCATGGCAATGGTGCAAATTATGTTAGATATGATGAATCTTCTACTGGTAAAGGAAAAGAACTTTGTGACAGTGATGAGTCACTCATCAAAGATGAAATGGATGAAATAGATGAGCATTTAGCTTTTCTATCAAGAAAATTTTCTAAACTCAAGTTCCAAAGGAATCCAATGCAAAGGCCTGGATCACAGTTCAGGAGAGACAATCAACAAGGCAAAAATCTTGTTGACAGAACTCAATTCAGATGCTTTAATTATGGATTGGCTGGTCACTTTTCAAGCGAATGCAGAAAGCCCAAAGTTGAAAAGAGGTCAAAGTCTAGTGATGGTATTGACTATAAGAAGAAGTACTTTGACTTGCTCAAACAAAGAGAGAAGGCTTTTGTGACAGAAGAAAAGGACTGGGCTGCTGAGGAGGATTCTGAAGAAGAAGAAGAACACATCAATCTTGCACTAATGGCCAATCAAGATGACCAGGAAGCTAGTTCATCTAGCAATCAGGTAATTTCTACAAATCTATCTGAGTTGTCCAAAGATGAATGCAATATTACTATTAATGAAATGTCTAATGAATTGTATAATTTGCACGTCACTCTTAAGTCTTTGAACAAAGAGAACACTAGGCTCAAATTAACATTAGAAACTCTCACTGAAAGAAACAATTTCTTAGAGAGTGAGCTAGTGCAATTGGACAGACTCAAGATGGAAAACAAAGATGCTAGAAATGAACTAGTTGACAGTAAAAAGGAAATAGAGAAGTTAAAAGAAAAATTAGAGGATGAACTAAGAACCATTGACAAGTGGAACAGGTCAAGTAAAGCCAGTAAGAAGATGAATGACATTCATGGAACAAACTCTTTCACCATGTTGTCTGAAACTCTTGAGAAAATAGCCATTGATGAAGATCAATCTTTAGAAAAGAAGCAATCGATTGATAACTCTGAATCAACTGATAAGAATTATCCATCGATTGATAATGCTATTTCAACGGATAATTATCCATCGATTGAGAAGTCATCAACTGCTAAGAAATGTGATATTAAAACTAAGTTTAACAGACCTATTAAATTTGTCAAAGAAAGTAGCTCCTCTGAAGCTAAAATCGAAGTTGAAAAGGCTAATATAGGATTCTTATCTAAAAATCAGTTGAAAGAGAAATTGGAAAAGATAGAACCTAATATTCAGCCAAATGAAAAGAAGAAGAAAAATAGAAATGGTAAAGTAGGCATAAACAAGCACAACAACTACACACCTGACAAATATGCTCCTAGGAAAGTATGTGCTAAGTGTGGTAGTAAAAATCATTTATCTGTGCAATGTAAACTCACCATGCCTACAGCAACAAATATACCTGCTATACCCAACATGCATACCAGTTCTGTTTTTCCTCATTTAGTTGATTCTCATGCTATTCATGCTCAGTATGCATCAATGCCTTATATGTTTAATCCATATCTTGCACTTGCCAATATGAATATGCCTGCTATGCCATGGAATATGCTTAGCAATCTTCATGCACCAAATTTTTTCAACTCTGCAAGCATGAGCATTCCAAATATTAGCACTGAGAATTCTGAGGTAGGGAGACCAACACCTAAGGTTGAAGTGGAAGTAAAACCACCCAAACCAAAGGTACAAAAATTGGAAACCAAGCCAAAGATAACAACTAATAAGAAAGGACCCAAGGCAACTTGGGTACCAAAATCAACTTGATTTGGTTTGACTGTGTGCAGGGAAAGAGAAGAAATCTTTGGTACTTGGACAGTGGATGTTCAAGACACATGACTGGAGATAAATCCCTGCTCACAAAGTTTGAGGAGAAAGCTGGCCCTGGAGTAACTTTTGGAGATGACAGCAAAGGGCACACCATGGGATATGGCTTGATTTCAAAAGAGAATGTCATCATTGAACCTGTTGCATTAGTTGATGGCTTAAGACATAACTTGTTAAGCATAAGTCAACTATGTGACAATGGAAATAAAGTCTGTTTCACAACAGAAACATGCATAATTTCCAACAAGGTAGATGGAAGCCTGGTCATGACTGGGAATAGAAAAGGGAATGTGTACATAGCTGACTTCAACTCAACAAATGCAGAATCAATGACTTGTCTTCTCTCTAAGGCAAGTACAAATGAAAGTTGGCTGTGGCATAAGAAATTAGCTCACTTGAATTTCAAAGCCATGAATCTCTTGGTTAAGAAAAATCAAGTGAGAGGCTTACCACAAATGGAATTTGTCAAGGATGGACTTTGTGATGCCTGTCAGAAAGGAAAACAGAGGAAGGCATCATTTAAGTCGAAATTGGAATCTTCAATTGAAAAGCCACTTGAGTTATTACATATGGATTTGTTTGGTCCTGTAAATATTATGTCTATTGCAAAGAAGAAGTATGCTCTAGTCATTGTGGATGATTTTTCAAGATTCTCATGGACTTATTTTCTACATTCAAAGGATGAAGCTAGTCATCTCATCATCAAGCACATAAGAGAAAATGAGAAAAATCTTGAATTGGATGTAAAGAAGATAAGGAGTGACAATGGAACAGAATTCAAAAATTCCACAATGAAAGAGTTCTGTGAATCAAAAGGAATCATACACACATTCTCTGCACCCAGAACACCTCAACAAAATGGGGTAGTTGAAAGGAAAAATAGGACATTGATTGAAGCTGCTAGAACCATGTTGGAAGATGCCAAACTCCCAACATACTTCTGGGCTGAGGCCATAAACACATCATGTTTTACTCAAAACATCTCCCTAGTAAATAAAGCTCAAGGGAAGACTCCTTATCAATTGATCAAGAAAGACAAAAAGCCAAAGGTGGGATTTCTTCATGTCTTTGGCTGCAGGTGCTATGTACTAAGAAATCAAGGTGAAAATCTAGGAAAATTTGAAGCCAAGGCTGATGAAGCTATATTTGTTGGGTATGCACTATCAGGTGTAGCCTATAGAATCTACAATCTCAGACTATACATTGTTATGGAATCTGTACATGTAGTATTTGATGATAAAAAGATTCAAGGCTTGTTTGATGAAGGAAATCATGACACACTGCATTTTGAGAATAAATCAAATGATGTAAATGACGATGAAGAGGCAGAAATTATAAAACCTCAAGTGTTCAGAAACCCAATATCAGTTGATGTTACTGCATCAATGGATAATTTATCAGTTGACAGAAATCCATCAACTGATAATGCATCAACTGATAACTCCTCAACGGATAATCAACAATCTACATTAAGGGTATCCACTTCAGGGGGAGGGTTTCAGAATCAATCTACAAATTCAGATCACTTTGAGTTCAATACAAATGATCATGAAGCTTCATCATCAAGGCAAAATTTGTTTCCTCAAAGAAAATGGACAAGAAGCCATCCATTTGAACTAATTATTGGAAATGCAGAAGATGGTGTCAAGACAAGAAGTGCTACTCAAAATGAGTGTCTGTATAGCAGTTTTCTATCTCAAGAAGAACCCAAAAGAATTGAAGAGGCTCTCATGGATCCTGATTGGGTTTTGGCTATGCAAGAAGAACTGAATCAGTTTGAAAGAAATAAAGTATGGAAGCTGGTGCCCAGACCAAAAGATAGATCAGTAATTGGTACAAAATGGGTATTCAGAAACAAAATGGATGAAACTGGTATTGTGACTAGGAATAAAGCAAGGCTTGTAGCAAAGGGTTATTCACAAGAAGAAGGAATTGATTTTGATGAAACTTTTGCACCAGTTGCAAGGTTAGAAGCAATTAGAATCTTTCTGGCCTATGCTGCACATGCTAATTTCAAAGTCTACCAGATGGATGTGAAAAGTGCATTTTTGAATGGAGTACTAGAAGAGGAAGTCTATGTGGAACAACCTCCTGGCTTTGAAGATCTAAAATTTCCTAACTCTGTCTACTTTTTACTCAAAGCACTTTATGGCTTGAAGCAAGCACCAAGGGCCTGGTATGACACTCTATCTCAGTTTCTCATTGAGAATCATTTCACAAGAGGTACTGTTGATAAAACTCTATTCAGTAGACATGTTAATGGCTCTATCATTCTTGTACAAATTTATGTGGATGACATTATTTTTGGATCAACAAATGAGGAACTTTGCAAGAAGTTTGCCAAACTAATGCAGAGTAAATATGAAATGAGCATGATGGGAGAGCTTACCTACTTTCTTGGGTTACAAGTCAAACAGGTTAAGGATGGTATTTTTATAAATCAAACAAAGTACATTCATGATTTGTTAAAGAAATTTGAGTTAAGTGAATGTTCTTCTGCAAAAACTCCCATGGCCACTGCCACTAAACTTGAATTAAATACCAAAGAAGCTAAGGTGGATATTTCAAGTTATAGAGGCATGGTAGGCTCACTTTTATATTTAACTGCTAGTAGGCCAGATATAATGTTCTCTACATGATTATGTGCTAGATTTCAGGCTGATCCTAGAGAATCTCATTTAGTAGCTATTAAAAGAATTTTCAGATATCTTAAGGGTACATCAAATTTAGGTATTTGGTATCCTAGAGATTCTGGTTTTAATCTAATAGGCTACTCAGATGCTGATTATGCAGGTTGCAAAATAGACAGGAAAAGTACTACAGGCACCTGTCAATTTCTGGGAAATAAACTTGTGTCATGGTTTAGCAAAAAGCAACACTCAGTATCAACTTCAACTGCAGAAGCTGAGTACATTGCTGCTGGAAGTTGCTGTGCACAAATTTTATGGATGAGGAATCAACTATTTGACTATGGGTTCAACTTGAACAAAATTCCCATCTTCTGTGACAATACAAGTGCCATTGCAATAACAGAAAATCCTGTGCAACATTCCAGAACCAAACACATTGACATAAGGTATCATTTCATTAGGGAACATGTAATGAATGGTACAGTTGAATTACATTTTGTCCCTAGTGAACAACAACTTACAGACATATTTACCAAACCTCTAGATGAATCTACTTTTAATAGATTAGTCTGTGAGTTAGGTATGCTTAATTATGCTCATGCTTAAAATGTCTGTCAAGTTTTGCAGCCATTGTTCACAATTATCAATGGATATTTATCTATCGACAGATAATTATCTAAGTAATTGTTTATCGACGGATAAATCCCATCCTATTTGATCAACAGATAAATGTTATTCCTATCGATGGATATTTATCTATCGACAATTAATTATCTTGGTAGTTAGTGATCGATCGATAAATGATTAATTCTCTATTTTTATCCGTCGATAGTAATAGAATTTCTACAGTTTTATTCATCCGTTGATCAGATTATAGCCGTTGGAGAATTACCATCAAGGGTAATAAACTACAGTCTTTTATACATCAACGGTTATCTGCTAATTAAAAAGTCCTTTCAAGTCTTTTTAATACTAGAAAATATAAATAGCAACTACAATTAAAAATTCATTCTTACCTGCTATTTTTTTTCTAAACTATTCATCTCTGTCTCTCTCTCTCAAGCTAATTTTATCTAATTCTCACGAGCTCTCACAAATTCTTTCAAGTTCACTTTAATTTCTTGAATATCAACTGAAAGAATGGCACCACAAAAGAAGATTGTCTCTTCCACTGGGTTCACCTATGAACAGAACAACTTCACAGCATGTTTAACGGTGAATGATGCTCCTGTGGACTTTCATCCATTGATGCGATTCCTAGGAGATTGCAAAGTTTCCAAAGCTCTCAGCGAAGCACCAACAATCGTGTGTTCCTTTGTTGAAGAACTGTGGACCTCTGCAGAGATTTCATCAGATGGAAAGATAATTTATTATTCTTGCAAAGGTAATACCTATACAATTAATAGTACTTCATTATCTGAATGTTTAGGATTGCCTGCAAATAATTGTGATAAGCCCCCAACTGAAGAAGAAATTAGGGACATGTTAGAATCCGTTAATTATGCAAATGCTGAAACTGGATTAGGAGAAGTTGTTAGGAAGAATCTTAGAAAAGAATGGAGTTATTTCTTTGATGCCATAATTAAAGTATTTTTTGGAAAAATAAGTAATTTTGATGCAATTACAATAAGTATGCAAGAAATTGCTTATTCTGTCCTATTTGATAAATATTTTGATTTTGGCACATTACTCCTAAATGAATTGACTGCCAAGTTAGGACCCAAGTCATCTAGGAAACATAATATCTACTTTGCAAGATTTTTCATGATGATTATTAATGCCTCTGTTGAAGAATATGAAATAAGTGCAGATATGGAGTCCTTGGAGCCATGGATGCAAAACAAGAGGGTCTTCAAGGATCTTGTGAGAATCAACTTACACCCTAAGTTGTGCCTCATTTATCCTCCTCTTGTGCAGGTATATCTTCAAAATCTCAATCTTTTACATTCTTCTTCAAAATCTCAAATTTCTTTGCCTTCTGCAACAATGGAAGGAGATGGAAATGCCCCCATTCCTCCTACCCAAGTTGCACAACCTTCACAACACAAGTCTAATCAAACCACCTCAGTAGTTTCTCAAAAGACTACTGTTGTAAGAACTAAGAAAAGAAAAATCACTGAGGGGAGAGTGAAGGTGGTTGATAAGGGTGAGGGAACTGGCCAACATCAAGAAAGCCAGAAGGATAAGGAGAGTGAGATTGAGAGGAACCAGCCAGCCTCCAGTCCAATCTCCCAACAGATTGAAGCTGTAGTAAAGGACTTGAACACATCCCTAGTTGCATCTTCTCAAAAAGATGTAACTATTGAAAAGAGGTCTCAACCAGGACCATCAGATGGGGATAAGGGTCACCAAATAATACAACCATACAAAAGAAGAAAGAAGGTTACAAATTCTGCACAGGGCACACACACACTTGCAAAGCCAAATGAAAATTTGGTGGAGCCTTCCGTTTATTCTTTTAATGTGTCTCAGAATCTTCCTGAGGCACAGCCCCATTCTTTATCTGAATTTTCTTCTCAATCTCCCTCAAAAACTATTTCTTCAGAAACAGTGTTGATTGACAACTTCATTGTTTCAAATTCACCCTCTTTGCAACTCAGGGTGGAGCCAACACTCTCACCTGCATCACCAAATAAGGTTAACACCTTGGTTGATCAGGCAAATACTGTTAGTTCTCTCCAGTCAATGGATATTATGCAATCAACTAATAACTTCCAACATCCATTGACTAGTTCTCTATCATCGATGGATATCCTTACATCCATCGACGAGCTCCCATCAACGGATATTCATCCATCGATGGATACTTCTTATCCATCGATTGATCCCTTAATGTCAATTCATGAATCATCCATTGAAACACTTCAGGTGGCCAATACTCTATTAGGATTGAGTGGAGTGGGTGAGGTGTGTGAGAGGCAAGGTTTGCATACCTTGGCAAAAGGAGAGTGTGTGAATGAGGGGCCCTCAAATTCTTCTGAGGTGGCAAAAGGAGAGGGTGTGAGAAAAGAGAGTCCCACCTTAGCAGGTGATGAAAAAGGAGAGGAAAGTAAGGGAGAGGTGAGAATCCAGGATGAGATTCTGATGCAAGAAAAGAGAGAAGAGAGTGAGAGAGAAAAGAATAGAGAGAAACCAATTTCACCATCTCATGAAGCATCAACTTCTAAAACTGAGCAGATTGAAGCAGGACTCACCCAGAAGTTGGGGCTGGAGTCAGGGGGAGCTGTAGACTATGAAGTCCCTGCAGGAGGTGCAGAAGTCAACATGGAGGTGGAGGATGAAATTGATGTAAATCTTGATGCTTCAACCTTTCAACATGAAGATCCTCATTATCAGGAACTAGCAGTAGCATCTAATCAAATAGCTGAGCAAATGCTGGGTTTAGTGCAGACAGAAGAGCAATTCAGGAGTGGGAAAGAGTTTTTGGCCAGTCAACCTGATGATATATCCCACATGAATCCTGAAGATTTTGATGAAAATTCTGATGATGACCTTCTAGATCCACAAGTGGCTAGTGATGAAACTAATTTGGCTGAAACAGAAAGGGCCATCATTTCTCTTTACAGAAGGTCCATGGCTGAAGTAGATGTGGTGGATCCCCTGCACATGAGAATTCTGAACTTTTACAGGGATAATTTGAAGATCCAGAAAATGCATGTCACAAGCTCCAAGTATGAATTGAAGAAAATAAGAGAAGACATTGACAGCTCAAGGATGCATTTTGACACCACCATTGACTCCAGACTCAGCCTCACAATGCTGACTAGAATCAAGCAAAGGTTGGACACTGAGTTTTCAGCAAAGGACAAGGTAATGGAATTGGAGAAAAGAGTAACCTCCATAGAACTTAGCATGCAACAAATTTTAAAGAATCAAGTCACTCAAATCAATCTTCTGGGTAAACTCTTAGAGACTCCCATACTCTCTCAGTCAGTAGCACAAGTGCCAGTTGCTGATAACAAAAAGGGGGAGAAGCAAGAAGCTGATGCATTGGAGAAAGCAAGTGGTACTGAAGCTGTGGTAAAGTCTACAGATCCCAAGAAGGAGTTGGCTCAAGACATAGTAAGGAAATTTGATGCAATTGCTAGCAAATTCAAGGAAACAAGTTCCAGTAGCTCACAACCTGGTGACAGGAAAGGAAAGGGAAAGCTAATTGAAGATGATAAAAAGAAAGTTGTCACAGGTGGAGGGGAAAGTGAAAAATTGTTGAGCAAAGCCATAGTAGTTGGCATAAAAGAAAAGGAGCAACAAGAAAGAAGACAAGAAGAATTAGCCATTCAATTGCAAAGGGAATATGATGAAGAGGATAGGCTAATAAGAGAAGCCAGAAGAAAAGAAGGTGAAAGGAGGCCAAGGATGAAGCAAAGAGCAAACAAGCCCAAAGATGCACTAAAATCATCTGGAGTTAAAAGACCATTAGCTGATGAAGACAAGGAGAAGAAGCCAAAACAAGTCAAGACTGAAGGTCAAGCTTCTGGGAGTAATCAAGCCAAAGAAATAGAGGTGTTCAAACACAAATCTGAAAACTTTGTGCCAATCAAAGCTGAGGGAATGATTGCAGCAAAAGGGCAAAGGAAGAAAGATGTTGATCTTCTTCACATTGAGTATGAAGATGGATCACACTCAACCTTCACATTCAACCAAGTTTTAGATCAAGGATATGGCATCTTGAGGAAGATCTACACTATGCTCAACAGGAAGTATTATCTAACTGAAGAGCTAGGAAAGGCCATCCTTGAAAGAATGAAGAAGATAAGGGAGGCACCTGTTCAAGAAGAAAGGGATGACATAATAAAGATCTGGAATCCTGAAGGAAGAAAAGTGCTTCATGAGCCCTTCTACTTGATGATATACAAGGACAGGGAAGGCAGAGAAAAATGCATTGATATTTGTCAAGAAATAGACAAACTGCCAAATCTGGAATTAAATCATCTGGCAAGTCAATTGGACTACAGGATTGAAGATGAGAAGATATTGAAGGGAACCCTCTACAGGAAGATGAAGGAGAATGAAGACAAGATGAATGAGTCAAGGGGAAGAAGGAGAAGATAGGAGATTCAACCTCAATCATCAAAATTATCAGAATTCATCCCTGTCTGGTATCTGATTACTCTGTCTCAAACTTTACTTATCAATATTGTAATTCTTGCTAAGAATGAAAATGTTCAGGAGTTTTGTTATCATCAACAGAAAATTTATGCATATTTTAAATATTCATAAATAGGGGGAGATTGTTAGGAATTATAAGTTTTGATGATAACAAATTACTTAGAATTTCAATAGGGACTCAAAATTATTTTGTAACTGATCAATGGATATGACTTATAAATATCCATTGATTAGGAAACCAGTTATCAGTTGAAACTTGTTTATCAACTGATAAACTGGATTGTAGCATTGATTTATGTTTCACTATCAATTGATTGTATTACCTCGATGGATGCAATGATGTAGTCAACTGATGTTATTGACTTCAATTTCTAGCTTCTCAACAGATGTGAAGAATGACTGATCAATTGTAAATATTCTAAGTCAGAATTCTCACAAGTGAAGTGATCAACTGATGTTGAAGTCGATGGATGAAGACACTACTCAACGGATGAAAGCTATCAATGGATAATTACAGTCAACGGATAAAGAACCATCAATGGATAAGGAGTCGATGGATAACTCAATTATCCATCGACACATCAACTGATCAACAGATATCCTATTCATCGATGGATAAGCAAAGGTGAATCAACTGATAAGCTTAACAGCATTTATCAGTTGATTAAAGTTTCCCTATTTAGCTAAAAGCCAGATATCACGGGAACAGTGCAGAAACTGAATCATTGGAAGACAGTCCTGTCAGGACTGTGAAGACTTTCTAGGCAACACAGCATCCAAGGAATATCTTAAGACAAAAGACACTTCCAGAGCTAGTTAGTTCTACAAGGAAAGCTGTGAAAAGGAGCTAGTTTCTATTTTTATGTAAACAGTATAAATTGTAATATTATATTGTTATCAGTCGATAGAAAACTAGAGCAGTAGTTTTTGTTTATAAAAAGCAAAACACAGTAGCAAAGGTAGATGTAGTTGTTTTTAAGAACTCAAGAAAAGCAAAGTAGAAAATCAGGCAGAACTTGTAATGCTTTTCTAAATTCTACATTCAACTTTGTACGCAGCTTAGTATTTTTACTAAGATCAATTGAAAGTAAAAACTCACTAGTGGAAAAACAATCCACTAGTAATTTTTAATCTTGTTGTTTCTGTTTTCAACACTTTAGTTATCCAGTTCTTAGTTACATCAATCTAAATTAAACATTCTCTTTGTACAAACTTATTTCCGCAAGAAGTTGAATTAATTATTAAGTTTGTATTCAACCCCCCCTTCTCCAAACTTAGTGTACTTAAGGGCGAATAACAAATTATGAGAGAGAGAATTATTTTCTAAATAGTTTAGAAAAAGGAAATGATGATTAAAATAGTTTTAATTATTATTAAAGCATTTTATAAAATATGGGGTTTAATATAATAATATATATTGATATATTATTTATGGAAAAACCCGAGGATAGTCCTATAAATAGAATGAGATGCTTCATTCTAGAGAAGTGAACTTTTAGGGTGAACTTTTAGTTTTTGGAGAAAACACTAGCCTCCATCTCTCTCTCTCTTTTTCTCTAAAATAAGTTTTAGAAATTATTTGAAGATCTTCATCAAAGGAAGAATTCTTGGTGGATACAGGTAGAGTACTTCACACTCTGAGAAGTAGCTGCTAGGATCTCTTGTTCACACACTTGGATCGCTTTAAAGGTAAGGTTTCGATTCCATCTCGGTTTTATATGATTATATGCGATCATATATATGGTTTTACGGAAAAAATTGTAATATCACGCTTCCGTACCTCCGTAAATTCCTTCAATGGCATCAGAGCCAGGTTATGCATATAGAGATTCATGTAAAAAAATTTCAGATTTTTTGGAGCATGTATGGATTCATTATGATTTTTGCAAGTTTATTTAGATTTAATTATGAATTAATTCGAAATATTTTTGCATGAGATTTTGACCACTGATCTGGATTCTACAAGTGTTGTGGATCATCTGGGTATTTTTTTCATAATTTTCTGATGTATAGATTATTTGTTATGAATTTTTTAAAATTGTTTTAATTAAAATTCATGTAATAATTATGCATGTTGAGAAATATGGATTAATATTTGCACTAGGACCCTTGGCTGATCTGGTTATTTTAATTTGCTGTTGGATATCAAAAATGATGTTTTTATGTTTTTTTATTAATTTATTAATTAATAGTTAATTAATTTATTAATATTAAAATATAAAGATATTAATAGTAGTTAATCTGCTGTTAATATATATATAAAAACGGCTATATACAGTAAAGGTAGTAACGGCTGACTGACAATTTTTCTTTTTAAAGCCGTTGTCACGCGCGCGTGGCGCACAGACGAGCATAAGGGGTGTTGCGCATTCAAGGAATGCGCAACAGGGTCTGTTACGCATTTATGAAATGCGTTACAGACGGTAACGCATACGGCTCACGCGTTACACCAGAAAATTGGCTTTAATGGCTGTAACGCGTGTGATAAATGCGTTACGCCCCTCCTGTCCACATTAAATTTGATTTTTTGGGAGTTCCGTAACTCCAATTTGGGCGTGCAATATATCGTTGGATTCGTTTTTCCGAGACGGATTTAATGGAGTGGTCAAATAATTTTAATATAAAAGTTTTGAACTGTCCATATTCCCTAAAGTGTTTTAAAGCATGTATTAATTGTTTTAATTGTTTTTTTTCTTTTTTCTATAATAAATCCATACATCATTATATCATTGTATGACATGATATTTCTTGCATGCTTACTTGTTTATTTAATTTTATATATGAGATATATGCCTAGATTTACCATGCGATGATAGATTTAGGTGAACCTAAATCAACATAAGGCGTGCTCTAGAAAATCTAGAATATGAATCGTTTCTTGCCCTAACAATAATATTATATATATACAATCATGAGATTCTTGTGTTTGCGAAACACGTAATTAAATATGAATTTTCAATATTGAGAGAAAGGATGATTCTGTCTAAGAAAGGGGTATTAAGTGACGCCTCTTGACAATGCTCCCCCCGATCTGGGAATTATCCGATTATCGATTATTGGTTTGAAATATTTAATTTAAAAGGAAGAATCTCTTTATAATATGATTATGATTGTTAAATAATATTGTTTAATTAATAATAGTTGATAATTATTTATTTATGAAATAAATAATCAGTTAACAAATTTTATTAATTGATTAAATAAGATTTATTCGATTATAAAATAGTAAGGATGTGATCTTAATATTATTAATTATTGATTTAATTTAAGAAATTAAATTAAGGGAGATATTTATTTTCTAAAAGGGTTTAGAAATAGTATTAATAATTAAAAGAGTTTTGATTATTAATTAATTATTTGATTAGTAATTGTAATACTTTATAGAAAACATTTAGTTGAAATTTGTGTCTATAAAATATGTATAATTATAAACCTTATAATAAAAATCCCTCTTAATTAAAAAATAATATCAAGTAGTAATTGACCAATGACACAACGGGCTTGTGTCGGTCATAGCCTTCCAACATGATAGAAAGTAGTTCTTATTTTTGAATCATTTTCGTTTCGTGCTACAGCCGAGGGCTTTGATTTCGAAATAAGAAATACTTGTCTATTACATAGAGATGTATACAATGAGTTAGAATCTAATAGTCGTTACGTGCCACAGCCGTGGGCAGTTGGAGACTGATTCAGTTGTATGAAATGTTGGGTTAGACTTGACTTAGAATATTGAGTTTGTCGTGCCACAGCCGTGACTCAATTATTCAAGAGGCTAAAGTTTTAATTAGGGAATGACATGAGATGTTATTGACAAGAGTTGTCTGCCTACTGAACATCACATGGCGTTTCGTGCTACAGCCGAGGTTGTGTGATGGAATGTAGGATCCCTATTCCCACTAGCATTATGAATGCTTAATTTTTCACTTAGAGGGTTGTATAAATTAGATAAACTAGCGGGAGCCACTTATGAATAAAGACCCGATTCATATAGTGTTTTAATAATGAAATTGATTATTTGCTAAGTGTTGTTATGTGTTTGTCATTTACAGATTTTAGATATACATCATGTCTTCTGCACTATCACTACGAAGCATACTAGATGCTCACAAGTTGACTGGTCCAAACTTTGCTGATTGGCTTCGAAACCTGAGAATTGTTCTTAGGGCTGAGAAGTTGGACTATGTGCTGAACTCACCAGTACCCAATCCTCCTGCCGAAGATGCTCATGATGATGAGCATGTAACTTACAGGAAGTGGATGGATGAAGCAAATGTTGCTCAGTGCATCATGCTGGCATCTATGAACTCTGAGCTGCAAAAACAGCATGAGAACATGGATGCTCATACCATTCTTGTACACCTACAAGAGTTGTATGATGTACAAAGCAGGACTGCTCGATATGAGATATCAAGGGAGCTATTCCGTTGTAGAATGGCGGAGGGATCATCTGTGAATGATCATGTGCTTAAGATAATCAATCTGATTGAGCGTCTTGGGCAACTTGGTTTTGTCATGGATGGGGAGTTGAGCCAAGACTTGGTCTTGCAATCACTCCCAGATTCGTTCTCGCAGTTTGTTGTGAACTTTCACATGAACAAATTGGATGTCAGCCTGCCTGAACTCCATAACATGTTGAAGACTGCTGAGTCGAACTTTCCCTCTAAGAAAGGTTCTGTTCTTCTGATTGGTGGTAGATCCACTTCCAAGAAAAGGAAGTGGAATCCTCCCAAGAAGAAGAAAGTAGGTGAGAAGAAGCCAGTTCCACCAAAAGCTGAAGACCCTAAAAGCAAAGCTGTTTGCTTTCACTGTAACAAGGTGGGGCACTGGAAGAGGAACTGTAAGGTTTACCTTGCAGAACCGAAGAAGAAGAAGGGTAGTGAGACTGCCGCTTCTGGCTCAGGTATGTTTATGATTGAAGTAAACATGTCACTAAATCAAATTTCTACTTGGGTATTAGATACCGCCTGTGGTTCTCACATTTGCAATTCATTGCAGGGACTAAGGGATAGTAGGACTCTTGAGGAAGAGGAGGTTATTCTGCGGATGGGCAATGGAGCAAGAGTTGCTGCTGTATCTGTAGGATTATTTGATTTACATATGCCTACGGGCAAGACTATTGTTTTAAATAATTGTTATTTTGTTCCCTCGATTGTGAGGAATATTATTTCTATTCCCATGTTAGACAAGGCTGGATTTTCGTTTATTATTAAGAATAATGAATGTTCAATTCTTAGAGATAATGTTCTTTATGGTAGTGGTATTTTGAATAATGGTCTGTATGTATGTGACGTAGAGCATAGTTTACTACAAGTTGAACATACTAATAAAAGGAAAAGGGATGATGAAAATCTCACATATTTATGGCACTGCAGACTTGGTCATATTAGTGAAAATAGACTACGGACATTACACAAGGAAGGGTTACTTGAACCTTTTAATTTTGAATCATATCCTACATGTGAGTCTTGTCTATTGGGAAAAATGACCAAATCTCCATTTAGTGGACATGGAGAAAGGGCTGCAGATTTGCTAGGATTGGTACACACAGATGTATGTGGACCGATGTCTACGCAAGCCATGGGTGGTTTTTCGTACTTCATTACTTTCACAGATGATCGATCTAGATTCGGATATGTGTATTTGATGAAACACAAATCTGAAGCCTTTGAAAAGTTCAAAGAATATAAGTATGAAGTAGAGAAACAAACCAAACATAGTATTAAAACCCTTCGATCAGATCGAGGTGGTGAATACTTGAATGGAGAGTTTCTAGATTATCTCAAAGAAAATGGTATAGTCTCTCAATGGACTCCTCCATATACTCCACAGTTAAATGGAGTATCAGAAAGGAGAAATCGAACTTTGTTAGACATGGTTCGATTCATAATGAGCTATGCAGATCTTCCAGTATTCCTATGGGGTTATGCATTGGAAACCTCAGCATATTTACTGAATAAGGTGCCTTCCAAATCTGTTCCTCAAACTCCGTATGAGATATGGAAAGAAAGGAAACCGAGTCTTAAACACGTTAAGATATGGGGATGTCCAGCTTATGTCAAGAAAGTTGACCCTGATAAACTGGAATCTCGATCTGTAAAATGTAGATTTGTGGGATATCCTAAAGAGACTTTAGGGTATTACTTTTACACCGATCATAGGGTGTTTGTCTCCAGACATGCTACCTTCTTGGAAAAACAGTTTATCCTTGAAGGAAATAGTGGGAGCAAAATAGAACTTAATGAAGTTCAAGAAACACAAACTACTACAGTTCAAGAGGAAACACCTGTTCAGACTGAACAACCTTCTGTGGAACAGCCCATTCGTAGGTCAGAGAGAGTGTCTCGCCAACCTGAGAGGTATTATGGACTTGTCATTGAGAATGACAATGAGTTAACAATCGTTAATGATGACGACCCAATGACCTATAATGAGGCTATAAGTAGTATTGACTCAGAGAAATGGCTAAGTGCCATGAAATCCGAAATGGATTCTATGTATACCAACCAAGTATGGACTTTGGTTGAAGCACCCAAGGATGTGAAACCTGTAGGGTGCAAATGGATATACAAAAGAAAGATTGGAGCGGAAGGCCTGGTGGAGACCTATAAGGCCAGGCTCGTGGCAAAAGGATTCAAACAAAGGCAAGGGATTGACTTTGATGAAACTTTTTCGCCTGTAGCCCTGCTTAAATCAATTCGGATTTTGCTTGCGATTGCAGCTTACTATGACTATGAGATCTGGCAAATGGACGTGAAAACGGCCTTCCTCAATGGGAAACTTGAAGAGGAAGTGTATATGACACAGCCAGAGGGTTTTGTTTCCAAAGGGAATGAACACCTAGTGTGCAAGCTGCTACGAACCATATATGGATTGAGGCAAGCTTCTCGTAGATGGAACATCCGTTTTGATGAGACAATCAAAGAGTTTGGTTTTATCAAAAACATAGATGAACCATGTATCTACAAGAAGGTTAGTGGGAGCGCGGTAACATTTCTTGTGTTGTATGTGGATGTCATACTTCTTATAGGAAATGATATACCGATGCTTTAATCAGTCAAAGTGTGGCTATCAAAGAACTTCACTCTGAAGGAGTTGGGAGAAGCATCCTACATTCTCGGTATAAAGATCTATAGAGATAGATCTAGAAGAATGATAGGTCTTACCCAGGGTACATACATCGAGAAAGTGCTGAAAAGATTTAGCATGGAAAACTCCAAGAGAGGTCTCATGCCGATGAGCCATGGAGTTTCCCTTTCCGAGAAGATGTCTCCTAAGACAGCTGAGGAAAGACAGCGTATGAGTAAGATTCCTTATGCTTCAGCAATAGGATCTATCATGTACGCGATGATATGTACTAGGCTTGATGTTGCTCATTCAATCAGTGTGACGAGCAGATATCAGTCCGATCCAGGTGAAGAACACTGGAAAGCAGTAAAGAACATCCTTAAGTACTTGCGAAGGACTAAGGATAATTTTCTTGTTTTTGGTGGTTCTGAGTTGATAATAGAAGGTTATACCGACTCTAGTTTTCAATCAGAATGTGATGATAGCAAATCTATGTCAGGGTACGTGTTTACTCTGAATGGTGGTGCGATTAGTTGGAGGAGTTCCAAACAGTCTACAACGGCTGACTCCACAGCGGAAGCAGAGTATATAGCTGCAAGTGAGGCAGCAAAAGAAGCCGTTTGGATGAGGAAATTTGTTTCTGAGTTGGGAGTTGTTCCTAGTGTTGAGGAGCCTATTGTATTGTATTGTGATAACAATGCAGCAATAGCACAAGCCCAGGAACCTAGGTCTCATAAAAATTCCAAACATATTTTGCGGTGCTTTCATTTGATTAGGGAGATCATAGAAAGGGGAGATGTCAAAATAGAGAGAGTTGACACACATAATAACATAGCAGACCCACTTACAAAGCCGTTGTCTCAGATTCTTTTTGATCGTCATAAAAGGAAGATGGGTATTACATACCAGGGTAATTGGCTTTAGTCCAAGTGGGAGATTGAAAGTGTTTGTCCTAAATCCAATCATGTATGATGAGTTAGGAAGAACTTTCTTGTATTCTTATTTGATTTCATTGTCTGAATAGAAGAACAATTTTAATATTTTAATCATGTTCAATATACACAAAGCATACAAGTATTATTCAGTAATCAAGATAGATTATTTCCAAATAATACTTTAGACATTACAGTGATTTGTTTAACTCCATATAAACTATGAACATTTATTATAATATATATAGTACTAACAATATAATCTTCTAGTATCCCATTTGATACTAGATTATCCACAATATATAATATACAAATAATATTAAAATATTCATTCAAGATTCCCAATAAAAAGGACATTGTCATATACTTCAAACAAATAATTCAGTACACTCCCTAACAGAAGAGTGATTTCCTCATAATCGATCCCTTCTTTCTGAATATACCCTTTCGCAACAAGTCTTTCTTTCTAAGCTTTTACCTTCGTGTCAGATCCTCTTTTTCTCTTCTAGATCCACTTACATCCAATGGGTTTTACTCCTTTGGGTGGTTCCACGAGCTCCCAGACTTGATTTGAATACATAGATTCCGTCTCATATTTCATTGCTTTTTGCCATAAATTTGCATCTTTGTTTGTAGTGCTTCCTCGTATGTCATGGGATCCTCATCATGTTCCTCAGAGACCAAGACACCGGTGTGGTATTAGTGATAGGTTGTGTGTTCTCTTGTGGCTGATCTACTTGTACTATTGCCACTTGGTCATTATTTGTCTTTCCCACTAGTTCCTCTGAAATGACACTACTCGTGGGTTTATCGTTCACCACATAGTCCTCCTCTAGGAATCTAGCATTGGTACTAACAATGACATCCCGATCCTTAGGACTATAAAATAAATATCCTTTCTTTCTTATAGAATAACCTACAACAAGCTTTACTTCTGTATGAGATTACAACTTAGTGACGTTCTTGTTCAACACATGTACTGGACAACCCCATATTTGAATATGTCTTAGACTAGGTTTTTGAAAGTGTTTGCCCTAAATCCAATCATGTATGATGAGTTAGGAAGAACTTTCTTGTATTCTTATTTGATTTCATTAATATTAATAAAAGACTTATTTGTTTTATTACGGGCTTTATCTGTTTAAAGTGTCTTAAATAAGATGTTCCATAGTTTAGAGTGAAGCTTCTAGAATTATAATGAGATTATAATAGTGAGATCTAGAAGATGATGACTCTTGACTTAAACAGTTCCTGATCATAGGATAACTAATTGGAAGTTAGTGAATCCGCAAAGATTGGTACATACTATGCTTGCTCCTTTAAGGAGGATGTCTGTTCTCATAGGCATTTGTGTGGTGACACTATAGCTAGTATGTAGGTGCTTATTAAGGAATAAGTTCACTGAACGTGACTCGATAAATTGAACAACTAATGGAGTTTACTCATGTGTCAATAGTTGTTCACTAAGTGATAGTTGTGCAAGTATCCTTAGACTTGAGATCGTTAAAGTTATCTTGTATATAATGAACTATGTTTTGGTTTAGTCCTTAGTCTCAAGGACATCCATTAGGTCTATTCCGGACATAGGGATTTGTGTATGAAGATAGTTAACGTCAATAGAGGATCCACCCCTTCCAGTATGGGAAGAGAATATCCTATGTTATTCTTAGTATGCGAGTTCTGGAATCTCTGGCCAGAGTGAATGAAATTAGAAAGGAGTTTCTAATTTTAATATGAACGTTGCACTATGAATAAGAAAACATATGATTAAATTTAATAGGCTTGACACGAGTTCCATGCCTTGTATTTAATCGGGATATTGTAGGGTGGAAGGAATTGATTGTGCGGTAACTAGTCACTGACAGGTTCTTGGCAGTGAATTCATATTATCCGGATAGTCGCGATATGTTGAGAAGCATCACTCACGATGTAGAATAAATATAATTAATCAGTTAATTATATTTAATGAATTATTAGAATTCATATAAATAATAAATAAAAGGTTTATTATTATTTATTTCTACTACCGGCTTAATATTGAACCTACATGGTCACACCATAAAAGAATATTTTCTTTGATGAAAAGATTTAAATTATGAGAGAGAGAATTATTTTCTAAATAGTTTAGAAAAAGGAAATGATGATTAAAATAGTTTTAATTATTATTAAAGCATTTTATAAAATATGGGGTTTAATATAATAATATATATTGATATATTATTTATGGAAAAACCCTAGGATAGTCCTATAAATAGAATGAGATGCTTCATTCTAGAGAAGTGAACTTTTAGGGTGAACTTTTAGTTTTTGGAGAAAACACTAGCCTCCATCTCTCTCTCTCTCTTTTTCTCTAAAATAAGTTTTAGAAATTATTTGAAGATCTTCATCAAAGGAAGAATTCTTGGTGGATACAGGTAGAGTACTTCACACTCTGAGAAGTAGCTGCTAGGATCTCTTGTTCACACACTTGGATCGCTTTAAAGGTAAGGTTTCGATTCCATCTCGGTTTTATATGATTATATGCGATCATATATATGGTTTTACGGCAAAAATTGTAATATCACGCTTCCGTACCTCCGTAAATTCCTTCAGTTTTGAACCAGTCCACAATTCTTTTGGAGTCTTAGAAACTGACTTAGAAAGAACTAAATTCAAAAGATAAGTTGTTCTTTCTAAAGCATGTCCCCAAAATGACTTGGGTAATTTTGAATAACTCATCATCGATCTAACACTCTCCAAAAGAGTCTGATTCCTTCTCTCCACTACATCATTCTATTGGGGTGTGTTAGGTGTAGTCAACTAAGACATGATCCCATTCTTTGATAAGTAATCCCTAAATTCTCCAAACAAGTATTCGTCACCACGATCTGATCGTAATGACTTGATACATTTTCCATGTCACTTCTCCGTTACACTTTTGTACTCCTTGAAATTTTCAAAGCACTCTGATTTACGACGCAACAAATAAATGTATCCATATCTAGAATAATCGTCAAGAAAAGTGACAAAATATTCATAACCACCTCTTGCTTGATTATTCATGGGTCCACATAAATCTGTATGAACCAGTTCTAACACTTCTTTGGCTCTATTCTCCTATGCCTTAAAAGGCCTAGTTGAAAGGCATATGTCAAGGCCTATTTGTAATAAGTAGATGACAACTCAACTCAAGTAAGTAATAAATACTGAGGAAGGAATCAAGATGAAGACAGTCAACTAGACACAAAGAATCCTAATATCAGAAGTATTCTAATGAAGCTGCTACTCTACACCGGAAGAAGTTCATTAATATGTTCAAGCGTCGGCGAAAAATAAAGGAGTAGTATTTCAGAAGAGTTCAGAAGATACAAAAGATTTCAAGTGCCTACTACAAAGAGATTCCAAGAAAAGAAATAGTGAAGACAAAGCTAGAAGCAAGACAAGACACAAAGACCACTACAGAAGAAATGAGAATCAACATTGTAGTTAGTCATCCGTGAACCAGACCAGTGCACAGGGTGTCAACAGTGTCAGTGAAGATTCGTCATCAAAAAGTTTAAGTGGTTAAAAAAAAAGGTTATTGTTGAAGAACAGAAGAGTTTTATCTACATCAACAATAGTCAAGCCTTTAATTTAATTCTCTGTTAATTAATTAAATTAATTAGTTAATTTAATTAGTAAATTAATTCACTCAGAATTAATTTATTTCTTAAATTAATTAAAGGATTAATTAATTTAGAATTATTTTAGAATGACAGAAGAAAGAAGCTGGAAGCTCAAAGGAATACAGAAACAGCTAAACATGCCTGACAGTACTGACTTTAAGACAAGACGGAAAAAGTGTTGACACGGAAGAAATGCAGAGTCATATATTCGTAAAAATGGAACCCCGGTTGGAATTGATTTGTCATTTCCAAGTCAAAAGGAGTTCGGTTCCAGACCATCAGAAGACCGCAGTTTAGAGCGTAAGGATTTATTTAATTAATAAATATTTTATTTATTTAGTAAATTATATTTATAAATATCTAAATAATATTAGATATTTATTTTTATAATTTATGAATTAAATTTAGTATTTATTAATCAAAGATTATAAGCTGTGCGGGTCGAAAAGTATTTCTACGGAGCTGAATCACTACAGGACGAAATAAGCCCCTTTGAATTGCAAATTGAAATGGCAGGAGCTTTATTTCTAAAGGAGCCAATGAGAGCTTGCCACTTGTTAAGACAAAAGCAAATGAAAAAGGGTAACCAACCAAGTGCTGCCACTTGTCAAGCTCAAGTCAAATGAAAAGAAATGGCAGGTGTTAAATAAGTCATACCGAGTGAATTTGGAAAGTCATACCGAGAACTTATTCCAGAAAGTCATTTCGAAGAAATTCAAATAAAGTCATACCGAGAGAAGAATTCAAATGTCATACCGAGCAGTTTGTACAAAAGGTCATACCGAGATTTTTTGTTATTTAATTAAAAAGTCATACCGATTTTTTAATTAATAAACAAAAAGGTCATACCGAATTTCTGTTGTTCAAAAGGTCATGCTGGACTTATTTTTTATTTAATTAAAAAGTCATACCGATTTTTTAATTAATAAATAAGTCATACCGACCACACAGAAGTCATACCCAGCTTTAGAAATGTCATACAAGTGTTAAAATAAGTCATACAGACTTATTTTCTTGAAATTAAGTCATACTAGAAAAAGGTCATAGCAGCCTTTTTCATTCTCTATAAATATGAGAATCAGCCTTCACTTTTCAGTTGTTCAACTTATCAAGAGTTAGAAAAATCAGATCAAATTCAGTAATTTATCTGCATTGTAATATTCACAGATTTCTGTGCTGAGTTTGGAATATAATTGTTAAACACGAACAGTTCATGTCAAATTTATTCTAGAACTTTTATCAATTATATAACAGCTTTCTAATAATTAATTTTGTAATACTTTTCAAGTTAAAATTATATCTTCTACTTGAACAGTATTTCATTTCAATTAATATTTCGTGTGAATTTAAAATAATATTTTTAATTCAAATTATTCCGCGATAATTAATAGATATTGTATTCAACCCCCCTTCTACAATATCAGGGACCAACAATTGGTATCAGAGCTGGTTGATATTTTTTTCATATCAGATCCAAATCAAATTCCGCGAACTCATACAGATCTCAAAAATTATTTTAAATTCGAAATAATTTTTTATTCGAAATAATTTTTTTTCCGAAAAATTATTTTTGATCAAAAATTATTTTAAGTCAAAAATTAAAATATTTTTTGAAACAATTAATTTTTAATCTTATTTAAAGATGAGTACTCAAAGAGTTAGTAGCATTAAAATTCCACAATTTGATAAAGACAATTATAATCTGTGGAAGAGAAAAATGACCTTGTTTCTTCGAGCTGCAAATCCTAAGTACAAGGATATTTTAAAAACTGGTGTTGCTGTTCCAATAAATATCTTTCCTGAGCATATGGAAGATGGTGTACTCATTCCGCACAGACAATTTGAAAAAGATATTTCTGAGTACACTGAGACAGAAAAGGAACTGGATACATTGGACACCAGTCTGCAGTTAATTTTAGTGGAATCTCTTGATCCCGGAATGTACAATCATGTTGTTAATTGTAAAAATGCTAAACACATCTGGGAAACGATAGAGATACTAAATGAAGGAACAGAAGAAGTAAGGGAGAACAGATTGGAAATCTTAACGTCTCAATATGAGCATTTTAGATCAAATCCTGGAGAAGGTATCTCTGAAGTTTTTGAGAGATACAACAAGCTGATAAATGATCTAAATCTCAATGGCAAACAATATACGAAGAAGGAGATTAGTAGGAAGTTTTTGCTGACAATGCCAGTACACCTAGAGCACAGGATAACAGCCATCAGAGAGTCAAGGGACATGAATGAAATTTCTTTGGAAAGACTTTATGGCATTCTGAAGACCTATGAGCTAGAGCAGATTCAACAGAATGAAATATATGGTACAGGCAAGGTGGTCAGCAAGTCTACAGCTCTTGTAGCAGAAGAACCAGAGTACAGAAAAACTAAGACTGAATCTTCTTCAGTCAACCTCATTGATCAGGGTATTGTTGCAGAAGTTGGTGCAACTCTAGTGAAATCAACTGGTGAATTCTACTCAATGGAAGAACTCGATCAACTTGAGGATGAATCTCTGGCTCTGATTGCTAGAAAATTTGGAAATACAAGATTCAGGAGGAACCCTAGTTTCAAATTCAAGCCTATGGCAAACAGATTTCAGACAGGTGGTTCTTCTAGCTCATCCAACACAAAAGGTGGATACAAGACAGGGATGGTAGACAGAAGCAAGATCCGTTGCTTCAACTGCAATGAAATAGGACACTTTGCTACTGATTGTAGAAAGCCCAAGCAGGAAAGAAAGAAGGATTCATATGACGAGCTCAAACAGAAATATGACGCTCTACTGAAGAAGCATCAGGGAAAATCATACTTAGCAGCAGGAAAAAACTGGGATGATTCCGACAATGATGAAGAAGATCAAATGGGAAATCTTGCTCTAATGGCCTCTTCTTCTGAAGGATCACAATCTCCACCTCGACAAGGAGTTGAGGTAAACCCTAGCTGTCCTAAGATGTTTAAATTGATAGGTGAGAATTTAACTGATGCTAGAGATCGAATAAAAGTTTTAATTCTCGAAAACAAAGTTTTATCAGAAGAGAATTATGAATTGAAAAAGCTGAAACTTATTAATGTTAAATTAACCGAAGATGTTGCATTTCAAGTTAATAGAGTCAACTGCTATGTTGAAATTGAAGCTTTTTTGAAAGATAAAATTGAAAAAGAAAAGGTCAGGTGTCAAGCCTATAGAACTGCTTCATTTGTTATGAAAGATCTAGTTGACCAACAAGAGATCAATCGGAAAGTTGGAATAGGTTTTGAATATAATGAATCAGTAGGAAAGCTTAGTAACATCACCCCTTTTAAAAAGACTGCTATAGAGAGGGGTATTCCACATGTTATTAAGGACACTAAGAAACCTCTTTTCATAACTCCTATTGCAGAACCAGTTCTTGATAGTTGTGTAATAGTGGATTATGAAATTAAATGTGAAGACCTTAAAGAGAAAAAGAAAGAACAGGAGGAACCTGTTAGGGACATAAAAGGAATAAATGTCCAGAAAGCTAAATATGTACCTAAAAGACCAATAGAAAATGTGAACTCTGCTAGTTCATCCACTCCTGGTTTAGGTGCTAAGAACTTAAAGAATGATTTGAACAGACCTAACAATAAGTTTGTTAGAAGTAGGGATAGTAACAACAGATGCCATTCTACTGAAAACTTTAAATCTGCTGCAAAAGTTAAAGTAGAAATTGTTAAAACTCCTACTGCTGTGAATAACATGCCTGCTATTGATGTATGCCATAAACCTTGTGGTATGATAAATTGTATGTTATGTGCTTTTAATGCTATGACTGCTTATTTCAAACGCATGACTGCTAATAAAAAGAACATGACACCGAGACAATACATCAATAATAAATTTGCTAAATCCAAGACTGCTATTCCTTCACCTGTCAAGAAGGAAAAATATATTCCTAAGTCTAAACAAAAAGTTGTTAAGACTGTTTATAGGAAAGTAAGTACAGTCAAGGAGGATGCGGTTGTTGTTCGAAAAGGATCTGTTGTCAAAGCTGACAAAGGTCAATTCTTTAAGTATGCCGGGCCCAATCAATTTTGGGCTCCGAAGACGAATTAATCCGTTTGATATGTGCAGGGAGTTAAACAGGAAAACCGGGTTGTATGGATCCTAGACAGCGGTTCGTCAAGGCATATGACCGGAGATAGAACCCTGCTATCAGACGTGGTTGAAAGAGCTGGCCCAATCGTCACCTTTGGAGATAACAGCAAAGGAATGACTACGGGATATGGCAAGTTAAATACTGGAAATGTTATCATTGAAAACGTCTCTTTGGTGGAAGGACTTAAGCACAATCTACTCAGCGTCAGTCAATTCTGTGATAGAGGTTACAAAGTAAACTTTATCAAGGAGAAGTGCTTAATAGCTCATTCTAAAGAAGACAGACTAGCCTTGCGTGGAGTAAGGAAAGGAAACTTGTACGTAGCTGATTTCAACTCGGGAACTGAAGCTGAAACAAACTATTTTTATTCAAAAGCTTCAACAGAAGAAAGTTGGCTATGGCACAAGAAGCTCTCACACCTGAATTTCAAAACAATGAACTCTCTAGTCAAGAGGGATTTGGTGAGAGGACTGCCTCCGATGGAATTTACACAAGAAGGATTGTGTGAGGCATGTCAGAAAGGGAAGTCAAAAAGAGCAACTCACAAAGGCACAGACACTACAAACATCACTGAACCACTTCAACTCCTACACATGGATTTATTTGGTCCAGTCAATATCATGTCTATATCAAGGAAGAAATATGCCCTAGTGATTGTAGATGACTTCACAAAGTACACGTGGGTTTTATTCTTGAACTCTAAGGATGAAACTCCACAGCTGGTGATTGATCATGTAAAGCTGATTGAGTTAGATTCAAAGCTACCTGTCCGGGCAATCAGATCAGATAATGGAACAGAATTCAAGAATGAAATTCTGAATAGCTTCTGCTCAGACAAAGGGATAACAAGACAATTCTCAGCGCCAAGAACTCCGCAACAGAATGGAGTAGTAGAAAGGAAGAATCGAACCTTGATTGAAGCTGCAAGAACAATGTTAAGTGAATCAAGGTTGCCTATCTACTTCTGGGCTGAAGCAGTAAACACAGCTTGTTATACCCAGAATCGAACTTTAATCAACAAGGATCATATGAAGACGCCCTACGAATTAATGGCTAGCAAGAAACCAACACTCAAATACTTTCATATATTTGGAGCCAAATGTTTTGTGCTAAAAGATGGAGATGAACATCGTGGCAAATTCGAGGCCAAGGTACATGAAGCAATTTTTGTCGGCTACTCAAAAAGAGCATATAGGGTGTACATAATTGATCAGCACCAAGTAAAAGAAAGTGTCAACGTAACATTTGATGACACTAAACTCCCGAGCATCCAAACTGAAGATTCTTCTGAGTCATTAAAATTTGACAATTATCCTGACTCACATTCTGATGACGAAGAAGAACCTGAGGTTGCAACAGGAAATGATGATGACGACAATAATAATGATCCAGGTAATAGTGGTGGAAACACTGGAAATACTGGAGATACTACTAATACCAGTGGTGGATCAACAAGTCATCTAGGCAGCAACTCAGGGGGAGATGAAGGATCAACTGGCACAACACAACATCACAATGAATATAGAGGCGAATCATCAAGATCAAACCTACCAAAGGAAAGGAAATGGAGCAAAGATCATCCCTTTGAATTGATCATAGGTGATCCAGATGTTGGTGTTAGAACCAGAAGTGCAACTTTAAATGAATGTTTATTTTCGGTTTTTCTATCTCAAGAAGAACCAAAGAAAATTGAAGATGCTCTAACTGATCCAGATTGGGTTCTTGCCATGCAAGAAGAACTCAATCAGTTCGAAAGGCAAGAAGTGTGGACACTGGTACCCAGGCCTAAAGATAGATCTGTTATTGGCACGAAATGGGTATACAGGAACAAGTTAGACGGTGATGGCATTGTTACAAGGAACAAGGCCAGACTGGTGGCAAAGGGTTACTCCCAGGAAGAGGGAATTGATTATGATGAGACCTTCGTACCAGTTGCAAGACTTGAAGCCATCAGGATATTTCTGGCATTCGCAGCACATTCCAATTTTAAAGTCTATCAAATGGATGTGAAGAGTGCATTTCTGAATGGAAAGTTAGAAGAGGAAGTATATGTGGAACAGCCCCCTGGCTTTGAAAATCCAGAGTTTGCTGATTTTGTATACTTCTTATTCAAAGCCCTCTATGGACTCAAGCAAGCACCGAGGACATGTTAATGCAGAGTAGGTATGAAATGAGCATGATGGGTGAGCTGTCATTCTTCCTTGGATTGCAAGTGAAGCAGATGGAAGATGAGATTTTTATTTGCCAATCAAAGTACGTAAGGGATCTTCTAAGGAAATACAATCTAGAAGATTCTTCACCGGCAAAAACCCCTATGCCAACAGCCACAAAGCTTGACAAAGATGAAACTGGTAAGAAGGTTGACATCACAAGCTATAGAGGTATGATAGGCTCATTATTATATCTAACTGCTAGTAGACCCGATATAATGTTTGCAACATGCTTATGTGCAAGGTTTCAAACTGACCCTAGAGAATCTCATCTTATAGCTGTTAAAAGAATTTTTAGATATCTGAAGGGTACACCGAATCTTGGAATTTGGTACCCTAAAGGTACAGGTTTTGAACTAATAGGCTATACAGATTCAGATTATGCAGGATGCAGGATGGACAGGAAAAGTACATCTGGAAGTTGTCAAGTTTCTAGGACGACGGTTGATTTCCTGGTACAGTAAGAAACAACACTCAGTATCTACCTCGACAGCCGAAGCAGAATATATTGACGCAGGTAGTTGTTGTGCACAAATCTTGTGGATAAGGAATCAGCTGAATGATTATGGACTTGCGCTATCTAAAATTCCAATACTTTGCGACAACACAAGTGTCATAGCTATTTCCAATAATCCTGTACAACATTCAAGGACCAAGCACATAGACATAAGGTATCATTTTATCCGAGAGCATGTCATGAACGGAACTGTGGTGTTACATTTTGTACCCACAGAAGATCAAATTGCCGACATCTTCACGAAACCACTTGATGAATCCACTTTCTCTAAGTTGGTTAGTGAGTTAGGGATGTTAAACATGAATTAATTATTGCATGTTGTTTTAAATTGCATATTTATTTTGAAGCACTGTAAATACACTGTATATATTCCTTAAAAATTATCAAAAACAAACAAACAAATTGAAAAAGAAAACTCAAAAAGATTTTCCTTATTTTGTACAGTTTTATTTATTTGGCATCTCTACTATAAATATTTTATGTTGTTGTTGTTTTCCAATAATTGGCATATTATATATATATATATATATATAAGTATGTATAGTTTTATTTGTTTTTCAACTTTGGCATCCTTATTTTTATTATTTTTATGTTTATTTCTATATAAATAAGTGCTGATTATTTCACGTCTCTTTTGAGAAGTAGGAAAGATCTATGAGCTTGATCATCCAATTGTTTCTGATAGTGAGATCCCAATCATTGGCATCAATCTCTAACCAAGATCTTAGAACCAAACACACAAACACTATCACTTCCATCTCTCTAACCATTAAACAGAATACCTAATTGCTAAGAATGAGGGAGTCAATGCCTTGAGTGCATTTGATAAGGTTGGTAATGTGAGTGAACCAACAGCTCTGTCTCCAGAAACGTGATTCAAATATATATAAATTGAGACAACTGTTAGCTCATCTGTGTTCTCTCAAAAGGATACAGACTTGGAAAAGGCAAAACTGTTACTAGGTTCATTCTCTCAACAGAGTGAGTCTATTGAATTCAGCCTGTCAGCCAAGGCTATCAGCAAAGAGTTAATTTCATCTAACATTTTTCAAGAAACTACAAATATTGTCTTATTTTTAGGGACAACAATGGACCAAGAAAGAACAATTGAAATGTCACAGGAAGGATGAATTGACGGTAGCAATTTTTTTAAACTTCCATATCAAGGAAGGAAGAATGATTGATGATTCTGACTGAATCAACATGCCTTCACAGGCGTTAGGAGGAAACTTGGATCATGTGCTACATTATAGATCCTTGTCTCCCTCCCCAGATGGAACATATCTGGATTCCTAATTGAATAGATCATCTTAGATGATCAGCAACTCATTGAATCTATTCCTGAAGCAATTCAGTTTTCAAATTAAACTATTTTAATAGATTCAATTGAGGACGGGGATTTACGAAACCCCATTGCACCACCAGTGACCTTTCTTGAAGGGGCTATGGTGATCTTTCTTGCAGGTACAAAAGACTGAGTCATCCGTACTGAGAGAGATATAGTGATGTGAGAAAAGAGTGAAACACAAGTAAGGAAGAGTGAAAATATATATTCTATGAGTGAAACACTTAGAGAGTATATGAGCGAAACACTTGTGAGGAACACAAAGTAAAATCACACACTAGCACACTTACCGAAACCCTTTCCCAATTCCCTGTTACAAATTTCAAATGTTACTCAACCAGGTGGAAATTTCTCCAGAAAAGGACTTTTAAATGAATAAGAGGATTACTCAACTAAGGGGGAGAATTATTAGGAGAATGGAGAATGAGAATTATTAAGAGGATTACTCCAAAGTGTTCAACTAAGGGGGAGTAGATCCAAAGGGGAGAATTGTTGAACAAGATCCAAAGGGGAAATAACAACATGCTTGGATTGGATCCATTTGATTTTAGAAAATTCTTGTATATAGGAATTAACCGGATTTTCTAAAATGCATAACATGTCATAGTTTGCATTTTTTATATTTGCGATGGTTTAATGCTGTATGTATGTCATGTCTGTTGTTACCTCTATTAAATTGGTTGGAGAATTCAAGTAAGGGGAGAATGAATTCACCTTGGAAGAGAAGTAAAGACAGAAGTTGAAGAAGAGGTTATATGGTAAGAAGAGAACAAGACTTCATCTCTGACATCCTAAGGGGGAGTAGTGATGAGTCTGAGAAATGAAGATAATACTACATGTATATTATGTTCAGTGCTAGAGGAACAAACATCTTTCATTTCAGTTACTCAAGAAATCTGGAAATGTATTATATGATCCAGAGAACAATTTATTTACTTACAGTTCTTAAATGTCATATTAAGTTTCTTAGTTGTTAGTTGAGTTATCCTCTAAGAATTTGTATGTTAAATGCTTAACAACAAATAGGGGGAGATTGAAAGGCATATGTCAAGGCCTATTTGTAATAAGTAGATGACAACTCAACTCAAGTAAGTAATAAATACTGAGGAAGGAATCAAGATGAAGACAGTCAACTAGACACAAAGAATCCTAATATCAGAAGTATTCTAATGAAGCTGCTACTCTACACCGGAAGAAGTTCATTAATATGTTCAAGCGTCGGCGAAAAATAAAGGAGTAGTATTTCAGAAGAGTTCAGAAGATACAAAAGATTTCAAGTGCCTACTACAAAGAGATTCCAAGAAAAGAAATAGTGAAGACAAAGCTAGAAGCAAGACAAGACACAAAGACCACTACAGAAGAAATGAGAATCAACATTGTAGTTAGTCATCCGTGAACCAGACCAGTGCACAGGGTGTCAACAGTGTCAGTGAAGATTCGTCATCAAAAAGTTTAAGTGGTTAAAAAAAAAGGTTATTGTTGAAGAACAGAAGAGTTTTATCTACATCAACAATAGTCAAGCCTTTAATTTAATTCTCTGTTAATTAATTAAATTAATTAGTTAATTTAATTAGTAAATTAATTCACTCAGAATTAATTTATTTCTTAAATTAATTAAAGGATTAATTAATTTAGAATTATTTTAGAATGACAGAAGAAAGAAGCTGGAAGCTCAAAGGAATACAGAAACAGCTAAACATGCCTGACAGTACTGACTTTAAGACAAGACGGAAAAAGTGTTGACACGGAAGAAATGCAGAGTCATATATTCGTAAAAATGGAACCCCGGTTGGAATTGATTTGTCATTTCCAAGTCAAAAGGAGTTCGGTTCCAGACCATCAGAAGACCGCAGTTTAGAGCGTAAGGATTTATTTAATTAATAAATATTTTATTTATTTAGTAAATTATATTTATAAATATCTAAATAATATTAGATATTTATTTTTATAATTTATGAATTAAATTTAGTATTTATTAATCAAAGATTATAAGCTGTGCGGGTCGAAAAGTATTTCTACGGAGCTGAATCACTACAGGACGAAATAAGCCCCTTTGAATTGCAAATTGAAATGGCAGGAGCTTTATTTCTAAAGGAGCCAATGAGAGCTTGCCACTTGTTAAGACAAAAGCAAATGAAAAAGGGTAACCAACCAAGTGCTGCCACTTGTCAAGCTCAAGTCAAATGAAAAGAAATGGCAGGTGTTAAATAAGTCATACCGAGTGAATTTGGAAAGTCATACCGAGAACTTATTCCAGAAAGTCATTTCGAAGAAATTCAAATAAAGTCATACCGAGAGAAGAATTCAAATGTCATACCGAGCAGTTTGTACAAAAGGTCATACCGAGATTTTTTGTTATTTAATTAAAAAGTCATACCGATTTTTTAATTAATAAACAAAAAGGTCATACCGAATTTCTGTTGTTCAAAAGGTCATGCTGGACTTATTTTTTATTTAATTAAAAAGTCATACCGATTTTTTAATTAATAAATAAGTCATACCGACCACACAGAAGTCATACCCAGCTTTAGAAATGTCATACAAGTGTTAAAATAAGTCATACAGACTTATTTTCTTGAAATTAAGTCATACTAGAAAAAGGTCATAGCAGCCTTTTTCATTCTCTATAAATATGAGAATCAGCCTTCACTTTTCAGTTGTTCAACTTATCAAGAGTTAGAAAAATCAGATCAAATTCAGTAATTTATCTGCATTGTAATATTCACAGATTTCTGTGCTGAGTTTGGAATATAATTGTTAAACACGAACAGTTCATGTCAAATTTATTCTAGAACTTTTATCAATTATATAACAGCTTTCTAATAATTAATTTTGTAATACTTTTCAAGTTAAAATTATATCTTCTACTTGAACAGTATTTCATTTCAATTAATATTTCGTGTGAATTTAAAATAATATTTTTAATTCAAATTATTCCGCGATAATTAATAGATATTGTATTCAACCCCCCTTCTACAATATCAGGGACCAACACTAGTGGTCATTTTACCTTCCAAGAAGGATTCACAGACCGGAAATGGTTCCACTGCCAACGAGCCTAAAGGCCCATCTACTACCAGTCTTTGAATCCTCCTCCAGTTAATATGACCTAATCTTAGGTGCCAAAGATATGTTGTGCATGTTAATTAGGAGTAATTATGTATAAATTGTTTTGCAATGTACTAGAACATATAACTAGTTTATTCCTCATAATAAAAATATTATGATGCAAACAAATTATTATTACCATTCAAAGCAAGTTTAAAAACCAAAATTAAATTTATTCTAAATGAAAGTACATAAAGACAATTGTTCAAAACAAAACTCCTATCATCACCAAAAGATAAATTAACTTCTCTCACTACAACTACTCCTACTTTCGTAGCATCTCCCACGAACACATATATCTCGCCATCTCTAAGCATTCTGGATTGCTGGAACCCCTGCATAGAATTACAAACATGATCAGTGGCTCTAGTATCTACATAAAAAGTGCTCGTAGATATAGTTGCTATATATGTTTCTGTAACTAGAGAAAGAGACATACCAGTATTGCTTTTCTTCGTAGGAAGAGGACAATCCTGCTTTCAGTGACCTGACTGCTTGCACCTGAAGGAATTTCCCTTGGGCTTTTTCATAGCACCACCTTGAACCCCCACAGCTTTCACAACTTTCTGTGTCTGGGCCTTTTTCTTCTTCTTGGATTTCGGCATAGAAGAAAAAGGTTTTTCAGCCACATTGACTTGAACACTCTGCTGAAAAAGTCCTTCAGCTGCCTGAAGTTCTGTCAGAAGTTTCGCGAGACTATACATCCTCTTGTTCATGGTGTAATTCAAGCGGAACTACTCAAAACTTTTGGGTAAACTCATAAGGATGATATCGATCTGGGTTTCCCCAACAATCTCAGCACCAATGATCTCCATCTCATTCAAATATGACATCATCCTTAGAACATGATCCCTTACACGTGTCCCTTCATCCATTTGAGTGTTCATTAAAGCTTTCATTGCTACTTGCCTTGCAGCCCTATTCTGATCTCCAAAACGTTCTTTGAGATTAAAGAGCATATCTGAAGGAATGGCTATAGCCTTATGCTGATGCTGCAAAATACCTGACATTACTGCCAGAATGTAACATTGCGACATCTCATCAGCCGTAGTCCACTTTTTATAATACTCCTTCTGAACTTCAGAAGCATTCTCAGTAGGCTCCTCTAGCTTGGGTTCATTAATGCAAAATTGGTACTCCTCAGCAGTCAACAAAATGTCCAAATTACGTTTCCATTCAATATAGTTAGGTCCAGTAAGTTTGTTATTCTTAAGTATGATAAAAAGTGGATTAAAGCCCATTATATCCTGAGAATCATACATACAACACATAATTAGAGGTTGTTTAAAAAAAATTGGTTCCTCTAACAATTATTTAAAATTAAACACCAACACTTAAACACTATAGGTTTCTGGTAATCCACTTTGGGTGACTTATATACCACCTAAATTTATTTAAATATTACTTCGGTCCTACTACTAAATAATTAGCCATGTTAGAGTGGCCTATATTATTTTTCATAACTAAGTGTATACCATTATTAAATTTTAAATTAATAATAATACTAGTTACGCCTTTTGACTATGACAAATTCTTGCTCCTAACAATAAGATACTACTAAAATTACAAATCTAAAGAGTATTCATACTGACTGGTCAGGCAGGTAGAAGCATTGCCAAGAGGCTAAGCACTTTTCAATACACCAATCTAAATGGACAGGTATGTTGCACGCTTTCCTAGACATAAATGTAAGAATACTTAGAGATGTGTTATTTTAGATTTTCTTCCTAATTGACGTGAAATCTATCAAAAAAAAGGGTATCCTTTTATTATTTGAATTCTATGAAACTTAATACACCACGTTGGGTGACATACGTATCTTGCAATATTCATAATTAATTTTAGAAGTTTGTTCTAGTAATTTCCATAACACCCTAGACACCATAAATTACATGCCACGATGGGTGACGTATACATAATTTATATTCGCCTTAGTGTTAAATTACATACAAATAATAATGGAGACCATGTGATTTAATACCAAATTAATTCTCTCTCTCACTTAGTATTTTACTATAAGGATTTCATCTAGATGAATCTCCCTATGTCATTTTTTCGTAGTCCACATGTATCATAATAACAATACATATAACACATAACATAACAGCATAATCATCATGATTAAAGCATAATAAAACAACCCTATGTCCATGTCATTTTAGCATGCTAAGGGTTAGTATCACATGACATAACAACACAAACACATAACACATATTAGCAATAATCAATATAAGCAAAATGTATGCAAAACATAATAAAATATATCCACTATTATGGCCCCAAAGAATAATCTTCGGGGCCATTCGTCGAATTTTTTTTGAAAATCTTTAGGCGCCCATTTGACTACCTAAATGAGCTCTGAATGGCTCGAAACATCTTAGCCTATAGGTCTCATTCTGCCGATTCAAAAAAGGTATTATTCGCCCCAATCGGATATCGTATGTAAAATCTGGTTCCAGAACAGCGAAGCAGCCATGAAAACAACATACAACAGCGGAAGAACTTTGTTTCTCGCATCTTGGTTGATCAAATAATTACATATGACAAATATAACAGAAAAATATATTCTATTACATCATATCATATTCTAAATAGAATACAAATCGAAGTACAAGATTACAATCAGAATAGAAATCATAATCAAAACTTATCATGATTAACCCTCATGATATAACTTACAACCACGATAAACCACGTGGGATCCAAATATATAATTACAACCATGTCCATAATAGTGGATAACAACCTGCATCATAAAACAATACAAGCCCGTCACTATATACATACATAATTACTACATGGACATCATATCATATTATGCAGAATCTATGCATAATTTTGAATAGAAAGTTAACCTTAATCGCTACGGCACATGAAATTCAAATCTATGTCTTCTACTTTATTCTCGTATTCACCTTGAGTGAAGTGTGGACTTCGATCCTCTCAAGGTTGCCTCCCTTCTAGCTTTGAGATCTTGAAATCCTAGTTCTTGGTTGCCTCCTTGAACGGCTGCTCATAAAAATCCTAGTTTCCAACCCTTTAGCTAGAAGAGAATAAGATGAATATATAGGCTACAGTTCGGATCCTGGATAATTAGGTCGGGCCTTCCAATGATATTCTGGGTAAAGCTCAATGTCATTAAATATTAATTCAATCCACTAAAGAATTAATATTTGCACTACATCTCATAATGCCGTAATTTAATTATTAATTCAGTTCTAATATTATTTACTTATTAAATTCCCCATGTTTAAGATATCAAATGTCCATTAATTAAATTAATTTTTCACAATTAATTTAATCAATATCTTTTATCCTTGATCGTCCACTCAACCTTATAATTAAGCAAGAACAAATCTGCATGCAAGACAAAATTATAATTATATTTATGTGCTTTCAAGAGGACATCATCACCCGAATATTTTCGGACACGGTTTCCTTTTATAATCAATATCCCACTTTGTATGCAATGTCATTGTCCAAAATATAATATTATGATTAACAATAAATCACATCACATCGGAATAAAAACATGTGCATTACATACAAGTGTCAATCACTGTATCCAGATTAAGAACCTAAGCAATAATAATATTATAGAATCTTAGTTCTTCTTTATTGTCTAAATATAAGAATAATTCTAATATTTTAATCTCGTTCAATATACAAAAAGCATATAAGTATTATTCAATAATCAAGATATATTATTTTCAAATAATACTTTAGTCATTCTAGTGGTTTATTTAACTCTACTGAAATTGTGAACATTTATTATATTATATATAGACACTGATAATCTAATCTTTTGGTATCCCATTTGATACTAGATTATTCACAATATAATATACAAATAATATTAAAATACGCATTCAATATTCTCAATAAAAAAGGACAATGTCATATACTTTAAACGAATAGTTCAGTATACTCTCTAATAGAAGACTAGTTGAAGCTCTGCTCCCTAGAAGATTCTGGCGAAGGACGAAGGACAAATCGAGTTCGCACTTGAATTCTGGGCATGAAAGAACACCATTTGATTCTTGAGCATTTGGACGAAAGTTTTCAAAAATGTTTCTGGAAATGATTGAAAATGATTAGGAAAGTCCAATCTTTATAAGCAATTGGGGAGAGAGAGTGGCATGGACACGTGTCACGGTCTCATTGGTCGGGCTCGAATTCAATAGGTGCGTCCACATGGTAAATAGGTGCAGCTCCTCCCCCGACGACTGTAATCCAGGTCAGTTCGCATGAAGCTTGTGAATCTTGAGTTGATCTACAACGTTTCAAATATTCCAGACCACCTCGTTACTTGATTCCGCCTAGTATCGCTAATGGCAAGGAGGAATCGAGGGGTAGTTCTTATGACCAATACTTGGACATGGGTCTTAGACAGGTCAAATGACATAAATTGGTCGGCCCACTTCGTACCTGGGCTCACCAGGTGTCGAAGCCTATGTTCGGCTCGCATCACTGCAAGAGCATCAAAATATTCTAAGGGCCTTGATCTAGCCTTGAGATCGCATCGCTACCTCTCATACGTAACTCGACTTCATTATCTAGAATGCAGAGAGAGGAGAACCGGCCCCCAGTCCGGTTCACTTCTCATCATCTTTCTTCCAGGTGGCACAAATAAAACAGGAGGACCCCAGTTCGGGTTGCATGTTTAGATCACCTCTGACCGGGTCGTGTCGCTAGCCCAGAGTACTTAACACGTATTTCTCATAACTAATATAAAAGCTCCTAGCCTCATAAACTCACCTCACTTGATATTATTAACAAATTTGAAGACTATGGAAGGTCCCCACAGGGTAACATCTCAACATATTTATCTATGTGAAGACATCTAGCTCCACAGGCTCTCATGTCATCAAGGGATTTGCTCAGGGTCACTTCTACATACTGCTTCTACGAGACCCCCTTTATCTACAACTCTATGAGAGCCCCACAGCCGGTCGAGTTTGGGTCATGGTAGTTATAGACATCTGGGAAGTCAGCCCTTCACATTTACACAGATTTGGGCCAAAGCCCTTCACGTCTGAGGATTTGGGCCTGATGGACCGGACCAATACCAAGCTCATATATGTAACTTGTCCTCCAAGAACTACGTGTACCTTGAATCCCTATAAATATGGTACGTAGACCTCTTGTTTCAGTTGATTGACAGTTAGCAGCAAGAGAGCAAACATATTCTCTGGCCTTCTAACGAATCAACAACAAGATCAACTACCAAAATCCATCACCTTCCTCCCGTGTTCTTCGCGTTTTTCATCCAGTTTATTATTAAAATTATAATATTTTCACTACACCATAGATGGGCTAATGACACACTTAACTTTGGTATTGCAAGAAAAATATTGCAAATGTTTGATCAACTGCAACACCTTTGAATAAATGTTACAAAAAATCTAAAATATCCTTTCCTTGCAACACTTTTTCATTGATGTTACTGTAGTTTACATAGCAACGTTTTATCAAAGTATTACAATAATATTATTAAAAAATTTACAATTGTCGTTTAAGTAAAAAAAAAGTGCTCAAGTAAATTATTTCCTACTTACAACCCAAATTATTTCCCTCTCACTCTATCTCACTTTGTCTCTCTCTTTCTCGCCCTCTCACTCTATCTCTCTTCAATCTCTCGAACTCTCAAAATAATTTATATATATATACAAAAATAACTACAATATATATATATATATATATATATATATATATATATATATTTAGAGCGGGAGAATGAATTTTAGAGGTGAACAATTTGGGCTTCAATTTGGATTGAAGAATTAGGGCTTCAATTTGGGTTTAAGAATCAATTACCTTGTTTTTACCTTTCACAGTAGGGTTATAATTTGAAGTAATGTGATCCATCTGATCTAGCTGTTGTGTTTGGAAATTTAAACCAATACAAGAATGAGCTACGATAGCCCAGCAATAACTCCAGTCATAATAGCAATTAAACTAATTTATGAAATTAAACTAATCTGTCAATCTTATACATGATCCTGCGTTAGGGTTCTGAAATTTTTCGTTATATTTACGTTTAATCCGCTGCGTTTTATGCCTCGAAACCCAACAATGGCATCAGAGCTACGTGTATAAGGGACTGATTTGGTTACGTGTTTTATGTATTTGATGCATACATGCCTGTTTTGGTGACTGCCATGCCATGCTACTGCTTTGTCATAATCTGTTATGCCACTGCCATGCTTCTGCTATGCTACTGCCATGCCTGTTATGAGACTGCCATGTCTGTTATGAGACTGCTATGCTTCTGCCATGACATGATATGTATGATTAAAAACTGTTATATGATGAGTATCTGGTTATTCGTATAATGAGTACATGGTTATGAGTATCTGGTTACTCGACCCCAGCTGGGGGCTGCCGCCCCCAGACCCCGCCTGGGGGCTGCCGCCCCCGAACCCCCGTAATATTTTATTTTATGTACTTGAGCATGGTGCTGGTTATGGCCCTTAGACCCCTAGATTAATGGTTTTGGTTTTGGTTTTATAAATACGACTTGCATGTCGTTTTCTTCATTCTTGTAATTGTTTAACCTCGAATGTAACTCGAGTTTTCTTATGTAAGTACATTAGTATAGGTTGTGTTGGTCCCTGATATTGTAGAAGGGGGGTTGAATACAATATCTGAAAATTAATCGCGGAATAATTGGATTAAAAATATTATTTTTAATTACTCGCGAAATATTAATTCTAATGAAATACTTTTCAAGTGAAAGATATTATTTTAACTTGATTAGTATTACACAATTAATATTTAGAAAAACTGTTATATAATTGATATAAAGTCTAGAACGAATTTGACATGAAGTGTTCGTGTTTAAACAATTATATTCAAACTCAGCACAGAAATCTGTGAATATTACAATGCAGATAAATTACTGAATTTGATCTGATTTTTCTAACTCTTCATAAGTTGAACCACTGAAAAATGAAGCATTCTTCTCATATTTATAGAGATTTGAAAAAGGCTGCTATGACCTTTTTCAATATGACTTAATTTCAAGAAAATAAGTCTGTATGACTTATTTAACACTTGTATGACTTAAGAAAACACTGGGCATGACTTATATAGCTCGGTATGACTTATTCTGAGCTCGGTATGACTTTCTGTAAGTCATATTCGAGTTTTCTTTAATTAAAATAAATCAGAATGACTTAATTTAAAAGAGAAAAGCTCGGTATGACTTATTGCCACTTGCTCCAGTATGACCTTTATCATTCAAATTTCGGTATGACTTATCCTTTTGATATATATATATAACTCGGTATGACTTATTAAATAAGTCATTCGGTATGACTTATTTAATAAGTCATACTAACTGTTTATATATATATATAAGTCATATTGGTCCAATTCTTTTATAGTAAATTAATTCTACTTAATTTAATTAGTTAATTTATAAATTAAATTAAATTCAACTTGAATTAATTTAATTAGATAAATTAAATAATTAATTAACATTTGATAGTAGAATTAAAACTACTATTTTTTACTTGCACAGCCATGCTGAAGGTCTTGAAATCTTCTTGTCTTCTTTGTGTCTTGATCTTGAAACCTCTTGAATTAAATGAAGAATAAATATTATTTTAGTTGACACACAAATGTACTGTCTGGTTCATTTGTGTCATACTAATAAATATTCTCCATTTATAAAACTTTAAATTAGAGGCCTTGCGTCATATTTTCTTCTTCACTGTCTTCATTCTTCTTCTGGAATCTTCAGTAGTAACCACTTGAAATCTTCTATATCTTCTGTTTACTATAGAACCACTACTACACATTTATTTTCACTGACGCTTGAACATAAAGATGAACTTCATCCAGTGTTGAGTAGCAATCCTACAAAATACTTCTGATACTTGGATCCTTTGTGATTAGTTGACTGTCTTTGTCTTGATTCCTGTTTAGTGTTTAGTATTTACTTCTCTTTATTAGTTAGAGTTGAGTTGCCATCTAATTATTACAAATAGGCCTAGTCATATGCCTTTCAATCTCCCCCTATTTGTTGTTAAACAATTAACACACAAATTCCTAGAGGATAACTCAACTAACAACTAAGAAAGTAGTACGACATTTAATGACTGTAAATAATAAACAAAAGTTCTGGATTTATATTTAACAATTTTCCAGATTCGTACATAAAAGATAAATACAAGATAGATGTTCCTCTAGCACTGAACAAATATTACAAAGTTTCTATCTTGTTCTATCTATGTCTTCAGTCTTCTGATGTATCAACTTCACCTTCTTCTAGGATTGAACCTTTATGAACAGGTGTCCTCGGTATTTGTTCAGATATTGATTGTTCTGTTGTAGTGGATTCTCCATACAACCTTCTTTGTTCAGCTCTTGCTAACTGCCACAGTACTTCCTGTTCAACAGGATCTACTATCTCTTCTTCTACATCAGATGGTTGTGTTGAATCTATCTTTGGTATTTTCCTGATGTATGAATGAATTCTTTTTGACAGACAGTAGTTTCTTATCTTCTCTGCAGCATCCATTTTAGCTTGGGATTTGAAACCTTTTGACCTTAGCATCCTTTCAACTTGAATCATGTACTTAACTGTGTAGCCCTTAAAAGATTCCTCATTTAACTGCATGATTTGATACAACTTGTTTGAGAAAAATCTTACCTCATGAGGATCAAATAAGATTTGAGGACTGACAGCTGTAGCAAAGACTCTAAGTCTATCCCTAAGAAGTTCATTTTCTTCTGAGCTCCTCTTTATTTTGTTCAAGAACGTCCATATTACTGATAAACTTCTTTGCCTGAAAAACTCTAAGGAAATTCTGAATGTTCCATTCCTGTGTGTGTAGACTAGTATCCGCCAGTCTTCAAGAATGTGATCCACTAGGATAGTGATGTAGTCCACTTCCTCTTTCAGAGCTTTCATGAAGTTGTCAATGTTGTCATTTGACTTTTCTAGACGCTCAATTATTGATTTCAGATGCTTGTCTTCAAATGGACCCTTTTGATGTTTGTCCATTATTTCTCTTGCAGTATCCCATTTCTTTCCAATCTTGAGCTGTACATCTCTCTTCTTTTCTCTGACTGCTATGGCCCAGAGATTTTGCTTTTCTTGGCTTTCTTCTTTTTCTGCCTTTGTTCTTTCTATGACTAGAGCTTTCAGTTTTTCAGTTTTTGCATGACTTGCCTTGATGTCTTCTTTTAGTTTCTTCATTGCCTCTTCATAGGCTGGATCAACTTCTTTTTCTTCTGGAAACAGAAAATCTTCATCAAATGCAATCTCTTCCTCAGCTCTGCAGTAGTCAGGAAAGTTTGATTCATCATGAGCACTGTCATCAAAGATTTTCTCTTGATCATAAAACTGTTTTTCTGGTTCTGGATCATACGATTGAAATTGATCTTCAGAATACAGTTTATCTTTCCCTTTGTCTTGAGTAGAAGCCCCTCCATCTTTAGCTACTTTCTCCTTTGATTTCTCCCCCTTAGTTGAGGGATCCTCTTGAGTTTTAGAGGCTTCAAAAGATGTCAACATTTTCTGCATAGTCAGATAGACTTGCTTCATTCCTTCATTCAAATGTGTCATTCCATCATCCAGTTTGCTGAATCTTTGTGTAGAGATCTTTTCATTTTCAATGATTGTTAATGTCAAGCTTTTCTCAACCTCATCAATCTTTTCATGTAATTTGCTGACTTCTTTCATGTCTTCAGCAATAAGATTCTGTACATTCTGGATGTCTTGAGTTTTTAGAAGAATGGAGGTTTTGACATCATCAACATCTTTTCGTACTATTGTCAGCTGCTGTGTTACAGAGGCAGATGTAGATTTTTCTTCTGCTTGTGCTTTTACTTTTACCAACTCAGCCTGAACAATTTGCATTTCTTTCTGGAGAGCTTCCATTTTAGATAATAGAACACTGTGTGTGTGTGCACTCAGCTCACTTGCACTCCTGTTTATCTCACTATCACTCTGTGCATGTGTTTCACTTTGTGTTTGCCTCACATCACTCGTGTTTAGCTCCTTTCCAGATCCTGAAGCTGTACCTGCATATATAACAATAGCTTTTGAAGAGTCAAATTGCTCTTCTGATGCCTGTGAAGGCGCGTCCTCAACAAGATTAACTTGAAGTGGCTCCGCTACTGACGTAGCTACTCCGTGAATGGAGTCCCATCTCCCTCTATGGAGTGGTTGCCTCTCAAATCCACCAGTGGATTCGAGACCTTTTAAAATCACTGGATGTAATATATCCAGGGGGGTCACCACCTTAGACAATGTAGTGTATGGTTCATTAGAGTCTGTTGTGCCCCTAAGTACCTCGGAGGGTATCTGATGCTGCACTGCATCGAAAATGTCATGGTCCACATCATAGGTGGCATCCGACCAGTTTTTATTAAAAACATTTTCTTTAACAAATGTGCCCTCATGTGTTTGTGTAACTGCAAGCGGAGGTTCTGCTAGTGTGAGAGCTAGCAGTGTGCTTTCCTCACTATCTGAAGCTGTAGCCGAACAGCGAATTAGATCACCTGGTTGAGCAAGTGTATCTAAAGAACCTTGGATGGCCATGTCAAAATCCATATCCCATTGAGAGGAAAAGGATGAGTCAGCAGTTGTCTCTGGTTGAAATTTAGATCTTTTAGATTGTGGAGACAAAGCTGCGGGTTCACTCACATCAGCACCAAGACCCCTAACTATTCTGACAGGTTTCTTCCTTTTTCTGACTTTTAGCAAAGAAGAGGATGAAGGAGAAACTGTTTGAGGCTCTAATTCAGCTGGGGGCGGAACCTGTGTGTTTTCAGGTTCGTAGCTGATATCCTGGAGTGTAATAACACCATCATAGTCCGCCACAGATAAATCTAATAGTGCAGTAGATATTTCTATAGGTATTGAACTAGAAGATTGTGAGTGAGATATTACCTGTTGATCTTGTGCCACTTGATCGACATGCTGAGCAGCTTCAAGTAGAAGGTGCACAGGATGTTCTATTTGCATAGGCACTTGTTCTTGCTCTTGTTCCTGCACAGGATTAGCAATATGATCTAATATCTCAGCCATGTAATCTGTCCTTACCACTTGCACATTTTGAAACTTGGGGTTGTTGTGGAGCCTTGCAAATAGGTGGTTCTGAGAAGTCGGAGATTCTTCTACAGGACCATTCTGAAATAAGGCTTTGTCTTCTTCCACCAACAAGTCATTCATAAACAGCATCAGGAACCTCGGATAGTAGACTTGTACATTCTGTTCCCTGCTTTCTGGTTTTCCCATCTTCCTTATAATTTCTTTCAGAAGCAACTTCCCAAAATTTATCCTCCTATTGTGAGCCACAGAATACCCAAAGATTTGCAGTAGTGAAGATATATTGTTGAAGTTGTTCTTTGTAGTGGGAGCAAACACTTTGGCTAACGTGTCAAAGAAATAGTCCCACTCACTTACCAACTTGGACTTTGTCAGTCTTACCAAATTGATCTCACCCTGATATCTAATAGAATAGAAAAATTCTAGAATTTCTGGTACAGTGGGTGGATCCATGAAATTGTCAGTTGGAAAGCCCAAAATCCTGTTCACGTCCTCTTCAGTCACCATATATTCATGATCTCCTATGCTGAAAGAGAATTGAACTCTGTCTGCAGTACTCCTATTCCTTGCAGTGGAATACAGGGCCCTTAGTGCTAACACTTGCAACGGGGCGTTCAGAGTAATTGCAGTTCTGACGAGTGAATGTTCATTCATAAAAATAATCCACGGTCGAAACCTCTCGACTGAACAATTCACCGGATTAAAATATCCAACAAAATTAGTTTTTACTAATTCGCAATAACCAGCCATATTCCTTTAAACTATTACAATTAAGAAAATTACAATGTGCGATTACAAATTAAAATTATCAATTACAACCAATAATTCGAAAATTACAACCAATAAAAATTGAAAATTACAACCAATAAAAATTGAAACCCTAATTTCTAATAATCCTTATATTGACTTAAACAACAAGTCACTACCCAAATAGTCCTTTAGATATAATTAACACTTGAATGCTTCAACAAAAAATGAACAGTCAGTCGAAATTAAACAAAAATCGTGCAAAGTTTCGTTTGTTTCAATCGATTTTATCAATCTAGCAAGCAAAGATGCTTGTAAATGGAAATTAGCAACTGAAATCAGTTGTTTTTGGACAGGAATCGATCAATTTTTTTTAAAAAAAATTTGCATGTTCGAGTTTGTATATATATATAGCAGCTTGTGAGTATAATAAAGACTGAGTATGACTTTGTTAAAAGGAAAATGAATATGTCCAGTATGACTTAGTTAAAACACATCACTTGAATATCTCGGTATGACTTATCATAAGTCATACCGAGTTTTATTTTCATAAAACTTAAGTGAATTAGTTCGGTATGACTTAATTCGTTTGACTCTCGGTATGACTTTTTAATTAGCATAAAAAGTCATGCCGAGTTTTAACAAATTAAGTCATGCCGACTTTTTTTGTTCTAAAATAAGTCATACTGTTATTATTATAAGGAAACTATTTTTAAGAAAAAAATGTTAATAATTTACATACTAATAAATTATTAAAGATATAAAATAAATATTTACATTATTAATTTATTTTAATTAATTTAAGAATTAGATTAACTCATGTTTGAATTAATTTAATAAACAAATTAATTGAATAATTAATAATATACTCATTTATTTTATTGTACATTAATAATTCGAAAAATAAACATTAATATATACATGCTTAAAATAAAAATGCTAAAAATTAGAAAAATATATACATTAATTTATATATTAATAAATGCTTAATTTTAAACAAAATTACTTATGCTCTAATTGAAATAATTATCTAGTAAGAATATTGATTTAATCTTGAGATAATTTTCCAAAAATTCATAAGTCCTAGGATTTTATTAATTCAAGTCTCATAAACTCTTTAAATATTAACATTTAATATTTTATGAGCTTAAATTAATTCCTAGCAACCAAACATTTAGCCATAGTTTAACATCCCTAATTCACTAACCAGCTTTGAGAAAGTGGATTCATCAAGTGGTTTTGTGAAGATGTCGGCTAACTGATCTTCTGTGGGTACAAAATGTAGCACCACAGTTTCGTTCATGACATGCTCTCTGATAAAGTGATACCTTATGTCAATGTGCTTGGTTCGCGAATGTTGTACAGGATTGTTGGAAATAGCTATGGCACTTGTGTTGTCGCAGTAAATTGGAATTTTGTTCAACGCAAGTCCGTAGTCATTTAGCTGATTCCTGATCCACAAGATCTGTGCACAACAGCTACCTGCCGCAATGTATTCTGCTTCGGCTGTCGAGGTAGAAACTGAATGTTGTTTCTTGCTGTACCAGGAGATCAACCTTCGTCCTAGAAACTGACAGCTTCTAGAAGTACTTTTCCTGTCCATCCTGCACCCTGCATAATCTGAATCTGTATAGCCTATTAGGTCAAAACCTGTATCCTTAGGGTACCAAATTCCAAGATCTGGTGTACCCTTTAGATATCTAAAAATCCGTTTAACAGCTATTAGATGAGATTCTCTTGGGTCAGATTGAAACCTTGCACATAAGCAAGTTGCGAACATTATGTCGGGTCTACTTGCAGTTAGATATAATAATGAGCCTATCATACCTCTGTAGCTTGTGATGTCAACTTTCTTACCAGTTTCATCTTTGTCAAGCTTCGTGGCTGTTGGCATTGGGGTTTTTGCCGGTGAAGAATCTTCTAGACTGTATTTTCTGAGAAGATCTCTTACGTACTTTGATTGGCAAATAAAAATCCCATCTTCCTTTTGCTTTACTTGCAATCCAAGGAAGAATGACAGCTCACCCATCATGCTCATCTCATATCTGCTCTGCATTAACTTAGCAAATCTCTTGCACAAGTTTTCGTTAGTAGAACCAAATATAATATCGTCAACATAAACTTGGACAAATATCATATCTTTATTATGTAATTTGTAAAAGAGAGTTTTATCTATGACACCTCTAGTGAAACCATTTTCAAGTAAAAACTCAGAGAGAGTGTCATACCATGTCCTCGGTGCTTGCTTGAGTCCATAGAGAGCTTTGAAAAGAAAGTACACAAAATCAGCAAACTCTGGATTTTCAAAGGCAGGGGGCTGTTCCACATATACTTCCTCTTCTAGCTTTCCGTTCAGAAATGCACTCTTCATATCCATTTGATAGACTTTAAAATTGGAATGTGCTGCGAATGCCAGAAATATCCTGATGGCTTCAAGTCTTGCAACTGGTGCGTAGGTCTCGTCATAATCAATTCCCTCTTCCTGGGAGTAACCCTTTGCAACCAGTCTGGCCTTGTTCCTTGTAACAATGCCATCACCGTTTAATTTGTTCCTGTATACCCATTTCGTGCCAATAACAGATCTATCTTTAGGCCTGGGTACCAGTGTCCAGACTTCTTGTCTTTCGAACTGATTGAGCTCTTCTTGCATGGCAAGAACCCAATCTGGATCAATTAGTGCATCTTCAATCTTCTTTGGTTCTTCTTGAGATAGAAAAACTGAGAATAAACATTCATTTGAAGTTGCACTTCTGGTTCTTACTCCAACATCTGGATCACCTATGATCAATTCAAAAGGATGATCTCTGCTCCATATCCTTTCCCTAGGTAGGTTTGATCTTGATGATTCGCCTCGAAATTCATTGTGATGTTGTGTTGTGCCAGTTGATCTTTCATCTCCCCCTGAGTTGCTGCCAGGATGACTTGTTGATCCACCACTGGTATTAGTAGAATCTCCAGTGTTGCCATTGTTTCCACCACTATTACCTGGATCATTACCATCATTGTTGTCATCATTTCTTGCTGCAACCTCAGGTTCTTCTTCGTCATCAGAATGTGAGTCTGGATAATTATCAAATTTTAATGACTCAGAAGAATCTTCAGTTTGGATACTTGGGAGTTTAGTGTCATCAAAAGTTACATTGACACTTTCCTTCACTTGGTGCTGATCAATTATGTAAACCCTATATGCTCTTCTCGAGTATCCGACAAAAATAGCTTCATGTGCCTTGGCCTCAAATTTGCCAATGCGTTCATCTACATCTTTTAGCACGAAGCATTTGGCTCCAAATACATGAAAGTACTTGAGAGTAGGTTTCTTGCCAGCCATTAATTCATAGGGAGTTTTCATATGATCTTTGTTGATCAGAGTTCGATTCTGAGTATAACAAGCTGTATTAACTGCTTCAGCCCAGAAGTAGATAGGTAACCTTGATTCACTTAGCATAGTCCTTGCAGCTTCAATCAGGGTTCGATTTTTCCTTTCTACAACTCCATTTTGTTGTGGAGTTCTTGGTGCTGAGTACTGCCTTGTTATCCCCTTGTCTGAGCAGAAGTTATTCAGAACTTCATTTTTGAATTCTGTTCCATTATCTGATCTGATTGCTCGGACAGGTAACTTTGAATCTAACTCAATCAGCTTTATATGATCAATCACCAAATGTGGAGTTTCATCTTTAGAATTCAAGAATAAAACCCATGTATACTTTGTGAAGTCATCCACAATCACTAAGGCGTATTTCTTTCTTGACATAGACAGAATATTTACTGGACCAAATAAATCCATGTGTAGGAGTTGAAGTGGTTCAGTGATGTTTGTAGTGTCTGTGCCTCTGTGAGTTGCTTTCCTTGACTTCCCTTTTTGACATGCCTCACACAATCCTTCTTGTGTAAATTCCATCGGAGGCAGTCCTCTCACCAAATCCCTCTTGACTAGAGAGTTCATTGTTTTGAAATTCAGGTGTGAGAGCTTCTTGTGCCATAGCCAACCTTCCTCTGTTAAAGCTTTTGAATAAAAACAGTTTGCTTCAGCTCCAGTTCCCGAGTTGAGATCAGCTACGTACAAGTTTCCTTTCCTTACTCCACGCAAGGCTAGTCTGTCTTCTTTAGAATGAGCTATTAAGCACTTCTCCTTGATAAAGTTTACTTTGTAACCTCTATCACAAAATTGACTGACGCTGAGAAGATTGTGCTTAAGTCCTTCCACCAAAGAGACATTTTCAATGATAACATTTCCTGTATTTAACTTGCCATATCCCGTAGTCATTCCTTTGCTGTTATCTCCAAAGGTGACGATTGGGCCAGCTCTCTCAACCACGTCTGATAGCAGGGCTCTATCTCCGGTCATATGCCTTGACGATCCGCTGTCCAGGATCCATATAACTCGGTTTACCTGTTTAACTCCCTGCAATTATCAAACGGATTAATTCGTCTTCGGAGCCCAAAATTGATTGGGCCCGGCATACTTAAAGAATTGACCTTTGTCTGCTTTGACAACAGATCCTTTTCGAACAACATCATTTTCTTCCTTGACTGTTCCTACCTTCCTATAAACAGTCTTAACAATTTTCTGTTTAGACTTAGGAATATATGATTCCTTCTTCTCAGGTGAAGGAGTCGCAGTCTTGGATTTAGCAAATTTACTATTGATGTGCTGTCTAGGTGTCATGTTATCTTTCTTAGCTATCATGCGTTTAAAGTAAGCAGTCATAGCATTAAAGGCACATAACATGCAATTCATTATACCACAAGGTTTATGGAAAGCATCAATAGTAGGCATGTTATTCAATACAGTAGGAGGCTTAACAGATTCTACTTCAATTTTCTCAGCAGATTTGAAGTTTTCAGTAGAATGAAATTTATTGTTACTGTTCCTACTGTTCACAAATATGTTGGGTCTGTTCATTTTACTCTTTAAGTCTTTTGCACCTACACCAGGTCTGGGGGAATCAGAAGTTCCCACATCTTTCACTGGTGTTTCTAGTGCACATTTTTCTTTCTGGACATTAACTCCTTTTATGTCCTTAACCTGTTCTCCTCTCTTCTTCTCTTCCTCAAGATCTTCCAGCTGCATTTCATATGCAATTACTACAGAGGTCTCAAGGATGGGTTCAGCTATCGGTGTTATGAAGAGAGGTTTCGGTGTGTCTTTAACAACATGTGGGATACCCCTTTCTTCAGCACTTTTTCTAAAGGGGGTTATGTTGCTTGGTTTTCCTACAGATTTGTTATACTCGAAGCCTATTCCAACTTTACGATTTATTTCTTGTTGGTCAACTAGGTTCTTAACAATATATGAGGAATTCTTATATGCAAGACACTTCTTCTTTTCTTCTTCAATTTGGTTTCTGAGATTAGTTTCTACAACAACATGACAACTGACTTTACTGACTTGAACAGCTAAGTCTTCAGTCAGCTTGACAGCCAACTTGTCATGATTTCTTTTTAACTGTTTAAGAACTTCAGTCTCATCAATTAACTCTTTGACTTTGAGTCTGAGTTTCTTAACTTTATCTCTTTCACCATCTAGTTCTTTACCTAGCAAAGCAAACATCTTAGGACACGAAGGATTTACCTCTATTCCTCTGTCACTGGTGGGAGACAGTGATCCCTCTGATGAAGCCATAAGAGCAAGATTTCCCAGCTCTTCCTCATCATCGTTATCTGAGTCATCCCAGCTTTTGCCTGCTGCTAGATAGGACTTTCCTTGATGCTTTTTCACTAGCGCATCATACTTCTCCTTCAGCTCTTCGTAAGACTCTCTCTTTTTCCCTTGCTTAGGCTTCTTGCACTCAGTTGCAAAGTGCCCTAGCTCATTACAGTTGAAGCAACGAAACTTGCTTCTATCAACTAAGCCGGTCTTGTAGCCGCTTTTTGATACTGCTGTCGAAGAACCTCCTCTTTGGAATCTTCCAAAATTAGGCTTACTTCTGAATAAGGAGTTTCTTCGGAATCTCATGTTGCCAAACTTCCTGGCAACCATAGCTAGAGATTCATCTTCTAGCTGATCTAGTTCTTCCAGTGAGTAGAAATCACCATCTTCTTGTTTGTTAGCAGTATGTCCAAGTTCTGGAACCACATACTCTGTTGAACTGTTAGAAGGTGCAACAGCCTTCACTTCCTCTTTCTCTGGTGCTTCTACCATTAATGCCTTGGAGGAACTCAGTACCTTACCTCTTCCATACATCTCTCTGGTTTGGATCTGTTCTAGCTCATAAGTTTTTAAAACTCCGTAGAGTCTTTCTAGGGTTACCTCTTTCATGTCCCTAGATTCCCGGATGGCTGCAATCCTGTGCTCCAAATGCTCTGGTAAGGTCAACAAAAACTTCATGTTCACCTCTTGGTTCTGATAAAACTTTCCATTCATGTTTAGCTCGTTTATCAATTTGTTTAGTCTCTGAAACACCTCAGAGATACCCTCACCAGGGTTGGATCTAAACTGTTCATATTGGGTGGTCAGGATCTCCAGTCTATTCTCCTTAACTTCTTCAGTTCCCTCATTGATAATTTCAATTGTTTCCCAGATTTGTTTTGCATTCTTGCAATTGACTACTTGGTTGTACATGATGTAGTCTAGGGATTCAATTAATATGAGCTTCAGGTTATTATCAAGGGATACAGCTTCTGTTTCCTCATCTGTATAGTCTGCCGGACTTTTCGGAAACTGTCTGTGGGGAATTACGACCCCATCTACTGTATGTTCGAGAACAACTGATATAGGGAGCTCAACACCTTTAGCCATAATTAATGCGTACTTGGGATTCCCCATCTAGTTACTGTCTGGGTACTCATCTTTAATAAGATTAAAAATTAAGTGTTTCAAAAAATATTTTAATTTTTGACTTAAAACAATTTTTGATCAAAAATAATTTTTAGAAAAAAAATTATTTCGAATAAAAAATTATTTCGAATTTAAAATAATTTTTTGAGATCTGAATGAGTTGAGGAATTTTTGGTTTGGATCTGATATTAACTATATCAACCAGCTTTGATACCAATTGTTGGTCCCTGATATTGTAGAAGGGGGGTTGAATACAATATCTGAAAATTAATCGCGGAATAATTGGATTAAAAATATTATTTTTAATTACTCGCGAAATATTAATTCTAATGAAATACTTTTCAAGTGAAAGATATTATTTTAACTTGATTAGTATTACACAATTAATATTTAGAAAAACTGTTATATAATTGATATAAAGTCTAGAACGAATTTGACATGAAGTGTTCGTGTTTAAACAATTATATTCAAACTCAGCACAGAAATCTGTGAATATTACAATGTAGATAAATTACTGAATTTGATCTGATTTTTCTAACTCTTCATAAGTTGAACCACTGAAAAATGAAGCATTCTTCTCATATTTATAGAGATTTGAAAAAGGCTGCTATGACCTTTTTCAATATGACTTAATTTTAAGAAAATAAGTCTGTATGACTTATTTAACACTTGTATGACTTAAGAAAACACTGGGCATGACTTATATAGCTCGGTATGACTTATTCTGAGCTCGGTATGACTTATTCTGAGCTAGGTATGACTTTCTGTAAGTCATATTCGAGTTTTCTTTAATTAAAATAAATCAGAATGACTTAATTTAAAAGAGAAAAGCTCGGTATGACTTATTGCCACTTGCTCCAGTATGACCTTTATCATTCAAATTTCGGTATGACTTATCCTTTTGATATATATATATAACTCGGTATGACTTATTAAATAAGTCATTCGGTATGACTTATTTAATAAGTCATACTAACTGTTTATATATATATATAAGTCATATTGGTCCAATTCTTTTATAGTAAATTAATTCTACTTAATTTAATTAGTTAATTTATAAATTAAATTCAATTCAACTTGAATTAATTTAATTAGATAAATTAAATAATTAATTAACATTTGATAGTAGAATTAAAACTACTATTTTTTACTTGCATAGCCATGCTGAAGGTCTTGAAATCTTCCTGTCTTCTTTGTGTCTTGATCTTGAAACCTCTTGAATTAAATGAAGAATAAATATTATTTTAGTTGACACACAAATGTACTGTCTGGTTCATTTGTGTCATACTAATAAATATTCTCCATTTATAAAACTTTAAATTAGAGGCCTTGCGTCATATTTTCTTCTTCACTGTCTTCATTCTTCTTCTGGAATCTTCAGTAGTAACCACTTGAAATCTTCTATATCTTCTGTTTACTATAGAACCACTACTACACATTTATTTTCACTGACGCTTGAACATAAAGATGAACTTCATCCAGTGTTGAGTAGCAATCCTACAAAATACTTCTGATACTTGGATCCTTTGTGATTAATTGACTGTCTTTGTCTTGATTCCTGTTTGGTGTTTAGTATTTACTTCTCTTTATTAGTTAGAGTTGAGTTGCCATCTAATTATTACAAATAGGCCTAGTCATATGCCTTTCAGGTTGTATTCAATTATTCCATGTAATGTACTTGAAGATTGAAGGATGATCCAAGAAGAGGAGTGTTAGGTCCAAATGTGTTGTAGAGGGGGGGTGAATACAACATTTCAAATTTAAGAAGCAATAAATGCAATGTAATAAATGAACATACTGTTTCAAGGAATATATGTTTTATATATATCTTGAAAAGGTTGCTACAACATTCATTACAAAGTACATCAGAAGTAAAGAGGGTAGTAAATGATACTAAGCTCGGTGAATATACTCTCTCTCTTTTACAAGTGTTTTTCTCGAAAATATTGCTCTCAGAAAATAATACACAAGTACTTCTATTTATACTACTTGTAATCTATGTCCTGTAGTCTTCAAAGACTAAGATGTACGTGGCCCAATGATGTCCACATAAATCTTATCTTATCTTGAAAGCTTGGAAATCTGCCAATTAGATGATGCCATGTGTCATGTTGAAACTGCCCTCCATGTAGAATATCTACTTGAGAATTTCTACTTGGCCATCTCGAACATCTAAGTAGAATTTCTACATAGGAATGTTCTACTTGGCTATCTCGAACATCTAAGTAGAATTTCTACATAGGAATGTTCTACTTGGCTATCTCGAACATCTAAGTAGAATTTCTACATAGGAATGTTCTACTTGACTATCTCGAACATCTAAGTAGAATTTCTACATAGGAATGTTCTACTTGGCTATCTAGAACATTTTGTACTTAGAGAAATTCTGGGCTTCAACTTGAAACTTCAATGCAACATCTTGAACTTGTGATTTCTTTATGTCTTCCATATTCTTCAACAAGCTCTCGAACCTGGATCTCTATTACTGACATAAACTTGCTATCAATGTCCTGACACTTGATGCAATGGTCTGATTCATAAGTGACTAGTCTTGATAGTGTTTCTGCTTCTTGAATAGATTACCATATTCAATTAGTAATGTGGCTTTCCAAATATTGCTTTCCTTCTTGTTCACTTGAAATCAATTAGTCTTATTGATACTGATTGTTATGATCTTGTATCTTTAGGTTACAAATCACTGAGGCATGAACAACTCTGACTTGAACTTCTTTCAATGATTTCTTCTTTATTTGATCATAGTTAACATGTTGAATTGTATCAATTACACTGTCTTCATTTAGCATTGATTTCTTTGTGGCTTCAAGTTCTTGATTGTCTTCTGGTTAAGTATCTTTTCTTTTAGTTGAGTTACATAAGTTATAGTGTTACAAGTTTAGACACTCTGCCTTTCAATCTCCCCCTATTTGATAGTCTAACAATGACATTCAAATTAACAAGGGATAACTCAACTAAACAATGAGACGAGAAAAAGATAAATAACATTACTGTCTTGTTTAAATTACAACTGAAATAAACTTGGAAAACAATTCAAAGAACTAGAATAAATAAAACTTAAGCTAGACAAAGAATTCGAACTTCGAATTAAAGACCATTTGAGTGATTCCTATCACCTGGATTATTTCATACCTTTCAGTCAAACTTATATCACCTTATTGGATCCACTCTGATTCACGGTTACAGTATGGTAAGTTAGCCTATCCGCATACCGTGATCAGGTGAATTTTCCTCAAGTGAGTTAAAGCAACCAAAAGATATGAAGTTTTTCCAACTTCAAGTTCACACCACTCTGACCTTTAGTTCTAATTCTGTCTCCTTTTCCTAGCTTCTTCAGCTTGGCGCTTCTCTTCTTTCTGCTTTTTGCGCCTTTGCTTCTGCTGTTGATCTCTCTTGTAGACTGGATCATGAAGCTGCTTCCACCTTGCATTCAATAGACTTAGTGCTTCCATTTCTAAAGGATTCCTGGGCTCTGGATAAGGATGCCTGAAAAGCCTTCTGAGTTTGTCCACCTCCTGAGTAGTTCTGATCTTTGGAATGTCCTCAAAATTCTTCATTATGAGCTGTGATTTCCAATGCGATTTATCAGCCTTGAACTGACAATAGATCATTTTGGGGTAGCCCTTGACACGGTTAGTATTGTGGACACTAGCCGCATCTCTCTCCATTCGCTTCTTTTCCCCCACTACTTCAGCCAAGTACTTCAGAAGTCTCTGCTTCTCATCCACATTCTCATTCTCCACTTCGCCCCATTTGAATATTTCTAAAACTTTCTCCAAAAATGCAGCATCTTGAGTCTGCAGCAGCCATTTTCTACTCATATGCAATAAAGTTTGATTCTGGTCTGCATCTATGAATGCTAAAGCATCAGCTGTGTCATCGTTAAATGAGTGTATCCAGTATACAGTATCTCTCCCTGGAACACCAATTGCCTCCCTTATTTCTCCTTGTTCCAGTGATCCAGAAGGAAGAATCAGAGCTTCATCTACATTTTTAACAGCTTGTAGAATATTCCATCTTCTTTCAATTAGCTCCGGTTCAACCTTAACGTTGTCTAGAGGGTTTGGAGCAATAATGTCACACTTCCAAATTTCATTGCTCATTTTGAATATGATCCTCTCAATAAACTCTACTGACTTCTCCTTAATGTCAGAGGTGAATCCCTTACTCATCATTTGCCTACAGACAGCTTTTAGGGATTCTACCGGTAGAGCCATTAGATCATTTTCTTCTAAACTAACCCTCTTCATCTTTCCATCAACTACCATCCGGACAACATCAGGATTTGCTGAGAATTCTGGTCCCTTGTCCTCTGCTAGCTGCATTAACTGATCTCTATACAGAATGCTAAGCTCCTCAGCTTGAGAATATTGAATTTTTGTTGCTAGCAAGAACAACTCTGACGCAGATCTTCTCGAGATGAATTGATCATCCACATACAAGAAAGATGTCGGGACTCCTTCGACTAAAGACAAGATGACCTGCCATTCCTTAACCATTGCATTATATCCAACTCTGACTTTTGAGATCAACCTTTTCAAAGCATTTATGTAGTCAACAATCAGTGGATTCTGCAAGTTCAAGTTGTAGAACAAGTCTTCCGCCTCTTTGTTATGAGTTCCTTTTGTACAAACTCCCGATAGAATCTTCCTTGCATCATCCCATTTCTGTCCTATCCTTTTCTTGTCCAGATCTACTTGAGGATCAGCTAACCTTGCAAGCTCATGATCATACTGTTTTTCCTTAAGCTCCGCTTTCTTTTCAAGAAAAACAGCCTCATCCTGCATCATCTTCATTTTATAGAATTGAGCTTGTTCCAAGGCCAGCTGTTGGGCTTCTAGAGTTTCCTTATCAACAGGTATTTCTTCAGGCTGTCCGGAAGACATTCCAGCACCTCCACCTTGTTCCTTCAAAGATCTTCTAATAGCATGTGCTAACGGAACATCCTCCATATCAGAATCTGAATCAAGTACTGCATGTGCCTCTTCCTGATGACGACTCAAGTCAATGAATGGCTCTTCTTGTTCAGCCACCACTGCCTTACCCTTCCTCTTTCTTTGAGCCTCCTCATCAATTACTGGCTCATTTTCTTTGACAAGATCAGTCTGTTCTCCAATTTCTTCAATAATTAGCGACTGCTGTCTCGTCTCTTTTCCACTCTCCCCCTTAGGTGAGTTATCCTGACCATCACCCTTCTCTCCAGATCCACCAGTAGCATAGGAACCACCAAAACCAGATCCCGAGGGTCTAGCTCCACTAGCACCGCCAGCACCACCAGCACCACCAACATCATCAGTATCTGGGGGAGCCTGAGTAGTTTGATCGTCAAAGCACTCTGGGGGAACAAAGCTCCTAACTGCATACAACATTCTGCTTATCTCCGTTGCCATTGTATGCATTATGCTTTCCACTGCTCCCATCCTATCATAAAGAGTGCTGCCCAAGACACCACCAGCATGGCCCAAGTCATTTACCTTGTTTGCCAAATCATCGAATGCTGTTGCTTGACTTGCCATTCGTGCTGCGTAGTCATCTAGAGCGCGCTTGTTGTCACCAACATTGATCCCTAACTGCTCCATGGACTGTCCAAACTGCTTGATTACATTTTCCATTGTTGTCATACGAGTGTGAAGATTGACAAGATTAAGGGACGGTGTTTGGCTTGGGTGTCCTCGCTCTAAAAATCGTTCTGTTACTATTTGTCGCTCGGTTTCGGGCCTTGAAAATGAAGGTCCCTCACTCCCTAAACGCTCACACACACTCCCTGTCTCACGCTCGTGTATGTCTTCAATAAGATTCCTGAAAGTGAAAGCAGTACCTGTAGAAACTGGATAAGTAAAGTGAGTAGCAGTTATGGGATCTGTTTCTGTCATAGCCTGAGGTGGAATCTCAGGGTGAGAGGCTGCAGAGTGTTCTAGTACAACATCAGAACCGATCCTCTCTGCAGCATCAGTATGTACCGGTGAAGGTACTTCTGAAGCAATGAAAGCTTCTGGCCTTTCTGAAGCAACAGGCTCTTCAGAAGGCTCCAGATCCTCACCAAGATTCTTAGGTGTAGAATGTGCAAAGGTAGAACCACTCTCGTGAGGTGGAGTGGGTGTGAATGACATTCTAGGTTTGGACTGGGCTGAAGAAGTTGCAGCATGTGAAAATTTGGCTTTCTTTCGAATAACTGGCTGCACGTCGGGGTCACTCTCCGAGCTCTCACCTAAATCTACAGATGCCAGCCTTTTAACTCCCGTCAGCAAGGGTGAAATAGAAGAATCAAGAGTTTCAGACTCAGAGTCAGAAATATAGCTCGCACCCTAGGATAGATCCTGCGGGCTAGCAGAATCTTGGGCAATGGAATCAGATTTAGATGAAGAAGTAGCAGTAGTGTGAACAGAGAGTTGCTCTTGTTCATAGAAATTACCTCCTTCATTACCTTGTTCAGCAAAGGGATCAGGATCAGCATGAGGAGTAGTTTGTCTTTCCCTTTGACCGGCAGAGGTTTGACCGTGAGAGTGACCATCATCATCTTCATCACTTTGAGGCTCTTCAGGAATCCCTTGAAATGCGTCAGCATGTGCAGATGGATTCTGAGCATGTGAAGATACGTGCGAGGTTCCCGCCATAGTAGTAATACCTGCATCATACTGAAGCCACACTTGAATATTAGCAGGAATAATCAGTGCTTTAGTGTGATGTTTATCCTGGTTAGCAATTGTTGTGAGTGACTTGGTGCCCATGCCAAGTGATGCAGATGTTTTACTCGATGCAAATGCCTGTCTTACAGCGAAAGCATTAGTCGGTACTAAATGATTAATGAGCATTTGTAAGAAACGAGGATACCAGCATACAACATTAGTAGTTGCAAGGTTTCTGTTTTCAGATGATCCCATTGTAGCCACTATTTCGGAAAGAACGATTCTTCCATAATTAATGTCCAGTTCACGGGCTAGGGAAACGGCAAAGATCTGTATGGGAATTGGAATCTGATGATAATCTTTTTTGCGCGGCCGAAAACATCTCGTGATGGCCTCGAAAAAGTAATTCCATTCCACCTGGAAGTATTGTTTCTGGATGGCGCCAGCTAAGATCCGTCCAGAAGGGGGATAGCATCCAATCTCCTCAAAGAATTTGAGACGATCTGCCGTTGAAGGTTCAGGGTCATAAACATCTTTAACTGGAAATCCCAGAACCCTGTTGAACACTTCCTCCGTTACTTCATATTCCTGACCCGCCAAGGTAAACATGAAACCATAGGGGGTATTTTTGCTCCCAAAAGTAACCGCACTAGTCCATAATTGCTGTAAAGCATCATGGACTAGTGTTGGTTTAGCAGTAAAAGCAACACTAGCCTTGGAGTACAAATTAAGAAATCGTATCCAAAACTTGAAGCGCGGGAGATGATCACCAATTTCCGTACTAATGTTATAAAAATTATTTTTCGCAAGAATAAATTGGTGAGCCATTTGTAAAATAATTTTCCTTGAGTTAATGTGATATTTTGAAAAGAAACAATTAACGTAAATACGTAAGGAAAAAAATGTAATCTAATTAATTCCTTTTAGAGAATCGAGAAGATGAACAGCCGATCTGAACTAAACTACGGAATTAATTATAATCAAAATCAAAACAACCAAAATCCAGTCCAGTAAATAATGCAACCCCAAATCAGTGATATAAAAACTAAACTGTGTTTGTAAATAACCGTGATAGTTGTGTGTATATTTGTGTATATGACAAACTGAACAGATGAACAGACGGGTCCAAATACACAATAACAGGGCAAACAGAGAATAGTAAATATAAAACGGGCAGCAGTTCGAGATATGTAAGAGTTTTAACACAACTCGAATGAACAGAGCAATGACTGTTTGAAATCGCAGGGAGGGAGGGCGGGGGCTGTAAAAATTTAGGGTTAAAACAATTAGGTAAAAGTGAAAAGAAAGACGGGTTAATGTTGTATATATAGGCATATATGTGCAAAGACGAGAATATCCCTGTAAAAAAGGAAAAAAAAACGTTAAGTACATACAGGGGAACATCAAGTCGAACACTATCTCGAACATCTAAGTCGAAATTCGAGATGAGTTTCGAGATAGGAGCTATCTCGAACATCAAGTCGAATATTCGAGATAAAGTTCGAGATGACACTAACTCGAACAAATAATCACTTGATCAATTAATACAGCTGAATAAACCCACCAGGGAATCCTATCTCGAATATTAAGACAAAATTCCAAAGAAAAGGAGTAAAATTTCAAGTACAAACCTGGGAATACTATTTCGAACATCAAGTCGAATATTCGAGATAATGTTCGAGATGGGACTCAAGTCGAACATCAAGTCGAATATTCGAGATAATGTTCGAGATGGGACTCAAGTCTAACATCAAGTCGAATATTCGAGATAATGTTCGAGATGGGACTCAAGTCGAACATCAAGTCGAATATTCGAGATAATGTTCGAGATGGGACTCAAGTCGAACATCAAGTCGAATATTCGAGATAATGTTCGAGATGGGACTCAAGTCGAACATCAAGTCGAATATTCGAGATAATGTTCAAGATAGAGATTAACTCGAACAATTTCCCAGACTTGGAAAAAAAATTTTCTCGAATATTCTTCCCAGACTCAGAATTTTCAAAATTTTTAATTTTGAAGATAGTCATAATAATTTGGCAATTTTTTGCAATAAAAACAACAATTAAAATTTTGCCAAATTAAGATAAACATCAATTCAAGGATTTTTATCAAAGCAAATAATAAAAACATTCCTTGACAATTCTAAGGCCTCTTAAATTAAACAACATTACATGAAAAACACAAGTAAATTCATCTAAAAATCATAAAAATTTTAGAATAATATGAATTTAACTCCCCCTATGATCATGCAATCATACCAGCATAAATTCAAAGATTTAACTAATAATTTCACATAAAACACAATGAATTCATGTAAAATAACACAACATGCATCCTAAAATACTCATTACTTAATCATTTTAAAGTCTAAGTCCATAATGATTAATTAGCATGCAGAAGTGATATTTTGAGCAATTGTAGAGATTATTTACATATGTTTGCAACTTTGTATCAATAAAATAGGCAAATGACAAGACTAAAAACATATGTTCATGATTAAAAACTGAAATTTTGCAGATAGCAGAAATCACTAACTTGTGTTAAGCATTCCCAATTCACTAACCAACCTATTGAATGTTACTTCATCAAGAGGTTTAGTGAATATATCTGCAATTTGTTGCATTGTGGGCACAAAATGTAGCTCCACAGTCCCCTCCTCGACATGTTCTCTAATGAAATGATACCTGATATCTATATGCTTGGTTCTTGAGTGGTCTACAGGATTGTTGGTCATGGCAATGGCACTTGTGTTGTCACACATGATTGGAATCTTTTTGTGCTCCATGCCATAATCTTTCAATTGGTTCCTCATCCACAGTATTTGAGCTACACAGCTTCCAGCAGCAATATACTCAGCTTCAGCAGTAGAAGTAGATACTGTGTGTTGCTTTTTGCTTTGCCAGGACACCAATCTTCTGCCAAGAAATTGACATGCACCAGATGTGCTTTTTCTATCAATCCTGCAACCTGCATAGTCTGAATCCGAATAGCCAATTAGATTAAAACCTGTATCTCTTGGGTACCAAATCCCTAGATTTGATGTTCCCTTGAGATACCTAAAGATTCGTTTGACGGCTATGAGATGTGATTCTCTAGGATCCACTTGGAACCTTGCACACAAACAAGTTGCGAACATAATATCGGGTCTACTTGCAGTTAAATAGAGGAGTGAGCCAATCATACCTCGATAGCTTGTGATGTCAACTGGTTTACCTGATTTGTCTTCATCAAGCTTCGTGGCTGTTGCCATGGGAGTCTTAGCTGTTGATGCATCTTCTAGATTATACTTCTTGAGTAAATCTTTGATGTACTTGGACTGACAGATAAAGATTCCATCTTTTCTTTGACTGATCTGTACTCCAAGGAAGAAGGACAGCTCTCTCATCATGCTCATCTCATACTTATCCTGCATTAACTTGGCAAATTTCTCGCACAAGCGCTCATTAGATGACCCAAAAATAATATCGTCCACATAGACTTGAACAAGTATTAAATCACTTTTTACATTTTTATAGAACAATGTTTTATCAATTACTCCCCTAGTAAAACCACTTGCAATTAAGAACAAGGATAGGGTTTCATACCATCGTCTTGGGGATTGTTTGAGGCCATAGACAGCTTTGAAGAGAAGATACACAAAATCTACAAGTTCTGGATCAACAAAGCCAGGTGGCTGTTCCAGATATACTTCTTCTTCTAGCTCTCCATTCAGGAAGGCACTTTTCACATCCATCTGAAAAACCTTGAAGTTCTTGTGTGCTGCAAAGGCCAAGAACATCCTGACTGCCTCAAGTCTTGCAACTGGAGCGTAGGTCTCATCATAATCAATACCTTCTTTTTGAGAATAACCCTTCGCTATCAAATGAGCCTTGTTTCGTGTTACAAGTCCGTCTTCATCCAGTTTATTTCTGAATACCCACTTAGTTCCAATTACTAATCTGTTCTTCGGTCGGGGTACCAGCTTCCAAACTTTCTGCCTTTCAAACTGATTGAGCTCCTCTTGCATTGCAATCACCCAATCAGTATCAACAAGAGCTTCTTCTATTTCTTTAGGTTCAAGCTTGGATAAAAACCCAGTATATAAGCAAATATTAGCCATGTCAGCTCTTGCAGTTCTTCTAGTAGTCACACCAGCATCTGGATCACCAATTATTAATTCAACTGGATGGTCTCTACTCCATACTCGTTCTCTTGGAAATTGTCTTGATGATTCAGCTTGACTTTCTGAGTTGTTGTGTTGACTACTTGTGGTATTTCCACTAACTCCCCCTGAGTTAGTGCCAGCTCCTACAGAACTAGTGTCATCTCGTCTTGAGCCTTGAACGCTTGTCCTTGAGCTGCTATTTACTCCCCCTGAGTTGTTGCAGGATCGTGCGGAAGAAGTTTCTTCTGATCTTGTAGGATTCGATTGTTCATTAAGCTCAGATGTTTCTTCACGAACACTTGGAACATTTGAAATGATAACCAACTCAGGTTCATCTTCAGGTTCATCTAAGTCCAGATTCTGAAATTTAAGGGACTCTGGTTCACTAGAATCTTTAGATATTGATGGGAGTTTGGTATCGTCGAATCTGACGTTGTAGCTTTCAGTCACTTTTCGATCATTCACTAAGAATACCCGATAAGCTGCCACCACATCTGTAGAATAACCAACAAAGATTCCTTCACGAGCTTTTGCTGCAAATTTTCCTAGATTTTCATTATCTATAAGCACATAGCATTTAGCTCCAAAGACATGAAAGTATTTGATTGTAGGTCTTCTGTTATTCATTAGTTCACATGGTGTCTTTTCTTTATCTTTTATGATCAGGGTTCTATTCTGAGTGTAACACACTGTACTCACTGCTTCGGCCCAAAAGTAAAGAGGAAGTTTTGAATCATACAACAATGTTCTTGCTGCTTCAACCAAAGTTCTGTTCTTCCTTTCAACTACTCCATTTTGCTGTGGAGTTCTCGGGGCTGAGTACTGACGACGTATTCCCTTAGATACACAGAAGTCATTCAGCACTGCATTCTTAAATTCAGTACCGTTGTCTGTTCTAATCGTCTTTACAGTAAGTGTTGAAACATTCTCAATTTGAGTGATGTGATCAATGATTAGGAAAGGCACTTCGTCTTTCGTCATTGCGAACAATACCCATGTATACTTGGAGAAGTCATCCACGATTACCAAAGCATATCTTTTCCTAGATAAGGATAGGACATTCACTGGGCCAAACAAATCCATATGAAGAAGTTGTAAAGGCTCAGTGATACTAGAAATTTCTTTACTTTTATGTGATGCTCGCTTTGACTTTCCCATTTCACAAGCTTCACAAAGTCCTTTAGGAGCAAACTCCATCTGTGGTAGATCTCTCACTAATTCTCGCCTCGCGAGAGCATTCATCGTTTTGAAGTTTAAGTGAGATAGCTTTTTGTGCCATAACCAGCTTTCATCATATGAAGCTTTGCTGTAGAAACAGGTGACTTCATTCTGATTTGCCGAATCCATGTCTGCAACAAAAAGATCTGCCTTACGAACTCCTCTTAAAGCCAATGAACCTTCCTTAATGTGAGTGATTGACACGCCTTTCTTATTGAAGACAATTTCGTATCCTTTGTCACAGAACTGACTGATACTCAACAAATTGTGCTTCAATCCCTCAACATAAGAAATATCTTCAATGATGACATTGCCAGTCTTCAGTTTTCCATATCCCTTCGTCACACCTTTGCTGTCATCTCCAAAGGTAACATAAGGGCCAGCTTTCATAACCAACTCTGTAAGCAGGGACTTGTTTCCTGTCATATGCCTTGATGCTCCACTATCTAGCACCCATAAGACTTTATTTCTTCTCTGCTTAATGCCCTCTGGTTCATCTGACGTTTCAGCCATGAGGGCAAAGTTTGCTGTATGAGTAACTTCTTCCTCATCTGAATCATCCCACGCTCTTCCTTCTGTGACAACTAAAGCTCTTTTTCCATGTCTTTCCTTCACCAGGGCCTCATACTTGCTTTTGAGGGCTTCATAAGTTTCTTTTGGATATGTCTGTTTAGGCTTCTTGCAATCTGTAGCAAAGTGTCCAGCTTCACCACAGTTATAACATTTGAACTTCATTTTGAAATCCAAAGGAGATTTGTAGCTGGTACTCTTGCCTTTTCCTTTGTAGCCTTGTGAACTACCACCACCCCTAGTAACCCGATAATAAGATGAAGATTTACTTTGCGGTCGGTTACTCTTTCTGAATCTGATATTGCTGAACTTCCTTGCCATGTATGCCACGACACTGTCATCCATGTTGTCCAGCTCTTCTTGGGTGAAGTAGTCGTCATCACTATTTGATGTGCACTCATCATCATTTTCAACTTGAGGTGATGCAGGTGATGACCTAGGCTTTTCTGCAACCATTGCCTTTTTAGACTCTACCTCATCAGCAACTAACCCTGATGCAGCTTCTTTTCCTCTTGAATCATTATCCCATGCTTGATCTTGAAGTGTTTCCAGCTCATAGGTCTTTAGAATTCCATAGTATTCTTCCAGAGTTGTTGTGTATAAATCTCTGGTTTCTCTAACAGCGTAGACTCTATGTTCAATGCTTTTTGGCTGGTTCCTCAGATATCTCGTGTTGATTTCAACCACGGGGAGAGTTACACCTCTCAGATTCAAATCCAAAACCAACTGACTGAATCTTAGATAGACATCGGTTATACTTTCTCCTTTTCTTATTCTGAAAGTGTCATACTCCATCTTGAGTATAAGTGTTTTGTTGCTTCTGACCTCAGAGGTACCTTCCATGACGACCTCTAGCTTGTCCCAAATCTTCTTTGCTGTAGTTAGTCCTTTAACTACGTTAAACATCTCATGATCTAGGGATTCCATCAGTGTTTGTCGAACGGATGTGTCGAAAGATATCTGCTCCTTATCAGCATCTGAAAAGTCTACTGCCTTCTTCGGCTCAGACCGTTGTGGTACAACCACATCTCCTTCCATATGCTCAGGAACAACAACCATTGGTACAAATTTACCTTTATCGAGAACTTCCAGATATTCAGGATTGACGGACTCAAGGTAAAGTTTCATTCTCAACACCCATTCTTCATAATGATCTCGGTCGAACATTGGAATCTTGAAATTGTTTTTAGGTGCCATCTAATTGTGGATTTAAAGTAAAGATAATAAACTTTTCTTATTACTTGAGTAGTAATTAAAAGAAAATTAAATTATCTCAAAATAAATCAAACTTCAAATTTTGATCACCAAAAAAATTTCTAAGTACTAGGACAAGGCTAAGTAGAATATCTATGTAGAACTTCTGCCTAAGTCGAAATTCTCCAAGTCGAATTTTTTGTCCAAGTAGAAAATCTCAAGTCGAATATTCAAGTAGAATATTCAAGTAGAATATTCTATGTAGAACTTTTGCCTTGGATAAAATTTGCTGCAGGTCACTTTTCACACTTTTTGACTTTTGTGGTTTTTCTCACCTAACTCACCTAACACACGTGCAAGGTGCTGAATATCTTCTGTAATACTTTTTGCTATGAGATATATGTCAAATCAAAAGCCAATAACACCTTTTTGTCTTTTTGAAAAGGAAATCAAAAAGTTGCTGGGTTTGTCTTCTTTAACAAGAATAATGATGAACACTCAAGAACACCAAATATCAAAGTACCCAGATTAATTCACAAAAATTATCTAAAATCCTTCCAAGCTGAATAATCACACCTGGAGTATTTAAATAATTTTTCGGATGAGTTTTCACTAGAAACAAATTAAGGCCCACTTTTCGAGACAAATTGAAAAGTAGTTCTGGAAGATGAAAACTCACAAATCTTCTACCAAACACAAGGATCTATGTTTTGTATATTAAACATGAAGCTCTGATACCAATTGTTAGGTCCAAATGTGTTGTAGAGGGGGGGTGAATACAACATTTCAAATTTAAGAAGCAATAAATGCAATGTAATAAATGAACATACTGATTCAAGGAATATATGTTTTATATATATCTTGAAAAGGTTGCTACAACATTCATTACAAAGTACATCAGAAGTAAAGAGGGTAGTAAATGATACTAAGCTCGGTGAATATACTCTCTCTCTTTTACAAGTGTTTTTCTCGAAAATATTGTTCTCAGAAAATAATACACAAGTACTTCTATTTATACTATTTGTAATCTATGTCCTGTAGTCTTCAAAGACTAAGATGTACGTGGCCCAATGATGTCCACATAAATCTTATCTTATCTTGAAAGCTTGGAAATCTGCCAATTAGATGATGCCATGTGTCATGTTGAAACTGCCCTCCATGTAGAATATCTACTTGAGAATTTCTACTTGGCCATCTCGAACATCTAAGTAGAATTTCTACATAGGAATGTTCTACTTGGCTATCTCGAACATCTAAGTAGAATTTCTACATAGGAATGTTCTACTTGGCTATCTCGAACATCTAAGTAGAATTTCTACATAGGAATGTTCTACTTGACTATCTCGAACATCTAAGTAGAATTTCTTCATAGGAATGTTTTACTTGGCTATCTAGAACATTTTGTACTTAGAGAAATTCTGGGCTTCAACTTGAAACTTCAATGCAACATCTTGAACTTGTGATTTCTTTATGTCTTCCATATTCTTCAACAAGCTCTCGAACCTGGATCTCTATTACTGACATAAACTTGCTATCAATGTCCTGACACTTGATGCAATGGTCTGATTCATAAGTGACTAGTCTTGATAGTGTTTCTGCTTCTTGAATAGATTACCATATTCAATTAGTAATGTGGCTTTCCAAATATTGTTTTCCTTCTTGTTCACTTGAAATCAATTAGTCTTATTGATACTGATTGTTATGATCTTGTATCTTTAGGTTACAAATCACTGAGGCATGAACAACTCTGACTTGAACTTCTTTCAATGATTTCTTCTTTATTTGATCATAGTTAACATGTTGAATTGTATCAATTACACTGTCTTCATTTAGCATTGATTTCTTTGTGGCTTCAAGTTCTTGATTGTCTTCTGGTTAAGTATCTTTTCTTTTAGTTGAGTTACATAAGTTATAGTGTTACAAGTTTAGACACTCTGCCTTTCAAGGAGCAAGCACCCATGGATACAAGAAGAATGAAGACATGTAATTGTATTTATATTTCACCACAATAGATTGACTTTGATCCTTTCATTAGCTCGAAAGGATCACATAGGAAAGGGGCCATAACCAAGCACGTTTATATACTGCACTTTACATATTGATGTATGAATGTATGTGTAGAGTAGAAGATGCATGCTTTAATTAGATTAATGATGTATGCATGTATTAGATACGTCACCCATGCCATGCTAGCCATGCTAAACAAGATAAAATCTGTAACGATTTAAGAATTTAAAATTAACAAACGATCATGAGATTCTTGTGTTTATGAAATATGGATTTTTAAAACACGGAATTGAATATGGATTTTGATGTCTATAATTGGGATTTTCTGACAAAAACGGATATGCATATTCGTAAGGCTGATGGGTTTTAAGTGTGACCACTGGTATCCTCCATCTACCTGGGAAATGAACAATTTAAGATGTCAATTTGAAATATTTAGTTCAAGGAAAAATTGAGGATCTCTTCATGATGTGATCATGATCGTCGTAAATTTTCTAAACCCCTTAACAAAATATTAAGTTTTAATCGGATGCTTTCCAATGAATGAACACTCATCGAATCCTAGATCGATTAGGGGAAAGACTGTCAGTGGCAGGGGACTCCTATCTATCGTGGTGAGATGCGACGAATATAAACGGTTATATTCGGCCGTTGTATCATTGGGTCAAATTTAACTGAGTCGTCATAATCAGGTGAAAGTAAACGGTTCTATTCAACCATTATGAACTTAGAAGCATAGAGTTTGGTTAAAAATCTATTAGATAGATAAGATCAATCGTTGCTCACCAAACTATCCAAGAATTATATATGATATAATTGACAAATGTTGTCTACCTAAATAATCATTCTTAAGGACTTCCAGTGGTTGACTTAAGACATGACGAAATATGGATCTTGGCTCACTAGAAAGAATTATGGGATATACTTTCCAAATTAATAGTAAGGGCTATTAATTTGATAAAAATAGTGGGAGATATATTATGAATGTATCATAATCATTTGAACATAATAAATAACTCAGACAATCTAATGTTTAATTTTGTGCTTTTATCATTGTACATACCAAATAATGACAAACAACACAAACACACTATCCGTACGATCTGTCCTTGAGAAGGATAAGCTGACAGGAGGAAACAACTTCCTAGACTGGCAGAGGAATTTGAGGATTGTCCTCAGGCAGGAGCGCAAGCTTCATGTCATTGATATTCCTCCGGCAGGTCCCCTTCCTGAGGGCGCTACTGTTGAGGAACGAGCGGCCCATACAAAGGATGAGAATGATGCAACTGATGTTGCATGTCTTATATTGGCAACTATGAGTGCTGAGCTTCAAAGACAACATGTGCATATGGATGCATATACTATCTATGAGCACTTGCAAAGCATGTTTGCAAGCCAAACTCGTCAAGAAAGGTTCAACACGAGTAAGTCACTCTTTAATTGCAAACAAGGGGCAAGTGAACCAGTTGGCCCATATGTTCTGAAGATGATTGGTTACATTGAGTACCTTGAAACTTTGGGTTTCCCGATTATTCAGGAAATTGGTATTGACCTAATCATGAATTCTTTGAACAACAAATTCACCCAGTTTATCATAAACTACAATATGAATGAATTTGACAAAACACCTACTGAATTGTTGGCTATGTTGAGAACATATGAGACCAACATGAAGACGGCTGAACCTACTCCCATACTGATGGTGGGCAATAAAGGTAAGGCCAAAGGGAAAGGCAAGTGGATGGGTAAGAAGAAGACAGGTTCTGATTCTACACCCAAGCCAAAGTCAGGTCCCAAACAGGCTTTAAAGCCTAAAGGTGGGGTCGCTAAGGGTGAATGTCACTACTGTAAGAAAACTGGTCACTGGAAGAGAAACTGTTCAGTTTACTTGGAGGATCTGAAGAAGAAGAGGGCTGAGCAAGCTTCTACTTCAGGTATATATGTTATAGAAGTCAATCTGTCTATTTCTACATCTTGGGTATTGGATACCGGATGTGCTTCTCACATTTGTATAAATGTGCAGGAAATGCAGAGAAGTAGGACATTGGCTAAAGGAGAAATGGACCTACGAGTTGGCAACGGAGCAAGAGTTGCTGCTTTAGCTGTAGGAACCTATTATTTATCTTTGCCCTCTGGGCTAGTTTTAGAACTGGAGAAATGTTATTACGTGCCTGCGATTCGCAGAAACATTATTTCTGTTTCTTGTTTGGACAAGAAAGGTTTTTTGTTTATGATAAAGAACAATTGTTGCTCTTTTGCTTTGAATGATTTAACCTATGGTGTTGCGCGTTTGTTTAATGGTTTATATGTTCTTGACTTAGATAATCCTGTCTATAATATAGAAAACAAACGACTTAAAGTTAATGACTCAAATCAAACATACCACTGGCATTGTCGTCTAGGCCATATAAATGAGAAACGCATATCCAAATTACATAATGATGGATACTTGGATAAGTTTGATTTTGAATCATACCAAGAATGTGAATCTTGTTTGCTTAGTAAAATGACTAAAGCCCCTTTCACTGGTAAGGGTCAAAGGGCCACCGAACGTCTAGAGCTAATACATAGTGATGTATGTGGCCCAATGCGTGTGATGGCTAGAGGAGGCTACTACTACTTCATAACATTTACTGATGATTTCAGTAGATATGGATATGTATATCTTATGAAGAATAAATCCGATTCTTTTGAAAAGTTTAAAGAATACAAGGCTGAAGTAGAGAAGCAAATTGGCGGAGGTGCAAGTATTAAAATCTTACGATTTGATCGTGGAGGAGAATACTTGAGCACAAAATTTAAAGATTATTTAAAGGAGTGTGGTATTGTATCACAACTCACTCTGCCAGGTACACCTCAATGGAATGGAGTTTCAGAGAGGAGAAATTGCACCTTGTTGGACATGGTGCGATCGATGATGAGTCATGCAGATCTTCCAATTAGTTTCTGGGGTTATGCTCTAGAAACAGCGGCTTTCACACTTAACCGTGTTCCTACTAAGAAGGTTCAAAAGACTCCATATGAGATATGGGAGAAGAAACGGTCAGGCATGAGCTTTATGAAAGTTTGGGGATGCAAGGCGTTTGTGAAACGTCAAGTATCTGATAAGCTTGGACCTAAATCTGAAGAGTGCAATTTTGTGGGATACCCTAAAGAAACAAAGGCGTATTATTTTTATAGTCCTTCTGAGCAGAAAGTGTTTATTGCTCGAGATGATGTTTTCATGGAAAGAGATTTTGTTTCCAAAAGAAACAGTGGGAGAACTATAGACCTCGATGAAGATCGAGAACCACAAAATAGCATTGAACCTGAAGTGGAACATGAGCAGGATAATGATAATGCTCAACAAACACAGGTTGTTCGTAGAACTGGTAGAATTCGCCATGAGCTAGAGAGATATGGATTTCTTTTGACTCAATGTGGTGATTTGATGCTCATAGATGAAGATGAGCCTCTCACATACCAAGATGCTATGAACAGTCCAGAATCTAAGAGATGGCTAGAAGCCATGAAATCCGAGATGGATTCCATGTACGAAAACCGAGTATGGACTTTGGTTGATCCACCTGAAGGGGTAAAACCTATAGGGTGCAAATGGGTTTTTAAGAAGAAAACTAACATGGATGGAAATGTTCAGACCTATAAAGCAAGGCTGGTTGCAAAAAGTTTCAAACAAATTCATGGTATTGACTATGATGAAACTTTCTCACCAGTGGCTATGGTCAAGTCCATAAGGATTTTGCTTGCTATTGCAGCATTCCATGATTATGAAATCTGGCAAATGGATGTCAAAACAGCCTTCCTTAATGGAAGCCTTGAAGAGGATGTGGATGTGTACATGACACAACCTGAAGGTTTTGTCGATCCAAGGAATGTTAGCAAAGTATGTAAATTACGTCAATCCATTTATGGATTGAAGTAAACCTCTAGGAGATGGAACATCCGTTTTGATGAAACAGTCAAAGAGTATGGCTTTGTTCAAAACGAAGATGAATCTTGTGTTTATAAGAAGGTTAGTGGGAGCCATGTGGCATTCATAGTACTGTATGTTGATGACATACTACTAATGGGGAATGACATACCTTCTCTCAAGGCTGTTAAGATTTGGTTAGGGATCAACTTCTCTATGAAAGACTTAGGTGAAGCATCCTACATTCTAGGAATGAGGATCTATAGGGATAGATCTAGAAGGATGATCGGTCTAAGTCAGAGTACATACATCGATAAGGTTTTGCATCGTTTTGGTATGCAAAATGCAAAAAGGGGATATGTCCCCGTGTCTCAAGGGATAACGATCTCTAAAGATCAGTGTCCGAAATCATTGGATGACAAGGACCGCATGAGTAAGGTTCCATATGTCTCAGCAATTGGATCCATCATGTATGCGATGGTATGTACTCGCCCAGATGTTTCATATGCTTTAAGCATGACGAGCAGATACCAAACTAATCCAGGTGAAGGTCACTAGACGGCTGTCAAGAATATTCTAAAGTACTTGAAAAGGACTAAAGATTCATTTTTGGTGTATGGAGGAGAGGAGAAACTGGTTGTAAAGGGTTACACCGATGTAAGTTTCCAAACAGACAGGGATGATACTGTATCACAGTCTGGTTTTGTGTTTTGTCTAAACGGAGGTGCTGTAAGTTGGAAGAGTTCAAAGCAAGAAACAGTAGCTGATTCTACAATGGAGGCTGAGTACATTGCAGCTTGTGAAGCGGCTAAGGAAGCTGTTTGGATTCGAAAATTCATTACTGATTTGGGAGTGGTTCCATCGATCGCAGATCCCATTGATCTATACTGCGATAATAATGGAGCCATTGCACAGGCTAAAGAACCTAGAGCTCACTCCCGAACCAAACATATACTCAGGAGATATCACCTCATTCGAGAGATTAATGAAAGGGGTGACATACACATATGTAAAGTGCACACAAATGATAACATTGCAGACCCACTGACCAAAGGCTTGTCGCAGACGAAGCACGATGGTCACACTAGTTCCATGGGTATTAGATACATGGGAGATTGGCTCTAGTGCAAGTGGGAGATTGTTAGTGTAGGTGCCCTAGAGGCAATACAATGTTTCTTTTAATAGACCTTTATGTCATTTGATTATTCAATAAACGTATTTATTATGACTTTAAATACTGCGATATATTTGTTAGCATAATAAATGTCCTTAGAATCATGATACACATTGTATAGTTTAGTACATGACTTGAACTTGAGATTATATAATAGATCATATTCTTAAATGTCCCTAGTCGAGTATTATTATTATAGGACAATAATAATACATAAATAGATTAGTATGTTGTTTGACAGATAACCACATCTCATTGGTTATAAGTATGGGGATACTAAAGTCAACACATAGGTACATGCATGAGTACATGGTACTGGACAGACCCATAGTGAGATTCTTCATGTTTAATAAAGTCATAAGAAAGACTCACAGTGATAATGGTGTAATGATCCTTCGACTTGAGATCATTATATTTCTGTATGAGGATTAATATACTTTGACTACATTAAAAGTCACTTTTGACCGGGTGATGATAAAAGTGGACATCGGGTATATCATGAGTCGTATGAGAAATATGAATGATAGATAAAAGATTTAACCCTCCTATAATTAGGAGAGATATTATTGGCCTCTTGATTGAGTGAGACTAAATTCATGCCTTGAGTTTAATCTATAATATATACGGTTAAGGGATTATATTACACGGAAACATTAATCACGAAAGGTTTTATCGAATCACGATTTAATTATTATTTAATTGGGTAGCAATGATGTATTACTAGATACCGCTCATTGTTTATAATTTTATTGGAGAATAAAATTATTGCTAATTAAATAATAGCCTATAGGGTCACACACATAGAGTACTTAGAGGAATAGTTAATTTAAATTATAGATTTAAATTAATTGATGATTATTTGAATTTTATTATATTAATTAAGTGAGACCTAATTAATTAAAATAATATAAATTCGAATTTGAATTTGAATTCTGCCCTTAATAATTAAGTGTGACTTAGTTATTAATTAAATAATAAAATTCGGTTTTATTATTTAATCCTTAACCTACATGGGTTAGGCTTTGCTGTTATGGGTTGCTATTATGGGCCTATTAACCAACCATTATAAATGGATAATGTAGGGTTAATAGGTATTAAGTTTTTAAGAAAAACGAACCCTAGCAGCAGCAAAGGCAGAGAGAAAAGGCAGAGGCAGAATTCGAAATCATCAAAGGAGGCTAGTACATCCATTCCGTAATCAAGATCGTGAGACGTTCTTGAAGGTGCTCGTGTGGATACCATAGAGGTGCTTTCGAGAGGAAGACACAAGTCGTGAAAGCTAGGATCTCCGTTGAGTTCGTGTAAGTCAAGACCAGACAAAGGTATGATTCCGTTTCACCATAATCTGTCAATCTTATACATGATCCTGCGTTAGGGTTCCGAAATTTTTCGTTATATTTACGTTTAATCCGCTGCGTTTTATGCCTCGGAACCCAACAGAATTAAGTCTCGAAGTTCAACTTACGTCTACGTTTTATAGTGACAATAAGCACTTAATCACTTTTTAGTAATTCTCACTTTAAACACCCAACTTCTAGCATTTTTAATAAAATGATTTTTAATCCGATTAACTCGAATATTTCTCTGGAGTCATCCTTGACATCCCTAGTATCTTAGATAAAATATTCACATGTAAGTAAGTAACCTAACAACTTTGATGATAGCCTTAAAATTGGTTATTAACATGGTTCCTAAGTTATGCGATACCTTTAGTAAATCGGTCATAACTTTTGACTCGTAAATCCAAATGATGCAAAATTAGCGCACAAACAATCTAGATACTATTTTCTATACAACCAAGTTAATCACTAATCAAGAATAAGAAAAGTCCCCTTTGGGTTTTGGACAACAGTTGACAGCTTCTAAAAACTGGGCATTACGACGTTTGTGTTTACAACGTTTTCCATTTCTAACTACTTCAATTCACTAAGAAACACAACAACTCAACCATATTTATACTATAACATTACACAATATCAAACTCTAAAAATAAGACAAGTATGAAAAATGAACTGTAGAATCAATGGAGCAAATCATGTGTTTCTAGGACTCACCAAGCTTATTTTATACTACTCATAACATGTATACACTATAACTATCATCCACTAAACCATAACATGGCTAGAATCAAGAAATAAAAAAATTTATTTTTGAAAACACTATTCATTCTCCTCTTTTTTGAATCATAGCTAAAGATTTCATGGATGGCTGCTTGTAAGATTCAAGAGGAAGCAAGATGAGTGTTATACCTTCGATTTGAGCTACCAAAATCATCGATTAAGCAAGAAATGAGCAAGTTACGATGATTTTCTCCCCCCCACAATGGAGCTTCGGCTGATGTTCTTCAAAATGAAGAAATGGAAAAATAAAAAGTAATTTTTTGTTTGGTGTGTTGTGGAAGACTTGTTATATAAAAAGGTTTTTGTATTAACCGCGTAGTTTCCCGACAACGTTTTAATCTCTCGTTCTCATTCTCTTTTCTTTCATCCCACCTAAGTTTTAAAAACTTAAAATCTCATTATATGATTCTAATATATTTTAGAATGATTAAATTAATACTCTTTAATTATTTCAAGAATTTACGAAACTATTTCCCTGTAAAAACACTATTCACTTCTCCATTTCTCAAACTTTGTTCTGGCTTCCAAAAGGACTTTAAATATATTTTATTCAATATTTATTATAGATGTTGACTTAATAACACATATTACAAATATCCTCGAGTCATACGCCTCTGAAATCTCACAGAAGTCGCGTACGTTCCAATATCTCGTTCTGCACAAAACTAGTAGCAGAATTGAAATTTTTCGAAAAACAATATGACTTCCATTCACTTATTTCTTCCTTATAATAATAATACGACTTTGAAATCTTTTAACATTTGACATTTAAAAAAATACTATTCACTATTCACCGGAAACTTAAATAAAGCACTATTCACTATTCACCGGAAACTATTTTTTTCAAAACTCTTATAATTTCAGGTTATTACAGTTAGAAAGCAAGACTTAGATTTATTTTAAGAATCAATTGTTCAACCTTAGAGCACTTGTAAGAACAGTTGGTTTTCTTTTCTAACCTTGTAAATGCAGTTGGGTTTTAATAACCTAGATCATATGAGCAAAAATATACACTGATGGATAAACCAATCCATCAGTAATTTTTAAACATCTTATGTTTGTTCAAATACTTATCTTAGCTTTAATTGTTCATACTTTAAATTCTCTCAAACATTATCAGGAAATTTATAAAGTTTTAAAAGTTGAAATATCTGTATTCAACCACTCCTTCTACAAATATTGACATTATTTTAGGGAATAACAACCTCCTTAAAGGATTCTAAATTCTTCTTGTGGTAGAAGTAGTTTCCATGTAGGAATATGTTTACTTGTGGATTGAGGTGTCTTGCGAGCTACTCCTTGAAGTTGGACATAATTAATTAGTTGTTTAATTAATTATGAAATCATTTAATAATTAGGGTTTTGAGCCTCACTAAATGAGACTCCCTTTTGGACCAAACCAGCTCTAATTAATGCTACATTAATTATATATTTAGGGCTTATTTTTAACCCATGTCATTTGCCTCCCAACTTTTGTAAAGTGTTCCGTAATTTTTAGGAGTTAAGGTTCATGAATTTGTCATTCAAGTTTACTTTTATGTCTTCTAGAATTTTGCTAAATTTTATTTTGTCCTGAACGAATTTCCTTTATTTATGGAAAATTTTCCACAATTTAGTTTGTACCCACAAGTATTTTTCCTCAATTTTTAGGTATTTTCCTCTATTTATAAAGAATTTTTCCTAATTTATTTATACCCATATATATTTTCCCTCAATTTCTTGGATTTTTCCTCTATTTATAGGGAATTTTTCATAATTTATTTGTACCCACAAGTATTTTTCCTCAATTTCCAGGAATTTTTCTCTATTTAAAGAGAATTTTGCATAATATATTTGTCTTTTAAATCATTTATAATGATTTTCTGGCATTTTTCAGTATTATTTTTTAGTAGGAACCCCTGGTCGATAGGGGTTCCTAGTCAGCCAAGGTTCCTGAGTGTTCCTGGTGGACCAGGATTCCTAGTCGAATTCAACCAGGATCCTGGTCGATTTTTGCTTCACTTGGAACCCTGGTCGACAGGGGTTCCTGGTCGACCATGGTTCCCTTGTGTTCTAGGTCGACCGAGATGCTTAGTCGAATTCGACCAGGATCTTGGTCGATTTTGGGCTATTCACAGGCTTCTAGTCGATGGGGATTCCTAGTCGAATTAGATTAAGATCCTAATCATTTCTAGTGCCTCAGTCATATCCTGGTCGAAGCTGATTCCTATTCAATTTTAAGCCATTTTTTGGCCTCTAGTCGATTGGGTTTCCTGGTCGATTTTAGGCCATCTTTTGGCTACTAGTCGACAGGGTTTCCTGGTCGATGTTTGATGATTTATGAAGTTTAACGGGCCCTGGCCCATGCACTTTAAATTTTTCTCAAATCAATTAGTAGTCTTAGTCCACGTCGATTTTTAGGCCAAAGGCCTGCTAGGCTCAATTAGTTTATGAGCCTTATTTTTACCGGCTATAGAAAGGTTAACCGGTTGAGTTACTGTTTTCCTCTGTTATAAATCAGTGATGTGAGAACTTCATTTTTCACTTCTCACTTCCTTAGTAATTTTATCTCTAAAAAATTATCTTTAGAGTTTTGTTAGTAAGGGAAATTTTAGGCAATTTTTCCGATCAACCTTCATCTCTCTTCTTTCAAACTTTCATCCGTTGAACATCAATGACGGACCAAGATGCTGCTCAATAAAAACTCCATGCCAGGGCGACCAAAAGAGTTAATGTAGTCATTGTACATCCAGTATTTTCTTTGATTTCAGATTTATTGCAAACCATGAGTGATGAATTCCCCACCTTGGCAGAGTTGGATACCTTTAGGTACACCAGTATTTTCACCAACCAGGTTCATTATGATAAATTCACAAAGTTGTACAAGTTGCCCACTGGGTATAAGTTTATTTTGGTCGGGTCTGGTGATTGGGCTTGTCATTGGTGGCCCAATAGGCTATGTGTATTTAGGGATGATCTCCTAGGTGGGCTTGGATTTCTTTTTCATTAGTTTATTATTGGGCTTTTGGTTGATATTAGGTTCAGCCCATGTCAATTAAGCCCGAATTCGTGGCAGACCTTTCTTTTCTTTATGGTTTTATGCCTTAGGAAAAATTATCCCCTTTCCGTAGCGGTTTCTAGAAGTATTTTCTAGTACAAAAATAGCTCAACTTCGATGTTGGGTTGACTTTACATCAGCCATAGGCAAGGAGTATCCCCCATTTCCAGCAACAAGTCTTTTCCCTATTCTAATCAAGAATGAAGGAGGGATTTTCTATTTTTAGAGTGCGAGGCGGTGATTGGGGTAACCTGTTTAGGCCCACATTTTGTAAAGTCAAAGAGGAGAATTCGGGCCTGATCCAACTAACTCCTGAAGAAAGCTGATAATTGCGGATTTGGGCCAAGATAAGGGCTTGACCGACCACAGAAAGCTTTTGGAGGAGTTTTCTTTAAAGGTTGTGGGCCTTTCTAATGTTTCTGATAATGGTAACTTTCTTACCATACTTTTCTTTTTTCTTGATATTCCTGAGTCCAATATTTTATTTTATTGTTTTCTTCGCAGCTGTTGAAAATATCAATTTTCATTTTGGTGTGGGTGACTAAGAAACCCACAAAATGCGCAAGGCTCGTGAGACTCTTGAAGGCCCAATTAAGGAGCCCAATCTTTCGAGCTTTCTTTAACCTTACGAAGAGGCCAAAAGCAAGGTTAGGGGGAAGAGGCCTCGTGAGGAGGAGTAGGACCCGGTTACGGCGGCGTGGAGGCCCAGGTGGGGCATAAGGAAACAAGATACCCTCATCGGGAGTACCTTAAACTCTGTCGATTGGTCCAATAATGCAATTCTTCCAGCTGACAAGGCCAAGATTGTCCTGAAAATGGACATTGAAGAGTACGAGACTCTTGGGCCCCAAGTCATTGCTATGGTAAGACCCAATCATTTCTTTTAATTTTATCCGTACTTAATCATTCTTTATGTCTTTCCAACTGTTGACTTAAATTCCTATTGAATAGGTCAATAACTACTTCCAGACCATGGCCTATCATGCCTAGCCTTGGCGTTATTCTGAGAAGAAGCTGCTCGAAAAAAATCAGGAGTTGATAGCAGCCCATACTGAGTTGCAAAAGCTAAGGGCTAAGAAGAAGGCCTTGATCGACAAGTACATGGAGTTAGATGAATTCTATGCTTTTATTGATAAGCATGATGACATAGTTTTCATGATTGCCAGTGCCCAAGATTGGGGTAAGTGTCTCAACGCCATCTTGGCTAAGCATCCGGGCTTGTTTGATCCGCCTGACTTCCCTGCTCCCACGGGGCAACCTTTGGCCTTGAGGATACTCTGGTGATATTTTGGGTGGTGAGGCCTTGGGTGAATACGATAAGATCTTTGACTTCTCAGAGGAGAATTCTCTAAAGGAGATCGAGGAAGAATAGAAGACCGAAGAGGAGGATATCGAGGACCTTCCTTAGTTTTCATTTTCTCTTTTGTATCATTTTTTCTCATATTCCTTATATTTTCCTTTTATGTTTAAATTATATATTCCAAAAACTTTTTACTTATAAAAAGTTTGTGTTGTCGTTCTTTTCCCATTTCTTGCCTTAGTATATTTCTTAGTATATACTTTTTGAGCACATAAGAAAGGTAATGACTTAGATTTTATTCAGAAAGCGCCAACCAGGTTTGACTTTATTCTTTGATTATGAAAGAATTAATAACCTTGATTGCCAATCTAGGCTGAATACTAGTGTATTCAGATATGTCACAAGACAGAAGAAAAAACTTCATTGTATTAATAGTGACCTCAAGGCTAAAAGTGGGCACAACACTTACAAAATAGAAATCCTACTTGGAGTGAAAGGCTCTTATATCCTAGTAGTTTCATCGAACCTTATTTATATTAGTTCCTAATAAATATAAGGATTCACTATCGAATTCTTTAGATATAATAAACCTTCAAATTTGAGGCATGCCAAGTTCTTGGCACTTCAACATCTTCTAGGGTTTCATGGATGTATGATCCTCCTCCCTTGGCTTGCATGGATGTATGATCCTCCTCCCACTACTATTTTTATCTTTTAAGGCCCTTCTCAATTAGGGGCTAACTTGCCTTTGGGACCTACTCTAGAAGCTTCAGCCTTTCTAAGAACTAAGTCTCCTTGTCGAAAGAATCTTTCCTTAACCCTTAGTGTTAGGAATATATTCATTTGATGATGTACAAAATACTAGAACAGAATCTATCATAGTCTATTTGTAATAAGTCTTTTTAGTCTCTGAAATTTTATAATCAAAGTCTAGATAGTCAACATTCTTATCACTTGTACTTAGAAGATTTTCTACAGAAAGTGAAACCAGAGTCTGGATGAAGATCGGAGTTTGGAAGGTGATCAGAGTCTAAAGACTATCGGAGTCTATAATCTGTCAGAGTCTAAAGATTTTAGAGTCTATAAAGTTGAAGCTAAATTTGGAAGGTGATCACATGAATGGAAAGTCTTCGAAGATAAAGACAATTATATTGCATATATGTTATGGGAAGAAAAGAGAATTTCAGAATGAAACTATCGACTAATAATTAGGAATTCTATTCCCATTGAAACTTGATTTTCTGTTATTAGTTGATAAGAAGTTCTCTATATAAACATTCTATGTAACCTAATATTTTTGTCAAAGTTTTGTGAGAGCATAGAGATAGAGAGAGTTGCTGTGAAAACACAGAGAAACTGCTAGGGTTTGTGTACATCCTAGGAGAGTTTATATTTAATCATCAATAATACAAACAATATTCATTCATATCTCTGTATTTAATCTTTGTTCTTAATTCAAAGCTTTAATTGTGTTGATTTTAATCAGGTAGAAAAAGAACACAAGTATTCAACCCCCCCTTCTACTTGTTTAACTGGGAAAACAATTGGTATCAGAGCCTAACATTAAAAATCGGTCAACGATGACTGGAAACAAAGAATGCAATTCTAAAATTCTTATGCTTAAGAGAAACAAATACACCCACGGGAAGGTTAAGATGTTGCACAATCTGGAAGCTACAGACCCTAACTCTCTTGACAGGATTCATGAAGGACCCTATGTGCCCTCAAGGCTTGTTTCTCAAACCACTGAAAAAAGTAAACTAATTGAAGAGCACCTTGTTGAAAAACCAAAGGATGAGTGGACAAAGAAGGACAAGGAGAATGTCCTTAAGGAGGCCAAAGTCAAAAATATTCTCTTTAACAGTTTGGATTCTATTCTTATAAAATGTGTTATATCATACAAAATTGCTAAGGAGATGTTGACAAAACATCAAGTGCGCTTTAAAGGGACTAAAGATGTCAAGAAGAATGTTAGGTCTCTGCTAATTCAGGAGTATGAGTATTTTGAGGTAAAAACTAGAGAAACTATCACTGTGATGTATGATAGGTTTACCAAACTACTGAATGAGATGGTTATACTTAGTAAAGTGTATGACCCTGAAGACACAAACACCAAGTTTCTGAGAGCCCGTCCTGAAGAGTGGGATAACAAAACAACAGCAATAAGGGAAGCTAAAAATTTGGATGAAATAACTCTAGAAGAATTGTATGGAAGACTCAAGACATATGATTTAGAGATGCAATAGAGAAAGAATAAGAAATCTGTGAAGGCATAATCTGTGGCACTCTTAATGGAGTCTGAGAAAGAACAATAGGAAGAACCCAAAGAAGGAAGAATCAAGGATTCAAGGAAGAAGAGTAAAACTATTATTGAGTCAGAGCCTACTAACACAGACTCTGATTCAGATGAAGAAATTGAATTAAGTCAAATGATGGCTATGTTTGCTAAGAATTTCAAAAGAATGAAATTCAACAAAAGTACTGGTAAATTTAGCAAGAGGTCATCATTTAAGAAAGAAGATGAAAAGATTGATAAGGGCAAAAGCACAATCATCAAGCTTGACAAGCAAAGGTCAGATGTTTCAGCTGTGGAATACTGGGGCACTTTGCCAGTGAATGTAGAAAAGTGAAAAGTCAAGGCAAAGGAAATGCACTTTTCTCAACAGAAAAGGATTGAGCAGATTCAAGTTCAGAAGATGAAATTGATTATGAAAATCTAGCATTGATGGCTGTTTTCTCAGGAAAATTAGAATCTCCCAAAGAACCCTCATTTTTTAAGATTCAAGTATCAATCTTCTCTCCTGAATCCTTATTTAATTTAGACTCTATTGTTTAAAAATTGTGCAAAGAGAGATTAAGAATATAATGACAAACTGTAGGTCTCTCATTAATGAAAATGATAGGTTAATAGAAGAAAATTTAACCTTTACAAGCAGGAATAACCATTTAGAATTTGAGTTAGTGTTAATGGAAGAATACAAAAAGGATTCTGAGAAATGCAGGCACAACTACACTGAAATCTTGAAAGCCTATGACTTTGTTAAGAAAAAACTAGAGGAAGAGAGGCTTAAGTTCAGAGTATGGACAGACTCTGGTAAAAAAGTTAAGGAAATTCTCAACAATCAAGATGTGTGTCAAACTGCTGGTCTAGGCTATAACAAGAATCAAGGAAAAAGACCTATTGTTAAGAATAATAATAATGAAGAAGCTAGCCAAATTAATGAGACTAATGACAAGAGTACCTTCACTCCTGTTAAGTTTGTGACTTCTGAAGGAATGAATGATTTACCTAGAGAAACCACAAACTCATCTGACAAAGATCCTTATGTTAACAAAAAGACAGATGAACCAGGAGCAAAGAAATCTAACAAAAACGTTAACATAGGGTACCTGTCTAAGTCTAAGTTAAAGGAAAGGCTAGAGAACTTATTAGAGTCTACAAAGACTAGGAGAAATATGAATGATAAAGAAGGCATTAATAAGGCCAATAATTTTCAAAATGATCTTATTGCTCCTAGAAAGAAGTGTTAGAGATGTGGCAACCACAACCATTTAGCTCTAGACTGTAAAACAAAAATTGAGAAGAAATCAGAGTATATTCCTTCACAGACTCTAAAAAATCACTACATTCAACATAAGCCTTGTTATCACTATGGTAGCATATTTCATTCTATTTATATGTGTATGGACTATCATGATTTGTATTACAATTTTTATGAGCTAAAATCTTCAATTGATAAGAGTTGGTATGACACTGTTAAGACTCCACCAGAGTCTAAGGCAAAAGAAAAGAAAGAAAAGTCAAGAATACTAAGCTTGTTTCACCTACAGTTAATAAGAAAGGAACCAAAATAGTTTGGGTCCTCAAAACATCTAACTAGTTGCTTTATATATTCAGAGAACAAGGGTAAAGAAAGTAACCTAATCCTGGGGAGTAGATGTTTAGGACACATGACTGGAAAGAAATCCCTTCCTACAGACTTTATGGAAAAAGTTGGCCCAGAAGTATCATTTGGAGATTGCAACAAAGGATAAACACTGGGATATGGCAAGCTTATACTTGGAAATGTCATAATTGATGAAGTAGCTCTAGTTGATGGCTTGAAACACAAATTAATAAGCATAAGTCAACTTGGAGATAAAGGTTACCATACTGGCTTTGACAACAAAGAGTGTTTGGTGACTCACAAACAAACAGGCATTTAGATTTTCAAAGGGCACATACTTGGTAACATATATGAAGCCAGCCTGGAGGATAACATTCACAATGAAGTCACATATCTATATAGCAATGCCTCAATGGAAGAAAGCTGGAAATGGCACAAGAAACTGTCACACATCAACTTCAAAACACTCAAGAAGTTAGTGAAACAGAATCTTGTGAGAGGACTACCATAGGTTGACTTTGTGTAAGATGGACTTTATGAAGCATGTTAACTTGGAAAACAAAGGAAAACATCCTTCAAGAGCAAGACAATAAACACCATTTCTGAACCCTTTTATTTATTACACTTTGATTTATTTGGTTCAGTAAATGTGATGACAATTAACAAAAAGAAATATGCTTTTGTCGTTGCAGATGATTTTACAATATTCACATGGGTTTTCCTTCTGCATTCAAAGGATTAAGCTCCACAACACATAGTAGACCATATCACTTTTCTAGAAACAAAATCAAAGAAGACAGTTAGAGTTCTAAGGAGTGACAATGATACTGAATTCAAGAATTCAATCATATAGGAATACTGTGCATCAAAGGGAATTACTCAACAATTTTCTGCACAAAGAACACCCCAACAAAATGGAGTTGTGGAGAGAAAGAATAAAACACTCATAGAAGATACCTGGACAATGTTAGCAGAGTCTAAACTGCCAGTATATTTCTGGGTTGAGGCAGTCAGTACAACATGTTTCACTTAAAATTGTACATTGATTAATATGCATGGAAAGACTCCCTATGAAATGGTAAAGAACAAGAAGTCAAGTATGAAACACTTTCACATATTTGGATGCAAATGCTTTGTACTGAAAGTATATCCTGAAAATCTAAGCAAATTTAAAGCCAAGACTGATGAAGCAATCTTTCTTGGATATGCACCAAACACAAAGGCATTCAGAGTGTTTCATCTTAGAACCAGAATTGTTATGGAATCTATTCATGTTACATTTGATGACAAAAAGATTACAGGATTGCAGGATGAATCAGAGTCTACAACACTGCAATTTGAAAATTTGAAAAGTTCGGAGATAGATGAATATGATGAGGATGAAGAGTCTCAAATAACTCGTGAAACAACACAGGAACCTGCACACTCTGAGGGGAAGCCAGAAAATTTAACTCCGAACAACTCATAATCTAACAATTCAGGGTCTTCCCAGATAGAGTCTAGACATATATAATTAAGTTTTTCAGAGTCTAACTCATCAAGATTTGGATCAGACAACTCTGAATCCTTTTTAGAGTCAAGTAATTCAGGTGGAGCCTCTTCATTTGAATTTCACTCACATACAGAAAATGCCACTGATATAAAGGGAGCTTCAAGTTCAAGAACCAATCTTCTACCATCTAGAAAATGGACAAGGGATCACACTCCTGATTTGATAATTAGTGATCCTGAGAGTGGTGTACAAACTAGAACAGCTACTCAAAATGAATGTCTTTATAGTTGTTTTCTCTCAGAGAATGAAGCCAAGAAAATTGAAAAAGCTTTGAAAGACCCTGATTGGATTATTGCAATGCAAGAAAAATTGAATGAATTTGAGAGAAATAAAGTGTGGAAACTTATACCAAGACCCAGAAATAGATCAATTGCTGGTGAAAAATGGGTATTCAGAAACAAACGTAATGAGAATGGAACTGTGATTAGAAACAAAGCAAGTTTAGTTGCAAAAGGATACTCTCCGGAGGAAGAAATTGACTATGATGAAACTTTTGCACAAGTAGCAAGATTGAAGCTATCAGAATGTTTCTTGCATTTGCAGCTCATTCAAAATTCAAGGTGTATCAGATGGATGTGAAAAGTGCCTTCTTGAATGGAAAATTGGAAGAAGAAGTCTATGTTGAGCAACCACCAGGATTTGTTGATCCATAGTTACCTAATCATGTTTACAGGTTAGACAAGGCACTATATGGATTGAAGCAAGCACCTAGAGCATGGTATGAAACTCTATCAAAATTTCTTCTTGAAAATGGATTCATTAGAGGTACCATTGACAAAACTCTCTTTATTAGAAAACATAAAGGTGATATTTTGCTTTTCCAAATTTATGTTGATGATATTATATTTGGTTCTACTAATGAAAAACTCTGTGAAAAGTTTAGCAAATTAATGTAGTCAAATTAAGAAATGAGCATGATGGGAGAGTTAAACTTCTTTTTGGGACTTCTAGTCAAACAGAATGATGATGGAATTTTCATTAATCAATCAAAGTATGTAAAAGAAATATTGAATAAGTTTGATATGCAAGACTGTGCAACTGCCAAAATTCCCATGTCAACAGCCACTAAGCTAGACTCTAACCCAAAGAGTAAGAAAGTTGACAACACTAGCTATCGAGGTATGATTGGCTAATTTTTATATTTAACTACAAGTAGACCAAATATAATGTTTGCAACATGCCTATGTGCTAGATTTCAGGCTGACCCTAGAGAATCACATTTATTTGTTATGAAAAGAATTTTCAGATATCTCAAGGGTGAACAAACTCTTGGACTTTGTTATCCTACGGAGTCAGATTTCTCAATAATTGCGTATTCAGACTCTAACTATACAAGATGCAAAGTGGACAAAAAACGAATAACAGGTCAATGTCTATTTCTTAGCAACAGATTAATTTCTTGGTTTAGCAAAAAATAACATACTATATCAATCTCAATAGTTGAGGCTGAATACATTGCAGCTGGAAGTTACTGTGCTCAAATTCTGTGGATGAGAAATCAGTTAATTGATTATGGACTAACATTCTCAAATATTCCTATATATTATGATAACACTAGTGCTATTAAAATTGCAGAAAATCCAGTCCAACATTTCGGAACAACGCACATTGATATGAGGTATAATTTTATTAGAGAACATGTTGAAAATGGTACTATGGCATTTCACTATGTTCCAACTGACAGACAGAGTGCAGACATTTTAACAAAACCACTTGATGAGTCTTCCTTTCTTAGACTGGTAGGTGAATTAGGTATGTTAAATATGTAAGTGATCAATCATAAAAAGGAGCAAGGTATGTACTTTAATTATAGTCCCTGATTTATCAAACTATAATTTGTTATTGTAAAATTTATGAGGCAATTTATCTTGATAAAGTATAACTTCTAGACTCTGATAGACTCTGAGAATTTATAGACTCTAAGAATAATAACGCCTACACTCTGAAACAGTTAAAATTTGCGTCTGCAGACTCTGATTAAATTTAATCCATTTAAATGACTTGAAATAGGCGGTAACAGTTACTTTTTACTAGATACAGGCTGTAGACTCGTGTGTATTGTGTGTAATTTTTAACAAAATAGAAAATTTACACTCATTTTTCTCACTTGTTTATTGCAATCTATTCTCAAAGGCAAAAATATTCTCAGAGCTTTTTCAAGGATCCTAATCAGTTTTCTCAAGAATTTTCGTCACTTTCAACTTAAAACTTCAAATCGCTGTTATTTCAACTGTTATGAGAGGACCCAAGGCTAATAATTTAATGTTTGGGGACTTTGAGTTCATGACCACTAATCATGTTGTAGCCCTGGGAGACAATAAGGGTGTTGATGCTGACTATTATCCAGTAATGGATTTCTTAGTGTAGAGTGAGCTTAGTTATATTCTCAAGGCATTGCTTGTCATTAATATTGATGCAGTATCACAGGCATGGAGCTCTGCAAAGGTAGTTGACCTTACTCAGGATACACCAGGTAAAATTATGTTTACCTTTGGTGACTTAACATTTGATGTAACTGCTGATGTGCTCAACTCTATGTTTAAGCTACGTGTTCAAACACCTTTTGATGAATCTATTTCTGATTCTGATATTAAGAGCATGTTTAAATCACTAGGTTATTCTGCTAGATTAGCCAACATGACTAAGTTAACTAGGCTTTATCTGATAAAAGAATGGTCCTTTTTCTTTGATAAAATTGCTAAGTGTTTTACATGTAAATGTAGTGGCTTTGATATTATTACTGCTATTACTTATCAAATTGGTTATAGTCTCTTGTTTGATAAGGTGATCAACATTGGTGATATGTTGCTCACTCAAATGGGAGAAAAATTGAACAATGTGTAAGAAGGAAGAAAGAAGGTCTATTACCATAGATTCCTAATGCTTCTCTTGAACCACTTTGTTCCTAGCATGACTGCCAAGAAGGTCTATTACCATAGATTCTTAAGTCATTCTAGTCTCTGAAATTTTATAATCAGAGTCTAGATAGTCAGCATTCCTATCACTTGTCCTTAGAAGATTTTATATAGAAAGTGAAACCAGAGTCTGGATGAAGATCGGTGTCTAGAAGGTGATCAGAGTCTATACACTATCGGAATCTATAGTCTGTCGGAGTCTGAAGATTTCAAAGTCTATAAAGTTGAAGCTAAATTTAGAAGATGATCATAGGAATGGAAAGTCTTCGAAGATAAAGACAATTATATTGCAGATATGCTATGGGAAGGAAATAGAATTTCAGAAGAAAACTGTCAACTAATAATTAGGAATTCTATTCCTATTGTAATTTGATTTACTATTATTAGTTGATAGGCATCTCTCTATATAAACATTCTATGTAACCTAATATTATTGTCGAAGTTGTGTGAGAGCATAGGGATAGAAAGAGTTGTTGTGAAAATATAGATAAGATGTTAGGGTTTGTGTACATCATAGGAGAGTTTGTATTTAATCATCAATAATACAAATAATATTCATTCATATTTTTGTATTTAATCTTTGTTCTTAATTCAAAGCTTTAATTGAGTTGATTTTAATCAGGCAAAAAAAGAACATAAATATTCAATCCCCCTTCTACTTGTGTAACTGGGAAAACACTTATTTTGTAGTAGAAAGTAGATTTCTTCTAATATTCTATGATCCTTGAATGAGCCTTATCCCTGACTTCTTCAATCAAGTTCAATGCAAGCTTCATCCATTCTTCATTTTCCTCAGGCTCAAAGGCCTTAATTCTTGAGGATACATGTGATATTTCAACTGGAACAGCTGCCTCTTCCCCATAAGCCAAGAAGTATGGAGTTGCAGCAGTGGTCACTTTATGAGTGGTTCCGTATGCCTAGAGTATTGGAAAAAGCTCTTCCACCCAGGTGTTAGCTGAATGTTCAATCCTTTTTTTGAGCACATTAAGGATGATTCGATTGGTTACTTCAGTCTGCCCATTTTCTTGGGGATGTGCCACAGAAGTAAACCGTAGATCGATGTCATTATCATTGCCATACTCCTTGAATTCTTTATTATTGAATTGTGTTCTATTGTTTGTGACCAGGATTTATGGTATTCCGTACCTGCATATGATGTTTTCCCAAAAGAATTGAGCTACTTGCTTAGTGGTTATCTTGGTCAGCGGTTTAGCCTCAATCTACTTAGTGAAATAATATATCGCAACGATCAGAAAATTTTTTTGTCCACTAATCATCAGAAAGGGCCCAATGATGTCTATTCCCCACATTGCAAAAGGGATGGGGGAATTAATGGACGTCAACATCTCAGGAGGTTGTCTCACAACTGGTGCATGCTTTTCACATCTATCACACCATCTCACATCCTCTTTTGAATCTTTCAACAAGTCAGGCCAGTAAAAGCCAAGGTAGGTGATTTTGTGAGCCAAAGCTCTGCCCCGCAATTGTTGGCCACAAATTCCTTCATGCACTTCTTTCAAAACCTCATGGCCCTCATCTGGCCTTAGTCATTTCAAATATGGAATATAAAAAGATTTCTTATAGAGAATTCCATCAATAAGAGTGTACCTTAATGCCCTCACAGTAAGCTTTCAGGCTTTCATAGTATTGCTAGGAGTCCATCCAGACTGAAGGTGGACTTTAACTAGATCCATCCAGTAATTGCCCATGTTTATCGGGGATACCACCTTTGCATCGATCTTGGGGGACTTCAAGATTTGGAAGTAGACACTTCCCGGATGTTCGTTTATTTCTGATGACGCAAATTTTGACAAGGCATCGACCTTTATATTCTCTTATCTAGGAACGTATTCCATCTGACATTCTTCAAACTGAGTCATTATAGCTTTCACTAGTTTGAGGTATTTAACCATGACTTCTTCCCTTACTTCAAACTCCCTATTTATTTGGGATATAACAACTTCGAGTCTCCACAGACTTTAAGGTATTTGGCATTCAGTATCTTGGCCAAGCCCAGGCCATCTATTAGAGCTTCATGTTCGGATTCATTGGTGGTCGTTGGGAAATCGAGCTTAATAACATACTTAATAATGAACACTTCGGGGACTTGTAGCACCAAGCCTGCTCCACTAGATTTTATTTTTGATGCCCCATCAAAATTGAGCACCTAATATTCCTTAGGTGCTTGTCATTTTTCTTCCTCTTGGGATGTTTCCTCATTATCCTTCCCCCCGACTTGTTAGTCGTTCATGGTACATTCGACCACGGAGTTAACAAGAGTTTTACCTTTAATGGACGTTCGAGGCTTATACTTGATGTCAAATTCCACTTGCCTCGGGGCTATGTATGATGTTTCTCAAAGATTGATTAGTTAACACCTTGATTTTGTGTGCTTGAAAGTAAGGTCACGGCTTTCTTGAGGCCATCACCAAGGCTAGTGCAAATTTCTCAATCATAGAATAGTTAAGTTTTGCTTCATGCAAGACCTTGCACATAATAAACCAGCTTTTGAATCTTTTCTTCTTCCATTACAAGGAAAACACTCAAGTCCTTTTCTGATATGGCCAAATACAAGTATAAGATGTCATCGGGACTAGGCTTGGGCAATAACGGAGCTTCATCCATATACTTCTTCAGTTCTTTGAAGGCTCCTTGACTTTCTTCTGTCCGCACAAAATCTTTTACTTTCTTCAATGTCTTGAAGAAGGGTAGGCATTTATCCCTAGACTTTGAAAGGAACCTTCTTAGGGCCGCAACTCTTCTTGTCAATTTTTGGACGTCCCTTGCTATCTTTGGGGGCTCCATGTCGAGTATAGCCTTAATTTTGTCAGGATTGGACTCAATCCCTCTTTTAGAGACCATTATTCCCAAGCATTTTCCAGACCCTACACCAAAGGCGCATTTTGTAGGGTTTAACATCATTTAATGGTGCCTCATCACATCGAAGCCTCTCTAAGATGTTCAATGTGGTCGGTTTATCATGGTTTTTGACTAGAATATCATCAACATAGACCTCCATGGTTTTTCCAATGAGATGCTTGAATATTTTGTTAACTAGCCTTTAATAGGTGGCTTCTGCATTCTTCAATCCAAAGGCCATAAAAATATAATAAAATACACCAAAATCAGTGATGAAAGATATCTTGGCAATGTAATCCTTGTGCATCTTGATTTGATTGTATCCATTAAATCCATCCATGAAGCTTAACATCTCATGTCCCGCTGTGGCGTCTATAGGTGCATTGATCCTTAGGAGAGGAAATCAATCCTTTGGACAGGAATCATTTAGGTCAGTGAAGTGTACGCACATCCTCCATTTTCTGTTAGACTTCTTGACCATCACAGGGTTAGCAAGCCATTCAGGGAATTGAATTTCTTCAATAAAACCAGCCTCTACGAGCTTCTCCACTTCTTTCTTTATGGCTTCTTGCATTTCTAGGGCAAAGTTTCTCTTCTTTTGTTTCACCGTCTTTCGGTTTGGATCTACATTAAGTTTGTGAGTAATCAATCCCTGACATATCGACTACAGTCCAAACAAACAAGTCCCCATTTTCTTGCAAGAACTTTGTCAACTTGCCTTTCATAGCCTCTTTCAATGAGGCCCCACCATACGTAACCTTATAAGGTTCTCCCGAAACTAGGTGAATAGGAACCAAATCTTCAACTGACTTCCCCCTTCTTTCTTCGTCTTCTCTTGAGTCCATGTTCTTAATAGGAAGGACTTGCCCCCTACTATATCGGGTCTTAGAGCGGCCACATAGTAATATTTTCCCATTCTCTTGTCTCCTTTTTCCTCCCCTACACTTTTTTTGGTGGGGAACTTGATCTTCAAGTGATAACTTGAGGCAACAACCTTAAAAGCACACAAGCGTCTTCTCCCAAGGATTGCGTTGTATGTAGTAGATGCTTTGATTACCAGGAAAGTTAACATCTGGGTAACCTCTCGAGGCTCTCTTCCCATTGTCATGGGTAGTTGAATGCTTCCTTCTACTTTCAATTACACTCCATTGAATCCATAGATTGGAATATCTGAAAGGGTTAGTTGAGAATCATTGTATTCCATCTTCATAAAGGCATTGTAGAACAAGATATTTACGGATGCTCCATTGTCCACCATGACTAATTTTACTTCCGAATTGCCTATCAAAAGGGTTATGACAAGGGGATCGCAGTGAGGGAAGTTTACCCCTTCTAGGTCTGACTCGTTAAAAGATAGTATAGCCTCTGTCTTAGCACGTTTAGGTGCCTCCCCTATGACTTGTATAACTTCTCTAGCATATGCTTTCCATGAGTTTCTTGAATTGCCCGCAGCTGTATTCCTCCAAAAATCATGTTAATGACTAGCCCTCTAGGATGAAGATTCATATCCTAGTTATCATTGTTTTTCCCATTATCATCGCGCCTATCGCGGCCTCCATCTTTGATGAACTTAGAGAGTTTTCCTCTTTTGATAAGGAATTCGATTTCATCTTTTAGTTTTTTGCAGTCATCCATGTCATGCTCGGTATCCTTATAAAACTAACAAAATGTGTTCTTGTTCCTTTTGTCAGGATCTGACTTTAGGGGTTTAGGTCATCTCAGGTCTCAATCCTTCTCAATATCCATCAGGATTTCTCTTCGAGGCGTATAAAGCCTTGCATATTCAGCGAACCTCAGTCCAAAGTTATTCTTCTTAGGAGGGGATTATGAATCCTTATTCATCTTAGAATACTTGTCACGGGCATCATACTCTTGATCGCCTTTTCTCTTCTTGTTATTGTTCTTATTCGTCACCACTGATACAGTGGTTTTATTCATGCTTTCTTCTGCCTTAATATACTTCCTTGCTCTAACTTGGAGGACGAGTATGTTCTCAGGTGGATGCTTGGCCAGAGATCTCTTGAAATAAGGATTAGTCGTCCCTTGTTGCAAGGCTATCATAGCTACCTTATTATCCAACTGTGACACCTTCAGGGCTTCCTTAGTAATACAGTTCAAGTAGTCCCTCAGGGATTTGTTCTTTCCTTGCTCCAAATTCATGAGTGAAGCCGAGCTTTTTTCGTGCACTCTTCTGCTTATGAACTGGCTTATAACGTCCTTGTTGATTTCCTTGAAGGATCCAATGGAGTGGGAGGTAGCCTATTATACCAACATTGAACCATGCCCCACAAGGTTTTAGGAAAATCCCTGCACTTAATCACATCATTGATAGGTTATAATAATAAAGCATTCGAGAAAGTTTTTACGTGATTCAGAGGGTCTCTTGTTCCATCGTAAGCTTTGATGGCGGGCATCTTAAACTTCCTTGAGATATGAGTATTCATGATTGCGTCAGTTAAAGGTGGTTTTGGATTCTCAGGATCTCCGATTGGTAGCAATTCAGTGGGATCAATCATTTTTTAGAAAATTTAATTTCATTTAGGAATAATTTTAAATGAATTTCAAATACTCTAAATAATTTTCTAAAAATCAAATAATAATTAAATAATATTTAAGGGTCCTTAAATAATACTTAACTAATTTTTAAAAGTTTAAAGAATAATTATAAGTATTTAAAAAATATTTAAAAAATATTTAATCCCACATTAAATAATATTTAAATAATTGAGTAAAATTTTATAGACTTAAAAGATATGTACCAAAATTTTACTTAATATTTGTGAATATCCAAAATACCTCTGAAGAAAAGTTCTCTGGATTCTGTTGACAAAACTTCAAAAACAGATAAGTTAACTCTTGGTCAAAAACTCGAGTACGGAATATTTACTCATCTTTGAGAATAATTAGTCACTCTCTACTTATACATACTCTAATCCTAAAGGATTATATAGTTGATAAGTTAACAAAATTATGAATAGTAAACAGTACAGACATAAATGTATGTTTGTAAGAAAACACATTCCCAAAACACAACATAACCTCTTTATGCAGCAGTATTTGCCTGTAAAAAGGTTCAAAAACTTGTTTGTAATGTCTTGGAATAGGTGCAAGTGTAAAGCATAATGTAAGTAATATGTAATAGTGATAATGATAACTCAACTAAGAAACAAAGACAGTCAAATAATAGTAATATGAAGCACAGAAATCCAGAAGGACATGTAAACAGGAATCATACATACATCATTACAGAGCATTCAAGATGAAAGGGTTACTGAACGTCAGCGAGAGAAGTCCATTAATATGTTCAGGCCTCAGCAATAAATAAGAGTTCAGAAGATTTCATGTTAAAGACAATGTAATGATTTGAATATAAATATCAAAGGGTTTCAGTGATCAGAAGCAATGAAAAAGTCCAAGTTTATCAGCTGAAACAGAACAGAAGTTAAGGGAATTCAATTCAGTGTTTGTCATTTGTGAACCAGATCAGTGCACTAGGCGTCAGCACAAAAAGAAAAGAATTGTCTTGATATATTAGAAGAAAGTCAGTTGATCAAGCCAGAAGAGTGAAAACTAAGTGGTAATTACTTCGAGAATTCAAGATATTGTTTAAGGTGAGTATTACTACATTTGGTGGCTCCTACACTCTTGGAACCGTGTATAAGGCACAACAAAGTGCTTTCCATAGTGAAGTAGAGTTAAGGCGCAACAAAGTGCTTTCCATAGTGAAGTAGAGTTAAGGCGCAACAAAACTTCTAAGGCAAGATTAGGAAAGATTAGTGGCGCCTACACAAGGATTGTGGAGTATAGGAGCAAGGAAAACCACTAGCAAATTATATCAAATGGTTTGTGGCGTCTACATTGTGAACTCAGTGTGCAGGCGCAAAAAAACTTAGTGGCACAACAAATGTTAAAGGCGTAACAAAATAACTTAGTGGTGCCTACACACTGTCCACAATCTCAAGGCGCAACAAAGGACTTGAGAAATTGTTGGAAAATCAATTCATTTGATTTCCAAAAGTCTACAAAATATATATATATATAGGTGAAATCAATATGGACAGTCATTCATTCATCTTCTACATTCAAGATAAACAGACGGTAAGCTCCATTAAGGCCTTACATTAAACACACCAAACTGCATTCTTGTTGTAATATTGATTGAACCCATAGAAGCTAATCTTTTGATTAGAAGTATAGCACCTCAGGGATTTAATAATATATCTTTATTTCCCCAAATCGTTGTGTTTCAATTACTACCATTTTTATATCTCAATAACACAATCACTTAATCTGCAATTAAACGAAAATCTAGCAACATCATATTCAACCCCCCTTATATGATGATTTAGGACCTAAAAATTGGTATCAGAGCCTGTTGATTGAAGTTACAAATCAAGATCCAAAAATAGTTTTACGAAAAAATGCATTTTTAGATATAGAAAAATTTATATTGAAATTTCCTTATTTTTTAAAGAAAATTCAATTACGAATTTTTTAAAGATTTGAAATCCACTAATTTCAAAAAGCTATCGATCATCAAGAAATCGAATTAAAATTTTATTTCACAAAATTTAATTTTTATTCGAATTAATTTTAATTTTTAAGAAATTAATTATTTCTTGAGATTTAAAATTCTTCGTAACTATGAGTACCCAAAAACTTAGTAGCATCAAAATCTCAGTCTTTGATAAAAATGAATACATTTTATGGAAGAAGAAGGTGTCCACTTTCATCAAATCAGAAAATTCTCGATACATAGGAATTTTGGAAAATGGACCCTATGTTCCTCAGAAGCATACACTAGAATCAGTCTCAGATGATAGAGAACGGATTCCTCAAGGATTTACCCCAAAGGAGCCTTCAGAGTACACTGACACTGACAAATAAAGAGTAGCATGGGATAATCATCTTCAATGTATCCTAATTAATTCACTAGACACTACAATGTTGAATCAAGTGATAAATTGCACTAGTGCAAAACAAATGTGGGATATGATTGATCTGCTAATGGAATGTACTGCAAAAGTGAAGGAGAACAGGCTGAAAATTCTTACATTCCAGTACGAAGCTTTCAAGTCACTACCTGGAGAAAGTATCACTCAAGTCTTGGAGAGATACAATAAATTGTTGAATGGCTTGTCACTGCATGAGAAGGCCTACTCACATAGGGAGATCAACATAAAATTTATGTTGACACTGCCAGCACATCTTCAACACAAAATCTCCTCCATCAGAGAGAGAAGTGACATAAATGACATGTCCATTGAAATTCTATATGGAAAGCTCAAAACTCATGAAATGGAGAAAGAGCAAAGACAGATAATTTATGGTTCATGAACAATGGACAGTAAGAATATAGCACTGTTGAAAACTACAGCTCTTGTAGCTAATGATTTTGTTGTCACAGAGACTAGCACAGTAAAGCCTGTAGTTGAGAAAAAAGAAATTCTAGAAGCTAAATTTACAAAAAATACTCAACCAGGTGATGAGGATGACTTCTATTCAATGGAAGAACTTGAACAATTGGAAAATAAGACTATGGCCTATACGGTAGGGAAATCAAGAACCTTAGGTTTAGAATTGTTGGGATTCGGGCATGAAAATGCAGCGGAATAACGGTAAATACAAAAAAAAAATGTGAATCCCAAATGCAGGATCCGTGTATAATTGACTGATGATTATGGAAAAGCTGATGTGTACCTTATTAAAGCTTTCCTTCGGATGATTATGGAGGTCCAAAAGCGTGAATCACAGCAGCCCCTTCTTCAAGAACTACTCTCTAATGGTATCCACACGAACGTCGATTCGTCTAACAATCAGCGGAGATGGTACTAGCCAAGAACACCCACGAATTATCTCTTCTCTATCTCTCTCACTTGTTAGCCTCTCTTCGTATTGAGCTACTAGGGTTTTATCTGATAAAACGAATTCACAAGTATGAGGCTTGTAAACACATCATAATGTATTTATGTAAGCTAGAGATAATGGGCCAAACCCTAATCCATGAGGTTTCTCAAAAACCCACTCTGATTTTGGGTTTATTTATTAATTCGAATATTAATTTAATTAATCAAGTCCCACTTAATTAATTCAATAAATAAATTCGAACTAATAATAAAATTAATTAAATTCATAATTTAAATAAAGTTCCGTATAAACTTTCTTTGTGTGTGACCTTTAGGTTATTATTACGTTGGCAATAATTTTATTTTCTAATAAAATTATAAACAATGAGTGGCATCTAGTAATACATCATTGTTACCCAAGTAATAATAATAATTTGTGATTCAATTAAACCTTTCGTGAATAATGTACAATGTAATATAATCCCTTTAACCTTATATTATAGATTAAACTCGAGGCATATATTGTGTCATCCTCATCAACGTTTAATCCGGGTTTCCTTGATCAATGAGTAGACTATTAATCAAATCAACATTTGAGCATGGCCATGCATTTTATAGTCTAACTCAATCAAGAGGCCAATAATATCACTCCTAAAATAGGAGGGTTAAATCCTATATCTATCATTCATATTTCTCATACGATTCATAGCATACCCAACGTCCACCTTTATCATTACCCGGTTAAAGGTAACTTTGAGTGTAATCAAAGTATATTAATTCTCGTATAGAAATATAATGATTTCAAGTCAGAGGATCATTACATCATTATCACTGTGAGATTTCTTTTGACACTTATTAACATGTAGAATCTCACGACGGGTCTTTTCAGTGTCATGTATTGATACATACACTTATGTTCTTGACTTTAGTATCACCATACCTATGACCAATGAGATGCAGTCATCAGTCAAAAAACATACTAGTCTTATTGCATTGTTGTTGTCCTTTAATAATAATACTCGACTAGGGAATTTTAAGAATAAAATACTATTCATATAATCTCATTTTTAAGTCACATACTTAAAGATATATATTACGTATTAATATTACAAGGACATTTAATATTTTTTCAATTTATAACGCAGTAAATAAAGACATAATAAATATTAATTAAATAATCACATAAAACATAATCCTTAATTGTTTTCAATAAAACAATCTCCCACTTGTACTAGAGCCAATCTCTCATGTATCTAATATCCATGGAACTAGTATGACCTTCGTGCTTCTGCTGCGACAAAGCCTTGGTCAGTAGATCTGCAATGTTATCATTTGTATGTACTTTACATATATGTATATCCCCTCGATTATTAATCTCTCGAAGAAGATGATATCGTCTGAGTGTATCCTTTGTTCGGGAATGAGACCTTGGTTCCTTAGCCTGCGAAATGGCTCCGTTATTATCGCAGTATAAATCTATCGGATCTGCGACCGAAGGAACCACACCAAGACCTGCAATAAAATTCTGAATCCATACAGCCTCCTTGACTGCTTCACAGGCAGCAATATACTCAGCCTCCATTGTAGAATCGGCAACCGTCTCTTGCTTTGAACTTTTCCACCTTACAGCACCTCCATTTGAACAAAATACAAAACTAGACTGAGAGATCGAATCATCCTTGTCTGTTTGGAAACTAGCATCGGTGTAACATTTTACAACCAGCTTTTCTTCTCCTTCATATACCATGAATTGATCTTTAGTCCTTTTCAAGTACTTATAGAACCAATTGCTGAAGCATATGGAACTTTACTCATACGTTCCTTATCATCTAATGATTTAGGACTGTTTTCTTTCGAGATCGATATCCCATGAGACATTGGGACATTTCCCCTTTTAGCATCTTGCATCCCAAATCGATGCAAAACTTTGTCATTGTATGTACTCTGACTTAGGCCAATCATTCTTATTGATCTATCTCTATAGATCCTGATACCTAATATATAGGTCACATCGCCTAAGTCTTTCATTGAGAAATTTTTACTCAACCAAGTCTTAACAGCCTGTAAAGAAGGAATGCCATTCCCTATTATTAATATGTTATCAACATATAGTACTAGGAATGCCACATTGCTCCCACTAACCTTCTTATAAACACATGGTTCATTTTCATTTTGAATAAACCCAAACTCTTTGACGATTTCATCAAAACGAATGTTCCATCTCCTCGAGGCTTGTTTCAATCCATAAATGGATCGACGCAACTTACATACCTTTCCAGCATACTTTGGATCAACAAAACCTTCAGGCTGTGTCATGTACACATCCACATCTTCTTCAAGGCTCCCATTTAAGAAAGCGGTTTTGACATCCATTTGCCAGATTTCGTAGTCATGGTAAGCAGCTATAGCAAGCAAAATCCTGATGGACTTGACCATAGCCAATGGTGAAAAAGTTTCATCATAGTCAATACCATGAATTTGTTTGAAACCTTTTGCCACCAATCGTGCTTTATAGGTCTGTACGTTACCATCCATGTTGGTCTTCTTTTTGAAAACCCACTTGCACCCTATAGGTTTTACCCCTTCAGGTGGATCAACCAAAGTCCAAACTTGATTAGTATACATGGATTCCATCTCAGATTTCATGGCATGCAGCCATCTCTTGGATTCTGGAGTGTCCATAGCGTCTTGGTACGTGAGAGGCTCATCTTCATCCACAAGCATCACATCACCATCTTGAGTCAAGAGAAATCCATAATATCTCGCGGGCTCATGGAGAATCCTACCAGACCTATGAACAACCTGTATTTCCTGAGCAGTATTGTTTTCTTGTACATTTTGCTCAGGTTCCTCCATTGGTTCATTGTTATCTTGTGGGTCTCGAATTTCATCAAGATCTATTATCCTCCCACTGTCTTTCTTAGACAACATTTCTCTTTCAAGGAAAACTGCAGTTCGAGCAACAAACACTTTGTTCTCGGAAGGATTATAGAATGAATAACCCTTTGCTTCAATTGGGTATCCCACAAAATTACATTTGTCTGATTTAGGTCCTAGCTTGTCAGAAGTTAAACGTTTCACAAACGCTTTACATCCCCATATTTTCATAAATGACATGCTATGACATTTCTCAGTCCATATCTCATATGGAGTCTTCTGAACCGTTTTAATAGGAACTCGGTTAAGTGTATAAGCAGCCGTCTCCAGGGCGTAGCCCCATAAACTAATTGGAAGATCTGCATGACTCATCATCGATCGTACCATGTCCAACAAAGTACGATTCTTCCTTTCAGAAACTCCATTCCATTGTGGTGTTCCGGGAGGAGTGAGCTGTGATACAATACCACACTCTTTTAATAAACTCTTAAATTCATGGCTTAAGTATTCACCTCCACGATCAGATCGTAGAGTCTTAATATTTCTGCCAATTTGCTTTTCTACTTCAGCTTTGTATTCTTTGAACTTTTCAAAAGAATAGGATTTGTTCTTCATAAAATACACATATCTATATCTACTGAAATCATCAGTAAACGTGATAAAGTAGTAAAAGCCACCTCTTGCCATATTACGCATAAGACCACATACATCACTATGTATAAGTTCTAATCGTTCAGTGGCCCTTTCGCCTTGTCCAGTAAAAGGAGCATTAGTCATTTTTCCAATGAGACAAGGTTTGCATGCTTCGTATGATTCAAAGTCAAACTTATCCAAGTATCCATCCTTATGTAACTTGGAAATGCGCTTCTCATTTATATGGCCTAAACGACAGTGCCAAAGGTATATTTGATTTGAGTCATTAGTCTTAAGATGTTTATTATTCACATTATAGATTGGAGTGTCTAGATCAAGAACATATAAACCGTTAAACAAACGTGCAACCCAATAGGTAACATTATTCATAGAAAAGGAACAATAATTGTTCTGAATTGAAAAAGAAAAACCTTTCTTGTCCAAACAAGAAACCGAAATAATGTTTCTGCAAATTGCAGGCATGTAAAAACAATTATCAAGTTCTAAAATAAGCCCAGTGGGCAACGATAAATGATAAGTCCCTACAGCCAAAGCAGCAACCTTTGCTCCATTGTCAACTCGTAGGTCGACCTCTCCTTTTGCCAAAGTCCTACTCCTTTGCAGCTCATGCACATTTATACAAATGTGAGAACCACATCCAGTATCCAATACCCATGATGTAGAAGTAGACAAATTGACCTATGTAACATAAATACCTGAATCAGAAGCTTGACCAGCCTTTTTCTTCTTCAGATCCTCCAAATAAGCATGACAGTTTCTCTTCCAATGACCTGGTTTACCACAGTAGTGACAATCACCTTTTGCAACAGCACCCTTAGGCTTTAAAGCCTGTTTGGGATTAGCCTTTGGCTTGGGACCAGAAGCAGATCCAATCTTCTTCTTTCCCTTCCATTTGCCTTTCCTATTAGCCTTACCTTTGTTATCTACCATCAGCATGGCAGTAGGTTCAGCCTTTTTCATATTGGTTTCAGCAGTTCGTAACATGGCCAACAATTCAGTGGGTGTTTTGTGTATCTCATTCATATTGTAGTTCATAACAAAATGAGTATAGTTGTGGTTCAGAGATTGCATGATCAAGTCAATCTGAGCTTCCGGACCAATTGGGAAACCCAAAGTATCAAGATACTCAATATAACCTATCATCTTTAGAACATGTGGTTGAACAGGTTCACGTTCTCCCTGTTTGCAAGCATACAGTGTTTTGCTCGTGTCGAACCTTTCTTGACGAGCCTGTCCCTCAAACATTCTTTGAAGGTGTTCAATCATCTCATAAGCATCCATATGCTCATGTTGTTTTTGAAACTCAGCACTCATGGTTGCCAGCATGAGACAGGCAACATCATTCGCATCATCAATATGCTTCTGATAAGCATTTTGTTGAACGCCAGTTGCATTCTCAGCAGGAGGAGCAGGTGAAGGAATTTCAATGACGTGAAGCTTTCGCTCCTGCCTGAGGACAATCCTCAAATTCCTATACCAATCAAGGAAGTTAGTTCATGTCAACTTGTCCTTCTCAAGGGTTGCTCGTACGGAGAAAGTATTTGTATTGTTTGCCATTTAAATATCTACAATGTTAAAATGCATAAATTTAGTTAGTCTGCAGAATTTTAATTATGTTCAAGTGATTATCATATACATTCATAATATATATCTCCTACTATTTTGTTCAAATCAATAGCCCTAACTATTAATTCGGAAAGCATTTCATCAAATCTTTCTAGTGAGCCAAGATCCATATTTCATCCATGTTTCAAGATAGCGTTGGCTAATACACCCAAAACACGACTATTTAGGTAGACAACATTTGTCAATTATATCAAATATAACTCTTGGATAGTTTGGTGGAACAACCCTTTGTACACATTTATCCAATAAATCTCACTAAACTCTATGCCTCTAAACCCACAATCCTATTGTGATGATTTAGTTAAGTTAGACCCAACATTTAATAAACAAAGTACAATTACTTATCACATTTTCCCATGATGGATAAGAGCACTTTACTTTGGCAAACCCACTCCTTCTCAATCTAGATCTTAATGTGTTTATAACATTGGAAGGCATCTATATTAATTTAATATTCATTTAGGGATTTTAATATTATTTAACGATCATGATCCCATCATAAAGAGATTCTCAATTTTCCCTTGATTAAATAATCCATTTCAATATTCGTCAATTGTTTGATTTCCAGATCGTCGGAGAAGTCACAAGCGGTCTCACTTAAAACCCAACTTTCTTATAGATTAAATTAATAATCCGTTGTTGACAAAATCTCCCCATATCAGAAAAATGAAAATTCATATTCAATACCGTGTTTCATAAAAAAAAATTCTCATGATCGCTTGTTCAATTTTAAATCTTGAGTCGTTACAGATTTTATCTTGTTTAAACAAGCATGGCATGGGTGTCGTATCTAATACACACATACATGATTAATCTAATTAAAGCATGCATCATTAACTATTCTACACTAACATTCATACATCAATATGTAAAGTGCAGTATGTAAACGTGCTTGGTTATGGCCCTTTTCATATGCGATCCTTTCGAGCTAATGAAAGGATCAGGGTCAATCTATGGTGGTAAAATATAAATACAATTACATGTCTTCATTCTTCTTGTATCCATGGGTGCTTGCTCCTCTTCTTGAATCATCATTCAATCTTCAAGTACATTACATGGAATAATTGAATACAATCTATACTAGTGTACTTACATAAGAAAACTCGAGTTACATTCGAGGTTAAACAATTACAAGAATGAAGAAAAACGACATGCAAGTCGTATTTATAAAACCAAAACCATTAATCTACCACCATGCTCAAGTACACAAAAAGAACATGAAAAAATATTGCAAGGGTCCGGGAGCGGCAGCCCCCGGGCGGGGTTCGGGGCGGCAGCCCCCGGGCGGGGTCCGGGGCGGCAGCCCCCGGGCGGGGTCTGGGGCAGCATCCCTGGGCTGGGTCCGGGGCGACAGCCCCGGGCGCGGTCTGGGGACGGCAGCCCCCAGCTGGGGTCGAGTTGGGGGCTCGACCCCAGTCCTATTTAGAAATCATCAATTTCTGAACTACAGATCATATCTGTTGGTCTTTTTCCCCACTGTATCTTATACAGTTTCTGAAGCATGTATCATATACATACTGATCATATCCCAGTTAACAAATCATGTCCAACACAATCTGTCCACCCGTTTATATCACCATACAAACTGACCCTCATGCATAACATACAAATCGCAATAAGGCATATTAAAATAGTCATGGCAAATCATTAACATGCTAGTATCATCATCTATGTACTCATCATATGAATAACCAGATACACATTAATTAACAGTTTTAACCATACATTAACATGACAGCATGTATATTAAATCTCATACATAGGCAGTATCAACATACATGCATGACAGATCATATACATAATGGAATATAATGAAAAACTGTTAAACACGTAACCAAAACATCTTATTACACACGTAGCTCTGATACCATTGTTGGGATTCGGGCATGAAAATGTAGCGGAATAATGGTAAATACAAAAATAATCGCGAATCGCAAACGCAGGATCCGTGTATAATTGACTGATGATTATGGAGAAGATGATGTGTACCTTATTAAAGATTTCCTTAGGATGATTATGGAGGTCCAGAAGCGTGAATCACAGCAGCCCCTTCTTCAAGAACTACTCTCTAATGGTATCCACACTGTTAGGTCCAAATATGTTGTAGAGGGGGGGTGAATACAACTTTTTACGATTTAAGGAATTTGAGAAGCAATGAGAAGCAATAAATATTATGTAATAAATCAACACAGAATTTCAAGAATATATCTTTATATTCATTGAAGGATTTGCTACAACATTCATTACAATAGTACAACAGAAGTAAAGAGAGAGGAGTAAATGATACTAAGCTCTGTGAATATACTCCCTCTCTATTACAAGTGTTTTTCTCAATATTGCTTTACATTGCGTTCAATGCTCTCTCTTGAAATGTTACACAAGTACTTCTATTTATACTACTTTGTAATCTATGACTTGTAGACTTGATCTTGTCCTTTTTTGTGTACGTGGCCCAATCAGGACTCGTTAACAAAAAGTACTTTCCCAACCACTCTGGATCAACCGTTCACAATAAGCCACTTGTCCCTTGAACATTAAATGCTACATATCGACCCGCATCTCGATCTAGGCCTGGACCCATCTCGATCTCGATCTTGGTTGACAATCTCGATCTCGATCTCGATCTGTGAAAATCTCGATCTCGATCTGTGAAAATCTCGATCTCGATCTATGAGAATCTCGATCTCGATCTGTGAGAATCTCGATCTCGATCTCGATCTGCCGTGGACAGAGATATGCCTTGCAATGTTTTACTTCAATTGTAAATCTCGACCCGCATCTCGATCTGCCGTGGATCGACATTTGCCTTGCAATGTTTTACCTTTAATAATCAATCTCGATCCGCATCTCGATCTGCTGTGGATCGACATTTGCCTTGGCAAATATGCACTCATCGAATGTTGACTTTCTTTAGTGTCTAATTATGGATTAACCTTTATGAGCAAGTTTCCCTAGCTTCTTCAATATTCTTCAACAAGCTCTTGAACATGGATCACTACTACTGACATAAACTTGCTATCAATGTCCTGACACTTGATGCAACGGTCTGGTTCATAAGTGACTAGTCTTGATAGGGTACTTGCTTCTGAATAGATTACCATGTTCAATTGGTAATGTGGCTTCCCAATAAGTGGTTCGAACATTAACTGTTAATAAACAATGTAACTTCGCTAGAATCTTTTCTGGTACTTCGACAACGTCTTCATTACTACTACAATCTTGAATACTTCATTCTCTGTTCTTCACTGATTGTCAGTGAGTATAACTTCAAGACTGTAGCTGTCTTCTTTAACCTTTGTCTTTACCATGTCTTCAATTCTTCTAGATTCCTATGCTTCAAACACTGTCTATCTTCAATCAATGCTGTTAAACTGAAATCTTTTAGTGGCACTGCTATACTGAATCTTCAACACTTCTGAAACCCTGAAAGTCTTTAAACATTATTCTTCACTGAGGCATGAACATATAAATGAACTTCTTTCAGTGACCTGTAGTAGACTTCAAAACTTCTTCTAATGTCTTGATTCACTGTATTTGCCTTGTCTTCATGTCTTGCTGATTTCTGTGTAATCGTAGTATTATTTACTTGTCCTGTTCTAGTGTTGAGTTATCACGATTACTATTTATACAGCTTCGTCGTTTCCAACAATCTCCCCCTATTTGATTGTTAAACTTTTAGCAAACAAATAACCTAGGGAGGATAACTCAACTAACAACTAGAAAAAGAATGTCCGAGACTTGTAAATAATGCTACTGGTTTTTCTGGATCAAATATTGCATTTCCAGAATTCTTGTGTGACTGAAACGAAAGATGTTTGTTCCTCTGACGCTGAACTGATATTCAAATTGTATCATTTTCATTTCTGTCTGTTTGAGCTTTCTCCGTTTCAAAATCCTTCAGTTTGAACTTAAAGAACTTATCATGAACAGAGCTTCATAAGAATCATTATTCCTGGGAACATCTTCAATAGAACACAGAACATAGCTCATACTGTTCTCCCCCTAAGAATGTGATTCTCCTTCTTATTCTTCTTCTCCCTTTAGAAAATCCATGGAATAGTCAATTCTTTTCTGTTCTTCCCACTTGCATTTGGAATCTTCTTCTGACAACTCATTTCAAGTCTAGGATACAGTTTCTTGATTCTCCCATCTTCTGTTGTTTCCCCTCAGGATCCGAAGATAAGATTTTCTTTTTCCAGTCTAAAATCTCCCCCTAAGGATACGAATCCCCTTTCTTCAAGGATCTTCCCTTAGAATCCTCCAATGGCCTCTTCCCTTAGAATCATGCTTTTCCGAAGGTTATGAAGATAAGACTTTATTAACTTCTCCTTTTTCTTGTTATAACTATAACACTATAACTTCTCCCTGTTTATAAACTTGTTATAACTATAACTTTTTCTTACTATAACTTCTCCCCCTTAGTTGAGGAATCCTCCAAAGGCCCACTTTTGAAGATACCAATTGTTAATACCAATTGTTAGGTCCTCTTTTAGATGGTTTGTCTCCCAAAGAAGGTTCTCGTCTGTCGTTGATCGGGAAAAAATAGTAACTTTTCTTCCAGAAGTAGCAAGTAGCAAGGGTAAGTGTTTGGCTTATGGTTTCCTCACTTCTACTACGTTCTGTCGGTGTTTACACTTTAGCATAGAGCATTTTAAGTGTTTCTCTCTTTCTCTCCCTATCTCTCACTCAAGTATATCTCTCCCTCACTTTCACTTAAGTGTTTCTCTCTCTCACTTTCACTCTGCATTCCAAATGTAGCCTTCTGTACCTGCAAGTGAAATCTGTCAATCCATACATATTCCCAACACCTGATTCATCAGAATGAACTGAATCACTATCAAGTGGAGAATTTGCCTCGTAGAGGTGTTCTTGATCTATCATGCATAAGCACTGTCTCACACCAGACTCAATAGCAATTGCTAAATCACTGTCTAGTAGAGCCTCACCTCTTTGAGATGGGTTATCCCAAGATTTTAAAATCTTTTTGGGAATCCTGCCTTGTTCTATCAAGGAGTTGCCTCACACCTTCTCCGTAAACGGGAGGTGGACATTCCTTTTCAGGATCTGGAAATGTTCCTTCCAGGAGGGGCGACGTAGTAGACAATGTAATGAATGGCAAATTAGAGTCTACGTTTCCCTCGTAACCCAATGACGGGTGTTTTGTTAACATGCCTATACCTCACACTGTGCACGTCTTGCAATGTGTCCCTAAAATATATCTGTTTAGGCTTACCATCAGCGTGAATGCCAGTGGTGTGCTTGACTCATTACAAGATGCTCTGGCTGACGAGCGAATTTCAATGGACTCACCCTGTTGAGCGAATGATTCCAGAGACAGTTTTATTGCCTTTTCAGCTCTGCATCTTTTTGAGAAAATACAGATGAGCTTACAGATACCTCAGTTTATATACTTCTTTACTTCGCTGGAGGTAGAGCTGTGGGTGCACTTCCGACTTCATCCTTATTTCTCCCTTATCAACCTCTAACAAACATATGTTCCTTATAACTCCAAGGGTTAATATATGGAAGTGGATGAAATGAGTGTTTGGTATTAAGGCCTGGGTCAGAGATTGATGGGTTTTCAACCTCCTGGCCAGCTTCTGTAGCCACTGGGGGCTAAACGGATAGAATCAATAAATGAGATAAAGAAATAATCACCTTAACATTCCAAAACATATTTTTCAACTCAAGGAGAAGGAAAAATATAATAAGGAATGGTAATGGATTGCATTAAAGCACTTTAATAAAAGAGTTTTGTCAGATCAAAAAAAATTTATCATTTAAGAGCATGACACCAATAGAAATTTCTTTCAGATGCTTATCCCATAATAAAACGCGGGAGTATCAGAGAAAAGGTTTCTATCTCTTATGAAATTCTTATAAGGCAAACTTCCCATAATAAAACGCGGGAATTTACACCAAAGAAGAAATTCAACTCTTCTACCAAATTATATCTCAATAAAATGATTCTTTTCCATTAAACCTAAGCACTGCATGTTTTGAAAACATTTTTGCAAATCATCCATATCAGATAGAAGACAATGATTTTCCGACTCATAATTCAATTATGATTTACATCATTTTCTTCTGCCTGATAATATCCCCGACTTTAAATAAAAACATGACAAATGGGGTTGAATGTATGCTTAACAATACAGTACAAGGCCTTCAAAGCAACAATCATTGTTTTGGTACTATGAATCAATGTGAAACATACATTGAAACAAGTATTTGAAAACAAATCATTTTACAAGTGATTGGTACCTCGAAGTTAAAACACATTTTCAAAAGAGAGAAAAAGCTTTTAAAGATAAAACATTTAAAACAAGCTTTTGGGAGGGAATAAAGTTTCGATAGAATAGAAAGATTATCCTTAAGAAAAGTTTTTCAAAAGAGAAGTTTTGAAAAAGAATTCTTAAGTTTTCTTAACTTAAACTGATAGACAAATGAATGTATCTTTGCATAAAATATTTTGAAAAAGAAATAGACAAAAATTTCTTTTAAATACATTCAGGATTGTAAACCAGTCAAAGAAAGAAAACTAAATATATTGATACCAATTGTTTCTAAAAATAAAAACTAAGTAAATCCATTAGTATCAATATATCACAATTATTTTGTAATAAAATATTATTCTATTATCACAAAGTAATAAAAGAAAATATTTATACTACTAATAATTATGCTTCGAATTTATTTTAATTTATTTAAATCATGGAACAGATATTTCATTGAATTGTTTTATATCATCATGATTTAAATAAACCAAAATAAATTAAATACTTATGTTGTACTAAGCAATTGCCAATCACATGCATTTATAAAAACTATACATGGCAATTATTCAGTAGAACAATAAGCATATCACAATTAATTACACGCTGATACCAATTATTCGATATTTATCAATAATTTCAAGATGCAAGAAATTGTGCTTCTGTTATTTTATCAAATTAAAATTATGAAACTAATAACCATTGAATTGCTTCAATCCATAATTTCAATAAGATAAAATAAATTCGTTAAATACTAAAATATTAATTAGATTGAATATTAGCATTTAACTTCCTATGCCATATCTAATAATTGTCAATTTGCACATTGTAAGCGTACTCATAACAATTACTAATTGATATACGTAAGCTCGAGGTTATAGTTGAAAATAAATTCATAAGTCCTTTAAATAGGGAAAAAGTAATAGTTGTGATTCTTTTTACAACCCCTCGCAATAAAATCAATTTTAGAAATATTTTCTAAGTATATAAAACATTGAGAATTTTATACACGTAACTTGGAAAATACTTCATCTTCCAATATTAGTGAGTTTTGAAATATGCATTAATTATTTAGAACAGAAATTCTAAATACCGTCACTAATATCAAAAACATCACAATTACTTGTAATAAAATATTTTAAGACTCTTAGAGCAAAATATCAAAGCAATTAAGCAAGATATCATTGACTAATTCTTATCTAATATTTAATATACAAATAATTATGCTTCTAATTTATTTTAATTTACTTAAATCATGGAACAAATATTTTACTGAATGGTTTTATATATCATCATGATTTAAATAAATTAAATACTTATGCTAAATAATTTAACTATCACTTATGCATAATACATTGCAAGCAAGATAATTAAACTAATAGCAAAAAGCACGAGGTACTGGATTTCAAATAAATTCACAAGTCTTTGAATATTGAAAATTTAATACTTGTGAACTTATTTAAGAATTCCTTGCATATGGGATTTCCAACAAATATGCATATAAGTAACATCCCAAATTTACTAACCAACTTAGATAAAATAAATTCACCAAGTTATTTAGCAAACATCTGCAAGTTATTCGACTAAGGACAACTCTCAAAAGAAATGATACCTGATGTCCATTAGCTTGTTCCTTCAGTGGTATGAAGAGTTCAACAGAGTTGCTGGAAATTGACAGCTTCTAGGAATGACTTCCCTGTCTTTCGTACAACCTGCATTATCTATATCTATATAGCCAATTAGGTTAAACCTATTATCTTAAGGGTCCCAGATTCCAAGAATTGGTGATCCCCTAAGATGTCTAACAATTCATAACTTAGCTATAAGATAAGATTCTCTAATTTCCACTTGGAAACTTGCACATAGGCATATCGAGAATAAAATATATGGTCTTTGTGCACTTGAATAAGTAATGAGCTTATCATACCTCTATAGCTTGTCACTTCAGTTCATATTCCTGATTTGCCCTGATCAAGCTTAGTGGTCTGTTGGAAAGTAGTCTTGACAGGTCTAGAATCTTCCAAATTGCGCATCTTCAAAAGATCCTTGACTTCCTTTAATTGCCATCATTCTTTCGAATTAATTATAATCCAGAAAGAATTGAAACTCTTCCAACATGCTCATTTTGTACCTACTCTGCATTAACTTAGCAAAAATATATCTTGCCAAATTTTCGTTAGTAGACCCACATATAATATACTCATGGTATACTTAGCACATATATAACATTGTGTGTGCCTTGCATTCTGGAGAGATATGTGTGTATAACTTACTCTACTGTAAAATCATATTAAAGTAATTAACAGTCAGAGTGTCATACCATGTCCTTGACGTTTTGCTTGAACCCCTATCTCCGTCATAGAAGAGCTTGCGAAGAGAATGATATACAAATTCCAATGGATCTGCAACTTCAAAGTCCAGGAAATGATGTACATCAACTTTAACTTCTAGCTCACCATTCAGGAGTGCACTTGTTCACATTCATCTGATAGATCTTCATGCTTGAATACTCCACATGTGATAGGTCCTAATCGTTGAGTCTCTGAAAATTGTTAGGTCCCCATTGATGAGTCCCAAGGTATCAAGTCTTGTCACTGGTGCTTACTGCTTGATCTTGAAAGTCCCGAAGATTCCATTTCCATCATCGTCGATACCTTCTACTTTAAAGTCCTGTAGCAACCAGTTTGGCTTTGCCCCTCATAGCAATGCCAAAAAGTCATCCAGTTTCTGAGAACCCTTACTGTACCAGATTCAGCTTCGACTTTAGTGGTCTGGGTTCCAGCTTCAATGGTTTCTGCCTTCTAACTGATTGAGATCATTTTGCTTTGCAATCACTCAATCTGGATCAATCTGTGCTTTTCTAATATTCTTTGGGATACCAATTGATGGGTGATACCAATTGTTGATACCAATTGTAAGTTGACAATTTCTCTTTCCCAACTTGGTCCCGAAAGATATATGATCATTTCGATTAGCACTTCTAGCCTCTACACAAGAATCCGGATCACTAAGAACGAGACTCCAGGATAGAATTTGACTTCAAACCTTTTGTCTTGGCAGAAATGTTCTTAATGAAATCCTTTGATCTTCATTGTTGAGCATGACTAGTAGATCCATCTTTTATTTGCTCCTCCTGAGTTGCTGCTAGGATGTGTTGAAGATCCTTCACCTTCTACAGTGGATTTCCACTAAGGATCTGAATCATCATCGTTGTCATTGATTCCTTCTGCAACCTCAGCTTCAACATCAGTATCTGAATTTGTCAATGATTCAGAATGGTCGTTCGATTGAATGCACTGGAGCTTGGTGTAGTTGGTCGTCACATTCAGACTTTTAATCACTTCTGAGTAGCCGAGGAGAATTATTCCATGAGCCTTAACTTCTTGTCAAGATACTCAAATAAATCTTCATTAAAAATCAATTCCCTCCAAACACACGAAAGAGCTTCAGTGTTTGCTTCTGGTTGGCCATTAACTCAAATGATGTCTTTTCACGATCTTGTTGAATAAAGCAGCATGCTGTGTTAATTGCTTCAGCTTCAAAGTACCTTTTTCAGTGCAGACTTCACTTAGAACTTCACTCGCGAAATGCAGTTCCACTATCTGACTTCAAAGTTCTCACTGCTTACCAATTGTTTCCAACTTGATCTTCCTTATTTGATCAATCACCATTGTGACATTTTGTCTGTTGAATGCTTGAACATCACCAATTTGTAATTAGGGTTATCAATTTCAATCACCACTAAGCATATGACTTTCCTTCAATGTGATGTTTCCATTGACTTCCCTATGTGACATACTTCAAAATGTCCTTCTTGATAGAATTCCATATGAAGCAGTCCTCTCACCAATCTCATCTTTATCAGAGAATCTATTGCCTTGCAGACTAACAAGTGTGAGAGCTTCCTTTGCCATAGCTAACTCTTCATTGATAAAGCTTTACTGAAAAGTTCACTTCATCTTTACATCCAAATTTCATGTCAGCTACGAACAAACTTCCTCAACCGCAGCTGAGTGAGCATCCAACCTTCTTGTTTGAGATCAAACACTTCTCTAGAAAACCTTTGACAAAGAATTCCCTAGTGCCCTTTAGAAAGTGCTTAAGTCCTTCCACAAGAAAGATGCTTCCACTGATGACAGTTCTTAACTCATGATAGCCATATCCCTTGTACATCCTTTGCTGTCATCTCCAAAGGTTACCGTCGGGGAGGCCTTCTCAACCAGTTGTGATAGAAGAGCTTTAATCTTAATCATATCCCTCGAACAATAAATGTTTCGAAGTCACATAATTTTTCGCTTTCATAACATACTCTGCGATCACAAAAGATTAAGCTTCTTGGTACTCAACTTCAATTGAGTCCAGATGGGTTAGAGATATTTTCAGAGGTAACAACAGCTTCAACCTTAATATGCACAAGCTAATCTTTGACTGATCACTTCTCATATATTGCAGCCTTGACAAAGTAGTCTTTAGGCTATGAGACTAGTGATTTCAACCTAACTTAAGGTGAACTAGCAGTCTTTACCCTATTGTGACTCTTATACATGCTTTGTTTAAGATTATGCAAGTCCTAAGATATGCATTTTCAAATTTAACTAAACAAGCATGGAAATAAGAACACATGGTAAATATTCAGCTTCACTGCATAAAAGCACATGGATAGAAGAACTAACAAATTAATTACTAATTTTGTCTAATCCGTTCTGTCGTTGTCTAACGTTTTTAACTATCTCTAATTACCTAAGTCAGTTTTAGATATAGCTTCGAATCTACATGACTTACTGACTACTTAGATAATTCTACCATATTTTAACCAATTATCCCTAACAAGCAATACATGAACTGATATAGCATTTAAGTACAATTATGTGAGTAAAAGCAAATCATATGAAAATAAGCACATAAACAATTAACAAGTCATTTGCTATTAAGAACAAATAAAATCTGATCTATGACCTGTTTGTCTATTAGCAATTTTCACAACATTAGCAGAGGTATTAAATCATATCAGATTTAACTCAAGTTTCAGCAAATGTTTGGGAATACACTTAACCGTCTAGAACACCCTATCTAATTCTAGATATTCATTTTACTGCATATAAAATCAAGTATAAAATGTACTAATTAAACTCATGAATCCTAGCATGCAATCTTATTCTTAGCAATCAATTGAGCATTTAAGACCTAAGATGCTAACATGCTATCATGAATATAATACATTTCAAAACTTAATAAACATGCAGTTCTGAATTAGATAAACGTATACTAGTTAGAATGTATACCTGTGAAGTGCTTATTGATTCATCTTCAGTGTTGGTCATTGATGCCAGATATCCATTTGGTGCATCACTGTTAGAATCATTCTTGCATTTAACTTCACCAACAAATGCTCTCCCTTGCTGCATCCTCACTAATGTTTGAGATTCATACTTCAACCCAACATAGTGTCTTCATCTTTTGCTTGCTCCTTTTCTGATCTTGTAGGTGCTATACTTCATCTTGAGTAAAAGTGTTTTGTTCTGACCTCAGTTGTACCTTCCATGACGACCTCTATTTCTAGGTTTGTTGAACGAATGTATCGAAAGCTATTTTCTCCTTATTAGCAACTGAAAAGTCCATTCCCTTTTTAGGCTCAGACCGATGTGGTACAATCACATCTCCTTCCATATGCTCAGGAACAACAACCATCGGAACAAATTCATTCTCAAAACCCATCCTTCATTGTGATCTCGGTCGAACACTGGAATCTTGAATTGATTTTAAGGTGCCATCTTAATATAGATTTAGTGTAGAGATAATAAACTTTTCTTATTACTTGAGTAGTAATTAAAAGAAAATTGAATTATCTCCAAATAAATCAAAGTTCCAAAACTGGTCACCAAAAATAATTCTAAGTACCCGACACTAGGCTATGTAGAAAATCTATGTCGATCTCGATGTCAGTCTTGATCTACATCTTGATGTCGATCTCGATGTCGACAGATCGAGATTTACCTTAGCATATTTTAAGCCATTTTTGCAAGTCGATCTCGATCTCGATCCACGAAACTTTTGCCTGCGTCAAAATTTCACCAAGTCCAAATTCTCAAGTAGATATTCTTAAGTCGAACTTTTGTCCTTGGTCGAAATTTGCTGCCTGTCACTTTCACACTTTTTGACTTTTGTGTCTATTCTCACCTAACTCACCAAACAACCACGTGCTAGGTACAGAGTCTTCTGATAATTACTTTTTGTGCAGTGAGTATGTCCAATCAAAAGCCAATAACACCTTTTTCACTTTATGTCTTTAGAAAAGGTAATCAAAAAGTTGCTGGGTTTATCTTCTTTACAAGAACAGCGATGAACACCGCGTGAAGAACACCATAAACCTATTTAGAAACACCAGCTGGGGTCGAGTTGGGGGCTCGACCCCAGTCCTATTTAGAAATCATCAATTTCTGAACTACAGATCATATCTGTTGGTCTTTTTCCCCACTGTATCTTATACAGTTTCTGAAGCATGTATCATATACATACTGATCATATCTCAGTTAACAAATCATGTCCAACACAATCTGTCCACCCGTTTATATCACCATACAAACTGACCCTCATGCATAACATACAAATCGCAATAAGGCATATTAAAATAGTCATGGCAAATCATTAACATGCTAGTATCATCATCTATGTACTCATCATATGAATAACCAGATACACATTAATTAACAGTTTTAACCATACATTAACATGACAGCATGTATATTAAATCTCATACATAGGCAGTATCAACATACATGCATGACAGATCATATACATACTGGAATATAATGAAAAACTGTTAAACACGTAACAAAAACATCTTATTATACACGTAGCTCTGATACCATTGTTGGGATTCGGGCATGAAAATGCAGCGGAATAATGGTAAATACAAAAATAATCGCGAATGGCAAACGCAGGATCCGTGTATAATTGACTGATGATTATGGAGAAGATGATGTGTACCTTATTAAAGATTTCCTTAGGATGATTATGGAGGTCCAGAAGCGTGAATCACAGCAGCCCCTTCTTCAAGAACTACTCTCTAATGGTATCCACACTGTTAGGTCCAAATATGTTGTAGAGGGGGGGTGAATACAACTTTTTACGATTTAAGGAATTTGAGAAGCAATGAGAAGCAATAAATATTATGTAATAAATCAACACAGAATTTCAAGAATATATCTTTATATTCATTGAAGGATTTGCTACAACATTCATTACAATAGTACAACAGAAGTAAAGAGAGAGGAGTAAATGATACTAAGCTCTGTGAATATACTCCCTCTCTATTACAAGTGTTTTTCTCAATATTGCTTTACATTGCGTTCAATGCTCTCTCTTGAAATGTTACACAAGTACTTCTATTTATACTACTTTGTAATCTATGACTTGTAGACTTGATCTTGTCCTTTTTTGTGTATGTGGCCCAATCAGGACTCGTTAACAAAAAGTACTTTCCCAACCACTCTGGATCAACCGTTCACAATAAGCCACTTGTCCCTTGAACATTAAATGCTACATATCGACCCGCATCTCGATCTAGGCCTGGACCCATCTCGATCTCGATCTTGGTTGACAATCTCGATCTCGATCTCGATCTGTGAAAATCTCGATCTCGATCTGTGAAAATCTCGATCTCGATCTATGAGAATCTCGATCTCGATCTGTGAGAATCTCGATCTCGATCTCGATCTGCCGTGGACAGAGATTTGCCTTGCAATGTTTTACTTCAATTGTAAATCTCGACCCGCATCTCGATCTGCCGTGGATCGACATTTGCCTTGCAATGTTTTACCTTTAATAATCAATCTCGATCCGCATCTCGATCTGCTGTGGATCGACATTTGCCTTGGCAAATATGCACTCATCGAATGTTGACTTTCTTTAGTGTCTAATTATGGATTAACCTTTATGAGCAAGTTTCCCTAGCTTCTTCAATATTCTTCAACAAGCTCTTGAACATGGATCTCTACTACTGACATAAACTTGCTATCAATGTCCTGACACTTGATGCAACGGTCTGGTTCATAAGTGACTAGTCTTGATAGGGTACTTGCTTCTGAATAGATTACCATGTTCAATTGGTAATGTGGCTTCCCAATAAGTGGTTCGAACATTAACTGTTAATAAACAATGTAACTTCGCTAGAATCTTTTCTGGTACTTCGACAACGTCTTCATTACTACTACAATCTTGAATACTTCATTCTCTGTTCTTCACTGATTGTCAGTGAGTATAACTTCAAGACTGTAGCTGTCTTCTTTAACCTTTGTCTTTACCATGTCTTCAATTCTTCTAGATTCCTATGCTTCAAACACTGTCTATCTTCAATCAATGCTGTTACACTGAAATCTTTTAGTGGCACTGCTATACTGAATCTTCAACACTTCTGAAACCCTGAAAGTCTTTAAACATTATTCTTCACTGAGGCATGAACATATAAATGAACTTCTTTCAGTGACCTGTAGTAGACTTCAAAACTTCTTCTAATGTATTGATTCACTGTATTTGCCTTGTCTTCATGTCTTGCTGATTTCTGTGTAATCGTAGTATTATTTACTTGTCCTGTTCTAGTGTTGAGTTATCACGATTACTATTTATACAGCTTCGTCGTTTCCAACACACACGAACGTCGATTCGTCTAACAATCAACGGAGATGGTACTAGCCAAGAACACCCACGAATTATCTCTTCTCTATCTCTCTCACTTGCTAGCCTCTCTTCGTATTGAGCTGCTAGGGTTTTATCTGATAAAACGAATTCAGAAGTATGAGGCTTGTAAACACATCATAATGTATTTATATGAGCTAGAGATAATGGGCCAAACCCTAATCCATGAAGTTTCTCAAAAACCCATTCTGATATTGGGTTTATTTATTAATTCGAATATTAATTTAATTAATCAAGTCCCACTTAATTAATTCAATAAATAAATTCGAACTAATAATAAAATTATTTAAATTCATAATTTAAATAAAGCTCCGTTTAAACGTTCTTTGTGTGTGACCCTTTAGGTTATTATTACGTTGGCAATAATTTTATTTTCTAATAAAATTATAAACAATGAGCGGCATCTAGTAATACATCATTGCTACCCAAGTAATAATAATAATTTGTGATTCAATTAAACCTTTCGTGAATAATGTACAATGTAATATAATCCCTTTAACCTTATATTATAGATTAAACTCGAGGCATATATTGTGTCATCCTCATCAACGTTTAATCCGGGTTTCCTTGATCAATGAGTAGCCTATTAATCAAATCAACATTGGAGCATTGCCATGCATTTTATAGTCTCACTCAATCAAGAGGCCAATAATATCACTCCTAAAATAGGAGGGTTAAATTCTATATCTATCATTCATATTTATCATACGATTCATAGCATATCCAACGTCCACCTTTATCATTACCCGGTTAAAGGTAACTTTCAGTGTAATCAAAGTATATTAATTCTGGTATAGAAATATAATGATTTCAATTTAGATGATCATTACATCATTATCACTATGAGATTTCTTATGACACTTATTAACATGTAGAATCTCACGACGGGTCTTTCCAGTGTCATGTATTGATACATACACTTATGTTCTTCACTTTAGTATCACCATACCTATGACCAATGAGATGCAGTCATCTGTCAACAAACATACTAGTCTTATTGCATTATTGTTGTCCTTTAATAATAATACTCGACTAGGTAATTTTAGGAATAAAATACTATTCATATAATCTCATTTTTAAGTCACATACTTAAAGATATATATTACGTATTAATATTTCAAGGACATTTATTATTCTTTCAATTTATAACGCAGTAAATAAAGACATAATAAATATTAATTAAATAATCACATAAAACATAATCCTTAATTATTTTCAATAAAACATTAAAAGTATTGTCTCTAGGACACCAATACTAACACCCCAAGTACAAATTCAAGAGTAACACCAGTTATAGTGGTTCGAGTTTCAGAAACAATAACCGAGGTGGTTCGTCTTCAGGGTCTTACCACAAAGGAGATTATAAGATGGGAATGGTAGACCGCAGTAAGTTGAAGTGCTACAACTGTGATGAACCCGGACATTTTGCTACAGAATGCTAGAAGTCTAAGCAAGGGAAGGAAAGAAAGGATTCGTATGATGAACTCAAACAGAAGGATGATGCACTGGTGAAGAAGCATCAAGGCAGAGCTTATATAGCCGAGGTAAAGAGCTGGGATGATTCAGACAACGATGAAGAAGGGACATATGGAAATATTGCTCTAATGGCAGACTCTTCAGAGGCATCACCTCAGTCATCGAATGTATCATTTGTTTCCACGGTTGACATGTCTAATTCTGATTATAAGAAAACTGTAGAAGATTTAGTGTATAAATGTTTAACATTCACACAAGCATAACATCTGAAGAAGAAAATGCTAAACTAGTTCTAAAGAATAAAATGCTAGAAGCTAGAAATGAAGAACTAGAGCTTGCATGTGTTAAATTAGAAGATCTGATGCAGAAGATAGAATATCTGCAGAATAGAGACAAATGCAACCAAGAAGTAGAAACTGCACTTAGGAATAAAATTTATGAGTTAGAGTTAAAACTTTAGGTTTATAAGAAATCTGTTAATCTTGTTAAGGAGGCAATAGATAAACAAGTCATAGGTCAAAAAACTGGAATAAGATTTGGCTATGATAAAAAGGTAGGAAAGAGACATGATGAATCAATTGGTGAGGGAAGTTCTGTGAAGCAAGATATTCCACATGTATTAAAAAATGTCCCTAAGCCCCTATACAAGAATTTTTCATCGAACCCTTAGATGAAGAACATATCTTAATGAAAGAAGAAATCTTTGTTGAGGATCAAAAGAAAGAGGAAGAAAATAAATAAAAGTTTCCTAAGAAATTTGTAAAAATTGAAGAACCTAAGAAACATATTAAAACTGAAATAGGCAACAAAGAAAAAAAAAGCTTACAGAAATGGAAAGATACGTGTTAATAAGAAAAATGATTATGCCTATTCTCCCAAAGCTATTAAAAAAGTTTATAACAATTGTAATTCTACTGGTCATCTTATGCATGCATGCAAAAAGATAAAGTAGTAAAAACAGGAACTTCTAATATGTCTGCCATGTCTATCTTGTTGGGTTCCGAGGCATAAAACGCAGCGGATAAACGTAAATATAACGAAAAATTTCGGAACCCTAACGCAGGATCATGTATAAGATTGGACGGATTATGGTGATAATCGAATCATACCTATTACGATCTTGAATGTCACGAACTCAACGGAGATCCTTGCTATCACGACTTGTGTCTTCCTCTCGAAAACACCTCTATGGTATCCACACGAGCACCTTCAAGAGCGTCTCACGATCTTGATTACGGAGTGGATGTACTAGCAAACCTTTGATAATTCGAATTGTCTTCCTGCCTCTTTGCTGCCTCTTCTAGGGTTTTTTTATCAAAAATGTGTTGTGCCTCTTAACCCTACATTATCTATTTATAATGTTTGGTTAACAGGCCCATAGCAGCAAAACCTAACCCATGTAGGTCTAGGAAAATAATAAAATGAATTTTATTATTTAATTAATAACTAAGTCATACTTAATTATTATGGGCAAAAATACAATTCTAATTTGAATTTATATTATCTTAATTAATTAAGCCTCACTTAATTAATATAATAAAAATTCAAATAATTATCAATTAATTTAAATCTATAATTTAAATTAACTATTCCTCTAAGTGCTCTTTGCGTGTGACCCTATAGGCTATTATTTAATTGGCAATAATTTTATTCTCCAATAAAATTATAAACAATGAGCGGCATCTAGTAATACATCATTGCTACCCAATTAAACAATAATTAAATCGTGATTCGATAAAACCTTTCGTGATTAATGTTTCCGTGTAATATAATCCTTTTAACCATATATATTATAGATTAAACTCGAGGCATGTATTTAGTCATCCTCTTCAACATTTAATCCGGGTTTACTTGATCCATGAGTAGACTATGAAAACAAATCATTATTTGAGCACGGCCATGCATTTTATAGTCTCACTCAATCAAGAGGCCAATAATATCTCTCCTAATTATAGGAGGGTTAAATCCTTTATCTATCATTCATATTTCTCATACGACTCATGATATACCTGATGTCCACTTTTATCATTACCCGGTCAAAGGTAACTTTTAATGTAGTCAAAGTATATTAATCCTCGTATAAAAATATAATGATCTCAAGTCAGAGGATCATTACACCATTATCACTGTGAGTCTTTCTTATGACTTTATTAAACATGAAGAATCTCACTGTGGGTCTGTCCAGTACCATGTACTCCTGCATGTACCTATGTGTTGACTTTAGTATCCCCATACTTATAACCAATGAGATGTGGTTATCTGTCAAACAACATACTAGTCTATTTATGTATTATTATTGTCCTATAATAATAATACTCGACTAGGGACATTTAAGAATATGATATATTATATAATCTCAAGTTCAAGTCATGTACTAAACTATACAATATGTATCATGATTCTAAGGACATTTATTATGCTAACAAATATATCGCAGTAATTAAAGTCATAATAAATATGTTTATTGAATAATCAATTGACATAAAGGTTTATCAAAATAAACATTGTATTGCCTCTAGGGCACCTACACCAACAATCTCCCACTTGCACTAGAGCCAATCACCCATGTATCTAATACCCATGGAACTAGTGTGACCGTCGTGCTTCTTCTTGTTGGTCCCTGATATTGTAGAAGGGGGGTTGAATACAATATCTGATAATTATTCGCGGAATAATTGGATTAAAAATATTATTTTAATTACTCACGAAATATTAATTATAATGAAATACTGTTCAAGTGAAAGATATTATTTTAACTTGATTAGTATTACACAATTAATATTTTAGAAAAACTGTTATATAATTGATATAAAGTCTAGAATGAATTCGACATGAAGTGTTCGTGTTTAAACAATTATATTCAAACTCAGCACAGAAATCTGTGAATATTACAATGCAGATAAATTACTGAATTTGATCTGATTTTTCTAACTCTTCACAAGTTTTTTTTTCTTTTTTTTTTCCCTGAAACAAATGAAGAAATCATCTCATATTTATAGAGATTAGAAAAGGCTGGTATGACCTTTTCTAGTATGACTTAATTTCAAGAAAATAAGTCTGTATGACTTATTTTAACACTTGTATGACTTTCAAAAGACTGGGCATGACTTATTTCTGGTCGGTATGACTTTCTAAATTTCGGTATGACTTATTGAAAGTCATATTCGAATTATATTTAATTAAAACAAGTCGGTATGACTTATTATAATTAAACAAAAATCAATCAGCATGACCTTTATCAAATCTGCTCGGTATGACTTATGAATAAAGCTCGGTATGACTTATTTAAATAGGTCGGTATGACTTATTTAAACAGGCTCGGTATGACTTATTTATATATATATATATATATAAGAAATTCGGTATGACTTATTTAATAAGTCATACTAACTGATTATATATATATATATAAGTCATTTTAATCCATTTCTTTTATAGTAAATTAATTCTACTTAAATTAATTAGTTAATTTACAAATTAAATTAAATTCAACTTGAATTAATTTAATTAGATAAATTAAATAATTAATTAACAATTGATAGTAGAATTAAAATACTATCTTTAATTGCATAGCCGTGCTGTCAGTCTTGAAATCTTCCCGTCTTTTCTTCGTCTTCTGATCTTGAAACCTCTTGAATTAAATAAAGAATAAATATTATATTAGTTGACACACAAATGTACTGTCTGGTTCATCTGTGTCATCCCAATAAATATTCTCCATTTAAATAACATTTAACTAGAGGCCTTCTGTCATTAATTCTTCTTCACTGTTTGCATTCTTCTTCTGGAATCTACTTGTAGTAACCACTTGAAATCTTCTATATCTTCTGTCTTCAATAGAAGTACTACCACATTATTAATTTCACTGACGCTTGAACAAATAATTGAACTTCTTCCAGTGTTGAGTAGCAATCCTACAAAATACCTCTGATACTTGGATCCTTTGTGATTAGTTGACTGTCTTCGTCTTGATTCCTGTTTAGTGTTTAGTATTTACTTCTCTTTATTAGTTAGAGTTGAGTTGCCATCTAATTATTACAAATAGGTCTAGACATATGCCTTTCAATCTCCCCCTATTTGTTGTTAAACATTTAACACACAAATTCCTAGAGGATAACTCAACTAATAACTAAGAAAGTAGTACGACATGTAGTGACTTGTAAATAATAAACAAAAGTTCTGGTTTTATATTTAACAATTTTCCAGATTCATACATAAAAGATAAATACAAGATAGATGTTCCTCTAGCACTGAACAAATATTACAAAGATTCTATCTTGTTCTATCTACGTTTTCAGTCTTTAGAAGTATCAACTTCACCTTCTTCCAGGGTTGTACTTTTATGCACAGGTGTCCTTGGTACCTCTTCGGTTACTGATTGTTCTGTTGTAGTGGCCTCTCCATACAACCTTCTTTGCTCAGCTCTTGCTAACTGCCACAGTACTTCCTGTTCAACAGGATCTACTATCTCTTCTTCTACATCAGATGGTTGTGTTGAATCTATCTTTGGTATTTGCCTGATGTATGAATGAATTCTTTTTGACAGACAGTAGTTTCTTATCTTCTCTGCAGCATCCATTTTAGCTTGAGATTTGAAACCTTTTGACCTTAGCATCCTTTCAACTTGAATCATGTACTTAACTGTGTAGCCCTTAAAAGATTCCTCATTTAACTGCATGATTTGATACAACTTGTTTGAAAAGAATCTTACCTCATGAGGATCAAATAAGATCTGAGGACTAACAGCTGTGGCAAAGACTCTAAGTCTATCCCTGAGAAGTTCATTTTCTTCTGAGCTCCTTTTTATTTTGTTCAAGAACGTCCATATTACTGATAAACTTCTTTGCCTGAAAAACTCTAAGGAAATTCTGAATGTTCCATTCCTGTGTGTATAGACTAGTATCTGCCAGTCTTCAAGAATGTGATCCACTAAGATAGTGATGTAGTCCACTTCCTCTTTCAGAGCTTTCATGAAGTTGTCAATGTTGTCGTTTGTCTTTTCTAGACGATCAATTAATGATTTCAGATGCTTGTCTTCAAATGGACCCTTCTGTTGTTTGTCCATAATTTCTCTTGCAGTATCCCATTTCTTACCAATTTTGAGCTGTACATCTCTCTTTTTCTCTCTGACTGCTATGGCCCAGAGATTTTGCTTTTCTTGGCTTTCTTCTCTTTCTGCCTTTGTTCTTTCTATGACTAGAGCTTTCAGATTTTCAGTTTTTGCATGACTTGCCTTGATGTCTTCTTTTAGTTTCTTCATTGCCTCTTCATAGGCTGGATCAACTTCTTTTTCTTCTGGAAACAGAAAATCTTCATCAAATGCAATCTCTTCCTCAGCTCTGCAGTAGTCAGGAAAGTTTGATTCATCATGAGCACTGTCATCAATGAATTTCTCTTGATCATAAAACTGTTTTTCTGGTTCTGGATCATACGACTGAAATTGATCTTCAGAGTACAGTTTATCTTTCCCTTTTTCTTGAGTAGAAGCCCCTCCATCTTTAGCTACTTTCTCTTTTGATTTCTCCCCCTTAGTTGAGGGATCCTCTTGAGTTTTAGAGGCTTCAAAAGATGTCAACATTTTCTGCATAGTCAGATAGACTTGCTTCATTCCTTCATTCAAATGTGTCATTCCATCATCCAGTTTGCTGAATCTTTGTGAAGAGATCTTCTCATTTTCAATGATTGTTAATGTCAAGCTTTTCTCAACCTCATCAATCTTTTCATGTAATTTGCTGACTTCTTTCATGTCTTCAGCAATAAGATTCTGTACACTCTGGATGTCTTGAGTTTTTAAAAGAATGGAGGTTTTGACATCATCAACATCTTTTCGTACTATTGTCAGCTGCTGTGTTACAGAGGCAGATGTAGTTTTTTCTTCTGCTTGTGCTTTTACTTTTACCAACTCAGCCTGAACAATTTGCATTTCTTTCTGGAGAGCTTCCATTCTAGATAATAGAACACTGTGTGTGTGTGCACTCAGCTCACTTGCACTCCTGTTTATCTCACTATCACTCTGTGCATGTGTTTCACTTTGTGTTTGCCTCACATCACTCGTGTTTAGCTCTTCTCCAGATCCTGAAGCTGTACCTGCATATATAACAATAGCTTTTGAAGAGTCAAATTGCTCTTCTGATGCCTGTGAAGGCGCGTCCTCAACAAGATTAACTTGAAGTGGCTCCGCTACTGACGTAGCTACTCCATGAATGGAGTCCCATCTCCCTCTATGGAGTGGTTGCCTCTCAAATCCACCAGTGGATTCGAGACCTTTTAAAATCACTGGATGTAATATATCCAGGGGGGTCACCACCTTAGACAATGTAGTGAATGGCTCATTAGAGTCTGTGGTGCCCCTAAGTACCTCAGAGGGTATCTGATGCTGCATTGCATCGAAAGTGTCATGGTCCACATCATAGGTGGCATCCGACCAGTTTTTATTAAAAACATTTTCTTCAACAAATGTGCCCTCATGTGTTTGTGTATCTGCAAGCGGAGGTCCTGCTAGTGTGAGAGCTAGCAGTGTGCTTTCCTCACTATCTGAAGCTGTAGCCGTGCAGCGAATTAGATCACCTGGTTGAGCAAGTGTATCTAAAGAACCTTGGATGGCCATGTCAAAATCCATATCCCATTGAGAGGAAAAGGATGAGTCTGCAGGTGTCTCAGGTTCAACTCTAGAAATTTTTGAAGGAGGAGACAGAGCTGCGGGTTCATCTATATCAGCACCAAGACCCCTAACTATTCTGACAGGTGTCTTCCTTTTTCTGACTTTTAGCGAAGAAGAGGAGGAAGGAAAAACTGTTTGAGGCTCTAATTCAGCTGGGGGCGGAACCTGTGTGTTTTCAGGTTCGTAGCTGATATCCCGGAGTGTAAGAACACCATCATAGTCCGCCACAGATAAATCTAATAGTGCAGTAGATATTTCTATAGGTATTGAACTAGAAGATTGTGATTGAGATATTACCTGTAGATCTTGTGCCACTTGATCGACATGCTGAGCAGCTTCAAGTAGAAGGTGCACAGGATGTTCTAATTGCCTAGGCACTTGTTCTTGCTCTTGTTCCTGCACAGGATTAGCAATATGATCTAATATCTCAGCCATGTAATCTGTCCTTACCACTTGCACATCTTGAAACTTGGGGTTGTTGTGGAGCCTTGCAAATAAGTTGTTCTGAGAAGTCGGAGATTCTTCTACAGGACCATTCTGAAATAAGGCTTTGTCTTCTTCCATCAACAAGTCATTCATAAACAGCATCAGGAACCTTGGATAGTAGACTTGAACATTCTGTTCCCTGCTTTCTGGTTTCCCCATTTTCCTGATTATTTCTTTTAGAATCAACTTTCCAAAATTTATCCTCCGATTGTGGGCCACGGAAAACCCTATGATTTGCAGTAGTGAAGATATGTTGTTGAAGTTGTTCTTTGTAGTGGGAGCAAACACTTTGGCTAACGTGTCAAACACATAGTCCCACTCGCTTACCAGCTTTGACTTTGTCAACCTTACTAAGTTGATCTCACCCTGATATCTAATAGAATAGAAAAATTCTAGAATTTCTGGTACAGTGGGTGGATCCACGAAGTTGTCAGTTGGAAAGCCCAAAATTCTGTTCACGTCCTCTTCAGTCACCATATATTCATGATCTCCTATGCTGAATGAGAACTGAACTCTGTCTGCAGTACTCCTATTCCTCGCAGTGGAATACAGAGCCCTAAGTGCTAACACTTGCAACGGGGCATCCAGAGTAATTGCAGTTCTGACGAGTGAATGTTCATTCATAAAAATGATCCACGGTCGAAATCTCTCGACTGAACAATTCACCGGATTGAAATATCCTACAAAATTAGTTTTTACTAATTCGCAATAACCAGCCATTTTTGATTAAGCTATTACAATTAATAAATTACAAAGTGCGATTACAACTTAAAAATTACAATAACAATTACAAGAGCAAAATTCGAAAATTACACAATGAAATTGAAACCCTAATTTCTAATAAACCCCAAATCAACTATAATCAATAATTCACTACACAACTGACTTTAGTCACAATTAACACCACTTGCTTCGATTTTTATTAAGAACAAGAACAATGACTGCGTTTTTTTTGAAAAAAAATGGGCAGAGTTTTGCTTGTTTTTGTCGATTTTAGCACACTTAGCAAGCAAGGAAGCTTGTAATCAGTAATAAGCAACTGTAATCAGTTGAAAAGAGTAGTAATCGATCGATTTTTGTTAGAGAAAATCGGCTGTTCAAGTGTTTGTGTGTATGGCAGTGTATATGTATGTATAAAGCTGAGTATGACTTATTTAATAAGAATAGAACCTTAGCATTTCTCGGTATGACTTATTAAAAGTCATACCGAGTTTTTTGAATAAAACTCTATGCAACAGTTGGTTTTTAGTCGGTATGACTTATTATACTAAACTCTCGGTATGACTTTTTTTTTTTATTAACTAATAAAAAGTCATGCCGAGCTTTATTATATAAAGTCATACCGAAGAAGGAAAAAAAATAAGTCATGCTGTTTTAAAAAAAATAAGCAGAAATTATGAGTTAAGTATTAATAATTTACATACTAATAAAATATTAAAGTCATAAAATAAACATTTACATTATTAATTTATTTTAATTAATTTAAGAATTAAATTAACTCATGTTTGAATTAATTTAATTAGCAAATTAATTGAATAATTAATAACATACTTATTTATTTTATTGTACAATAAAAAAATAAACATTAATATACATGTGTTTAAAATAAATAAACAAAAAAAATATATATATATACTTAAATTTACATAAAGCTTAACCAAGCTTAATTTAAACAAAATTACTTATGCTTTAATTGAAACAATTATCTTCTAAGAATATTGATTTAATCTTAAGATAATTTTCCAAAAATTCATAAGCTCTAGAATTTTATTAATTTAAGACTCATAAATTCTTTAAATATTAACATTTAAAATTTATGAGCTTAAATTAATTCCTAGCAAACAAAAATTAGCCATTATTTAACATCCCTAATTCACTAACCAGCTTTGAGAAAGTGGATTCATCAAGTGGTTTTGTGAAGATGTCGGCTATCTGATCTTCTGTGGGTACAAAATGTAACACCACAGTTCCGTTCATGACATGCTCTCTGATAAAGTGATACTTTATGTCAATGTGCTTGGTTCGTGAATGTTGTACAGGATTGTTGGAAATAGCTATAGCACTTGTGTTATCGCAGTAAATTGGAATTTTGTTCAACGCAAGTCCATAGTCATTTAGCTGATTCCTGATCCACAAGATCTGTGCACAACAGCTACCTGCCGCAATGTATTCTGCTTCGGCTGTCGAGGTAGATACTGAATGCTGTTTCTTGCTGTACCAGGAGATCAACCGTCGTCCTAGAAACTGACAGCTTCCAGAGGTACTTTTCCTGTCCATCTTGCACCCTGCATAGTCTGAATCTGTATAGCCTATTAGGTCAAAACCTGTATCCTTAGGGTACCAAATTCCAAGATCTGGTGTACCCTTTAGATATCTAAAAATCCGTTTAACAGCTATTAGATGAGATTCTCTTGGGTCAGATTGAAACCTTGCACATAAGCAAGTTGCGAACATTATGTCAGGTCTACTTGCAGTTAGATATAATAATGAGCCTATCATACCTCTGTAGCTTGTGATGTCAACTTTCTTACCAGTTTCATCTTTGTCAAGCTTCGTGGCTGTTGGCATTGGGGTTTTTGCCGGTGAAGAATCTTCTAGATTGTATTTTCTGAGAAGATCTCTTACATACTTTGATTGGCAAATAAAAATCCCATCTTCCTTTTGCTTTACTTGCAATCCAAGGAAGAATGACAGCTCACCCATCATGCTCATCTCATATCTGCTCTGCATTAACTTAGAAAATCTCTTGCACAAGTTTTCGTTAGTAGAACCAAATATAATATCGTCAACATAAACTTGGATAAATATCATATCTTTTCCATGCAATTTATAAAAGAGAGTTTTATCTATGACACCTCTAGTGAAACCATTTTCAAGTAAAAACTCAGAGAGAGTGTCATACCATGTCCTCGGTGCTTGCTTGAGTCCATAGAGAGCTTTGAAAAGAAAGTACACAAAATCAGCAAACTCTGGATTTTCAAAGCCAGGGGGCTGTTCCACATATACTTCCTCTTCTAGCCTTCCGTTCAGAAATGCACTCTTCACATCCATTTGGTAGACTTTAAAATTGGAATGTGCTGCGAATGCCAGAAATATCCTGATGGCTTCAAGTCTTGCAACTGGTGCGTAGGTTTCGTCATAATCAATTCCCTCTTCCTGGGAGTAACCTTTTGCAACCAGTCTGGCTTTGTTCCTTGTAACAATGCCATCACCGTCTAGTTTGTTCCTGTATACCCATTTTGTGCCAATAACAGATCTATCTTTAGGCCTGGGTACCAGTGTCCAGACTTCTTGTCTTTCGAACTGATTGAGCTCTTCTTGCATGGCAAGAACCCAATCTGGGTCAATTAGTGCATCTTCAATCTTCTTTGGTTCTTCTTGAGATAGAAAAACTGAGAATAAACATTCATTTGAAGTTGCACTTCTGGTTCTTACTCCAACATCTGGATCACCTATGATCAATTCAAAAGGATGATCTCTGCTCCATAACCTTTCCCTAGGTAGGTTTGATCTTGATGATTCGCCTCGAAATTCATTGTGATGTTGTGTTCTGCCAGTTGATCCTTCATCTCCCCCTGAGTTGCTGCCAGGATGACTTGTTGATCCACCACTGGTATTAGTAGAATCCCCAGTGTTGCCATTGTTTCCACCATTATTACCTGGATCATTACCATCATTGATGTCATTATTTCCTGCTGCAACCTCAGGTTCTTCTTCGTCATCAGTATGTGAGTCTGGATAATTGTCGAATTTTAATGACTCAGAAGAATCTTCAGTTTGGATACTTGGGAGTTTAGTGTCATCAAAAGTTACATTGACACTTTCCTTCACTTGGTGCTGATCAATTATGTAAACCCTATATGCTCTTCTTGAATATCCGACAAAAATGGCTTCATGTGCCTTGGCCTCAAATTTGCCAATGCGTTCATCTCCATCTTTTAGCACAAAGCATTTGGCTCCAAATACATGAAAGTACTTGAGAGTTGGTTTCTTGCCAGCCATTAATTCATAGGGAGTTTTCATATGATCTTTGTTGATCAGAGTTCGATTCTGAGTATAACAAGCTGTATTAACTGCTTCAGCCCAGAAGTAGATAGGTAACCTTGATTCACTTAGCATAGTCCTTGCAGCTTCAATCAGGGTTCGATTTTTCCTTTCTACAACTCCATTTTGTTGTGGAGTTCTTGGTGCTGAGTACTGCCTTGTTATCCCCTTGTCTGAGCAGAAGTTATTCAGAACTTCATTTTTGAATTCTGTTCCATTATCTGATCTGATTGCTCGGACAGGTAACTTTGAATCTAACTCAATCAGCTTTATATGATCAATCACCAAATGTGGAGTTTCATCTTTAGAATTCAAGAATAAAACCCATGTATACTTTGTGAAGTCATCCACAATCACTAAGGCGTATTTCTTCCTTGACATAGACAGAATATTTACTGGACCAAATAAATCCATGTGAAGGAGTTGAAGTGGTTCAGTGATGTTTGTAGTGTCTGTGCCTCTGTGAGTTGCTTTCTTTGACTTGCCTTTTTGACATGCCTCACACAATCCTTCTTGTGTAAATTCCATCGGAGGCAGTCCTCTCACCAAATCCCTCTTGACTAGAGAGTTCATTGTTTTGAAATTCAGGTGTGAGAGCTTCTTGTGCCATAGCCAACTTTCCTCTGTTGAAGCTTTTGAATAGAAACAGTTTGCTTCAGCTTCAGTTCCCGAGTTGAAATCAGCTACGTACAAGTTTCCTTTCCTTACTCCACGCAAGGCTAGTCTGTCTTCTTTAGAATGAGCTATTAAGCACTTCTCCTTGATAAAGTTTACTTTGTAACCTCTATCACAAAATTGACTGACGCTGAGTAGATTGTGCTTAAGTCCTTCCACCAAAGAGACATTTTCAATGATAACATTTCCTGTATTTAACTTGCCATATCCCATAGTCATTCCTTTGCTGTTATCTCCAAAGGTGACGATTGGGCCAGCTCTCTCAACCACGTCTGATAGCAGGGCTCTATCTCCGGTCATATGCCTTGACGATCCGCTGTCCAGGATCCATATAACTCGGTTTGCCTGTTTAACTCCCTGCAATTATCAAACAGATTAACTTGTCTTCGGAGCCCAAAATTGATTGGGCCCGGCATACTTAAAAAATTGACCTTTGTTTGCTTTGACAACAGATCCTTTTCGAACAACATCCTTTTCTTCCTTGACTGTTCCTACCTTCCTATAAACAGTCTTAACAACTTTCTGTTTAGACTTAGGAATATATGATTCCTTCTTCTCAGGTGAAGGAGTCGCAGTCTTGGATTTAGCAAATTTACTATTGATGTGCTGTCTAGGTGTCATGTTATCTTTCTTAGCTATCATGCGTTTGAAGTAAGCAGTCATAGCATTAAAGGCACATAACATGCAATTCATTATACCACAAGGTTTATGGAAAGCATCAATAGTAGGCATGTTATTCAATACAGTAGGAGGCTTAACAGATTCTACTTCAATTTTCTCAGCAGATTTGAAGTTTTCAGTAGAATGAAATTTATTGTTGCTGTTCCTACTGTTCACAAATATGTTGGGTCTGTTCATTTTACTCTTTAAGTCTTTTGCACCTACACCAGGTCTGGGGGAATCAGAAGTTCCCACATCTTTCACTGGTGTTTCTAGTGCACATTTTTCTTTCTGGACATTAACTCCTTTTATGTCCTCAACCTGTTCTCCTCTCTTCTTCTCTTCCTCAAGATCTTCCAGCTGCATTTCATATGCAATTATTACAGAGGTCTCAAGGATGGGTTCAGCTATCGGTGTTATGAAGAGAGGTTTCGGTGTGTCTTTAACAACATGTGGGATACCCCTTTCTTCAGCACTTTTTCTAAAGGGGGTTATGTTGCTTGGTTTTCCTACAGATTTGTTATACTCGAAGCCTATTCCAACTTTACGATTTATTTCTTGTTGGTCAACTAGGTTCTTAACAATATATGAGGAATTCTTATAAGCAAGACACTTCTTCTTTTCTTCTTCTATCTGGTTTCTGAGATTAGTTTCTACTACAACATGACAACTGACTTTGCTGACTTGAACAGCTAAGTCTTCAGTCAACTTAATAGTCAACTTGTCATGATTTCTTTTTAACTGTTTAAAAACTTCAGTCTCATCAATTAACTCTTTGACTTTGAGTCTGAGTTTCTTAACTTTATCTCTTTCACCATCTAGTTCTTTACCTAGCAAAGCAAACATCTTAGGACACGAAGGATTTACCTCTATTCCTCTGTCACTGGTGGGAGACAGTGATCCCTCTGATGAAGCCATAAGAGCAAGATTTCCCAGCTCTTCCTCATCATCGTTATCTGAGTCATCCCAGCTTTTGCCTGCTGCTAGATAGGACTTTCCTTGATGCTTTTTCACTAGCGCATCATACTTCTCCTTGAGCTCTTCATAAGACTCTCTCTTCTTCCCTTGCTTAGGCTTCTTGCACTCAGTTGCAAAGTGGCCTAGCTCATTACAGTTGAAGCAACGAAACTTGCTTCTATCAACTAAGCCGGTCTTGTAGCCGCTTTTTGATACTGCTGTCGAAGAACCTCCTCTTTGGAATCTTCCAAAATTAGGCTTACTTCTGAATGAGGAGTTTCTTCGGAATCTCATGTTGCCAAACTTCCTGGCAACCATAGCTAGAGATTCATCTTCTAGCTGATCTAGTTCTTCCAGTGAGTAGAAATCACCATCTTCTTGTTTGTCAGCAGTATGTCCAAGTTCTGGAACCACATACTCCGTTGAACTGTTAGAAGGTGCAACAGCCTTCACTTCTTCTTTCTCTGGTGCTTCTACCATTAATGCCTTGGAGGAACTCAGTACCTTACCTCTTCCATACATTTCTCTGGTTTGGATCTGTTCCAGCTCATAAGTTTTTAAAACTCCGTAGAATCTTTCTAGGGTTACTTTTTTCATGTCCCTAGATTCCCGGATGGCTGCAATCCTGTGCTCCAGATGCTCTGGTAAGGTCAACAAAAACTTCCTGTTCACCTCTTGGTTCTGATAAAACTTTCCATTCATGTTTAGCTCGTTTATCAATTTGTTTAGTCTCTGAAACACCTCAGAGATACCCTCACCAGGGTTGGATCTAAACTGTTCATATTGGGTGGTCAGGATCTCCAGTCTATTCTCCTTAACTTCTTCAGTTCCCTCATTGATAATTTCAATTGTTTCCCAGATTTGTTTTGCATTCTTGCAATTGACTACTTGGTTGTACATGATGTAGTCTAGGGATTCAATTAATATGAGCTTCAGATTATTATCAAGGGACACAGCTTCTGTTTCCTCATCTGTATAGTCTGCCGGACTTTTCGGAAACTGTCTGTGGGGAATTACGACCCCATCTACTGTATGTTCGAGAACAACTGATATAGGGAGCTCAACACCTTTAGCCATAATCAATGCATACTTAGGATTTGCAATCCCAATAAACAGTAGCATTTTTTGTTTCCACAAGTTGTAGTGTTCTCTGTCGAACTGTGGAATCTTGATGCTTGTAACTTTCTGGGTACTCATCTTTAATAAGATTAAAAATTAAGTGTTTAAAAAAATATTTTAATTTTTGACTGAAAACAATTTTTGATCAGAAATAATTTTTAGTGAAAAATTATTTCGAATAAAAAATTATTTTGAATTAAAAATAATTTTTGAGATCTGAATGAGTTGCGGAATTTTTGGTTTGGATCTGATATTTTCTATATCAACCAGCTCTGATACCAATTGTTGGTCCCTGATATTGTAGAAGGGGGGTTGAATACAATATCTGATAATTATTCGCGGAATAATTGGATTAAAAATATTATTTTAATTACTCACGAAATATTAATTATAATGAAATACTGTTCAAGTGAAAGATATTATTTTAACTTGATTAGTATTACACAATTAATATTTTAGAAAAACTGTTATATAATTGATATAAAGTCTAGAATGAATTCGACATGAAGTGTTCGTGTTTAAACAATTATATTCAAACTCAGCACAGAAATCTGTGAATATTACAATGCAGATAAATTACTGAATTTGATCTGATTTTTCTAACTCTTCACAAGTTTTTTTTTCTTTTTTTTTTCCCTGAAACAAATGAAGAAATCATCTCATATTTATAGAGATTAGAAAAGGCTGGTATGACCTTTTCTAGTATGACTTAATTTCAAGAAAATAAGTCTGTATGACTTATTTTAACACTTGTATGACTTTCAAAAGACTGGGCATGACTTATTTCTGGTCGGTATGACTTTCTAAATTTCGGTATGACTTATTGAAAGTCATATTCGAATTATATTTAATTAAAACAAGTCGGTATGACTTATTATAATTAAACAAAAATCAATCAGCATGACCTTTATCAAATCTGCTCGGTATGACTTATGAATAAAGCTCGGTATGACTTATTTAAATAGGTCGGTATGACTTATTTAAACAGGCTCGGTATGACTTATTTATATATATATATATATATAAGAAATTCGGTATGACTTATTTAATAAGTCATACTAACTGATTATATATATATATATAAGTCATTTTAATCCATTTCTTTTATAGTAAATTAATTCTACTTAAATTAATTAGTTAATTTACAAATTAAATTAAATTCAACTTGAATTAATTTAATTAGATAAATTAAATAATTAATTAACAATTGATAGTAGAATTAAAATACTATCTTTAATTGCATAGCCGTGCTGTCAGTCTTGAAATCTTCCCGTCTTTTCTTCGTCTTCTGATCTTGAAACCTCTTGAATTAAATAAAGAATAAATATTATATTAGTTGACACACAAATGTACTGTCTGGTTCATCTGTGTCATCCCAATAAATATTCTCCATTTAAATAACATTTAACTAGAGGCCTTCTGTCATTAATTCTTCTTCACTGTTTGCATTCTTCTTCTGGAATCTACTTGTAGTAACCACTTGAAATCTTCTATATCTTCTGTCTTCAATAGAAGTACTACCACATTATTAATTTCACTGACGCTTGAACAAATAATTGAACTTCTTCCAGTGTTGAGTAGCAATCCTACAAAATACCTCTGATACTTGGATCCTTTGTGATTAGTTGACTGTCTTCGTCTTGATTCCTGTTTAGTGTTTAGTATTTACTTCTCTTTATTAGTTAGAGTTGAGTTGCCATCTAATTATTACAAATAGGTCTAGACATATGCCTTTCACTTCTGCGATAAGCCTTTGGTCAGTGGGTCTGCAATGTTATCATTTGTGTGCACTTTACATATGTGTATGTCACCCCTTTCATTAATCTCTCGAATGAGGTGATATCTCCTGAGTATGTGTTTGGTTCGGGAGTGAGCTCTAGGTTCTTTAGCCTGTGCAATGGCTCCATTATTATCGCAGTATAGATCAATGGGATCTGCGATCGATGGAACCACTCCCAAATCATTAATGAATTTTCGAATCCAAACAGCTTCCTTAGCCGCTTCACAAGCTGCAATGTACTCAACCTCCATTGTAGAATCAGCTACTGTTTCTTGCTTTGAACTCTTCCAACTCACAGCACCTCCGTTTAGACAAAACACAAAACCAGACTGTGATACAGTATCATCCCTGTCTGTTTGGAAACTTGCATCGGTGTAACCTTTTACAACCAGTTTCTCCTCTCCTCCATACACCAAGAATGAATCTTTAGTCCTTTTCAAGTACTTTATAATATTCTTGACAGCCGTCCAGTGACCTTCACCTGGATTAGATTGGTATCTGCTCGTCATACTTAAAGCATACGAAACATCTGGGCGAGTACATACCATTGCATACATGATGGATCCAATTGCTGAGGCATATGGAACCTTACTCATGCGGTCCTTGTCATCCAATGATTTTGGACACTGATCTTTAGAGATCGTTATCCCTTGAGATACGGGGACATATCCCCTTTTTGCATTTTGCATACCAAAACGATGCAAAACCTTTTCGATGTATGTACTCTGACTTAGACCGATCATCCTTCTAGATCTATCCCTATAGATCCTCATTCCTAGAATGTAGGATGCTTCTCCTAAGTCTTTCATAGAGAAGTTACTCCCTAACCAAATCTTAACAGCCTTGAGAGAAGGTATGTCATTCCCCATTAGTAGTATATCATCAACATATAGTACTATGAATGCCACATGGCTCCCACTAACCTTCTTGTAAACACAAGGTTCATCTTCGTTTTGAACAAAGCCATACTCCTTGACTGTTTCATCAAAACGGATATTCCATCTCCTAGAGGCTTGCTTCAATCCATAAATGGATCGACGTAATTTACAAACCTTGCTAACATTCCTTGGATCGACAAAACCTTCAGGTTGTGTCATGTACACTTCCACATCCTCTTCAAGGATTCCGTTAAGGAAGGCTGTTTTGACATCCATTTGCCAGATTTCATAATCATGGAATGCTGCAATAGCAAGCAAAATCCTTATAGACTTGACCATAGCCACTGGTGAGAAAGTCTCATCATAGTCAATACCATGAATTTGTCTGAAACCTTTTGCAACTAGCCTTGCTTTATAGGTCTGAACATTTCCATCCATGTCAGTTTTCTTCTTGAAAACCCATTTGCCCCTATGGGTTTTACCCCTTCAGGTGGATCAACCAAGGTCCATACTCGGTTTTCGTACATGGAATCCATCTCAGATTTCATGGCTTCTAGCCATCTCTTAGAGTCTGGACTGTTCGTAGCATCATGGTATGTGAGAGGCTCATCTTCGTCTATGAGCATCAAATCACCACATTGAGTCAAGAGAAATCCATATCTCTCTGGCTCATGGCGAATTCTACCAGTTCTACGAACAACCTGTATTTGTTGAGTATTATCATTATCCTGCTCTTGTTCCACTTCAGGTTCAATGCTATTTTGTGGTTCTCGATCTTCATCGAGGTCTATAGTTCTCCCACTGTTTCTTTTGGAAACAAAATCTCTTTCCATGAAAACAGCATCTCGAGCAATGAACAATTTCTGCACAGTAGGACTATAGAAATAGTACGCCTTTGTTTCCTTAGGGTATCCCACAAAATTGCACTCTTCAGATTTAGGTCCAAGCTTGTCAGATACTTGACGCTTCACAAACGCCTTGCATCCCCAAACTTTCATAAAGCTCATGCCTGACCGTTTCTTCTCCCATATCTCATATGGAGTCTTTTGAACCTTCTTAGTAGGAACACGGTTAAGTGTGAAAGCCGCTGTTTCTAGAGCATAACCCCAGAAACTAATTGGAAGATCTGCATGACTCATCATCGATCGCACCATGTCCAACAATGTGCGATTTCTCCTCTCTGAAACTCCATTCCATTGAGGTGTACCTGGCGGAGTGAGTTGTGATACAATACCACACTCCTTTAAATAATCTTTAAATTCAGTGCTCAAGTATTCTCCTCCACGATCAGATCGTAAGATTTTAATACTTGCACCTCCGCCAATTTGCTTCTCTACTTCAGCTTTGTATTCTTTGAACTTTTCAAAAGAATCGGATTTATTCTTCATAAGATATACATATCCATATCTACTGAAATCATCAGTAAATGTTATGAAGTAGTAGTAGCCTCCTCTAGCCATCACACGCATTGGGCCACATACATCACTATGTATTAGCTCCAAACGTTCAGTGGCCCTTTGACCCTTACCAGTGAAAGGGGCTTTAGTCATTTTACCAAGCAAACAAGATTCGCATTCTTGGTATGATTCAAAATCAAACTTATCCAAATATCCATCCTTATGTAATTTGGATATGCGTTTCTCATTTATATGGCCTAGACGACAATGCCAGAGGTATGTTTGATTTGAGTCATTAACTTTAAGTCGTTTGTTTTCTATATTACAGACAGGATTATCTAAGTCAAGAACATATAAACCATTAAACAAACGCGCAACACCATAGGTTAAATCATTCAAAGAAAAAGAGCAACTGTTGTCCTTTATTGTAAACGAAAAACCTTTCTTGTCCAAACAAGAAACAGAAATAATGTTTCTGCGAATTGCAGGCACGTAATAACATTTCTCCAGTTCTAAAACTAGCCCAGAGGGCAAAGATAAATAATAGGTTCCTACAGCTAAAGCAGCAACTCTTGCTCCGTTGCCAACTCGTAGGTCCATTTCTCCTTTAGCCAATGTCCTACTTCTCTGCATTTCCTGCACATTTATACAAATGTGAGAAGCACATCCGGTATCCAATACCCAAGATGTAGAAATAGACAGATTGACTTCTATAACATATATACCTGAATTAGAAGCTTGCTCAGCCCTCTTCTTCTTCAGATCCTCCAAGTAAACTGAACAGTTTCTCTTCCAGTGACCAGTTTTCTTACAGTAGTGACATTCACCCTTAGCGACCCCACCTTTAGGCTTTAAAGCCTGTTTAGGACCTGACTTTGGCTTGGGTGTAGAATCAGAACCTGTCTTCTTCTTACCCTTCCACTTGCCTTTCCCTTTGGCCTTACCTTTATTGCCCACCATAACTATGGGAGCGGGTTCAGCCGTCTTCATGTTGGTCTCATATGTTCTCAACATAGCCAACAATTCAGTAGGTGTTTTGTCAAATTCATTCATATTGTAGTTCATAACAAACTGAGTGAATTTGTTGTTCAAAGAATTCAAGATTAGGTCAATACCAGTTTCTGGACCAATCGGGAAACCCAAAGTATCAAGATACTCAATGTAACCAATCATTTTCAGAACATGTGGGCCAACTGGTTCACTTGCCCCTTGTTTGCAGTTAAAAAGTGACTTGCTCGTGTTGAACCTTTCTTGACGAGTTTGGCTTGCAAACATGCTTTGCAAGTGCTCATTGATAGTATATGCATCCATATGCACATGTTGTCTTTGAAGCTCAGCACTCATAGTTGCCAACATAAGACATGCAACATCAGTTGCATCATTCTCATCCTTTGTGTGGGCCGCTCGTTCCTCAACAGTAGCGCCCTCAGGAAGGGGACCTGCCGGAGGAATATCAATGACATGAAGCTTGCGCTCCTGCCTGAGGACAATCCTCAAATTCCTCTGCCAGTCTAGGAAGTTGTTTCCTCCTGTCAGCTTATCCTTCTCAAGGACAGATCGTACGGATAGTGTGTTTGTGTTGTTTGTCATTATCCGGTATCTACAATGATAAAAGCACAAAATAAACATTAGATTGTCTGAGTTATTTATTATGTTCAAATGATTATGATACATTCATAATATATCTCCCACTATTTTTATCAAATCAATAGCCCTTACTATTAATTTGGAAAGTATATCCCATAATTCGTTCTAGTGAGCCAAGATCCATATTTCGTCATGTCTTAAGTCAACCACTGGAAGTCCTTAAGAATGATTATTTAGGTAGACAACATTTGTCAATTATATCATATATAATTCTTGGATAGTTTGGTGAGCAACGATTGATCTTATCTATCTAATAGATTTTTAACCAAACTCCATGCTTCTAAGTTCATAATTGTTGAATATAACCGTTTACTTTCACCTTATTATGACGACTCAGTTAAGTTTGACCCAATGATACAATGGCCGAATATAACCGTTTATATTCGTCGCATCTCACCACGATAGATAGGAGTCCCCTGCCACTGACAGTCTTTCCCCTAATCGATCTAGGATTCGATGAGTGTTCATTCATTGGAAAGCATCCGATTAAAATTTAATATTTTGTTAAGGGGTTTAGAAAATTTACGACGATCATGATCACATCATGAAGAGATCCTCAATTTTTCCTTGAACCAAATATTTCAAATTGACATCTTAAATTGTTCATTTCCCAGGTAGATGGAGGATACCAGTGGTCACACTTAAAACCCATCAGCCTTACGAATACGCATATCCGCTTTTGACAGAAAATCCCAGTTTTAGATATAAAAAATTTATATTTAATTCCGTGTTTTAAAATCCATATTTCATAAACACAAGAATCTCATGATCGTTCGTTTGTTAATTTTAAAATCTTAAATCGTTAAAGATTTTATCTTGTTTAGCATGGCAAGCATGGCATGGGTGACGTATCTAATACATGCATACATCATTAATCTAATTAAAGCATGCATCTTCTACTCTACACATACATTCATACATCAATATGTAAAGTGCAGTATGTAAACGTGCTTGGTTATGGCCCTTTTCCTATGTGATCCTTTCGAGCTAATGAAAGGATCAAAGTCAATCTATGGTGGTAAAATATAAATACAATTACATGTCTTCATTCTTCTTGTATCCATGGGTGCTTGCTCCTCTTCTTGGATCATCCTTCAATCTTCAAGTACATTACATGGAATAATTGAATACAATCTATACTAATGTACTTACATAAGAAAACTCGAGTTACATTCGAGGTTAAACAATTACAAGAATGAAGAAAACGACATGCAAGTCGTATTTATAAAACCAAAACCAAAAACCATTAATCTAGGGGTCCAAAGGCCATAACCAGCACCATGCTCAAGTACACAACAAAAATAATGCAGGGGTCCGGGGGCGGCAGCCCCTGGGCGGGGGTTCGGGGGCGGCAGCCCCCGGGCGGGGTCTGGGGGCGGCAGCTCCCAGCTGGGGTCGAGCTGCCAGGTCAGCTCGAATTTTTTTTTTTATTTTCGAAGACCAGTCCTATTCAGAAATCATCAATTTCTGAATTACAGATCATATCTGTTGGCCTTTTTCCACACTGCAATTTACACAGTTTCAGAAACATGTATCATATACATACTTATCATATCCCAGTTAACAGATCATGTCCAACATAATCTTTCCACCAGTTTGTATCATATACAAACTGACCCTCATGCAAAATATACAAATCGCAAACAGGCATATAAATCAGTCATGACAAATCATTAACATGCTAGTATCATCATCTATTTACTCATCATATGAATAACAATTCGAATATACATGGCAGTAGCATGGCAGTAGCATAGCAGAAGCATGGCAGTATCATGGCAGTCATCAAACAGGCATGGCAGTTTCATAACAGGCATGGCAGTAGCATAAGCAGTGGCATGGCAGTTATGACAAAGCAGTAGCATGGCATGGCAGTCACCAAAACAGGCATGTATGCATCAAATACATAAAACACGTAACCAAATCAGTCCCTTATACACGTAGCTCTGATGCCATTGTTGGGTTCCGAGGCATAAAACGCAGCGGATAAACGTAAATATAACGAAAAATTTCGGAACCCTAACGCAGGATCATGTATAAGATTGGACGGATTATGGTGATAATCGAATCATACCTATTACGATCTTGAATGTCACGAACTCAACGGAGATCCTTGCTATCACGACTTGTGTTTTCCTCTCGAAAACACCTCTATGGTATCCACACGAGCACCTTCAAGAGCGTCTCACGATCTTGATTACGGAGTGGATGTACTAGCAAACCTTTGATAATTCGAATTGTCTTCCTGCCTCTTTGCTGCCTCTTCTAGGGTTTTTTTATCAAAAACGTGTTGTGCCTCTTAACCCTACATTATCTATTTATAATGTTTGGTTAACAGGCCCATAGCAGCAAAACCTAACCCATGTAGGTCTAGGAAAATAATAAAACGAATTTTATTATTTAATTAATAACTAAGTCATACTTAATTATTATGGGCAGAAATACAATTCTAATTTGAATTTATATTATCTTAATTAATTAAGTCTCACTTAATTAATATAATAAAAATTCAAATAATTATCAATTAATTTAAATCTATAATTTAAATTAACTATTCCTCTAAGTGCTCTTTGCGTGTGACCCTATAGGCTATTATTTAATTGGCAATAATTTTATTCTCCAATAAAATTATAAACAATGAGCGGCATCTAGTAATACATCATTGCTACCCAATTAAACAATAATTAAATCGTGATTCGATAAAACCTTTCATGATTAATGTTTCCGTGTAATATAATCCTTTTAACCATATATATTTTAGATTAAACTCGAGGCATGTATTTAGTCATCCTCTTCAACATTTAATCCGGGTTTACTTGATCCATGAGTAGACTATGAAAACAAATCATTATTTGAGCACGGCCATGCATTTTATAGTCTCACTCAATCAAGAGGCCAATAATATCTCTCCTAATTATAGGAGGGTTAAATCCTTTATCTATCATTCATATTTCTCATATGACTCATGATATACCCGATGTCCACTTTTATCATTACCCGGTCAAAGGTAACTTTTAATGTAGTCAAAGTATATTAATCCTCGTATAAAAATATAATGATCTCAAGTCAGAGGATCATTACACCATTATCACTGTGAGTCTTTCTTATGACTTTATTAAACATGAAGAATCTCACTGTGGGTCTGTCCAGTACCATGTACTCCTGCATGTACCTATGTGTTGACTTTAGTATCCCCATACTTATAACCAATGAGATGTGGTTATCTGTCAAATAACATACTAGTCTATTTATGTATTATTATTGTCCTATAATAATAATACTCGACTAGGGACATTTAAGAATATGATATATTATATAATCTCAAGTTCAAGTCATGTACTAAACTATACAATATGTATCATGATTCTAAGGACATTTATTATGCTAACAAATATATCGCAGTAATTAAAGTCATAATAAATATGTTTATTGAATAATCAATTGACATAAAGGTTTATCAAAATAAACATTGTATTGCCTCTAGGGCACCTACACCAACATATCCCTCATCAACCTTGTGGTAAAGTAAGATGCATGCCATGTGTTATCAATATAATGTCTGCATACATAAACTTGATGAATGCATCATCTAGTACCTGCATTAATACAGATGAGAACATGAATAGAAAGCATGTTAGAACAAAGACTGCTAGTCCTCCTAAGTCTAGGAAAGAAGCCCCTGTTTCTAAGCCTAAAGACACTCATGTCAAGGCTAAACCAAAGGGAAAGGGCACAGTTGATGAGAAAGACAAGGACCGGAAAATTTATATAGCTAAATCTTGTTACTTATCTAAGCCTTTTGGACCCAATCAAATTGGGTGCCAAAGAAAAAGTAATCAATTTGTGGTTGCAGGGCATAGCAAAGAACAAATGTGTCATGTGGATTCTCGACAGTGGCTATTCTAGGCATATGACTGGTGATAAAGCCCTGCTATCAGATGTGATTAAGAAAGTTGGTCCAATAGTGACCTTTGGAGATAACAATAAGGGTTTCACAACGGGATATGGCAATTTGAAAATTGGAAATGTTATCATAGAAAATATCTCTCTTATGGATGGATTAAAGTACAACCTTTTAAGTATCAGTCAATTCACTAACAAGGGCTACAAAATAACTTTCGAAAAGGAAAGATGTGTAATGCAAAGCAGGAAAGATACGAAGCTTGTGAAGGGTTTCGAGGCACAAACGCAACGGAATAAACTTGAAAAATAAATCAAAATAGCGAAACCCTCCGTAGGAGCCATGCGAAAATAAAAGATATAATTGGGAGATAAAGAATAAATACCTTTAGAAGCTTTAACAGTTCATTAATTAAAGATTAATGGAGGTCCAAAGCTTGTTTAATCACCACGTATCCCGCTCTCACGATCTACGCTTTACGGTATCCACACGAACACTTTTCATGAAGGATTAATGTGTACTAGCACCCGAAAACTGCTTCTCTCTCTCTATCTTCCTCTTTTCTCAAGACTGCTAGGGTTTTAGTAAAAAAATATGTCTTTTTTTAAATCAGCCCATAAAGAGATTATATAGAGAGAGGAATAAGTTTTCTAATTATAATCCAATTATAATTAATACTAATCCAAAATTCTAAATTATTTAATTAAGTCTCACTTAATTAATTAATTATTAATTTTGGAATTAGTTTAGATAATTCATTTATTCTATTTATATAATTAATTAAGTCATACTTAATTAATATCATAAATAAAATAAATTACTTATTTAATTTAAATTCAGAATTTAAATTATTTCTCCTTTAAGCGTTCTTTGTGTGTGACCCTGTAGGTTATTATTACGTTGGCAACAATTTTAATGTCTAATTAAAATTGTAAACAATGAGCGGCATCTAGTAATACATCATTGCTACCCAAGTAATAATAATAAATCGGTGATTCGATTAAGCCTTTCATGAATAATGTTCCATGTAATATAATCCCTTTAATCTTGATATTATAGATTAAACTCAAGGCATGTCTCGTATCATCCTCTTCATAATTTAATCTTTATTTTCTTGATCGATGAGTAGACTATTAAAATCAAATCAACATTTAAGCACGGCCTTGCATTTCATAGTCTCACTCAAAGAAGAGGCCAATAATATCACTCCTAAAATTAGGAGGATTAAATCACATCTAGATCATTCATATTTCTCATACGATTCATAATATACCCAATGTCCACTTTTATCATCACCCGGTCAAAGGTAACTTTTAATGTAATCAAAGTATATTAATTCTCGTATAGAAATATAATGATTTCAGGTCTAAGGATCACTACACCATTATCACAGTGAGAATTACTTATGACACTTATTTAACATGTAGAATCTCACGGCGGGTCATTCCAGTGCCATGCTTTGAGACATTCACTTATGTTCTTGACTTGAGTATCACCGTACCTATGACCAATGAGATGTGGTCATCTGTCAAGAAACATACTAGTCTTTGTGCATTATTATTGTCCTTAAATAATAAAACTCGACTAGGGAATTTTAGGAATAAGATATTATTCATATAATCTCATTTTTAAGTCACATACTGAAAGATATATAATACGTATCAAAATTCCAAGGACATTTATTATGCTTTCAATTTATTACGCAGTAAATAAAACATAATAAATAAATAATAATCAATAAAAGATAATCCTTAATAATAAATATTTTCCTTAAAATATAAAAAGTATTGTCTCTAGAGCACAATTATTAATAACTTGCTCTTCAGCGAGTGATAAAGGGGAATCTCTTTGGGGCTAACTTATTCTCTGCAAGAGAAGGCGAAGTTCAATGTTTTTACTGCAAAGATTCAACAGAGGACAGTTGGTTATGGCATAAAAAACTTTTACACCTGAACTTTAAGACAATGAACTCTTTAGTTAAGAGGGAATTGGTTAGAGGTTTACTTGAGATGGAATTCTGTCAAGAGGGTTTATGTGAAGCATGTGAAAAAGGGAAGTCAAAGAAAGCATCTCACCGAAGCAAAGATTCATCAGACATTACTAAACCTCTGCAACTTCTGCATATGGATTTATTTGGTCAAGTCAACGTCATGTCTATGTCAAGGAAGAGATATGCACTAGTAATTGTAGATTACTACTCTAAGTACACATGGGTGTTGTATCTAGCCTCAAAGGATGAAGCCCCTCAAATAATTATTGATCACATAAAAAAGATAGAGTTAGAAGCTGATTTACCTATCAGGAAAATAAGGTCTGACAATGGAACAAAATTCAGGAATGTAACCCTGTATGATTTATGTATTGAGAAATGGATATCAAGACAAAATTCAGCGCCTAGAACTCCATAACAAAATGGAGTAGTAGAAAGGAAGAACATAACTCTAGTTGAAATAGCAAGAACAATGATGAATGAAGCTAAGTTACCTCTATACTTTTGGGCTAAAGTAGTCAACACAGCTTGCTACACTCAGAATCGTACCCTGGTTAATAAAGATCATGACAAGACTCCATACGAGTGGATGGCTAACAAGAAACCAACACTGAAATACTTTCATGTGTTTGGAGCAAAGTACTTTGTATTGGAAGATGATGAGCATCTAGGAAAGTTTGAATCCAAGGCTTATGATGGCATATTTCTTGGTTACTCTCTGGAATCTTAAGCATACAGGGTTTATGTGAATGAACACAAAAAGGTCATTGAAAGCATGAATGTAACTTTCGATGATCTTAAGCTCCCAAGTTTGCAAAGAACGGATAACACTAAAACTCTGCAGTTTAAAAATATAAACTCAGATGAAGGTGAGGCAAAACCTGAAGCTGCAACAGAAAATCAAGCACCAAATAAGAATAACAACAATGATGATTCTGACCCTAGTAGTGGAAACAGTTGAAGATTTACAAAAACTAATAGTAGTGGCAGAGAATCTCATTCTCAACCAAGCAGCAGCTCAAGAGGAGCAACTGAAGGATCTACTAATAGGACTCAACACTTTAATGATAATAAAGCTGAATTATGTAGGGCAAATCTACCTAGGCATAGGGTGTGGAGTAGAGATCACCCCTTTGAGTTGATTCTAGGAGATCCAGATGCTGGAGTTCAAACAAGACGTGCTTCACAGAATGAATGTTTATTCTCTATTTTTCTCTCTGAGATAGAGCCAAAGAAAGTTGAAAAAGCACTAGAAGATCCAGATTTGGTTATTTCTATGCAAGAAGAACTCAATCAATTCGAAAGACAAAAAGTCTGGAAGCTGGTACCCAAGCCAAAGAACAAGTCTATTATTGGCACAAAGTAGGTATTCAAAAATAAACTGGATGAAGATGGAATTGTTACGAGGAACAATGCCAGACTGGTTGCTAAAGGTTATTCCCAAGAAGAAGGAATATATTATGATGAAACATATGCACCAGTGGCAAGGTTTGAAGCTATTAGGATGTTTCTGGCATTCACATCACATTTCAACTTTAAAGTATATCAAATGAATGTGAATAGTGCATTCCTGATTAGGGAACTTAAAGAAGAAGTGTATGTGAAACAACCCCCAGGGTTTGAAGATCCAGAATTTGCTGATTTTGTGTACTTTCTCTTCAAGACACTCTATGTCTTAAAGCAAGAACCTCGGACATGATATGACACTCTGTCTATATTCTTACTTGAAAATGATTTCACTAGAGGTGTCATAGGTAAGACTCTGTTTCATAAAATGCATAAAAATGACATGATATTAGTACAAGTATATGTGGATGACATTATATTTGGTTCTACTAACAATCAGTTATGTAGTAAATTCTCTAAGTTAAAGTAGTGTTGGTATGAAATGAGAATGATGGGTGAACTGAATTACTTCTTTGGACTCCAAGTAAGCCAAAGGAAAGATGGAATATTTATTTGTCAGACCAAGTACAACATACATCTATTTAAGAAGTATGGTCTTGAAGGTGCATCATCAACCAAAACCCCTATGAAAACTTCCATTAAGCTTGATAAAGATAACCTGGTAAGAGGGTAGACATCACAAGTTACAGATGTATGATCGGCTCATTACTTTACTTAACTGCAAGTAGGCCAGATATTAGGTTTACCACATGCTTGTGTGCTAAGTTTCAGTTTGACCCTAAAGAATCACATCTTATAGCTGTTAAACGCATTTTTAGGTATATTAAGGAAAGTCTGAATCTTGAAATTTGGTACCCTAAAGATACAGGTTTTGACCTCGTTGGCTATACAGATTCTGATTAAGCAGGTTGTAGGATTGATTGAAAGAGTACATCAGGGAGTTATCAATTCTTTGGTAGAAGATTAGTGTCCTGGTATAGCAAGAAGAAGCGCTTTGTTCTATTGTCAATAGCTTAAGCTGAATATGTTGTTGCTGGAAGCTGTTATGCACAAATATTGTGGATAAGGAATCAACTTCAAGAATATGGACTGTTCCTGAGTAAAATTCCAATATTATGTGACAACACAAGTTCCATAGAAATCACAAACAATCATGTTTAACCCTCAAGGACCAAACACATTGACATCAGGTATCATTTCATAAGAGAGCATGTCATGAATGGTACTATAGAGTTACATTTTGTGCCAGAGAGCAGCAAATTGCAGACATCTTCACTAAATCACTGGATGAAATCACTTTCACTAGACTGGTTTATGAACTTGGGATGTTAAATTCTACTAACTAATTAGTTAGTAATCAATAACTGCAATTTGAAGCTGATAAATTCACTAGTTAATTAATAGCAATATTTTTAGGACTTGTGAATTTATCTACCAAATTATTTTCCAGTTATTAAGATTAAATATTAGATAAATACCTTATACATGCCTGCTAATTTTATTAATCCTGTATTTATTTGATTTTGATCTTAGAAAAATATTTAAGTGCTGGTATTTAAATAATAAATTCTCAGCACTTATATATTTAAATATTATTTGGAATTAATTTAAATAGAAAGGATGAATATTTATATTTGTTCCCATATTTAAAATAAAAGTAAAATAATAAAGAAGCATAATTTATTTATTTTGATAATTCTAACAATTAATGTTATTATTATTATTAATGAATATTTTGTGAGTTTTAATAATTATGGACCTTATTATTGTTAATATTTTAAAGGTCAAAATTGTTAATATGAAAATGTAGCATAAATTATAAATATTTATAATTATAACAATTTATTGTTATTATAATAAATTATTAATAATTTGTGATATATTTATATTAGTGGATAATTATTTATTGCTGATTTGTTTAGAATTATTCAAAATTATATAAATATATGTTAGTAACAAAAATTTTGTGGAACAACAAAATTCACCAAGTAATTTTGTTGCGCCTCTAGTTTTTGTTGCGCCACACAGGGGATCTGCTGTGTAGGCTCAACAAAAGTGCCCAACAGGTGAAATTTTGTTGCGCTAAGAGGTTTGTGGTGCCCCATACAGTGATTACACTATGTAGGCGCAACAAACAGACTTATAAATTTTTTGTGTTATTTTTGTTGTGCTAGACATTTTTATGGCGCCATCACAGTGAATACATTGTGTAGGCGCAACAAAAATGATCTATTTATCTTGTTGCGCTAGGTTGTTTTGTGGCGCTATCATAGTGCATGCACTGTGTAGGCGCAACAAAACAACTTAGCAATTATTTTCTTTCTGTCACAGTAGTATATAAAGCCTAATGTGAAAGTTTTATTCATTTTTGGTGGCGATACATACACATATACACACTGTGTTAATAGGTTAAGGCACAACATAGATCTAGTATTTTTAATCGAACTTATCTTGGTCAATTCTTGTCTGATTTTAAATCTATAATCAGTTTTGTGAAAGCCACGATCATACCTTTCAATTGCAAGTGGTCTCATCAATTTTGGTTGAAGTTTTAAAATACTCATTTTCTCAAAATCTCAAAATGATTGGCTAGGTATCTTATAGTTTTATTCGATTAAAAATTAAAATAAAATAAATTGTGTGTTTAAAATTACTAGGAGTTCATCATATCTTAATTTCAAGTCAATCCAAGTAATTTTAAAATTAGGGTTTAGTTCGTAATTTATTAAATTAATTCGACTTTAATTGGTATTTTTAATTCATAAAAAATACCATTCACTTTGATAAAATGGCAGGTCATTTTGAGATTAAGAAGACTAATTATTCATCTATTTTAGTGGATGACTGGACTGAAGCAGGTGAGTTAGAAAAATGGGGCCCACGATTTTTAAATGAAAATTCAATAGTCCATCATGCACTAATCACTAATGTGCCTTTAAATAGAAATCTTCTTAGACAGGTGTACAAGTCTTCTACAGACACCTCTGCAGACGGAATATCAGCTTTCACTTGCAAAATTCAGTGACCAAAAGTGTGAATAACAGAAAATGACATCAATCAAGCACTTAATTTGCCAACTAAAGATTTTAAAGATGAACCATCTCAGACAGACCTAAACAACTTCTTTATGTTTCTGCACTGCATCAGGGAAAACAACAATCTCCCGAAGAAAATCTACAAGCATCATCTACCTAAGGAGTGAAATTAATTTTTCAATATCTTATCTCATGACTTTGCACCAAAGACAGGTGGCTTCAACGGGATAACTCAATTCAACATGGTGATTGCTTATGCAGTGGCTTCAGAAGTCAGAATTAATTTTGGACGGTTGATCATGGCGGAGATCTTAAAAAACCAAGCAAAAATGGAGAACTTTTGTCTATACCCAAGATTTTTGCAATTGGTGTTGAACCAAGTACTGAACGCAGATCAACTTCAATCATTTCATAATAGTCCAATGGAAGAATCACCCTCACTGTAGTTCAAAACAATATTGTTGCTACAATATGAGGCTGACTACCCAAACAAGTTTACTCTTGCTCCAATGAGTAATTCTATTAGAGATTACTTTGTTCTTCTTAGATAGGCTGAAGAAGAAGCTGTAGAAGAAGAAGAACATGTTTCTCAAACGGATGAGTCAGCAAGTGAAAAAGAAGAAGAAGAAGAAGAAGCCTCTCAGGAGGAGACTGAAGCTGAAACATCAGATGACTCTGGAAGCAAAAAAGCATCTCAAGAAGAAGATCCAGAAACTGAAAAGGAAGATGAAATCATGGATGAAGCTGGTTCTGAAAATGAACAAGAACCAGATCCTGCAAAAGAACAACAAAGGCAAAGCCTTGAAAATGCACCAGAGGAGGTAGCTATTGAGAACGTAGTGGAAGAGACTCAGACCACAGATGTGTACATCCCTAACATATCTGATGAACAAATGGAAGAAGGTAAACTTCTTGATTTAGATTTTCTGCATTTCTTCAAGATGAATTTGTCACTATATCTACTTTTGTGCACACACTTGAGCCCTCAATGGCCTTCGAAGCTGGCAATGAACTTAGCGACCAACCAGTTCTAACCACTACTAGAGATCAACATGAAGGAATTTATGCACAAGCGGAAGCATTGAATAACATTTATTTTCATATATTCCTATGTATACATACATATAGATACAAAACTATTTTATAAATTGAAGAATACCTCGATTGCTTTCCGGCAACAGCTAGAGAAGATCTTGTTCTTCAATCCTTGCAATCACCCCTCAAGTGTGGAGTGCTCTCAAGATATTCACCAAGAATCAAACTAAAAGATGAAGGAGGAGGCTAGAGAAGAAATTAGGGTTGCATCCCTTTTAAAATATTTCTCACAAATATTAGGGTTTTTTGTATTAGGGTTTATAATCCTATATTTATAGGCAAATATCTCAGCTGAGATATTTTCTATAAATATCTTATTATTAATTCCCTTTTTTTAAATTAATTAATCTTATTAATTAATTAGTTAATGATTAAAACTATTTTAATCATTAATTCCTTTTTCTAAACTCTTTTAGAAAATTATTCTCTCTTCCTATTTAATTACTTTAATTAAATATTTAATTAACAATATTAAGATCTTATCTTAAATAATTTATAATCAATTAAATCTCATTTAATTAATTTATAAAATTTGCTAAGTAATTATTTATTTCATAAATAAATAATGACTAGCTATTATTAATTATTCCTTCATCTATAATTTAATCTCTTTTATGGTGTGATTCCTTAGGTTCAATATTAAGCCGGTAGTAGAAATAAATAATAATAAACATTTTATTTATTATTTATATGAATTCTATTAATTCATTAAATATAATTAATCTGATTAATTATATTTATTCTACATCGTGAGTGATGCTTTTCAACATATCGCGACTATCCAGATAATACGAAATCATTGCTTAGAATACTTAGAACCTGTCAGTAATTAGTTACCGTACAATTAATTCCTTCTACCCTTCAATATCCCGATTAAATACAAGGCATGGAACTCGTATCAAGCCTATCTAATTTAATCATATGATTTCTTATTCATAATGCAAAGTTCCTTTTAATGCAAATTAGAAACTCTTTCAAATTTCATTCACTCTGGCCAGAGATTCCTGAACTTGCATATCTAAGAATAACATAAGATATTCACTTCCTTTACTGGAAGGGGCAGATCCTTTATTGATCCGTTAACTATCTCCATACACAAATCACTATGCCCAGAATGGACCTAATGAATGTCCTAGAGACTAAGGACTAAACCGAAGCATAAATCATTGTGTGCAAGATTACTCTAACGATCTCAAGTCTAAGGATACTTGTACAACTATTTACTTAATAAACAACTATCGACACGTGAGTAAACTCCATTAGTTGTTCTACTTATCGAGTCATGTTCAGTGAACTTATTCCTTAATAAGCACCTACATACTAGATATAGTGTCACCACACAAATGTCTATAAGAACAGACATCCTCCTAAGAGAGCTAGCATAGTATGTACAGATATTTACGGATTTACCAATTTCCAATTAGTTATCCTATGATCAGGAACTGTTTAAGTCTAAAGCTTTTATCTTCTGGATCTCATTATTACAATCTCATTATAATTCTAGAAGTTTTGCTCTAAACTATGGAACATCTTATTTAATACACTTCAAATAGATTAAGCCCGTAACATAACAAATAAATACTTTATTATTATCAAATGAAATTAAATAAGAGTAGCAGAAAGTTTTTCCTAACTCATCATACATGATTGGTTTTAGGTCAAACACTTTCAATCTCCCACTTGGCCTAAAGCCAATCACTCTGGTATCTAATACCCATCCGCTCCTTATGACGATCAAAATTTAACTGAGACAGCGGCTTCGTGAACGGGTCTGCTATGTTGTTATGTGTGTCAACTCTTTCGATCTTGACATCTCCTCTTTCAATGATCTCCCTAATCAAATGAAACCACCGCAATATATGTTTTGTATTCTTGTGAGACCTCGGGAAAAACTTATTTTCCCACTATTCAAGTTCAATCTTGCTCCCACTATTCCCTTCAAGGAAAAACTTATTTTCCAGGAAGGTAGCATGTCGGGAGACAAACACCCTTTGTTCGGTGTAAAAGTAATACCCTAAAGTCTCTTTAGGATGTCCTACAAACCTATATTTCACGGATCGTGATTCTAGCTTATCGGGGTCAACTTTCATGACATAAGCCAGACATCCCCAAATCTTAACGTGCTTAAGACTCGGTTTCCTTTCTTTCCATACCTCATACGGAGTTTGAGGAACAGATTTGGAAGGCACCTTGTTCAATATATATGCTGATGTTTCCAATGCATAACCCCAAAGTGATACTGCAGGATCTGTATAGCTCATAATGGATCGAACCATGTCCAACAAAGTTCGATTTCTCCTTTCGGATACTCCATTCAACTGGAGAGTGGCCGGAGGAGTCCATTGAGAGACTATACCATTTTCTTTGAGATAATCTAGAAACTCGCCACTTAAGTATTCACCTCCTCGATCTGATCGAAGGGTTTTAATACTATACTTGGTTTGTTTCTCTACTTCATACTTATATTCTTTGAACTTTTCAAAGGCTTCGGATTTGTATTTCATCAAATACACATATCCAAATCTAGATCGATCATCTGTAAAAGTAATGAAGTATTAAAATCCACCCATGGCTTGCGTGGACATCGGCCCATACACATCTGTATGTACCAATCCAAGCAACTCCGCAGCTCTTTCTCCATGTCCACTAAATGGAGATTTGGTCATTTTTCCTAACAGACAAGACTCGCATGTAGGATATGATTCAAAATCAAAAGGTTCTAGTAACCCTTCCTTATGCAATGTCTTAAGTCTATTTTCACTAATATGACCAAGTTTGCAGTGCCACAAGTAGGTGGGATTTTCATCATCTCTTCTTCTTTTATTACTATGTTCAATTTGAAGTAAACTATGTTCTACGTCACATACATACAAACCATTATTTAAAATACCAACACCGTAAAGAACATTATTTTTAAAAATTGAACATTTATTATTCTCAATAACAAACGAAAAACCATCCAAGTCTAACATGGGAATAGAAATAATATTCCTCACAATTGAGGGAACAAAATAACAATTATCCAAAATAATAGTCTTGCCCGTAGGCATAAGTAAATCAAACGATCCTACAGCTACAGCAGCAACTCTTGCTCCATTGCCCATACGTAGGATCACCGCCTCTTCTTCAAGAGTCTTACTTCTCCTTAGTCCCTGCAACGAATTGCAAATGTAAGAACCACAGGCGGTATCTAATACCCAAGTAGAAGTTTGATTAAGTGACATATTTAGTTCGATCATGAACATACCTGAAGCAGAAGCGGTAGTCTCACCACCCTTCTTTTTCTTCAACTCTGCAAGGTAAGCCTTACAGTTTCTCTTCTAGTGCCCCACTATGTTGCAGTGAAAGCAAACAACTTTGCTTTTGGGATCTTCAGCTTTTGGCGGAACTGGCCTTTTCTCACATACATTCTTCTTCTTCTTAAGAGGGCTCCTATTTCTCTTCTTAGGGTTAGAGCCTTCACCAATTAGAAGAACATAACTCTTCTTTGTGGGAAAATTCGACTCAACAATTTTCAACATGTTATGGAGTTCAGGCAAGCTGACATCCAACTTGTTCATGTGAAAGTTCACAACGAACTGCGAGAATAAATCTGGAAGTGATTGCAAGACCAGATCTTGATTCAGCTCCCCATCCATGACAAATCCAAGTTGTCCAAGACGCTCAATCAAATTGATAATCTTGAGCACATGAACATTCACAAATGATCCCTGAGTCATCCTACAACGGAACAGCTCCTTCGATATCTCATATCGAGCTGTCTTTCCTGCCACATCATACAAATCTTGTAGATGCATAAGGATAGAGTGAGAATCCATATGCTCGTGTTGCTTTTAGAGCTCATCATTCATGGATCCCAGCATAACACACTGTGCAACTCTTGCATCATCTATCCAATTACGATACACAATATGTTCATCATTATGTGCATCCTGAGCAGGTTCAGTAGGTTTAGGTGAGTCTAGTACATATTCCTTTTTCTCAATCTTGAGAATAATTCTCAGGTTTCGAAGCCAATCTTGAATACTTAAGTCACGGCTGTGGCACGACAAACTCAATATTCTAAGTCAATTCAATCCCAACATCTCGTATAATTAAACTAGTTTCAAATAGCCCATGGCTGTAGCACGTAACGACCATAAGATTCCAATTCATCATACACATCTCATGTTATAGACAAGTATCTCTTCTTTCGGAAACAACGCCCTCGGATGTAGCACGAAACGACAGAGTTTCAAAAATAAGAAATACTTTCTATTATGTTGGAAGGCTATGACCAACACAAGCCCTTTGTGTTTTATGGCCAATTTCTACTTGATATTCTTTATATTTTAGGGGATTATATTATGTTACAATCATAATCATATTATAAAGAGATTCTTTTAGATTGGATTAAATATTTCAAATCAACTATTGATACTTGGAGTCATCCCAGGCCAGGGGTGGAGCATTGTCAAGAGGCGTCTCTTAATAACCCATTTTCTTACAGATAGAACATTTGTTGTTTGATAGAATCATCCTTTCACTTAAGTTAAAAATTCATATTCAATCATGTGTTTTATAAACACAAAAATCTCATGATTGTATTCATAATATGTAAATTAAGGTCACGAAACAATTTCACTATTCTAGATTGTCTCACATACGCCTTATGTTAATTAAGTTCACCTAAATCTATCATCTCATGATAATTCAAGCATATATCACATATATATAATCACGAATAAACATAAGGTAGGCATGTTAAATCATATATTACAATATATAAGCATTATACATCTCTATGTATCACATGGTATATTTAAAAGCAACTTAAAACAATTAAAACTTGTTTTAAAACACTTTTGGAAGCTCTAAACAGTCCGAAACAATTTTAGAAAAATTATTGTAATATACCATTAGAATCGTCTCGAAAAGAAAAAAAATGAATCCAACGGTATATTACACGCCCCATTCTAAGCTCACACGCGCGCACGCGCGTCAGGCGCGTGCAAGACACCCTGTCACGCATCTCGGGTATGCGTTACAAGCAAAAAACATTTTTTAGATATTATTATTTAATTACGAATTAATTAAAAACAACTTTAAAAATTTATAATAAATAATGTACTGCTCAGAAAAATATTCTAAAAATACCTGGACGATCTACAACACTTGTAGAACACATGAAAAATATAAAATAAATTTTGAGGAACAGTAATGAATTAATCATAATAAAATCATTATTATTGCTTTCAAAATTCATAATAAATATTCTACGCATCAGAAAATTATGAAAAATTAACTGGACTATCTACAACACTTATAGAACCCAGGAAAATTATCAAAATAATTTTGACGAACAGTATCATATTAATCATAATTAAAACATGATATTGCTTGTATAAATCATAATAAATACATACATGCTCATAAAATTCTAAAACTTGACCACAAATCTATATGCATACAACATATGCTCTGATACTATTGAAGGAATTTATGCACCAGCAGAAGCATTGAATAACATTTATTTGCATATATTCCTATGTATACATACATATAGATACAAAACTATTTTATAAATTGAAGAATACCTCGATTGCTTTCCGTCAACAGCTAGAGAAGATCTTGTTCTTAAATCCTTGCAATCACCCCTCAAGTGTGGAGTGCTCTAAAGATATCCACCAAGAATCAAACTAAAAGATGAAGGAGGAGGCTAGAGAGGAAATTAGGGTTGCCTCCCTTTTAAAATATTTCTCACAAATATTAGGGTTTTTGTATTAGGGATTATAATCCTATATTTATAGGCAAATATCTCAGCTGAGATATTTTCTATAAATATCTTATTATTAATTCCCTTTTTTTAATTAATTAATCTTATTAATTAATTAGATAATGATTAAAATTATTTTAATCATTAATTCCTTTTTCTAAACTCTTTTAGAAAATTATTCTTTTTTCATATTTAATTACTTTAATTAAATATTTAATTAATAATATTAAGATCTTATCTTAAATAATTTATAATCAATTAAATCTCATTTAATTAATTTATAAAATTTGCTAAGTAATTATTTATTTCATAAATAAATAATGACTAGCTATTATTAATTATTCATTCATCTATAATTTAATCTCTTTTATGGTGTGACTCTTTAGGTTCAATTTTAAGCAGGTAGTAGAAATAAATAATAATAAACATTTTATTTATTATTTATATGAATTCTATTAATTCATTAAATATAATTAATCTGATTAATTATATTTATTCAACATCGTGAGTGATGCTTCTCAACATATCGCGACTATCCAGATAATACGAAATCATTGCTTAGAATACTTAGAACCTGTCAGTAATTAGTTACCGTACAATTAATTCCTTCTACCCTTCAATATCCCGATTAAATACAAGGCATGGAACTCGTGTCAAGCCTATCTAATTTAATCATATGATTTCTTATTCATAATGCAAAGTTCCTTTTAATGCAAATTAGAAACTCTTTCAAATTTCATTCACTCTGGCCAGAGATTCCTGAACTTGCATATCTAAGAATAACATAAGATATTCACTTCCTTTACTGGAAGGGGCAGATCCTTTATTGATCCGTTAACTATCTCCATACACAAATCACTATGCCCAGAATGGACCTAATGAATGTCCTAGAGACTAAGGACTAAACCGAAGCATAAATCATTGTGTGCAAGATTACTCTAACGATCTCAAGTCTAAGGATACTTGTACAACTATTTACTTAATAAACAACTATCGACACGTGAGTAAACTCCATTAGTTGTTCTACTTATCGAGTCATGTTCAGTGAACTTATTCCTTAATAAGCACCTACATACTAGATATAGTGTCACCACACAAATGTCTATAAGAACAGACATCCTCCTAAGAGAGCTAGCATAGTATGTACAGATATTTACGGATTTACCAATTTCCAATTAGTTATCCTATGATCAGGAACTGTTTAAGTCTAAAGCTTTTATCTTCTGGATCTCATTATTACAATCTCATTATAATTCTAGAAGTTTTGCTCTAAACTATGGAACATCTTATTTAATACACTTCAAATAGATTAAGCCCGTAACATAACAAATAAATACTTTATTATTATCAAATGAAATTAAATAAGAGTAGCAGAAAGTTTTTCCTAACTCATCATACATGATTGGTTTTAGGTCAAACACTTTCAATCTCCCACTTGGCCTAAAGCCAATCACTCTTGTATCTAATACCCATCCGCTCCTTATGACGATCAAAATTTAACTGAGACAGCGGCTTCGTGAACGGGTCTGCTATGTTGTTATGTGTGTCAACTCTTTCGATCTTGACATCTCCTCTTTCAATGATCTCCCTAATCAAATGAAACCACCGCAATATATGTTTTGTATTCTTGTGAGACCTCGGGAAAAACTTATTTTCCCACTATTCAAGTTCAATCTTGCTCCCACTATTCCCTTCAAGGAAAAACTTATTTTCCAGGAAGGTAGCATGTCGGGAGACAAACACCCTTTGTTCGGTGTAAAAGTAATACCCTAAAATCTCTTTAGGATGTCCTACAAACCTATATTTCACGGATCGAGATTCTAGCTTATCGGGGTCAACTTTCATGACATAAGCCAGACATCCCCAAATCTTAACGTGCTTAAGACTCGGTTTCCTTTCTTTCCATACCTCATACGGAGTTTGAGAAACAGATTTGGAAGGCACCTTGTTCAATATATATGCTGATGTTTCCAATGCATAACCCCAAAGTGATACTGCAGGATCTGTATAGCTCATAATGGATCGAACCATGTCCAACAAAGTTCGATTTCTCCTTTCAGATACTCCATTCAACTGGAGAGTGGCCGGAGGAGTCCATTGAGAGACTATACCATTTTCTTTGACATAATCTAGAAACTCGCCACTTAAGTATTCACCTCCTCGATCTGATCGAAGGGTTTTAATACTATACTTGGTTTGTTTCTCTACTTCATACTTATATTCTTTGAACTTTTCAAAGGCTTCGGATTTCTATTTCATCAAATACACATATCCAAATCTAGATCGATCATCTGTAAAAGTAATGAAGTATTAAAATCCACCCATGGCTTGCGTGGAATCCGGCCCATACACATCTGTATGTACCAAATATTAGGGTTTTTGTATTAGGGATTATAATCCTATATTTATAGGCAAATATCTCAGCTGAGATATTTTCTATAAATATCTTATTATTAATTCCCTTTTTTTAATTAATTAATCTTATTAATTAATTAGATAATGATTAAAATTATTTTAATCATTAATTCCTTTTTCTAAACTCTTTTAGAAAATTATTCTTTTTTCATATTTAATTACTTTAATTAAATATTTAATTAATAATATTAAGATCTTATCTTAAATAATTTATAATCAATTAAATCTCATTTAATTAATTTATAAAATTTGCTAAGTAATTATTTATTTCATAAATAAATAATGACTAGCTATTAATAATTATTCCTTCATCTATAATATAATCTCTTTTATGGTGTGACTCTTTAGGTTCAATTTTAAGCTGGTAGTAGAAATAAATAATAATAAACATTTTATTTATTATTTATATGAATTCTATTAATTCATTAAATATAATTAATCTGATTAATTATATTTATTCAACATCGTGAGTGATGCTTCTCAACATATCGCGACTATCCAGATAATACGAAATCATTGCTTAGAATACTTAGAACCTGTCAGTAATTAGTTACCGTACAATTAATTCCTTCTACCCTTCAATATCCCGATTAAATACAAGGCATGGAACTCGTGTCAAGCCTATCTAATTTAATCATATGATTTCTTATTCATAATGCAAAGTTCCTTTTAATGCAAATTAGAAACTCTTTCAAATTTCATTCACTCTGGCCAGAGATTCCTGAACTTGCATATCTAAGAATAACATAAGATATTCACTTCCTTTACTGGAAGGGGCAGATCCTTTATTGATTCGTTAACTATCTCCATACACAAATCACTATGCCCAGAATGGACCTAATGAATGTCCTAGAGACTAAGGACTAAACCGAAGCATAAATCATTGTGTGCAAGATTACTCTAACGATCTCAAGTCTAAGGATACTTGTACAACTATTTACTTAATAAACAACTATCGACACGTGAGTAAACTCCATTAGTTGTTCTACTTATCGAGTCATGTTTAGTGAACTTATTCCGTAATAAGAACCTACATACTAGATATAGTGTCACCACACAAATGTCTATGAGAACAGACATCCTCCTTAGAGAGCTAGCATAGTATGTACTGATCTTTACAGATTTACCAATTTCCAATTAGTTATCCTATGATCAGGAACTGTTTAAGTCTAAAGCTATTATCTTCTAGATCTCATTATAATTCTAGAAGCTTTGCTCTAAACTATGGAACAACTTATTTAATACACTTCAAATAGATTAAGACCGTAATATAACAAATAAATACTTTATTATTATCAAATGAAATTAAATAAGAGTAGCAGAAAGTTTTTCCTAACTCATCATACATGATTGGTTTTAGGTCAAACACTTTCACAACAAACACTCCCTATCTCTCCTGAAACCAGAAAAAGAACATTTGATATAGATGATATGAGTGAATACCTACTGAATCAGGAAATTTTTAAAATATCCCCTACATCTCTACCTTCTCAAAAACGTCGAAAAATAAATTTTAAACCTAAGGCAACTGTGAGCCAAGAACCTGATTCTCCAATCTCTAAAACCTTTCTGTTTCTTCATAATCTCAATTCTGAAATTGACAAACTCCTGAAAGGTAAGAGAATAGAAACAGAGATGGAAACACAATCAACTACTTCAATATCCAGTACTGTTTTGGTTAATCCAATTCAGAACCTGTCTTCATAGACAGAAGGGGGCATCATTGACTCTCATGAGCGATTCATTACATTGTTAAATGTGGTAACCCCCCTGGACTTAACATCTCCAGATTCTAGTGAGGATGTTTTCCCTCCCCAAGTGGGTGAAGTGGAAATGCAACTTTCCTTTAAAAGGGAAGAAGTCTCTATTCATGGAGAAGATGCGCCAGCAGCATCACCATTTCAAGTGGTATTGCCTTCACATGTGTTGCGGGGCACCATAGGCTCTCATTTGTCACTTATTACATTGCCTGAGGTGGTGACCCCCTGTAGATTACAAATTCAGCTCCTTCAAATGAGGTCATCGCCACATTTACAGGTCAGGCGGAGGGACAACATACCCATAGAATGGATGTGGACTCTATACTTAGAGTATCTATTGCTTCGGTAGTAGAACTTATTCAGGGTGCCTCTGAGCAGGAAAGGCTTTCAATAGCTTCAGCTGACATCACAGATTCTTCAACTCTGCCAATTATTACAGAATCCATAGTGATAACCACATTGGGTCGCAATCCCCCAATTCCTGAAAAAGGAGTTCTCCCTACCCAAAGTGGTCCGGCGGAGAGGCAAACTACCCATAGAAGGGATAGGGATTTTCTTGCAGGTACAGAAGATCGGGGTGCTTTCAATGAGATGAGTGAAACACTAAACCAGAGTGATCTTCAAATCCCTGACCCTGAACAGCCGAGTGTGAGTGTTGAGGGATGTGCAAAAACAGTAACAGTGAGCAGTGAGACACCCACTGACCAAATAAACACCCCACACAATACACACACAGCACACAACCAAAGGATTTTAAATCTGGAGGCCCAAGTCATATAAATTCATTACTCTATAAGGAAAATCTTGGAAGTGCAAGAGCAGCAGCATAATGAAATGAAAGAAATTAAAGATTTAGTCCAACAACTGCTAGCTCAGAAAAATCCTACTACTCATCAATCAACTTCAATAACTCAGATAACTCCAATCTAAAGGGAGGATAACCCAACTGAGGGGGAGAGAAGAGAGCAAGAAAAAGTTAAAGCAAAATTGATTATGGAATAAATAGCTCAGGGGGAGACATATATATTTTATAGGCCTGGAACGAGGCAACTAGAGAAATGATAAATCTTTGAACCCTATGTGTCAATGGATATTCTTACTGAAAATGAGATAGAGGAGACCGCAAAGGCTACAGGTATAGATGTCGAGGAGGATGTTGGTCCCTGATATTGTAGAAGGGGGGTTGAATACAATATCTGAAAATTAATCGCGGAATAATTTGGATTAAAAATATAATTTTAATTACTCGCGAAATATTAATTGGAATGAAATACTGTTCAAGTGAAAGATATAATTTTAACTTGATTAGTATTACAAAATTAATATTTAGAAAACTGTTATATAATTGATAAAAAGTCTAGAACGAATTCGACATGAAGTGTTCGTGTTTAATCAATTATATTCAAACTCAGCACAGAAATCTGTGAATATTACAATGCAGATAAATTACTGAATTTGATCTGATTTTTCTAACTCTTAACAATTGAACAACTACAAGTGAAGAGATGATCTCATATTTATAGAGATTTCAAAAAGGCTGCTATGACCTTTTTGAGTATGACTTTATTACAAGAAAATAAGTCTGTATGACTTATTTTAAGACTTGTATGACTTATAAAAGACTGGGCATGACTTATTTTGGTCGGTATGACCTTTTAAAAGTTCGGTATGACTTATTTAAAGTCATATTCGGATTTTATCTAATTAAAATAAATCGGTATGACTTATTTTAATTAAACAAAATTGGTTCAGCATGACCTTTTGAGCACAGTACTCTCGGTATGACTTCCTGAGTTGCTTCGGTATGACTTCCTGAGTTGCTTCGGTATGACTTATTTAAATAAGCTCGGTATGACTTATTTAATAAGCTCGGTATGACTTATTTATATATATATATAAGAAACTCGGTATGACTTATTTAATAAGTCATATTGACTGTTTATATATATATATATATAAGATATATTGATCCATTTCTTTTATAGTAAATTAATTCTACTTAATTTAATTAGTTAATTTATAAATTAAATTAAATTCAACTTGAATTAATTTAATTAGATAAATTAAATAATAAATTAATAGTAGAATTAAAATACTATCTATACTCGCATAGCCGTGCTGTCAGTCTTGAAATCTTCCCGTCTTTTCTTTGTCTTCTCATCTTGAAACCTCTTGAATTTAAATGAAAAATAAATATTATTTTTAGTTGACACACAAATGTACTGTCTGGTTCATTTGTGTCAACTAATAAATATTCTCCATTTAATAACTTTGAGTTGAGGCCTTCTGTCATTCTTCTGCTTCACTTTCTTTGCTCTTCTTCTGGAATCTACTTGTAGTAACCACTTGAAATCTTCTATATCTTCCGTCTTCTATAGAAGTACTACCACATTATTTATTTTCACTGATGCTTGAACATATAAATGAACTTCTTCCAGTGTTGAGTAGCAATCCTATAAAAATTCTTCTGATACTTAGATCCTTTGTGCTTAGTTGACTGTCTTCGTCTTGATTCCTGTTTGGTGCTTATTATTTACTTCTCTTTATTAGCTAGAGTTGAGTTGTCATCTAATTATTCCAAATAGGCCTAGTCATATGCCTTTCAATCTCCCCCTATTTGTTGTTAAACATTTAACACACAAATTTCTAGAAGATAACTCAACTAACAACTAAGAAAGTAGTACGACATGTAATGACTGTAAATAATAAACAAAAGTTCTGGTTTTATATTTAACAATTTTCCAGATTCATACATGAAAGATAAATACAAGATAGATGTTCCTCTAGCACTGAACAAATATTACAAAGTTTCTATCTTGTTCTATCTAAGTCTTCAATCTTTTGATGTATCAACTTCACCTTCTTCTAGATTTGAACTTTTATGAACTGGTGTCCTTGGTACTTCTTCAGATACTGATTGATCTGTTGTGGTGGATTCTCCATACAACCTTCTTTGCTCAGCTCTTGCTAACTGCCACAACACTTCCTGTTTAACAGGATCTACTACCTCTTCTTCTATGTCATAAGGCTGTGTTGAATCAATTTTATGCATCTGCCTGATGTATGATTGAATTTTCTTTGATAGGCAGTAGTCTCTGATCTTTTGAGCTGCATCCAACTTAGCCTGGGACCTGAATCCCTTGGATCTCAACATTGTTTCAACTTCAATCATGTATTTAACTGTGTAGCCCTTTAGTGACTCCTCATCCAGCTTCATAATTTGATAAAGCTTATTGTTGTAGAACCTTACCTCATGAGGGTCGTTTAAGATTTGTGGACTAACAGCTCTTGCTATCTCTCGAAGTCTGTCCCTTAAAAGTTCATTTTCTTCTGAACTTCTTTTGACTTTATTCATCAATGTCCATATTACAGATAGAGATTTTTGACGAAAGAATTCTAAAGAAACTCTGAATGTGCCATTCTTATGTGTGTATAACAGAATCTGCCAGTCATCTAGAATGTTATCCACAATCACAGTGATGTAGTCAACTTCTTCTTTGATTGCTTTCATGAAGTTATCCAGACAGTCATTTGAATCTTGCAGACTATTAATTAAGAACTGTAACTTGTAATCTTCAAATGGACCTTTCTGAAGTTTGTCCATGATCTCTCTGGCAGTATCCCATTTCTTCCCTATTTTTAAGCGCACATCTTCTTTCTTCTTTCTAACAGCTATAGCCCACAAATTTTGCTTTTATTGGCTCTCTTCTCTTTCTGCCTAAGATCTTTCCATGACTAAAGCTTTCAGATTTTCAGTCTTTGCTTGGCTTTCCTTGATGTCTTCTTTAAGTTTCTTTATTGCCTCTTCATAGGCTGGATCAACTTCTTTTTCTTTTTGAAACAAAAAAACTTCATCAAATGCAGTTTCTTCCTCAGCTCTGCAGTAGTCAGGAATGTTTGATTCATCATGAGCACTGTCATCAATGAATTGCTCTTGAGCATAATACTGTTCTTCTAGTTCTTGATCATACGATTGAAATTCTTCTTCAGAAAACAGCTTTGCTTTACCTTTATCTTGAGTAGTAGCCCCTTCATCTCCAGCTACTTTCTCCTTTGCTTTCTCCCCCTTAGTTGAGGGATCCTCTTGAGTTTTAGAGGCTTCAAAAGATGTCAACATTTTCTGCATAGTCAGATAGACTTGCTTCATTCCGTCATTTAGATGCGTCATGCCATCATCCAGTTTGCTGAAGCGTTGAGTAGAAATCTTTTCATTTTCAATGATTGTGAGGGTTAAGTTTTTCTCAACGTCATCAATTCTTTCATGTAGTTTGCTCACTTCTTTCATATCTTCAGCAATAAGACTCTGTACGTTCTGGATATCTTGTGTTTTTAGAAGGATGGATGACTTGACACTTTCAACATCATTTCGAACAATTGACAGCTGCTGTGTTATAGAGGTAGATGTAGAATTTTCTTCTGCTTGTGCTTTAACTTTTAATAATTCAGCTTGAACAATTTCCATTTCATTCTGGAGAGCTTCCATTTTAGATAACAGTTCACAGTGTGTGTGTGCACTCAACTCACTTGCACTCCTGTTTATCTCACTATCACTCTGTGCAGGTGTTTCACTCTGTGTTTGCCTCACATCACTTGTGTTTAGCTCCTTTCCAGATCCAGATGCTGTACCTGTAAATATAACAATAGCTTTTGAAGAGTCAAAATGCTCTTCTGATGCCTGTGAAGGCGCGTCCTCAACAAGGTTAACTTGAAGAGGCTCCGCTACTGACGTAGCTACTCCGTGAATGGAGTCCCATCTCCTTCTATGGAGTGGTTGCCTCTCAAATCCACCAGTGGATTCGAGACCTTCTCTAATGAGAACTGGATGTAAGAAATCCAGGGGAGTCACCACCTTAGACAATGTAATGACAGGCTCTTGAGAGTCTGTGGTGCTCCTTAGTACCTCGGAGGGTATCTGATGTTGCACTGCATCGAAAATGTCATGGTCCACAACATAGGTGGCATCCGACGAGTTTTTATTAAAAACATTTTCTTCAACTATTGTGCCCTCCTGTGTTGGTATTTCTTCAAGTGAAGGTCCTGCTAGAGTGATTGCTAGCAGTGTGTTTTCCTCACTATCTGATGTTGTGGCCGAGCAGCGAATTAGATCACCTGGTTGAGCAAGTGTATCTAGAGAATCTTGGATGGCCATATTAAAATCCATATCCCATTGACTGGAATAGGTTGAGGCTGCACTTGTCTCAGGGTCAACTCTAGAAATTTTTGAAGGAGGAGACAGAGCTGCGGGTTTACTCACTTCAGCACCAAGACCTCTAACTATTCTAATAGGTTTCTTCCTTTTTCTGACTTTTAATGAAGAGGAGGATGAAGGAGAAACTGTTTGAGGCTCTAATTCAGCTGGGGGCAGAACCTGTGTGTTTTCAGGTTCATAGCTGATATCCTGGAGTGTAAGAACACCATCATAGTCCGCTACAGATAAATCTAACAGAGCAGTGGATATTTCTATAGGTATTGAACTAGAAGATTGTGAGTGAGATATTACCTGTTGATCTTGTGCCACTTGATCGACATGTTGAGCAGCTTCAAGTAGAAGGTGCACAGGATGATCCATTTGCATTGGCAATTGCTCTGGCTCTTGTTCCTGCACAGGATTAACAATAAGATCTAATATCTCAGCCATGTAATCTGTCCTTACCACTTGCACATTTTGAAACTTGGGGTTGTTATGGAGCCTTGCGAATAAGTTGTTCTGAGAAGTCGGAGATTCTTCTACAGGACCATTCTGAAATAAGGCTTTATCTTCATCCATCAATAAGTCATTCATGAACAGCATCAGGAACCTCGGATAGTTGACTTGAATGTCCTGTTCCCTGCTTTCTGGTTTCCCCATTTTCCTGATAATTTCTTATAGAATCAACTTCCCAAAATTTATCCTCCGGTTGTGGGCCACAGAAAACCCTATGATTTGCAGTAGTGAAGATATGTTGTTGAAGTTGTTCTTGGTAGTGGGTGCAAAAACTTTGGCTAACGTGTCAAAGACATAGTCCCACTCGCTTACCAACTTGGACTTAGTCATCCTTACTAAGTTGATCTCACCCTGATATTGAATGGTATAGAAAAATTCTAGTATATCTGGTACAGTGGGTGGATCCACGAAATTGTCAGTTGGAAAGCCCAAAATTCTGTTCACGTCCTCTTCAGTCACCATATATTCATGATCTCCTATGCTGAATGAGAATTGAACTCTGCCTACAGTACTCCTATTCCTAGCAGTGGAATACAGAGCCCTTGAAAGGGGAGATAGGAGTGAAGGGAAGTAACTCACTGCACTTTCATGTGTACTAAGAATGCTAAATGTAATCTCTATGTAATGGTTGATGATAACTCAACAATAGAATAGGACATGTAATAATATGCAGGTGCACAGAAATCTTGGATCACAGAGTTCAGTTAAGACAAAGTATCAAAGGATCATCTACAGACTTGAAGCCCATTGGAAGAAGTCCATTAACATGTTCATGCCTCAGTGGAGAATAAAAGATATTGATATCTATTCAAGGATGTGGAAACTATAGAAGATTGTCTTAGTCTATGAAGATTTTAGTGCATTATAATCGAAGCTACAAGTAAGGTTTGCAAAGAAGAATGTGGAATCATGTTCAGAATCAAGAGCCCCTATCAAGACTAGTCACTTATGAACCAGACCGTTGCATAAAGTGTCAGGACATTGGAGGCAAGCTCTCGTCGGTTAATATGGTTTTAATCATTCTATAGTTGTTGGTTTTCTTAAGTCATGTGGAGGATCAACAAAGGTGGTAAATCAGTGTTGGAGAAATGTGAGCCTAATGGATAAGGGACAGACGGCACAACCTGATTGGATCTTACTAAAGCTTCACAGATTAGAAGGCCAAATACTTGGACGTGGTGGAGTCACGTATAAGGGGCCAAGTATTTGGATAAGGAAGTCTACACAAATTGAAGAGTGGAATGGAAATATTTAATTTAATTAAATAAAGTATTTATTTAATTATTTATATATTTTATAAATAAAGATATTCTTTATTTATATTCTATATATTTATTAAATATTACTTTTACATTAAATATTTCCAAAGACATGCTTGGCACATGACTTTGAAGATAAGATTTGGGTGGACATGAGCAAAAGAAAAAAAAAGTGAAAAAGTAACCTTTTTCACTTTGAATAAAAGTCTTCCATACTTGTTTTTCTAGTGGTGTGGTTGTAGGAATCTGGATGAGAAAAAAGAAAAGGGGAGAGAGAGAAAAATTATTTTTCTCTCCCCCATGGCCATACTCCATATCTTGAATATTATGGGGCCATGAATTTCTTTGTGTCACCACTCATCTATTCTTCTATTGTAAACATTGTTAAATCTTGTTTAGAAGATAGGTTTGATTTTTGTCTCCTAGATCTAGAATTTGTAATATTTTTAGAGGAGCTAAAAATCATTTCTTTATTGTGTTCTTGAGCTTATGTTCTTGAACTTGTATGTAGCATCTACCCCACTTCAATGAATATAAAGTTATATTCTTGGATCTTGTTGTGTTGTGTGTTTTGGATGATTTACCGTTCATTATCTTGGTTATTTTAATGGTGTTCTTGAGGTTGAAGAAGATGATGAACAATAACCGGGTTTGAACTAAAGTAATTTTTATGTTGTCCCAAAAATTATTAATAGTCATATTTAATTTGGGAATCGTATTCACCCCCCCTCTACGATCTCCGGGACCCAACAATTGGTATCAGAGCTACTCGATTGACATACAAATCGATTGGATCTATTTTTATTTTTGAGATTAAAGAGGGTACAATTGGTTCACTGAGCATCCAGAATTTTTTTTGAAGCCCGGAATTTTTCTAAGTACAAAATGTTCTAGATGGCCAAGTAGAACATTCCTATGTAGATTATTCGAGATAGATATTCGAGATGGCTAAGTAGAACATTTCTATGTAGAATATTCTACTTAATGTTCTAGATAGAACCTAAGTAGAACATTCTGGAGTTAGAAATATTTTCTAAGTCAGAAGTTCTACTTAATGTTTTAGATAGAACCTAAGTAGAACATTTCTATGTAGAATATTCTATTTAATGTTCTAGATAGAACCTAAGTAGAACATTCTGGAGTTAGAAATATTTTCTAAGTCAGAAGTTCTACTTAATGTTCTAGATAGAACCTAAGTAGAACATTTCTATGTAGAATATTCTACTTAATGTTCTAGATAGAACCTAAGTAGAACATTTCTATGTAGAATATTCTACTTAATGTTCTAGATAGAACCTAAGTAGAACATTCTGGAGTTAGAAATATTTTCTAAGTCAGAAGTTCTACATAATGTTCTAGATAGAACCTAAGTAGAACATTTCTATGTAGAATATTCTACTTAATGTTCTAGATAGAACCTAAGTAGAACATTCTGGAGTTAGAAATATTTTCTAAGTCAGAAGTTCTACTTAATGTTCTAGATAAAACCTTAGTAGAACATTTCTATGTAGAATATTCTACTTAATGTTCTAGATAGAACCTAAGTAGAACATTTCTATGTAGAATATTCTACTTAATGTTCTAGATAGAACCTAAGTAGAACATTCTGGAGTTAGAAATATTTTCTAAGTCAGAAGTTCTACTTAATGTTCTAGATAGAACCTAAGTAGAACATTTCTATGTAGAATATTCTACTTAATGTTCTAGATAGAACCTAAGTAGAACATTTCTATGTAGAATATTCTACTTAATGTTCTAGATAGAACCTAAGTAGAACATTCTGGAGTTAGAAATATTTTCTAAGTCAGAAGTTCTACTTAATGTTCTAGATAGAACCTAAGTAGAACATTTCTATGTAGAATATTCTACTTAATGTTCTAGATAGAACCTAAGTAGAACATTCTGGAGTTAGAAATATTTTCTAAGTCAGAAGTTCTACTTAATGTTCTAGATAGAACCTAAGTAGAACATTTCTATGCAGAATATTCTACTTAATGTTCTAGATAGAACCTAAGTAGAACATTCTGGAGTTAGAAATATTTTCTAAGTCAGAAGTTCTACTTAATGTTCTAGATAGAACCTAAGTAGAACATTCTGGAGTTAGAAATATTTTCTAAGTCAGAAGTTCTACTTAATGTTCTAGATAGAACCTAAGTAGAACATTTCTATGTAGAATATTCTACTTAATGTTCTAGATAGAACTAAGTAGAACATTTCTATGTAGAATATTCTACTTAATGTTCTAGATAGAACCTAAGTAGAACATTTCTATGTAGAAATTCTACTTGGTGTTCGAGATAGAGTCTATGTAGAACATTCCTATGTAGAAGTTCTACTTAGAGGGCTGTTTCAACATGACACATGGCTACATAGTTTAACTTTTATTTAAAACAAAAATTGTTTTTCTCTCAAATTGTTTTTAGTTTAATAATTAATTTAATAATTAAATTTGAATTTAATTATATAAAATATTTTGAAAATAATTTTTAAATTTAAATAATTTATTTTTCAAGTTTATCTTACATCTTGGAAAATATTTTATTTTTTTTTAAATTTTAGAGTCAAATATTTTATATTTTTAATATTTTTAGTTAAGAATTTTATTAATTTGAAAACTAAATTTAATTTTAAAATCGAATTTAATTTCTTTTGAGTTTAATATTCTTAAAAGTATTTTGAGAATTATTTTTGAGGTTTAATAATTTATTTTCCATAAAACTTTAATTATAAATTTTATAAAACTCTTTGGAAAATATTTTTGGATTGAAATAATTTATTTTCATGAACATTTTAAATGTTTTGAGAATTTAGTATTTCTATTTCAAAATTATGGTTTCGAGTTGTTTTATTTTAATTATAATTTAAGCTTGGAAGTTTTAATTATAAATCTCATAAAACTTTTTGGAAAATCATTTTGGTTGAAATAATTTATTCTCAAGAATATCTAAGATGACTTGAAAATTTATTATTTTTATATCAAACTTATATTTTCAATCTGTTTTATTTTAATTATAATTAAAACTGTTTTGGATTATAAATTCTATAAAATTCTTTGAAAATTAATTTTGATTTGAAATAATTTCTTTTTCAGGATTATTTAATATACCTTGAAAAATTTGTTATTTCTATATCAAAACTTTCTTTTCGAATTATTTTATTTTATTTATAATTTGAAATTGAAAAATTTATTATTATTTATCAAAAATGCATTTTCAATTTATTTTGATTATTTAAATTCCTAAAAAATTAAATACTTCTGTTTGAACAAAATGTTTTATTAAACGAAACAACAGGAGTTGATTCTTCGTTCGTTGAGGACAAACGAACTGACTGAAGAACATTCTAATGGAGTTAAGACCTGATCTTACCATTGGAGATGTATTTCTACATCGGTCTACTCAGTGGATCATTTGGTTATTGAAAGGGGATTAGTTCATTTAGGGAAGAGTCTTCGATCAGTGGTTTTCGAATCAATGTCTGAAGAATTTGGGATTTTGAAAAGGAATTCAGCTTATCGGTCAAAGAACCAAAACAACAATTGAAGATTTGGTTAAAGGACATCAGTGGCAGAAATACACAAAGTTTGATTATCACTGACATATGATAATCAAGGGGTTATTGCTACACATACAAAGAAGAGTGATCTTTTCAAGCAGAACATGAGACATTCTATGTCTGGGTCTTTAAGCAGAACAATCAGGTATCAGTTTGGGTTGAAGCAAGAACATCATTTGTTATTGAGGTCAAATGCAAGGATACTTCCATGAGTGTCAGTAGAATGGAAATTGATTTGGATCAATTGATTATCACTCGAGATGGAATGTTAAGCATCGCACAGGTATACTTTCTAACTAGTTTATACTTGTTTGATTTAATTATAGAGTATTAAGTGCTGAACTGCATTATATTATAAGTTTGATGTAATGCATGTCTCACCTTGATTTCTATATAAATTAGATAACTTATGCTAGTTTGTTAATGTTGCTTGTTTATCAGTATTTGACTTCATGATTAGATCTTGTGTGATTTAATGCTTGCTTTACGATAATTGATCATGTTAGCATATAGAGTCTTAGGTATTGGTAGGGGTACATTTACCGGAAAGAGTATTTGCTGCATGCTAAGTGCCTTGATGTTTACATTGTCTATAATCTGTTTATACTCGCATGGTTGTATTAAATGCTATATTTGATCATGTGCTTGTTAAGATGAGTTTGTTTCTAATTTGGGAATTGCCTAGGGGTCAGTATAATAAACCATGAATTAAATTTTTAAATTTAAACTGACTCAGGTAATTAGAGATAATATAATGTTAAAGTGAACAACAAAGGTGAATTAGAAGAATTAGGAATCTGAGTGATTGATTCTTCTATGACTACATATATGTACGACATGATTCTTATAGACTGCTAGTCCACCTTAAGTTAGGTTGGGATCACTGAGCTCATAGCCAAGACTACTTGTTAAGGTTGATATAGATGAGGAGTGATCAGTCAGATAAGAATGAGCATGTTGAACTTGAATGCTTTGTTGTTAACTATGTTTAGAAATATCTCTAACCCTTGGACTCAATCAAATTGAGGACCACGTGTCTTAATCATTTGTGAATGCAGAGTATCTTTCAACATGTAGAAGTTATATATCTCTGACATTTTCATGTTCGAGGCATGTAACTACTTTTGCTTTGGTATTCAAATGGTTAAGCAAGGTTACCTATTTCTTTTGAATGATCTGAAACACAATATTAAGGAAGACCTAGGGAATTCTTTGCGAAGGGTTTCCTAATATCAGTTCGAGGATGAACAGTATTGATCGAGGTCAAGAGAAATAGAAGCTCACTCTACTGGAAGTGAGGTTATTGCTGACACGAAATGTAATGTTTATGATGAAGTCAACTATTCGTTGAAGTTTATCAGAATGGAGTTAGCTGCAACAACAAGTGATACTCTCACACTTGGTTTATCAACTAATACTTGGTTTATCAAGATAACGGATTCGACGGTAAAGATGAAGTTGGTGAGAAAGGACTACTTCTAATGAAATTCTTTTAAGAAGGACATTAGTGAAGTATGTCAGTTGAAGGGAAGTCAAGTCAAAGGCTACCCTGTTTAGTTTTGGTGTTTGTTCATGCATTCGATAGATGAAGCATCTCAGTGATTAATCACATTCAAAGGATTAGGCAGATTGCTGTAAGAACACTTTGAGGGCAGGTAATGGAATTTGTTGACGAACGAAGTTCTATGTTATGTCTGCACTGAAAGGAGTATTCTAGAGTAAAGTTCAGTTTCCGGACTTCATGACCAAATGGAGGAGTTAATAGGGAAATTCAGACCTTGAGTGGAATTACAAGGATAATGGATAGACTTAAGGTTTCCTATTCACTACGGCTGAATCAGTTGACACAGCAAGTCTAATCAGTAAATGTAAAGAGAAGACATCAAGTAAGATTAATCATGCCTGAAGTCACATGGTGTGATGGAAGGCTACCTTATTTGGAGTTAAGAGCTTACACAGAGTCTGTGATTGATTTAAGATGATCTAGATGCAGTGAACATCATCATCAAGCTCCCTAGCATTCGTTTGATTTTAGATTTGAATTTCTAAAGGTTGACATCCTGTTTAGGGCTCAAGATCAGATGACACCAAATGAAGAAAAGCTGCAAGCAGCATCACAGGGGGAGCATCAGTAAGTTGGATCAACTAGTCGTGTTTGATGTTCAAAGGCTAGCAGTGCTCATTGAGTAAGAGTTGAGATTCTTAGGAGCACTTAGTGATCCAGATTGAGTGATTGCATATTAGAAAGGAAATTGTCAATTTAAAGATAATGCAAGGTGATCTCAATCATATTTGAAGAAGACTACTCTACCCACTGAATATCTAAGGAAACATTAAGGACACATCTGTCATGACAAAGGGTTTTGTGTAACAACATTTCCTAGAGTCAGTTCTTGATGAATCTGGGTATAGAGTAGTGATTGGTCGTGCATGTATTAGAGTATTTCATTGGTTTTTCTGAGTGAATTCAATGAAGATTGAAGATGCACTAACTAATCAAGATTGAGTAGGGTTCGAATCAAGGAACTAACTCAATTGAACCAGAGGCAGATACACTTAGCACAAGGAATCAATCCATATGAAGACTTGGTATTGATACAGAAGCTGAAGGGTAGTTCGGAGTTTTATTTGAAGGTTCTACTCTGCTAGTGTCAGGACTACTGGTTTCTAGAGTGCTGAGTTTAGTGAAGCTGCTGCCAAGACCAATATCTACAAGGAAATATTTGGGTGTTGAAGGTAATGCAGTTTTCGTCTGGATGAGCGTGGTATTGTTTCGAGGAACAATGTTAACTGGTAGCTGAAAAGTTATTCCTGTCCAAAAGGAGTAAACATTCAATCTCGAAAGGAGTAAACATTCAATCTCTAGGACAAAGAGGAGTAATTGTTCATTCAACGTGTTGGGTTCCGAGGCATAAAACGCAGCGGATAAACGTAAAAATAACAAAAAAAATCGGAACCCTAACGCAGGATCATGTATAAGACTTGACGGATTATGGTAAACAGAATCATACCTATTCTTGTCCTGACTTTCACGAACTCAACGGAGATCCTTGCTATCACGATTTTGTGTCTTCCTCTCGGAAGCACCTCTATGGTATCCACACGAGCACCTTCAAGAACGTCTCACGATCTTGATCACGGGATGGATGTACTAGCCTCCTTTGATGAATTCGAATGACTGCCTTTGCTGCCTCCTTGCTCTGCCTCTAGGGTTTTATCATATAAAACGTACCATTCATTTAACCTATCATTATCTATTTATAATGATTGGTTAATGGGCCTTTTCAGCAAAACCTAACCCATGTAGGCATAGGATTAAATAATAAAACATGCTTTTATTATTTAATTAATAACTAAGTCACACTTAATTATTATTGGCAGAAATACAATTATTCAAATTCGAATTTATATTATTTTAATTAATTAAGTCTCACTTAATTAATATAATAAAATTCAAATAATCATCAATTAATTTAAATCTATAATTTAAATTAACTATCCACTAGGTGCTCTATGTGTGTGACCCTATAGGCTATTATTTAATTAGCAATAATTTTATTCTCCAATAAAATTATAAACAATGAGCGGTATCTAGTAATACATCATTGCTATCCAATTAAACAATAATTAAATCGTGATTTGATAAAACCTTTCATGATTAATGTTTCCGTGTAATATAATCCCTTTAACCAAATATATTATAGATTAAACTCGAGGCATGTGTTTAGTCATCCTCTTCAACATTTAATCCGGGTTTACTTGATCCATGAGTAGACTATGGAAAAACAAATCATTATTTGAGCACGGCCATGCATTTTATAGTCTCACTCAATCAAGAGGCCAATAATATCTCTCCTAATTATAGGAGGGTTAAATCCTTTATCTATCATTCATATTTCTCATACGACTCATGATATACCCGATGTCCACTTTTATCATCACCCGGTCAAAGGTAACTTTTAATGTAGTCAGAGTATATTAATCCTCGTATAGAAATATAATGATCTCAAGTCAGAGGATCATTACACCATTATCGCTGTGAGTCTTTCTTATGACTTTATTAAACATGAAGAATCTCACTGTGGGTCTGTCCAGTACCATGTACTCCTACATGTACCTATGCATTGACTTTAGTATCCCCATACTTATAACCAATGAGATATGGTTATCTATCAAACAACATACTAGTCTATTTATGTATTATTATTGTCCTATAATAATAATACTCGACTAGGGACATTTAAGAATATGATATATTATATAATCTCAAGTTCAAGTCATGTACTTAAACTATATAACGTGTATCATGATTCTAAGGACATTTATTATGCTAACAAATATATCGCAGTAATTAAAGTCATAATAAATACGTTTATTGAATAATCAAATGACATAAAGGTTTATTAAAGGAAACATTGTATTGCCTCTAGGGCACCTACACTAACACAACGATCATACACCAGTAAAAGCTCTATTGACTAAGGTATGTCACTCTAGTCTAATATTGATTTATTTAAACATAATGTTTATAGAGAGTGTTCATGCTATTTAGATGTCTACGATCTCTAGGAACTGATTAATGTTTGGCGTGTGACCACCCGGGACTCAATATTATCATTATGAGATTACCTATGATCACCCGGGACCTAGGGACCTAACATTGTATAGTCAATTTATATCCAGGATCTCGTACTTTGTGCTGTCATATGTTATTCATGCTATATGTATCAAATGTTTCAGCATAAGTATTTGTATATATTAATTAGTTGTAATTTTATTTACTTCTAATTGTTTAATGCTAATATTAATGGAACCACTTAATATGTAGTTTAAGTGAAGTAATCCTTGTCTTTTGCAAAATCCATTAATATTAGTTGTCATTCTTTTGATATTAGTGATGTCACTTAGAATTTCTGCACTAAGTGACAAAAAGATTATTTCAAAAACACTGATATTAAAAGTAATTTACTACATCGCGAGGGGTTGTCAAAGATCATAAATTTTAGTATTAATATTTAAAGGTATTTGATCTCTGATGCAACTAGTACCTCGAGCTTACATACATTCTGATTGTCATGAGTATTTTCAATATGCTCATGTGATAATTGTTGAGATGTAGTGTAAGAAGTTAAATGCTGTCATTCGGTCAATGTGTGTTCAGTGTTTAGCGGATGCTTATGTTTTATGCTTTAGAATTACCATGATCTATATTGCAAAATGTGTTTGTTTCAAGCGACAAATGGTAATTGTCTAGCATAATGTAAGTATCTTATGTGCTTGATTATTTTGTAGTAAGATGCATTTTATTACAAAATGATTGAATGATGTTAGTACTTTTGAATGTATTGTCACTCATATCTTTGATAATTCATTAGTATTAACATATGTTTTTCATTCTTTAGAACTTGAATGCATAAAGAAAATTCTTGTCTATTTCTTGTGAAAAATGTTTTAACTAAACATGCATTCATTTGCCAGAGAATGAAAAGCCACTAAAAGTTTTCTTTGAAAGAGAACATTTCTTGAGGATTATCTTTCAATTTCAAAATCATATATCCTCTCTCTCTCTAAATGTTTTGTAATGAAAACTGTTTTCTCTCCATGATTTGTTTAAATAAAGTTACTTGATAACTTGTAACTTAGGTTGCATAGTATCAGGCTATTTTCTTTGAGTAAATTGTTTTGATCTTGAGGTATCAACTATTGGTAAAACGTTTTTCAAAACTCTTGTTAATGTCTGTTTCACATTGACCTGTAGTATTAAAACAATGGTTGTTTGCTTTAGGATTAGTGCCTTGGACTGTATGACTAAAGCATTCATTCGATTTTTTTTAATTTATGTTTTAAGTCGGAGATAATATCCGATAAAAATGAATTGCAAAACAATTTCTGAAAACATACAGTGAACAAGATGAAATAGATTTGAGTTATTAATCAAAATGTTTTTGTTAAAAGAGTTGAATATCAATTGGATATTTGTCTAAGAGAAATTCAAAAGAACACTTTTGTTAATCTGTTAAACTTTTTTTTCAAAATTGTGAGTTTATGAAATTTGGCTTAATATTCTTTTACCTATTCTTTATTAATTCCCACATTTTAGCTCTGGTGCATTGTTTCTTGAGGACACATTGCTCCGATGCTATATTTCTGAGAAGAAATAAAGAATAAGTTTAATCATACTCTACCAAATTTTATATAGCTCTGATCAACTCTATCTATTTAGCCGTAATGGCTTGGCCTAAATGGCTATAGGGAAGGTCAAGAAGTTGAATAATCCATCAATTTCTAACCAAGGCCTTAGTACCAAACACTATCATTCTAATTCAAACTTTCAACCCTTGGTGATATAAGGAACTTATGTAGATTAGCGGTTGTTAAGGGAGAAACTGCACTTGATGCAGCAAATAAGGATGAAGTCGGAAGTGCACCCACAGCTCTACCTCTCGAGAAGAAAAGAAGTATACAAATTAAGGTAACTGTAGCTCATCTGTATTCTCTCAAAAGGATGCAGAGCTGAAAAGGCAATTCAACCGTTTCTGAATGAACTCTCTCAACAGGGTGATTTCATTGAAAATTCGCTCGTCAGCCAGAGCACCTTGTAATGAGTCAAGCACACCAAAAGCATTCACGCTGATGGTAATCCTAAAGTTTTTGCTTCTAAGGGATGATATAGGACCTAACAGTTCTCTAGCCTCTCTTGGGACTAACAATTGTGAGGACACATTGCAAGAAGTGCACATTGTGAGGTATAGGTAAAACCCCTAAACTTCTTTGTTTACCATTCATGGTGAATGAAGTTGTTGAGCCACCTTCACAGGTATTTGAGGCAAACTTGGATTTCGTGCCATATATTAGAATCCTTTTCAACCTTCCTAGGAGGAACAGTCCTAGTTCCCTAACGGGATTTCACATCCGCAGAGCAATCTGTTGATGTTGAGAGGCAATCACTAACAGTTTTCCATGACTGAAAATAGTGAGTTAATTCATCTTCACAGGTGATTGAGAGAGATGTTTGTACACGTCTACTCTCCCAGGAATTCAAATTCTGGAATACATGGATCGCTCAAAACTTAAAGGCATATCACCGTCAACGATCCAGTGCATGGACTTGCATAAGGGGAGTCGGTTGATACTTAAATAGCTGCTAGTCCGCATACCACATTCAACGATCCAGTGCATGGATTTGCATATGGGGAGATTGTTGATGCTGAAAGTAGCTGAGCAACAACTCGTAGACTATGATTCAGTTGGTTTACCAATTTGATGAGTCTTTTGAGGATCAGGGTGTTGAGATTTCAGTCACTCCTGGAATGGAGGAAATTCCAATTTCAGAAGGGTTATTCCCCGACGACGAGCCACGTGTGCATGGATTTGCTCATGGTGAGTTGGGTGATGACCTAACTGAAACTCTGTCTGAGATTCCATCTCAGAACCTAGATCTTTAGTGATCGACAACATGCTACAGTCAACGATCCATAATATCTTGGTGAGACTAGCATGGATTTACTTGCAGGTACAAATTGCTATAAATGGAATGAGTGCAAGTAAGGGAGAGAAACACTTGAGTGAAGTGAGGGAGTGATACACTTGAGTGAGAGAAATAGGGAGAGAAATGAGTGGAACACTTACGCTTGAAAGTGTAAACACCAACAGAACGTAGTAGAAGTGAGGAAACCATAGACCAAACACTAACCTTGCTACTATGCTTGAATCATGTTACTGAATTTTCCAGCTCTGAAATGTTGAAGAGATTCTTTTCTGGAAGACAAGCTGAAGAAGAGTCTAGCTGAAGCTTAGTGGGAATGTCCAAACTATTACCTTTGGGTCTATTAATTCATCTTGTTCTCGATCTCAAAGGGGGAGACATTAATTTTTAGGCCTAAGGAGGATTTTATGTTCAATTGAAAGAGAGTTTCTTATTCGATTGGATGTAGATGATACTTTTATTATTTTAAAGGATATTCTCAACTAAGGGGGAGAATTTGGTGATACAAGAAACGAGATCTCTTGGTGATACAAGAAATGAGATCTGTCAATCCTATCTTGTGGAGGTTACTTAGAGGATATCTAAAGACACAAGGGTGGATTGGAGCTTGCATGAACTAAGGGGGAGAATTAGATAAAATTGAAACCTTAGTGATGCAATGGAGAAATTACTAAGGGGGAGTTTCTTAGTAATTGGTTGGAGCCTAATCCCTAAAGGTGTTGTAGATTTAACTGATTTTCCGTCTGAAGTGGAGAAGTTACTTTTTGTCAAATGGGAAGAAGTTACTTGTCGTACTAAGGGGGAGAAGTTATGGAGAATCTTAACATCTTGGTTTGCAATGCTATATCTTATTCTGAAAAGATATCTAAGGGATTTTGCTCTATTAGTTTGAAGATCTGTCCTTGAAACATTCTTAGGAGAGGTTCAGCAGAAGAATTCTTTCTAGCACGATCAATGAATGAAAATGAAGATTTCTTTGAAGAGTATCAACTCAGGGGGAGTTTTTGCTAAGTAGAAGTTTTCTGGGTAAAGCATAATGTGAAGGAGATTTTCAAGGGGCATCTGAGAAGTGTCCAAGTGTGTTCTATTTCTTGTTTCAGTGATAGATGAAGTCAGTGAAGTAGTGCAGGGAAGAAAGAAAAATATGTTTCCTGGAAATAGAACATCTTGAAGAAAAAGAAGAAGTGACTTTCATTCCAACAGAACAACCTTAAAGGGAGAATGAGTTGACCTCTTATGGGGAACATAGAGAGCTGTATGTTCTAGTTCGAATTGCAAGATGAACGAGAATGATTGTTCAGAAGTCTTTACTAATGATTTGTTTCTTTATTGAAAGAACCCCATCTTTGAAGAACATTGAAGTGGAGGAAGCTAAAGGAAAATGAAATTCAGAAATTCATCATTCATTTTCAGCAACTCAGGAAATCTGGATTTAACTGATTATATCTTTCCAGAACCTTTTGTATATTATTTTCATGTCCAGTACTTTAATTGCTTCTTGTATATTAGTTGAGTTATCCTCTAGTAGTTAATTTTATTTAATTGCTTTTGGGGGAAATTGTAAATGGAAATAGTATTTGATTGTTATTCCGTATCAACCAAATAGGGGGAGATTGAAAGGGGAGATAGGAGTGAAGGGAAGTAACTCACTGCACTTTCATGTGTACTAAGAATGCTAAATGTAATCTCTATGTAATGGTTGATGATAACTCAACAATAGAATAGGACATGTAATAATATGCAGGTGCACAGAAATCTTGGATCACAGAGTTCAGTTAAGACAAAGTATCAAAGGATCATCTACAGACTTGAAGCCCATTGGAAGAAGTCCATTAACATGTTCATGCCTCATTGGAGAATAAAAGATATTGATATCTATTCAAGGATGTGGAAACAATAGAAGATTGTCTTAGTCTATGAAGATTTTAGTGCATTATAATCGAAGCTACAAGTAAGGTTTGCAAAGAAGAATGTGGAATCATGTTCAGAATCAAGAGCCCCTATCAAGACTAGTCACTTATGAACCAGACCGTTGCATAAAGTGTCAGGATATTGGAGGCAAGCTCTCGTCGGTTAATATGGTTTTAATCATTCTATAGTTGTTGGTTTTCTTAAGTCATGTGGAGGATCAACAAAGGTGGTAAATCAGTGTTGGAGAAATGTGAGCCTAATGGATAAGGGACAGACGGCACAACCTGATTGGATCTTACTAAAGCTTCACAGATTAGAAGGCCAAATACTTGGACGTGGTGGAGTCACGTATAAGGGGCCAAGTATTTGGATAAGGAAGTCTACACAAATTGAAGAGTGGAATGGAAATATTTAATTTAATTAAATAAAGTATTTATTTAATTATTTATATATTTTATAAATAAAGATATTCTTTATTTATATTCTATATATTTATTAAATATTACTTTTACATTAAATATTTGCAAAGGCATGCTTGCCACATGACTTTGAAGATAAGATTTGGGTGGACATGAGCAAAAGAAAAAAAAAGTGAAAAAGTAACCTTTTTCACTTTGAATAAAAGTCTTCCATACTTGTTTTTCTAGTGGTGTGGTTGTAGGAATCCGGATGAGAAAAAAGAAAAGGGGAGAGAGAGAAAAATTATTTTTCTCTCCCCCATGGCCATACTCCATATCTTGAATATTATGGGGCCATGAATTTCTTTGTGTCACCACTCATCTATTCTTCTATTGTAAACATTGCTAAATCTTGTTTAGAAGATAGGTTTGATTTTTGTCTCCTAGATCTAGAATTTGTAATATTTTTAGAGGAGCTAAAAATTATTTCTTTGTTGTGTTCTTGAGCTTATGTTCTTGAACTTGTATGTAGCATCTACCCCACTTCAATGAATATAAAGTTATATTCTTGGATCTTGTTGTGTTGTGTGTTTTGGATGATTTACCGTTCATTATCTTGGTTATTTTAATGGTGTTCTTGAGGTTGAAGAAGATGATGAACAGTAACCGGGTTTGAACCAAAATAATTTTTATGTTGTCCCAAAAATTATTAATAGTCATATTTAATTTGGGAATCGTATTCACCCCCCCTCTACGATCTCCGGGACCCAACAGCCCTAAGTGCTAACACTTGCAAAGGGGCGTCTAGAGTAATTGCAGTTCTAACTAGCGAATGTTCATTCATAAATACGATCCATGGTCGAAACCTCTCGACTGAACAATTCACCGGATTAAAATATCCTACAAAATTAGTTTTTACTAATTCGCAAAAACCAGCCATTTTTTTTTTGTTTTAAGCTATTACAAATAATAAAATTACAATGTGCGATTACAAATTAAAATTAACAATTACAAGTCAATAATTCAAAAATTACAAAAGAAATTAATCCTAATTTCTATTAATCCCCAAATTGACTTTAAACAACAAAATACTATAATCAGTCCTTTAGTCCATACACACAATCCAAGGCTTCGATTTTTTGACAAGAACACGAATAAGAACAGTCACTCGAAAATCAATGAAAAATTGGGCAGAGTTTCGCTTGATTTCTATGATTATACCACACTAGCAAGCAAAGAGCTTGTAAACAAGGAATTAGCAACTGAAATCAGTTGAAATTGATGGAAATCAATCGGTTTTTTTGAGGAAAAAATCGCCTGTTCAGAGTTTGTGTGTATATAAAACAGCGTGTGTAAGTATCAAACTGAGTATGACTTAATCTATTATGACTTATATAAAGAAGGAGTATTAAAATGGGCTCGGTATGACTTATTAATAAGTCATACCGAGAAAAACAACCTTCCTTAAAAAAAAAAAAGAAATGGCAGTAAACTCGGTATGACTTTTATTTTAAAGTCTCGGTATGACTTTTATTTTAAAGTCTCGGTGTGACTTTTATTTTAAATAAAAGGTCATGCCGAAAATTTTAAAACTAAAAGTCATGCTGATATTTAAAATAAAGGTCATGCTGATTGCAATAATAATAATAAACTAGAATACTTATTCAATCAATATTAACAAGCAGAAACTATTAGATTAAATATCAATAATTCACATACTAATAAATTATTAAAGATATAAAATAAATATTTACATTATTAATTGTTCTAATTAATTTAAGAATTAAATTAACTCAAGTTTGGATTAATTTAATAAGCAAATTAATTGGATAACTAATAATATAATTATTTATATTAAAGCACACTAATAATTAGAAAAATATATACATTAATTTACATAAATGCTTAATTTAAACAAAAGTACTTACGCTCTAATTGAAACAATTATCTTGTAAGAATATTGATTTAATCTTAAGATAATTTTCTAAAAATTCATAAGCCCTAGGATTTTATTAATTCAAGTCTCATAAACTCTTTAAATATTAACATTTAATATTTATGAGCTTAAATTAATTCCTAGCAACCAAAAATTTAGTCATAGTTTAACATCCCTAATTCACTAACCAGTTTTGAGAAAGTGGATTCATCAAGTGGTTTTGTGAAGATGTCGGCTAGTTGATCTTCTGTGGGTACAAAATGTAGCACCACAGTTCCGTTCATGACATGCTCTCTGATAAAGTGATACCTAATGTCAATGTGCTTGGTTCGCGAATGTTGTACAGGATTGTTGGAAATAGCTATAGCACTTGTGTTGTCGCAGAAAATTGGAATTTTGTTCAACGCAAGTCCATAGTCATTTAGCTGATTCCTAATCCACAAGATCTGTGCACAACAGCTACCTGCCGCAATGTATTCTGCTTCGGCTGTCGAGGTAGATACTGAATGCTGTTTCTTGCTGTACCAGGAGATCAACCGTCGTCCTAGAAACTGACAGCTTCCAGAAGTACTTTTCCTGTCCATCCTGCACCCTGCATAGTCTGAATCTGTATAGCCAATTAGGTCAAAACCTGTATCCTTAGGGTACCAAATTCCAAGATCTGGTGTACCCTTTAGATATCTAAAAATTCATTTAACAGCTATTAGATGAGATTCCCTTGGGTCAGATTGAAACCTTGCACATAAGTATGTTGCAAACATTATGTCGGGTCTACTAGCAGTTAGATATAATAATGAGCCTATCATACCTCTATAGCTTGTGATGTCAACTTTCTTACCAGTTTCATCTTTGTCAAGCTTCGTGGCTGTTGGCATTGGGGTTTTTGCTGGTGAAGAATCTTCTAGACTGTATTTTCTGAGAAGATCTCTTACGTACTTTGATTGGCAAATAAAAATCCCATCTTCCTTTTGCTTTACTTGCAATCCAAGGAAGAATGACAGCTCACCCATCATGCTCATCTCATATCTACTCTGCATTAACTTAGCAAATCTCTTGCACAAGTTTTCATTAGTAGAACCAAATATAATATCGTCAACATAAACTTGGACAAATATCATATCTTTACTATGTAATTTATAAAAGAGAGTTTTATCTATGACACCTCTAGTGAAACCATTTTCAAGTAAAAACTCAGAGAGAGTGTCATACCATGTCCTCGGTGCTTGCTTGAGTCTATCGAGAGCTTTGAAAAGAAAGTACACAAAATCAGCAAACTCTGGATTTTCAAAGCCAGGGGGCTGTTCCACATAAACTTCCTCTTCTAGCTTTCCGTTCAGAAATGCACTCTTCACATCCATTTGATAGACTTTAAAATTGGAATGTGCTGCGAATGCCAGAAATATCCTGATGGCTTCAAGTCATGCAACTGGTGTGTAGGTCTCGTCATAATCAATTCCCTCTTCTTGGGAGTAACCCTTTGCCACCAGCCTGGCTTTGTTCCTTGTAACAATGCCATCACCGTCTAGCTTGTTCCTGTATACCCATTTTGTGCCAATAACAGATCTATCTTTAGGCCTGGGTACCAGTGTCCAGACTTCTTGTCTTTCGAACTGATTGAGTTCTTCTTGCATGGCAACAACCCAATCTGGATCAATTAGTGCCTCTTCAATCTTCTTTGGTTCTTCTTGAGATAGAAAAACTGAAAATAAACACTCATTTGAAGTTGCACTTCTGGTTCTTACTCCAACATCTGGATCACCTATGATCAATTCAAAGGGATGATCTTTGCTCCATATCCTTTCCCTCGGAAGGTTTGATCTTGATGATTCGCCTTGAAATTCATTGTGATGTTGTGTTGTGTCAGTTGATCCTTCATCTCCCCCTGAGTTGCTGTCAGGATGACTTGTTGATCCACCACTGGTATTAGTAGTATCTCCAGTGTTGCCATTGTTTCCACCACTATTACCTGGATCATTATCATCATTTCCTGCTGCAACCTCAGGTTCTTCTTCGTCATCAGAAAGTGAGTCTGGATAATTATCAAATTTTAATGACTCAGAAGAATCTTCAGTTTGGATACTTGGGAGTTTAGTGTCATCAAAAGTTACATTGATACTTTCCTTTACTTGGTGCTGATCAATTATGTATACCCTATATGCTCTTTTTGAATATCCGACAAAAATAGCTTCATGTGCCTTGGCCTCAAATTTGCCACGATGTTCATCTCCATCTTTTAGCACAAAGCATTTGGCTCCAAATACATGAAAGTACTTGAGAGTAGGTTTCTTGCCAGCCATTAACTCATAGGGTGTTTTCATATGATCTTTGTTGATCAGAGTTCGATTCTGAGTATAACAGGCTGTATTTACCGCTTCAGCCCAGAAGTAGATAGGTAACCTTGATTCACTTAGCATAGTTCTTGCAGCTTCAATCAGGGTTCTATTTTTCCTTTCTACAACTCCATTTTGTTGCGGAGTTCTTGGTGCTGAATATTGCCTTGTTATTCCCTTGTCTGAGCAGAAGTTATTCAGAACTTCATTTTTGAATTCTGTTCCATTATCTGATCTGATTGCCCGGACAGGTAACTTTGAATCTAACTCAATCAGCTTTATATGATCAATCACCAAATGTGGAGTTTCATCTTTAGAGTTCAAGAATAAAACCCATGTATATTTTGTGAAGTCATCCACAATCACTAAGGCGTATTTCTTCCTTGACATAGACAGAATATTTACTGGGCCAAATAAATCCATGTGTAGGAGTTGAAGTGGTTCAGTGATGTTTGTAGTGTCTGTGCCTCTGTGAGTTGCTTTCTTTGACTTCCCTTTTTGACATGCCTCACACAATCCTTCTTGTGTAAATTCCATCGGAGGCAGTCCTCTCACCAAATCCCTCTTGACTAGAGAGTTCATTGTTTTGAAATTTAGGTGTGAGAGCTTCTTGTGCCATAGCCAACTTTCCTCCGTTGAAGCTTTTGAATAAAAACAGTTTGCTTCAGCTTCAGTTCCCGAGTTGAAATCAGCTACGTACAAGTTTCCTTTCCTTACTCCACGCAAGGCTAGTCTGTCTTCTTTAGAATGAGCTATTAAGCACTTCTCCTTGATAAAGTTTACTTTGTAACCTCTATCACAGAATTGACTGACGCTGAGTAGATTGTGCTTAAGTCCTTCCACCAAAGAGACGTTTTCAATGATAACATTTCCTGTATTTAACTTGCCATATCCCGTAGTCATTCCTTTGTTGTTATCTCCAAAGGTGACGATTGGGCCAGCTCTCTCAACCACGTCTGATAGCAGGGCTCTATCTCCGGTCATATGCCTTGACGATCCGCTGTCCAGGATCCATATAACTCGGTTTACCTGTTTAACTCCCTGCAATTATCAAACGTATTAATTCATCTTCGGAGCCCAAAATTGATTGGGCCCGGCATACTTAAAGAATTGACCTTTGTCTGCTTTGACAACAGATCCTTTTCGAATAACATCATTATCTTCCTTGACTATTCCTACCTTCCTATAAACAGTCTTAACAACTTTCTGTTTAGACTTAGGAATATATGATTCCTTCTTCTCAGGTGAAGGAGTCGCAGTCTTGGATTTAGCAAATTTACTATTGATGTGTTGTCTAGGTGTCAGGTTATCTTTCTTAGCTATCATGCGTTTAAAGTAAGCAGTCATAGCATTAAAGGCACATAACATGCAATTCATTATACCACATGGTTTATGGAAAGCATCAATAGTAGGCATGTTATTCAATACAGTAGGGGGCTTAACAGATTCTTCTTCAATTTTATCAGCATATTTGAAGTTTTCACTAGAATGAAATTTATTGTTACTGTTCCTTCTGTTCACAAACGTGTTGGGTCTGTTCATTTTATTCTTTAAGTCTTTTGCACCTACACCAGGTCTGGGGGAATCAGAAGTTCCCACATCTTTCATTGGTGTCTTTGGTGCACACTTCTCTTTCTGGACATTAACTCCTTTTATGTCCTTAACCTGTTCTCCTCTCTTCTTCTCTTCCTCAAGATCTTCCAACTGCATTTCATATGCAATCAGTACAGAGCTCTCAAGGATAGGTTCAGCTATCGGTGTTATGAAGAGAGGTTTTGGTGTGTCTTTAACAACATGTGGGATACCCCTTTCTACAGCACTTTTTCTAAAGGGGGTTATGTTGCTTGGCTTTCCTACAGATTTATTGTACTCGAAGCCTATCCCCACTTTACGACTTATTTCTTGTTGGTCAACTAGGTTCTTTACAATATATGAGGAATTCTTATATGCAAGACACTTCTTCTTTTCTTCTTCTATCTGGTTTCTGAGATTAGCTTCTGTTACAACATGACAACTGACTTTACTGACTTGAACAGCTAAGTCTTCAGTCAACTTAACAGTCAACTTGTCATGATTTCTTTTTAACTGTTTAAAAACTTCAGTCTCATCAACTAACTCTTTGACTTTGAGTTTGAGTTTCTTAACCTTATCTCTTTCGCCATCTAGTTCTTTACCTAGCAATGCAAACATTTTAGGACAAGAAGGATTTACCTCTATTCCTCTGTCACGGGTGGGAGACAGTGATTCCTCTGATGAAGCCATAAGAGCAAGATTTCCCAGCTCTTCCTCATCATCATTATCTGAGTCATCCCAGCTTTTGCCTGCTGCTAGATAGGACTTTCCTTGATGCTTTTTCACGAGCGCATCATATTTCTCCTTGAGCTCTTCGTAAGACTCTCTCTTCTTCCCTTGCTTAGGCTTCTTGCACTCAGTTGCGAAGTGGCTTAGCTCATTACAGTTGAAGCAACGAAACTTGCTTCTATCAACTAAGCCGGTCTTGTAGCCGCTTTTTGATACTGCTGTTGAAGAACCTCCTTTTTGAAATCTTCCAAAATTAGGCTTACTTCTGAATGAGGAGTTTCTTCGGAATCTCATGTTGCCAAACTTCCTGGCAACCATAGCTAGAGATTCATCTTCCAGCTGATCTAGTTCTTCTAATGAGTAGAAATCACCATCTTCTTGTTTGTTAGCAGTATGTCCAAGTTCTGGAACCACATACTCTGTTGAACTGTTAGAAGGTGCAACTGCCTTCACTTCTTCTTTCTCTGGTGCTTCTACCATTAATGCCTTGGAGGAACTCAGTACCTTACCTCTTCCGTACATCTCTCTGGTTTGGATCTGTTCCAGCTCATAACTTTGTAAAACTCCGTAGAGTCTTTCTAGGGTTACTTCTTTCATGTCCCTAGATTCTCGGATGGCTGCAATCCTGTGCTCCAGATGCTCTGGTAAGGTCAGCAAAAACTTCTTGTTCACCTCTTGGTTCTGATAAAACTTTCCATTCATATTGAGCTCGTTTATCAGTTTGTTTAGTCTCTGAAACACCTCAGAGATACCCTCACCAGGGTTGGATCTAAACTGCTCATATTGGGTGGTCAGGATCTCCAGTCTATTCTCCTTAACTTCTTCAGTTCCCTCATTGATAATTTCAATTGTTTCCCAGATCTGTTTTGCATTCTTGCAATTGACTACTTGGTTGTACATGATGTAGTCTAGGGATTCAATTAATATGAGCTTCAGGTTATTATCAAGGGACACAGCTTCTGTTTTCTCATCTGTATAGTCTGCCAGACTTTTTGGAAACTGTCTGTGGGGAATTACAACCCCATCAACCGTGTGTTCGAGAATAACTGATATAGGGGGTTCAACACCTTTGGCCATGACTAATGCATACTTGGGATTTGCAATCCCGATAAACAGTAGCATTTTATGTTTCCACAAGTTGTAGTGTTCTCTATCGAACTGTAGAATTTTAATGCTAGTCACTTTCTGGGTACTCATCTTTAATAAGATTAAAAATTAAGTGTTTCAAAAAATATTTTAATTTTTGACTTAAAACAATTTTTGATCAAAAATAATTTTTCAGAAAAAAAATTATTTCGAATAAAAAATTATTTCGAATTTTAAAATAATTTTTGTGATCTGTATGAGTTCGCGGAATTTGATTTGGATCTGATATTAACTATATCAACCAGCTCTGATGCCAATTGTTGGTCCCTGATATTGTAGAAGGGGGGTTGAATACAATATCTGAAAATTAATCGCGGAATAATTTGGATTAAAAATATAATTTTAATTACTCGCGAAATATTAATTGGAATGAAATACTGTTCAAGTGAAAGATATAATTTTAACTTGATTAGTATTACAAAATTAATATTTAGAAAACTGTTATATAATTGATAAAAAGTCTAGAACGAATTCGACATGAAGTGTTCGTGTTTAATCAATTATATTCAAACTCAGCACAGAAATCTGTGAATATTACAATGCAGATAAATTACTGAATTTGATCTGATTTTTCTAACTCTTAACAATTGAACAACTACAAGTGAAGAGATGATCTCATATTTATAGAGATTTCAAAAAGGCTGCTATGACCTTTTTGAGTATGACTTTATTACAAGAAAATAAGTCTGTATGACTTATTTTAACACTTGTATGACTTATAAAAGACTGGGCATGACTTATTTTGGTCGGTATGACCTTTTGAAAGTTCGGTATGACTTATTTAAAGTCATATTCGGATTTTATCTAATTAAAATAAATCGGTATGACTTATTTTAATTAAACAAAATTGGTTCAGCATGACCTTTTGAGCACAGTACTCTCGGTATGACTTCCTGAGTTGCTTCGGTATGACTTATTTAAATAAGCTCGGTATGACTTATTTAATAAGCTCGGTATGACTTATTTATATATATATATAAGAAACTCGGTATGACTTATTTAATAAGTCATACTGACTGTTTATATATATATATATAAGATATATTGATCCATTTCTTTTATAGTAAATTAATTCTACTTAATTTAATTAGTTAATTTATAAATTAAATTAAATTCAACTTGAATTAATTTAATTAGATAAATTAAATAATAAATTAATAGTAGAATTAAAATACTATCTATACTCGCATAGCCGTGCTGTCAGTCTTGAAATCTTCCCGTCTTTTCGTTGTCTTCTGATCTTGAAACCTCTTGAATTTAAATGAAGAATAAATATTATTTTTAGTTGACACACAAATGTACTGTCTGGTTCATTTGTGTCAACTAATAAATATTCTCCATTTAATAACTTTGAGTTGAGGCCTTCTGTCATTCTTCTGCTTCACTTTCTTTGCTCTTCTTCTGGAATCTACTTGTAGTAACCACTTGAAATCTTCTATATCTTCCGTCTTCTATAGAAGTACTACCACATTATTTATTTTCACTGACGCTTGAACATATAAATGAACTTCTTCCAGTGTTGAGTAGCAATCCTATAAAAATTCTTCTGATACTTAGATCCTTTGTGCTTAGTTGACTGTCTTCGTCTTGATTCCTGTTTGGTGCTTATTATTTACTTCTCTTTATTAGCTAGAGTTGAGTTGTCATCTAATTATTCCAAATAGGCCTAGTCATATGCCTTTCAGAGGAACTTGCTGAAAAGTATGCATTTGATAATGACTATCTTCTAGTTGGTGTAGATGAAGTTGTTACTCAAGATATAGTTCAAGCTCAAGAGTTGATGAAAAGAAAGTGGAGAAGAGTTCAACATGTAATGGAAAGAAGAAATAGAATCAAGGACATCGAATCTAAAGTTGGTCCTGGATGGGATGAAGAAAGGAGTCTGTTGGAGAAGAAAGAACTAACTCTAAGTCAGAAGAAAGACAGATAAGTCCTTGACCTTTTCAGAACCATAAAAGAAAATTTTCAAGATGTTTATAAGTTCTATGTTGTTCTATCAGAAGAAATAACAAATGTGTCAGATAGTGCATTCAAATCTGGTTGAAAGATGTATATCAATTCAACAACACCGGGTTCAAGAATCTTGTCGACAAAGAGCTTCGAGAAAATGAATATAGTGGAGTTTTATGTGCTGAAAAGGAAAGTAATCTTTGGGGGACACTAGTCAAATGAGATACTGAGAGATCTAATTGAAAAAAAGATTATTGAAATCGGTGTCGAAGCATTTGAGAAGCCTCCAGTGGTCAAGTACTATAAAGCAACAACTTTACACAATCTGACTTTGTCTGATGAAGGTCTGGAGTCAAGCCAAGTGATATTTATGCATTATGTAGAGGGAAGACATAGAAGCATGAAGAACAGAACTGGAGAAGATCTTAAAGCTGCTGAGTCAATATATGTATTCAGGCTGAACAGAACTATCAAAACATCATGAAGATATCTAATGGGGACAATCAAATACTATCAGAACCTAGTGTATGTGAGAAAGGAGGATGGAACTAAAGAACTTGAAACTATTAAGGATTCTAAACCTTGCATACAAACTGAGCCAAATGGAATAAAGTACTTCTTGTTCAAGAAAAATGGAGTGGAGAAGAGAAAAGAACTGACAAAGTTGAAAAGGAACAATTCTGACATCATCAGAAAAGTCTTTTCAAGAGTTAAGAGATCCACTGTCAAATCAGATAAGAAGGCTTTGAGGATCATTCAAGATGTTCTGATGGAGAAATTAGCAGAAGAGTCTATGCATGACATTGACAGAGTGAAAGGCTTTCCAAAAATAATAACAGTGTTCATATTTTTAAAAAGACAATCACTGGCCTTCGAGTCAATCTCAAAGGCTAATTCAACTACATTTCTCACAGAATTTTTGAAGAAACTAGAAGATCCACCACCTATCAACACTCTTGAAGTTGAAGCGAGGGATTTGGTAAAAGCAAGGCTAGAGGAAAAAGAAGAAGAGCTAAGGAAATATTACTCCGAGACAAGATCTAAAAAGAATCAAGATATAGTTCAAGCAAGTAGAAGATCATAGAAATATATGTTCAGGCTAGAGGAACAAACTTCTCTTGTACGTGTAAAGAAATCTGGAAATGTAAAATCCAATCCAGAATGTAATTAATATTATTTCCTGTCTTTCTGCACTTTACTTTTTCTTGTAAATATCATTTGAGTTATCCTCTCACAAGATTTGTTTGTCGAACTCTAACAACCAAATAATGGGAGATTGTAAAACATAATGTAACGTAATATGTAATATTGATAACGATAACTCAACTAAGAAACAAAGACAGTCAAATAATACTAGTATGCAGCACAGGAATCCAGAACGACATGTAAACATGAATCATACATACATCATTGCAGAGCATTCAAGATGAAAGGGTTACTGAACGTCAGCGAGAGAAGTTCATTAATATGTTCAGGCCTCAGCAACAAATAAGTGTTCAAAAGATTTTATGTTAAAGATAGTGTAATGATTTGAGTATAAATGTCAAAGGGTTTCAGTGATCAGAAGCAATGCAAAAGTCCAAGGTTACTCAGCTGAAACAGAACCAAAGTCAAGGAAATTTAATTCAGTATTAATCGTTTATGAACCAGACCAGTGCACCAGGCGTCAGCACAAAAGGAAAAGAATTGTCTTGATATATCAGAAGAAAGTTGATCAAGCCAGAAGAGTGAAAACTAAGTGGTAATTACTTCATGAATTCAAGATATTGGTTAAGGAAAGTATTACAACATTTGGTGGCTCATACACTCTTGGAACCATGTATAAGGCACAACAAAACTTCTAAGACAAGATTTGGTGGCGCTTACACACTACAACTAGAGTGTAGGCACAACAAACCAAGTACAAGGCGCAACAAAGGGTTAAGGAAATATTAGTGACACCTACACAAGGATTGTGGAGTATAGGCGCAAGAAAAACCACTAGCAAACTATATTAAGTGGTTTGTGGCGCCTGCACTGTGAACTCAGTGTGCAGGTGCAACAAAACAAATTAGTGGTGCAACAAATGTTAAAGGCACAACAAAATAACTTAGTGGCGCCTACACATTGTCTACACTCTACAAGGCGCAACAAAGGACTTGAGAAATTGTTGGAAAATCAATTCATTTGATTTCCAAAAGTCTACAGAATATATATGGGTGAAATCAATACGGACAGTCATTCATTCATCTTCTACATTCAAGACAAACAGACGGGAAGATCCATTAAAGCCTTACATTAAACACACCCAACTGCATTCTTGTTATAATATTGATTGAACCCATAGAAGCTAATTTTTTGATTAGAAGTGTAGCACCTCAGGGATTTAAAAATATATCTTTATTTCCCCGAACCATTGTGCTTCAATTACTACCATTTTTATATCTCAAGAACACAATCACTTAATCCGTAATTAAACAAAAATCTAACAACATCATATTCAACCCCCCTTCTATGATGATTTAGGACCTAATATCAAGCTTCAGGGTTGACGTAAATCTAGAAATTTAGAATTCAAGTCTAGATTAGTTACTTCAAAATAAGCTAAGTCAAATCTTAACTTATAGCTACTTTCACTACTACTTAAGTTTGTCATATCGACAAGTTTTTGTCTAGTTCTCGAGTTCGTGATTTTAACATGATGTTCTTTAATAACTTTCATCTCTGGTTCGTGTTCAACTCTAACCTCGAAGTCCAACTTAAGTTGATGTTTTATAGTGACAAAAAATAACTTAGTTCCTTAAGACTTTTTACTTAAACACATAACTTCTAGCATTTTTAGTAAATTGAGTTTTAATCTGATTGACACGAATATTTCTTCAAGATCATCCTTGACATCCCTAGTTAGTTACGTAAATGTTTCATAAGATTTCAAGTATCTGAACTAGTTCATTTAAAGCCTCAAAGTTGGTTAAAAGTCAAGGTTTCAACGTTTCGCACTACCGTTACTGAAACGACCAATCTTTTGACTGGTAACTCCGAATGACGCAAAAATACCGTACAAATGATCTAGAGACCGTCCTCTATGTAAAAATGTCAAACTATGATTCAGGATAGTTATCCCCCCTCGAGTCCCCTGGTTAGATTGGTCTTATGAAAAATCGGGCATTACGACATTTATAAACTCATTGTTTTCCATGTCTATGCTACTCAAATCAATAAAAAATCAATCCATAAACACATTTTATAAGTCAAAACAAGCTCTAAGTCAAAGCCAAGTCAAAATTTCACTTTTGAGATCTACCTTTACAAGTTAGCAAATCAAGCGTTTCGAAGCGAAACCAAATGTACCCACAACTTAAACAAAGCATAACAAACATTAACGAAGCCAAAGGAAACTCTAAAATCAAGAAAAAAAAATTTGTTTTTGAAAGTTCCTATTCACGTTCTTTAGGGTTTTGGTTGCTTATCAAAGATTGCATGGTTGGGTGCTTGAAATGAATCAAAGGAACACAAGGTTGTGATAATACCTTCATTTTAAGCTACTGAACGCAAAAAATGAGCAAGATTCGAGCAAGCTATGGAATTTTCCTCTTCAAAATGAAGCTCTCTGCCCCTTCTTGTTCTTCAATGGCGGAGAGCTGATTTTTTCTAAGTGATGTTGTTGGAAAAGAAAGAAAGGGTTTAGGGTTTTTAAATGGTTCGCGTAACCATTTTCACGGTAGTTCGCGAAACTTTCCTGCAATGTTTTAATCCCCCGTTCTCGTATTTAATTCCTCTATAAACTATAATTTTTAAATCTTAATTTCACCTTTTGTAATTCCATTATGAGGTACGATGATTAATTTAATAATCGTTCATGGTTCCGGGAATTTACGCGACATATTATCCATCAAAAATACTATATACTCTTATCGTCTTCCAATTTCTATTTTAACTTCTGTGGGGACTCTATATATAATTATTCTACGATTATATATATAATTTTCATGACTTCATTAACAATCATTAATTACTCCATGAATTAATATAATGCTTAGTTCACTAGAAGACTATTCACTTCAGCGATTCCTTAACTCCGTTTTAACATCCAGGAAGATTTTAAATCTATTTTCTCGGATTTCAATTCTCTTAAGAATTCTTACATATATCTTACGTATTACGAGAAATCCTCAAGTTATATGCCTCCAAAATCTCACGAAACCTACATACACCTCAATATCTTGTTCTGTACAAAACTAGTGGCAGAATTGAAATTTTTCGAAAACTAACGTGATTTACATTCACTTATTTGTTATGTATAATATTAATACAACCCTGGAATTTTAAGTTTCCAACATAAAAATATTCAATATTAATCAAAATTTTACAAGGCCCTAAAATTAGGGTTATTATAGTCTCCCCTTCTTACAAGGATTCCGTCCCAGAATACAATTTAAAACAAATGAGAGTATTTCTCTAACATTACGCTCTCTAATTCCCATGTCGATTCTTCAACCTTTTGGTTTCTCCATAATACCCTTACTAGCTTGACAACCTTGTTTATCAGAATTTGTTCCTTTTTGTCGAGAATCTCTACTGGTTGCTCTAAGTAAGACAATTCAGGTTGGATTTTTACTTTCTCGTACTCTATAACATGCCTTGAGTCTGCGTTATATTACCGCAAAATAGACACATGAAACATATTATGCACTTGTTATAGGTTGGGAGGCAGGGCTAATTCATAGGCTACATTTGCAACTCACTTTAAGATTTCGAACGGTCCAATAAACCTCGGGCTTAGCTTCCCTTTCTTATCGAACCTCATCAATCCTTTCCACGGGGACACCTTAAGTAGCACTAAGTCTCCTACCTCCTACTCTCTATCTTTTTTGGCCCGGTCTGCCTACTTACGCTCTTTGTCTTGGGTTTCTACCAATCGCTCGTGAATAAGGTCAAGTGTCTCCTTAGTTTGGTGAACCAAGTCAGGTCCTAAAATTATTCGTTCACCATATTCTTCCCAACATAGGGGAGATCAGCATTTTCTTCCATATAAGGCTTCATAAGGAGGCATTCCTATACTTGCGTGGTAACTGTTATTGTAGGAAAACTCAATCAGCGGTAGATTATCATCCCAACTCCCTTTGAAATCTATTGCACAGACTCTTAGCATATCCTCAATCGTCTGGATGGTTCTCTCACTCTGACCATCGGTTTGGGGGTGATAAGTGGTACGCATGTTTAACTTAGTCCTTAGACAGTCTTGAAAGCTTCTCCAAAATCTAGAATTAAATCTTGGATCTCGGTCTGAAAAATTGCTCACTATAACTTCATGCCTAACCACTATCTCCTTCAAGTACAACTCTATTAATCGGTCAATTGTGTAACTTTTGTTTATTGGGAGGAAATGTGAGACTTAGTAAGTCGGTCTACTATAACTCATATAGCATCGTGGTTCGTTTTGGTTCTGGGTAGCCCTACTACGAAATCCATCGCAATATGCTCCCATTTCCATTTTGGAATTTCTAAGGGCTGTAAAAGTCTGCTTGGTCTCTTGGTTCCGTTTTCACTCTTTGGCAAGTTAGGCATTTACTTATCCACTCGGCCACATATCTCTTCATATTCAGCCACCAATAGTACTCCCTCAGATCTCTGTACATTTTTGTGCTCCCAGGGTGAAAGAAAAATCTAGAGTTATGAGCTTCGTGCAAAATCTCGCTCTTAAGCTCTTGGACATTTGGAATCCAAATTATGTTGATGAATCTCAGGATCCCTTTTTCATCTCTTACACACCTTTGCTCATCTCCAATTATTTTTTCTCCTAATTCCTCCCTCATTTTCTCTTGACATATCTTTATTTTCTCGATCAGTTCGGGTTGAATTCGAATTTCAAAAAGTGTCTCAGTCCCTTCTACTGGTAACTTCACGTCTATCTCCATTCGCTCAAACTCTCGAATTAACTCTTCCGAAGAAACCAACATCTTCAGTCATTCCTTCCTACTCAGGGCGTCGGCCACCACATTGGCCTTGCCAGAGTGATAGTTTATCGAACAATCGTAATCCTTAATCAGCTTTAGCCAGCTTTTTTGTCTCATGATCAGATCTTTCTGGGTAAAGATATACTTAAGGCTCTTATGGTCTGTGTATATCTCGCACTTTTCTCCATTTAGGTAGTGCCTTCATATTTTTAACGCAAAAACTATTGCGGCCAATTCTAAGTCATGGGTATGATACTTGTTATTTGCCCTTGAGTACAAGAAGTTTGGAGAAGGGGGGGGTTGAATACAAACTTAAGAATTAATTCTAATTCTTGCGGATTTAAGTTTGTTCAAGATTTTAGTGTGTTTTGAAGTGTATGGTTAAGATAGAACTAAATGAACTCAGAGTGAAAAATACATATGATATTGAAAACAAGACAAACAATATAAAAATTACTAGTGGATTGATTTTTTCACTAGTATGTTTTTGCTTTCAAATAATCTTGGTAGAATAACCAAGCTGCTTACAAAGTGTTATTCTTGAACTACAGTGCTTACATTCACTCACTACTCCTTGTTACAATAGACTACTAACTACTATATAGTAGTTTTCTTCTACTTCTATTTTCTATCGACTGATAACATTATAAAATACACTATACAATGTTTACATAAAAATAGAAATTAGTTACTTTCACAGTCTTCATTACACTTTGTCTAGTCCTGGAAATATCTTTGTCTTGATCCATTCCTTGAAGACTGTGTTTCCTTGAAAGTCTTCACAATCCCGACAAGACTGTCTTTCATTGATTCAGTTTCTACAAAGTTCCCATTCCTTTTGTCTTTAACTAAATTGGGAAACCTTAATCAACTGATAAATGATGTTAAGCTTATCAGTTGATTCTCCTTTGCTCATCCATCGATGGATATTATATCCATTGATCAATTGATGTATCGATGGCTAATTGAGTTATCTATCGACTCCCTATCCATTGATGGTTCTTTATCCGTTGATTGCTTTTATACGTTGATAGTTTTTATCCATTGATAGCTTGTATCCATTGATAGCTTTTATCCGTTGATAGCTTTTATCCATTGAGTAGTGTCTTTATCCATCGACTCCAATATATGTTGATCACTTCATTTGTGAGAATTCTGACTTAGAATACTTACAATTGATCAGCCATTCTTCACATCGGTTGAGAAGCTATAAATTGAAGTCAATAACATCAGTCGACTACTTCACAGCATCTATCGAGGCAATACAATCAATTGATAATGAAACATGAATCAATTGTTACAATTCAATTTATCAGTTGATTAACAAGCTTCAACTGATAACTGGTTTCCTAGTCAATGGATATTTATAAGTCATATAATCGACTAGTTAAAAGGAATTTTATATCCCTATTGTAATTCTAAGTAATTTGTTATCATCAAATCTCATAATTCCTAATAATCTCCCTCTATTTATGAATATGTGAAATATGCATAAATTTTTTGTTGATGATAACAAAACTCCTAAACATTTTCATTCTAGCAGGAATTACAATATTAAAAAAGTAATTTTTGAGACAGAGTGATCAAATACTAGTAAAAGATGAATTTTGATAATTTTAATGTTGAGTCTAAATCTTCTATCTACTTCTTCTTCCTCTTGACTCATTCATCTTGTCTTCATTTTCCTTCATCTTTCTGTATAGGGATCCCTTCAAAATCTTCTCATCCTCCACCCTATAGTCTAGTTGGCTTGCAAAATGATTCAATTCCAGATTAGGCAATTTGTCTATTTCCTGACAAAAATGCATTTTTCTCTGCCTTCTCTGTCCTTGTAGATCATCATTTAGAATGGTTCATGAAGTACCTTTCTTCCTTCAGGGTTCCAAAACTTGATTCTATCATCCCTTTCTACTTGAAGAGGTGTTTCCCTTATTTTCTTCATCTTCTCAAGGATGGCTTTTCCTAGCTCTTCAGTTAGATAATATTTTATGTTGAGCATTGTGTATATTTTCATTAAAACACCATAGCCTTGTTCCATGACTTGATCAAATGTGAAGATTGAATGTGTCCCATATTCATAGTCTATGGGAAGTAGATGTACATCTCTCTTCCTTCGTCCTTTAATTGCAGTCATTCTCTCAACTTTGATTGAAACAAAATTTTGAGGATTATATTTGAACACTTCTATATCCTTGGATTGACCACTTCCAGATGCTTGAATCTCAAGCTTTACCTCTTTTGGCTTCTCCTCCTTAGCCACTCTTTCATCAACAACAAGTTTCCTTTTAACTCCAGAAGTTTTTGGTTCATCTACAGGCTTGTTTTCACTTTGTTTCATTATTGGCCTCCTTTCACCTTCTTTTCTTCTGGCTTCTCTAATTAGCCTATCCTCCTCATCAAATTTCCTTTGCAATTGAATAGTTAGTTCTTCTTGTAACTTCTCTTGTTGTTCCCTTTCTTTCACACCAACAACTATTGCTTGGCTCAATAGTTTCTCACCTCCACTCATGGAAGAATTCTTCTTCTTCTTTTCTTCTTCTATTGCCATGCCCTTTCCTTTTCTGTCACCAGTCTGTGAGCTACTTTCATCTACCTTTATTTCTCCTTTCTTTACTGCCTCAAGAATTTATGGCATTAAGGCAATTGACTCTTGTGCATCAATCTCCTTGTTTTTGCTGACAATTGAATCAAATTGCCTTACAATTTGTTGAGCTAATGCCTTCTTTGGATCTTTCCTTTGAATGGCATTCTCTGTATTCTTGATTACAGCTTCAATTTATTCACTCTCCCTCCTCTTTAACTCCTCATCCTTCTCCCACTTTTTGTTATCAACAACATGTTCTTAAGCTAAGGATTAAGAAATAAGAGGGGTATTTAATAGTCTTCTTAGAAGTTTGATTTGAGTGACTTGATTCTTCAAAATTTGTTCCATGTTAACTCCCATGGAAGTTACTCTTTTCTCCAATGCCACTACTTTGTCCTTAGATGTAGACTCATTATCAAGTCTTTGCTTGATTCTTGTTAACATTATGAGGCTAAGTCTTGAGTCAATGGTGGAGTCAAAATGTGTCCTTGAGCTATCAATTTTTTCCCTAATCTTCTTGAGTTCATACTTGGAACCTGTTACATACATCTTCTGGATCTTCAAGTTGTCTCTGTAAAAGTTGAAAATTATTATGTGTAAAGGATCTTCTACATTTACTTCAGCCATTGATCTCTTGTAGTGTTAAACTATGGCTCTTTCAGTGTCAGCCAAACTAGTTTCATCGCTAGCCATTGCAGGTTCCAATAACTCATCATCAGTATTATCTTCAAAATCTTCAGGATTCATATAAGATATATCACCAGGCTATCTTTCCAAACTCTCCTTGTCACTCCTGAAATGATTTTCTGTTTGCACTAATCCCAATATCTTTTCAGCCACTTGATTAGTGGCTGCTCCCATTTCTTGATATTGAGGATCTTCATGTTGAAAAGTTGTAGCATCAATGTTGAATTCAATCTCATCATCAACCTTCATGTGGGCATCTGCACCTCCTGCAGGAACTCCATCTTCTTCATTTCCTCCATCTCCCTCTAACTCCAACCCCAACTCCTGAGTTAGTTTTGTTGCAATCTACTCAGTTTGAGAAGTTGATGCTTCATGAGATGGTGAAATTGGTTTCTATCAATTCTTTTATCTCTCTCTCTCTTCTCTCTATTTTTGCATCAGGATCTCATCTTGCATTCTCACCTCTCCCTTACTATTCTCTTCTTTTGCATCACCTGCCAAGGTGGAAATCTCTTTGCTCACACCCTCTCCTTTTGCCAAGGTATGCAAACCTTGCCTCTCATACACCTCACCCACTCCACTCAATCCTAGTAGAGTATTGGCCACATGAAGTGTTTCATTGGATGACTCATGAATTGGAATGAAGGTGTCAATCGATGGATAAGAAATATCCAACAATGGATGAATATCCGTTGATTGGAGCTCGTCGATGGATGTAAGGATATCCATCGATGGAAGTGAACTAGTCAATGGATGTTGGAAATTATCAGTTGATTGAGGAATATCCATTAACTTGTGAGAATTCTCAATGTTTTCCTGATCAACCAAGGTGTTAACATTATTTGGTGATGCAGGTGAGAGTGTTGGCTCCACCCTGAGTTGCAAAGAGGGTGAATTTGAGACATTGAAGTTGTCAATCAACAAAGTTTCTGAAGAAATGGATTTTGAAGGAGATTGAGGAGATGAAATAGATAGAGAGTGGGGTTGTGCCTAAGGAAAATTCTGAGACAAATCAAAAGAAGAAACTGAAGGCTTCACCAAATTTTTATTTGGCTTTGCAAGTGTGTGTGTACCATGTGCATTGTTATTGTCCTTCTTTCTCCTTTTGTATGGTTGAATTATTTTGTGTCCCTCACCCCCATCAATTGGTCCTGGTTGAGACCTCTTTTCAATAGCTACACCTTGTTGAGAAGGTGCAACTAGGAATGTGTTTAAATCCTTTACCACAGTCTCAATCTGTTGAGAGATTAGACTGGTGGCTGGCTGGACAATCTCAAACTCTCTTTCCTTATTCTTCTGGCTTTCTTGATGTTGGCCAGTTCCCTCACCCTTATCAACCACATTCACACTCCCCTCAGTTGTTTTTCTTTTATTAGTTTTTATAATAATAGTCTTTTGAGAAACTACTGAGGTTGTTTGTTTAGATTTGTTTTTGGAAGGTTGTGGAACTTGGGTAGGAAGGATGAGGGCATTTCCATCTCCCTCCATTGTTGCAGAAGGCGAAGAAATTGGGATACCAGAGGAAGTAAAAGAGAAATTGAGTTTCTTAAGATATACATGCACAAAATGAGGATAGATGATGCACAACTTAGGGTGTAAGTTGATTCTCACCGAGTCTTTGAAGACCCTTTTGCTCTGTGTCCAGGCCTTTAGTGTTTCCATCTTTGTTGTAATCTTATAATCTCTAATAGAAGCATTAATCAACAACATAAAAAATCTTGCAAAATAGATGTTATTTTTCCTAGATGCCTTATTTCCTAATTTAGTAGTTAATTCATGTAGGAGTAATGTGCTAAAACTAAATTACTTATCAAATAGGATAGAATAAGCAATTTCTTGCATATTTGTGGTAATTGCATCAAAATTTCTTATTTTTCCATAAAATACTTTAATAATAGCATCAAAGAAGTAACTCCATTTTTTTCTAAGATTTTTCCTAACAACCTCACCTAATCTAGTTTCAGCATTAGCATAGTTAACAGGTTCTAACATATCCCTAATGTTAGTCTCAGTAGGTGACTTATCATAATTATTTTCAGGCAATTCTAAGCATTCAAAAAGAGTAGTACTTGTAATGGTATAGGGATTATCTTTGCAAGTATAAGAAATTATCTTCCTATCTTGTGAGACTTATTCAGTATTCCTAGTTCTTCAACAAATGAACATACTATTGTTGGTGCTTCACTGAGAGCCTTGGACACTTTGCAGTCTCCGAGAAACCTCATCAATGGTTGGAAGTCTACGGGAGCATCATCCATGGTTAGACATGCTACAAAATTGTTTTGTTCATATGTGAAACCGGTTGAGGAAATAATCTTCTTTTGAGGTGTCGTCGCTGTTCTTAGAGAGATTGGAGAGAAAACTTGAAAATAAATGAGTGAATTCGACTTAAAAGTTCTTAAGAGGAAGAGATAGATGAAGGGTTTCGGGCATGAAAACGCAGCGAATATAATGTAAAACAATAAAAAAATTGAAACCCTATCGTAGGATCCATGTATAACTTTGGATGATTATGATGAATAAGTCTGTACCTTAACAAAGCTTTCCATATGTTGTTTAATGGAGGTTCAGAAAAGATGAAACACAGCAGCCCTTTATTGCAAAGATCTGCTCTCCAAAGAAGTCCACACGAATGCCCGATCGTCCTACGATCACCGGAGTCGGTACTAGCTGAATTGCTTGCATCTCCCTCTCTCTCTCTTTCTCTAGCCTCTCTTGATGTTGAGCAGCTAGGATTTTCTCTAAAAACGAAATTTGATGATTAACCCTAATACTATACATCATTATGTATATATAGGGGAGAAAGAGATTTTTGACCTAACCCTAATCCATGTGGTTTCCAAAACCCATTATGATTTTGGGTTATTATTATTATTAAATCTGAATTCTAATATAATTAATCAAGTCCCACTTAATTAATTCAATGATTAAATTCGAATTAATAATAATTCTTATTAAATCCGAATTCTAATATAATTAATCAAGTCCGACTTAATTAATTCAATAATTAAATTTGAATTAATAATAATTCTTATTAAATCCGAATTCTAATATAATTAATCAAGTCTCCCTTAATTAATTCAATAATTAAATTCAAATTAATAATAATAATATATCTAAATTCGTAATTTAAATAAACCTCCGTTTTGACGTTCTTTGTGTGTGATCATTTAGGTTATTATTACGTTGGCAATAATTTTAATATCCAATAATAAAATTATAAACAATGAGCGGCATCTAGTAATACATCATTGCTACCCAAGTAATAATAATAATTGGAGATTCAATTAAACCTTTCGTGAATAATGTTCCATGTAATATAATCCCTTTAACCTTATATTATAGATCAAACTCGAGGCATGTATAGTGTCATCTTCTTCAACGTTTAATCTTGGTTTCCTTGATCAATGAATAGACTATTTAAACAAATCAATATTTGAACATGGTCATACGTTTCATAGTCTCACTCAATCAAGATGCCAATAATATCACTCTTAGAATTGGAGGGTTAAATCATATATCTATTATTCATATTCCTCATACGATTCATAGCATACTCAATGTCCATCTTTATCATTACCCGGTTAAAGGTAACTTTGAGTGTAATCAAAGTATATTAATTCTCGTATAGAAATATTATGATTTCAAGTTAGAGGATCATTACATCATTATCACTGTGAGATTTCTTATGACACTTACTAACATTAAGAATCTCACGGCGGGTCTTTCCAGTGGCATGTATTGATACATACACTTATGTTCTTGACTTTAGTATCACCATACCTATGACCAATGAAATGTGGTCATCTGTCAACAAACATACTAGTCTTATTGCATTATTATTGTCCTTAAATAATAATACTTTACTAGGGAATTTTAGGAATAAAATAATATTCATATAATCTCATTTTTAAGTCACATACTTAAAGACATATATTACGTATTAATATTCCAAGAACATTTATTATTCTTTTAATTTATGACACAGTAAATAAAGATATAATAAATATTAATTAAATAATCACATAACATAATTGTTTTCAATAAAATATTAAAAGTATTATCTCTAGGACACCAATACTAACAATCTCCCACTTGTACTAAAGCCAATCTCTCATGTATCTAATACCCATGGAACTAGTATGACCTTCGTGCTTCTGTTGCGACAAAGTCTTGGTCAGTGGATCTGCAATGTTTTCATTTGTATTCACTTTACATATATGTATATCCCCTCGATTATTAATCTCTCGAAAAAGATGATATCTTATGAGTATATGCTTTGTTCGGAAATGAGACCTTGGTTCCTTAGCCTGCGAAATGGCTCCATTATTATCGCAGTATAAATCTATCGGATTTGCGATTGAAGGAATCACACCAAGACCTGCAATAAATTTCTGAATCCAAACAGCCTCATTGGCTGCTTCACAGGCAGCAATATACTCAGCCTCCATTGTAGAATTGGTAACCGTCTCTTGCTCTGAACTTTTCCAGCTTACAATACCTCCATTTAGACAAAAGAAAAACCCAGACTGAGAAATCGAATCATCCTTGTTTGTCTGAAAACTAGCGTCGGTGTAACCTTTTTCAACCAGTTTATCTTCTCATCTCTATACCAAGAATTGATCTTTAGTGTTCTTCTACTTAAAAATATTCTTGACTGCTGTCCAGTGATCTTCACCTGGATTAGACTGGTATCTACTAGTCATGCTCAAAGCATACGAAACATCAGGACGAGTACATATCATTGCATACATTATGGAACCAATGGCTGAAGCATATGGAACCTTAATCATACGGTCCTTATCATACAATGATTTAGCATTGTTATCTTTTGAGATCAATATCCCATGAGACATAGGGACAAATCCCCTTTTAGCATTTTACATCCCAAATCGACGCAAAACTTTATCAATGTATATACTCTGACTTAGGCCGATCAATCTTCTTGATCTATCTCTATAGATCTTGATACCTAAAATATAGGTCGTTTCGCCTAAGTCTTTCAGTGAGAAATTCTTACTCAATCAAGTCTTAACAGCCTGTAAAGAAGGAATGTCATTCCCTATTATTAATATATCATCAACATATTTTACTAGGAATGCCTCATTGCTTTCACTTACCTTCTTGTAAACACATAGTTCATCTTCATTTTGAATAAACCCAAACTCTTTGACAGTTTCATCAAAACGAATGTTCCATCTCCTCGAGGCTTGTTTCAATCCATAAATGGATCGACGCAGCTTACATACCTATCCAGCATTCTTTGGATCAACAAAACCTTCAGGCTGTGTCATATACACATCCACATCTTCTTCAAGGCTCCCGTTTAAGAAATCGGTTTTGACATCGATTTGCCAGATTTCATAGTCATGGTAAGCAGTGAAGGGTTTCGAGGCACAAACGCAGCGGAATAAAGGTGAAAAATAAATCAAAATAGCGAAACCCTCCGCAGGATCTATGCGAAAACAAAATATTTAATTCGGAGATAAAGAATAAATACCTTTAGAAGTTTTAACAGTTCATTAATGGAAGATTAATGGAGGTCCAAAGCTTGTTTAATCACCACGTATCCCGCTATCGCGATCTACGCTCTACGGTATCCACACGAACACTTTTCGTGAAGGATTGATGTGTACTAGCACCCGAAAACTGCTTCTCTCTCTCTATCTTCCTCTTTTCTCAAAACGGCTAGGGTTTTAGTAAAAAAATATGTCTCTATATTATTAAATCAGCCCATAAAGAGATTATATAGAGAGGGGAATAAGTTTTCTAATTATAATCCAATTATAATTAATACTAATCCAAAATTCTAAATTATTTAATTAAGTCTTACTTAATTAATTAATTATTAATTTTAGAATTAGTTTAAATAATTCATTTATTCTATTTATATAATTAATTAAGTCATACTTAATTAATATCATAAATAAAATAAATTACTTATTTAATATAAATTCACAATTTAAATTATTTCTCCTTCAAGCGTTCTTTGTGTGTGACCCTGTAGGTTATTATTACGTTGGCAACAATTTTAATATCTAATTAAAATTGTAAACAATGAGCGGCATCTAGTAATACATCATTGCTACCCAAGTAATAATAATAAATCGGTGATTCGATTAAGTCTTTCGTGAATAATGTTCCATGTAATATAATCCATTTAATCTTGATATTATAGATTAAACTCAAGGCATGTCTCGTGTCATCCTCTTCATAATTTAATCTTTATTTTCTTCATCGATGAATAGACTATTAAAATCAAATCAACATTTGAGCACGGCCGTGCATTTCATAGTCTCACTTAAACAAGAGGGCAATAATATCACTCCTAAAATTAGGAGGATTAAATCACTTCTAGATCATTCATATTTCTCATACGATTCATAATATACCCAATGTCCACTTTTGTCATCACCCGGTCAAAGGTAACTTTTAATGTAATCAAAGTATATTAATTCTCGTATAGAAATATAATGATTTCAGGTCTAAGGATCATTACTCCATTATCATAGTGAGAATTACTTATGACACTTATTTAACATGTAGAATCTCACGGCGGGTCATTCCAGTGCCATGCATTGAGACATGCACTTATGTTCTTGACTTTAGTATCACTATACCTATGACCAATGAGATGTGGTCATCTGTCAAGAAACATACTAGTCTTTGTGCATTATTATTGTCCTTAAATAACAATACTCGACTAGAGAATTTTAGGAATAAGATATTATTCATATAATCTCATTTTAATTCACATACTTAAAGATATATAATACGTATCAAAATTCCAAGGACATTTATTATGCTTTCAATTTATTACGCAGTAAATAAAACATAATAAATAAATAATAATCAATAAAACATAATCCTTAATAATAAATATTTTCCTTAAAATATAAAAAAGTATTGTCTCTAGAGCACAATTACTAAGAATCTCCCACTTGCACTAGAGCCAATTACCCAAGTATCCAATATTCATGGAACTAGTGTGACTTTCGTGCTTCTGCTACGACAAAGCCTTAGTCAGTGGGTCTGCAATATTATTATTAGTATGCACTTTACATATATGTATATGTCCTTGATCATTAATCTTATTAATTAGGTGATATCTCCTAAGTACATTCCCAAACAGCCTCCTTGGCTTCTTCGCAAGGATCAATATACTCAGGCTCTATTGTAGAATCAACAACTGTCTCTACTGTGAACCATTTCAGCATACAACATCTCAATAAAAATAGATAAAACACAAAGCCAGACAGAAACATTAAATCATCGTTATCTGTCTAGAAACCAGTATAATTGAAACCTCTTACAACTAGCTTCACATCTCCTCCATATAACAAGAATGAATCTTTAGTCCTCTTCAAGTACTTAAGAATATTCTTGACTACCGTCCAGTGACCTTCACCTGGATTAAACCGGTATCTACTCGTCATGCTTAAAGCATACGAGACATCATGACGAGTAAATATCATTGCATACATTATAAAACCAATTGTTGACGCATATGGAACTTACTCATGCGGTCCTTATCATCCAATGATTTAGGACAAATTTTATTTTAAGATCACTATCCTATGAGACATTGGTACATCTCCATTTTAGCCTCTTTTCATTCGAAATCGATGTAAAACTTTGTCAACGTATGTACTCTAACTTAGGCCGATCAATCTCCTTAATCTATCTCTATAGATCCTGATCCCTAATATATAGGTCGCATCGCCTAAGTCTTTCATTGAGAAATTATTTCTCAACCAAGTCTTCACAGTCTATAGAGAAGGAATGTCATTCCCTATTAGAAATATATCATCAATATATAATACTAGGAATGCCACATGGCTCCCACTAAACTTCTTGTAAACACAAGTTTCATCTTCATTCTGAATAAAGTCAAACTCTTTTTGACTATTTCATCAAAATGAATCTTCCATCTCCTCGAATCTGGAGTGTTCATAGCGACTTGGTAGGTGAGAGGCTCATCTTCATCCACAAGCATCACGTCACCATCTTGAGTCAAGAGAAATCCATAATATCTCTCGGGCTCATGGCGAATCCTACCAGACCTATGAATAACTTGTGTTTCTTGAGCAGTATTATTTTCTTGTACATTCTGCTTAGGTTCCTCCATTGGTTCAATTTATCATGTGGGTCTCGAACTTCATCGAGATCTATTATCCTCCCACTGTCTTTCTTATAGAGTATCTCTCTCAAGGAACATAGTGGTTCAAGCAACAAACACTTTGTTCTCGGAAGGATTATAGAAAGAATAACCCCTTGTTTCAGTTGGGTATCCCACAAAATTATATTTGTCTGATTTTGGTCCTAGCTTGTCAGAGATTAGACGTTTCACAAACGCTTCACATCCCTAAATTTTCATAAATGACATGCTGTGACGTTTCTTAGTCCAAATCTCATAAGAAGTTTTTTGAACCATTTTAGTAGGAACACGGTTAAGTGTATGTAGAGCCGTTTCCAGGGTGCAATCCCAGAAACTAATTGGAAAATTCATTGACTCAACATTGATCGCACCATGTCCAACAAGGTGTGATCCCTCCTATCAAAAAAACTTTTCTTTGATATTTTCTACTTCATCTTTATAGTCTTTGAACTTTTCAAATGATTCGGATTAGTTCTTCAAAAGATACATATATCCGTATCTACTAAAATAATTAGTAAATTTTATGAAGTTAATAAAATCTACCTTTTGTCATCATACACATATGACCACATACATCACTATGTATAAGTCATACCCGTTCAATGACCCCTTCACCATGTCCGGTAAAAGGAGCTTTAGTCATTTTGCCAAATAAACCAAGATTTGCATCCTTTTGTATAATTCATAATCAAACTTATCCATCAATACATCCTTATGTATTCTGGAAATGCGTTTCTCATTAATATGGCCTCAACAACAGTGTTAAAGGTAATATTTGATTTGAGTCATTTTAGAACATATAAATTGTTAATTAGTTGTGCAACATTATAAGCCTCATCATCAAAATAGAATAAACAACTATTGTTATTTAATTAAAATAAAAAGCCATTCTTTTCTAGACAAGAAACTGAAATAATGTCTCTGCCAATTGCAAGCACGTTATAACAATTATTAAGTTCTAAATTTCCCTTATAGGCTAAAAGTTAAGTAACGAGTTCCTTTAAACAGAGCAACTACTTTTACTCCAATTCTAACCCGATACCTGAAGCTTGACCCTTATTGATCATCTTTTTCAGATCTTCCAAATAAGCATGACAGTTTAATTTCCAGTCTCCCAATTTTCCACAGAAGCGACAATCGTCTTCTTTATCAACACCTCATTCAGACTTTAGAGTCTGCTTTAGGGATTGGACTTTGGTTTGACAACAGAACTAGATCAAATCTTCTCCTTGACTTTCCATTTTCTTTTACCTTTTGCATTCCCTATGTTTACCATCAATATAGTAGTAGTTCATACATTTATCATATTGCTTTCAGCAGTTCTCAACATGCTTAGCAACTCAATGGGTGTTTTACCAATCTTATTCATTTTATTGTTCATAACAAACTAAGAATAATATTTGTCCAAAGATTGTAATATCAAATCTAACTAAGTCTCCAGACCAATCTGGAAATCCAAAATATCAAAGATACTCATTATACCCTATAATCTTTAGAACATGTGGTGTAACCGGGTCTCACTCTCCTTACTTGTAAGTGTATAGTTCCCTTTTATTTTCAAATATATCTTGTGCTCAATTGTCTTATAAGCATCTATATGCTAGTGTGACTTTCGTGCTTCTGCTGCGACAAAGCCTTAGTCAGTGGGTCTGTAATATTATTATTAGTATGCACTTTACATCTATGTATATCTCCCTGATCATTAATCTTATTAATTAGGTGATATCTCCTAAGTACATGCCCATACAGCCTCCTTGGCTGCTTCACAAGCATCAATATACTCAGGCTCTATTGTAGAATCAACAACTGTCTCTGCTGTGAACCATTCCAGCATACAACATCTCAATAAAAATAGATAAAACACAAAGCTAGACAGAAACATTAAATCATCGTTATCTGTCTAGAAACCAGCATCACTTAAACCTCTTACAACTAGCTTCACATCTCCTCCATATAACAAGAATGAATCTTTAGTCCTCTTCAAGTACTTAAGAATATTCTTGACTACCGTCCAGTGACCTTCACCTAGATTAGACCGGTATCTACTCGTCATGCTTAAAGCATACGAGACATCAGGACGAGTACATATCATTGCATACATTATAAAACCAATTGCTGACGCATATGGAATTTTACTAATGCGGTCCTTATCATCCAATGATTTAGGATAAATTTTATTTTGAGATCACTATCCCATGAGACATTGGGACATATCTATTTTAGCCTCTTTGCATTCGAAATCGATGTAAAACTTTGTCAATGTATGTACTCTAACTTAGGCCGATCAATCTCCTTGATCTATCTCTATAGATCCTGATCCCTAATATATAGGTCGCATCGCCTAAGTCTTTCATTGAGAAATTATTTCTCGGTTAAGTATAAGTAGCCGTCTCCATGGCATAGCCCAAAAAACTAATTGGAAGATCTGCATGACTCATCATCGACGTACCATGTCCATCAAAGTATGATTCCTCCTTTCAGAAACTCCATTCCATTGTGGTGTTCCGGGAGGAGTGAGTTATGATACAATACCACACTCTTTTAATAAACTCTTAAATTCATGGCTCAAGTATTCACCTCCACGATCAGATCGTAGAGTCTTAGTACTTCCGCCAGTTTGTTTTTCTACTTCAGCTTTGTATTTTTTAAACTTTTCAAAAGAATTGGATTTGTTCTTCATAAAATACATATATCCATATCTACTAAAATCATCAGTAAACGTGATAAAGTAGTAAAAGCCACCTCTTGCCATAGTATGCATAGGACCACATACATCACTATGTATAAGTTCTAATCATTTAGTGGCTCTTTCACATTGTCCAGTAAAAGGAGCTTTAGTCATTTTTCCAATGAGACAAGGTTAGCATGCTTCGTATGATTCAAAGTCAAACTTATCCAAGTATCCATCCTCTTGTAACTTGGAAATGCGCTTCTCATTTATATGGCCTAAACAACAGTGCCAAATGTATGTTTGATTTGAGTCATTAGATTTAAGACGTTTGTTATTCACATTATAGATAGGAGTGTCTAAATCAAGAACATATAACATTAAATAAATGTGCAACCCCATAGGTAACATTATTCAAAGAAAATGAACAACTATTGTTCTGAATTGAAAATGCAAAGCCTTTCTTGTTCAAATAAGAAACCGAAATAATGTTTCTACAAATTGCAGGCATGTAAAAACAGTTCTCAAGTTCTAAAATAAGTCCAGTGGGCAACGATAAATAATAAGTCCCTACAGCTAAGGCAACAACCTTTGCTCCATTGCCAACTCGTAGGTCGACCTCTCCCTTTGCCAAAGTCCTACTCCTTTACAGCTCCTGCACATTTATACAAATGTGAGAACTACATCCAGTATCTAATACCCATGATGTAGAAGTTGACAGATTGACCTCTATATCATAAATACCTGAATCAGATGCTTGACCAGGCTTCTTCTTCTTCAGATCCTCCAAATAAGCATGACAGTTTCTCTTCCAATGACCTGGTTTACCACAGTAGTGACAATCACCCTTTGCAACAGCACCCTTAAGCTTTAAAGCCTGTTTGGGATTGGTCTTTGGCTTGGGACCAGAAGCAGATCCAATCTTCTTTTTTCCCTTCCATTTGCCTTTCCTTTTAGTCTTACCTTTGTTGTCTACCATCACCATGGCAGCAGGTTCAGCCTTTTTCATGTTGGTTTCAGCAGTTCGTAATATGACCAACTAATCAGTGGGTGTTTTGTCTATCTCTTTCATATTATAGTTCATAACAAAATGAGTATATTTTTTGTTTAAAGATTGCAAGATCAAGTCAATCTGAGCTTCCGGACCAATCGGGAAACCTAAAGTATCAAGATACTCAATATAACCTATCATCTTTAGAACATATGGTTGAACAGGTTTACGCTCTCCCTGTTTACAAGCATACAGTGCTTTGTTCGTGTTGAACCTTTCTTGACGAGCCTGTCCCTCAAACATTATTTGAAGGTGTTCAATCATATCATAAGCATCCATATGCTCATGTTATTTTTGAATCTCAGCACTCATGGTTGCAAGCATGAGACACACAACATCATTCGCATCATCAATATGCATCTGATAAGCATTTTGCTGAACACAAGTTGCATTTTCAGCAGGAAGAGCAGATGAAGGAATTTCAATAACGTGAATCTTTCGCTCCTATCTGAGGATAATTCTCAAATTCCTATACTAATCAAAGAAGTTAGTTCCTCTCAACTTGTCCTTCTCAAGGGTTGCTCTCACAGAGAAGTTATTTGTGTTGTTTGCCATTAAATATCTACAATGTTTAAAATGCATATTTGTTAGTTGCAAAAGTTTAATTATGTTCAAGTGATTATCATATACATTCATAATATATATCTCCCACTATTTTTATCAAATCAATAGCACTAACTATTAATTCGAAAAACATTTCATTAAATCTTTCTAGTGAGCCAAAATCAGATAGCGTTGGCTAATACACCCAAAACATGACTATTTAGGTAGACAACATTTGTCGATTATATCAAATATAACTCTTAGATAGTTTGGTGGAACAACACTTTATACACATTTATCCAATAAATTACACATTTATCCAATAAATCTCAACAAACTCTATGTCTCTAAACCCATAATCCTATTGTGATGATTTAGGTAAGTTAGACCTAATGTTTTAACAAACTAAGTCACTTACTTATCACGTCCTCCCATGATTGTAAAAGCACCTTGCTTTGAAAAACCCACTCCTTATCAATCTAGATCTTAATGAGTATTAAACATTGGAAGGCATCTGATTAACTTAATATGTATTTAGAAATTTTAATGTTTATATGAACGATCATGATCCCATCATAAAGAGATTCTCAATTTTTCTTTGATCAAATAATCCATTTCAATATTCGTCAATGGTTCGATTTCCAGATCGTCGGAGAAGTCACAAGCTTTCTTATGAATAATAATTCACTTTTGACAAAATCTCCCCATATCAGAAAAAGAAAATTCATATTCAATACCGTGTTTCATAAACATAAGAATCTCATGATCGTTTGTTTAATTTTAAAATTTTGAATCGTTACAGATTTTATCTTTCTTAAGTAGGCATGGCATGAGTGTCGTATCTAATACATACATCATTCTAACACATACGTATCTACATATGCATTCATATACATATATGTATTGTGCGTAAATTAAACGTGTTTGATTATGACCTCATCATATGTGATATTTCCAAGCTAATGGAATTATCAAGGTCAATCTATGGTGGTTTCAAATACTACACTATTACATGTCTTTATCTTCTTGCTCCTCACAGCAAGGAACAACTTCCATTAGTTAGTTTTCGGAAATTACATCAAGAACATATATAAAATATGTCTTGAACTTTCCATTTTCTAACAATCCCCTATAAATCCATACAAAAATGCATATCAGGTTCTACTCATGACTTGCTTTTCAGAGTTGGTACTCGTCAAGGTTTGAACCCTCCTAAGTCCTCTACTTCGATGGCTATCGGATATAGATAGAATGTTTCACCTTTAATCTTTATCAGTTTTTGTGTAACCACACTTCATAGACGACAACAAGTCAAAGGCTATGGTACCGATCTACGGCTTTGAGACGTTAATGATCATGTCTCGATCCTGTTCGTCGAATGCCTTGAGGAATAACCATATCCTCTAATTACGACCTCACAATAACATTCACTTAGGTGGGCATCTCCAAAGATGTACTGCCAACATCTCATCTTACGACTTGACCCCATTCAGAGTTCTTAAAACTCTTACTAATTAGCAGTTACGGTACCTCTTGAGGTTTACAGGGTAAAGACTTAGATACATGAGTATCCAGATATATGTAGTAGAGGTACTACTGAATCATCCTTACAAATTGTTATTACCACATTGAATACACTTCGAGGGATCTCCTCTCAGGTGTATTGAGTTCCCGCTGTTGATGACTCAAAATGGGTTGTTAGTCTCATCGTCAACCTCAACTTAAGGACAACAGCATGCTCAAGTCCCTTAGTCAAAGGATCATCCAGGTTGTCTTGAGTTCCAATATACTCAATAGCAATGATCTTGTCATATACCAAACCCCTTATAGACTTTAGTCTAACTTGGACGTGTCTCTTTGTTTTCACATTATACTTCTTACTGTTTATCTTGTCGATAGTTGTACGACTATCACAATGAAAAACAAGAGCAGGGAGCGGTTGACTTACTACAGGAATCATAGACATAAGTCCATGCAACCATTCAGCCTCCATTCCCATGACATCTAATGCACATAACTCAGCCTCAAAGGTAGACTAAGTTACAATAGTCTATCTAGCAGACTTCCAGGATATAGCTCCACCCGCAAGGGTAAACACATATCCATTCACTCCATTGGAACCAGATTTCATAGTTATCCAATTTGCATCACTATATCCCTCTATCACTCCAGGAAACCTCCTGTAATGCAAACCAAGATAGTTGGTGCCTTTCAGATATCTAAGCACTCTATCAAGAGCATCTCAATGAGTCTTGTTTGGATAGCTTGTATATCTAGCTAACTTAGACACAGAATATGAAATATCTGGTCTAGTACCATTAACAAGATATTGCAAACTCCCAATAATCTGAGAATATCTTCACTGAGACATAGGAACTCCTGACTTATTCTTGACAAGAGCAATTTTTGAATTATATGGTGTGCTTGCAATTCTACAATTTGAATAATCATACTTCTCAAGTATAGATTTCTCTATATAATGAGATTGTGACAAGATTATTCCATCAACTGACTGAGTCAGCTTGATACCAAGAATCACATCAGCCGCACCTATATATTTCATTTCAAAGTGCCTTTTTAAGAAACTTTTTATCTCGTTAATGATCTTAATATTGGTTCCAAACAACAGTATGTCATCCATACAGGCACAAAATCACTTTTTCATTTCCTTTAACCTTATAGTAGACACACTTGTCACTTTCATTAACCAAAAAATTTGAAGTCAAAATAGTCTCATTAAACCTTTTGTGCCAGTCTCTGAGCTTGTTTTAAGCCATAGATAGACTTGACTAATTTACAAACTTTCCTCTCGTTGCCAGAAGCAAAAAATCCCTCAGACTGATCCATTAAAATCTCTTCTTCAAGATCACCATAAAGAAAAGTTGTCTTTACATCCATTTGATAGATGATAAGACCATGTACCGAAGCCAATGCTATAAGCATTCGAATTGTTGTCATTCTTGCAACAAGAGAGTATGTATCAAAATAGTCAATGCCTTCTATTTGCCTAAAGCCCTTAGCTACCAGCCTAGCCTTATACTTATCTATTGAGCCATCTGGGTTCATCTTTCTTTTGAAGATCCATTTAGATCCTATAGTAGTACACCCATGAGGGAGATCAACCATATCCCATGTTTCATTAGAAATAATAGAGTCGATCACACTCTTTACTATGCCTTTCCAATGCCTTGACTCTGAAGAGTCCATGGCCTGACGAAAAGTTAAAGGTTCATTCTCGACTAAAATCACTTCTAAAGTCCTTAACCACCTATTCACGCTTACTCCTTCTAGGTTCCTCCACTTCATTAGGAATAGAGCTACTAATAGGATCCGCCCCCACATTTGTCATCCTTTCCACATGATCAGGAATGGAACTCGATGTGCGAGTGAAATCATCATCAGAAATACCCTGAGGTAAACCGGTCTTCATAGGGAACACATTCTCAAAGAATGTTGTATCACGAAACTAAACTATAGTGTTTGCCACTATACCATCTATGTCATATTTTAACACTAAAAATCTCATAGAAGTAGGGGTTTCAATATAGCCCAGAAAGATGCAATCAACAGTTTTCCGTCCCAGTTTCTTTCTCTTGTGTTCAGGGATAAGTATCTTTACAAGCAGCCCCACACACGAAGATACTTTAAACTAGTCTTTTTGCCTTTCATAATTCATAAGTTGTCTTGTCCATATAATTCAGAGGAACTCTGTTGAGAATATGGCCAGCCGTATTCAGAGCATCCCCCCACATGTACTTAAGCAACCCAGAATTAATAAGCATACTGTTAATCATATCTTTAAAAGTTATGTTATTTCGTTCTGCCACCCCATTAGACTTAGGAGTGTATGGTGCAGTCACCTCATGAACTATACCATTGCTTTTGCAAAATTCATTAAATGACGTACCCGTATACTCTCCACCTCTATCAGATCTCAAATGTTTAAGTACTTTACCAGTTTGTGTTTCAGCTTCATTTTTCTACATAATGAATTTGTCAAGTGCTTCATCTTTATGTTTAATCAAATAAACATGGCAATATCTACTACAATCGTCTATAAAGGTAATGAAATATCTTTTATTATCCTTAGTCAAAATATCACTGAATTCACATATGTCTGTGCAAACTAATATTAAAACTTCTGAATCCCTAACGACATTATGAAAGGGTTTCCTAGTTAGTTTAGCAATCACACATACTTGACATTTAGATTTCTTTTCAATAGCATGCTTTGGAATCAACTCTAAATTCATCATATTCTTTAGAGCACCAAAATTTAGATGACCAAGACATGAGTACCATAAATCGGTTGATTCAACACTATTTACAGAAGGAACAACATTATCATTAATAAAACTGCCTAAAATAGGCTCCATATTTATTAAAAATAATCCATCAGACAAGTAACATTTGCCAAAAAATACATCAGTATGTGTAATAACTACTTTATTATACTTCAAAGAAAGTTTGAAACCATTTCTAACTAAACAACTTCCACTTATTATGTTTCTACGAATGTTAGGAACATGATGCACTCTAGTAAGGGATAGAACACGCCCAAAAGCAAACTTCAGGTCCACATTTCCTACTCCAAGTACTTGAGCAGCACTAGCATTCCCCATCGTCACTGTCATGCCTTGAATATGTTGATAAGATACAAACAGAGTAATATCAATACAAATATGTACATTAGCTCCAGTATCAATCAACCATTCATTTGACAGATAAGTGGAAAGTAGTGTAGGGTTATAGGTAACATACCCATCATTGGTTTCAGAAGCAATAGCTTCACCAACAACCATGTTAACCACAGGCCACCACTGGTTCCAAGCACAGTATTATCTTGTGCTACCACATTAGATTTCTTCGCTTTCTTTGCAGGACAGTCCTTACTCCAGTGACTAACATGTCCACAAGACCAACATGGTTTGTTTGTCTTTGGTTTTTTAGTCTTGTTCTTGTCATTTTTAGGCTTAGTATTTTCCTTCTTAGTGATAGACTTTCTTTTCTGTCCTACAGTCACTACATTCACCTTTAAATTCTCATGTTCAGCAGGCATCACATGTTCCTATTTGGACTTGTGTTGCTCCTGCACAGAGATATCCAATATCAAGTTAGTCCAAGTGGCTCTCCTTTCTATTTTTTCAGGGTGAGAGCAAACTCTTCCCAAGACTTCGGGAGTTTTTCAATCACCGACATAACCTGAAACTTCTCAGGAAGGTTCATTCCAGACTCCTTCAAAGCATGTACCAACATCTCAAACTCATGCACTTGCTCCGTCATGGATTTAGTATCCACCAGTTTAAAATCAAGGAACCTTGCCACACTATTCTTTTCCAAACCCTGAGAGTCAGTATTATGGGTTTGGTCCAGCTTCTCCCATAAAAATTTAAGAGTGAAGGCATCCGATGAATAAATATCGAACAAAGTGTTCACTAAAGCTACCAAAATGGCAGCCCTTGCCACTCCATCCTTTTCAGCCCACAAAACATAAACCTTAACAGAGTCAGCCTACTCTTGATTCACAACTGGAGGATCATACTGCACCACCGACCATAGACCCTTAATTGTTAACCACAACTTCATCTTTTTCTGCAAACGAGAAAAGCCCGACTCCAGGAATGACTTTGACTCCAAACCCTGTCTCGGCAGATATATTCTTAATATATTCCCTTGATCTTCATTGTGTTGAGTACGAATAGTAGATCCTTTCTTTTGTTGCTCCTCCTGAGTTGCTGCTAGGATGTGTTGAAGATCCTTCACCTTGTTGAGTAGATTCTATTAAAGTCCACGGGTTGTGTAGATTCACTACCATTTCCACTACTAGGATCTAAATCATCATCATTTACATTGATTCCTTCTGCAATCTCAGTTTCACCATCAGTATCTGAATTTGACTCTGACATGATGTCAAACATCAAAGATTTAGAATGGTCTTTCATTTGAATGCTCGGAAGCTTGGTGTAATCGAACGATACATTCAAACTTTCAATCACCTTCTAGTTTTCAATCATATCTTACTTTCCTTCTAAACTGATCTTCCTGATGTGATCAATCACCGTATGTGATACTTCATCATTTTTTTTGAATGCATGAACAACACCAAAATGTAACTAGGGTTATCATTAACCACCACATCATTGACATAATCTACTTAAGTGTGATGCTTTCATGACTTCCCTATATCACATACTTCAAAATGTCCTTCAAAATATAATTCCATATGAAGCGGTCCTCTCACCAATTTCATCTTAATTAAAGAATCAATTGTCTCAAATATTAATTGTGAGAGCTTCATGTTTCATAGCTAACTCTTTACTGATGAAACTTTACAAAGAAACTCACTTCACCTTTGCGTATAGAATCCATATCAGCTATGAATAAATTTTCTCACTCCCAGTTGAGTGAGCTTCCATCTTCTTGCTTAAGATCAAACTGTTGGGATTCGGGCATGAAAACGCAGTGGAATAACGGTAAATACAAAAACAATTATGAATCCCAAACGCAGGATCCGTGTATAATTGACTGATGATTATGGAGAAGATGATGTGTACCTTATTAAAGCTTTCCTTAGGATGATTATGGAGGTCTAGAAGCGTGAATCACAGCAGCCCCTTCTTCAAGAACTACTCTATAATGGTATCCACACGAACGTTGATTCGTCTAACAATCAGCGGAGATGGTACTAGCCAAGAACACTCACGAATTATCTCTTCTCTATCTCTCTCACTTGCTAGCCTCTTTTCGTATTGAGCTGCTAGGGTTTTATCTGATAAAACGAATTCACAAGTATGAGGCTTGTAAACACATCATAATGTATTTATATGAGCTAGAGATAATGGGCCAAACCCTAATCCTTGAGGTTTCTCAAAAACCCATTCTGATTTTGGGTTTATGTATTAATTCGAATATTAATTTAATTAATCAAGTCCCACTTAATTAATTCAATAAATAAATTCGAACTAATAATAAAATTATTTAAATTAATAATTTAAATAAAGCTTCGTTTAAACGTTCTTTGTGTGTGACGTTTTAGGTTATTATTACGTTGGCAATAATTTTATTTTCTAATAAAATTATAAACAATGAGCGGCATCTAGTAATACATCATTGTTACCCAAGTAATAATAATAATTTGTGATTCAATTAAACCTTTCTTGAATAATGTACAATGTAATATAATCCCTTTAACCTTATATTATAGATTAAACTCGAGGCATATATTGTGTCATCCTCATCAACGTTTAATCCAGGTTTCCTTGATCAATGAGTAGACTATTAATCAAATCAACATTTGAGCATGGTCATGCATTTTATAGTCACACTCAATCAAGAGGCCAATAATATTACTCCTAAAATAGGAGGGTTAAATCATTTATCTATCATTCATATTTCTCATACGATTCATAGCATACCCAACGTCCACCTTTATCATTACCCGGTTAAAGGTAACTTTGAGTGTAATCAAAGTATATTAATTCTCGTATATAAATATAATGATTTCAAGTCAGAGGATCATTACGTCATTATCACTGTGAGATTTCTTATGACACTTATTAACATGTAGAATCTCACAACGGGTCTTTCCAGTATCATGTATTGATACATACACTTATGTTCTTGACTTTAGTATCATCATACCTATGACCAATGAGATGCAGTCATCTGTCAACAAACATACTAGTCTTATTGCATTATTGTTATCCTTTAATAATAATACTCGACTAGGGAATTTGAGGAATAAAATAATATTCATATAATCTCATTTTTAAGTCACATATATATATTACGTATTAATATTCCAAGGACATTTATTATTCTTTCAATTTATAACACAGTAAATAAAGACATAATAAATATTAATTAAATAATCACATAAAACATAATCCTTAATTGTTTTCAATAAAACATTAAAAGTATTGTCTCTAGGACACCAATACTAACAATCTCCCACTTGTACTAGAGCCATTCACTCATGTATCTAATACCCATGGAACTAGTATGACCTTCGTGCTTCTGCTGCGACAAAGCCTTGGTCAGTGGATCTGCAATGTTATCATTTGTATGCACTTTACATATATGTATATCCCCTCGATTATTAATCTTTCGAAGAAGATGATATCGTCTGAGTATATGCTTTGTTCGGGAATGAGACATTGGTTCCTTAGCCTGCGAAATGGCTCCGTTATTATCGCAGTATAAATCTATCGGATCTGCGACCAAAGGAATCACACCAAGACCTGTAATAAAATTTTGAATCCATACAGCCTCCTCGGCTGCTTCACAGGCAGCAATATACTCAGCCTCCATTGTAGAATCGGCAATCGTCTCTTGCTTTGAACTTTTTCTGCTTACAGCACCTCCATTTAGACAAAATATAAAACCAGACTAAGAGATCGAATCATACTTGTCTGTTTGGAAACTAGCATCGGTGTAACCTTTTACAACCAGCTTTTCCTCTTCTCCATATACCAAGAATTGATCTTTAGTCCTTTTAAAGTACTTAAGAATATTCTTGACTACCGTCCAGTGACCTTCACCTGGATTAGACTAGTATCTATTCGTCATGCTAAAAGCATACGAGACATCAGGACGAGTACATATCATTGCATACATTATAGAACCAATTGCTGAAGCATATGGAACTTTACTCATACGGTCCTTATCATCCAATGATTTAGGACTGTTTTCTTTCGAGATCGATATCCCATGAGACATCGGGACAAATCCCCTTTTAGCATCTTGCATCCCAAATCGATGCAAAACTTTGTCAATGTATGTACTCTGACTTAGGACAATCATTCTTGTTGATCTATCTCTATAGATCCTGATACCTAATATATAGGTCGCATCGCCTAAGTCTTTCATTGAGAAGTTTTTACTCAACCAAGTCTTAACAGCCTGTAAAGAAGGAATGTCATTCCCTATTATTAATATGTCATCAACATATAGTACTAGGAATGCCACATTGCTCCCACTAACCTTCTTGTAAACACATGGTTCATCTTCATTTTGAATAAACCCAAACTCTTTGACGGTTTCATCGAAACGAATGTTCCATCTCCTCGAGGCTTGTTTCAATCCATAAATGGATCGACGCAACTTACATGCCTTTCCAGCATACTTTGGATCAACAAAACCTTCAGGCTGTGTCATGTACACATCCACATCTTCTTCAAGGCTCCCATTTAAGAAAGCGGTTTTGACATCCATTTGCCAGATTTCATAGTCATGGTAAGCAGCTATAGCAAGCAAAATCCTGATGGACTTGACCATAGCCACTGGTGAAAAAGTTTCATCATAGTCAATACCATGAATTTGCTTGAAACCTTTTGCCACCAATCGTGCTTTATAGGTCTGTACGTTACCATCCATGTCGGTCTTCTTTTTGAAAACCCACTTGCACCCTATAGGTTTTACCCCTTCAGGTGGATCAACCAAAGTCCAAACTTGATTAGTATACATGGATTCCATCTCAGATCTCATGGCATGCAGCCATCTCTTGGATTCTAGAGTGTTCATAGCGTCTTGGTACGTGAGAGGCTCATCTTCATCCACAAGCATCACATCACCATCTTGAGTCAAGAGAAATCCATAATATCTCTCGGGCTCATGGCGAATCCTACCAGACCTACGAACAACCTGTGTTTCCTGAGTAGTATTGTTTTCTTGTACATTCTGCTCATGTTCCTCCATTGGTTCATTGTTATCTTGTGGGTCTCGAATTTCATCGAGATCTATTATCCTCCCATTGTCTTTCTTAGACAACATTTCTCTTTCAAGGAAAACTGCAGTTCGAACAACAAACACTTTGTTCTCGGAAGGATTATAGAATGAATAACCTTTTGTTTCAATTGGGTATCCCATAAAATTACATTTGTCTGATTTAGGTCCTAGCTTGTCAGAAGTTAAACGTTTCACAAACGCTTCATATCCCCATATTTTCATAAATGACATGCTATGACGTTTCTCAGTCCATATCTCATATGGAGTCTTCTGAACCGTTTTAGTAGGAACTCGGTTAAGTGTATAAGCAGCCGTCTCCAGGGCGTAACCCCAGAAACTAATTGGAAGATCTGCATGACTCATCATCGATCGTACCATGTCCAACAAAGTACGATTCTTCCTTTCAGAAACTCCATTCCATTGTGGTGTTCCGGGAGGAGTGAGCTGTGATACAATACCACACTCTTTTAATAAATTCTAAAATTCATGGCTTAAGTATTCACCTCCACGATCAGATCGTAGAGTCTTAATATTTCCGTCAAGTTGCTTTTCTACTACAGCTTTGTATTCTTTGAACTTTTCAAAAGAATCGGATTTGTTCTTCGTAAGATACATATATCAATATCTACTGAAATCATCAGTAAACGTGATAAAGTAGTAAAAGCCACCTCTTGCCATAGTACGCATAGGACCACATACATCACTATGTATAAGTTCTAATCGTTCAGTGACCCTTTCATCTTGTCCAGTAAAAGGAGCTTTATTCATTTTTCCAATGAGACAAGGTCCGCATGCTTCGTATGATTCAAAGTCAAACTTATCCAAGTATCCATCCTTATGTAACTTGGAAATGCGCTTCTCATTTATATGGCCTAAACGACAGTGCCAAAGGTATGTTTGATTTAAGTCATTAGTCTTAAGACGTTTGTTATTCACATTATAGATAGGAGTGTCTAGATCAAGAACATATAAACCGTTAAACAAACGTGCAACCCCATAGGTAACATTATTCATAGAAAAGGAACAATAATTGTTCTGAATTGAAAAAGCAAAACCTTTCTTGTCCAAACAAGAAACCGAAATAATGTTTCTGCAAATTGCAGGCACGGAAAAACAATTATCAAGTTCTAAAATAAGCCCAGTGGACAACGATAAATGATAAGTCCCTACAGCCAAAGCAGCAACCTTTACTCCATTGCCAACTCGTAGATCGACCTCTCCTTTTACCAAAGTCCTACTCCTTTGCAGCTCCTGCACATTTATACAAATGTGAGAACCACATCCAGTATCCAATACCCATGATGTAGAAGTAGACAAATTGACCTCTATAACATAAATACCTGAATCAGAAGCTTGACCAGCCTTCTTCTTCTTCAGATCCTCCAAATAAGCATGACAGTTTCTCTTCCAATGACCTGGTTTACCACAGTAGTGACAATCACCCTTTGCAACAGCACCCTTAGGCTTTAAAGCCTGTTTGGGATTAGCCTTTGGCTTGGGACCAGAAGTAGATCCAATCTTCTTCTTTCCCTTCCATTTGCCTTTCCTATTAGCCTTACCTTTGTTATCTACCATCAGCATGGCAATAGGTTCAGCATTTTTCATGTTGGTTTCAGCAGTTCGTAACATGGCCAACAATTCAGTGGGTGTTTTGCCTATCTCATTCATATTGTAGTTCATAACAAAATGAGTATAGTTGCGGTTCAAAGATTGCAAGATCAAGTCAATCTGAGCTTCCGGACCAATCGGGAAACCCAAAGTATCAAGATACTCAATATAACCTATCATCTTTAGAACATGTGGTTGAACAGGTTCACGCTCTCCCTGTTTGCAAGCATACAGTGCTTTGCTCGTGTCGAACCTTTCTTGACGAGCCTGTCCCTCAAACATTCTTTGAAGGTGTTCAATCATCTCATAAGCATCCATATGCTCATGTTGTTTTTGAAGCTCAGCACTCATGGTTGCCAGCATGAGACAGGAAACATCATTCGCATCATCAATATGCTTCTGATAAGCATTTTGCTGAACGCGAGTTGCATTCTCAGCAGGAGGAGCAGGTGAAGGAATTTCAATGACGTGAAGCTTTCGCTCTTGCCTGAGGACAATCCTCAAATTCCTATACCAATCAATGAAGTTAGTTCCTGTCAGCTTGTCCTTCTCAAGGGTTGCTCGTACGGAGAAAGTATTTGTATTGTTTGTCATTTAAATATCTACAATGTTAACATGCATAAATTTAGTTAGTCTGCAGAATTTTAATTATGTTCAAGTGATTATCATATACATTCATAATATATATTTCCCACTATTTTGTTCAAATCAATAGCCCTAACTATTAATTCGGAAAGCATTTCATCAAATCTTTCTAGTGAGCCAAGATCCATATTTCATCCATGTTTCAAGATAGCGTTGGCTAATACACCCAAAACACGACTATTTAGGTAGACAACATTTGTCAATTATATCAAATATAACTCTTGGATAGTTTGGTGGAACAACCCTTTGTACACATTTATCCAATAAATCTCACCAAACTCTATGCCTCTAAACCCACAATCCTATTGTGATGATTTAGTTAAGTTAGACCCAATATTTAATAAACAAAGTACAATTACTTATCACATTTTCCCATGATTGATAAGAGCACTTTACTTTGGCAAACCCACTCCTTCTCAATCTAGATCTTAATGTGTTTAAAACATTGGAAGGCATCTATATTAACTTAATATTCATTTAGGGATTTTAATATTATTTAACGATCATGATCCCATCATAAAGAGATTTTCAATTTTTCCTCGATTAAATAATCCATTTCAATATTCATCAATGGTTTGATTTCCAGATCGTCGGAGAAGTCACAAGCGGTCTCACTTAAAACCCAACTTTCTTACAGATTAAATTAATAATCCGTTGTTGACAAAATCTCCCCATATCAGAAAAATGAAAATTCATATTCAATACCATGTTTCATAAATACAAGAATCTCATGATCGTTTGTTCAATTTTAAATCTTGAGTCGTTACAGATTTTATCTTGTTTAAACAAGCATGGCATAGGTGTCGTATCTAATACACACATACATGATTAATCTAATTAAAGCATGCATCATTAACTATTCTACACTAACATTCATACATCAATATGTAAAGTGCAGTATGTAAATGTGCTTGGTTATGGCATTTTTCCTATGTGATCCTTTCGAGCTAATGAAAGGATCAAGGTCAATCTATGGTGGTAAAATATAAATATAATTATATGTCTTCATTCTTCTTATATCCATGGGTGCTTGCTCCTCTTCTTGAATCATCCTTCAATCTTCAAGTACATTACATGGAATAATTGAATACAATATATACTAGTGTACTTACATAAGAAAACTCGAGTTACATTCGAGTTAAAACAATTAGAAGAATGAAGAAAAACGACATGCAAGTCGTATTTATAAAACCAAAACAATTAATCTAGGGGTCTAAAGGCCATAACCAGCAACATGCTCAAGTACACAAAAAGAACATGAAAAAATATTGCGGGGGTCCGGGGGCGGCAGCCCCCGGGCGGGGTCCGGGGCGGCAACCCTGGGCGGGGTCCGGGGCGGTAGCCCCCAGCTGGGATCGAGCTGGGGGCTCGACCCCAGTCCTATTCAGAAATCATCAATTTCTGAACTACAAATCATATCTGTTGGTCTTTTTCCCCACTGCATCTTATACAGTTTCTGAAGCATGTATCATATACATACTGATCATATCCCAGTTAACAAATCATGTCCAACATAATCTGTCCACCAGTTTATATCACCATACAAACTGACCCTCATGCATAACATAAAATCGCAATAAGGCATATTAAAATAGTCATGGCAAATCATTAACATGCTAGTATCATTATCTATGTACTCATCATATGAATAACCAGATACACATTAATTAACAGTTTTAACCACACATTAACATGACAGCATGCATATTAAATCTCATACATAGGCAGTATCAACATACATGCATGGCAGATCATATACATACTGGAATACAATGAAAAACTGTTAAACACCTAACCAAATCATCTTATTATACATGTAGCTCTGATACCATTGTTGGGATTCGGGCATGAAAACGCAGCGGAATAACGGTAAATACAAAAAAAATCGTGAATCCCAAACGCAGGATCCGTGTATAATTGACTGATGATTATGGAGAAGATGATGTGTACCTTATTAAAGCTTTCTTTAGGATGATTATGGAGGTCCAGAAGCGTGAATCACAGCAGCCCCTTCTTCAAGAACTACTCTATAATGGTATCCACACGAACGTTGATTCGTCTAACAATCAGCGGAGATGGTACTAGCCAAGAACACCCAAGAATTATCTCTTCTCTATCTCTCTCACTTGCTAGCCTCTTTTCGTATTGAGCTGCTAGGGTTTTATCTGATAAAACGAATTCACAAGTATGAGGCTTGTAAACACATCATAATGTATTTATATGATCTAGAGATAATGGGCCAAACCCTAATCCATGAGGTTTCTCAAAAACTCATTCTGATTTTGGGTTTATTTATTAATTCGAATATTAATTTAATTAATCAAGTCCCACTTAATTAATTCAATAAATAAATTCGAACTAATAATAAAATTATTTAAATTCATAATTTAAATAAAGCTCCGTTTAAACGTTTTTTATGTGTGACCCTTTAGGTTATTATTACGTTGGCAATAATTTTATTTTCTAATAAAATTATAAACAATAAGCGGCATTTAGTAATACATCATTGTTACCCAAGTAATAATAATAATTTGTGATTCAATTAAACCTTTCGTGAATAATGTATAATGTAATATAATCCCTTTAACCTTATATTATAGATTAAACTCGAGGCATATATTGTGTCATCCTCATCAACGTTTAATCCGAGTTTCCTTGATCAATGAGTAGACTATTAATCAAATCAACATTTGAGCATGGCCATGCATTTTATAGTCTCACTCAATCAAGATGCCAATAATATCACTCCTAAAATAAGAGGATTAAATCCTATATCTATCATTCATATTTCTCATACGATTCATAGCATACCCAACGTCCACTTTATCATTACCCGGTTAAAGGTAACTTTGAGTGTAATCAAAATATATTAATTCTCGTATAGAAATATAATGATTTCAAGTCAGAGGATCATTACGTCATTATCACTGTGAGATTTCTTATGACACTTATTAACATGTAGAATCTCACGACGGGTCTTTCTAGTATCATGTATTGATACATACACTTATGTTCTTGACTTTAGTATCACCATACCTATGACCAATGAGATGCAGTCATTTGTCAACAAACATACTAGTCCTATTGCATTATTGTTGTCCTTTAATAATAATACTCGACTAGGAAATTTTAGGAATAAAATATTATTCATATAATCTCATTTTTAAGTCACATACTTAAATATATATATTACGTATTAATATTCCAATGACATTTATTATTCTTTCAATTTATAACGCAGTAAATAAAGACATAATAAATATTAATTAAATAATCACATAAAACATAATCCTTAATTGTTTTCAATAAAACATTAAAAGTATTGTCTCTAGGACACCAATACTAACATAAACACTTTTCATTTTCAATGTTTCTCTATAAAACTCTTGACAAAGAACTCTCTAGTGCCCTGTAAATTGTGCTTAAGTCCGTCGACAAGAAAAATACTTTCAGTGATGACAATTCAAAAATCATGATAGTCAAATCTGTTAGGTCCCGAAATATCGTAGAAGGGGGGTTGAATACGATATTCACGATAATTTAAATTCTTTTCGGAATTTGCGGATAAATAAATTATTGCTTCAGAGTGGGTTTGGCCATTTGTAGTGTTTAGGTGAGCTGCTTACTAATTTTCTGTGTGACCGGATAAATCAATTATGTTCAAGAAAATTAGCAGGTAAATTATGGAGACAAGTTTCCGGGAATATTACTCTCGTATTAATCCCAGAGGGTTTTGCTACACCCAATTAAAATTAACTGGCTTCCAAAGAACAAATTAGTTCTTTGCTACTAACACAAAAATATTAGGCTCAGTTCCTATACAAATATATCTAAATTAGTACAAGGAAAAACTGAGTCCGTAGGGAGTGATATCTAGGAGCCCTGAGCATTTTTCGTTAAAGAACCGGGTCCTAATATCTGACCAGGAGCAAGGTATGAGTGTGTATAATTTATTCTCTTGCTCCGGCCATGGCTGCTCTCTACATTTTTGTGTTGTTGGAGAAGACGACTCTTTTTGATTGGTGTAGACTTTAAATCAAATAAAGTAGGCTGCTTGAATTTGATTGGCTAAGGGCTGAGTGGCGCTTACACAGCTGATATACAGGGGAGGCGCCACTTAAAACTTCAATCAATATATTTATTAATTGCAAGTGGCGCCACTACAGGGGAAGCACAGGGGAGGCGCCACATAGAATGATGCTTCAATTTGGTTAAGTCAAATGAGTATGTTGCGCTGAAGGTTTTGTGCGCGTGAGTTTCATTACCATGGTCAAAGTGTAGTTTGGTCACTGCACTTTGACCATCTATTCACTCCTTGACTTAAGTTTGCCAACTTCCATTTCTTGTATCAAAGTCTTGCCACATTACACCCTGTACCTTGAGCTGTTTCCGTTCTTCGACTGTAGTTCAGAAACTTTCACTTTTCGTACCAAGGTTGTGACACTTTGCACCCTGCACCCTTTGAGCTGTTTAGCTGTTTGGCTGTTTGCTATTTAGCTATTTGGCTGTAGCCTCTACAAATCACTTTTTCGTACCTTAATAAATAACCGTTCTTTCCAAGTACGTTCTTCAACTTAACAATTCTTCTATAGTTAATACTCAGATTCCTTTCACAAACCGCTGACGCCTAGTGCAACTGGTCTGGTTCACGGATGACTAACTTCGATCCAGGTCTTCGTATTATTGCCTTATGTGCATTGTTAAGTATGCAGCAACTTCATTGCTTCGAACACTGACTGTTAATAAATATAGTGCTTTCACTGGAATCTTTTCTGGTACTTCGACAATGTCTTCATTATTACCACAATCTTGAATACTTCATTATCTGTTCTTCACTGATGCTTGAACATATGAATGAACTTCTTTCAGTGAGTATAACTCCAAGACTGCAGCTGTCTTCTTAATCCTTTGTCTTTACCATGTCTTCAATTCTTCTAGATTCCTATGCTTCGAACACTATCTATCTTCAATCAATGCCTTTACACTGAAATCTTCTTGTGGCACTTCTATACTGAATCTTCAACACTTCTGAAACCCTGAAAGTCTTTACACATTATTCTTCACTGAGGCATGAACATATTAATGAACTTCTTTCAGTGACCTGTAGTAGACTCCAAAACTTCTTCTAATGTCTTGATTCACTGTATCTGCCATGTCTTCAATTCTTGCTGATTTCTGTGTAAGCGTAGTATTATTTACTTGTCCTGTTCTAGTGTTGAGTTATCATGATTACTATTCATACAGCTTCGTAATCTCCAACAAAATCTCTTGTACATCCTTTGTTGTCATCTCCAAAGGTTACCATTGGATAAGCTTTCTCAACCAAATGTGATAGTAGAGCTTTAATGCTAGTCATATGTCTCGAACAATAATTTCCACGAATTCACATAATTTTTGCCTCTTGTTACATACTCTGAAATCACAAATGATTAAGTCTCTTGGTACTCAAACTCAATAGAGTCAAGATGGGTTAACGATATTACTTTTAATAGTGGTAACCACAGTTTCAACCTTAACATGCACAAACTTATCTTTGAATGATCACTTTTTATTTACAGTAGTAGTGATTCCAACCTAAATTAACGTGGACTAGGAGTCTTTACCCTATTGTGAATCTTACACATGTTTTGCCTAAAATTATGCAAGTCCTAAGATATGCATTTTCAAATTTAAACGAACAAGCATGAAAAATAAGAGCACATGGTAAACATTCATCTTCAATACATTATAGATAAGAATTATGCAATTCAGACATGTTATGCATATTAGAAAATTCAGTATTATTTACTTTAACCATTCTACACAAGTGTAATAGGTGTTCAACAAATTTATAGATATTCAATTATTCAGGCATGTTATGCATATTAGAAAATTCAGTATTATTTACTTTAACCATTCTACACAAGTGTAACAGGTGTTCAACAAATTTATAGACATTCAATTATTTTCTAAAGGCATATGTAATAGAAGAACTAATAAATTAATTACTAATTTTGTCTAACTCATTTCTATTGTTGTCTAACCTTTTAACTATCTCTAATTATCTAAGTCAATTTTAGATATAACAATTTTTAACTAAACTCTTAAATAATTCTCGTACAACCTTCAATTTATTTCGTACCCTAAACAATCAATTCATGATTAAATAAGCAAATCTAATTGTTCTAGGGATTCTGAAACATGGCTATTAGTCCAAGACTTTAAAGCTATAAAAAAATATTTTAATCTCACCATTGCAATTATCTTAATTCTCAAATAACACTTAACATATGTAAGATCTTCTAATGTAACATACACCAAATTAACATTTCTAACATCTAAAAGAGTGTTCTTAAAAACATATTTTACAATTAATCATTGCATTGATAGAAAAAATTCATACCTGAAATTAATGGAGTGAATTATCTTCAGAGATTGCTATTAGAGCAAGATTACATTTGTTTCTCTGAATCATCTGAGTCATCCCATCTTTTTCCTTCAACAAAATAAACTTAGTTTGATGCTCATTTAACACTACATCATCCTTGTCTCAGTTCAAATAATAAATCCCTATCCTTGAATGCTTGTAAAGTCTTCATACAAATCGAAGTTTTGTTGCAGCACCCGATGTTGCATCTGTAGACCATCACTGTCTTGCAACTATCCAAAATTGAACTTGAATTGGATTCCTTAATCACAAGAATAGTTAATGTACCAACCCATTTATCATTACCAAATACAACCTTAAACGGTTCTTTTTCCAGTTCATAGGTTTTCAGTACTCCAATCAATTTTCTAAAGATAACTGAAAATAATCATATGTCTTAGACAGTCTTGGTAGAGTTAGCACAAACTTCTATTATCATCTTTCTTTGCATAAGATACTCCGTACATGCAGAGATAACATGAAATTCAGTTTTGTATTATTTAACCTCATATGTCCTTCAATTGCGACCTCTAACGATTCTTAAATCTGTTTTGTACAAATACAATTGTAAAAAAACTAGAATGATCAGTAGAGTCAGAGAAAAATTCAGCAGAATTCTCTACTAATAAATCTAATTTTTTTATATTTGAGCAGTTTGTGGAACTATAACATAAACAATCATAACATCCACAATAAAATCCAAACGCTCCGGAATAAACCTACTAATATGAAATGGCCACTTTCTTCGAAAAAATGTCATATGCTCTAGGAATTAATTCTAAGTCAAAACAAAGAATTTTTCAACTACAAACCCCTTGATCACCCTTAATTTAATATTTAAGAAAAATTTAAATTTCCAAAATTTTTAATTTTCTTAGAAAATAAATTATTCAAAAATAAATATTTACGAAAAAATTAATTTTCAAGAATTTCGAATTTTCTTAAAAATTAAACAAAACGTAAATTAATTTTTAATAAAAAAATTAAATTTAAGAATTTTAAAATTTCTGAAAAAGTAAATAAATCAAAAAAAAAATAGGTAACTATCGGAGTGAGCTAACAGCTAACTTGCTAACTATGGTGTGTGTACCAGATCTGTACCATTTCAACACAGCAATACCACATCTGGCGTGTGACATAGGCGCAAGACTTTTTCAGGCATGCCGTGTGAATTTGACAAATTTGGCTGAGTGAAAACATTTTCAATACACTATCATTTCCAGTACACTATATTCAACTTGCTTCCAAATTCAAGCTGTTTCTTTTGGAAAAATGGACCAAGATTTTTAATAAATCTATATAAATTTACTTAATTAAATTTATAAAATAAATTTATTTAAATTAAGTTTATAAAATAAACCTTTTGAAGTTTAAATAATAAACTAATTTAAATAAAATTTATTTAAATAAAATTTATAAAATAAATTTATCTAAATTTGAATTCATAAAATAAATCTAAATTATAAAACTACATCTATTTAAATTTAGAGAATAAATTTATTTAATTTAAATTTATTGAAATTAAGTTTATAAAATAAACTTTTTCAAGTTTAAATAATAAACTCATTTAAATTAAATTTATAAAATAAATTTATTTAAATAAAATTTATAAAATAAATTTATCTAAATTTAAATTTTTATAAAATATTTATTTATCAAGGCCTCTAAACATTCAGAGTTCAAACAGTTTCGACACTGTGAGCTTCACTGAACTACGGATCTTGATTTGTACGTCAATCAGATTGATCTGATACCAATTGTTGGTCCATATATAAGATTGTAGAAGGGGGGTTGAATATAATCTTATAATTTTCTCGCGGATTATTCTGATTTAATTATCAAGAATAACTAAAATTATTTAAACAAGATTCAAGTTAATTACGTATATTAAACTTGAAAGGGTGTTACAATATTCCGTAGAATATTTCTTTATTCCTAGAACAAATTTAACATGAACTGTTCTACTTAAGAAATTAAATTCAAAACAACACAGAAAGTCTGTGAATATATAACAAGCAGACAAATTACTAAATTTGAATGATTTTAACAAAATGAAAAATGAAGCCCTTTGCCTCATATTTATTGAGGTTGAAAATCTAGCAAGACATTTGAAAGATTTTCATTTATTCCTTTAAGACATTTCAGAAAATCGTGGGCAAGACATTTGAACTCGGTAAGACAACTGAAACACTCGGTAAGACATTTGCCAGTAAGACATTTTATTGTTTGTTTATGGGTAAGACATTTCAGCTTAGTAAGACATTTCATCCACTTGCACCAAGAAGACATTTGCTCGGCAAGACATTTGAATTGTTCCTTCGGTAAGACATTTGAGGTTGGTTCTCGGTAAGACATTCTTGAATAAGCTCTCGGTAAGACTTTTTAGATAACACACGGTAAGACATTTCATTTAGCAGACTTTTACATTTCTTTTCCATTTGATTGGACATATGGTAGCCTTGGATTGTTACTTTAAAAACATATTCACCTGTCAATTCAATTTGAAAACCAGGGGCCTATTTTGTCTTATTATGGATAGGCTCTGTAGAAATGTTTTTAGACCCGCACATCTTATAATCTTTGATTAATAAATAATTAATTTAATTCAGAAATTATAAAAATAAATATATAATATTATTTAGTTAATTATAAATATAATTTATTAAATAAATAAAATATTTATTAATAAAAATAAATCATTACGCTCTAAGCTGCAGTCTTTTGAACGTCTGGAACCGAACTACTTTTAACTTGGAAATGATAAATCAATTCCAATCATGGTTCCACTTTAACGAATATATGAATCTGCATTTCTTCCGTGTCAATTCTTTTTTCATCTTATTTTCAAGTCAATACCATTAGACATGTTTAGTTATATCTACAATTGCAATTAGAAGTACTTATATTACTAAAATAATCTGAATTTTTAAACTAGACAATACTTATTTTCACCACTGCATGTACTCAGTCAAATATTCAATCTTGGATTTTGACTCTTGTACACTGCAATCCAAACATGTATCCCTTTAAGCTTTTAGCTTCTATCTCCTTCATTCTAAAATAATTCTAGAGTAATTAATTCTTTAATTAATTTAAAAAATAAATTATTTCTAAGTGAATTAATTTATTAATTAAATTAACTAATTAATTTAATTATTTAATAGAGAATTAAATTAAAGTCTTCACTGTAATACCATTGTTGATGTAGATCAAACTCTTCTGTTGTTCAACAATAAACTTTCTAACCACTTGAACTTTTTGATGACGAATCTTCACTGACATTTCACGGATGACTAACTACAATGTTCATTCTCATTTTTGTTATAGTGGTCTTTATATCTTGTTTTGTCGTATCTTATCTTCTTTTTGTTTTTCCTCTATAATTTTCTTTTTCTGGAATATTTCTGTATTAGGCACTTAAAACTTCTATAACTTTTGAATTCCTTGAGATACGACTCTTTTATTTTATACCGACGTTTGAACATATAAATAAACTTCTTCTATTATTGAGTAGCAATCGTATCATAATTTTTCTACTATTCTAATTCTTCTTCTTGATTCCTTTTTCAATATTTATTATTTACTCCACTTTCTTATCTGTGTTGCCATCTTGTTATTACAAATAGGCTTAAACATATCCTTTAATGCATTTTTAAAAATAAAACTAAAACCGATAGTTCTGTTGTAATTTTTAGTTTTTAAAAACGAAGATATATGATTCTGGTTCTGGTTTTATGTAAAAACCCAGCCGAACCGGTAATGCTTTCCCCTACTATTACCCATACCCTCCTACAGTGGCTCTTCTCGTGAGTAATAATAGATGTGTGTTTCTAACAGTTTTGAGATGGATGACATCACTGTCAAACTAATTTATGCATAAAATTGAAATACTATGATCTTGACGCAAACGGAAAACTAATTAAGTAGACATGCAAGAATATATATTGCAAAGGCCTCGTTTGTTTTACCGATTCTGTTGGAACTAAGTTACAATCTATGAATCCAAGAAAAATACAATAGGTGTTTGGTACACCACTACGTAACTAATAGTTACATACTTATTTTTGGTAAATTAAATCAATTTACAATATAATTACTATGTAACTTGAAAAAACGATGGACTAGCTAAGTTCCCTTGTTTTGATATAACTTTAAATACCTTGGAACTAGAAGTTTCATTGCAAAATTTAATAATGAACCAACCAAACATGGTAATCCACTTAAGTTTCAAGGTACTTCAAGTTACATCAAAACTTACAAGACCAAAATTTTAGAATTGGGTTATAAAAGCTTGCCTCAATACCGACCATGAAGATTAGGAAAGGCATTAAACAAAGGCACTCATTTGGCTTAATTACTACTGATTTAGCTTAGCCAAATATATATTTTATATTCCTGGTCCATTATATTGGGCATTTGACTTTTTACTTATGCTTTGACTACATAGTTAAAAATAATATTTTTTTTAATTATTTTTATTGAATAAAAATATAATATTTATATTTTTGTTTGGAAAAAGAAAATTTAAAAAATATTATTTTTAGCTAGGTAGTCAAAGCACCTAAAATTATGTGTAAAAAATCAAACGCGTCGAGCCAAAGCTGAGTTACTAGGCCCGTTATCAAACGCGTCGAGTCAAAGCTGAATTACTAGACCCGTTTGATATTGTTGTTCCAGACAAGTACAACAATTTTTTATTGAAAAACTGTTGAAAATGTGTTTGGTAAAATTCAAAAGTTAATGTGTGGTAAAACGCTTTTGGCCTAAAAACAACTGTTTGAGAAAGCATGTCCCTCGTGCTTTTGGGAAAAAATATTTTTCAGCTTTTGTAAAAGTAATTACAAGTTTCATTATCAAATTTACGCCCTATATAATGGACCATAATGGACCAGAGGGAGTAGTATAGAGTCATGAAAACTAAATATATGACCAATTTTTAGGAAATCAAAGTGAAACCAAAAAAGGAAAAAAAACCATTGAGGGTAATCAGTTTTTACAATTGCAGCAAATAAAAGTGTTCACCTCTCCTGATGAAAACAATCCTTCAAAATACAAGAAAACGTACAACATGCTTGCTCCACAAGCTAAAGACTTCCAAGTACCTATGATAAACCTGCAGAAAAATTATGCCTTGGATACTTGAATAGCTGATCTGCAAAACGACCAAAGCCTTGCGCTTGCTCACTTTCCAAAAACATGCCTACAAATTTATGGTTTACAATGTTTGAGAAGCAAAAAATTACCGAGCAAACCAACAACATGTATTATAACAACTAACAGAGCCAACCAAAAGTAAAGTACAAGCATGGTGGTAATACAAAAATAAGAACATAATTCAGTATATAAAGGCTGCCTGAGGTAAGCCGGACTCCAAAGTTCTCTTTGGGAAAAGGTTTCCCAAGACCTTCTGGTCAGACTTTAACTTCCACGACTTGAAAGAAAGAAGGATCTTCGTTGTTGGGGGCTTCATCATACAGTCAAAGGTCTACTTATTTTTAGTTTGAGTGTTGCAGTTTGATTGTGTTGACATTAAATTCTCTACTTTCTTTTTAATATGGTAATGGATTCTATTTACAATATTAATGTCAATTAAAAAATAATACCAATAACCTAACAAAAAGATAAGATATTACAGAGTTGTGATGATGATCAGAGTAATCAGACCCCGGATCCTAAATATTACTGAACACTCCAGAAAATCAGTGCCGTAGTAGCCACAAGACAGAACTTAATAAACCTTAAAATGAAGTTCCCCACCGGTAAAAGGGAACCGTTGTGAAATTCAATGAACTCCTTGCACTTAAATGTTAAAACTTTTATCAAAGATCAACTCAGTTTGGAACCATAATGTGTTACTACTTACTAGCCAAAATCCCAACCACATTCCATGAACCAGCTAATTCCCTGCCATTCACCTGCCCCCACAATTAGATGTCTCTCTCAAATCTAAATCTTTATATTGCTTTTACTTCTGTTCCCAAAACATAAATTTATGCAAGAGAAATGATAATCTTGATAATAGTTCCGGTTATTTAAACAAGCAAATCTGAAATCTGATTCAATCATCCAATCCAAAAAAAAGTGTATTCTAATGGAACCTAGAATCAAAGAAGCAGCTTGTAACAGATGAAATTTTAACAACTTACTTAAATATACGGTAAAATGCTCCGCATAAGCAAATCTTGGTGGCATAATATATGGAGCGTCATAGAGAGACTCATGAAAGGAGTTGCATGTAATTTGCCTACTAATGAAAAACATGTGCAACATGTATTGCAAGTTTGTGTAGCAGGACTCCAACAAATATGAACAATTCACAACTTTGCTTCCGAGTTTTAAATAAGCAGGAAAACAAATTAAGAGGAAGTAAAGTAATAGAAATTTCACTGAAATTTGCGCTCGAGTAGATTTAGGAACACTATCGATGTGAGAGGAAGGAAATTATTACCTAGTTTCGTCCCTAAATTTTGAATACAAGATTGGGATAAATGGGGAAAGAAAGTAACTGGACATGTAAACCAAAAATAGATATTACAAAGTTATATGAACAATTGAATTTATTGTGATTATCTCATGATTAAATGTCCCTCAAAACTCGATTCATACAAATATAAATCTACAATCCTTTCCGTCTCAACTAGAGGACTGTGATTATTTGTCACTGTGGCCACTTTAATCAACAAAGAACAAATTGATTATGATACATTTAATTTATTTTAGCAGATCCAGAGCATACCAAATCACATCAATGCCAAATGAGCCCACCTTCCAAAAGGGTTTAGACTAGTTACAACATACTAAACAATCTACAAGTTAGGATATCCCTGGCACTTCCCCTCTTTTCTTGTTACTAGGAAGTCGAGGGTTCAAGCCTCACCGGAAGCACGAGTATGTGCATAGTTAAATTTCTTTAATTGACCATTACCAAAAATAAACTAAAAGTTAAAACTCTATAAATCAATTGATTGAACAAGTAAAATCTACGTTAATTGGGTAACATTATAAGTTTTTTCTAGTTATAATTTATGTTACAAATTTACAATCTATCGCTTCCATTCCACCAATCCCAAGCATGCCAAATCACATCAATGCCAAATGAGCCCACCTTCCAAAAGGGTTTAGACTAGTTACAACATACTAAACAATCTACAAGTTAAGATATCCCTGGCACTTCCCCTCTTTTCTTGTTACTAGGAAGTCGAGGGTTCAAGCCTCACCAGAAGCACGAGTATGTGCATAGTTAAATTGACCATTACCAAAAATAAACTAAAAGTTAAAACTCTATAAATCAATTGACTGAACAAGTAAAATCTACGTTAATTGGGTAACATTATAAGTTTTTTCTAGTTATAATTTATGTTACAAATTTACAATCTATCGCTTCCATTCCACCAATCCCAACCCCCCCCCCCCACCAAATTCATTTTACATTAAAAATATTGCTGGTAAATCTGCCAAGTGACCTTATACCACATGTATTTGTTCATGCTTACCCTTTACAGATTCTACCTGCATAAGCCATAAATTTGTTGAACGTATTTAAGAGTAGAAAAACCAGTCCCATTCCTAAAAATAAAGGATAATGAATTGAAGCAAAACAATGATCGAGGATGCCTTGGTTAACAGTAGCAGTATGACACCCACCATTTAATGTGGGACCCAATAAGACCATTTGTAATAACACCGTGACAGGTAGCCCAAAAGCTTAGCTTCACACCTAGACAAGTACCTTTTATTCATGAACTTGTATCAAGAGCTCAAACAGCAGCACAATCATAACAAAACTTACTTTCTTTCCCCTTAAATCGAAGCAGAAAAAAGGTAAAACACCACTACTTAAGCCGCAAACATGAGTACATCACAACAGAACAACTTAACCATTCCACGTACTACAACTAACGATCACATTAACTTCCCAAATTCAAAAAATTACCTACAACGCAAACCCCTTCAAGTACTCGGGATCACGCTTAGCCCGTTCCTGAAACTTCTTAAACCACCTATCAAGTATATCCATCGGCACAATCAACTTACTCCCATCAACCCCACAAAACGACTGCATAAAATTAAACAAATTCTCGCCAACTTTCATCGCCAATCGCTCAATTTTCTTCTCAGCCGCCACATCAAGTGAAGCCAATGTGGCCAAATCCTCCACCGAAACCCCAATCTTAGCCGAAACAGGTGGAGAATCAGCAGCCATAAGCTGTAATTGTCCACCAGGTTCCGGCCAAGTCAACGAAAGCACAGCGGAGGGACGAGTAATCGAAACAGCCCCACAAAACACGAAAGACGAACCAGGGGATTGTATGTATACAGCTAGGGCTTTATCAGGTGGAAGAGTAAAGTTATTCAATAAAAATATACAAACTTCTCTTATAGAATCATAAGCCTCACCTGTACATATAAACAACAACTAACTAAATTAAAATAAACATAAACATATACACAAAGATTTTGTAAGTATTGTAATACAATTAGTACCTACGAAATGGTTCATGTCGAGGACCCAATGGAAAGTATCGATTTGCGTGAAAGTGGAGATGTCCATGGGGAAGCTGCGATTTGGGAAAACGACTCCGAACATTGTCGTTTTGTTTTGAATTTTGATGAAGAAGGTGAAATATAAAAGAGTGAAATATTGGGGGTTAAAATAAATAAACTAGGGAGTGATGTTTGGTGTTTCGAGTAAAGGAGAAGGAGAACATTCTTTTTTCTTTTTTGTTTTTAAAAAGGAGAAGAAGAACATTCTAGTTGATTCGCGAGCTATCTTTATTTATACAAGGAATTGGGAATTGTTTAAAATTTTGATTATGTAAACCTATTACTTTCTAATCGCCTCAACTTAAATTTAAACCCCTTCATTTGGGGAGAAATACTTCATTATTCATCATATTCATTTTCTTTTTATCATAAAAATGTGTACTGACTATTTTTTTTCATGTCTTCTCTCTCATCTCCATAATTTATTTTTAATATTATTTATTATATTCCATTTTTTCCAACCAAATTCAAAAGCAAACAATTACATCAATTGTCACTTCCTAGGTATCTAAAATACTTGCATGAATCACTATCAATTAAACGATCTCATAAATTAAAAGTATTTATCGTGTTTGGATAGATGTAATATTAGATTATTAGAAAAAACTTTAAAACGCTTATAGAAATCATAATACTGTTTAATGATAGTAACCCTCCCCCTCCCTAGATCTCTAAACCCTAACATTTTTAATCACCTCCCCCTCCCCTCCCCCTTAGATCTCTAAACTCTAACATTTTTAATCTCTCCTTCAACCTTAAAACCCCTTCTCGTAATGCATTTACCATTCATTTCAACCCTCTCTTCATCATGTTTATTCATGAAATTATTGATTCTAATAAGTTCTCTTTTTCAAACCTCTATTTTGAGCCAAGTTTGGAACCCTTTTCGGTAGACATGCGTCGATCCATGAAATTTTCCCTCTTCCATGAACTTTCTCTTAATTCAGATGGGACTCGTTCCTCTTCATCCTGGATTTATAGCTTTGGATTTAGTGGACATGAGGTTATTGTCTACGGTTTCTCAAATGCATCTTCGATTGATTATTTTTTTTGATTTAGAGAGTTGTGAGTTTTTTTATCAAAAATGCATTCTTACCCCCCACTTTAATGTTAGTAATCATAGGTTTTTGATAATAACATGACATAATTTTCTGTTATATACTTGTAACTAATCATTGGATATGTGTTATCAGTTGGTACTATTTTGATCAACTGATAATATAGAAAGATAATTTTTATCTATAGCAAGTAGTCTAAGTCAAATATTCATTGATGTATAAATTGGTCGATGGATAAAATTTTAGGAGTCAATGCATCTATGTAGAGTCAATTGATAGTATTTCATCAATGGATGTGTATTTAATTGTAAATAAGTGAAGACATATATATTAACAAGTTAAGGATGATCAATTAATGAAGACTCAACAGATGTTGAGAAATAAAGACTCGATGGATATGAAGATTAATCAATGGATATGAAGATCCATCGATATCAATCATCAATTGATAAATCAACATTTCGATCGATGGATGTGAAGATCAGTCGATGGATACAAAGCAATATCAGTTGATAAGCTTAACAGCTCAATATCAATTGATAGTGACTTACTAATGCAAAAAAGATAGAGTGACATGAATCTTTATAGACTGCTACTTGGAAGACAATCAGAGTTGTCATCACTGTGAAGTTGTTGGGACAAACAAGTCTACACTATTTGTTCCTTATATTTATTCTCTTGTATAAACACTGATAGAACTAGTTATGTAGAAAGTTCATGACCTAATTATTTGTTCTAATTTGTAATAGTCAAACAGTTCTACATTTCTGTAATTCAGTTGGGTAAATACGACCATCAATAAATTTCTGGAAGAAGTTCAAGTGATTGTTCATATAAGAGGAGTAATAAGGCCAAAGTAATAAAGAATGAAAGAATGAAAGAAATTTTGTCTAAAATATGATATTGAGAAGTGCAAAATTGCCTATATAGCAAAGAATAGACATGTGCTATCGAGAAGTCTACCAAAGTCATAAATGTTTTATGTTGAGAAGTGTACATTTCATCATGTCGAGAAGTACTAAAGCATGGCGAGTAGTCAAGCCAAATTATATCGAAAAGTCTCCAAAGAAATATATCGAGAAGTCAAATATGACGTATCTACTATCGAGAAGTGTCAGAACTAGAATGTACCGGGAATTCTTATATTGAGAAGTGTTAAATAAAGATGTGGAGAATTCTAAAGCTATGCATGTTGTAATTTTTCAATGAGGACATGCCGAGAAGTATGGAAGTCTAGATATTGAGAAGTGTTAAGTCCTACACTATCGTAGAAGGGGGGTTTAATACGATATTTTTATATTTTATATTTTAATTGCAGAAGTTATGAGTTCGGTTCGGTAGATATGAACTGAATGCAAAACACATAATAGTTTCAGAGAATATATCATTTGTATATTAAAACCCTTAGTTTCTACACTCTAACAATGATTTGTGAGCTACAAGGATTCAATGCAACAATAAATACAAAGCTCAAATGATCTTTAATGGTGTTTTTTGTTTGTATCTCTTAATCTCTCTATTGCTGTGTATATTTATTTGTTGATGAATAACTCAAGATGACAATGTCATTTTGTTTATGTAGTGTAGACTTCATAATTATTGAACTACATGTAAATGTGTCAATTGCTTGAAGCTAAAATGTATCTACTTTACTTTGTTGATTTCCCTTGAATACCCTCTGTGTTGACTTTGTTTACCCTCATACCTGACTAAGAAATATTCAGTCTCTTAGTAATGCGTTGACTGAGGAAGCACTTGTGAAATTGTTGACTATTGAAGTAGTTGGATTGCCTTAGAATGATTTAATCTCCTTCAAATGCATGTGTGAACTGTGGATGCTTGATTTGCCTTAGAGTAATTATCATCACATATGTGTCGGTTACTGGTACCTTGTATTACCTTAGATTCTTTTCAACCTAGCAAGAATGTGAATGTGTCGACTCTTGTTCCTTGTTAGTGTCTTAGAATGAGTTTAATCAATAAAATCTAAATGTGTCGACTCTTGTAGTATCTTCTTGTCTTAGAATCTTTTAACCACTTATCAATCCATATGTGTCGACTAGAGTTATGCTTGCCTTAGAATAATTTCATGAATACCACAAATCATAATGTGTCAACTAGCATCCCTTTCATTTTCCATGGAAAATTTTCCATGTGCTAGAATCCATATGTGTGTCGCCGTGTAAGGCTTTTTTCCTTAGAAACTTTTCTAGCTTTTAAACAGTTTCACTTCAGTTTCTGATCAATTCTTTCATCACAATAAACATGAAGATCCTTTTCTTCTATGTTGACACTTAGTGCACTGATCTAGTTCACAAACGACTAAAACTGATCTTGATCTTCACATCTTCATTCAATTCAATTGACAAGAGTGTTGCAATTCTTTATTGCTCCGAACATTGATTATGATTAATCATGTAACTTCACTGAAATCTTCTGGTACTTAATACTTGAGTCTTCAGTACTATCTGAAACCCTGAATCACTTATTTTTCACTAAGGTTTGAACATTGACATGAACTTCTTTTAGTGGTCTTTAAATTTTTTTATAATATTTTGATTCTTTCTAGTTATATGTTTTTCATGCTTATAGATTCCTGTGATTATTTAATAGTAGTTACCAGTCTTTTACTTTAATTGTGTTACTGTTCCTTATTTATATTTTTCTTTACATCATGCTTTATAAGATGTCAAGACAAGTGGTTATCGAGTAGTCTAAGAATGCAATTCTATCGAGTTGTTGAGAATTGCAAAAGTTCCAAAACAATGAGAGTTCACGACATATTTATTTAGTTAAATTCATGGGAGAGTGTAGAAGCAACAGACAAGTAACAAAAGTTTAAAGATAGAACAAATTAAGAAGTGACAATAAAAGGAAGCACTACAAGAAGTCTCATAATGTAAACATTATTTGTTTTTTTCGTAATTTAGCACTTAATATAGTGGAGCATGTGCTAACATATATGTTGTCTATATAACATGCACTTGACTTCATTGTAGAAAAATAATTTAATATCTATTCCTTGTTTTCACTACAAGAATAAGAAGTTGAAAATCAATCTCAAATATTAGGTTGTAGCAAATTCATTTGAATACAAAATTAGTTTGAAAGTTGAAATTTGTGTTCATAATATCTATTCCACAGAGGAAACATAAATAGCTACACAAACAATTATCACATTCACTTAGAAAGCTTGGTATCCGTTGTTAATCAAGCAAATTTAAGGTCATACTTGAAATAGTTTAAAAAAGAGATACTTATATATTCACCCCTTCTTTGTATAAATTTTACGCTAACTCATTACCAACAAATGGTAATAGAGCAAGGTTGCTGACATACAAATAATAAAAGATCTAGACAATGAGTTAACAAAACTTAGCAGTATCAAGATTCCTTCTTGTGGAAGAGAAAATTAAAATATATGGAAAACAAAGATGTTGTTGTTCATCAGGGCTGCAAACTCTATGTATCCAGAGATCTTAAAGAATAGACCCTTCATACTTCTAACCCTAGTTCCTGAAACAACTAGTGGCTCAGAAGTGATTCCAGCTACATGGATATTCAAGAATACTGCACACTACACGGATACAGAAAAAGAAAAAGTATCCTTAGCTAGAAGTTTAATGCTCATACTCATTGAGTTACCAGACACTGTTATATACAATAACAGTGTCAATTGCACTTCTACAAAGCACATCTAGGAAACAATTAGGATTCTAAGAAGGCACATAAGAGTTTGGAGACAACCAAAGTTAATTACTTGTGTCACAATATGAAGTCTTTATGTCCAAATCAAACGAGGGTATAATTGAGGTTTTTAAAAGGTTCAACAACCTGGTAAATTATTTATAGGTACATGAGATGTTTTTTAAAATAAAAGAAAAGAATATGAATATCTTGTTGACTTTACCTGAATATTTGGAGCATAAAATATCTGTAATAAGATAAGGAAGAGATTTGAAAAAACTGTCATTTGAGACTTTTTATGGCATTCTAAAGACCTATGAGTTGGAATTCTATCATAAGAAATTCATCTTATCCAATAGAGAAAAAATGACAAATGTCTTAAGTTCTCTTGTAGCAAATAAACATGTGAAGTTAGAAGGACCACTTCAAGCTAGAAGATCAAGATTGAAGAGATTATAGAAAATGAGAATAATGATAATAGTTCAGACAAGAGTGCTAATAAGGAGGATGAATACTACAACATTGAAGAGGTGAAAATCATAGACAACAAATCCAAGGCTTTCATAGCTAAAACATTTGAGAACCTAAGATTCAAAAAGAATAAAAAATTTAAGACCAAACTAACATATGGTTCCTCAAGCAAAGGCAAGGCTCCTAAAAGTAGTTCTAAAGAAGGTTGCAAAACTAAAATTGTGGATAGATTTAATATCAGATACTATAATTGTAATTATCTAGGCCACTATGCTACAGAGTGTAGAAAACCTAAAAAATCAAGAAATACAAACACTACTTGGAGCAGGAAGCCAAGTATGAGGAATTGTTGAATTGTTTTTGGAAAAACTTACATAATTAAGAGAAAATGTTTAGATAACACTGATGATGATAATGAGGAAGAATATGAAAATTTTGTATTGATGGCCAATGCCAAGGAAACCACATCATCTTCAACTAATCATGTACCAACACTAACATCTATCGATATGTCTAATTCTCAGTATAAGAAAACTATATTAAAAAAAAAAAGCTTATCACTGAAATATTTAACATCCATACTACCATGAGCTTCAAATGAAGAAATAAAAAGGTTGTTGAAAGTGAATGGTGAGTTAAGTGTTAATAGATTGATGTAACCCTATTGTTGGTTACCATGGAATTCCTGAAACATGAAAATGAATATCGTAAGAATAAAATTGCTTGTGCAAAACAAATATAAAAATTCTTAATGGATAATTTTTTTAAAAAATGAATTGAAAATCAAGCTTATTAAAATTCATCAAATTTAGTGAATGAATTATATGACAAGAACCAGGACAATTCCAATCTTGGAATTTGATTTGACTATAAGAATATGAAAAGAAAGAAACATGCATCATCAGAGGCTAAGAATATTTGTTAGATAGCCCTAACCACAATGAGTTTGTAGAAGGGGTTTAAATACAAACTCTTTAAACATTTAATTTATGTAAATTTTTTAGTTTGTATATTAAGAGAAACTGTACAGTTGAAGAATTTGAACAAATAAATTGAAAAACTGAATGTAAGAATAATAAAAAAAATTAAAAATTACTAATGGTTTGTATTGGATCCAATGGTGTGTATATTGTTCTTTGAAATTTCTCTGAGTCTAAAACTCATATTCTTTTACATAGATGTGAACTTTGGCACTTTACAGAATTTTGCATCTAAAAGCTAGAACACAAGTTCTAAAACTTAATTTGATAAAAGGTTATATTTATCTATCCTACTACACTTATTTATATATTACATGTGTTTACAATTTCTTAGTCAATGGATAAAAATAATAATATCCTAAACTAGAAAATTGTTTCACATGATCATTTCATTTGCATTGTGCTAATGAAGGAATTTATTTGTCTTCACATTTTCTCGAGATAACCATGCTTCTGTCTTTCAAGAGACTTCACAGTCGAGATAACTTTGATTGTCTTCTACTAGCATGTAGTCTGTAAAGATTCCATTCTTCTTTCTTTTTTATATAGTCAAATCACTATCAATTGATATTTAGTTGTTAATCTTATCAACTAATAATGTCTTGCATCTATCACCTTATCTTTGCATTCATAGACTAATATGTTGATTTATCAATTGATAATTGGTTATCAACCGATGGATCATCACATTCATTGACTTGTCTCCTTATCTGTTGAGCCTTCATCATTCAATCATCTTGCATTTATAATTCAATCTGTCTTCAAATATTTACAATTAAACAACATATATTACTCATAAATTGATGAATTTTTATCAGTTGGTTTTTACAGAAATCCATCGACACCTAGACATTTATCCATCGACACCTAGACATTTATCCATCGACTAGTTTACATATCAATAGATATTTCACTTAGAATATTTGATACAAATAGAAAATTAGCTATCCTTATTATTAGTTGATCATATCAATATCAATTGATAATTGGTTACCTAATCAATGAATATTTATTGAACACATATTCATTGATCAATTACATAAACATGACATATATTTATAATTTTAAGTATTATGTTATCAACAAAAATACTTATAATTCCTAAAAAAGAAGGTTGATGTTGGTGAGATTGCGAAGCTGTATGAACAGAAGTTGTGATAACTTAATACTAGAACATGACGGGTAAATAATACTATGACTATATGGAAATCAAGAAGAAATGAATATAAGGCAAATACACTAAATCAATACATTAGAAAAAGTTTTGAAGTCTACTATAGGTCATTGAAAGAACTTCATTAATATGTTCATGCCTCAGTGAAGAATAATGTGTAAAGACTTTTAGGGTTTCAGAAGTATTGAAGATTCAGTGTAAAAGTATCACTAGAAGATTTCAGTGTATTATCATTGATTGGAGTAGATAGTGTTCGAAGCATAGGAATCTAGAAGAATTGAAGACAGGGTAAAGACAAAAGTTAAAGAAGACAGCTGCAGTTTTGAAGTTATACTCACTAAAAGAAATTTGTTTATATGTTCAAGCATTAGTAAAAAATAGAGAATGAAGTATTCAAGATTGTGGTAGTAATGAAGACATTGTCTAAGTACCAAAAAAGATTCTAGTGAAGTTACTGAAGGGTTTCGAGCATGAAAACGCAGCGGAATTAACGTAAAAAAATAAAAAAATCGAAACTCAATCGCAGGATCCATGTATAACGTTGGATGATTATGGTGAAGAAGTCTGTACCTTAACAAAGCTTTCCGTATGCTGTTTAATGGAGGTCCAGAAAGATGAATCACAGCAGTCCTTTGTTGCAAAGATTTGCTCTCTAAAGAAGTCCACACGAACGCCCGATCGTCCTACGATCACCGGAGTCGGTACTAGCCGAATTGTTTGCCTCTTGCCTCTCTCTCTCTATTTCTCTAGCCTCTCTTGATGTTGAGCAGCTAGGGTTTTTTCTCTAAAACGAAATTTGATGATTAAACCCTAATATTATACATTATTATGTATATATAGGGGAGAGAGAGATTTTGGGCCTAACCCTAATCCATGTGGTTTCCAAAACCCATTATGACTTTGGGTTATTATTATTATTAAATCTGAATTCTAATATAATTAATCAAGTCCCACTTAATTAATTCAATAATTAAATTCGAATAATAATAATACTTATTAAATCCGAATTCTAATATAATTAATCAAGTCCCACTTAATTAATTAAATTTGAATAAATAATAATATATTTAAATTCGTAATTTAAATAAACCTCCGTTTTGACGTTCTTTGTGTGTGACCCTTTAGGTTATTATTACGTTGGCAATAATTTTATTATCTAATAATAAAATTATAAACAATGAGCGGCATCTAGTAATACATCATTGCTACCCAAGTAACAATAATAATTGGTGATTCAATTAAACCTTTCGTGAATAATGTTCCATGTAATATAATCCCTTTAACCTTATATTATAGATCAAACTCGAGGCATGTATAGTGTCATCCTCTTCAACGTTTAATCTCGGTTTCCTTGATCAATGAGTAGACTATTTAAACAAATCAATATTTGAGCATGGCCATGCATTTCATAGTCTCACTCAATCAAGAGGCCAATAATATCACTCCTAGAATTAGAGGGTTAAATCCTATATCTATCATTCATATTCCTCATACGATTCATAACATACCCAATGTACACCTTTATCATTACCCGGTTAAAGGTAACTTTGAGTGTAATCAAAGTATATTAATTCTCGTATAGAAATATAATGATTTCAAGTTAGAGGATCATTACATCATTATCACAGTGAGATTTCTTATGACACTTATTAACATGTAGAATCTCACGGCGGGTCTTTCCAGTGTCATGTACTGATACATACACTTATGTTCTTGACTTTAGTATCACCATACCTATGACCAATGAGATGTGGTCATCCGTCAACAAACATACTAGTCTTATTGCATTATTATTGTCCTTAAATAATAATACTTGACTAGGGAATTTTAGGAATAAAATACTATTCATATAATCTCATTTTTAAGTCACATACTTAAAGATATATATTACGTATTAATATTCCAAGGACATTTATTATCCTTTCAATTTATAACGCAGTAAATAAAGACATAATAAATAATAATTAAATAATTACATAAAACATAATCCTTAATTGTTTTCAATAAAACATTAAAAGTATTGTCTCTAGGACACCAATACTAACAGTTACAGTGTTTATTGATAGTCAATGTTCGAAACAATGAAGTTTCTGCAAACTTAACAATGTATGTAAGGCAATAAATACGAAGACTTGGATCAAAGTTATTCGTCCTTGAACCAGACCAATTGCACTAGACGTCAATAGTTTATGAAAGGAATACGAGTATTATCTATAGAAGAATTGTTAAGTTAAAGAACGTAATTAGAAAGAATGTTTATTTATTAAGGTACGAAAAATGATTTGTAAAGGCTACAACCAAACAGCTCAAAGGGTGTAATGTCCCTAAATTTCAGGTACCTTTAAAACCTTGATTAAATATAGTACGTCTTGGATGATAATTATGGAATAAGATTTTTGTTGGGCAATTAAATATTAAAATTGCCGGAACAAGATAAAGATTAAATTATCGTCATGGATTATTATGAAATTGGAAAATTCAAGGATTTCCAAGAATTATTAAAGAGCTCATTATTTTATTTTATTTTGACATGGATTATTAAAATGCAATTGCTTGCATTTTATTTAAAGAGAATGAAATGCTAAATGCTAGTATTATTATTTGAAGTCAAAGGAGCTTGACCAAAGACCAAGACCAAAGCTTGACTAGACTTTTATTTAAACAAAGAGCAAGTACTTGACATAAGGAAAAAGAAAAGAAAATTACAACTCAAGAGCTAGCCAAGCAAAAGACCATTCGGCAAAAAGGAAGAAAAGAAAGAAGAAAAAATTCAAAACTCAAGTTCTAGTTGCTTGATCATTGCGAGTAAGGACTTAAATCGAAGGTATAACTCATACCTACCTTCCATTCAAATTTCATGCAAAGTTATTGGGTGAATTTCTTGATTTTCATGAAAGAGCAAGAGCAGGAATAGTACTTTTAATTAGGATAAATTCTTGATCAATTGTTTTCTGACTCCTTAAGCATAATTAGCACTTGTTATGTGTTGTACAAGCTATGGGTAGTAATTATTTAGCATAAATAGCTTGAAAAGTCCAAACCCTAGCTATGTGATGATTATGAGATTAATATGGTTTTAAGCATGCTTTGATTATGGCTTGAGCATATGTTTAAGTACTTATTTTGTTGGTTATGATGGAGAAATGTTGTGATGCTTTGGTTAAGACCTATGGTGGTGTAATTTAAGAGTTATATGGTTAAGAATTATGGATGTTAAAGGAGTAAGTAATTGGTTGTTTTCAAACTAGTAAATTGTTTTACAAATTATGTTGCATTAGTGATGAATTGGGTGGATTATTGGTAATGGTTGGAGTATTGTTAAATTGTGTTTGGGCTTGGGATGTCTTGAGTACATTCCCAAGTAGTAGTGTAAAATATATGGAAGTCATTTGAGTTGAATTGGATGAGTTTAAAACAGGGTAAACGATGAACGTACAAACGGAACCATGCAAAATTTTCTTCTGCCTGCCAACTGTTCACCACTCCCGAAGGGTCTAGCCTGTGTTGCGGGATGATTTCTTTGTATGGTTAGATAGATATTAGTCTCTAGATCGTTTGCGCCCTAATTTTGCGTCAAACGGAATTGTGAGCTAAAAGTTATGGCTAAAATGGTGAAGAGATGCAGAAACCATGACTGCCCTGTTTTTAATCAACTTTGAGGAGATGATCAGCCTAGTTAGACTGTCTTATAAAATCTGAAACTTTTACACAAAATACTAGGAACATCTGGGAAGACTTGGGAAAAGGTTTCGGATTAAAATGAGTAAAATCTGATTTATGATAATTGTTGGAAGCAAGTAGGTGCAGTCAGGACACCTTGCAAAAACTGCTTGCATTGTCTTTGCATAAGCTATGTTCTTAGTAGAATTCGAGGCTAGCCTAACAAACGAACTTTTAATGAAATGTGTTGGTAATACTTATGAGTTCATGAATAACTAAAATCCGCGCTAAAACTCGTTAGCAAGATAAGCTAGTATACATTCATGAGTAGCTATAAATAGCATTAAAAACCTTTGTGACTAATTAGGACCCGTGTTTTCTTTCTTATAGAGACACGTGCCAAGGAGGGACAAGCGAGCTACCACTTCAACAGTAAAGGCAAGTTCTCTAAACTCTGACCTTATAATATGTTTCTTGGTTATAAGGCTGTGGTGCTTGGAATTCTTTCTGTCTTTGAATTGTTTATTCGACTGAATTGTTTGCTCGCGCCTCTGAACTCTCAAAAGTTAGAGGACGCTTCCTGTCAGTTTTGCATAACTGATTTCCGTGTTAAGTACATTTCTTTGGTACTTGACAGACGACCGGGAGTAGTGTATTACCTCTCGACTATTAGTCGATAATATCTAGGGATTCTCCCTGGAATATAAGTTTTGGGATTAATAAAATTGATTAATATCCCTTCGATATTTTAAATAATATTGGGTTTTATTAAATATTATTTAAGATTGATTAAATATTAATTAAATATTTTGGGATTAATTTAAAGTATTTATTCTTGATTAAATACTTTCAATTCTTTTTGGATTATTTAAATATTATTTAATAGTGATCAAATATTATTTAAATATGTTGATTCATTTAAAAACTATTTAAATATTAAATAGTCTTGATTAAATCCTAATTAAATATTTTAAATATTTTAAAAATATTTTCAGGGACTATTCAAGGTCTCATATTTATTGATTATTTATTTATTGGATCTTTAAAAATATTCTGGAGTTATCTAAAACTTCTTTAAATATTATTTTTCATTAAATAATAAATACTGAGCTATGACTCAAATATTTTGTACTTATTTTGAGTCGATAACTCCATGTTAGGGAAGGAATATCCCACTTTAACATTCTTTTCATTTAAACTGGTGCCCGTAGGGACCATTATTTTACCTAAAAGTATTATATTTTCGTGGGGTTTATTTTATCACCTAGTAGCGACTCCCCGGTCGTGATCTTGATTCGAACTATTCGTTCGTGACTAAAGGTCAACCCACACATATAAAGAGATTACTTCCACCTCGTTTCGGGAGTTAATCCGCTATCGAACATTGAATTCCTAAAGAGCTTTGTTGTTGTTCCGGAAGGTTGTATTAAATTCCCTTCCACGCTTTGAATTGAATATTCCCAGAAAGCTTTGTTGTTATCCTAGAAGGTTGCATTAAATTCCCTTCTAGACTTGTTGATTGTACTCAAAGGGAACTGGAGATATAAAGTGTAAGAGGCTTGTGTGCGGCACAGTCCATCTAGCGTAAGAGGCCGAGTGACGCCGGTCCAGCATTTAAAGGCCCATGTGTTGCCTAGGGTGATGACCAGTTTAGGATCATCCTTCTACTAGTAGTAAAGGTTACTTAACTATTGTACTATGCGACTGATCATCGTGTACAATAGGCGTGGTGGATGCTCCAGTATCTTCTTTTCTTCCAATTGGAATTTGACGTTGCACTGTAACGAGAGCCCAGGTGCTTAGTTACCGATAGTGTTAACGAGGATTATGGCAACCCATTATTCTTTTGTCCAGTATCTAGAACTGTTCACCATTTCCATACAGGCTGCATTTTATTACTCTGATATATGTATTGTTGTTGTTTCTTTGTTATGCCATATTGATTGATTCTATACTTGCTGAGCATTGTAGCTCATTCTTGCTTTCTGTTATCTTTCCACCATCACAGCTGCAGACCATGCCTCGAGGGGTACGCAGGACGTTGAGAAAGACCGTGCGAAGGGCAAGGACCCCTTATGACCGACCCCTTGGCCCTATTCCCGAGGTAGGGAGATTGAGCAGGATAGGATGGCAGCTTCTGCTAGTTAGATTTATTTATAAACACTGTTTATGTAAATATATGTAACTTAATGAGATTTAATCTAACTTTTGGACTGCTATTATAGTTTCAAACAGAAGCTATATTTAGTAGTACGAACTCAATCTTTTGATAACTAGTAATGTAATGATGAAGATCCAAGTTTGTATATTAATGTATGCTCGTTTCCTGAGACTATGGCTCGTGTGTGTGTGTTAAAGTGTGTGGGGGTCACCAGATTGTTAATTACCTTAGAATGATTAAATTTTATTATGATTATCAGTGAACTGTAAGTGTATGAATGGTGGAAGTTAGACCGTGACGACCTAGACCTTGGACCCCGGGTCTGGGGGCGCCACAAAGGGTGCAGGGTGTAAAGTGTCATAAACTTAGTACGAAAAGTGAAAGGTTCCTAACAACAGTTAAAGAATGAAAATAGCTCAGGGTATAGGGTGTAATGTGACAAGACTTTGGTACAGAAAGTGGTAGTTGGTGAACTTCAGTCAAAGAATGAGTAGAGGGTTAAAGTGCAGTGATCAAATTGTACTTTGACCATGTGAATATATCGCCACCAAAATTTGACATATGAAATGTGCATCCAACATGTATAAGTATTAGCACCATGAAGCAGCAGCGCAACTTGGCATTTTAGCTTATATTTTGTTATATAAATCAAAGTGCCCTGAAGCCATTTGTCTTAGTTAATATAGGAAGCGCATCCAAGGCTAAAGGCGCCTCCAAGAATAAGCGCCCCCATGCTTTTAGTGTACAAGCGCCCCCAAGTTCTCAGTGAATCAAATTCAAGCAGCTACTTTATTGAACTCAAGTATACACAATATAAATAGAAGACAACCACTCATTTAAAGAGGAGTAGCTTTCTTCAACACAAAATATTATAGTGCAACAGCCACAGCCGAGAACAAGAAGAGATAATTTATACACACCAATACCTTGCTTCTAGTTAGATATTAGGACCCGGTTATTTAATGTAAAATGCTTAGGGCTCCTAAATATCACTCTTTACGAACTCAATTTTTTCTTTTACTAATTTAGATGTATTTGAAAGGCATATGGCTAGGCCTATTTGTAATAATTAGATGACAACTCAACCTAATCAAAGAAACAGTGGTAAATAATAGATATCAAACAGGAATCAAGACAGAGACAGTCATCTAATCACAATGGATCTAAGTATTAGAAGTATTTTGATTGGATTGCTACTCAACACTGAAAAAGTTTATTAATATGTTCAAGCGTCAGTGAAGAATAAGGTGGTAATACTTCTAAAGAATACAGAAGATATAAAAGATTTCAAGTGGTTACTATAGAAAGATTTCAGAAGAATAACAAAGACAGTGAAACAGAAGAATGACAGAAGGCCTCAACTTAAAGTATTAATGGAGAATATTTATTAGTATGACACAAATAAACCAGAAAGTACATTTGTGTGTCAACTAAAAATAATATTTATTCTTCATTTAGCTTAAGAGATTTCAAGAACAGAAGACAAAGAAAAGACGGGAAGATTTCAAAGATGACTGCAGTTTAAACAGATCACTATAGTATTTTTAATTCTCCAATCAAAGTAATTTAATTATTTAATTTATTTAATTAAATTAATTCAAGATGAATTTAATTTATAAATTATTTAATTAATTTAAGTAGAATTAAATTATTATAAAAGAAATAAATTAGTATGACTTATATATATATATATATATATATATATATATATATATATATATATATATATATATATATATATATATATATATATATATACTCAGAATGACTTAATAATAAGTCATACCGAATAACTTAGAATAAGTCATACCGAGAAATATATCTATATATATATATCTATATATATATATATATATATATATATATATATAAAGTCATACCGAGAGTTCTATTCTAGAAAGTCATACCGAGCTGATTTTATTTAATGAAAATAAGTCATACCGATTTTTTAATTAAGGAAAACCTGAATATGACTTAGAATAAGTCATACCCACTCTTTTCCTAAGTCATACAAGTGTTAAAATTATTAAAATAAGTCATTATGATAAAGTTCATACCAGGCCTTTTCCAACCTCTATAAATATGATGTCATGGCTTCACTATTCACTATCGTTCAAACATTCAAATTCAGATATTTGTATGCATTGTAATACTCACAGATTTTTGAGCTTAGTTTGGAATATAACTACCTGAACAATTCATGTCGAAATCATTCCAGAACATATAATCAATTATATTCACTTTGATCAGATTAATTTTGTAATACTTTTCAAGTTAAAATTTATATCTTCTACTTGAACAGTATTTCATTAAAATTAATATTTTGTAAGAAATTAAAGTAATATTTTTAAATCCAATATTCCGCGATTAAATTAAGATATTGTATTCAACCCCCCTTTACAATATAAGGGACCAACAATTGGCATCAGAGCAGGTTGATATTTTAAATATCAGATCCGAACCAAATATTCTGCAACTTATACAGATCTCAAAAATTATTTTTAATTCGAAATAAATTTTTTTAAAAAAATATTTTTGATCAAAAATTGTTTTCATTCAAAAATTAAAATATTTTTTGAAACACTTAATTTTTAATCTTATTTAAAGATGAATACACAAAAGGTAACGAGCATCAAAATTTCACAGTTCGACAGAGAGCACTATAACTTGTGGAAACACAAAATGCTACTGTTCATTAGGATTGCCAATCCCAAGTATGCATTAGTACTTGCCAAAGGTGTTGAGCCCCCTATATCAGTTATTCTCGAACATGAGGTAGATGGGGGCGTAATCCCCCACAGACAGTTTCTGAAAAGTCTAGCAGATTATACAGATGAGGAAGCAGAAGTTATGTCCCTGGACAATAACCTTAAATTAATTCTGATTGAATCCCTGGACTACGTAATGTACAATCAAGTAGTTAATTGCAAAAATCCCAAACAGATATGGGATACAGTAGAGATAATCAACGAAGGGACTGAAGAAGTAAATGAGAATAGACTGGAAATCCTGACCTCCCAATATGAGCAATTTAGATCCAACCCTAGTGAGGGTATCTCTGAGATGTTTCAGAGACTAAACAAACTGATAAATGAGCTCAATATGAATGAAAAGTTTTATCAGAATCAGGAGGTGAACAGGAAGTTTTTGTTGACCTTACCCGAACATTTGGAACACAGGATCGCAGCTATCTGGGAATCTAGGGACATGAAGGAGGTTACCCTAGAAAGACTCTACGGAGTTTTAAAAACTTATGAGCTGGAACAGATCCAAACCAGAGAGATGTATGGGAGAGGTAAAGTTCTGAGTTACTCCAAGGCATTAATGGTAGAAGCACCAGAGAAAGAAGAAGTGAAGGCAGTTGCACCTTCTAACATTTCAACAGAGTATGTGATTCCAGAATTTGGACATACTTCTGACAAACAAGAAGATAGTGAGTTCTACTCGCTGGAAGAACTAGATCAGCTGGAAGATGATGTTGGTGTAGGTGCCCTAGAGGCAATACAATGTTTATTTTGATAAACCTTTATGTCAATTGATTATTCAATAAACATATTTATTATGACTTTAATTACTGCGATATATTTGTTAACATAATAAATGTCCTTAGAATCTCCGTTGATTTCGTGTAAGTCAAGACCAGACAAAGGTATGATTCCGTTTCACCATAATCTGTCAATCTTATACATGATCCTGCGTTAGGGTTCCGAAATTTTTCGTTATATTTACGTTTAATCCGCTGCGTTTTACCTTGGAGCTGGGTCAGAGTTTAACAAACTCTGATGGACTCGCTCAGAGTTTAATAAACTCTCATGGTCAGGTCAGAGTATATAGCATGGTCAGAGTTTAACAAACTCCGATGGTCTCTGATCAGAGTTTAGCAGTAAACTTTGATGGACTCTGCTGATCAGAGTTTAGCAGTAAACTCTGATGGACTGTGCTGATCAGAGTTTAGCAGTAAACTCTGATGGACTGTGCTGATCAAAGTTTAGCAGTAAACTCTGATGGACTGTATAAATTGCAGTGGGGAAAAAGGCCAACAGATAGGATCTGTAGTTCAGAAATTGATGATTTCTGAATAGGACTGGTCTTCGAAAATAAAAAAATTTTCAGCTCGACCCCAGCTGGGGGCTGCCGCCCCCAGACCCCGCCCGGGGGCTGCCGCCCCCGAACCCCCGCCCAGGGGCTGCCGCCCCCGGACCCCCGCAATATTTTATTTTGTGTACTTGAGCATGGTGCTGGTTATGGCCCTTAGACCCCTAGATTAATGGTTTTGGTTTTGGTTTTATAAATATGACTTGCATGTCGTTTTCTTCATTCTTGTAATTGTTTAACCTCGAATGTAACTCGAGTTTTCTTATGTAAGTACATTAGTATAGGTTGTATTCAATTATTCCATGTAATGTACTTGAAGATTGAAGGATGATCCAAGAAGAGGAGCAAGCACCCATGGATACAAGAAGAATGAAGACATGTAATTGTATTTATATTTCACCACCATAGATTGACTTTGATCCTTTCATTAGCTCGAAAGGATCACATAGGAAAGGGGCCATAACCAAGCACGTTTACATACTGCACTTTACATATTGATGTATGAATGTATGTGTAGAGTAGAAGATGCATGCTTTAATTAGATTAATGATGTATGCATGTATTAGATATGTCACCCATGCCATGCTTGCCATGCTAAACAAGATAAAATCTGTAACGATTTAAGATTTTAAAATTAACAAACGATCATGAGATTCTTGTGTTTATGAAATATGGATTTTTAAAACACGGAATTGAATATGGATTTTGATGTCTATAATTGGGATTTTCTGACAAAAACGGATATGCGTATTCGTAAGGCTGATGGGTTTTAAGTGTGACCACTGGTATCCTCCATCTACCTGGGAAATGAACAATTTAAGATGTCAATTTGAAATATTTAGTTCAAGGAAAAATTGAGGATCTCTTCATGATGTGATCATGATCGTCGTAAATTTTCTAAACCCCTTAACAAAATATTAAGTTTTAATCGGATGCTTTCCAATGAATGAACGCTCATCGAATCCTAGATCGATTAGGGGAAAGACTGTCAGTGGCAGGGGACTCCTATCTATCGTGGTGAGATGCGACGAATATAAACGGTTATATTCGGCCGTTATATCATTGGGTCAAACTTAACTGAGTCGTCATAATAAGGTGAAAGTAAACGGTTATATTCAACCATTATGAACTTAGAAGCATAGAGTTTGGTTAAAAATCTATTAGATAGATAAGATCAATCGTTGCTCACCAAACTATCCAAGAATTATATATGATATAATTGACAAATGTTGTCTACCTAAATAATCATTCTTAAGGACTTCCAGTGGTTGACTTAAGACATGACGAAATATGGATCTTGGCTCACTAGAAAGAATTATGAGATATACTTTCCAAATTAATAGTAAGGGCTATTAATTTGATAAAAATAGTGGGAGATATATTATGAATGTATCATAATCATTTGAACATAATAAATAACTCAGACAATCTAATGTTTATTTTGTGCTATTATCATTGTAGATACCAAGTAATGACAAACAACACAAACACATTATCCGTACGATCTGTCCTTGAGAAGGATAAGCTGACAGGAGGAAACAACTTCCTAGACTGACAGAGGAATTTGAGGATTGTCCTCAGGCAGGAGCGCAAGCTTCATGTCATTGATATTCCTCCGGCAGGTCCCCTTCCTGAGGGCGCTACTGTTGAGGAACGAGCGGCCCATACAAAGGATGAGAATGATGCAACTGATGTTGCATGTCTTATGTTGGCAACTATGAGTGCTGAGCTTCAAAGACAACATGTGCATATGGATGCATATACTATCTATGAGCACTTGCAAAGCATGTTTGCAAGCCAAACTCGTCAAGAAAGGTTCAACACGAGTAAGTCACTCTTTAATTGCAAACAAGGGTCAAGTGAGCTAGTTGGCCCACATGTTCTGAAGATGATTGGTTACATTGAGTATCTTGATACTTTGGGTTTCCCGATTGGTCCGGAAACTGGTATTGACCTAATCTTGAATTCTTTGAACAACAAATTCACTCAGTTTGTTATGAACTACAATATGAATGAATTTGACAAAACACCTACTGAATTGTTGGCTATGTTGAGAACATATGAGACCAACATGAAGACGGCTGAACCTGCTCCCATACTGATGGTGGGCAATAAAGGTAAGGCCAAAGGGAAAGGCAAGTGGAAGGGTAAGAAGAAGACAGGTTCTGATTCTACACCCAAGCCAAAGTCAGGTCCCAAACAGGCTTTAAAGCCTAAAGGTGGGGTCACTAAGGGTGAATGTCATTACTGTAAGAAAACTGGTCACTGGAAGAGAAACTGTTCAGTTTACTTGGAGGATCTGAAGAAGAAGAGGGCTGAGCAAGCTTCTAATTCAGGTATATATGTTATAGAAGTCAATCTGTCTATTTCTACATCTTGGGTATTGGATACCGGATGTGCTTCTCACATTTGTATAAATGTGCAGGAAATGCAGAGAAGTAGGACATTGGCTAAAGGAGAAATGGACCTACGAGTTGGCAACGGAGCAAGAGTTGCTGCTTTAGCTATAGGAACCTATTATTTATCTTTGCCCTCTGGGCTAGTTTTAGAACTGGATAATTGTTATTACGTGCCTGCGATTCGCAGAAACATTATTTCTGTTTCTTGTTTGGACAAGAAAGGTTTTTCGTTTACAATAAAGGACAACAGTTGCTCTTTTGCTTTGAATGATTTAACCTATGGTGTTGCGCGTTTGTTTAATGGTTTATATGTTCTTGACTTAGATAATCCTGTCTGTAATATAGAAAACAAACGACTTAAAGTTAATGACTCAAATCAAACATACCTCTGACATTGTCGTCTAGGCCATATAAATGAGAAACGCATATCCAAATTACATAAGGATGGATACTTGGATAAGTTTGATTTTGAATCATACCAAGAATGCGAATCTTGTTTGCTTGGTAAAATGACTAAAGTCCCTTTCACTGGTAAGGGTCAAAGGGCCACTGAACGTCTGGAGCTAATACATAGTGATGTATGTGGCCCAATGCGTGTGATGGCTAGAGGAGGTTACTACTACTTCATAACATTTACTGATGATTTCAGTAGATATGGGTATGTATATCTTATGAAGAATAAATCCGATTCTTTTGAAAAGTTCAAAGAATACAAGGCTGAAGTAGAAAAGCAAATTGGCGGAGGTGCAAGTATTAAAATCTTACGATCTGATCGTGGAGGAGAATACTTGAGCACTGAATTTAAAGATTATTTAAAGGAGTGTGGTATTGTATCACAACTCACTCCGTTAGGTACACCTCAATGGAATGGAGTTTCAGAGAGGAGAAATCGCACCTTGTTGGACATGGTACGATCGATGATGAGTCATGCAGATCTTCCAATTAGTTTCTGGGGTTATGCTCTAGAAACAGCGGCTTTCACACTTAACCGTGTTCCTACTAAGAAGGTTCAAAAGACTCCATATGAGATATGGGAGAAGAAACGGTCAGGCATGAGCTTTATGAAAGTTTGGGGATGCAAGGCGTTTGTGAAACGTCAGGTATCTGACAAGCTTGGACCTAAATCTGAAGAGTGCAATTTTGTGGGATACCCTAAAGAAACAAATGCGTATTATTTTTATAGTCCTTCTGAGCAGAAAGTGTTTATTGCTCGAGATGTTGTTTTCATGGAAAGAGATTTTGTTTCCAAAAGAAACAGTGGGAGAACTATAGACCTCGATGAAGATCGAGAACCACAAAATAGCATTGAACCTGAAGTGGAACATGAGCAGGATAATGATAATGCTCAACAAACACAGGTTGTTCGTAGAACTGGTAGAATTCGCCATGAGCCAGAGAGATATGGATTTCTCTTGACTCAATGTGGTGATTTGATGCTCATAAATGAAGATGAGCCTCTCACATACCAAGATGCTATGAACAGTCCAGACTCTAGGAGATGGAATATCCATTTTGATGAAACAGTCAAAGAGTATGGCTTTGTTCAAAATGAAGATAAACCTTGTGTTTACAAGAAGGTTAGTGGGAGCCATGTGGCATTCATAGTACTATATGTTGATGACATACTACTAATGGGGAATGACATACCTTCTCTCAAGGCTGTTAAGATTTGGTTAGGGAGCAACTTCTCTATGAAAGACTTAGGAGAAGCATCCTACATTCTAGGAATGAGGATCTATAGGGATAGATCTAGAAGGATGATCGGTCTAAGTCAGAGTACATACATCGATAAGGTTTTGCATCGTTTTGGTATGCAAAATGCAAAAAGGGGATATGTCCCCGTGTCTCAAGGGATAACGATCTCTAAAGATCAGTGTCCGAAATCATTGGATGACAAGGACCGCATGAGTAAGGTTCCATATGCCTCAGCAATTGGATCCATCATGTATGCGATGGTATGTACTCGCCCAGATGTTTCGTATGCTTTAAGCATGACGAGCAGATACCAATCTAATCCAGGTGAAGGTCACTGGACGGTTGTCAAGAATATTCTAAAGTACTTGAAAAGGACTAAAGATTCATTCTTGGTGTATGGAGGAGAGGAAAAACTGGTTGTAAAAGGTTACACCGATGCAAGTTTTCAAACAGACAGGGATGATATTGTATCACAGTCTGGTTTTGTGTTTTGTCTAAACGGAGGTGCTGTAAGTTGGAAGAGTTCAAAACAAGAAACAGTAGCTGATTCTACAATGGAGGCTGAGTACATTGCAGCTTGTGAAGCGGCTAAGGAAGCTGTTTGGATTCGAAAATTCATTACTGATTTGGGAGTGGTTCCATCGATCGCAGATCCCATTGATCTATACTGCGATAATAATGGAGCCATTGCACAGGCTAAAGAACCTAGAGCTCACTCCCGAACCAAACACATACTCAGGAGATATCACCTCATTCGAGAGATTAATGAAAGGGGTGACATACACATATGTAAAGTGCACACAAATGATAACATTGCAGACCCACTGACCAAAGGCTTGTCGCAGAAGAAGCACGACGGTCACACTAGTTCCATGGGTATTAGATACATGGGTGATTGGCTCTAGTGCAAGTGGGAGATTGTTGGTGTAGGTGCCCTAGAGGCAATACAATGTTTATTTTGATAAACCTTTATGTCAATTGATTATTCAATAAACATATTTATTATGACTTTAATTACTGCGATATATTTGTTAGCATAATAAATGTCCTTAGAATCATGATACACGTTGTATAGTTTAGTACATGACTTGAACTTGAGATTATATAATATATCATATTCTTAAATGTCCCTAGTCGAGTATTATTATTATAGGACAATAATAATACATAAATAGACTAGTATGTTGTTTGACTGATAACCACATCTCATTGGTTATAAGTATGGGGATACTAAAGTCAATACATAGGTACATGTAGGAGTACATGATACTGGACAGACCCACAGTGAGATTCTTCATGTTTAATAAAGTCATAAGAAAGACTCACAGTGATAATGGTGTAATGATCCTTTGACTTGAGATCATTATATTTCTATACGAGGATTAATATACTTTGACTACATTAAAAGTTACCTTTGACCGGGTGATGATAAAAGTGGACATCGGGTATATCATGAGTCGTATGAGAAATATGAATGATAGATAAAGGATTTAACCCTCCTATAATTAGGAGAGATATTATTGGCCTCTTGATTGAGTGAGACTATAAAATGCATGGCCGTGCTCAAATAATGATTTGTTTTCATAGTCTACTCATGGATCAAGTAAACTCGGATTAAATGTTGAAGAGGATGACTAAATACATGCCTCGAGTTTAATCTATAATATATATGGTTAAAGGGATTATATTACACGGAAACATTAATCACGAAAGGTTTTATCGAATCACGATTTAATTATTATTTAATTGGGTAGCAATGATGTATTACTAGATACCGCTCATTGTTTATAATTTTATTGGAGAATAAAATTATTGCTAATTAAATAATAGCCTATAGGGTCACACACATAGAGTACTTAAAGGAATAATTAATTTAAATTATAGATTTAAATTAATTGATGATTATTTGAATTTTATTATATTAATTAAGTGAGACTTAATTAATTGAAATAATATAAATTCGAATTTGAATTCTGCCATTAATAATTAAGTGTGACTTAGTTATTAATTAAATAATAAAATTCGGTTTTATTATTTAATCCTAAACCTACATGGGTTAGGCTTTGCTGTTATGGGTTGCTATTATGGGCCTATTAACCAACCATTATAAATAGATAATGTAGGGTTAATAGGTATTAAGTTTTGAGAAAAACGAACCCTAGCAGCAGAAAAGGCAGAGGCAGATTTCGAAATCATCTAGAGGAGGCTAGTACATCCGTTCCATAATCAAGATCGTGAGACGTTCTTGAAGGTGCTCGTGTGGATACTATAGAGGTGTTTTCAAGAGGAAGACACAAGTCGTGAAAGCTAGGATCTCCGTTGAGTTCGTAGTAGTCAAGACTAAACAAATGTATGATTCCGTTTCACCATAATCTGTCAATCTTATACATGATCCTGCGTTAGGGTTCCGAAATTTTTCGTTATATTTACGTTTAATCCGCTGCGTTTTATGCCTCGGAACCCAATAGATGAATCTCTGGCAATGGTTGCCAGGAGGTTTGGTAACATGAGATTTCGAAGAAACTCCTCCTTCAGAGTAAAGCCTAATTTTGGAAGATTCCAAAAAGGAGCCTCTTCGACAGCAGTATCAAAGAGCGGCTAAAAGACCGGCTTAGTTGATAGAAGCAAGTTTCATTGCTTCAACTGTAATGAGCTTGGACACTTCGCAACTGAATGCAAGAGGCCTAAGCAAGGGAAAAAGAGAGAGTCTTACGAAGATTTCAAGCAAGGAGAAGTATGAAGCGCTCATGAAAAAGCATCAAGGAAAGTCCTATCTAGCAGAAGGCAAAAGCTGGGATGACTCAGATAATGATGATGAGGAAGAGCTGGGAAATCTTGCTCTTATGGCTTCATCCGAGGAATCACTATCTCCCACCCGTCAAGGAGGAATAGAGGTAAATCCTTCTTGCCCTAAAATGTTTGCTTTGCTAGGAAAAGAACTAGATGGCGAAAGAGATAAGGTTAAGAAACTCAAACTCAAAATCAAAGACTTAATTGATGAAACTGAAGTTCTTAAGCAGTTAAAAAGAAATAATGACAAGTTAACTGTCAAGTTGACTGAGGACTTAGCTGTTCAAGTCAGTAAAGTCAGATATCATGTTTTAGTTGAAACCAATCTCAGAAACCAGATAGAAGAAGAAAAGGAAAAGTGTCTTGCTTATAAGAATTCTTTGTATATTGTAAAGAAACTAATTGACCAACAAGAAATAAGTCATAAAGTTGGAATAGGCTTCGAGTACAACAAATCTGTAGGAAAGCCAAGCAACATAACTCCTTTCAGAAAAAGTGCTAAAGAAAGGGGGATCCCACATGTTGTTAAAGACACGCTGAAACCTCTCTTCATAACACCGATAGCTGAACCCATCATTGAGAGCTCTATACTGATTGCATATGAAATACAGTTAGAGGATCTCGAGGAAGAGAAGAATAGAGGAGAACAAGTTAAGGACACAAAAAGAGTTAATGTCCAGAAAGAGAAGAGAGCACCGGAGACACCAGTGAAAGATGAGGGAACTTCTAAGTCGCCCAATCCTGGTATAGGTGCAAAAGACTTAAAGAATAAAATGAACAGACCAAACACTTTTGTAAATAGTAAGGATAGTAACAACAAATTTCATTCTACTGAAAACTTCAAATCTGCTGATAAAATAGAAGTAGAATCTGTTAAGTCACCTACTATCTTAAATAACATGCCTAGTATCGATGCTTTCCATAAACCTTGTGGTATATTAAATTATATGTTATGTGCTTTTAATGCTATGACTGCTTATTTTAAACGCATGATAGCTAAGAAAGGTAACTTGACACCTAGAAAATGCATCAATATTAAATTTGCTAAATCCAAGACTGCAACTCCTTCACCTGCTAAGAAGGAAGAATATATTCCTAAGTCTAAACAGAAAGTTGTTAAGACTGTGTATAGGAAGGTAGAAACAGTTAAGGAAGATGATACTGTTATTTGAAAAGGATCTGTTGTCAAAGTAGACAAAGGTCAATTTTTTAAGTATGCTGGGCCCAATCAATTTTGGGCTCCAAAGATGAATTAATCCGTTTAGTATGTGGAGGGAGTTAAACAGGTAAACCGAGTTATATAGATTTTGGACAGTGGATCTTCAAGGCATATGACCTGAGATAGAGCCCTGCTATCAAACGTGGTTGAAAGAGCTGGCTCAATCGTCACCTTTGGAGATAACAACCAAGGGATGACTACGGGATATGGCAAGTTAAATACTGGGAATGTTATCATTGAAAACGACTCTTTAGTGGAAGGACTTAAGCATAATCTACTCAGCGTCAGTCAATTTTGTGATAAAGGGTACAAAGTAAACTTAATCAAGGAGAAATGCTTAATAACTCATTCTAAAGATGACAAACTAGCCTTACATGGAGTAAGGAAAGGAAACTTGTACGTAGCCGATCTCAACTCAGGAACTGAAGATGAAGCAAACTGTTTCTACTCAAAGGCTTCATCAAAAGAAAGCTGGCTATGGCACAAGAAACTCTCACATCTGAATTTTAAAACAATGAACTCTTTAGTAAAGAGGGATTTGGTGAGAGGACTGCCTCCGATGGAATTCACACAGGAAGGATTGTGTGAGGCATGTCAGAAAGGGAAGTCGAAGAAAGAAAGTCACAGAGGCACAGACACTTCAAACATCACTGAACCACTTCAACTCCTACACATGGATTTATTTGGTCCAGTAAATATAATGTCTATGTCAAGAAAGAAATATGCCTTAGTGATTGTGGATGACTTCACAAAGTAAACGTGGGTTTTATTCTTGAACTCTAAGGATGAAACTCCACATTTGGTGATTGATCATTTGAAAACTCCCTATGAATTAATGGCTGGAAAGAAACCTACTCTAAAGTACTTTCATGTATTTGGAGCTAAATGCTATGTGCTAAAGGATGAAGATGAACATCTTGGCAAGTTCGAGGCCAAGGCACATGAAGCTATTTTTGTCGGATATTCAAGAAGAGCCTATAAGGTGTACATAATTGATCAACATCAAGTAAAAGAAAGTGTCAATGTTACTTTTGATGACACTAAACTCCCAAGTATCCAAACTGAAGATTCTTCTGAGTCATTAAAATTTGATAATTATCCTGACTCACATTCTCATGACGAAGAAGAACCTGAGGTTGCAACAGGAATTGATGATGACAACAACAATGATGATCCAGGTAATAGTGGTGAAAACAATGATAAAACTGGAAATTATACTAATACTAGTGGTGGATCAACAAGTCATCCTGGCAGCAACTAAGGGGGAGATGAAAGATCAACTGGTAGAGCACAACATCACAATGAATTTCGAAGCGAATCATCTAGATCAAACCAACCCAGGGAAAGGATATGGAGCAGAGATCATCCTTTTGAATTGATTATAGGTGATCCAGATGTTTGAGTTAGAACCAGAAGTGCAACTTTAAATGAATGTTTATTTTCAGTTTTTCTATCACAAGAAGAACCAAAGAAGATTGAAGATGAATTAATTGATCCAGATTGGGTTCTTACCATGCAAGAAGAGCTCAATCAGTTCGAGAGACAAGAAGTTTGGACACTGGTACCCAGGCCTAAAGATAGATCCGTTATTGGTACTAAATGGGTATACAGGAACAAGTTAAACGGTGATGGCATTGTTACAAGGAACAAAGTCAGACTGGTTATAAAGGGTTACTCCCAGGAAGAGGGAATTGATTATGACGAGACCTACGCACCAGTTGCAAGACTTAAAGCCATCAGGATATTTCTGGCATTCGCAACACATTCCAAGTTTAAAGTTTTTCAAATGGACGTGAATAGTGCATTTCTAAATGGGGAGTTAGAAGAGGAAGTATATGTGGAACAGCCCCTGGCTTTGAAAACCCAAAGTTTTTTGACTTTGTGTATTTCCTATTCAAAGCTCTCTATGGACTCAAGCAAGCACCAAGGACATGGTATGACACTCTCTCTGTGTTTTTACTTGAAAATGGTTTCATTAGAGGTGTCATAGATAAAACTCTCTTTTACAAACTACATGAAAAAGATATGATATTTGTCCAAGTTTATGTTGACGATATTATATTTGGTTCTACTAACGAAAACTTGTGCAAAATATTTACTAAGTTAATGCAGAGAAGGTATGAAATGAGTATGATGGGTGAGCTGTCATTCTTCCTTGGATTACAAGTAAAGCAATAGGAAGATGGGATTTTTATTTACCAATCAAAGTACATAAGGGATCTTCTGAGAAAATACAGTCTAGAAGATTCTTCACCGGCAAAAACCACAATGCCAACCGCCACCAAGCTTGACAGAGATGAAACTGGTAAGAAAGTTAACATCACAAGCTATAGAGGTATGATAGGCTCATTATCATATCTAACTGCTAGTAGACCCGATATAATGTTTGCAACATGCTTATGTGCAAGGTTTTAATCTGACCCTAGGGAATCTCATCTTATAGCCGTTAAACGAATTTTTAGATATCTGAAGGGAACACCAAATCTTGGAATTTGGTACCCTAAAGATACAAGTTTTGACCTAATAGGCTATATAGACTCAGATTATGCAGGGTGCAAGATGGACATGAAAAGGACTTCTGGAAGCTGTCAGTTTCTAGAAAAATGATTGATCTCCTGGTATAGCAAGAAACAGCACTCAGTGTCTACCTCGACAGCCGAAGCAGAATGCATTGCGGCAGGTAGCTGTTGTGCTCAGATCTTATGGATAAGGAATCAGCTAAATGACTATGGACTTGCGTTAAACAAAATTCTTATTCTCTGTGACAACACAAGTGTTATAGCTATTTCTAACAATCCTGTACAACATTCGCGAACCAAGCACATTGACATAAGGTATCACTTTATCTGAGAGCATGTCATGAATGGAACTGTGGTGTTACATTTTGTACCCACAGAAGATCAAATAGCCGACATCTTCACGAAACCACTTGATGAATCCACTTTCTCTAAGTTGGTTAGTGAACTAAGGATGTTAAATAATGGCTAATTTTTTGGTTGCTAGGAATTGATTTAGCTCATAAATATTAAATATTAATATTTAAAGAATTCATGAGACTTGAATTAATAAAATCATAGGGCTTATGAATTTTTAGAAAATTATCTTAAGATTAAATTAATATTCTTAAAAGATAATTATTTCAATTAGAGCATAAGTACTTTTGTTTAAATTAAGCTTTTATAAGTATTTATGTAAATTAATGTATTTTTAACAAATTATTATTGTACATAAATATAAATGATTATGTTATTAATTAGTCAATTAATTTACTCATTAAATTAATTCAAACTTGAGTTAATTTAATTCCTAAATTAATTAGAATAATTAATAATGTAAATATTTATTATATGTCCTTAATAATTTATTAGTATATAAATTATTATGATTTATCTTAAAGTTACTAAATAAAAATTGCTTGTTAATATTTATTTTATCATTATTATTTTATTTCTATTTTAGAAATAATTAATAATATAAGTATTTAGTTAATATTATTCTATTATATATTATTATCCTATAATAGTTCAGCATGACTTATTTTTTAAAGAAAACCGGCATGACTTTTCTCTTTAATAGAAATTCGTACCGAGTTTCTATAAGAAATAAGTCATACCCACTATTTACTTTATTTCTTTTGTGTTTTATTATCAAATAAAACTCGGTATGACTCTTTAAAAGTCATACCGACTAATTTTTTTTTTTCGGTATGACTTTTTAAAAGTCATACCGAGTCTGTTTTGTAATTAACAGTCATTTTGAGTCTTGAATAAGTCATATTCAGCATTTACATATATACATACACTACTCACACGCATAACCTAGTATGACTGTAAAAAAACCCTTCGATTCTAAGTAATTTCAACTGCATAAGTTGCTTTTCTCGTTAATTTCAAGCTATATGCTTGCTGGTTTGTTTTATTTTCGAATAAATCAAGCAAAGTACTGCCCAATTTTCACTAGGACTGAGTCAACTCAGTGATTCGATTAAAAGACTGATTTTATTCTGGTTAGTACTGGTTTAAGGCTGTTAGTGGAATAATCTTGTATTTGAAAGTATAAAATCGATTAAGGATTGTTCAACACTTAAGATTTCAAATATTGGATTGCTTGTTTCGAATTAATTGAAAGTAATTCTTGATTGTAGTACGTCTTTTCGGTTAATCAAGTGTTTTTAATTAATTAGAATAATTAATTATAATGGATGGTTATTGTGAATTAGTGAAGACCAATTTTGTAGGATTTTTCAATCCGGTGAATTGTTCAGTTGAAAGGTTTCGACGATGGATCGTATTTATGAATGAACATTCACTAGTCAGAACTGCAATCTCTCTGGACGCCCCATTACAAGTGTTAGCACTTAGGGCTTTGTACTCCACTGCTAGGAATATGAGTACTGCAGACATAGTTCAATTCTCTTTCACCATAGGAGAACTTGAATACATGGTGACTGAAGAGGATGTGAACATGATCTTAGGCTTTCCAACTGACAATTTTGTGGATCCACCCACTGTACCAGAAATTCTAGAATTTTTCTATACCATTCTATATCAAGGTGAGATCAATTTGGTAAGGTTGTCTAAAGCCAAGTTGGTAAGTGAGTGGGACTACTTCTTTGACACGCTAGCCAAAGTGTTTGCTCCCACTACAAAGAGCAACTTCAACAATATATCTTCTCTACTGCAAATCATAGGGTTTTCTATGGCCTATAACCGGAGGATAAATTTTGGAAAGTTGATTCTAAAAGAGATAATCAAGAAGATAGGGAAGCTAGAAAGCAGGGAACAGAATGTACAAGTCTACTATCCGAGGTTCCTAATGTTGTTCATGAAATACTTGTTGCTGGATGAAGATAAAGCCTTATTTCGGAATAGTCCTGTAGAAGAATCTACAACTTCTCAAAATAACTTGTTTGCAAGGCTCCACAACAACCCCAAGTTTGAAAATGTACAGGTGGTAAGGATAGATTATATGGCTGGGATACTAGATCAAATTGTTAATCCTGTGCAGGATCAAGAGCCAGAACAAGTGCCAATGCAAATAGATCATCCTGTGCAACTTCTACTTGAAGCTGCTCAACATGTCGAACAAGAGGCACTGGATCAACAGGTAATATCTCAATCACTGACTTCTAGTTTCCTACCTATAAATATATGTACTGCACTTTTAGAGTTATCTGTGGCGGACTATGATTGTGGTTTTACACTTCAGGACATTGGCCATGAACCTGAAAACACACAGGTTCAAACCCAGGCTGAGTTAGAGCCCCAAACAGTTTCTCCTTCACCTACTTCACTAAGTCATATTCGAAAGAGGAAGAAACCTGTTAGGAAAGTAAGAGGTAGAAGTGTTTCTGTAAGTGAACCCGCAACTCTGTCTCCACCAACTAAAAGATCGAGATCTGAACCTGAGACAATTGCAGACCCGTTCTTATCCTCTCAGCGGGATATGGATTTTGAAACGGCTATCCAAGATTCTCTAGATACACTCGATCAAACGGGTGATTCTATTCGCCGTACATCCACGACATCCGATTCAGATTCAGATTCTCGCACACTGCTAGCTCTCACACTAGCAGGTCCTCCACTTGAAGAAACTCAATCACAAGAGAGCACAATGATTGTTAAAAAAAATGTTTTTGAAGAAAACTCGTCGGTTGCCATATTCATAGTGGATCAAGACATTTTGGATGCAGTGCAGCATCAGTTACCCTCAGAAGTACTAAGGGGCACCACAGATTCTCAAGAGCCATTCAATACATTATCTAAGGTGGTGACCCCCCTGGATTTCTTTCATCCAGTTCTCGTAAGAAAAGGTCTCGAATCCACTGGTGGATTTGAGAGGCAACCACTTCATAGAGGGAGATGAGACTCCATTCATGGAGTTGCTACGTCAGTAGCGGAGCCACTTCAAGTTTAACTTGTTGAGGACATGCCTTTACCGGCATCAGAAGAACATTATGATTCTTTAAAAGCTATAATTGTTTATACATGTTTATCTTTGGATTCTGGAAAGGAGCAAAACACGAGTGAAGTAAGGCAAACACTGAGCGATACATATGCATGTAGTATTAGTTCAAATACGAGTGCAAGCGAGGTGAGTGCGCACACACACAGTGAACTAATGTAAAAAATGGAAGCTCTTCAGAAATAAATGGAAATTGTACAAGCGGAAATTGAAAAAGGGAAAGCACAAGCAGAACTAAAGTCTGCCTCTATAACAGAACAGCTGTCAATAGTACAAAAAGATGTTGATAATGTCAAATCAAAGATTCTCCTTAAAACTCAAGATTTCGAGAAAGTGCATAGTGCAAATGTTGATGATACTAAAGATGAGTTTTCAAACTTGAATGAAAGAATTGATGATATTGAAAGAAGCTTGACACAAAGGATCATCGAGAATGAGGAAATCTCCACAAAGAGATTCAATAAGCTTGATCAAGGTATGATTCATCTGAATCAAGGTATGAAGCAGGTCTACGAGACCGTGGAAAAACTAGTCAAATCTTTACAAACTTCTACACCTATAGAGGATCCCTCAACTAAGGGGGAGAAAGGAAAGAAAGTAGCTGCAGAGGAAGTGGCTGCTGGCAAAGAGAAAGGAAAAGAAAAACTGTACTATGAGGAAGATCAATTTCAGACGTATATTCCAGAAGAACAGTAATATCTGCAAGATCAACTAATTGGTGAAGAAAATGTTGAAAATCAAGGCTTCAATCCTGACTACTGCAGAGCTGAAGATGAAGCTGCCTTTGATGATGAATTCTTATTCCCGAAAGAAAAAGAGTATGATCCTGCCAATGAAGAGGCAATAAGAAAGCTAAAAGAAGACATCAAAGCAAGCCATGCCAAAACTCTAAATTCGAAAGCTCTAGTCAAAGAAAGAACCCAAGCTGAAAGAGAAACAAGCTTAGAAAAACAGAAGCTTTGGGCCTTAGCAGTAAAGAAGAAGAAGCAAGATATTCAAATGAAGATAGGGGCCAAATGGGATGCAACAAGGAAAGTACTAGACAAAATTCAGCAAGGTCCTTTTGAAGACAGGCAAATGCTTTCATTTATCAAGGGTCTTGAAGATTCAAATGATAATCTAGATAACATGAAGGCATTGAAGGAAGAAGTTGATTATATCACTGTCGTAGTGGATCACATTCTTGAAGACTGGCAACTACTAGTCTACACATACAGGAATGGAATAATCAGAGTATCTTTGGAATTCTTCCGAAAGAGATCATTGTCAGTGATATGGATATTGTTGAATAAAGTCAAGAGAAGCTCAGAAGAAAATGAACTGCTCAGGGACAGACTCAGAGACATTGCAACAGCTGCTAGTCCTCAGATCTTGTATGATTCTCTTGAGGTAAGATTTTTCTCAAACCAGCTGTATCAAATAATGAAGTTAGATGAGGATTATTTAAAGGGCTACACTGTGAGATACATGATTCAAGTGGAGAGGATGCTGAGATCAAAAGGATTCAGATCCCAAGCCAAGCTAGATGCTGCACAGAAAATCAGGAGCTACTGTTTATCCAGAAACATAAAATCTTACATCAGGCAAATGCCAAAGATAGATTCTACGCAGCCATATGATGTACAGCAAGAAACAGTAGATCCTATTGAAGAAGAAGTCATGTTTCAGCTAGTAAAGGCTGAAAAGAGAAAGTTATGCACAAGAGTTCTAATCTGGAAGAAGGTGAAGTGGATACCACTGAAGACTGAAGTCTTAGATAGGTCAAGATAGAAACAATGTTATATTTGTTCAGTGCTAGATGAACAATTATCTTGTATTTATTTTTTATGAATCTAGAAAATTGTTATATATATATATCCAGAACTTTTATTTATTATTTACAAGTTCTTACATGTCGTATTTACTTTCTTAGTGTTTAGTTGAGTTATCCTCTAGAAATTGTGTATTAAATATTTAACACAAATAGGGGGAGATTGAAAGGCATATGACTAGGCCTATTTGTAATAATTAGATGACAACTCAACTCAATCAAAGAAACAGTGGTAAATAATAGATATCAAATAGGAATCAAGACAGAGACAGTCATCTAATCACAAGGGATCTAAGTATTAGAAGTATTTTGATTGGATTGCTACTCAACACTGAAGAAGTTCATTAATATGTTTAAGCTCAGTGAAGAATAAGGTGGTAGTACTTCTAAAGAATACAAAGATATAAAAGATTTCAAGTGGTTACTACAGAAAGATTCCAAAAGAAGAACAAAGACAGTGAAGCAGAAAAATGACAGAAGGCCTCAACTTAAAGTATTAATGGAGAATATTTATTAGTATGACACAAATGAACCAGACAGTACATTTGTGTGTCAACTATAAATAATATTTATTCTTCATTTAGCTTAAGAGGTTTCAAGAACAGAAGACAAAGAAAAGACGGGAAGATTTCAAAGCTGACTGCAGTTTAAACAGATCACTATAGTATTTTTAATTCTACAATCAAAGTAAGTTAATTATTTAATTTATTTAATTAAATTAATTCAAGATGAATTTTATTTAATTTATAAATTATTTAATTAATTTAAGTAGAATTAATTTATTATAAAAGAAATGAATTAGTATGACTTATATATATATATATATATATATATATATATATATATATATATATATATATATATATATATATATATATATATATTCAGAATGACTTAACAATAAGTCATACCGAATGACTTAGAATAAGTCATACCGAGAAATATATATATATATAAAGTCATGCCGAGTTCTATTATAGAAAGTCATACCGAGCTGATTTTATTTAATTACAATAAGTCATACCGAGCAGATTTTATTTAATTAAAATAAGTCATACCGATTTTTTAATTAAGGAAAATCTGAATATGACTTAGAATAAGTCATACCAAATTTATTAAGTCATGCCCACTCTTTTCCTAAGTCATACAAGTATTAAAATTGTTAAAATAAGTCATTATGGTAAATGTCATACCAGACCTTTTCCAACCTCTATAAATATGAGGTCAGGGCTTCAATATTCACTGTCGTTCAAACATTCAAATTCAGAAATTTGTATGCATTGTAATACTCATAGATTTCTGTGCTTAGTTTGGAATATAATTGTTAAACCTGAACAATTCATGTCGAAATCATTCCAGAACATATAATCAATTATATTCACTTTGATCATATTAATTTTGTAATACTTTTTAAGTTAAAATTTATATCTTCTACTTGAACAATATTTCATTAAAATTAATATTTCCTGAGAAATTAAAGTAATATTTTTAAATCCAACATTCCGTGATTAAATTAAGATATTGTATTCAACCCCCCTTCTACAATATCAGGGACCAACAATATTTATATAGGAACTGAGTTTTATATTTTTGTGTTAGTAGTGAAGAACTCATTTTGTTTTCCGGGAACCAATTATATTTTTTACTTGGTGTAGCGACCTCTGGGTATATATATAAAAGATATATTACCCGAAACTTGTCCTGTTTATTTCCTTGCTAATTTTCTTGAACCAAATTGATTCATCTGGATACACAGAAAATTAGTAAGCAGCTCTTGTTAGGTCCAAATGTGTTGTAGAGGGGGGGGTGAATACAACTTTTTCAAATTAATGAAGCAATAAATACTTTGTAATAAATGAACACAATGATTCAAGGAATATATGTTTTATATATAACTTGAAGGGGTTGCTACAACATTCATTACAATAGTACAACAGAAGTAAAGAGAGTAGTAAATGATATTAAGCTCTGTGAATACTCTCTCTCTCTTTTACAAGTGTTTCTTTCAATATTGCTCACTTACAAAAATGTTACACGAGTAATTCTATTTATACTACTTGTAATCTATGACTTGTAGTCTTCAACAGATAAGATATGAGTGGCCAATGTTGTCCATGTTGGGTTCCGAGGCATAAAACGCAGCGGATTAAATGTAAATATAACGAAAAATTTCGGAACCCTAACGCAGGATCATGTATAAGATTGACAGATTATGGTGAAACGGAATCATACCTTTGTCTGGTCTTGACTTACACGAACTCAACGGAGATCCTAGCTTTCACGACTTGTGTCTTCCTCTCGAAAACACCTCTATGGTATCCACACGAGCACCTTCAAGAACGTCTCGCGATCTTGATTACGGAATGAATGTACTAGCCTCCTTTGATGATTTTGAATTCTGCCTCTGCCTTTTCTCTTTGCCTTTGCTGCTGCTAGGGTTCGTTTTTTTTTTTTTTTTTTTTTAAACTTAATACCTATTAACCCTACATTATCTATTTATAATGGTTGGTTAATAGGCCCATAATAGCAACCCATAACAGCAAAGCCTAACCCATGTAGGTTTAGGATAATAAAACCGAATTTTATTATTTAATTAATAACTAAGTCACACTTAATTATTAAGTGCAGAATTCAAATTCGAATTTATATTATTTTAATTAATTAAGTCTCACTTAATTAATATAATAAAATTCAAATAATCATCAATTAATTTAAATCTATAATTTAAATTAACTATTCCTCTAAGTACTCTATGTGTGTGACCCTATAGGCTATTATTTAATTAACAATAATTTTATTCTCCAATAAAATTATAAACAATGAGCGGTATCTAGTAATACATCATTGCTACCCAATTAAATAATAATTAAATCGTGATTCAATAAAACCTTTCGTGATTAATGTTTCCGTGTAATATAATCCATTTAACCATATATATTATAGATTAAACTCGAGGCATGTATTTAGTCATCCTCTTCAACATTTAATCCGGGTTTACTTGATCCATGAGTAGACTATGAAAAACAAATCATTATTTGAGCATGGCCATGCATTTTATAGTCTCACTCAATCAAGAGGCCAATAATATCTCTCCTAATTATAGGAGGGTTAAATCCTTTATCTATCATTCATATTTCTCATACGACTCATGATATACCCGATGTCCACTTTTATCATCACCCGGTCAAAAGTGACTTTTAATGTAGTCAAAGTATATTAATCCTCATACAGAAATATAATGATCTCAAGTCGAAGGATCATTACACCATTATCACTGTGAGTCTTTCTTATGACTTTATTAAACATGAAGAATCTCACTGTGGGTCTGTCCAGTATCATGTACTCCTACATGTACCTATGTATTGACTTTAGTATCCCCATACTTATAACCAATGAGATGTGGTTATCAGTCAAACAACATACTAGTCTATTTATGTATTATTATTGTCCTATAATAATAATACTCGACTAGGGACATTTAAGAATATGATATATTATATAATCTCAAGTTCAAGTCATGTACTAAACTATACAACGTGTATCATGATTCTAAGGACATTTATTATGCTAACAAATATATCGCAGTAATTAAAGTCATAATAAATATGTTTATTGAATAATCAATTGACATAAAGGTTTATCAAAATAAACATTGTATTGCCTCTAGGGCACCTACACCAACAATCTCCCACTTGCACTAGAGCCAATCACCCATGTATCTAATACCCATGGAACTAGTGTGACCGTCGTGCTTCTTCTGCGACAAGCCTTTGGTCAGTGGGTCTGCAATGTTATCATTTGTGTGCACTTTACATATGTGTATGTCACCCCTTTCATTAATCTCTCGAATGAGGTGATATCTCCTGAGTATGTGTTTGGTTCGGGAGTGAGCTCTAGGTTCTTTAGCCTGTGCAATGGCTCCATTATTATCGCAGTATAGATCAATGGGATCTGCGATCGATGGAACCACTCACAAATCAGTAATGAATTTTCGAATCCAAACAGCTTCCTTAGCCGCTTCACAAGCTACAATGTACTCAGCCTCCATTGTAGAATCAGCTACTATTTCTTGTTTTGAACTCTTCCAACTTACAGCACCTCCGTTTAGACAAAACACAAAACCAGACTGTGATACAGTATCATCCCTGTCTGTTTGGAAACTTGCATCGGTGTAACCCTTTACAACTAGTTTCTCCTCTCCTCCATACACCAAGAATGAATCTTTAGTCCTTTTCAAGTACTTTAGAATATTCTTGACAGCCGTCCAGTGACCTTCACCTGGATTAGATTGGTATCTGCTCGTCATGCTTAAAGCATACGAAACATCTGGGCGAGTACATACCATCGCATACATGATGGATCCAATTGCTGAGGCATATGGAACCTTACTCATGCGGTCCTTGTCATCCAATGATTTCGGACACTGATCTTTAGAGATCGTTATCCCTTGAGACACGGGGACATATCCCCTTTTTGCATTTTGCATACCAAAACGATGCAAAACCTTATCGATGTATGTACTCTGACTTAGACCGATCATCCTTCTAGATCTATCCCTATAGATCCTCATTCCTAGAATATAGGATGCATCTCCTAAGTCTTTCATAGAGAAGTTGCTCCCTAACCAAATCTTAACAGCCTTGAGAGAAGGTATGTCATTCCCCATTAGTAGTATGTCATCAACATATAGTACTATGAATGCCACATGGCTCCCACTAACCTTCTTGTAAACACAAGGTTCATCTTCATTTTGAACAAAGCCATACTCCTTGACTGTTTCATCAAAACGGATATTCCGTCTCCTAGAGGCTTGCTTCAATCCATAAATGGATCGACGTAATTTACATACCTTGCTAACATTCCTTGGATCGACAAAACCTTCAGGTTGTGTCATGTACACATCCACATCCTCTTCAAGGATTCCGTTAAGGAAGGCTGTTTTGACATCCATTTGCCAGATTTCATAATCATGGAATGCTGCAATAGCAAGCAAAATCCTTATGGACTTGACCATAGCCACTGGTGAGAAAGTTTCATCATAGTCAATACCATGAATTTGTTTGAAACCTTTTGCAACCAGCCTTGCTTTATAGGTCTGAACATTTCCATCCATGTCAGTTTTCTTCTTAAAAACCCATTTGCACCCTATGGGTTTTACCCCTTCAGGTGGATCAACCAAAGTCCATACTCGGTTTTCATACATGGAATCCATCTCGGATTTCATGGCTTCTAGCCATCTCTTAGATTCTGGACTGTTCATAGCATCTTGGTATGTGAGAGGGTCATCTTCATCTATGAGCATCAAATCACCACATTGAGTCAAAAGAAATCCATATCTCTCTGGCTTATGGCGAATTCTACCAATTCTACGAACAACCTGTGTTTGTTGAGCATTATCATTATCCTGCTCATGTTCCACTTCAGGTTCAATGCTATTTTGTGGTTCTCGATCTTCATCGAGGTCTATAGTTCTCCCACTGTTTCTTTTGGAAACAAAATCTCTTTCCATGAAAACAGCATCTCAAGCAATAAACACTTTCTGCTCAGAAGGACTATAAAAATAATACGCCTTTGTTTCTTTAGGGTATCCCACAAAATTGCACTCTTCAGATTTAGGTCCAAGCTTGTCAGATACTTGACGTTTCACAAACGCCTTGCATCCCCAAACTTTCATAAAGCTCATGCCTGACCGTTTCTTCTCCCATATCTCATATGGAGTCTTTTGAACCTTCTTAGTAGGAACACGGTTAAGTGTGAAAGCCGCTGTTTCTAGAGCATAACCCCAGAAACTAATTGGAAGATCTGCATGACTCATCATCGATCGCACCATGTCCAACAAGGTGCGATTTCTCCTCTCTGAAACTCCAATCCATTGAGGTGTACCTGGCGGAGTGAGTTGTGATACAATACCACACTCCTTTAAATAATCTTTAAATTCAGTGCTCAAGTATTCTCCTCCACGATCAGATCGTAAGATTTTAATACTTGCACCTCCGCCAATTTGCTTTTCTACTTCAGCCTTGTATTCTTTGAACTTTTCAAAAGAATCGGATTTATTCTTCATAAGATATACATACCCATATCTACTGAAATCATCAGTAAATGTTATGAAGTAGTAGTAGCCTCCTCTAGCCATCACACGCATTGGGCCACATACATCACTATGTATTAGCTCCAGACGTTCAGTGGCCCTTTGACCCTTACCAGTGAAAGGGACTTTAGTCATTTTACCAAGCAAACAAGATTCGCATTCTTGGTATGATTCAAAATCAAACTTATCCAAGTATCCATCCTTATGTAATTTGGATATGCGTTTCTCATTTATATGGCCTAGACGACAATGCTAGAGGTATGTTTGATTTGAGTCATTAACTTTAAGTCGTTTGTTTTCTATATTACAGACATGATTATCTAAGTCAAGAACATATAAACCATTAAACAAATGCGCAACACCATAGGTTAAATCATTCAAAGCAAAAGAGCAACTGTTGTCCTTTATTGTAAACGAAAAACCATTCTTGTCCAAACAAGAAACAGAAATAATGTTTCTGTGAATCGCAGGCATGTAATAACAATTATCCAGTTCTAAAACTAGCCCAGAGGGCAAAGATAAATAATAGGTTCCTACAGCTAAAGCAGCAACTCTTGCTCCGTTGCCAACTCGTAGGTCCATTTCTCCTTTAGCCAATGTCCTACTTCTCTGCATTTCCTGCACATTTATACAAATGTGAGAAGCACATCCGGTATCCAATACCCAAGATGTAGAAATAGACAGATTGACTTCTATAACATATATACCTGAATTAGAAGCTTGCTCAACCCTCTTCTTCTTCAGATCCTCCAAGTAAACTGAACAGTTTCTCTTCCAGTGACCAGTTTTCTTACAGTAGTGACATTCACCCTTAGCGACCCCACCTTTAGGCTTTAAAGCCTGTTTAGGACCTGACTTTGGCATGGGTGTAGAATCAGAACCTGTCTTCTTCTTACCCTTCCACTTGCCTTTCCCTTTGGCCTTACCTTTATTGCCCACCATCAGTATGGGAGCAGGTTCAGCCGTCTTCATGTTGGTCTCATATGTTCTCAACATAGCCAACAATTCAGTAGGTGTTTTGTCAAATTCATTCATATTGTAGTTCATAACAAACTGAGTGAATTTGTTGTTCAAAGAATTCAAGATTAGGTCAATACCGGTTTCCGGACCAATCGGGAAACCCAAAGTATCAAGATACTCAATGTAACCAATCATCTTCAGAACATGTGGGCCAACTGGTTCGCTTGCCCCTTGTTTGCAATTAAAGAGTGACTTACTCGTGTTGAACCTTTCTTGACGAGTTTGGCTTGCAAACATGCTTTGCAAGTGCTCATAGATAGTATATGCATCCATATGCACATGTTGTCTTTGAAGTTCAGCACTCATAGTTGCCAACATAAGACATGCAACATCAGTTGCATCATTCTCATCCTTTGTATGGGCCGCTCGTTCCTCAACAGTAGCGCCCTCAGGAAGGGGACCTGCCGGAGGAATATCAATGACATGAAGCTTGCGCTCCTGCCTGAGGACAATCCTCAAATTTCTCTGCTAGTCTAGGAAGTTGTTTCCTCCTGTCAGCTTATCCTTCTCAAGGACAGATCGTACGGATAGTGTGTTTGTGTTGTTTGTCATTACTTGGTATCTACAATGATAAAAGCACAAAATTAAACATTAGATTGTCTGAGTTATTTATTATGTTCAAATGATTATGATACATTCATAATATATCTCCCACTATTTTTATCAAATTAATAGCCCTTACTATTAATTTGGAAAGTATATCCCATAATTCTTTCTAGTGAGCCAAGATCCATATTTCGTCATGTCTTAAGTCAACCACTGGAAGTCCTTAAGAATGATTATTTAGGTAGACAACATTTATCAATTATATCATATATAATTCTTGGATAGTTTGGTGAGCAACGATTGATCTTATCTATCTAATAGATTTTTAACCAAACTCTATGCTTCTAAGCTCATAATGGTTGAATATAACCGTTTACTTTCACCTTATTATGACGACTCAGTTAAGTTTGACCCAATGATACAACGGCCGAATATAACCGTTTATATTCGTCGCATCTCACCATGATAGATAGGAGTCCCCTGCCACTGACAGTCTTTCCCCTAATCGATCTAGGATTCGATGAGTGTTCATTCATTGGAAAGCATCTGATTAAAACTTAATATTTTGTTAAGGGGTTTAGAAAATTTACGACGATCATGATCACATCATGAAGAGATCCTCAATTTTTCCTTGAACTAAATATTTCAAATTGACATCTTAAATTGTTCATTTCCCAGGTAGATGGAGGATACCAGTGGTCACACTTAAAACCCATCAGCCTTACGAATACGCATATCCGTTTTTGTCAGAAAATCCCAATTATAGACATCAAAATCCATATTCAATTCCGTGTTTTAAAAATCCATATTTCATAAACACAAGAATCTCATGATCGTTTGTTAATTTTAAAATCTTAAATCGTTACAGATTTTATCTTGTTTAGCATGGCAAGCATGGCATAGGTGACGTATCTAATACATGCATACATCATTAATCTAATTAAAGCATGCATCTTCTACTCTACACATACATTCATACATCAATATGTAAAGTGCAGTATGTAAACGTGCTTGGTTATGGCCCCTTTCCTATGTGATCCTTTCGAGCTAATGAAAGGATCAAAGTCAATCTATGGTGGTGAAATATAAATACAATTACATGTCTTCATTCTTCTTGTATCCATGGGTGCTTGCTCCTCTTCTTGGATCATCCTTCAATCTTCAAGTAAAATACATGGAATAATTGAATACAACCTATACTAATGTACTTACATAAGAAAACTCGAGTTACATTCGAGGTTAAACAATTACAAGAATGAAGAAAACGACATGCAAGTCGTATTTATAAAACCAAAACCAAAACCATTAATCTAGGGGTCTAAGGGCCATAACCAGCACCATGCTCAAGTACACAAAATAAAATATTACGGGGGTCCGGGGGCGGCAGCCCCTGGGCGGGGGTTCGGGGGCGGCAGCCCCCGGGCGGGGTCTGGGGGCGGCAGCCCCCAGCTGGGGTCGAGCTGGGAAATTTTTTATTTTCGAAGACTAGTCCTATTCAGAAATCATCAATTTCTGAACTACAGATGCTATCTGTTGGCCTTTTTCCCCACTGCAATTTATACAGTCCATCAGAGTTTACTGCTAAACTTTGATCAGCACAGTCCATCAGAGTTTACTGCTAAATTCTGATCAGCACAGTCCATCAGAGTTTACTGCTAAACTCTGATCAGCACAGTCCATCAAAGTTTACTGCTAAACTCTGATCAGAGACCATCGGAGTTTGTTAAACTTTGACCATGCTATATACTCTGACCTGACCATCAGAGTTTATTAAACTCTGAGCGAGTCCATCAGAGTTTGTTAAACTCTGACCCAGCTCCAAGGTAAAACGCAGCGGATTAAACGTAAATATAACGAAAAATTTCGGAACCCTAATGCAGGATCATGTATAAGATTGACAGATTATGGTGAAACGGAATCATACCTTTGTCTGGTCTTGACTTACACGAAATCAACGGAGATCCTAGCTTTCACGACTTGTGTCTTCCTCTCGAAAACACCTCTATGGTATCCACACGAGCACCTTCAAGAACGTCTCACGATCTTGATTACGGAATGGATGTACTAGCCTCCTTTGATGATTTCGAATTCTGCCTCTGCCTTTTCTCTCTGCCTTTGCTGCTGCTAGGGTTCGTTTTTTTTTTTTTTTAAAAAAAAAAAAACTTAATACCTATTAACCCTACATTATCTATTTATAATGGTTGGTTAATAGGCCCATAATAGCAGCCCATAACAGCAAAGCCTAACCCATGTAGGTTTAGGATAATAAAACCGAATTTTATTATTTAATTAATAACTAAGTCACACTTAATTATTAAGTGCAGAATTCAAATTCGAATTCGAATTTATATTATTTTAATTAATTAAGTCTCACTTAATTAATATAATAAAATTCAAATAATCATCAATTAATTTAAATCTATAATTTAAATTAACTATTCCTCTAAGTACTCTATGTGTGTGACCCTATAGGCTATTATTTAATTAGCAATAATTTTATTCTCCAATAAAATTATAAACAATGAGCGGTATCTAGTAATACATCATTGCTACCCAATTAAATAATAATTAAATCGTGATTCGATAAAACCTTTCGTGATTAATGTTTCCGTGTAATATAATCCCTTTAAACATATATATTATAGATTAAACTCGAGGCATGTATTTAGTCATCCTCTTCAACATTTAATCCGGGTTTACTTGATCCATGAGTAGACTATGAAAAACAAATCATTATTTGAGAAGGGCCATGCATTTTATAGTCTCACTCAATCAAGATGCCAATAATATCTCTCCTAATTATAGGAGGGTTAAATCCTTTATCTATCATTCATATTTCTCATACGACTCATGATATACCCGATGTCCACTTTTATCATCACCCGGTCAAAAGTGACTTTTAATGTAGTCAAATTATATTAATCCTCATACAGAAATATAATGATCTCAAGTCGAAGGATCATTACACCATTATCACTGTGAGTCTTTCTTATGACTTTATTAAACATGAAGAATCTCACTGTGGGTCTGTCCAGTATCATGTACTCCTACATGTACCTATGTATTGACTTTAGTATCCCCATACTTATAACCAATGAGATGTGGTTATCAGTCAAACAACATACTAGTCTATTTATGTATTATTATTGTCCTATAATAATAATACTCGACTAGGGACATTTAAGAATATGATATATTATATAATCTCAAGTTCAAGTCATGTACTAAACTATACAATGTGTATCATGATTCTAAGGACATTTATTATGCTAACAAATATATCGCAGCTATTAAAGTTATAATAAATACGTTTATTGAATAATCAATTGACATAAAGGTTTATCAAAATAAACATTGTATTGCCTCTAGGGCACCTACACCAACAGTCCACGTAAATCTTATCTTGTCTTGAAAGCTTGGAAATAGCCAACCAGATGATGCCATGTGTCATGTTGAAACTCTCCTCTATGTAGAACTTCTACTTAGGAATTTCTACTTGGCATCACGAACATTTAAGTAGAACTTCTACATAGGAATTTTCTACTTGTCATCTAGAACATTTAAGTAGAACTTCTACATAGGCTCTATCTCGAATATTCTAAGTAGAATTTCTACATAGAAATTTCGAGATAGAAATGTTCTACTTGCAGAATTTCTACTTGGTTCTAAGTGGAAACTTATCTAGAATTTCTAGATAGAATTTTCTACTTAGGTTCCCTTGTAAGTACTTAGAGAAATTCTGGGGGCTTCAACTAGAAACTTCAATGCAACATCTTGAACTTGTGATTTCTTCTTGTCTTCTATATTCTTCAACAAGTTCTTGAACATGGATCTCTATTACTGACATAAACTTGTTATCAATGTCCTGACACTTGATGCAATGGTATGGTTCATAAGTGACTAGTCTTGATAGGGTTCTTGCTATCAATGTCCTGACACTTGATGCAATGGTCTGGTTCAATGTCCTGACACTTGATACAATGGTCTGGTTCATAAGTGACTAGTCTTGATAGTCTTGATGGTTCATAAACCATGTTAAATTGTATCAATTACCTTGTCTTCAATTTGTATTGATTTCTTTGTGACTTCTTGTTCTTGATTGTCTTCCGGTTAAGTATCTTTTCTTTAGTTGAGTTACATTAGATATAGTGTTACAAGTTTAGACACTTTGCCTTTCAATCTTCCCCTATTTAATTGTCTAACAATGACATTCAAATCAAAGAAGGATAACTCAACTAAATAAATGAGACGAGAAAAGATAAATAACATTAAAGTCTTGTTCAAATTACAACTAAAATGAAAATTGAAAAACAATACAAAGAACTTAATAATTGTCTTAAACTAGAAAGAGAATTCGAACCTCGAATCAAAGATCTTTGGAATGATTTCTATCACCTTGATTATTTCATGTCTTTCAGTCAAACTCATATCACCTTATTGGATCCACTTTGATTTACGGTTACAGTATGGTGAATTAGCCTATCTCGCATACCGTGGTCAGGTGAATTTTCCTCAAGTGAGTTAGAGCAACCAAAAGATATGAAGTTTTTCCAACTTCAAGTTCACATTCCTCTGAGCTTTCATTCTAATTCCGTTTCCCCTTCCTAATTTCTTTCTCAGCATCGCGCCTATCTTCTCTTTGTTTTCTGCGCCTCTCTTTCTTTTGTTGTTCTCTTTTGTAGACTGGATCATGTAACTATGCCCATCGAGCATTCAACAGACTTACTGCTTCCATTTCTAGAGGATTCTTGGGTTCTGGATAAGGATGTCTGAAAAGTCTCCTCAGTTTTTCCACCTCCTGAGTAGTCCTAATCTTTGGAATATCCTCAAAATTCTTCATGATATGCTGTGATTTCCAGTGAGTTTTATCAGCCTTAAACTGACAGTAGATCATTTTGGGGTAGCCCTTGACACGGTTAGTATTGTAGACACTAGCCGCATCTAACTCCATTCTTCTTTTCTCCTGGACTATCTCAGACATGTACTTCAGTAGTCTCTGCTTCTCATCAACAAATGTATCCTCTACATCACCCCATTTGAACTCTTCCAGTACTTTGTCTAGAAATGCAGCATCTTGAGTCTGTAGCAGCCATTTCCTACTCATATGCAAGAATGTCTGTTTCTGATCTGCATCAATGAATACCAAGGCATCAGTTGGATCATCAACATATGAGTGAATCCAGTATACACTTTCTCTTCCTGGAACACCAATTGCCTCCCTTATTTCTCCTTGTTCCAACCGTCCAGAAGGAAGAGTCAGAGCTTTATCTACACTTTTTACAGCTTGTAGAATATTCTATTTTCTCTCAATTAGCTCTGGCTCAATCTTCACGTTGTCTAGAGGATTTGGAGCGATAATATCACATTTCCATATTTCGTTGCTTTTCTTGAATATTATCTTCTCAATGAACTCCACTGATTTTTCTTTAACATCAGAAGTGAATCCCTTGCTCATCATTTGTCTACATATTGCTTTCAAGGATTCCACTGATAGAGCCATCAGATCTTCTTCCTCCATACTAACCCTCTTCATTTTTCCACCCACTACCATACGAACAACATCTGGATTGGCTGAGAATTCTGGTCCCTTGTCCTCTGCTAGCTGCATTAACTAATCTCTATACAGAATGCTAAGTTCCTCAGCTTGAGAGTATTGAATTTTAGTTGCTAGCAAGAACAACTCTGACGCAGATCTTCTCGAGATAAATTGATCATCCACGTATAGGAAAGACATTGGGGCTCCTTGAACTAAGGTCAGAATGACTTGCCACTCCTTTACCACTGGTTTATATCCAACACGGACTTTTGAAATCATTCTTTTCAAAGCATTTATGTAGTCCACCGTCATTGGATTTTTCAGGTTCAAGTTATAGAAAAGATCATCTGCCTCCTTGTTATGAACTCCATTTGTAGAAGTCCCCATTAATATCTTCATTGCATCATCCCATTTCTGTCCAATCCTCCGTTTGTCCAATTCAGCTGTGGGTCAGCTAACCTTGCAAGCTCATATTTATACTGCTTCTCCTTGAGTTCCACTTTCTTCTCTAAGAAAACATCCTCTTCTTGCATCATTTTCATTTTAAAGAACTAAGCTTGTTCCAAAGTCAATTGTTGAGCTTTCAGGGTCTCTTCATCAACAGGTATCTCTTCAGTCTCTCCAGTAGACATCCCAGTACCTCCACCTTGTTCCTTCAAAGATCTTTTAATAGCATGTGCTAGGGGCACGTCTTCCATATCAGAGTCTGAATCAACAACATGTACTTCTTCCTGTCGACTGCCAAAGTCAGCGAATGGTTCATCTTCTTCAACCACCACTGCTTTACCCTTTCTCTTTCTTTGAGCCTCCTCATCAGTCACTGGCTCACTTTCCTTCATCTGGTCCTCTTCAACCAGAGTTGACTGTTGTCTCGTCTCAGGCTCTCTCTCCCCCTTAGGTGAGTTATCTGGAACATCACCCTGATCCGTAGTTCCTGCAACATGCTGAGAACCACCATGTGCAGATTCAGAAGGTCTAGTACCAGCGCCACCAGCTCCAGCAGCACCACCATCATCTGGGGGAGGTTGATTGTACTGTTCGTCAAAGCACTCCGGGGGTACCAAATGGCGAATTGCATACATCATTCGACTGATCTCCGTTGCCAAGGTATGCATAACACTTTCTACGCTTCCCATCCTTTCGTACAGAGTACTGCCCAATACGCCACCAGCATGGCCCAAGTCATTCACTTTGTTTGTGACATCGTTTAATGCTTCCGATTGAATTGCCATTCGTGCTGCGTAGTCATCAACAGCTCTCCGGTTGGCTCCAACATTTACCCCTAACTGCTCCATTGTCTGCTCGAACTGCTTCACCTGATTTTCCATTACTGTCATACGAGTATCAAGATTTGCAAGAATAAAGGACGGTGTTTGGCTTAGGTGTTCTTGCTCTAAAAATCGTTCTGCTAGTGTTTGTCGCTCAGATTCGGGCCTTAAAAATGAAGGTCCCTCACTCCCTAAACGCTCACACACACTCCCTGTCTCACGCTCGTGTATATCTTCAACAATATCACCAAGAGTAAAAGCAGTACCTGCAGAAACTGGATAAGAAAAGTGAAGAGCAGTTATGGGATCTAAAGATCCTGTCTATTCCTGAGGTGGAATCTCAGGCTGAGAGGCTGCAAAGTGTTCAAGTACAACATCTGAACCGATCCTCTCTGCATCATTAGTATGTACCGGTGAAGGTACGGTGGAAGTAAATAAAACTTCCGGCCTCTCTGAAGCAACAGGCTCCTCAGAGGGCACAAAAGGCTCACCAAAAGTCCTATGTGTAGAATGTGCAAGGGGAGAACCACTCACGTGAGGTGGAGTGGTTGTGATAGACACACTAGGTTTGGACTGGGCTTGTGAAGTAGCAACTTGAGAAATTTTGGCTCGCTTCCTTATTAGTGGCTGCACTTCAGGGTTACTCTCATCAGAACTCTCACATAATTCTACAGGTGCCGGCCTTTTAACTCCCGTCAACAAGGGTGAAAGTGAAGAAGTCAGGGAATCAGAATCAGAAATATGGCTATCACCCTAGGATAGATCCTGCGGGTTAGCAGAATCTTGGGCCACGGAATCAGAATAGATGAAGAGGAAGTATTGGTAGTATGAACAGAGGGTGCCTCATGTTCAAAGAAATTACCTCCTTCATTACCTTGGTCAGCAAAGGGGTCAGATTCAGTAGGAGGTGACCTAGGAAATGGTTGTTGCTCCCTTTGCCCGGTAGAGTACTGACTGAGAGAATGACCCTCTTCTTCTTCATCATCAAGTTGCTCGTCAGGAATCCCTTGAAAGGCATCAGTATGAGCAGATGGATTCTGAGCATGTGATGATAGCTGTGAAGTCCCCGCCAGAGTAGTGACACCTGCATCATAAGAAAGCCACACTCGAATATTCTCATGAATAGACATAGGTTTACCCTGATGCTTATCCTGGTTAGCAATTGTTGTTAGTGACTTAGTTCCCATACCAAGAGATGCAGATGTTAGACTCATAACAAATGTCTGCCTAATTGATAATGAATTAGAGGGTACAAGATTATTAATCAGCATTTGTAAAAAACGGGGATACCAACAGACAACATCATTGGTTGTAATGTCCCTGGTATCTGGTGATCCCATCATGGCCACAATTTCAGAAAGAACAATTCTTCCATAATTGATGTTTAGTTCACGGGCCAAGGAAACACCAAAGATTTGCATGGGAATGGGAATTTGATGAAAATCTCTTTCGCGTGCACGAAAACATCTAGTGATAGCTTCGAAAAAGTAATTCCATTCCACATGAAAAAATTGTTTTTGAATAGAGGAAGTGGATATTTTACCAGAGGGAGGATAACATCCAATTTCCTCAAAAAATTGTAGGCGCTCGGCCGCTGTAGGTACAGGGTCATAAGAATCCCTGACTGGGAAACCAAGAATTTTATTAAAAACGGCCTCTATAACCTCTAAGTCTTGACCTTCTATGGTAAACTTAAAACCATAGGGGGTCGATTTACTCCCATAAGGAACCGCACTGGTCCATAATTACTGCAAAGCATCATGAACCAATATTGGTTTTGCAGTGAAGGCAATACTAGCTTTGGAGTACAAATTGAGAAATCGTACCCAAAACTTGAAACGTGGGAGTTGATCAACAATTTTCGTAGAAATATTATAAAAATTGTTTTTAGCAAGTGAAAATTGGTGAGCCATTTGTGAAAAATAATTTTCCTTGAATTAATGTGATCTTTGTGGAAAATAAATAAACAATGCAGACAATTAAGCAAGGAAAATAAACAAGTACAAGAAATTCATTTTAATTAACAAAGAAGATGAAGAGGCCTAACTGATAATTAAACTACTGAATTAAATACAATAAAACGAAATCAAACACAGCAATACCAAACAAACTACGTAACTGTAATGTCAAATATATATGCGTGAAAGTGTGTGTATAGGCGTGTGTATATATCGAGATTGAAGATAAACAGACACGATGCAAAACACAAAAACACAAAAACATACAGTGATCAGAGATGCAAACAATAGATTAGACATAATTTTGACAGTAGTTCGTGGTATGTATGAATATTAACAGAGAAATCGCTATGAAAAAGAAATCGTCTGGGAGGGAGGGTGGAGGCTGTAAAAATTAGGTTTTTAATCAATGGGTAAAAGTGAAAATAAAATCGAGTTAATGATGTATATATATAGGCATTATTGTGAAATGACAAAAATATCCCTGTAAAATTGAAAAAAAACTTAAGTACGTACAGGGTAATCTAAGTCGAACACTATGTCGAACATCAAGTCGAACTTCGACTTGAGTTTTGACATAGGTGCTAACTCGAAGTTTTATTCACTTAAAATAATTTACAGTCAAAACCTTCAAGGAAAACCTATCTCGAACATCAAGTCGATATTCGAGATAATGTTCGAGTTAGAACTTAAGTCGAACATCAAGTCGAAGTTCGAGATAAAACTTAAGTCGAACATCAAGTCGAAGTTCGAGATAATGTTCGAGATAGAACTTAAGTCGAACATCAAGTCGAAGTTCGAGATAATGTTCGAGATAGAACTTAAGTTGAACATCAAGTCGAAGTTCGAGATAATGTTCGAGATAGAACTTAAGTCGAAGTTCTTCCCAGACTTAGAATTTTCAAAACTTCACTCCTGGAAGCCTCAAGTCGAATGTCGAGATGAGTTTCGAGATAGAACATATCTCGAAATTTGAAGATACTTAGTAAAAGTTGGCAATTTTTCATGAAAAATAATAATTAAATTTTGCCAAATTAAAATAAATACCAATTGAAGGATTTTTTTAAATAAACAATACTAAAAACATTCCTTGACAATTCCAAGCATAAAAATTACATGAAAAACATAGAAAAATCCATTTAAAAATCATGACAAATTTAAAGATCTATGGATTTAACTCCCCCTATGTTCATGCAATTAAATGAGCATAAATTCAAAGTTTTTACAAATAATTTCACTCAATACACAATAAATTTATGAAAAATAACACAACATACACATTAAATAATCATCAATAAAACATTTTAAAGTCTAAGTCTATAATGATTAAGTAGCATGCAGAAGTAATATTTTTAGCAACTTTCTGGATTATTTACATATGTTTTCGACTAGGCACAATTAAAATTGGGAAATTTTAAGAAGAAAAACATATGTACTAGATCAAAACTGGGATTTTACAAATAAGAGGATTTACTAACTTGTGTTAAGCATTCCCAATTCACCAACCAACCTATTGAATGTGACTTCATCAAGAGGTTTAGTGAATATATCTGCAATTTGTTGTATTGTGGGTACAAAATATAACTCCACAGTCCCCTCCTCAACATGTTCTTTTATGAAGTGATATCTTATATCTATGTGCTTAGTTCTAGAGTGATCCACAGGGTTGTTAGTCATGGCAATGGAACTAGTGTTGTCACACATGATAAGAATCTTCTTGTGCTCCATGCCATAATCTTTCAATTGGTTCCTCATCCACAGTATTTGAGCTACACAACTTCCAGCAGCGATGTGCTCAGCTTTAGTGTTAGGTCCAAATGATTGTAGAAGGGGGGGTTGAATACAATCTCTATTAAATATTAATATCTGTTTCGGATAATTTTTGATTAAACAATTTAATTATTATCACGAAATAATAATCAAAGAAACACAGTTCAAGTAAAATACTTATATTAAACTTGATGTGGGTTACAAGATTAAATCAGATAAACACTAATAGCTCTTTAGAATTTCTACAGAATATTTAACATGAATGCTCTGTATTTTTCTTTTTAGCTGAATAGAAAGTGAATTGAATTGTTTGTATCTACTGATCTAATCTGGTATTTATAGGCAAATCTGGTTCTGTGAGACTTTTCTTGGTCGGGGAGACTTTTTCTCCTCGGGGAGACTTTTCTTTGGCTGGGAGACTTTCTCTTTGGGAGACTTTTCTGGCTCGGGAAGACTTTCTGACCTTTGGGAGACTTTTGAAATCTTGGGAGACTTTTCAATTAAACTCGGGGAGACTTTTTAATCTACGGGAGACTTTTCAAAAAAAGTCTTCCCGAGAGATTTTCTGGTCGACCTGCTTGAGATGTAATGTGTACATCTTCTGTCTTTTCTTTTTTTGATTTCTTTTTAATAAAGCCTCGGGGAGACTTTTGAAAAGTCTCCGGGAGACTTTTCAAAAGACTTCCCGACCAACAAATTTGGCCGACTTGCTTCTGTCCTTTGATATACATATCTTCTGACCTTCTTCCTCTTTTTTTTTTCTTTTTTTTTCTTTTTAACTAAATTCTATTTGTTTTATTATATATCTTATTAATTAAATTAATTCCTTTTGAATTAATCTAAGTAATTAGGATACATAATAAATTATCTTTTTGATAATAGAATTAAATTAAAGTCTTCTTCATTCTAAAATAATTCTAAATTAATTAATTTCTTAATCAATTTAAGAAATAAATTAATTCTGATTGAATTAATTTACCAATTAAATTAACTAAATAATTTAATCAATTAATAGAGAATTAAATTAAAGTCTTGACTCCACAACTCTTGATGATATAATCTTAAATCTTCTGTCTTCACACCAATGTCTGTAGCTGACCATTTCTTCTATAGTAAAGAACCTTCTCTGTATTTTGCCAACACTCTGTGTACTGTCTGGTTCACGAGTGATTCACAACAAATAAAATTCTTCACTTGACTTTTATAATGGTTCACTTCTGCTCCTTCTAACTTGACTATATTTCTTGTCACACAAAATTGAAATCTTCTGACACTGTAGCTTCTTCAAACTTAAATACTCCACTGAGGCATGATCAATTAAATTGAACTTCTTTCAATGTAGTACTGGTTCAAGTCTGTAGATTGACTTTGATCTTCTTTTTCTTGTCAGATAATACCTACTGAAGATTCCTGTGACAGATAATATATTTACTTACAAATTATCTATGTTTGAGTTGAGTTGCCATCTCTCTAAACAAATAGGCTTCTAAACATATGACTTTCAATCTCCCCCTATTTGTTTGTTAAACAATAACAAGCAAATCACTAGAGGATAACTCAACTAACAAACAAGAAAAAGATATAACAATAAAACTTGTAAATAAACAAACTTAGTTCTGGTTTATATTAAACATTGCCAGATTCAAACATTAATGATAAATACAAGATAGCTGTTCCTCTAGACTGAACAAATAGAACAAAGTTCTATCTTGACTTACCTATCATTACCAGCTTCAGAAGTATCAACTTCACCTTCTTCTAGAGTTTAACTTTTGTGACTAGGTGTCATTGGTACATCTTCAGTGGCTGGTTTCTCTGGATCAGATTGTACATTTCCAGATTTCTTGAGTAACTGAAATGAAAGATATTCGTTCCTTTAGCATTGAACATATTATACAAGTAGTATTATCTTCATTTCTCAGACTCATCACTACTCCCCCTTAGGATGGCAGGGATGAAGTCTTGTTCTCTTCTTATTACCACTTCTCCTCTGTTTCTCCAACTCCTGTCTTCACTTCTCATCCAAGGTGAATTCATTCTCTCATTTCTTGAATTATCCAACCATTTTAATAGAGGTAACAACAGACATGGCATACATACATCATTAAACCATCGCAGATATAAAAAATGCAAACTATGACATGTTATGCATTTTAGAAAATCCGGTTAATCCTATATACAAGAATCTTCTAAAATCAAATGGAATAGAAGAACTAATAAATAATCATTAGTTATATCCAATCCAAACATGTTGTTATATACCCCCTTTTCTTGTTCAACAATGGAGTAATCCTCTTCTAGTAAAAAGACTTTGTTCAACAATTCTCCCTTTTGGATCTTGTTCAACACTTTCCTCCTATTTGGATCTTGTTGAAACTTCTCCCCCTTAGTTGAGTAATCCTCTTCAGAATCCTTAATATCAGAAGAAATTTCATCCCCCTTAGTTGAGTAACATTATAAATCTGTAACAGGGAATTGAGAATGTGATTTGGTAATTGTGCTAGTGTGTGATTTTACTTTGTGTTTCTCACAAGTGTTTCGCTCATATACTCTCTAAGTGTTTCACTCATAGAATATATATTTTCACTCTTTCTCACTGTGTTTCACTCTTTTCTCACAACACTGTTTCTCTCTTAGTACGGGTGACACAGTCTTTTGTACCTGCAAGAAAGATCACCATAGCCCCTTCAAGAGAGGTCACTGGTGGTGCAATGGGGTTTCGTAAATCCCCGTCCTCAATTGATTCTATTAAAATATTTGACTTTGAAAACTGAATTGCTTCAGAAATAGATTCAATGAGTTGCTGATCATCTAAGATGATCTATTCCATTAGGAATCCAGATATGTTCCATCTGGGGAGGGAGACAAGGATCTATAATGTAGCAAATGATCCAAGTTTCCTCCTGACGCCTGTGAAGGCATGTTGATTCAGTCAGAATCATCAATCATCCTTCCTTCCTTGATATGGAAGTTTAGAATAATTGCTTCCGTCAATTCATCCTTAGTGTGTGACAATCCTTATAGTGCATTTGAATATTACATATATGGTTTGCAGTGTTTGAGTGTGTCCAGATGAAGTTGACTCTTTACAAATGGCCTTGGCTGATAGGCCGAATTCAATAGACTCATCATGTTAAGATGACGAACCTAGTAACAGTTTTGCCATTTGCAAATCTATACCCTTTTGGGAGGATATAAATTAGATAGCAGTTGCCTTGGTTTCAATTTCATATTCTAACTAGAGGCAGAGCTGCTGGAACACTCATAGATACTTCTCTTTTCTAGTGCACTAGAGGCACTTACTCTCTCACCCTCTTTAGTTGATCAAACATTTCTTTTCAGGGGTTTAGTAGATGAAGTTGAATCTGTTTGAGTGTTTGTGGTTCTATGATCTGTGTTAGAGATTGAAGGTTTTCAATCCCTTGATCTTGTCCTATAGCCACTGAGGGCTCAATATAGCAATTGTAATATTTTTATATCAATTGATTAGAGAATATATCAAGATCGAGATTACCTGCTTTTACCTCGAGTCGATTGCTCTTGTTTGGCAGAACACAGATATGCTTCTATTATTAGTGATTTTCAAATAAACAATATATATATTATCACTAACAACAAAAATCACAATTAATTGCGATGAAATAATAACAAACTATCAAAATATGATAATTAATAATAATTTCAAAAAGCAAGTAATTATGCTCCTAATATCTCATCGTATTAAAATTCTGAAGCTAATAAACATTTAATTGCTTCAATTCATAATTTTAATAAGATAAAATATCATCGCTAAATACTAAATAATCATAGGAATGAAAATTAGCACTTAACTTCATACATTATATCTAATAATTGTTACTCAAGTATATGACAATTATACTCATAACAATTATCAGTGATATATGTAAGCTTGAGAAAATAAATGTAAAGAAATTCACAAGTTCTTTAAATATTGACATTTAATACTTATGATTCTTAGAACAATTTCTCGTAGATAAAAATAAAAATAAACTGAAATAAAAATAACTATAAAAATAAAAATAAAAATAAACTTACACACATATATATAGAAATAATGATACTAAAAGTATGAAAATAAAAACAATATGTACAAATTGTTGGAAAACAAAAATAATAAAGATATATATACAGTAAAGATGCCAATTAAATAAAACTGTACAAAGTTCTATTAACCTATTTATTAAACTTAATATACATATAAATATAATAGCTATACTTCAATATTAAATTATTTTCAAATAAAAATAACTTTTACCAAAATTCTAACTTGTAAAATTTTGATTAAATTGTTTTTGAAGATAATAATCTAAAATTAAAATATAGTAGAATACAATCAAAATAGATAAAATATAAAATATTATAATAATTTACACTAAACACACATTCGAGAACTAGAATTTAGTAAAATAAATTCACAAGTGTTATGACAAATATTCACATAACAAACACTTGTAATTTTATTTAAGAACATAATGCAGATGTGAACTGGGATTCAAGATGAAGAACTATTCAACATCCCAAGTTCACCAACCAACCTGGTGAATGTGGATTCATCCAGTGGCTTAGTAAAAATATCTGCAGTCTGTTCTTCTGTGGGTACAAAGTGTAACTCCACAGTACCATTCATAACGTGTTCTCGAATAAAATGATACCTGATATCTATGTGCTTTGTCCTCGTGTGCTGTACAGGGTTGTTGGAGATTGCAATGGCACTTGTGTTATCACATAAAATAGGAATTTTATTTAACACAAAGCCATAATCTCGGAGTTGATTCCTTATCCATAAGATCTGAGCGCAACAGCTTCCCGCAGCAATGTACTCAGCCTCTGCTGTAGAATTGGAAACTGTTTGCTGTTTCTTGCTGTACCAGGAAATCAATCTTCTCCCTAGGAATTGACAGCTCCCTGAGGTGCTCTTCCTATCAACAACACTACCTGCATAATCAGAATCTGTATATCCTACTAGATTAAAACCAGATTCTTTAGGGTACCAGATACCAAGATTAGGTGTACCCTTAAGATATCTTAAGATTCTTTTCACAGCAACAAGATGAATATCTCTAGGATCCGCTTGGAACCTTGCACATATACAAGTGGCATACATAATATCTGGCCGGCTTGCAGTTAGGTAAAGTAGAGATCCAATCATATCTCTGTAGCTTGTGATGTCTACCTTTATTGAGTTTTCACATGCTCCAAGCTTGACAGCTGTAGATGAGGGAGTTCTTGCAGATGCTGAATCTTCCATGTGATACTTCTTCAGAAGTTCTTTAAGGTACTTGGACTGACAAATGAATATTCCATCTATTCTTTGACTCACTTGAAGTCCAAGGAAGAATTTCAGCTCTCCCATTAAGCTCATCTCATACCTACTCTGCATTAACTTAGCAAACCTCTTGCACAAGTTATCATTAGTAGACCCAAATATTATGTCATCAACATATACTTGTACCATTATCAGATCATTATTGTGTTTCTTATAAAATAAAGTTTTATCTATGACTCCTCTAACAAAAGCATTTTCAAGCAAGAATTCTGAAAGAGTGTCATACCATGTTCTGGGTGCTTGTTTGAGACCATAGATAGCCTTGAAAAGAAAATATACAAAGTCCATGTGATCTGGATCTTCAAAGCCTGGGGGCTGTTGTACATATACCTCTTCAGCTAAGTTTCCATTCAGGAATGCACTCTTCACGTCCATTTGATAAACTTTAAAATTGGAGTGAGCTGCGAATGCCAGAAACATCCTGATAGCCTCAAGTCTTGCAACTGGAGCGTAGGTTTCATCATAATCAATTCCTTCAGCTTGGGAATAACCTTTTGCAACCAGTCTGGCCTTGTTCCTTATTACAATGCCATCTTCATCCAACTTGTTTCTGAATACCCATCGTGTGCCAATTACAGTTCTGTCCTTTGGTCTGGGTACCAGTTTCCAAACATCTTGAGATTCAAATTGATTGAGTTCATCTTGCATAGCAATCACCCAATCAGGATCAGATAGTGCTTCTTCTACTTTCTTAGGTTCCATTTCAGATAGAAACCCAGAATAATTGCATTGATTCTGTGTAGCACCTCTTGTTCTAACACCAACATCTGGATCACCAATGATCAGCTCAAAAGGATGAGCTCTACTCCAAATTCTCTGACTTGGCAGATTAGATCTTGATGATTCGCCTTGAATTTCATTGTGATGTTGTGTTTGATTTGCTGATCCTTCATCTCCTCCCCCTGAGTTGCTGCTAGGATCTCTTGATGAATCTCCTTGTGTGTTAGTGGTATCTCCAGAGTTTTCACTGTTTCCACCACTACCACTTGGATCATCAGCATTATTAACATTGTTGTTTCCTGTTGCAGCCTCAGGTTCGTTTTCATCATCTGAGTGTGAGTCTGGCATATTGTTGAACTTAAGAGTTTCAGATGGATCATCATTTTGGATGTTAGGGAATTTTGTGTCATCAAAAGTTACATTGACACTTTCTTTGACATGATGTTGATCAATAATATACACCCGATAAGATCTTCTTGAATAACCAACAAAAATAGCTTCTTGAGCTTTAGCCTCGAACTTTCCAATACGTTCTTCTCCGTCTTTAAGTACAAAACATTTAGCACCAAATACATGAAAGTACTTGAGCATTGGTTTCTTGTTAGCCATTATTTCGTAGGGTGTCTTCATTAAGTCCTTGTTGATCAGAGTCCGATTCTGGGTATAACATGCAGTATTTACAGCTTCAGCCCAAAAGTACATTGGAAGCCTTGATTCACTCAGCATAGTCCTTGCAGCTTCAATTAATGTACGATTCTTCCTTTCTACAACTCCATTCTGTTGCGGAGTTCTAGGTGCTGAGAATTGTCTTGATATTCCCTTTTCAACACAAAAGTCATTCAGAACTGCATTCTTAAACTCAGTTCCATTGTCTGACCTTATAGCTCTAACTGGAAGCTTCGAATCCAACTCAATCATTTTGATATGATCAATCACCATTTGAGGAGTTTCATCCTTTGAGTGCAGGAATAAAACCCATGTATACTTTGAATAGTCATCAACAATCACCAAGGCATATCTTTTATGTGACATTGACATTAAATTAACTGGACCAAATAAATCCATGTGAATTAATTGCAGTGGTTCAGTAATACTAGATGTGTCAGTGCTTGAATGTGATGCTTTCTTTGCTTTCCCTTTCTGACATGCCTCACAAAGTCCTTCTTGTGTGAATTCCAATTGAGGCAGTCCTCTCACTAATTCTCTTTTGACTAGAGAATTCATAGATTTGAAATTAAGGTGTGAGAGTTTCTTGTGCCATAGCCAACTTTCATCTGACGAAGCTTTAGCATAAAAACAATTGACTTCATCTCTGCAACCTGAGTTCAGATCGGCTACGAACAAGTTTCCTTTCCTTACTCCCTGAAGAGCAAGCTTTTCATCCTTCTTGTGAGAAATCAAACATCTTTCCTTCACAAAGTTCACTGTGTATCCCTTGTCACAAAACTGACTGATACTCAGAAGATTGTGTTTGAGACCTTCCACGAAAGATACATTATCAATGACGACATTGCCAGCTTCTAAACAGCCATATCCCTTAGTCATACCCTTGCTGTCATCTCCAAAGGTAGCTACTGGGCCAGCTCTCTCAACAACATTTGATAGCAGGGCTCTATCTCCGGTCATGTGTCGTGAGGATCCACTGTTGAGAATCCAAATGACCCGGTTCACCTGTTTTACACCCTGCAATCATCAAATGAGTTAGGACTTCTTCGGAACCCAACATTGATTGGGCCCGGCATATTTGAAAAATTGTCCTTTGTCAGGTTTAACAACAGAACCCAACTTGACAAACTCATCTACTACTTTGACTGAACACTTCTCCTTGTAAACAACCTTAACATTTTTGTATGCTGGCTTAGGAGAGAATGTTTCCTTCTGTGAAATAGGAGGACTGGCAGTCTTTGATCTAGCATGCCTGTGATTTATGTGCTGTCTAGGTGTAGTATTGACATTCATAGCATGCATGCTTTTGAAATATGCAGACATGACATTGAAAGCACATAGCATACAGTTATCTACACCACAAGGTTTATGGCATGCATCAATAGTAGGCATTTTATTCACAATATCAGGAGTCTTAACAGTTTCTACCTTAACTTTATTAACATTTTTAAAGTTCTCAGTAGCATGGAATCTATTGTTCTTATCCCTACTATTAACAAACTTACTAGGTCTGTTATGATTTTTCTTAAGCTCATTAGCACCTAAACCATGAGTGGATGAACTAGCAGTGTTCACATTTTCTATTGGTCTCTTAGGTACATATTTAGCTTTTTGGACATTTATTCCTTTTATGTCTCTAACAGGTTTTTCCTGTTCTTTCTCTTCCTCTTTAAGGTCTTCAAGTTTAATTTCATAATCCACTATTACACAACTATCAAGAACTGGTTCTGCAATAGGAGTTATGAACAGAGGGTTCTTAGTGTCCTTAATAACATGTGGAATACCCCTCTCTATAGCACTCTCTTTAAAAGGGGTAATGTTACTAGCCTTTCCTACAGATTTATTATATTCAAAACCTATCCCAACTTTCCGATTAATCTCTTGTTGGTCAACTAGGTCTTTCATAACAAATGAAGCAGTTCTATAGGCTTGACACCTGACTTTCTCTTTTTCAATTTTATCCTTCAAAAAAGCTTCAATTTCAACATAGCAGTTGACTCTATTAACTTGAAATGCAACATCTTCAGTTAATTTCTCATTTATAAGTTTCAGCTTTTTCAATTCATAATTCTCTTCTGATAAAACTTTGTTTTCGAGAATTAAGACTTTTATTCGATCTCTAGCATTAGTTAAATCCTCACCTAGCAATTTAAACATTTTAGGACAGCTAGGGTTTACCTCAATTCCTTGACGAGGTGGGGATTGTGATCCTTCAGAAGAAGAAGCCATTAAAGCAAGATTTCCCATATCTTCTTCTTCATCATTGTCAGAATCATCCCAGCTTTTTCCTTCTGCTAAGTATGATCTTCCCTGATGCTTCTTCAGTAGAGCCTCATATTTCTGTTTAAGCTCGTCATATGAATCCTTCTTTCTTTCCTGCTTGGGCTTTCTACAATCTGTAGCAAAGTGTCCCATTTCATTGCAGTTGAAGCAACGGATCTTGCTTCTGTCAACCATCCCTGTCTTGTATCCACCTCTTGTATTGGATGAGCTAGAAGAACCACCTCTCTGAAATCTGTTTGCCATAGGCTTGAATTTGAAACTAGGGTTCCTCCTGAATCTTGTATTTCCAAATTTTCTAGCAATCAGTGCCAGAGATTCATCCTCAAGTTGATCAAGTTCTTCCATTGAGTAGAATTCACTTTCAGATGAATTCATTTGAGTTGCACCAACTTCTGCAACAATACCATGATCAATGACTTTGACTGAAGAAGATTCAGTCATAGATTCTTTGTATTCTGGTACTTCTGCTACAAGAGCTGTAGACTTGCTGACCACCTTGCCTGTACCATATATTTCTTTCTGTTGAATCTGCTCTAGCTCATAGGTCTTTAGTACGCCATAAAGTCTTTCCAATGAAATTTCATTCATGTCCCTTGACTCCCTGATGGCAGTAATCCTATGCTCTAAGTGAATTGGCATTGTCAGCAAAAACTTCCTATTAATCTCCTTCTTCGTATAGTGTTTGCCATTGAGATTTAGATCATTTATCAATTTATTGTATCTCTCAAAAACATCAGAGATACCTTCTCCAGGATTTGATCTAAAATGCTCATATTGAGACGTTAAGATTTCCAACCTGTTCTCCCTCACTTCTTCTGTTCCTTCATTGAGTATCTCTATCGTTTCCCAGATATGTTTAGCATCTTTGCAATTAACAACATGATTGTACGTTCCGGGATCAAGAGATTCTACCAAAATTAACTGCAGGCTGGTGTCCAACGAATCCAATTCCTTTTCTATTTCAGTGTAGTCAGAAATATCTTTTTCAAATTGTCTGTGCGGAATAAGTACACCATCTTTCATATGCTCAGGAATGATTGTTATTGGAACAGCAACACCCGTCCTCAAAATATCCTTGTACTTAATGTTTGCATTTCGAAGAAACAAGGTCATCTTCCTCTTCCAAAGATTATAATTATCTTTATCAAATGGAGGAATTTTAATGCTACTCACTCTTTGAGTACTCATCTTAAAATAATGGAAGATTAAAAGGATTTGAGATTTTTAGGAATTAAAGAGATTTCGAAATTTTTTAAGAAATTAAAAATTTTCTAATTTTTAATAAATTAAAAATTTTGAATTTTTTTAAAGAATTAAAAATTTCGAATTTTTAATGAATTAAAAGTTTTGAAAATTTTAAGATTTAAAGAGATTTTGAATTTTTAAGAAATTAAAAATTTCGCATTTTTGATAAATTAAAAGTTTCGAATTTTTAATGAATTAAAAGTTGTGAAATTTTTAGGAGCTAAAGAGATTTCAAATTTTTAAGAAATTAAAAATTTTAGAATTTTTAATAAATTAAAATTTTTGAATTTTTAATAAATTAAAATTTTCGATTTTTAATAAATTAAAAGTTTCGAATTTTTAATAAATTAAAATATTAGGATCTTGATTTTTATGTCAATCAGATGGCTCGGATACCAATTGTTAGGTCCAAATGATTGTAGAAGGGGGGGGGTTGAATACAATCTCTATTAAATATTAATATCTGTTTTGGATAATTTTTGATTAAACAATTTAATTATTATCACGAAATAATAATCAAAGAAACACAGTTCAAGTAAAATACTTATATTAAACTTGATATGGGTTACAAGATTAAATCAGATAAACACTAATAGCTCTTTAGAATTTCTACAGAATATTTATCTGTTTCGGATAATTTTCTTTACATATGTTTTCGACTAGGCACAATTAAAATTGGGAAATTTTAAGAAGAAAAACATATGTACTAGATCAAAACTGGGATTTTACAAATAAGAGGATTTACTAACTTGTGTTAAGCATTCCCAATTCACCAACCAACCTATTGAATGTGACTTCATCAAGAGGTTTAGTGAATATATCTGCAATTTGTTGTATTGTGGGTACAAAATATAACTCCACAGTCCCCTCCTCAACATGTTCTTTTATGAAGTGATATCTTATATCTATGTGCTTAGTTCTAGAGTGATCCACAGGGTTGTTAGTCATGGCAATGGAACTAGTGTTGTCACACATGATAAGAATCTTCTTGTGCTCCATGCCATAATCTTTCAATTGGTTCCTCATCCACAGTATTTGAGCTACACAACTTCCAGCAGCGATGTGCTCAGCTTTAGTGTTAGGTCCAAATGATTGTAGAAGGGGGGGTTGAATACAATCTCTATTAAATATTAATATCTGTTTCGGATAATTTTTGATTAAACAATTTAATTATTATCACGAAATAATAATCAAAGAAACACAGTTCAAGTAAAATACTTATATTAAACTTGATGTGGGTTACAAGATTAAATCAGATAAACACTAATAGCTCTTTAGAATTTCTACAGAATATTTAACATGAATGCTCTGTATTTTTCTTTTTAGCTGAATAGAAAGTGAATTGAATTGTTTGTATCTACTGATCTAATCTGGTATTTATAGGCAAATCTGGTTCTGTGAGACTTTTCTTGGTCGGGGAGACTTTTTCTCCTCGGGGAGACTTTTCTTTGGCTGGGAGACTTTTCTGGCTCGGGAAGACTTTCTGACCTTTGGGAGACTTTTGAAATCTTGGGAGACTTTTCAATTAAACTCGGGGAGACTTTTTAATCTACGGGAGACTTTTCAAAAAAAGTCTTCCCGAGAGATTTTCTGGTCGACCTGCTTGAGATGTAATGTGTACATCTTCTGTCTTTTCTTTTTTTGATTTCTTTTTAATAAAGCCTCGGGGAGACTTTTGAAAAGTCTCCAGGAGACTTTTCAAAAGTCTTCCCGACCAACAAATTTGGCCGACTTGCTTCTGTCCTTTGATATACATATCTTCTGACCTTTTTCCTCTTTTTTTTTCTTTTTAACTAAATTCTATTTGTTTTATTATATATCTTATTAATTAAATTAATTCCTTTTGAATTAATCTAAGTAATTAGGATACATAATAAATTATCTTTTTGATAATAGAATTAAATTAAAGTCTTCTTCATTCTAAAATAATTCTAAATTAATTAATTTATTAATCAATTTAAGAAATAAATTAATTCTGATTGAATTAATTTACCAATTAAATTAACTAAATAATTTAATCAATTAATAGAGAATTAAATTAAAGTCTTGACTCCACAACTCTTGATGATATAATCTTAAATCTTCTGTCTTCACACCAATGTCTGTAGCTGACCATTTCTTCTGTAGTAAAGAACCTTCTCTGTATTTTGCCAACACTCTGTGTACTGTCTGGTTCACGAGTGATTCACAACAAATAAAATTCTTCACTTGACTTTTATAATGGTTCACTTCTGCTCCTTCTGACTTGACTATATTTCTTGTCACACAAAATTGAAATCTTCTTACACTGTAGCTTCTTCAAACTTAAATACTCCACTGAGGCATGATCAATTAAATTGAACTTCTTTCAATGTAGTACTGCTTCAAGTCTGTAGATTGACTTTGATCTTCTTTTTCTTGTCAGATAATACCTACTGAAGATTCCTGTGACAGATAATATATTTACTTACAAATTATCTATGTTTGAGTTGAGTTGCCATCTCTCTAAACAAATAGGCTTCTAAACATATGTCTTTCATTTAGCAGTAGAAGTAGATACTGTATGTTGCTTCTTACTTTGCCAGGACACCAATCTTCTTCCTAGGAATTGACAGGCACCAGATGTGCTTTTCCTATCAATCCTGCAACCTGCATAGTCTGAATCTGAATAGCCTATTAGATTAAAACCTGTATCTCTTGGGTACCAAATCCCTAGATTTGATGTTCCCTTGAGATACCTAAAGATTCGTTTGACGGCTATGAGATGTGATTCTCTAGGATCCATTTGGAACCTTGCACACAAACAAGTTGCGAACATTATATCGGGTCTACTTGTAGTTAAATAAAGAAGTGAGCCAATCATACCTCGATAGCTTGTGATGTCAACTGATTTACCTGGTTTGTTTTCATCAAGCTTCATGGCAGTTGCCATGGGAGTTTTATCTGCTGACGCATCTTCTAGATTGTACTTTTTGAGTAAATCTTTGATGTACTTGGATTGACAGATAAAGATTCCTTCTTTTCTCTGATTGATCTGTAATCCAAGGAAAAATGACAGCTCCCCCATCATGCTCATCTCATACTTATCCTGCAATAACTTAGCAAATTTCTCGCACAAGCGCTCATTAGATGACCCAAAAATAATATCGTCCACATAGACTTGAACAAGTATTAAATCACCCTTTATATTTTTATAGAACAATGTTTTATCAATTACTCCCCTAGTAAAGCCACTTTCAATTAAGAACAAGGATAGGGTTTCATACCATCGTCTTGGGGATTTCCTGAGGCCATAGACAACTTTGAAGAGAAAGTATACAAAATCTACAAGTTCTGGATCAATAAAGCCAGGTGGCTATTCCAGATATATTTCTTCTTCTAGCTCTCCATTCAGGAAGGCACTTTTCACATCCGTCTGAAAAACCTTGAAGTTGTTGTGTGTTGCAAAGGCCAAGAACATCCTGACTGCCTCAAGTCTTGCAACTGGAGCGTAGGTCTCATCATAATCGATACCTTCTTTTTGAGAATAATCCTTCACTACCAAACGAGCCTTGTTTCGTGTTACAAGTCCGTCTTCATCCAGTTTATTTCTGAATACACACTTAGTTCCAATTACTGATCTGTTCTTTGGTCGGGGTACCAGTTTCCAAACATTCTGCCTTTCAAACTGATTGAGCTCCTGTTGCATTGCAATTACCCAATCAGCATCACCAAGAGCTTCTTCTATTTCTTTAGGTTCAAGTTTGGACAAGAACCCAATAGTACAAGTAGATATTAGCCATGTCAGCTCTTGTAGATCTTCTAGTAGTCACACCGGCATCTGGATCACCAATTATTAATTCAAACTGATGGTCTCTATTCCAAACTCGTTCTTTTGGTAAATGTCTTGATGATTCAGTTTGACTTTCAGAATTGTTGTGTTGACTATTTGTGTTATTTCTACTAACTCCCCCTGAGTTAGTGCCAGCTCCTGCAGAACTAGTGTCAACTCTTCTTGAGTTTTGAGCACTTGTCCTTGAGCTGCTATTTACTCCCCCTGAGTTGTTGCCGGATTGTGGTGAAGAAGTTTCTTATGATCTTGTAGAATTCGATTGTCCACTAGACTCAGGTATTTCCTCACGAACACTTGGTATATTTGAAGTAACAATCAACTCAGGTTCATCCTCAACTTCATCCAAGTCCAGATTCTGAAATTTTAGGGACTCAGGTTCACTATTATCTTTAGAAATTGATGGGAGTTTCGTCGAATCTGACATTGTAGCTTTCAATCACTTTTCGATCATTCACTAAGAATACCCGATAAGCTGCCACCGTATCTGTAGAATACCCAACAAATATCCCTTCACGAGCTTTTGCTTCGAAGTTGCCTAGCTTTTCATCGTCTATTAGCACATAGCATTTAGCTCCAAAGACATGAAAGTATTTGATTGTTGGTCTTCTGTTATTCATTAGTTCACATGGTGTCTTTTCTTTATCTTTTATAATCAAGGTTCTGTTCTGAGTGTAACACACTGTACTCACAGCTTCGGCCAAAAAGTATAGAGGAAGTTTTGATTCATACAACAAAGTTCTTGCTGCTTCAACCAATGTTCTATTCTTCCTTTCAACTACCCAATTTTGCTGTGGAGTTCTCGGGGAAGAGTACTGACGACGTATTCCTTTAGAAACGCAGAAATCATTCAGTATTGCATTTTTAAATTCAGTGTCGTTGTCTGATCTAATCGTCTTCACAGTGAGTGTTAAAACATTCTCAATTTCAGTGATGTGATCAATGATTTGGAAAGGTACTTCATCTTTTGTCATAACAAACAATACCCATGTATACTTGGAGAAGTCATCCACGATTACCAATGCATATCTTTTCCTAGACAAAGATAGGACATTCACTGGGCCAAATAAATCCATATGTAGAAGTTGCAAGGGCTCAGCGATACTAGAAATTTCTTTAGACTTATGGGATGCTCGCTTTGACTTTCCCATTTCACAGGCTTCGCAGAGTCCTTTTGGAGCAAACTCCATTTGAGGTAGATCTTTCACCAATTCTAGTCTTGCGAGAGCATTCATCGTTTTGAAGTTTAAGTGAGATAGATTTTTATGCCATAACCTGCTTTCATCATCTGAAGCTTTACTGTAGAAACTGTTGGGTTCCGAGGCATAAAACGCAACGGATTAACGTAAATATAACAAAAATTTTCGGAACCCTAACGCAGGATCATGTATAAGATTGACAGATTATGGTGAAACAGAATTATACATTTTCTGGTCTTGACTTTCATGAACTCAACGGAGATCCTTGCTTGATGAATCACAGTAGTCCTTTGCTTCAAGAACTGCTCTCTAACGGTATCCACACGAACGTCGATTCGTCTAACGATCAGCGGAGATGGTACTAGCCAAGGCAGCCACGAATTATCTCTTATCTCTTGCTAGCCTCTCTTTTCTTTGAGTTGCTAGGGTTTCTGTTGTAAAACGAATTCACAAGTGTTGCCCTTGTAAACACATCATAATGTATTTATATGAGCTAGAGATAATGGGCCAAACCCTAATCCATGGGGTTTCTTAAAAACCCATTCTGATTTTGGGTTTATTTATTAATCCGAATTCTAGTATGTTTATAATTAATCAAGTCTTACTTAATTAATTATAAATTCGAATTAATAATAACATCATTTAAATTCATAATTTAAATAAACCTCCGTTTAAACGTTCTTTGTGTGTGGCCCTTTAGGTTATTATTACGTTGACAATAATTTTATTTTCTAATAATAAAATTATAAACAATGAGTGGCATCTAGTAATACATCATTGCTACCCAAGTAATAATAATAATTAGTGATTCAATTAAACCTTTCGTGATTAATGTTTCTGTGTAATATAATCCCTTTAACCATATATTATAGATTAAATTCGAGGCATGTATTTCAGTCATCCTCTACAACATTTAATCCGGGTTTACTTGATGGAAGTCCTTAAAAATGATTATTTAGGTAAACAGCAATTGTCAATTATATCATATACAATTCTTGGATAGTTTGGTGAACAACGATTGATCTTATATATCTAATAGACTTTTAACCAAACTCTATGCTTCTAAGTTCATAATGGTTGAATATAACCGTTTATTTTGACCTTATTATGACGACTCAGTTAAGTTAGACCTAATGATACAACGGCCGAATATAACCATTTATATTCGTCGCATCTCACCACGATAGATAGGAGTCCCCTGCCACTGACAGCCTTTCCCCTAATCGATCTAGGATTCGATAAGTGTTCATTCATTGGAAAGCATCCGAGTAAAAACTTAATATTTTGTTAAGGGGTTTAGAAAATTTACGACGATCATGATCACATCATGAAGAGATCCTCAATTTTTCCTTGAACCAAATATTTCAAATTGACATCTTAAATTGTTAATTTCCCAGGTAGATGGAGGATACCAGTGGTCACACTTAAAACCCATCAGCCTTACGAATACGCATATCCGTTTTTGTCAGAAAATCCCAATTATAGATATCAAAATCCATATTTAATTCCGTGTTTTAAAAATCCATATTTCATAAACACAAGAATCTCATGATCGTTTGTTAATTTTAAAATCTTAAATCATTACAGATTTTATCTTGTTTAGCATGACAAGCATGACATGGGTGACGTATCTAATACATGCATACATCATTAATCTAATTAAAGCATGCATCTTCTACTCTACACATACATTCATACATCAATATGTAAAGTGTAGTATGTAAACATGCTTGGTTATGGCCCCTTTCCTATGTTATCCTTTCGAGCTAATGAAAGGATCAAAGTCAATCTATGGTGGTGGTAAAACATAAATACAGTTGCTTGTCTTCATTCTTCTTGCATCCATGGCTGCCTTCTATTCTTCTTGGATCATCCTTTGTCTTCAAGTACATTACATGGGATAATTGAATACAACCTAAGCTAATGTACTTACATAAGAAAACTCGAGTTATATTCGAGCATCAACAATTACAAGAATGAAGAAAACGACATGCAAGTCGTATTTATAAAACCAAAACCAAAACCATTAAGCTAGGGGTCTAAGGCCATAACCAACACCATGCCCACATAACAATTACTGACATCTCAGAATGTTTAATCATATCATCATGCATCATAAAAAAAATCACGGTGAAGCCGTGATTTTTGCTCGTGGCGATTTTTCCTTTCCAGAAAGAGTAAATTCGACCCATTCTGACTCCGTCGAAAAACACTATTCACTGCAGAATCATTATTCACTGAAAACTGCATCTTATGCGGTTGTGTTTTCAAACGTCTCAGAACAATTCCGACGACCTTCGTATGACTGTATCTCGTATCACATATATACAGTGCATCACACATATCATGCCATAACAGATTATAACATTGCAGTAGCATGGCAGTCTCAAACAGGCAAGGCAGTAACAAAGCAGTAACATAGCAGTGGCATGGCAGTCACCAAACCAGGCATATTTGCATCAAATACAGTTAACACGTAACCAAATCAGTCCCTTATACACGTAGCTCTGATGCCATTGTTGGGTTCCGAGGCATAAATAGCAGCGGATTAACGTAAATATAACAAAAATTTTCGGAACCCTAACGCAGGATCATGTATAAGATTGACAGATTATGGTGAAACAGAATTATACCTTTTCTGGTCTTGACTTTCACGAACTCAACGGAGATCCTTGATTGATGAATCACATTAGTCCTTTGCTTCAAGAACTACTCTCTAACGGTATCCACACGAACGTCGATTCGTCTAACGATCAGCGGAGATGGTACTAGCCAAGGCAGCCACAAATTATCTCTTATCTCTTGTTAGCCTCTATTTTCTATGAGCTGCTAGGGTTTCTGTTGTAAAACGAATTCACAAGTGCTGCCCTTGTAAACACATCATAATGTATTTATATGAGCTAGAGATAATGGGCCAAACCCTAATCCATGGGGCTTCTTAAAAACCCATTCTGATTTTGGGTTTATTTATTAATCCGAATTCTAGTATGTTTATAATTAATCAAGTCTTACTTAATTAATTATAAATTCGAATTAATAATAACATCATTTAAATTCATAATTTAAATAAAGCTCCGTTTAAACGTTCTTTGTGTATGACCCTTTAGGTTATTATTACGTTGGCAATAATTTTATTTTCTAATAATAAAATTATAAATAATGAGTGGCATCTAGTAATACATCATTGCTACCCAAGTAATAATAATAATTGGTGATTCAATTAAACCTTTCGTGATTAATGTTTCTGTGTAATATAATCCCTTTAACCATATATTATAGATTAAATTTGAGGCATGTATTTCAGTCATCCCCTACAACATTTAATTCGGGTTTACTTGATCCATGAGTAGACTATGAAAAACAAATCATTATTTAAGCACGACCATGCATTTTATAGTCTCACTCAATCAAGAGGCCAATAATATCTCTCCTAATTATAGGAGGGTTAAATCCTTTATCTATCATTCATATTTCTCATACGACTCATGATATACCCAATGTCCACTTTTATCATCACTCGGTCAAAGGTAACTTTTAATGTAAGCAAAGTATATTAATCCTCGTATAGAAATATAATGATCTCAAGTCAAAGGATCATTACACCATTATCACTGTGAGTCTTTCTTATGACTTTGTTAAACATGAAGAATCTCACTGTGGGTCTGTCCAGTATCATGTACTCCTACATGTACCTATGTATTGACTTTAGTATCCCCATACTTATAACCAATGAGATGTGGTTATTTGTCAAACAACATACTAGTCTATTTATGTATTATTATTGTCCTATAATAATAATACTCGACTAGGGACCTTTAAGAATATGATATATTATATAATCTTAAGTTCAAGTCATGTACTTAAACTATACAATGTGTATCGTGATTCTAAGGACATTTATTATGCTAACAAATATATCGCAGTAATTAAAGTCATAATAAATACGTTTATTGAATAATCAAATGACATAAAGGTCTATCAAAAGGAAACATTGTATTGCTTCTAGGGCACCTACACTAACAGAAACAGGTGACTTCATTCTAGTTTTCCGAATCCATATCAGCAACAAAAAGATCTGCCTTTCGAACTCCTCTTAAAGCCAACGAACCTTCCTTAATGTGAGTGATTGATACACCTTTCTTATTGAAGACAATTCCGTATCCTTTGTCACAGAATTGACTGATACTTAATAGATTGTGTTTCAATCCCTCAACATAGGAAATATCTTCAATGATGACATTACCAGTTTTCAATTTGTCATATCCCTTTGTTACACATATGCTGTCATCTCCAAAGGTGACATAAGGGCCAGCCTTCATAACCAACTCTGTAAGCAGGGACTTGTTTCCTGTCATATGCCTTGATGCTCCACTATCTAGCACCCATATAATAACTTTATTTCTTTTCTGCTTAATGCCCTGCAATAACAGATTGATTAGGCGTTCTTCGGAACCCAAGATTGATTGGGTCCGACTTTTCTATAAGAACGAGAATTATCAGATTTAACAACAGTAGATGCACTCTTTTTAACATTACTAGAGCTTTCGACTTTGTCTTTTCTTTTTTCAGACTTGACAGATTTGTCAGTCTTAGGAGAAGCCTTGTCACTCCTAACTTTAGGAGGACTAACAGTCTTAGCTTTTACATGCTTCTTTTTGACATTAGAACTAGCAGAAGAATTTAGACATGATTGGCTAGTTGCATTCATGTTAGGTCCAAATGTGTTGTAGAGGGGGGGTGAATACAACTTTTCAAATTTAAGAAGCAATAAATGCAAAGTAATAAATGAACATACTGATTTAAGGAATATATGTTTTATATATATCTTGAAAAGGTTGCTACAACATTCATTACAAAGTACATCAGAAGTAAAGAGGGTAGTAAATGATACTAAGCTCGGTGAATATACTCTCTCTCTTTTACAAGTGTTTTTCTCGAAAATATTGCTCTCTAAAAAAATAATACACAAGTACTTCTATTTATACTACTTGTAATCTATGTCCTGTAGTCTTCAAAGACTAAGATGTACGTGGCCCAATGATGTCCACATAAATCTTATCTTATCTTGAAAGCTTGGAAATCTGCCAATTAGATGATGCCATGTGTCATGTTGAAACTGCCCTCCATGTAGAATATCTACTTGAGAATTTCTACTTGGCCATCTTGAACATCTAAGTAGAATTTCTACATAGGAATGTTCTACTTGGCTATCTCGAACATCTAAGTAGAATTTCTACATAGGAATGTTCTACTTGGCTATCTCGAACATCTAAGTAGAATTTCTACATAGGAATGTTCTACTTGGCTATCTAGAACATTTTGTACTTAGAGAAATTCTGGGATTCAACTTGAAACTTCAATGCAACATCTTGAACTTGTGATTTCTTTATGTCTTCCATATTCTTCAACAAGCTCTCGAACCTGGATCTCTATTACTGACATAAACTTGCTATCAATGTCCTGACACTTGATGCAATGGTCTGATTCATAAGTGACTAGTCTTGATAGTGTTTCTGCTTCTTGAATAGATTACCATATTCAATTAGTAATGTGGCTTTCCAAATATTGCTTTCCTTCTTGTTCACTTGAAATCAATTAGTCTTATTGATACTGATTGTTATGATCTTGAATCTTTAGGTTACAAATCACTGAGGCATGAACAACTCTGACTTGAACTTCTTTCAATGATTTCTTCTTTATTTGATCATAGTTAACATGTTGAATTGTATCAATTACACTGTCTTCATTTAGCATTGATTTCTTTGTGGCTTCAAGTTCTTGATTGTCTTCTGGTTAAGTATCTTTTCTTTTAGTTGAGTTACATAAGTTATAGTGTTACAAGTTTAGACACTCTGCCTTTCAATCTCCCCCTATTTGATAGTCTAACAATGACATTCAAATTAACAAGGGATAACTCAACTAAACAATGAGACGAGAAAAAGATAAATAACATTACTGTCTTGTTTAAATTACAACTGAAATAAACTTGGAAAACAATTCAAAGAACTAGAATAAATAAAACTTAAGCTAGACAAAGAATTCGAACTTCGAATTAAAGACCATTTGAGTGATTCCTATCACCTGGATTATTTCATACCTTTCAGTCAAACTTATATCACCTTATTGGATCCACTCTGATCCATGGTTACAGTATGGTAAGTTAGCCTATCCGCATACCGTGATCAGGTGAATTTTCCTCAAGTGAGTTAAAGCAACCAACAGATATGAAGTTTTTCCAACTTCAAGTTCACACCACTCTGACCTTTAGTTCTAATTCCGTCTCCTTTTCCTAGCTTCTTCAGGTTGGCACTTCTCTTCTTTCTGCTTTTTGCGCCTTTGCTTCTGCTGTTGATCTCTCTTGTAGACTGGATCATGAAGCTGCTTCCACCTTGCATTCAATAGACTTACTGCTTCCATTTCTAAAGGATTCCTGGGCTCTGGATAAGGATGCCTGAAAAGCCTTCTGAGTTTGTCCACCTCTTGAGTAGTTCTGATCTTTGGAATGTCCTCAAAATTCTTCATTATGAGCTGTGATTTCCAATGCGATTTATCAGCCTTGAACTGACAATAGATCATTTTGGGGTAGCCCTTGACACGGTTAGTATTGTGGACACTAGCCGCATCTCTCTCCATTCGCTTCTTTTCCCCCACTACTTCAGCCAAGTACTTCAGAAGTCTCTGCTTCTCATCCACATTCTCATTCTCCACTTCGCCCCATTTGAATATTTCTAAAACTTTCTCCAAAAATGCAGCATCTTGAGTCTGCAGCAGCCATTTTCTACTCATATGCAATAAAGTTTGATTCTGGTCTGCATCTATGAATGCTAAAGCATCAGCTGTGTCATCGTTAAATGAGTGTATCCAGTATACAGTATCTCTCCCTGGAACACCAATTGCCTCCCTTATTTCTCCTTGTTCCAGTGATCCAGAAGGAAGAATCAGAGCTTCATCTACATTTTTAACAGCTTGTAGAATATTCCATCTTCTTTCAATTAGCTCCGGTTCAACCTTAACGTTGTCTAGAGGGTTTGGAGCAATAATGTCACACTTCCAAATTTCATTGCTCATTTTGAATATGATCCTCTCAATAAACTCTACTGACTTCTCCTTAATGTCAGAGGTGAATCCCTTACTCATCATTTGCCTACAGACAGCTTTTAGGGATTCTACCGGTAGAGCCATTAGATCATTTTCTTCTAAACTAACCCTCTTCATCTTTCCATCAACTACCATCCGGACAACATCAGGATTTGCTGAGAATTCTGGTCCCTTGTCCTCTGCTAGCTGCATTAACTGATCTCTATACAGAATGCTAAGCTCCTCAGCTTGAGAATATTGAATTTTTGTTGCTAGCAAGAACAACTCTGACGCAGATCTTCTCGAGATGAATTGATCATCCACATACAAGAAAGATGTCGGGACTCCTTCGACTAAAGACAAGATGACCTGCCATTCCTTAACCATTGCATTATATCCAACTCTGACTTTTGAGATCAACCTTTTCAAAGCATTTATGTAGTCAACAATCAGTGGATTCTGCAAGTTCAAGTTGTAGAACAAGTCTTCCGCCTCTTTGTTATGAGTTCCTTTTGTACAAACTCCCGATAGAATCTTCCTTGCATCATCCCATTTCTGTCCTATCCTTTTCTTGTCCAGATCTACTTGAGGATCAGCTAACCTTGCAAGCTCATGATCATACTGTTTTTCCTTAAGCTCCGCTTTCTTTTCAAGAAAAACAGCCTCATCCTGCATCATCTTCATTTTATAGAATTGAGCTTGTTCCAAGGCCAGCTGTTGGGCTTCTAGAGTTTCCTTATCAACAGGTATTTCTTCAGGCTGTCCGGAAGACATTCCAGCACCTCCACCTTGTTCCTTCAAAGATCTTCTAATAGCATGTGCTAACGGAACATCCTCCATATCAGAATCTGAATCAAGTGCTGCATGTGCCTCTTCCTGATGACGACTCAAGTCAATGAATGGCTCTTCTTGTTCAGCCACCACTGCCTTACCCTTCCTCTTTCTTTGAGCCTCCTCATCAATTACTGGCTCATTTTCATTGACAAGATCAGTCTGTTCTCCAATTTCTTCAATAATTAGCGACTGCTGTCTCGTCTCTTTTCCACTCTCCCCCTTAGGTGAGTTATCCTGACCATCACCCTTCTCTCCAGATCCACCAGTAGCATAGGAACCACCAAAACCAGATCACGAGGGTCTAGCTCCACTAGCACCGCCAGCACCACCAGCACCACCAGCATCATCAGTATCTGGGGGAGCCTGAGTAGTTTGATCGTCAAAGCACTCTGGGGGAACAAAGCTCCTAACTGCATACAACATTCTGCTTATCTCCGTTGCCATTGTATGCATTATGCTTTCCACTGCTCCCATCCTATCATAAAGAGTGCTGCCCAAGACACCACCAGCATGGCCCAAGTCATTTACCTTGTTTGCCAAATCATCGAATGCTGTTGCTTGACTTGCCATTCGTGCTGCGTAGTCATCTAGAGCGCGCTGGTTGTCACCAACATTGATCCCTAACTGCTCCATGGACTGTCCAAACTGCTTGATTACATTTTCCATTGTTGTCATACGAGTGTGAAGATTGATAAGATTAAGGGACGGTGTTTGGCTTGGGTGTCCTCGCTCTAAAAATCGTTCTGTTACTGTTTGTCGCTCGGTTTCGGGCCTTGAAAATGAAGGTCCCTCACTCCCTAAACGCTCACACACACTCCCTGTCTCACGCTCGTGTATGTCTTCAATAAGATTCCTGAAAGTGAAAGCAGTACCTGCAGAAACTGGATAAGTAAAGTGAGTAGCAGTTATGGGATCTGTTTCTGTCATAGCCTGAGGTGGAATCTCAGGGTGAGAGGCTGCAGAGTGTTCTAGTACAACATCAGAACCGATCCTCTCTGCAGCATCAGTATGTACCGGTGAAGGTACTTCTGAAGCAATGAAAGCTTCTGGCCTTTCTGAAGCAACAGGCTCTTCAGAAGGCTCCAGATCCTCACCAAGATTCTTAGGTGTAGAATGTGCAAAGGTAGAACCACTCTCGTGAGGTGGAGTGGGTGTGAATGACATTCTAGGTTTGGACTGGGCTGAAGAAGTTGCAGCATGTGAAAATTTGGCTTTCTTCCGAATAACTGGCTGCACTTCAAGGTCACTCTCTGAGCTCTCACCTAAATCTACAGATGCCAGCCTTTTAACTCCCGTCAGCAAGGGTGAAATAGAAGAATCAAGAGTTTCAGACTCAGAGTCAGAAATATAGCGCGCACCCTGGGATAGATCCTGCGGGCTAGCAGAATCTTGGGCAATGGAATCAGATTTAGATGAAGAAGTAGCAGTAGTGTGAACAGAGAGTTGCTCTTGTTCATAGAAATTACCTCCTTCATTACCTTGTTCAGCAAAGGGATCAGGATCAGCATGAGGAGTAGTTTGTCTTTCCCTTTGACCGGCAGAGGTTTGACCGTGAGAGTGTCCATCATCATCTTCATCACTTTGAGGCTCTTCAGGAATCCCTTGAAATGCGTCAGCATGTGCAGATGGATTCTGAGCATGTGAAGATACGTGCGAGGTTCCCGCCATAGTAGTAATACCTGCATCATACTGAAGCCACACTTGAATATTAGCAGGAATAATCAGTGCTTTAGTGTGATGTTTATCCTGGTTAGCAATTGTTGTGAGTGACTTGGTGCCCATGCCAAGTGATGCAGATGTTTTACTCGATGCAAATGCCTGTCTTACAGCGAAAGCATTAGTCGGTACTAAATGATTAATGAGCATTTGTAAGAAACGAGGATACCAGCATACAACATTAGTAGTTGCAAGGTTTCTGTTTTCAGATGATCCCATTGTAGCCACTATTTCGGAAAGAACGATTCTTCCATAATTAATGTCCAGTTCACGGGCTAGGGAAACGGCAAAGATCTGTATGGGAATTGGAATCTGATGATAATCTTTTTCGTGCGGCCAAAAACATCTCGTGATGGCCTCGAAAAAGTAATTCCATTCCACCTGGAAGTATTGTTTCTGGATGGCACCAGCTAAGATCCGTCCAGAAGGGGGATAGCATCCAATCTCCTCAAAGAATTTGAGACGATCTGCCGTTGAAGGTTCAGGGTCATAAACATCTTTAACTGGAAATCCCAGAACCCTGTTGAACACTTCCTCCGTTACTTCATATTCCTGACCCGCCAAGGTAAACCTGAAACCATAAGGGGTATTTTTGCTCCCAAAAGTAACCGCACTAGTCCATAATTGCTGTAAAGCATCATGGACTAGTGTTGGTTTAGCAGTAAAAGCAACACTAGCCTTGGAGTACAAATTAAGAAATCGTATCCAAAACTTGAAGCGCGGGAGATGATCACCAATTTCCGTACTAATGTTATAAAAATTATTTTTCGCAAGAATAAATTGGTGAGCCATTTGTAAAATAATTTTCCTTGAGTTAATGTGATATTTTGAAAAGAAACAATTAACGTAAATACGTAAGGAAAAAAATGTAATCTAATTAATTCCTTTTAGAGAATCGAGAAGATGAACAGCCGATTTGAACTAAACTACGGAATTAATTATAATCAAAATCAAAACAACCAAAATCCAGTCCAGTAAATAATGCAACCCCAAATCAGTGATATAAAAACTAAACTGTGTTTGTAAATAACCGTGATAGTTGTGTGTATATTTGTGTATATGACAAACTGAACAGATGAACAGACGGGTCCAAATACACAATAACAGGGCAAACAGAGAATAGTAAATATAAAACGGGCAGCAGTTCGAGATATGTAAGAGTTTTAACACAACTCGAATGAACAGAGCAATGACTGTTTGAAATCGCAGGGAGGGAGGGCGGGGGCTGTAAAAACTTAGGGTTAAAACAATTAGGTAAAAGTGAAAAGAAAGACGGGTTAATGTTGTATATATAGGCATATATGTGCAAAGACGAGAATATCCCTGTAAAAAAAAGGAAAAAACGTTAAGTACATACAGGGGAACATCAAGTCGAACACTATCTCGAACATCTAAGTCGAAATTCGAGATGAGTTTCGAGATAGGAGCTATCTCGAACATCAAGTCGAATATTCGAGATAAAGTTCGAGATGACACTAACTCGAACAAATAATCACTTGATCAATTAATACAGCTGAATAAACCCACCAGGGAATCCTATCTCGAATATTAAGACAAAATTCCAAAGAAAAGGAGTAAAATTTCAAGTACAAACCTGGGAATACTATCTCGAACATCAAGTCGAATATTCGAGATAATGTTCGAGATGGGACTCAAGTCGAACATCAAGTCGAATATTCGAGATAATGTTCGAGATGGGACTCAAGTCGAACATCAAGTCGAATATTCGAGATAATGTTCGAGATGGGACTCAAGTCGAACATCAAGTCGAATATTCGAGATAATGTTCGAGATGGGACTCAAGTCGAACATCAAGTCGAATATTCGAGATAATGTTCGAGATGGGACTCAAGTCGAACATCAAGTCGAATATTCGAGATAATGTTCGAGATGGGACTCAAGTCGAACATCAAGTCGAATATTCGAGATAATGTTCGAGATAGAGATTAACTCGAACAATTACCCAGACTTGGAAAAAAAAATTTCTCGAATATTCTTCCCAGACTCAGAATTTTCAATTTTGAAGATAGTCATAATAATTTGGCAATTTTTGCAATAAAAACAACAATTAAAATTTTGCCAAATTAAGATAAACATCAATTCAAGGATTTTTATCAAAGCAAATAATAAAAACATTCCTTGACAATTCTAAGGCCTCTTAAATTAAACAACATTACATGAAAAACACATGTAAATTCATCTAAAAATCATAAAAAATTTAGAATAATATGAATTTAACTCCCCCTATGATCATGCAATCATACCAGCATAAATTCAAAGATTTAACTAATAATTTCACATAAAACACAATGAATTCATGTAAAATAACACAACATGCATCCTAAAATACTCATTACTTAATCATTTTAAAGTCTAAGTCCATAATGATTAATTAGCATGCAGAAGTGATATTTTGAGCAATTGTAGAGATTATTTACATATGTTTTCAACTTTGTATCAATAAAATAGGCAAATGACAAGACTAAAAACATATGTTCATGATTAAAAACTGAAATTTTGCAGATAGCAGAAATCACTAACTTGTGTTAAGCATTCCCAATTCACCAACCAACCTATTGAATGTTACTTCATCAAGAGGTTTAGTGAATATATCTGCAATTTGTTGCATTGTGGGCACAAAATGTAGCTCCACAGTCCCCTCCTCGACATGTTCTCTAATGAAATGATACCTGATATCTATATGCTTGGTTCTTGAGTGGTCTACAGGATTGTTGGTCATGGCAATGGCACTTCTGTTGTCACACATGATTGGAATCTTTTTGTGCTCCATGCCATAATCTTTCAATTGGTTCCTCATCCACAGTATTTGAGCTACACAGCTTCCAGCAGCAATATACTCAGCTTCAGCAGTAGAAGTAGATACTGTGTGTTGCTTTTTGCTTTGCCAGGACACCAATCTTCTGCCAAGAAATTGACATGCACCAGATGTGCTTTTTCTATCAATCCTGCAACCTGCATAGTCTGAATCCGAATAGCCAATTAGATTAAAACCTGTATCTCTTGGGTACCAAATCCCTAGATTTGATGTTCCTTTGAGATACCTAAAGATTCGTTTGACGGCTATGAGATGTGATTCTCTAGGATCCACTTGGAACCTTGCACACAAACAAGTTGCGAACATAATATCGGGTCTACTTGCAGTTAAATAGAGGAGTGAGCCAATCATACCTCGATAGCTTGTGATGTCAACTGGTTTACCTGATTTGTCTTCATCAAGCTTCGTGGCTGTTGCCATTGGAGTCTTAGCTGTTGATGCATCTTCTAGATTATACTTCTTGAGTAAATCTTTGATGTACTTGGACTGACAGATAAAGATTCCATCTTTTCTTTGACTGATCTGTACTCCAAGGAAGAAGGACAGCTCTCCCATCATGCTCATCTCATACTTATCCTGCATTAACTTGGCAAATTTCTCGCACAAGCGCTCATTAGATGACCCAAAAATAATATCGTCCACATAGACTTGAACAAGTATTAAATCACTTTTTACATTTTTATAGAACAATGTTTTATCAATTACTCCCCTAGTAAAACCACTTGCAATTAAGAACAAGGATAGGGTTTCATACCATCGTCTTGGGGATTGTTTGAGGCCATAGACAGCTTTGAAGAGAAGATACACAAAATCTACAAGTTCTGGATCAACAAAGCCAGGTGGCTGTTCCAGATATACTTCTTCTTCTAGCTCTCCATTCAGGAAGGCACTTTTCACATCCATCTGAAAAACCTTGAAGTTCTTGTGTGCTGCAAAGGCCAAGAACATCCTGACTGCCTCAAGTCTTGCAACTGGAGCGTAGGTCTCATCATAATCAATACCTTCTTTTTGAGAATAACCCTTCGCTACCAAACGAGCCTTGTTTCGTGTTACAAGTCCGTCTTCATCCAGTTTATTTCTGAATACCCACTTAGTTCCAATTACTGATCTGTTCTTCGGTCGGGGTACCAGCTTCCAAACTTTCTGCCTTTCAAACTGATTGAGCTCCTCTTGCATTACAATTACCCAATCAGTATCAACAAGAGCTTCTTCTATTTCTTTAGGTTCAAGCTTGGATAAAAACCCAGAATATAAGCAAATATTAGCCATGTCAGCTCTTGCAGTTCTTCTAGTAGTCACACCAGCATCTGGATCACCAATTATTAATTCAAACGGATGGTCTCTACTCCATACTCGTTCTCTTGGAAATTGTCTTGATGATTCAGCTTGACTTTCTGAGTTGTTGTGTTGACTACTTGTGGTATTTCCACTAACTCCTCCTGAGTTAGTGCCAGCTCCTACAGAACTAGGGTCATCTCGTCTTGAGCCTTGAACGCTTGTCCTTGAGCTGCTATTTACTCCCCCTGAGTTGTTGCAGGATCGTGCGGAAGAAGTTTCTTCTGATCTTGTAGGATTCGATTGTTCATTAAGCTCAGATGTTTCTTCACGAACACTTGGAACATTTGAAATGATAACCAACTCAGGTTCATCTTCAGGTTCATCTAAGTCCAGATTCTGAAATTTAAGGGACTCTGGTTCACTAGAATCTTTAGATATTGATGGGAGTTTGGTATCGTAGAATCTGACGTTGTAGCTTTCAGTCACTTTTCGATCATTCACTAAGAATACCCGATAAGCTGCCACCACATTTGTAGAATAACCAACAAAGATTCCTTCACGAGCTTTTGCTGCAAATTTTCCTAGATTTTCATTATCTATTAGCACATAGCATTTAGCTCCAAAGACATGAAAGTATTTGATTGTAGGTCTTCTGTTATTCATTAGTTCACATGGTGTCTTTTCTTTATCTTTTATGATCAGGGTTCTATTCTGAGTGTAACACACTGTACTCACTGCTTCGGCCCAAAAGTAAAGAGGAAGTTTTGAATCATACAACAATGTTCTTGCTGCTTCAACCAAAGTTCTGTTCTTCCTTTCAACTACTCCATTTTGCTGTGGAGTTCTCGGGGCTGAGTACTGACGACGTATTCCCTTAGATACACAGAAGTCATTCAGCACTGCATTCTTAAATTCAGTACCGTTGTCTGTTCTAATCGTCTTTACAGTAAGTGTTGAAACATTCTCAATTTGAGTGATGTGATCAATGATTAGGAAAGGCACTTCGTCTTTCGTCATTGCGAACAATACCCATGTATACTTGGAGAAGTCATCCACGATTACCAAAGCATATCTTTTCCTAGATAAGGATAGGACATTCACTGGGCCAAACAAATCCATATGAAGAAGTTGTAAAGGCTTAGTGATACTAGAAATTTCTTTACTTTTATGTGATGCTCGCTTTGACTTTCCCATTTCACAAGCTTCACAAAGTCCTTTAGGAGCAAACTCCATTTGTGGTAGATCTCTCACTAATTCTCGCCTCGCGAGAGCATTCATCGTTTTGAAGTTTAAGTGAGATAGCTTTTTGTGCCATAACCAGCTTTCATCATCTGAAGCTTTGCTGTAGAAACAGGTGACTTCATTCTGATTTGCCGAATCCATGTCTGCAACAAAAAGATCTGCCTTACGAACTCCTCTTAAAGCCAATGAACCTTCCTTAATGTGAGTGATTGACACGCCTTTCTTATTGAAGACAATTTCGTATCCTTTGTCACAGAACTGACTGATACTCAACAGATTGTGCTTCAATCCCTCAACATAAGAAATATCTTCAATGATGACATTGCCAGTCTTCAGTTTTCCATATCCCTTCGTCACACCTTTGCTGTCATCTCCAAAGGTAACATAAGGGCCAGCTTTCATAACCAACTCTGTAAGCAGGGACTTGTTTCCTGTCATATGCCTTGATGCTCCACTATCTAGCACCCATAAGACTTTATTTCTTCTCTGCTTAATGCCCTGCAATGACAGATTGGTTAGGCGTTCTTCGGAACCCAACTTTGATTGGGCCCGGCTTTTCTATAAGATCGATAGTTATCAGGTATAACAACAGGAGATGCACTCTTTTTAACATTACTAGAGCTTTCGACTTTGTCTTTCCCTTTTTCAGACTTGACAGATTTGTCAGTCTTAGGAGAAGGCTTGTCACTCCTAACTTTAGGAGGACTGGCAGTCTTAGCTCTTACATGCTTCTTCTTGATATTAGAACTAGTAGCAGTATTTAAACATGTTTGACTAGTTGCATTCATCAAATTTACAAAAGTTTGCATGACGTTAAAAGTGCATGGCATACAATTTGGTTGACCACATTGTGCATGATTCTGATGCATGTTATTCATTGTATGTGGTACAGGCATGGCATGTGCAATAGGAATATTCATGTTAGATTTACATGCATAAGAAAGATGTTCAGTAGATTTACAGTGATAACATGCTTTCTTTACTCGTTCTGCCTTAACCTCTTTTATGCCCTTTTCTTTCTTAACCTGTTGTTTAACGGCCTTGGCTCCTAATCCTGGTCTAGATTCTTCTCTAGGGGATTTGATTTTAACTGATTTAGTAGGAGTTACATGTTGTTCTTTCTTCCGATCTTCCATCTCGATTTCATATCTAACTAGTAAATCAGTCTCTTCTTCTTCTCGAGGAGTAAAGTGTTTGAATATTGGTTTAATAGCAGATTTGAGAATTGTAGGTACTTCTTTTTTAATCTCACTGGGACTGGTGTCTACAGGCGTTTTCCCTTCTTTCTTTGATAAGTTAGAATAGTCAAGTCCTACACCAACACCAGTTATCTTCTTAAATGTGCTACTATCAACATTCACTTTACTAGCTGCTAGTTTATAAGCTTCGCATTTTGTTTCTAACTCAGCTAGTTTATTCCTAAGACATGCTTCTATTTCATCTTTAAGGTTGAGCTTGTGTTCCAAAGTTTTAATAGAGTCTCTTAGGGAAGTATCTATAGTGCAAACGGCCTCTAATTCTTCCACTTTTGCCTCAAGCATTCTGCATTTGGCAACTATTGTTTTCTGTTCTTTTTGAGAAGTATTTAGGCTTTTGCACAGCATATAGATCTCTTCGCTAAGAGCCCCGTTCTGCACCTTATAATCATCTAGAGACATTTCTTCCTTAAGGGTTAGAACTGGTACCTCTGGTTCATCTGACGTTTCAGCCATGAGGGCAAAGTTTGCTGTATGAGTAACTTCTTCCTCATCTGAATCATCCCACGCTCTTCCTTCTGTGACAACTAAAGCTCTTTTTCCATGTCTTTCCTTCACCAGGGCCTCATACTTGCTTTTGAGGGCTTCATAAGTTTCTTTTGGATATGTCTGTTTAGGCTTCTTGCAATCTGTAGCAAAGTGTCCAGCTTCACCACAGTTATAACATTTGAACTTCATTTTGAAATCCAAAGGAGATTTGTAGCTGGTACTCTTGCCTTTTCCTTTGTAGCCTTGTGAACTACCACCACCCCTAGTAACCCGATAATAAGATGAAGATTTACTTTGCGGTCGGTTACTCTTTCTGAATCTGATATTGCTTTACTTCCTTGCCATGTATGCCACGACACTGTCATCCATGTTGTCCAGCTCTTCTTGGGTGAAGTAGTCGTCATCACTATTTGATGTGCACTCATCATCATTTTCAACTTGAGGTGATGCAGGTGATGACCTAGGCTTTTCTGCAACCATTGCCTTTTTAGACTCTACCTCATCAGCAACTAACCCTGATGCAGCTTCTTTTCCTCTTGAATCATTATCCCATGCTTGATCTTGAAGTGTTTCCAGCTCATAGGTCTTTAGAATTCCATAGTATTCTTCCAGAGTTGTTGTGTATAAATCTCTGGTTTCTCTAACAGCGTAGACTCTATGTTCAATGCTTTTTGGCTGGTTCCTCAGATATCTCGTGTTGATTTCAACCACGGGGAGAGTTACACCTCTCAGATTCAAATCCAAAACCAACTGACTGAATCTTAGATAGACATCGGTTATACTTTCTCCTTTTCTTATTCTGAAAGTGTCATACTCCATCTTGAGTATAAGTGTTTTGTTGCTTCTGACCTCAGAGGTACCTTCCATGATGACCTCTAGCTTGTCCCAAATCTTCTTTGCTGTAGTTAGTCCTTTAACTACGTTAAACATCTCATGATCTAGGGATTCCATCAGTGTTTGTCGAACGGATGTGTCGAAAGATATCTGCTCCTTATCAGCATCTGAAAAGTCTACTGCCTTCTTCGGCTCAGACCGTTGTGGTACAACCACATCTCCTTCCATATGCTCAGGAACAACAACCATTGGTACAAATTTACCTTTATCGAGAACTTCCAGATATTCAGGATTGGCGGACTCAAGGTAAAGTTTCATTCTCAACACCCATTCTTCATAATGATCTCGGTCGAACATTGGAATCTTGAAATTGTTTTTAGGTGCCATCTAATTGTGGATTTAAAGTAAAGATAATAAACTTTTCTTATTACTTGAGTAGTAATTAAAAGAAAATTAAATTATCTCAAAATAAATCAAACTTCAAATTTTGATCACCAAAAAAATTTCTAAGTACTAGGACAAGGCTAAGTAGAATATCTATGTAGAACTTCTGCCTAAGTCGAAATTCTCCAAGTCGAATTTTTTGTCCAAGTAGAAAATCTCAAGTCGAATATTCAAGTAGAATATTCAAGTAGAATATTCAAGTAGAATATTCTATGTAGAACTTTTGCCTTGGATAAAATTTGCTGCAGGTCACTTTTCACACTTTTTGACTTTTGTGGTTTTTCTCACCTAACTCACCTAACACACGTGCAAGGTACTGAATATCTTCTGTAATACTTTTTGCTGTGAGATATATGTCAAATCAGAAGCCAATAACACCTTTTTGTCTTTTTGAAAAGGAAATCAAAAAGTTGCTGGGTTTGTCTTCTTTAACAAGAATAATGATGAACACTCAAGAACACCAAATATCAAAGTACCCAGATTAATTCACAAAAATTATCTAAAATCCTTCCAAGCTGAATAATCACACCTGGAGTATTTAAATAATTTTTCGGATGAGTTTTCACTAGAAACAAATTAAGGCCCACTTTTCGAGACAAATTGAAAAGTAGTTCTGGAAGATGAAAACTCACAAATCTTCTACCAAACACAAGGATCTATGTTTTGTATATTAAACATGAGGCTCTGATACCAATTGTTAGGTCCAAATGTGTTGTAGAGGGGGGGTGAATACAACTTTTCAAATTTAAGAAGCAATAAATGCAATGTAATAAATGAACATACTGATTCATGGAATATATGTTTTATATATATCTTGAAAAGGTTGCTACAACATTCATTACAAAGTACATCAGAAGTAAAGAGGGTAGTAAATGATACTAAGCTCGGTGAATATACTCTCTCTCTTTTACAAGTGTTTTTCTCGAAAATATTGCTCTCTAAAAAAACAATACACAAGTACTTCTATTTATACTACTTGTAATCTATGTCCTGTAGTCTTCAAAGACTAAGATGTACGTGGCCCAATGATGTCCACATAAATCTTATCTTATCTTGAAAGCTTGGAAATCTGCCAATTAGATGATGCCATGTGTCATGTTGAAACTGCCCTCCATGTAGAATATCTACTTGAGAATTTCTACTTGGCCATCTCGAACATCTAAGTAGAATTTCTACATAGGAATGTTCTACTTGGCTATCTCGAACATCTAAGTAGAATTTCTACATAGGAATGTTCTACTTGGCTATCTAGAACATTTTGTACTTAGAGAAATTCTGGGCTTCAACTTGAAACTTCAATGCAACATCTTGAACTTGTGATTTCTTTATGTCTTCCATATTCTTCAACAAGCTCTCGAACCTGGATCTCTATTACTGACATAAACTTGCTATCAATGTCCTGACACTTGATGCAATGGTCTGATTCATAAGTGACTAGTCTTGATAGTGTTTCTGCTTCTTGAATAGATTACCATATTCAATTAGTAATGTGGCTTTCCAAATATTGCTTTCCTTCTTGTTCACTTGAAATCAATTAGTCTTATTGATACTGATTGTTATGATCTTGAATCTTTAGGTTACAAATCACTGAGGCATGAACAACTCTGACTTGAACTTCTTTCAATGATTTCTTCTTTATTTGATCATAGTTAACATGTTGAATTGTATCAATTACACTGTCTTCATTTAGCATTGATTTCTTTGTGGCTTCAAGTTCTTGATTGTCTTCTGGTTAAGTATCTTTTCTTTTAGTTGAGTTACATAAGTTATAGTGTTACAAGTTTAGATACTCTGCCTTTCAATTCATCAAGTTCACAAACGTTTACATGACATTAAAAGTGCATGGCATACAATTTGGTTGACCACATTGTGCATGATTCAGATGTATATTATTCATTGTGTGTGGTACATGCATGGCATGTGCAACAGGAATATTCATGTTAGATTTACATGCATAAGAAAGATGTTCAGTTGATTTACAGTGATAACATGATTTCTTTAATCGTTCTGCCTTAACCTCTTTTAAGCCTTTTTCCTTTTTGCTCTGTTGTTTGACAGCCTTAGCTCCTAATCCTTGTCTAGACTCATCTTTAGGGGAATTGATTTTAACTGATTTAGTAGGAGTTATAGGTTGTTCTTTTTTCCGATCTTCCATTTCAATCTCAAATCTAACTAACAATTCAGTCTCTCCTTCTTCACGAGGAACGAAGTGTTTAAAGATAGGTTTGACAGCAGATTTAAGAATTGTAGGTATTTCCTTATTAATCTCACTGGAACTAGTGTTTACAGGCCTTTTTCCTTCTTTCTTAGATAAGTTAGAATAGTCAAGTCCTACACCGACTCCAGTTATCTTCTTAAATGTGTCACTATCAACATTCACTTTACTAGCTGCAAGTTTATAAGCTTCGCATTTAGTTTCTACCTCAGCTAGTTTATTCCTTAGACATGCTTCTATTTCATCTTTAAGGTTGAGCTTGTGTTCCAAAGATTTAATAGAGTCTCTTAGGGAAGTATCTATAGTGCAACCAACCTCTAATTCTTCTACTTTTGCCTCAAGCATTCTGCATTTGGCAACAAGTGTTTTCTGTTCTTTTTGAGAAGTATTTAGGCTTTTGCACAACATATAGATCTCTTCGCTAAGAGCCCCGTTCTGCACCTTATAATCATCAATAGACATTTCTTCTTTAAGGGTTAGAACTGGTACCTCTGGTTCATCTGATGTCTCCGCCATGAGGGCAAAGTTTGCTACATGGGTAACTTCTTCCTCATCTAAATCATCCCAAGCTCTGCCTTCTGTTACAACTAAAGCTCTCTTTCCATGTCTTTCCTTCACTAGGGCTTCATACTTGCTTTTGAGGGCTTCATAAGTTTCTTTGGGGTATGTCTGTTTTGGCTTCTTGCAGTCTGTAGCAAATGTCCAGCTTCACCACAGTTATAGCATTTGAACTTCATTTTGAAATCCAAAGGTGATTTGTAGCTGGTACTCTTGCCTTTCCCTTTATACCCTTGATAACCACAACCACCCTTAGTAACCCGATAGTAAGATGAAGATTTTCTTTGTGGACGGTTACTTTTTCTGAATCTTATGTTGCTGAACTTCCTTGCCATGTATGCCACGACACTATCATCCATGTTGTCCAGCTCTTCTTGGGTGAAGTAGTCATCATCACTATTTGATGTGAACTCATCATTATTTTCAACATGAGGTGGTGCAGGTGATGATCTAGGTTTTTCTGCAGTCATTGCCTTTTTAGACTCTTCCTCATCAGTAATTAATCCTGATGCCGCTTCTTTTCCTCTTGAATCATTATCCCATGCTTGATCTTGAAGGGTCTCCAGCTCATAGGTCTTTAAAATTCCACAATATTCTTCCAAAAAAGTTGTATGCAAATATCTGGTTTCTCTAACAGCGTAGACTCTATGTTCAATGCTTTTTGGCTGGTTCCTTAGATATCTCGTGTTGACTTCAACCACGGGGAGAGTTACACCTCTTAGATTCAAATCCAACACTAACTGACTGAATCTTAGATAGACATCTGTTATGCTTTCTCCTTTTCTTATTCTGAAGGTGTCATACTCCATCTTGAGTATAAGTGTTTTGTTGTTTCTGACCTCAGCAGTACCTTCCATGACGACCTCTATTTTATCCCAAATCTTCTTCGCTGTAGTTAGTCCTTTTACTACAATAAACATCTCATGATCTAGGGATTCCATTAATGTTTGTCGAACGGATGTATCAAAAGCTATTTGCTCCTTATCAGCATATGAAAAGTCCACTGCCTTCTTAGGCTCAGACCGTTGTGGAACAATCACATCTCCTTCCATATGCTCAAGAACAACAACCATTGGTACAAATTTACCTTTGTCAAGGACTTCCAGATATTCAGGATTGATGGACTCAAGGTAAAGTTTCATTCTCGACACCCATTCTTCATAGTGATCTCGGTCGAACATTGGAATTTTGAAATTATTTTTAGGTGTCATCTTAATGTAGATTTAAAGTAGAGATAATAAACTTTTTTTATTACTTGATTAGTAATTGAAAGAAAATCGAATTATCTCAGAATAAATCAAAGTTCAAATTCTGGTCACCAAAAATTTCTAAGTACTCAGGACTAGGCTATGTAGAAAAATCTATGTAGAACTTTTGCTTAAGTCGAAATTTCACCAAGTAGAAAATCTGTCAAGTAGAAATTCTCACTAAGTCGAAATTTTCACTAAGTAGAAAATCTATCAAGTAGAAATTCTTACTAAGTCGAAATTTTCACTAAGTAGAAAAGCTGTCAAGTAGAAATTCTATGTAGAACTTTTTGTCCTTAGAGAAAAAACTTTGTTGCGGGTCACTTTTCACACTTTTTGACTTTTGTGTCTTTTCTCACCTAACTCACCTACCAACCACGTGACAGGTACAGAGTAGCCTTTAATATCTTTTTGTGCAGTGAGAAAGTTGTCCAATCAAAAGCCAATAACACCATTTTCACTTTTTGTCTTTTGAAAAAGGAAATCAAAAGTTGCTGGGTTTGTCTTCTTTATCAAGAACAGTGATGACTTTTTGAAGAACACCAAGAATCAAAGTATCCAGAATAATTCACAAAAATTATCTAAAGTCCACCCAAGATAAATAATCACACCTGGAGTATTTAAATAATTTTTAGGATGAGTTTTCACTGATAAACGAATTAAAGCACACTTTTCAAGGAAAACTTGAAAAGTAGATCTGTTAAAGAAAAACTCACAAATCTTCTACCAAACATAAGGATCTATGTTTTGTATATTAAACATGTAGCTCTGATACCAATTGTTAGGTCCAAATGTGTTGTAGAGGGGGTGTGAATACAACTTTTTCAAATTAATGAAGCAATAAATACTTTGTAATAAATGAACACAATGATCTAAGGAATATATGTTTTATATAACTTGAAGGGGTTGCTACAACATTCATTACAATAGTACAACATAAGTAAAGAGAGTAGTAAATGATACTAAACTCTGTGAATACTCTCTCTCTCTTTTACAAGTGTTTCTTTCAATATTGCTCACTTACTAAAATGTTACACGAGTAATTCTATTTATACTACTTGTAATCTATGACTTGTAGTCTTCAACAGATAAGATATGAGTGGTCCAATGTTGTCCACGTAAATCTTATCTTGTCTTGAAAGCTTGGAAATAGCCAACCAGATGATGCCATGTGTCATTTTGAAACTCTCCTCTATGTAGAACTTCTACTTGGCATCTCAAACATTTAAGTATGTTAGTCCCAAATATCGTAGAAGGGGGGTTGAATACGATATTGTCCAATTTATGAAATATTCGCGGAATGATTTGTTATGGACTAATTGACAGTTCGAACAGATATTAAATCAAACACAAGGTATGCACACAGTTAACACAAACACAGTTCGTTCGAGGAATATATCATTTTATTAATATAAACCACGAAGGTGCTACACAACTCTAATCCGTAGATTAGCTTCAACTGATTCACTAGTACAGTTACAATACAACAACAACAATCAATACGAACAATAAATATGACACTAGCTCAAATGACGTTAATGGCTTCTCTGTGTCTCTCTTCTTTGCTCTGTATGCTTTCTCTCTGTAACTGACTGAATTAATGAATTCTTGAATGAATCACAAAGGCTTAGCTTTGCTGCTTTATTGTGTAGGCTTTTTCAATCTTCTACGTGGCCTTCTGAGAACCAAGTAAATAGATTGCTTCTCACTTCTTGAATTAACAACCGTCGAGACATTTAATTTATAACCATCGGTGAGTCTGTTGATAACCGTCGAGTGAAATAAATCACTTAAAACAATTCTGCTCAAGGATATCAAAGATATGTGGCATGCTGTGGCTGGCTGTAGATTAAACAATCTTAAACCCTCAACTATCGAAGTGCCATAACTATCGAATGACTTAACCGTCGATGGAATAAATAATCTGGATATTTATTTGAGTCCCTTAACTATCGAGATGCTGTAACCGTCGAGTGAAATGGACGAAACAGTCAAACCCAACTATCAGTTATAACTATCGACTCAAATGAATTATTAAAACCATAACCGTCGAGTGAAATGGAATTAATAATACATCCAAAATGGTAACCGTCGAGTGATTTGCTAACCGTCGGTAAATAAGACGAAATAGCCGAACAGGAGACCCAACCGTCGGTAAATAAGACAAAACAGTCAAACAGCTAAACGGTAGTTCACCTTAGCCATTTTTCCAACGATTCAAAGCTCTGCAATATTTTCTTTCACTGCAACCAAGTTAATAAAATTACCTTTACTACTTGAACTTGATTTTCTCTGAGCTTTAGCACACAACGATTATACAGCCAATTCTTTTCTAACATAGATGTGGTTCTCAATTCCTTTTGTGCTGACATTTAGTGCAACTGGTCTGGTTCACAAACGACTAACACGAACTTGATCTTCACATCTTCTTGACTATTCAATTGGCCCTGTTTCTCTAGCTGTTAAGAATGCTTCTGTAATTCACTGGAATCCCTTGACTTCTCTGTTATAAAACCTCTGACATCTTCTGAACCTCTGAAACACTACATCTTTATTCTTCACTAAGGCTTGAACATGTTAATGAACTTCTTTCAGTGATCTTCAATATCTTCAAAGCTTCATCTAATGTTTTGGTCTTTTGTTTTCAACTTGTAAACGATTCACAGTCGATTCCGTGCTTCATTTTAATATAAGTTACCGACCATCAGTGTTGAGTTAGTTTCCTCGGTTACATGTTACGTTACGTTACATTATGCTTTACAATCTCCCCCTATTTGATTGTTAGAGTTCGACAAGCAAATCCCTTAAGAGGATAACTCAACTAACTTACAAGAAAAAGTAAATAGAAGATGGTAAACTAATATTAAATACATTCTGGATCATATTATACATTTCCAGATTTCAAAAACAATTACAATGTAGAATGAATGTTCCTCTAGCCTGAACTGATATACATTATGTCATTCTCATTGTACAAGACATGCAAGCTGGTCATTCACTAGATCCAGCGCTTCTTCTTCTAGCATATTTCTTGGCTTGGGATCTGACAAAGCTTCCTGAAGTGTTTGCAAGACAGCTACTCTCCTGATCTGCTTAACCTGTTCGAATGTAAATTCAAGAATTTTCGTCTTTCCTTTAACACTCAACCTTTTTGGTACTGCTTTAACCCGATCAGTGTTGTAGTATGATTCTGCTCTCAACTTCTCCATGTAAAGCTTAGAGATCTCTACCAATGCTGATTTGTCTTTGTAGTTCGTTGAAGTCTTGATTTGATCAAGTATAACACCCAGTTCCCTAGAAGTCATGTAAGACATCTTGTGGATATCAACTATTTCTGTTTTTCCTTTGGGGTTCTTATACCTGATTGCTGGAGGATCTTTTAGCACTATTGTCTCTGTCTCCCTGATTATATCAAAATCTGGAAAGACAATTGGAAAATCTGGCTTTTCTGCATATTCGAACACCTTCCCTGGATGATTAAATCTGAATTCAGTCATTGCCTTGACTTTTTCAAAGTCCCAATTTCCTTCTTCTCTTGTATACACAGGCAATTTTGGTTGAGATCCATTTGAAGGATCTATTCTTCCGACCTTGGAAATATCTACAGATTGATTTGATAAGACATTAAGTCTATAAGCATAAATGCGCTCTGCAGCTTTCCATTTTTCTTCTGTCCTAAGTCCTTCACTCCTAAGAAGCCCTTCAACATATTTCAGACGCTTCAGAGGATATAGGCTCAGTCTTTCATCACTCAAACACAGTGTCTGAACTAACTTGTCTTTATAGAATATCACTGTATAAGGAGTTGTGTGAACTTCAGCTACTGTTTTGCTCATTTGATCTTCAATCATATCAGTAAGAAGTTCATTCACATGAGATCTCTTGTCCGTCCTAATCTTCATGACATATAATTCTGTTAGAGACCTCAACTTGATAAAATTCGAAGAAATGGTCTTTGTGGTCGAATTATTGAACTGAATATGAATCTGCCATCCATTGATGTTGGTCGTGATGAATATCAATTTAATTGTTTGTTTCAATGCATGAAATAACTGATTTATTGATGGATGACTCTTGTGAGCTTCTTGCAATGCTTCCAGAACTTTTTGATCTTCATTTTGAATTTCTCCTAACTCTGGTTTCTGCAAAAGACTCCTAGCCTTATCCCATGCACTTCCTTCTCTTGATAACATCAACGGCCTTTGTCTCCTTTCAATATAATGGTTATAGTGTTCTTTTCTGATTTTCTCTTGAGACATGCGTGCAACTTAATATGCCCTTATTTTGGATTGATTCGCATCTAGCAAACCAAATGTTTCCACGAAGTCCGTTTCAGTGAACTGATAAGCGGCATCATTTACAAATTCATCAAACACATCATCTTCCTGAGCTGTAGGAGCTGTATGAGAAAGTTCCCATATTTCTCCTTCTTCAAGTGTGAGCCTTACCTCCAGCGGTATTTCTTGCTCCCCCTGAGATGTGATGTTTGCTTCTTCCTCTACCAACTTTCCTTTACCTTTGTCTTTACTCCTCATTTCTGCACCAGATTCTTTTTCTTGCTCTCGCACTATCATCTCCCCCTTAGTTGTGTTATCCTCCAAGACAGGGATTTGAGTAGATTGAAATTTATACATTTCAAACAAATCTGTAACAAACTTCTTCATATCAGTCTTGAAATTCTGTAAATCCTGCAACATGTTGTATTGAACAGATTTTATTTCCATGACATTGCTGTGAAATTCAGATTTCATTTCTGTGACAGTAGTCTCCAGGTTATAAACCCTTTGACTTAGAGATTGTGTGTGCATTGTGAGGGTATCTATTTGGCTGGTAGGTGTCTCACTGACAGGTTCTGTAGGTGTTTGTCTCTCAATTCTCTCGCTCGGTCGTAGAGGTGTGGGTGAATTATGATCGCTCAAGCGTTCTGTTGGTGTTTCACTCACTCTCCTTGACTCCAGCAAGTCTTCTGGACCTGCAGTTAAAATCCTAAATGGCTCATCCGAAGAACTATTGCCAAGTAGTTGCTTCTCCTTTCCACTAATAGTGGTGGAGACCTCCTTATTAGGAGCCAGGAATGTTCCTCCTGGGGGGCTTATCACATTGGATCCTGTAATGTTTAGCAATGAAGGACCCGTGACTCCCGCAATAGCCTGTGAAGGCATGACCTGTACAGGATCTACCTGTATAGGTTCTGCTACAGTAGTAGCAACATCCGTCAATTCCTCCTGTGTGTGTGCTCCTTTCAGTGCAACATATAACTTGGTTGGAGGCTCAATTATTGACACTCTTTCAGATGCCCTGGCTGACGGGCGAAATTCAATAGGTTCACCCTGTTGAGAGGATGTCCCCAGAGACTGTGTATTTGCCTTTTTCAGCTCTATGTCCTTTTGAGAGGGCATAGATGGGCTAACAGTTACCTCAGGTTCTTCTAATCGACGTCTAGTCAGAGGTAGAGCTGTTTGGGTTCCCTCACCTTCCTTATGTGGTGCTTCTGAGGCACTATCTCCCTCACTCACAAATTTTCTTTTTAGGGGTTGGAGAGAAGATAAAGGTAAGATTTTTATAGTGTTTGGTTCTGAGGCAGTGGTTAAAATCTGTTGGGTTTCAGATTCATTGCCTTGTCCTACAGCCATAGAGGGCTCAGCTGATAAGTTCATGACACTTTCTCCAAAAAGATCCTGCAAATTAGAATAAGCTGAGGAGTCAGAGACATGAAGACTACCTTGAGTACTACCTGTAGGAGTCCAAGGATGATATGATTTCTGACTGTCAGCATGACCTATAGAATCTCCTCCAGATATACTTTGAAATCCATCTCCTGAAATTTGTAATTCCTCTGTCACCTGAACCACTTCCTCTTCTTGAGCTAAATCCTCTACAGGAATAGCTACTGGAACTGATTCTTGCACTGGTTCAGGGACCTGATCATCTTCTTGAGGCCCTTGAGGCTCGTCTCGTTCCATGTCCACTACACAACCCTGCATGTATTCAGTCATTTGAGCAGGTGCTTCGTTGATGTAGTTTCTGTTATTGTTCAGAGTGGTGGCTATCCTGTTTTTCTGTTTCATACACAAAGAGGTAACACTACTAGTATATAGTAGTTTTTCCTCGTTAGTCGTTAGATCATTAAGGATAAGCTGTAGGAATCGTGGAAAGTAACACTCAACATTAGTGACTTGAAGGTTTTTGTACTCCACCGATCCCATAACATACAACATCTGATTCAATAATAACTTACCAAAATTAATCCTACAATTATTAGCAACACTGAAGCCTAAAGTTCGATAAAAACTTGAAATACTGTGTGTGTTGAACTTTTTGTAAGAGAAACATTGCATAAGAGTGTGGAAAAAGAAATTCCATTCCTTAGGTAAATGATGTTTACACCTTTCACCCGAGTCGTGGAGATTAGGATTTACGTAGTTGATAGTCGTGAAGAACTGAGTTAATTGTTCGGAATTGGGATAAGGGACTAGATTATTCTCAGGGAATCTTAAGATACGATTCAAATCTAGCTCCGTCACCCGGATTTCCCGATTAGCAATACTAAATGTAAAAGCCAGTTCATCAACAGCTGAAGAGTTATATGCAGAACAGTAACAGTCTCGTAGCATATTATGATTTAATATCACGTCTGTTACTAAGGCATACCTCACTCGAGAATATTCGAGTAACACTCGTGCCCAGGCCCGATAATTAGCAGGAAGGGTCTGAATGTCAAACTCGGCAACTAAATTCGTTTTGGTAACAGTAAAAATTCCAACCATTTTTAACTAGTAAAAATTATTGAAAATTTTAACTTTAAACAATTAATTACGAATTTAATTAGACTCGATAACGAACCGAAAACACTAAAATTCAAAACTCCTCCAAAAATCGTGAAAAAAATATATGCTAAACTAGGAGAGATTTGAACGGTGAAACTATTTTTTTGTGATTTTTGGACCTCAAATAAACCCTAGAAAAAATCCCAAAGTTTGAAATACCCGAAACAAAACTGAAACCAAACGATACAAGGCTGGTATCAAATAATTCGGGATGACTAGATCTACAATTCTATGGGTTTAGATTTTCAAAACTAGTACTAGAATGGTAGAAAATGAGGAAAGAAAATCAATTTTCTACTCGATAGTTTGCTAACTGGCGAGTGGAAAAGAAACTAATAAAACTATATATATATGTTAACTGACGAGATGGACTAGAAAAACAAAACAAAACAAATCCTGCCACTAGCCACTCGATGGTTTAGAATAATATATATAACCTGATGCCTGTTGTGTACTTAACTGACGACCACTTCGATGGTTAATTTAAATATTTTTTTTTTTAAACAACTCGATGGTTATCAAAAATAATAAAATAAAGGTTAACTATCGAGATGTACACTAATATATAAAACGTAACTATCGAAAGGTTAATTAATAAAATTGTCCACTTCGACGGTTAGCTAATAAAAATAACTATCGAAGCAGATAAAATAATTAACCAGATAGTAACTATCGAGATGGATAGTTTTTATTTATTTATTTATTTATTATATATATATTAACCAAAAGACTACTTCGACTGTTATAATATAATATATTTTTTTATAACTATCGAGTACTGTTTAAAACCACTTCGATGGTTACGAAAAAAATATATCTAATTGTAACTGTCGAGAGTTTGCTAATTAAAAATAATAATAAAAAGCATTTAAATACACTTACCAAATAATTTCAAATATTCATAAAATTAATTAAATAAAGATTTCTTAAATTAATGAATTAATATTCCTAAAATAGAAATATTAGAACCTTAATTTGGAAATAACTATCGAATTAATAATAATCCAATTTGAAATCCACAAACAGACAATATTAATAATTATAATAATAATACTAATAAACACAGGTGGTTGCTTTAAAATATTTGGAACCAAAAAAAAAAAAATTGTTCCATATTCTGTTACTTTTGAAATTTCCAAAAATTTTAAACCAACCCAATCACAATCCAAACGATCATACAAGCATACTATGAATAATCATACAGACAGTTATGCAAAATAAGATCATGAAATGTAATTGCTACACATGTTTTCCAGTGAGAACCAGTACATTAAATAAGCAAGTCTGTACAACCAATTTCTCACAAAAAAAAAAAACACAACCTGTCTGATATAGAATCTCTCAGCCAGATCTCATTGCATTGAAATCCACCAATTAATTCTAAACCACAGACTGTTATGCTTCTTGTTAACTACAAACACTTATGTAGCAGTTAACTACTTATGCTATATCGAATAATTACCATAAAGCATAACTGGTATACTTATGATAATTAATATTGATATTCATAAGCCCGAGATTATAAGTTAGACCGGAGGTCACAAGTCCTTTGGATATAAAAATTCAATAACTTGTGAATCCATACAACTCCTCGCAACCAAAAATTAATTTAAATTTAACATCCCTAATTCACTAACCAACCTAGAGAAAGTGGATTCGTCTAGTGGTTTCGTGAAGATGTCTGCAAGTTGTTGTTCTGTGGGTACAAAATGCAACTCCACAATTCCATTTATGACATGCTCTCGTATAAAGTGATACCTGATATCAATGTGCTTGGTTCGTGAGTGCTGAACCGGATTGTTGGTTATAGCTATGGCGCTTGTGTTGTCACAGAATATTGGAATCTTGTTCAACATAAAGCCATAGTCTTGGAGTTGGTTTCTCATCCATAGGATCTGAGCACAACAGCTACCTGCTGCGATGTATTCTGCCTCTGCTGTTGAGGTAGACACTGAGTGCTGCTTCTTGCTATACCATGAGACCAATCTTCTTCCCAAGAATTGACAGCTTCCAGAAGTACTCTTCCTATCAATCTTACAACCTGCAAAATCCGAGTCTGTATAGCCGATTAGGTCAAAACCAGTACCTTTAGGATACCAAATTCCCAAATTTGGAGTACCCTTCAGGTATCTAAAAATTCTTTTGACAGCTATAAGGTGAGACTCTTTTGGGTTAGCTTGGAACCGTGCACATAAGCAAGTTGAAAACATAATATCTGGCCTACTTGCAGTTAAGTAAAGTAGAGATCCAATCATACCTCTGTAGCTTGTGATGTCGACAGATTTACCTGATTTGTCCTCATCAAGCTTTGTGGCAGTTGGCATTGGAGTCTTGGCGGGGGCTGAATCTTCAAGTCCATACTTCTTTAGAAGATCTCTGATGTACTTTGCCTGGCAAATGAAGATCCCATCTTTCTTCTGACTCACTTGTAGTCCAAGGAAGAAAGTAAGCTCGCCCATCATACTCATCTCGTACCTACTCTGCATTAACTTAGCAAATCTCTTGCATAGCTCATCATTAGTAGAACCGAATATAATATCATCAACATACACTTGAACTAATATCAAGTTATTTTTATGCATTTTATGAAAGAGAGTCTTATCTATAACACCTCTGATAAAACCATTTTCAATTAAAAATTCAGATAGTGTTTCATACCATGTTCGAGGCGCCTGCTTGAGTCCATAAAGAGCTTTAAAAAGGAAGTACACAAAGTCCATATGATCTTTGTTCTCGAAACCCGGAGGTTGCTCTACATATACTTCTTCTTCCAGCTCCCCATTCAGGAATGCACTCTTCACATCCATTTGATAAACTTTAAAGTCTGAATGTGTTGCGAATGCCAAAAACATCCTGATGGCTTCAAGTCTTGCTACTGGTGCATAGGTCTCGTCATAATCTATTCCTTCTTCTTGAGAATACCCCTTAGCAACCAGTCTGGCCTTGTTCCTCGTAACAATGCCATCTTCATCCAACTTATTCCTGAATACCCATTTTGTGCCAATAACAGATTTGTCTTTAGGTCTGGGTACCAGTTTCCAAACTTTCTGCCTATCAAACTGATTGAGTTCATCTTGCATCGCAATCACCCAATCTGGATCTTCTAGAGCATCTTCAACCTTTTTAGGTTCTTCCTCTGATAGAAAACCAGAGTACATACATTCATTTTCCGTTGCTCTTCTAGTCCTCACACCACTCTCTGGGTCACCAATGATTAATTCAAAGGGATGATCTCTGTTCCATACCCTCTGTCTAGGCAGATTAGCCCTTGATGATTGTCCTTCTTCGTAGTTGTGTTGAGAGCGACTAGCTGATCCTTCTTCACCTCCCCCTGAGTTGTTGCATTCATTATTTGATGATCCACCAGTTGAGCTAGCAGGTTCAGTAACAGACTGATTTTGAAATACAGACTGTGACTGTGACTGTGTGGTATTACCAACACTTCCACTGCTTTGCTCTGGATTATCAATCTCCGTGTGTACATGACTACCAGATGCAGCACCAGGTACGTCTTCATCTCCTAAGTAGTATTCTGATAGATTTTCAATTTCCAGAGATTCAGAATCTTTATCCTTTTGAAGACTTGGGAGTTTGGTGTCGTCAAACGTTACATTAAGGCTTTCAATGACCTTATGAGTTTCAATCACATATACCCTGTACGTCTTAGACTCCAGTGAGTAACCAAGGAAAATCCCTTCATCTGCTTTAGCATCAAACTTGCCCAGATGTTCATCTTTCAATACATAGCATTTTCCACCAAACACATGAAAGTACTTCAGTGATGGATTTCTGTTGGTCATAATCTCATAGGATGTCTTTTCTAGATCTTTATTAATCAGGGTTCTGTTCTGAGTGTAACAAGCTGTGTTGACTGCTTCTGCCCAAAAATATGTAGGTAGCTTTGACTGGCTTAGCATTGTCCTTGCTGCTTCAATCAAAGTCCTATTTTTCCTTTCTACCACTCCATTCTGCTGTGGAGTTCTTGGGGCTGAGTATTGTCTTGAAATTCCTTGCTCCGTGCAGAATTCATTTAGAACTGCATTTCTGAATTCAGTTCCATTATCTGATCTGATCGTCCGCACAGGCAATCCAGCTTCCACTTCAATCTTTTTAATGTGATCGATTACCATTTGAGGTGCTTCATCCTTAGAATGCAAAAACAACACCCACGTGTACTTGGAGTAGTCGTCGACAATCACTAATGCATATTTCTTCTTTGAAACTGACATGACATTAACCGGTCCAAACAGATCCATATGAATCAACTGGAGAGGTTCGCTGATGCTTGACATGTCCTTACTTCTATGTGACGCCTTCTTTGACTTACCCTTTTCACATGCTTCACAGAGTCCTTCTTGGTAGAATTCTATCTGTGGTAACCCTCTCACCAATTCTCTTCTTACTAAAGAATTCATCGCCTTGAAGTTCAGGTGAGATAGTTTTCTGTGCCATAACCAACTCAATTCAGAGGATGCTCTACTATAGAAACAATTTGCTTCTCCTCTGCTTGCAGTGTTTAAGTCAGCTACGAACAGATTTCCTTTTCTTACTCCTTTAAGAGCAAGCTTTTCATCTTTCCTGTTGGTGATCAGACACTTTTCCTTCCTGAAGTCCACATTATATCCTTTATCTGTGATTTGACTGACGCTCAGCAAGTTGTGCTTCAGACCGTCAACAAGAGAGATATTTTCAATGATGACATTTCTAACTTCCAGACTACCATATCCCTTAGTAAATCCTTTGCTGTCATCTCCAAAGGTTACAACTGGGCCGGTCTTCTCAACCACATTGGTCAGCAGGGACTTGTCTCCTGTCATGTGCCTTGAACATCCACTATCCAGAATCCACATGACTTTTTCATTAGTACCTATGCCCTGCAACCACAAAGTGATTAAGGTTTCTTTGGTACCCAAACTTGTTTGGGTCCAAGAAATTTAGAGGTTCTTGCAGATGGTGTAACAGGTTCAGTTTTCACATCTTTAAGTTCTACTTTGACTGAACTCGAATCATGTTCCTTTGCCTTGACAGATTTGTCTTTTGGCTTAGGAGATTGAGTCTCCTTCCTAACCTTAGGAGGACTAGCAGTCTTTGCCCTTACCTTTTTCTTATTCATGCTTCTTTCTATGCCTATGCAATTACTAGAAGTAGATGCATTCATCAAATTAAAATAAGCATGCATAATATTAAAAGCACATGGCATACATCCAGTAATACCACAAGGCAAATGAAAACTATTCATGCTAAACATGTTCTGCACAACAGGAATATTAGATTCTACTTTAACCTTATTACATGCATGACTAAGGTGTCCAGCAGAATTGCAATTAGTACACAATTTCCTAGGTGCAGTGGGTGCAGGTGTAGCAGAATTAGCAATTTTAACACCTACTTTCCCATTCCTATTACTCTTTGACTTGTTCTTGTTACCACCTAATTCAATTTTAGCATATTCAGTTTTAACTGGCTCATTAGGTGTAACTTCTTCTACATTATTTTCCTCAACTTCTTTCTCTTTTAACTTATCCTCAACAAGCATTTCTTGTTTCCATACGATAGTATCTTCGTCTAAGGGTTCTGAGAGTGGGAGCTTAAAGATAGGATTACTACTCTTCTTAATGACAAAAGGAACATTTTCATTTTCTAATAAAACAGTACTAGAAGCATTGAAAATTATATTCCTTTTATCCTTTTTCTTATTCCTTTTATGTTCATCGTAGTTAAAGCCTATACATGTCTTGTTATCTAAGCTCTGCTTATCCATTATGTCTTTAGCAATATTAGCTGAGTTCTTAAATGCTTCCAATTTTAACTCTAGCTCAGAAATCTTAGCCATAAGTGCTGTCTCAACCTCTGCATTACAGTTAACCTTATTCTCTAAATATTCATTTCTTTCTTTAAGGTTATTAACTGTGATTCCTACAAGCTCTAGTTGTTCCTTTCCAGATTCTAGCTTTTTAATCTTCGCAACTAGTCTAGCATTTTCTACTTCAGAAGCTAGCATGCTTGTATGAATGTTAAACATCTCTATACTCAAGTCATTAACAGTATTTTTATATTCAGATAGAGACATATCTACAGTGGTGAGAATAGGTACCTGTGCTGATGATGGAGATTCTTCTGAAGTGTCTGCCATTAATGCAAGATTTCCATATTCTTCTTCTTCAGAATCTGTGTCATCCCAGCTTCTACCTTCAACAATGTAAGCCTTGCCTTGTTGTTTTGCAACCAAAGCATCCAATCTCTGTTTCAACTTCTCATTCTCCCTTTTCAACTCATCATAGCTTTTATTCTCGTAGGAACTCTTCTTCTCATAAACCTTCTTATCTTTTGCTTGTCTCGGTTTCTTACATTCAGTGGCGAAATGCCCTAGTTCATTGCAGTTGTAGCACCGGAACTTACTACGGTCTACCATGTTTGACTTGTAACCACCTCTTGAGTTGGATCCCGAAAATGATCCTGTCTTCTGAAATCTGCTACTAAAACTTTTCTTGTACTTGGGATTCCTTCTGAATCTTATATGCTTGAAACGCCCTGCCAAGTACGCCATAGATTTGTCTTCCATCTCATCAAGCTCTTCCAATGTATAAAAATCATCTTCCTCTTCAGCTTGTGATTCTGTAGCCATTTCAGCTTCAATGATCAATTCTCCACCAATCTTGGTTTCAACAACCTTTGCTTCAGAAGTCTTCACTTCATCTGCCACAAGAGCTGTGGTCTTCATTAGTGCTGCACTCTTACTGTCCACTGAGCCGGAACCATAGATAATCAACCTCTGTTCTTGTTCCATTTCATAAGTCTTCAATTTTCCATATAGCTTTTCAAGGGGCATGACATTGAAGTTGTCCCTTTCTCTAATTGAAGAAACTTTATGCTCAACATGATGTGGAAGAGTCAACATAAACTTCCTGTTCGTTTCCCTTAACGGATAGTTCTTCCCTTGGATACTCAACTCATTTAATAATTTATTATATCGCTCAAAGACTTGAGTGATTGTTTCTCCAGGAGTAGATTTGAACGCTTCATATCTTGATGTCAGTATATCCAACCGGTTCTCTTTTACTTCTTCTGTTCCTTCCATAATCAGTTCGATGGTTTCCCACATGTGTTTTCCAGATATACAATTTAGAATTTGATGGCACATGTCTTCATCCATTGAGTCAACAATAATCAACTGAAGGCCTGTGTCCAATGCAACAATTTCTTTCTCTGTATCAGTGAACTCTGTAGGATCCTTTGGAGTAGACCTTTGAGGAACTCTTACTCCGTCCACTGTAGATTCAGGAATCATCTTCATTGGTACAAACGGTCCGTTCTCTAAGATACCCATGTACAACAGATTTGCAGCCTTAATAAATAGGGTCATCTTCTTTTTCCAGAGATTATAATTCACTCTATCAAACTGAGGAACCTTAATACTTCCTACTTTCTGAGAACTCATGATATTGAACTTTTCAAAATTATTTAAAGTTCAAAAAATTTCTGAGTGAAATATTTTGAAAATTAAAAAATCCGCTAAAAATTCCAGAAGCTTAATACTGAAGTCCGAACAATAGATCCTGATTTGTAAACTCAATCAGTATGCTCTGATACCAATTGTTAGTCCCAAATATCGTAGAAGGGGGGTTGAATACGATATTGTCCAATTTATGAAATATTCGCGGAATGATTTGTTATGGACTAATTGACAGTTCGAACAGATATTAAATCAAACACAAGGTATGCACACAGTTAACACAAACACAGTTCGTTCGAGGAATATATCATTTTATTAATATAAACCACGAAGGTGCTACACAACTCTAATCCGTAGATTAGCTTCAACTGATTCACTAGTACAGTTACAATACAACAACAACAATCAATACGAACAATAAATATGACACTAGCTCAAATGACGTTAATGGCTTCTCTGTGTCTCTCTTCTTTGCTCTGTATGCTTTCTCTCTGTAACTGACTGAATTAATGAATTCGTGAATGAATCACAAAGGCTTAGCTTTGCTGCTTTATTGTGTAGGCTTTTTCAATCTTCTACGTGGCCTTCTGAGAACCAAGTAAATAGATTGCTTCTCACTTCTTGAATTAACAACCGTCGAGACATTTAATTTATAACCATCGGTGAGTCTGTTGATAACCGTCGAGTGAAATAAATCACTTAAAACAATTCTGCTCAAGGATATCAAAGATATGTGGCATGCTGTGGCTGGCTGTAGATTAAACAATCTTAAACCCTCAACTATCGAAGTGCCATAACTATCGAATGACTTAACCGTCGATGGAATAAATAATCTGGATATTTATTTGAGTCCCTTAACTATCGAGATGCTGTAACCGTCGAGTGAAATGGACGAAACAGTCAAACCCAACTATCAGTTATAACTATCGACTCAAATGAATTATTAAAACCATAACCGTCGAGTGAAATGGAATTAATAATACATCCAAAATGGTAACCGTCGAGTGATTTGCTAACCGTCGGTAAATAAGACGAAATAGCCGAACAGGAGACCCAACCGTCGGTAAATAAGACAAAACAGTCAAACAGCTAAACGGTAGTTCACCTTATAGCCATTTTTCCAACGATTCAAAGCTCTGCAATATTTTCTTTCACTGCAACCAAGTTAATAAAATTACCTTTACTACTTGAACTTGATTTTCTCTGAGCTTTAGCACACAACGATTATACAGCCAATTCTTTTCTAACATAGATGTGGTTCTCAATTCCTTTTGTGCTGACATTTAGTGCAACTGGTCTGGTTCACAAACGACTAACACGAACTTGATCTTCACATCTTCTTGACTATTCAATTGGCCCTGTTTCTCTAGCTGTTAAGAATGCTTCTGTAATTCACTGGAATCCCTTGACTTCTCTGTTGTAAAACCTCTGACATCTTCTGAACCTCTGAAACACTACATCTTTATTCTTCACTAAGGCTTGAACATGTTAATGAACTTCTTTCAGTGATCTTCAATATCTTCAAAGCTTCATCTAATGTTTTGGTCTTTTGTTTTCAACTTGTAAACGATTCACAGTCGATTCCGTGCTTCATTTTAATATAAGTTACCGACCATCAGTGTTGAGTTAGTTTCCTCGGTTACATGTTACGTTACGTTACATTATGCTTTACAAAGTAGAACTTCTACATAGGAATTTTCTACTTGTCATCTAGAACATTTAAGTAGAACTTCTACATAGGAATTTCTAAATAGGCTCTATCTTGAATATTCTAAGTTGAATTTCTACATAGGAATTTCGAGATAGAAATGTTCTACTTGCAGAATTTCTACTTGGTTCTAAGTGGAAACTTATCTAGAATTTCTAGATAGAATTTTCTACTTAGGTTCCCTTGTAAGTACTTAGAAAAATTCTGGGCTTCAACTAGAAACTTCAATGCAACATCTCGAACTTGTGATTTCTTCTTGTCTTCTATATTTTTCAACAAGTTCTTGAACATGGATCTCTATTACTGACATAAACTTGTTATCAATGTCCTGACACTTGATGCAATGGTCTGGTTCATAAGTGACTAGTCTTGATAGGGTTCTTGCTTCTGAATAGATTACCATATTCAATTAGTAATGTGGGTTTCCAATTGTCGCTTTCCTGCTTCTTCACTTGAAATCAATTAGTCTTATTGATACTGATTGTTATGATCTTGATTCTTTTAAGTTACACATCACAGAGGCATGAACAACTTTGACTTGAACTTCTTCCAGTGATTTCATCTTTGATTGATCATAATTAACCATGTTAAATTGTATCAATTACCTTGTATTCAATTTTTATTGATTTCTTTGTGACTTCTTGTTCTTGATTGTCTTCCGGTTAAGTATCTTTTCTTTAGTTGAGTTATATTAGATATAGTGTTACAAGTTTAGACACTCTGCCTTTCAGCTCTCCTAAACACTACAAATAGACAAACCCACTCTGAATCAATAATTTATTTATCCACAAATTATGAAAAGAATTTAAATTATTATTAGTATCGTATTCAACCCCCTTCTATGATACTTCGGGACCTAACGTTTGATAATCCTGCCAATCCTCATATTTTTTAAAATGTGAAAGCTCCAATATTTTTTAAAATTATTGTTGAGTTTCATGAAGTAACATTGATTATTAAACAATAGTTTAATGATGAGGAGAAACAAGAAATCAAGCCATCTAAACCTATTGATGAAGAAGATAAAATAGTCAAAATCAAATCTATACCTATCTTGACCATGCTAGTAGAAGAAAAAAAGAAAATTAGAATCATGTATACTAAGAAAAAGATGCCAAATAGAAATGGAAAAGTAGGCATTAACAAAAATAATAACTATGCACCTATATTGAATGATCCTAGGAAGTTGTAAAAATTGTGGATTTACAAATCATATTACTTACTTATGGAAGGAACATGATGTATGCAATAATGAATATGCTTGTGGTTATATTAAACCTTTGTTGTAAGATGATTAGAAATTTTGTGACAAGTTTAACTACACGTGTTGTAACATGAATATGATGAATACATGCTTTGTTAGGCCCGAAAGTGTTTTAGAAGGGGGGGGTGCGTTTAAATACAGTACTCACTATTTTTATGGATTATTAATTTTAATTTCTTGATGTTCTTGAGAAATTAAGGGATTAAACTTACACAAGTTTTCCAAGAATATATGTTTGTATAAACTTGAATGTTTGTGTTGGGTCCCAGAAGTATCGTAGAAGGGAGGTTGAATGTGATACTGACAACAATTTAAAATTTTACTCAGAATTTGAGGAATTAAATTATTGCTTTTATTAAGGGTTCGAGTTCTTGTAGTGTTTGGGAGGCTGACTTGCTAGCTTTCTATTTTCATGATAAAACTGTTAATATAAAGAAAATTAGCAAGTAAGTAAACAAAATTCAAGTTAAATATGTATATTAAACTTGAAAGGGTGTTACAATATTCGGTAGAATATTTCTTAATTCCTTAGAACAAATTTGACATGAATTATTCTACTTAAGGAATTAAGAATTCAAACCAGCACAAAAAATCTGTGAATATAACTTTACAGAACAATTACTGAATTTTAATGTTTTCTACTTTTTTAAAATAATGAAGCCCTTGGCCTTATATTTATAGAGGTAAAAAACTGATATGACTTTCTTGATCAGGACATTTGTTTAGACAATTTTAAGCCTTGTATGACTTTCTGAAAGTACTCAGTATGACTTTTTTTACTCGGTATGACCTTTCAAAAATTGGGTATAACTTTCTGAAGAAATTCGGTATGACTTTTGATTTCTTTGAATTCGGTATGGCTTTCTGAAGAAATCTGGTATGACTTTTGAGCTCTTTGAATTCGGCATGACTTTCTGGAAAAATTCGGTATGACTTTTGAGCTCTTTGAATTCGGTATGATTTTCTGAAGAAATCCGGTATGACTTTTGCAATAACACACGGTATGACTTTTAATCAAGGCCTAAAAAGACTTATTAAAAGTCATACAAAGTCATTTCTTTTGTAGTAAATTAATTATACTTAAATTAATTAAATAATTTATAAATTAAATTAATTTCAACTTGAATTAATTTAATTAAATAATGAATTTACTTTTAGATTATAGATTTAACATACTTCCTTGACTGTACAACCTTTGTTGTTGGCACCGAAATCTTTCTGCCTTTGCTCTGTCTTCTGTCATTCTAAAATAATTTTAAATTAATTATTCTTTTAATTAATTTTAGAATTAAATTAATTCTTAGTGAATTAATTTACTAATTAAATTAACTAATTAATTTAATTAATTAATAGAGAATTAAATTAAAGTCTTGGTTGTAAGACCGTTTGTTAGGTCCAAATGTGTTGTAGAGGGGGGGGGGGGGGTGACTACAACTTTTCAACTTTATGAAGCAATAAATACAATGTAATAAATGAACACAATGATTCAAGGAATATATGTCTTATATATAACTTGAAAGGGTTGCTACAACATTCATTACAATAGTACAATCAAAAGTAAAGAGGGTAGTAAATGATACTAAACTCTGTGAATACTCTCTCTCTCTCTTTTACAAGTGTTTTTCTTAATATTGCTCTTTTTAAAAAGTTACACAAGTACTTCTATTTATACTACTTGTAATCTATGACTTGTAGTCTTCAAAAGATAAGATATGAGTGACCTAATGTTGTCCACGTAAAACTTATCTTGCCTTGAAAGCTTGGAAATCGGCCAACCAGATGATGCCATGTGTCATGTTGAAACTATCCTCTATGTGGAACTTCTACATGGAAATTTCTACTTGCTCTATCTCGAAACTCAAGTAGAACTTCTACATAGGAATTTTTACTTAGGTTCTATCTCGAAACTCCAGTAGAACTTCTACATATGAATTTTTACTTAGGTTCTATCTCGAAACTCAAGTAGAACTTCTACATAGGAAATTCGAGATAGCTTCCTTGTGTACTTAGAAAATATTTCCACCTCCAGAATTTCTACTTGGCTCAAAGTAAAAACTTATCTAGAATTTCTAGATAGGAATTTCTACATAGGTTCCCTAGTAAGTACTTAGAGAAATTCTGGGCTTCAACTTGAAACTTCAATGTAACATCTTGAACTTGTAATTTCTTCTTGTCTTCTATATTCTTCAACAAGCTCTTGAACATGGATCTCTACTACTGACATAAACTTTCTATCAATGTCCTGACACTTGATGCAATGGTCTGGTTCATAAGTGACTAGTCTTGATAGGGTTCTTACTTCTGAATAGATTACCATATTCAATTAGTAATGTGGCTTTTCACCAGTTGCTTTCCTGCTTCTTCACTTGAAATCAATTAGCCTTATTGATACTGATAGTTATGATCTTGATTCTTTAAGTTACAAATCACTGAGGCATGAACAACTTTGATTTGAACTTCTTCCAATGATTTCCTCTTTGATTGATCATAATTAACATGTTGAATTGTATCAATTACCTTGTCTTCATTTTGCATTAATTTACTTGTGACTTCTTGTTCTTGATTGACTTCTGGTTAAGTATCTTTTCTTTAGTTGAGTTACATAAGTTACAGTGTTACAAGTTTAGACACTCTGCCTTTCAATCTCCCCCTATTTGATTGTCTAACAATGATATTCAAATTAAAGAAGGATAACTCAACTAAATAATGAGACGAGAAAAGATAAGTAACATTAATGTCTTGTTCATGTTATAACTGAATGAAAATTTGAAAGCAATACAATGAACTTAATAAGTAAAACATAAGCTAGACAGAGAATTTGAACCTCGAATCAAAGATCATTGGAATGATTTCTATCACCTGGATTTTTTCATGCCTTTCAGTCAAACTCATATCACTTTATTGGATCCACTCTGATTCATGGTTACAGTATGGTAAATTAGCCTATCTCACATACCGTGGTCAGGTGAATTTTCCTCAAGTGAGTTAGAGCAACCACAAGATATGAAGTTTTTTCAACTTCAAGTTCACATTCCTCTGAACTTTAATTCTAATTCCGTTTCCCCTTCCTAACTTCTTTTCCAGCTTCGCGCTCATCTTCTTTCTGTTTTATGCGCCTTTCTTTCTTTTGCTGTTCTTTCTTGTATACTAGATCATGTAACTGTGCCCATCTAGCATTCAACAGGCTTACTGCTTCCATCTCTAGAGGATTCTTGGGTTCTGGATACGGATATCTGAAAAGCCTTCTGAGTTTGTCCTCTTCCTGAGTAGTCCTGATCTTTGGAATATCTTCAAAGTTCTTCATGATGAGCTGAGACTTTCAATGAGTTTTATCAGCTTTAAACTGACAGTAGATCATCTTAGGGTAGCCCTTGACACGGTTGGTATTGAAAACACTAGTTGCATCTAACTCCATTCGTCTCTTCTCTTGCACTATCTCAGATAAATACTTCAGTAGTCTCTGCTTCTCATCCACAAACGTATCCTCTACATCACCCCATTTGAATTCTTCTCTGACTTGATCTAGAAATGCAGCATCTTGAGTCTGTAGCAATCATTTCCTACTCATATGCAAGAAGGTCTGTTTCTGGTCTGCATCAATGAATACCAAGGCATCAGTTGTATCATCAGCGTAAGAGTGAATCCAGTATACACTATCTATGCCTGGAACACCAACTGCCTCCCTTATCTCTCCTTGTTCTAGTGGTCCCGAAGGAAGAGTTAGAGCTTCATCTACTCTTTTCACAGCTTGTAGAATATTCCATTTTCTCTCTATAAGCTCTGGCTCAATCTTCACATTATCTAGAGGATTTGGAGCAACGACATCACATTTCCATATCTCGTTGCACTTTTTGAATATTATTTTCTCAATGAACTCCACTGATTTTTCCTTAATATCAGAGGTGAATCCCTTACTCATCATTTGTCTACAGAAAATTTTTAGAGATTCCACCGATAGAGCCATTAGATCATTTTCCTCCATACTAACCCTCTTCATTCTTCCATCTACCACTATTCGAACAACAACTGGATTTGCTGAGAATTCTGGTCCCTTGTCCTCTACTAGCTGCATTAATTGATCTCTGTACAGAATGCTAAGTTCCTCAGCTTGAGAGTATTGTATTTTATTTGCTAGCAAGAACAAATCTGACGCAGATCTTCTCGACATGAATTGATCATCCACGTACATGAAAGACATTGGGGCTCCATCAACTACGGATAAAATGATTTGCCACTCCTAGACCACCATCTTATATCCAACACGGACTTTAGAAATCATCCTCTTTAAAGCACTTATGTAGTCCACAGTCAGTGGATTCTTCAAGTTCAAGTTGTAGAATAACTCATCTGCCTCCTTGTTATGAATTCTATTTGCACAAGTCCCTATTAGTATGTTCCTTGCATCGTCCCATTTTTGTCCAATCCTTCGTTTGTCAAAATCAACCTGAGGATCAGGTAATCTGGCAAGCTCATGATCATACTGCTTTTCCTTGAGCTCCACTTGCTTCTCAAGAAAAATAGCCTTATCTTGCATCATCTTCATTTTAAAGAACTGAGCTTGATCCAAGGCTAACTGTTGAGCTTTCAAGGTCTCCTCGTCAACAGGAATCTCTTCAGTAGACGCCCCAGCACCTCCACCTTATTCCTCCAAGGATCTCTTAATTGCATGTGCTAGAGGTACGTCCTCCATATCAGAATCAGAATCATCATGTACTTCTTCCTGTCGAGCACCAAAGTCAGTGAATGGCTCTTCTTGTTCAACCACCACTGCTTTACCCTTTCTCTTCCTCTGAGCCTCCTCATCAGTCACTGGCTCACTTTCCTTCACTAGATCAACCTCTTCTTCAACCAGCAGTGACTGTTGTGTCATTTCATTTCCTCTCTCCCCCTTAGGTGAGTTATCTGGAATACTAATTGGAGCACCAGATCCTTCAGCAGTATAGGAACCACCAAAACCAAATCCCGAAGGCCCAGTACTAGCTCCACTAGCATCACCAGCACCATCAGCACCACCATCATCCAGGGGAGGATGATTGTATTGATCATTAAAGCACTCTGGGGGAACTAAATGCCGAACTGCATATATCATTATGCTGACCTTCGTTGCCATGGTATGCAGAACGCTTTCGACGCTCCCCATTCTATCATACAGAGTACTGCCCAAGACACCACCGGCATGGCCCAAGTCATTCACTTTGTTCGTCATTTCGTCTAAAGCAGCAGCTTGACTTTCCATTCTTGCTGTGTAGTCATCAAGAGCTCTCATGTTATCTCCAACATTGACCCCCAACTGCCCGAACTGCTTCATCTGAGTTTTAATTACTGTCATATGAGTATCAAGATTTTTAAGAACTAGGGACGGTGTTTGGCTTAGGTGGTCTCGCTCTAATGATCGTTCTGTTAGTGTTTGTCGCTCGGTTTTGGGACTTAAAAATGAAGGTTCCTCACTCCCTAAACGCTCACACACACTCCCCGTCTCACGCTGGTGTATGTCTTCAACAACATGACTAAGATTAAAAGCAATACCTGCAGAAACTGGATAAGTAACATTAGTAGCAGTTATGGGACCTAAGGATCCTGTCTGGTCCTGAGGTGGAATCTCAGGCTGAGAGGCTGCAGATTGTTCATTTATAACAGGAGAACCAATCCTCCCTGCAGCATCAGTACGTACCGGTGAAGGTACTTTAGAAGTAGTTGAAACTTCTGGCTCAACTGAAGCAACAGGCTCTTCAGAAGGCACCAAATCCTCACTAAAATTCCTAGGTGTTGAATGTGCAATGGGAGAACCACTCACGTGAGGTAGAGTGGTTGTGAGAGACACTCTAGGTTTGGACTGGGCTGTTGAAGTAGCAGCTTGGGACAGTTTGGCTCGCTTCCTTATTACTGGCTGTACTTCAGGGTCACTCTCATCAGAATCCTCACCTAATTCTACAGATGCCGGCCTTTTAGCTCCCGTCAATAGGGGTGAAAGGGAAGAAGCTATGGAATCAGACTAAAAAATATGGCTATCACCCTGGGATAGATCCTGCGGGTTAGCGGAATCTTGGGCCACGGAATCAAAATTAGAGGAAGAAGAAGTATTAGTAGTATGAACAGAGAATTGCTCATGTTCAACGAAAGTACCTCCTTCATTACCTTTTCCAGCAAAGGGATCAGAATCAGCATGGGTTGACCTAGGAGATGGTTGCTACTCTCTTTGCCCGACTATGAATTGACTGTGAGATTTGCCATCATCTTGGTCTTCATCAAGATGCTTGCAGGAATCCCTTGAAATGCGTTAGTATGAGCAGATGGATTCTTAGCATGTGATGATATTTGTGAAGCCCCCGCAAGAGAAGTAACACCTGCATCATAAGAAAGCCATACTCGAATATTCTCAGGAATAGACATGGGTTTACCCTGATGGTTATCCTGGTTTGCAATAGTAGTCAGTGACTTAGTACCCATACCAAGAGATGCAGAGGTGGGACTCCTAACAAATGCCTGCCTAACAGATAAAGCATTATTCGGTACTAAATGATTAATAAGCATTTGTAAGAAACGATGATACCAGCAGACAACATCGGTAGTTGTAATGTCCCTGGTAGCAGGTGATCCCATCGTTGCCACTATTTCAGAAAGAATGATCCTTCCATAATTAATGTTGAGTTCACGGTCTAGGGAAACATCGAAAATTTGCATGGGAATTGGAATTTGATGAAAATCTCTTTCTCGTGCACGAAAACATCTAGTAATAACTTCGAAAAAGTAATTCCATTACACATGAAAGAATTGTTTTTGAATGCTAGAAGTGGATATTCGTCCAGTAGGAGGATAACATCCAATTTTCTCAAAAAATTGTAGGCGCTTGGCCGCTGTAGGTTCAGGATCATAAGAATCCCGGATTGGAAAACTAAGAACTCGATTGAAAACGGCCTCTATAACCACATAATTCTGACCTGCCAAGGTAAATCTAAAACCATAGGGGGTCGATTTATTCCCAAAAGTAACCACACTAGTCCATAATTGCTGCAAAGCATCATGGACCAGTGTCGGTTTTGCAGTAAAAGCAGTACTAGCTTTGGAGTACAAATTGAGAAATTGCACCCAAAACTTGAAACACGGGAGTTGATCACCAATTTCCATAGAAATATTATAAAAAAAAATAGCAAGTGAAAATTGGTGAGCCATTTTTGAAAAATTTGCCTTGAATTAATTGGATTTTTGTGGAAAAAAACAAACAATGCAGACAACTAAGCAAGCAAATTAAACAAATGCAAGTAAATTCCTTTTAATTAACAAATAAGACGAAGAGTCATAACTGGTAATTAAACTACGGAATTTAAATCAACAATACGAAATCAAACACAACCAATAAGCAAACCACTACACAGTAATCAACGTGAAACAGATCCAAACCAAGTCTGCAATGCGTATGTGTGAAAGTGTGTGTATAGTCGCGTGTATATATATCAAATCGAATAGTGAAGACGAATAGTGACGACCCAATAACACAAAAACACACAATATAAATGATGCAGACAGAGAATGAAGAAAAAAATGGGCAGTAGTTCGTGATATGTATGAGATTCGACACAAAAGTTAAGAACATGGCTATGATAATGAAATCGCAAGGTAGGGTGGAGGGCTGCTGTAAATAATTAGGTTAAAAGAAATAGGTAAAAGTGAAAGTAAAATCGGGTTAGAGATGTATATATAGGCATTTGAGTGAAAGGACAAAGATACCCTTGTGAAAATGAGTAAAAATTCTTAAGTACGCACAGGGGAATCTAAGTCGAGCTCTATGTCGAACTTTAACTCGAAATATATTCACTTAAACAAATAAACAACATAAAACCTCTAGGGAAAACCCATCTCGAACTTCAAGTCAAAATTTGAGATAAGTTTTGAGATGAGAGTCATCTCGAAATTCCCTTAACCCCAAAACAAATTCTAAGTACCACCAGGGAATTCTATCTCGAACATTAAGTTGAAATTCGAGATAAGTTTCGAGATAAGAGTTATCTCGAAATTTATGTCGAATTTCGAGATGAATGTCGAGATAGACACTATCTCGAAAGATTTCCCAGACTTAGACTCCTCAAAATTTTCACACTTGGAACTCTATCTCGAACTTCGATATGAGTTTCGAGATAAACTCTATCTCGAAAATTTTGAAGAAAGCATAATTTTAACAGGCACACTGGGAACTTGAAGTCGAACTTCGAGATGATGTTCGAGATAGACTGTAACTCGAAATTCTTCCCAGACTTAGAATTTTCAAAACATCACTCCTGGAAGCTCAAATTCGAAATTCAAGTCGAATTTCGAGATGAGTTTCGAGATAGACCCTATCTCGAAATTTTGAAGATACTTAGCAAAATTTGGCAATATTTCAAGAAAAACGATAATTAAATTTTGCCAAATTAAAATAAATAACAATTCAAGGATTTTTAAACATAACCAGTAATAGAAACATTCCTTGACAATTCTAAGGCCTCTCATTACATAAAAATTATATGAAAAACATAGAAAAATCCATCTAAAAATCAGGACAAATTTAGAAATATATGAATTTAACTCCCCCTATGTTCATGCAATTAAATGAGCATAAATTCAAAGTTTTCACTAATAATTTCACTCAATGCACAATGAATTCATGAAAATAACACAATATATAACATATAATAATAATTAATTAAACATTTTAAAGTCTAAGTCCATAATGATTAAATTGCATGCAGAAGTGATATTTTGAGCAATTTTATAGATTATTTACATATGTTTTCAACTAGGCAAATAACAAAAACAAAAAGAAAAACATATGTACATGATCAAAACTGGGACTTTACAGATAGAAGGATTTACTAACTTGTGTTAAGCATCCCCAATTCACCAACCAACCTATTGAATGTTACTTCATCAAGAGGTTTTGTGAATATATCTGCAATTTGTTGCATTGTGGGTACAAAATATCTCCACAGTCCCCTCCTCAACATGTTCTCTTATGAAGTGATACCTGATATCTATGTGCTTGGTTCTGGAGTGATCTGCAGGATTGTTGGTCATGGCAATGGCACTAGTGTTGTCACACATGATTGGAATCTTCTTATGTTCCATGCCATAATCTTTCAATTGGTTCCTCATCCACAGTATTTGAGCTACACAGCTTCCAGCAGCAATATACTCAGCTTCGGCCGTAGAAGTAGATACTGTATGTTGCTTTTTACTTTTCCAGGACACCAATCTTCTGCCTAGGAATTGACAAGCACCAGATGTGCTCTTCCTATCAAACCTGCAACCTGCATAGTCTGAATCTGAATAGCCTATTAGATTAAAACCTGTATCTCTTGGGTACCAAATCCCTAGATTTGGTATGCCCTTGAGATACCTAAAGATTCGTTTGACGGCTATGAGATGTGACTCTCTAGGATCCGTTTGGAACCTTGCACACAAACAAGTTGCGAACATGATATCGGGTCTACTTGTAGTTAAGTAGAGAAATGAGCCAATCATACCTCGATAGCTTGTGATGTCAACTGGTTTACCTGATTTGTCTTCATCAAGCTTCGTGGTTGTTGCCATGGGAGTTTTAGCTGCTGATGCATCTTCTAGATTGTACTTCGTGAGTAAATCTTTGATGTACTTGGACTGACAGATAAAGATTCCTTCTTTTCTTTGATTGATCTGTAATCCAAGGAAGAAGGACAGCTCCCCCATCATGCTCATCTCATACTTGTCCTGCATTAACTCGGCAAATTACTCACACAAGCGCTCATTAGATGACCCAAAAATAATATCGTCCACATAGACTTGAACAAGTATTAAATCACCTTTTACATTTTTATAGAACAATGTTTTATCAATTACTCCCCTAGTAAAACCACTTTCAATTAAGAACAAGGATGGGGTTTCATACCATCGTCTTGGGGATTGCCTGAGGCCATAGACAGCTTTGAAGAGAAGATACACAAAATCTTCAAGTTCTGGATTAATGAAGCCAGATGGCTGTTCCAAGTACACTTCTTCTTCTAGCTCTCCATTCAAGAAGGCACTTTTAACATCCATCTGAAAAACTTTGAAGTTCTTGTGTGCTGCAAAGGCCAAGAACATCCTGACTGCCTCAAGTCTTGCAACTGGAGCGTAGGTCTCATCATAATCGATTCCCTCTCGCTGAGAGTAACTTTTCGCTACTAAACGAGCCTTGTTTCTAGTTACAAGTCCGTCTTCATCCAGTTTATTTCTGAATACCCACTTAGTTCCAATTACTGATCTGTTCTTTGGTCGGTGTACCAGCTTCCAAACTTTCTGCCTTATAAACTGATTAAGCTCCTCTTGCATTACAATTACCCAATCAGCATCACCAAGAGCTTCTTCTATTTCTTTAGGTTCAAGTTTGGACAAGAACCCAGAATACAAGCAGATATTAGCCATGTCAGCTCTTGTAGTTCTTCTAGTAGTCACACCAGCATCCAGATCACCAATAATTAATTCAAACGGATGGTCTCTACTCCATACCCGTTCTCTTGGTAATTGTCTTGATGATTCAGTTTGATTTTCCGAATTGTTGTGTTGACTACTTGTGTTATTTCTACTAACTCCCCCTGAGTTAGTGCCAGCTCCTACAGAACTAGTGTCATTTCTCCTTGAGTCTTGAGCACTTGTCCTTGAGCTGCTATTTACTCCCCCTGAGTTATTGCCAGAACGTGCAGAAGAAATCTCTTCTGATCTCGTAAAATTCGGTTGTTCATTAGACTCAGGTATTTCTTCATGAACACTTGGTATATTTAAAGTAACAACCAACTCAGGTCCATCATCAACTTCATCCAAGTCCAGATTCTGAAATTTTAGGGACTCAGGTTCACTAGTATCTTTAAAAATTGATGGGAGTTTGGTATCGTCGAATCTGACATTGTAGCTTTCAATCACTTTTCAATCATTCACTAAGAATACCCGATAAGTTGTCACCGTATCTGTAGAATACCCAACAAATATCCCTTCACGAGCTTTTGCTTCTAACTTGTCTAGCTTTTCATAATCTATAAGTACATAGCATTTAGCTCCAAAGACATGAAAGTATTTGATTGTGGGTCTTCTGTTATTCATTAGTTCACATGGTGTCTTTTCTTTATCTTTTATAATCAGGGTTCTATTTTGAGTGTAAACACTGTACTCACTGCTTCGGCCCAAAAGTATAGAGGAAGTTTTGATTCATACAACAAAGTTCTTGCTGCTTCAACCAATGTTCTGTTCTTCCTTTCAACTACTCCATTCTGTTGTGGAGTTCTCGGGGCTGAGTACTGATGACATATTCCCTTAGAAACACAGAAATCATTCAGTATTGCATTTTTAAAATCATTGCCATTGTCTGATCTAATCGTCTTTACAGTGAGTGTTGGAACATTCTCAATTTCAGTGATGTGATCAATGATTTTGAAAGGTACTTCGTCTTTTGTCATAATGAACAATACCCACGTGTACTTGGAGATGTCATCCACGATTACCAATGCATATCTTTTCCTAGATAATGATAGGATATTCACTGGGCCAAATAAATCCATATGTAGAAGTTGCAGGGGCTCAGTGATACTAGAAATTTCTTTACTCTTATGCGACGCTCGCTTTGACTTTCCCATTTCACAGGCTTCACAGAGTCCTTTAGGAGCAAACTCCATTTGAGGTAGATCTTTCACCAATTCTCGCTTTGCGAGAGCATTCATCGTTTTGAAGTTTAAGTGAGATAACTTTTTATGCCATAACCAGCTTTTTGAAGGAATTTATGCACCAGCGGAAGCATTGAATAACATTTATTTGCATATATTCCTATGTATACATACATATAGATAAAAAAAACTATTTTATAAATTGAAGAATACCTCGATTGTTTTCCGGCAACAGCTAGAGAAGATCTTGTTCTTCAATCCTTGCAATCACCCCTCAACTGTGGAGTGCTCTAAAGATATCCACCAAGAATCAAACTAAAAGATGAAGGATGATGCTAGAGAGGAAATTAGGGTTGCCTCCCTTTTAAAATATCTCTCACAAATATTAGGGTTTATAATCCAATATTTATAGGCAAATATCTCAGCTGAGATATTTTCTATAAATATCTTATTATTAATTCCCTTTTTAATTAATTAATCTTATTAATTAATTAGTTAATGATTAAAACTATTTTAATCATTAATTCCTTTTTCTAAACTCGTTTAGAAAATTATTCTCTCTTCATATTTAATTACTTTAATTAAATATTTAATTAATAATATTAAGATATCTTAAATAATTTATAATCAATTAAATCTCATTTAATTAATTTATAAAATTTGCTAAGTAATTATTTATTTCATAAATAAATAATGACTAGCTATTATGAATTATTCCTTCATCTATAATTTAATCTCTTTTATGGTGTGACTCTTTAGGTTCAATATTAAGCCGGTAGTAGAAATAAATAATAATAAATATTTTATTTATTATATATATGAATTCTATTAATTCATTAAATATAATTAATCTGATTAATTATATTTATTCTATATCGAGAGTGATGCTTCTTTACATATCGCGACTATCCAGATAATACGAAATCATTGCTTAGAATACTTAGAACTTGTCAGTAATTAGTTACCGTACAATTAATTCCTTCTACCCTTCAATATCCCGATTAAATACAAGGCATGGAACTCGTGTCAAGCCTATCTAATTTAATCATATGATTTCTAATTCATAATGCAAAGTTCCTTTTAATGCAAATTAGAAACTCTTTCTAATTTCATTCACTCTGGCCATAGATTCCTGAACTTGCATATCTAAGAATAACATAGGATATTCACTTCCTTTACTGGAAGGGGCAGATCCTTTATTGATCCGTTAACTATCTCCATACAAAAATCACTATGCCCAGAATGGACCTAATGAATGTCCTAGAGACTAAGGACTAAACCAAAGCATAAATCATTGTGTACGAGATTACTCTAACGATCTCAAGTCTAAGGATACTTGTACAACTATTTACTTAATAAACAACTATTGACACGTGAGTAAACTCCATTAGTTGTTCTACTTATCGAGTCATGTTCAATGAACTTATTCCTTAATAAGCACCTACATACTAGCTATAGTGTCACCACACAAATGTCTATGAGAACAGACATCCTCCTAAGAGAGCTAGCATAGTATGTACTGATCTTTACGGATTTACCAATTTCTAATTAGTTATCCTATGATCAGGAACTGTTTAAGTCTAAAGCTATTATATTCTAGATCTCATTATTACAATCTCATTATAATTCTAGAAGCTTTGCTCTAAATTATGGAACATCTTATTTAATACACTTCAAATAGATTAAGCCCGTTGAAAGGCATAGGTGTACTAACTTGTAACACTTAATTATTATGTAACTCAACTAAGTAAAAGATAAAACAACAGCAAAACAAGAGAAACGGAAGAAGCACATGGAATCAATCAACTGAAGAAATGGTAATGATACTTGGTAACTACAAGTAACTAATTTGGTTAATCAAGGATGCATAAGTGAGAAGAAGTTCAATCTCAGTATTGCTCATGCCCTAACTTATCTAATGGAGGATCAGATTAATGTCAAAGAAGTATCAAGAAGACCAAAGTGATTTCATGTAATGTATATCAACATCTGGATAATGTAAAGGTTAATCAACAAATGATAACTGACATTCAGAAGCAAGAACCCCTACAAGACTAGTCACTTATGAACCGGACCATTGCATCAAGTGTCAGGACATTGGAGGCAAGTTCATGTCAGTAATAGAAGATCTCATTTGAATTGAGTGAGGAAAAGAAATTGAAGAAGCTAAGGAAACTTGCTCATAAAGGTTAACTCTCAATTAGTCACTAAAGAAGGTCAACATTGGATGTGTGCATATTTGCCAAGGCAAATGTCGATCCACAGCAGATCGAGATGCGGGTCGAGATTTACAAGTGAAGTAAAACACTGCCAAGGCAAATCTCGATCCAGGCGATAGATCGAGATCGAGATTCTCCCAGATCGAGATCGAGATTCTCCCAGATCGAGATCGAGATCTTCACAGATCGAGATCGAGACTTCATAGATCGAGATCGAGATTCTCCCAGATCGAGATCGAGATTTTCACAAATCGAGATCGAGATGGGTCCAGGCGAAGATCGAGATGCGGGTAGAAATGTAACATTTAATGTTCAAGGGACAAGTGGCTTATTGTGAACGGTTGATCCAGAGTTGTTGTTAAAGTACTTTTTGTTGTCGAAATCCTGATTGGGCCACGTACACAAAAAGGACAAGATCAAGACTACATGACATTATAAAAGCAGCACTTTGTTTTTATTTAGAAATAACTTGTATCTCTGTATTTTCAACGATAATTTTTAAGAGAGAGCATTTACTGTAAAACAAAAAGTGAGAGAGAGGATCAGTTGAATCTAGCTTTAATTGCTGTATTTATTGTTCAACTGATCATGATGCTTTTATGAATGTTGTAGCAAATCCATCAATGAATATAATGATATATTCTTGAAATTCTGTGTCATCATTTATTACCTGCATATTGTTTATTCTCTCTTTATTTTTTAAACAGTTGTATTCACCCCCCCCCCCCCTCTACAACACTTTGGACCTAATAATTGGTATCAGAGCCCCTGTTAAACACATATAACAGAGATCCTATTGTGTTGTTTGAGTTGGTTCTTGAAAATCCCAGATCCAATTTTTCTTGAAGTTTGTGCCGAAAAGTTTTTGTTTGTTTCTTCTTGAAAAGTTCATAGATCTAAAAAGGTTCTGAGTCATGGAGTAAGGAATATTTGTACATCATTCCAAACCGTTGTACGATTAGAGCTTTGTGGATTTTCTTATGGTCAAAAATCTGGTTATAAAGGAATATTTGATTAATTGACTAGAAAACTGGAATCAACTGTTTGACTAAACAAAAAGGATATTTTTGAACTTCTGTCAACTAGGAAGTGAACATCTTTTTGTTTGGACTTGAGAAAGTGGTGGACCCTGTTACTGTTCCTGTGATTAAAACTAACTTGCTTGAATCTTAAGTGCAAAATCCGTTGGATATTAAGTGTTGGATATTTAAAGTGAGATAATTAATTTTTCAAGTAAATACAATTTATTGTAATTTGAAAAGTGTATTATCTTAATTTTAAACTTTATTAAAATGGCCGCCGCACACAGATTTAAGATACCTCCGTTTGATGCACAACATTATGACGAATGGACCGGAAGGATGAGAGCTTACCTTGAATCAATAAACAAGGTATACTTGAGAATATTGGAAAACGGTCCATACATACCCATGAGAATTGAGCCAGAGCGAATGGAAGGAGGGATACTAATTCCATCCCGGTCTGTTCCTAAAGAGGAAATGGAGTTTTCAGACGCAGATAAAGAATTGGTTGGTATGGATGCGTCGTTACGCAACGTCATAATTGAATCCCTAAACTCAGAGTACTATGTTCAAATAAAGGGATTAAAAACAGCTAAAGCCATGTGGGATAAACTGGCTGTGGTGATGGAGGGGACCGAGGAAGTTAGAAATAATCACAAACGCATTCTGATATCTGAATATGAATCGTTCAGATGCGAACGAGGAGAAAGCGTAGCGGATGTTTACAAACGTTACAGTAAATTGCTTATCGAGCTGAGTATAAGAGATAAAGTCTATCCACTAGCAGATTCAAATATCAAGTTTCTCTTGAATTTGCCTAAACATCTGGAACACAGGATCACTGCCATTCGAGAGTCAAGAGATTTGAAAAACACTTCTCTCGAAAAGCTGTATGGTGTTTTGAAGATCTACGAGCTGGAGCAGGAACAAAATGACAGAAGAAGATCCTACAATAGTGGAGAAAACAAAGCGATAAGTGAGTCTGGACTTGTAGCTGAAGAGTCTGCTGTAAAGGCACTTGCAGCTGTCTCATTGAAAACTTCTAATCCTGAAAGGGTGGTATTAGACATTGAAGATCCATCCGAAGAAAGTGAGGATGAATACTATACCCTTGAAGAGCTGGACAAATTAGAAGACAAGTCATATGCTTGTATTGCTCGAGAATTTGCTCATATCAGCTTCAGGAAGCAAAGAAGTGGTAAAGGACGATTTGGTAGTTCTTTCAGCCGGAGAGGCAGGAGAGGCAGTAGTGTAAGTGGTAGTGGAAGTTACAGCGGTCGGAGTAGCACATCTGGTAGTGGCTACAGACCTAACCTGGTAGACAAGAACAAGTTCAGATGCTACAACTGCAATGAATTGGGGCACTTCGCAACAGAGTGCAAGAAGCCCAAGTACGTTCATCCCAAGGAATCCTATGCTGATTTGAAAAAGAAATATGATGCCTTGGTTAGCAAGCAACAGAAGGGAAGCCGGGCGTATGTTGTGACTGAAGGGAAGGGTTGGGACGAGTCTGATGAAGATGAAGATCAGGAGCTATGCAACTTCGCTTTAATGGCAAAATCTTCAGAACAATCAGAGGTACCAATTCTAACCGTAAATGAAATGTCTATTCCTGAGTACCAAAATGAATTAGCTGCCATGACTAAAGATATGTACAATCTCCAAGTTAATCTAATTGCTGTTAATGAGGAAAATGCTAAACTCTCCCTTAAGAATAGACTTCTCGAGGCCAGGGTAGAGGAATTAGAATCAGGAGAAAGTAAGGAAAGGCAGTTAATGAATCAGGTAGATGTTTTAGAACACAAGCTTAAGATTAGGGAAGACCTTAACGAAGAACTTAAAAATGAGTTAGCTGAGCTTAAAGTAACATGTAAATCTTTTGAAGAAGCCGCTAATAAAGTTTTCGTAGAAAGGGACATGTACATGAAACTGGCAGGCAAGAGTAAAAATGAAAAAGTAAACATAGGACTTGACTACACACAGAAAAAGAAAAATAGGGCTGCTGAATTGTTAGAGCCTGTGTTAGTCAAAGAAAATGTGCCTGAGGTTTTAATGGATGTTAGAAAACCTATCTTTAAGCATTTTGAGCCTAGGACCATAGATCCTGTTGCTACTAAAATTGAACATGAGATTAAAATTGAAAGAGATTCAGAAGAAAAAGTGGTAGAACCTACAACTTCTAAGAGAGCTAGTAAGATTGCTTATGCTAAGAGAGGTGTAGGAACCAAGGAGGCTAAGACGGTGTCATATAAACAATGGGTAGCAGGGTCAGACCAAATGAAAGCACCTGTAAAGGCAGTTAAAACTGAACCTGCATCTGTATCTACATCTACACGAGCTAGAAAGGCATGCTATATCTGTAATCAAACTGATCACTTGTCTTACTATTGCCCGTTCTATGTAGAGGAAGAAAAATCTGTTGGTTGTAATACCATGCCTGCAACTACTGCTTTGCCTAACATGCATGCAAATCATGCTAAATGCAATAATCCTAATTGTATGCCATGTGCTGTAAACATCATGCATGCTTATTTTAATTTAATGAATACTGCTAGTGCATCTGTTGAACATACATCTAGTAGTGGTAAGAAAAAGCATGCGGGGTCAAAGGCTAAGACTTCAAGTCCTCCTAAAGTTAGGAGTGACCAGTCTGCTCCCAAACCTGATAAATCAGTCAAGGTTGACAAGGGAAAAGACAAAGTCAAGATTGATGCCCCTGATGGCAACAAGGCAAAGCCTTCTGTATCTGAAAAGAAAAAGGAAATTATTGATGCCGGGCCCAAACATCATTGGGTTCCGAAGAACACCTAACCTTTATGGATTTGCAGGGCAGTGAACAGGAAAAGAGTAAAGTCATATGGGTGCTAGACAGTGGAGCATCGAGGCATATGACCGGCAATAAGTCCCTGCTAACAGATTTGGTGTTGAGAGCCGGCTCCGTGGTTACTTTTGGAGATAACAGCAAAGGTTACACCAGGGGATATGGCAAGATCGTTTGTGGAAATGTTATCATTGAGGACGTGTCTTTTGTGGAAGGATTGCGACATAATCTTCTCAGCGTTAGTCAGTTCACCGACAGGGGTTTTGACGTCAACTTTGGGAAGCATGATTGTTCGATTCGAAGCAAAAAGGATGGAAGCCTTGCTCTCAAAGGAGTAAGGAAGTCAAATTTGTTCATAGCTGACATGAATTCTGCTGATCAGTCTGAAGTCACGTGTTTCTACAGCAAGGCTTCTGCTGATGAAAGTTGGCTATGGCATAAAAGATTATCTCACCTGAACTTTAAAGCAATGAATAATCTCGTAAGGAGAGAATTGGTGAGAGGGCTGCCGCAGATGGAGTTCACCCCAGATGGACTCTGCGAAGCATGTGAGATGGGAAAATCAAAAAGAACCTCGCATAAGGATAAACAAGTGAATAGCATTACCGAGCCCCTACAACTCCTTCACATGGATTTGTTTGGACCTGTTAATGTTATGTCAATGTCAAGGAAAAGATATGCGCTGGTAATTGTCGATGACTTTTTCAAATACACATGGGTGAAGTTTGTGACATCGAAAGATGAAGTGTCACATGAGATCATTAGACATGTACTGGAAATTGAAAATGTAGCAAGTCTGACTGTGAAGACTATCCGATCCGACAATGGGACAGAATTCAAGAACTCAGTGTTAATGGATTTCTGCATAACTAAAGGGATCAGACGACAGTATTCAGCACCGAGAACACCGCAGCAGAACGGGGTGGTAGAAAGGAAGAACAGGACACTGGTTGAAGCAGCTAGGACAATGCTGTATGAGTCAAAACTTCCTTTATATTTTTAGGCTGAAGCAGTCAGCACGGCCTGTTATACACAGAACTGAACCCTGATTATAAAGGACCATAATGAGACGCCGTATTACATGATGAATAAACGAAAACCATCTATCAAGTACTTTCATGTATTTGGTGCCAAATGTTTTGTGTTAAGAGACAATGCACAACTTGGAAAGTTTGATGCCAAAGCAGATGAAGGGGTTTTCATTGGATATTCTCTTGAAGTAGTAGCAGCGTACAGGGTGTTTGTGCTTAATGATCGCAAGGTGGTTGAAAGCCTTAATGTCACATTCGACGACTCAAAGCTCCCCTCTATACAAAAAGAAGATAGTGAGCCCAACTCCCTAAGATTTGAAAATGTGGATATTGATGAAGTGGATACAGTTCCTGAGTCAGTAGTGCAGGGTAGTGATCCAACTATAAATAATGAAATTAATCAAGAGTCTAGTGTTTCGCAAACTCAAAACACTAGGGCTGAGGGATCACCTTCCGTCAGACCTGGTACTAACTCAGGGGGAGTCAGTATGCACTCAGGGGGAGCAGCTCACTCAGGGGGAGCCAGTACTAGCTCAAGGGAAGCTAGTGAAAGTGCTTCTAGACTAAGTCACCTTCACTTACAAGATCAAGCTGAATCATCAAGAACATTTGCTAGGAATCGCACTTGGAACAAGGACCATCCGTTCGAGCTAATTATTGGTGATCCAGAAGCCGGAGTGACTACTAGAGGAAAAGCTAGAGCTGAAATTGCCACTGAGAATGAATGTCTATATTCAGTGTTCCTTTCCCAGATGGAACCTAAAGTGGTGGAAGAAGCTCTAGATGACGCTGATTGGGTGATTGCTATGCAAGAGGAACTCAATCAGTTTGAAAGGCAGAAGGTGTGGAAGCTGGTACCCAGACCAAAGAATAGATCTGTTGTTGGGACAAAATGGGTATTCAGAAACAAGCTGGATGAAGACGGACGTGTAACACGAAATAAAGCTCGCCTGGTTGCTAAGGGTTATACTCAAAGAGAAGGAATTGATTATGATGAAACCTATGCACCAATAGCAAGGCTAGAGGCAGTAATGATGTTCTTGGCATTCGCAGCACATCATGGTTTTAAAGTCTATCAAATGGATGTCAAGAGTGCATTCTTAAACGGTGAACTGGATGAAGAGGTGTATGTCGAGCAACCTCCCGGGTTTATCGATATCAAATATTGTGATTATGTTTATCGACTCTTCAAATCAGTATATGGCCTTAAGCAGTCTCCGCGGAAGTGGTATGAAACTCTGTCAGACTTCTTACTAGAAAGTGGTTTTACAAGAGGAGTAATCGACAAGACGCTTTTCTACAAGAAATGCATAGATGATCTAATAATGGTGCAAGTATATGTGGATGACATTATCTTTGGGTCTGCAAATGAGAAGCTGTGTGCTAAATTCGCAAAGTAAATGCAATCAAGATATGAGATGAGCATGATGGGAGAGCTGACGTTCTTTCTGGGCATTCAAGTTAGTCAGAAGAAGGACGGGATATTTATCTGCCAGACCAAGTACATTCATGATCTATTGAAGAAGTATGGTCTCCAAGATGTATCACAAGCAAAGACTCCTATGGCAACAGCCACGAAGCTTGACGAGGACAAAGCGGGTAAACCTATAGACATCTCAAGCTATCGAGGTATGATCGGCTCACTTTTGTATTTAACTGCTAGCAGACCTGATATTATGTTCTCTACATGCCTATGTGCAAGGTTCCAAGCGGATCCTAGAGAGTCACATCTCATAGCCGTAAAGCGTATTTTTAGGTATCTCAAGGGAACATCAAATCTTGGGATTTGGTATCCAAGAGATACAGGGTTTAATCTTGTTGGCTATTCGGATTCAGATTACGCAGGTTGTAGAATAGATAGGAAGAGCACTTCAGGAAGCTGTCAGTTCCTTGGAAGAAGGTTGGTGTCTTGGCAAAGCAAGAAACAAAACACAGTATCTACCTCGACAGCTGAAGCAGAATATATTGCTGCTGGAAGCTGTGTGGCCCAGATACTGTGGATGAAGAACCAACTCAAGGACTACGGTGTGGAAGTATCTAAGATTCCTATCATGTGTGACAAAACAAGTGCTATTGCAATGACCAACAATCCTGTGGATCACTCAAGGACCAAGCACATTGACATCAGGTATCATTTTATTAGAGAGCATGTAGAAAATGGAACTGTAGAGTTGCATTTTGTGTCTACTGAACGTCAAATAGCAGATATATTCACTAAACCTCTAGATGAATCATCATTTTCTAGATTGATTGGTGAATTAGGGATGCTTAACACCTGTTAGTTTTGCTACCTATCTGTTATAATTCAGTTTGTGTACATATTATTGTTATTCATGAATATTCATAATTAATAATGTGTACTTAACTTCATAAATGTATGTGTTGCATATCATAAGGAGTTAGAAAGTTTCATGACATTAATCTTGTGCTGATCTGTATATCGTTATGGTTAGTGTCTAAATGAAGTAATGAGAAATTTTCTATGGCAAATCTCGATCTATCCACATCGAGATCGACATCGAGATGTAGATCGAGATGCGGATCGAGATCGACATCAAGATCGACATCGAGATGTAGATCGAGATGCGGATCGAGATCGACATCCAGATCGACATCGAGATGTAGATCGAGATGCGGATCGAGATCGACATCTAGATCGACATCTAGATGAGGATCGAGATGCGGATCTCGAGATCGAGATGTGACGTGTCTTTTCAGTCACTTCTTTTTAGGCGTGTAGGCTATAATTTATAGCATTAAAAAGGCTGTTCATTATTTACATTAACTTTCTTTCACTCCAAAAGCTTAAGCTCTTCATATACACTCGCGTATACATACATTACATCAAGTTTTCTTGTGATTTTCTTAAACAAAAATCACTAACTGTTACTTAAAAGCATCAATAACTAAAACGAAACTCTGCTAAAATTTTGTTTAAAACTGTTGAACTTCTTGCGTTGTTTTTATCGTTATTACTGTTCTTGCAATTAGTTCTTTAGTTTTCTTCTACATTCGAGTGAGTTTGGTTTTTGTTTCGTGCTTTCTTATTCTTAAGTTCTTTTGTGTTCTTGAGCAAAATTAGTTGTGAGTACTACTGGTTAATCCTTAAAGTGCAGCTTTACCGCCGTGTTTGTGGTTTTCTGGAAAAATAATTTATTTTGTAACGGCTGTTTACTTTAATTTTTCGAAAACTCAACTGTCAATCATTAGGGGGGAGTTAAGTGGTCATTAGTGGGGAAGTTAATTTGTTTTAATGTGTGTCACTAATTACATGGGGTAATTAGTGGGGTTCGTGTACGTTTTATTTTGTTTAAATTTAGAACTTGTTCTCTAAAAATTCCATTGCAAAACCATTTCAGAACATTTCTTTTCTCAAACACAAAATTAAAATGGCAAACCCAAATTTCACCATTCCCAAGACCAACTTTGTTAATCTCTCTGCTGATCGAGCAACTGGTAGATTTATTCACTATCAGTTCTGGATTGAATCCCTCAACAACACATCAATCATAAGTCATGCCTTAACCGCCTCTCCCATCCTGAATGTCGAAGCCCTTCAAGCTGCTTACTCTTCACTAGAGATTCAGGGTGGAAAAGCCAATCCAACAGGACTATCCTTTAATATTGGTGGTGTCAAATATGAAGTCAGTCTGTGGAAGTTCAATGAGTTACTCGGGCTTCCTACAGAAGATTATGCTCCGGAACCCACTATGGAGGATATGTTGCAATTATTCACGGAGATAGGTTGTCGCCCTCCCACGGGTCCTATCAAGGTAACAAAGGTTAACACCGGTATGCTACCAGCTGAGTGGGATTATGTAGTTCAGGCCATTCAGCGCTGCATGTTCCCAAAGGACAAAGACTACAGGCCAATGAACAACAGCTGCCGGGTAATACTATATGGAGTGGCAAACAACAGGAGAGTGAATGTGGGCAAACATCTGTTGATTCAGTTACATGAGAGGTGGGCATTGGAGAAAAATGCCTCAAGGAATCCAGAAGATGGTCCAGTCAAATGCTGGATGCCAAGATTTCTTCAGATGGTTCTGGATGACGTCCTTTCAGAGGAACACATAAGAATATTTCAAGGCTCTGAAAGGATGGCATGTTTTTATATGACTCTAAAGAGTATCTCCACCATGGAAACCCAGCAAAAGTCAAGACTTTTTGAGTTGCGCCTGACTCCGTACTTCCAGGATCTGCAAGATGAGTATGCTAGGAGGCATGCTTCTCAGTTTACTGCAGTAGAAGCTGAGAGTAGCGGTAACGAAGCTGAAGGTGGAGATCCAGTGCCTAGAAATTTGGAACAAGCAGGAATGGATGTTGATATGGCCGAGGCAAATGTTGCAGAAGCTGGAGCTGACAAGGATGACGATCTTCTTAGTCAGGTACCTATTCTTGCTAATCTTGATCAATCATCAATTCAACCTGTTTTCTACAGCCGTGGGCCTGAAAACCCCCAGGCTCTATCCCAGGCTGCAAGCCCTTCTGTTCATAAACATTCAGCCAGCCCTAAAACTGGTGATAAAAGGAAGGCAAGCTTATCTGAGTCGAGTGAATCGAGTGGAGGGAGTGTAGGAGTTGAGAGAGTAGTCACTTCAGCAGCTCTGCTACCTTCAAAGAAGCAAAAGGTGGATTCAAACCCAGTGGCAACTGCACAACCTGTTAAGGCTAGTTCACCTCTCACAGCCACCACACCTCACGCTGGTGGCTCTCCTCTCCAAATCATTTCAACACATTCGCACTCGCCTAGGCATGTTGGTGAGAGTCAAGAAGGGGGTCCAGCTCAACAGCCAATAGGAGCTGGCCCTACCTTCCCTGAGTTGTCCGCTCAGGGCTCTTTGAGCAATTTCTCGGAGGGGGAATGGCAAACTGAGACTAGCACTTCTGATACTAGTATCTCAGGCAGTTTTAATGAGGAAGAGTCTGTCGAATCCAGTACGGATGACGCTTCCTCATCTAAATCAGAAAATAAGTTGCTTGCAGAGCAACGACATCTGGTGACTGGTGGGTCTACGCCTCCAGAACAGCCCAGCGAACCAGAAAAGGTTCTAAGTGAGCAAGGGGATGACATGGTCATAACGTCATCTCCCGTCGTAGACACAGCGCTTAAAGGCTCAGTCTCACTGACCGATATCGCCGACCAACTCACCGCTAGTCCCCAGCGATTAGTGGATGAGGCTCTAGTACTGTTAGGCTCTAAACACGAGGGAGAGACAGGGAGAGTAGATCCCTTCTTTTTAGGGATCTTGAGTGAAACAGAACCCGACGAGAGTAAACAGTCTAAACCAAGCCAAACACCGTCCCCCAAATTGCAGGATTTAGTGAAGAAAGTGGAGGCTTTGGAGGCTGGAGTTGCTGGTGTTACTGCTGCTGTCTCTTCTCACTCTGGAAGATTGGAGGTTGGAGCTCAGTTCATGGAGAACCTCATTGCCGTCCAAAATCAAATGATTGACAAGATAAACAATCTTGGATTGGCACAGGTGGAGGTTGGAAGATCAGTAGATGATGTCACTTATGGCATGTCTCAGGTTTGGATGAAGCTCAATGAATTACTTGATGCTGTCTTTGGCCGTAACAGGGCTGGACCTAGTCCTTCAACCGGTGGTGGTGGTGACGATAATAATGATGATGATGCTCCTGATGAGGATAACACACCTAAGGGGGAGAAGGAGGATCAGGGTCTGAAAAAGCTGACTAGTACGGGTCCGGTGATCGAGTCCTCAAACAAATCTGGTGAAAAGGTGGAGGAGGCTCAACCGGCTCTTAAGGACAAAGGCAAGCAGAAGATGGTAGTTGAAGAAGAAGCTGAGAAAGAAACACCTCTTGTTGATGCATTTATGGGAGACTTTATTGAAGATTCTGATGATGACGAGATGGATGTAGAAGCCTTAGTGGCAAGGAGGTCGAGATTCGAGCAACGGGCAAGAGAATGGGAACAAGAAAGAGGTCTAAATCCTGGCGGATCTGGCGCAGGAGTTGCAGGTGATGCAGGAGACCACTCGGTTGCTGACGAGCATGTTCCAGAAGAAGAAGTTGATGAAGCGGAGATGCAAGGAGAGATTTTCAGGGAAGCCAGAGAAAGAGTAAATGAAGAAGTTCTACAAGGGATAGTTGAAAAAGAACTAATGGCAAAGGAGAAGAGAGCGGCTCAGAAAACTCAGCATGAGTTTGAAATGAAAAAGATCAATGATCCTAAGGTCCAGGCTGACATAAGGAGGGAAGGTCCCGAGTGGGACAAGGCTAGAGAAGCCTTAGCTGGACCAAGAGCCTATGCTCATGACTCAGGAAGATTGAGTTTTCTTCTTCATAAGCTAGAAAATCTAAACCCTGGGCTGCTGAATTATCTAAATTGCATAAGACAGGGATGCACCTCCGTACAAGTCATATTCAAGGAGAAGGCATGGAATCTGATGATCACTTGGACACCCATAACAAAAATCGGGCCGTGTATGGTCGATGAAGCTTTCTTTCATGAAAGGGGTGCAAGTGAACTGGTAGAATTCGCTCACAAGGTAGACACCTCTATCAAGACTGGAGTGCTGTTTAAGGAGAAATTGTTGAAGATGGCTGAAGACAGAGGGGTTGACATTATTCTAAATCCCTACCAGATCAGATATGTCCATGACAAGGTCTTGAGGATCGTAAATCTGCATGACTCGAAACTAACTCCGAGCGGAAATGTGCTGAAGGCAGTTGCAAAGCTAGTCCTCTCTAAGGGTTTTCTAACAAAGGAAAAGAAGCTGGTGGCTAAGGACTTGGAGAAGCTGATAAGAAGGCAAGACGCTAGATACAAGTTGCCTGAAGCTACACTACCAGTGGTTAAGAAGGAACCTGAAGACTATGCATTCGAGCTGCAAAACGAGGCAATAAGAGAGCATGTGCAAAGATACGGAGATCCAAGGATAGACATTCGAGAAGAAGGGGAAATAAGGAAGGAAGCTGGTGCAGTGGCTGGTGCAAATGTCAAGTTTGTCAAGAACAAAGCTGAGAATGAGAATGATCTGCTGATCTATACAGACAAGCATAAGGTGGAAACCATCATTGAAATCAAGTACGACATCTTTGCAGAACACAGTCATGAAACACTGTGTATTATAAGAGAATTGATTGAGGAGATGGATGATATTGACGAGTTTGATCAGGATTATCTGAGGGTCACGTTTGATAACTTCTGTAAGAGAAGACAACAACTTGATATTCAGAGGCTACAGCAATGCACCACCGCTATTGTCATTGGATACCCTAAGCAGCTGGTCATACGGAAGAAAGGGGAAAAGGGGTACCCTGACAAAGTCACGAAGCTGAGGTTTGAAGACATTCCCACGAAGCTTACCACTCGCAGCATGGTTGAAAGGTGGTTGAGGTTGTTTCGAAATTACAAGATCAGAAATCATGTGGAAGCAGAAGGACTTAATCTTCTCAAGAAAAGAATGGATGAAGTCTGCAACCCTGAGTTCATGAAGAAAGAAAAAGCAGCCAAGAAGAAAGCTCGTGAGGAAGAGGAGCGCAAGAAATCAAAGTTTTAATGTATTATGCTTGTAATGTTTCTTTGCGTTGTAATTTGTTTTCTTGTTTTCCAGCATTGTAAAAATATTATCTGTTTTCTTGTGTAGTGTAAGGTAGAAGTTAGTTAGCTAAGTGTCTTGAAACTGGTTTATATTAGGCATCAATTATTTCGCGAAGTTCGGCGGTGGTAATACTGCTAAAAGGACTTCAGAAGGATAATTGAAGATTGAGTGGACCGTGCTCTTAAAGTACTTAGAGAAAATCTCTAGAAGAGCATGAAGCCATTTAATCGAGCCAACAAGTGTCCAATTTTGGCACTTGAAGTATCAGTAATAGACATGAAGTTAATTAATCAAGCCAAGCATTATGTAAGTTGACATGATTCTTTATGAATGTTATTTTATCTTTTTCAGTCCCTGTTTAGTTGAGTTATCCTCATTGTGAATTTGGTTGTCATTGTTAGACAATCAAATAGGGGGAGATTGAAAGGCATAGGTGTACTAACTTGTAACACCTAATTATTATGTAACTCAACTAAGTAAAAGATAAAACAACAGCAAAACAAGAGAAACGGAAGAAGCACATGGAATCAATCAACTGAAGAAATGGTAATGATACTTGGTAACTACAAGTAACTAATTTGGTTAATCAAGGATGCATAAGTGAGAAGAAGTTCAATCTCAGTATTGCTCATGCCCTAACTTATCTAATAGAGGATCAGATTAATGTCAAAGAAGTATCAAGAAGACCAAAGTGATTTCATGTAATGTATATCAACATCTGGATAATGTAAAGGTTAATCAACAAATGATAACTGACATTCAGAAGCAAGAACCCCTACAAGACTAGTCACTTATGAACCAGACCATTGCATCAAGTGTCAGGACATTGGAGGCAAGTTCATGTCAGTAATAGAAGATCTCATTTGAATTGAGTGAGGAAAAGAAATTGAAGAAGCTAAGGAAACTTGCTCATAAAGGTTAACTCTCAATTAGTCACTAAAGAAGGTCAACATTGGATGTGTGCATATTTGCCAAGGCAAATGTCGATCCACAGCAGATCGAGATGCGGGTCGAGATTTACAAGTGAAGTAAAACACTGCCAAGGCAAATCTCGATCCAGGCGATAGATCGAGATCGAGATTCTCCCAGATCGAGATCGAGATTCTCCCAGATCGAGATCGAGATCTTCACAGATCGAGATCGAGATCTTCATAGATCGAGATCGAGATTCTCCCAGATCGAGATCGAGATTTTCACAAATCGAGATCGAGATGGGTCCAGGCGAAGATCGAGATGCGGGTAGAAATGTAACATTTAATGTTCAAGGGACAAGTGGCTTATTGTGAACGGTTGATCCAGAGTTGTTGTTAAAGTACTTTTTGTTGTCGAAATCCTGATTGGGCCACGTACACAAAAAGGACAAGATCAAGACTACATGACATTATAAAAGCAGCACTTTGTTTTTATTTAGAAATAACTTGTATCTCTGTATTTTCAACGATAATTTTTAAGAGAGAGCATTTACTGTAAAACAAAAAGTGAGAGAGAGGATCAGTTGAATCTAGCTTTAATTGCTGTATTTATTGTTCAACTGATCATGATGCTTTTATGAATGTTGTAGCAAATCCATCAATGAATATAATGATATATTCTTGAAATTCTGTGTCATCATTTATTACCTGCATATTGTTTATTCTCTCTTTATTTTTTAAACAGTTGTATTCACCCCCCCCCCCCTCTACAACACTTTGGACCTAACACCCGTAACATAAATACTTTATTATTATCAAATGAAATCAAATAAGAGTAGCAGAATGTTTTTCCTAACTCATCATACATGATTGATTTTAGGTCAAACACTTTAAATATTCCACTTGGCCTAAAGCCAATCACTCTGGTATCTAATACCCATCTTCTCCTTATGACGATCAAAATTTAACTGAGACAGCGGCTTCGTGAACGGGTCTGCTATGTTGTTATGTGTGTCAACTCTTTCGATCTTGACATCTCCTCTTTCAATGATCTCCCTAATCAAATGAAACCGTTGCAATATATGTTTGGTATTCTTGTGAGACCTCGGTTCCTTGTCTTGAGCTATTGAAGCGTTATTATCACAATATAACACAATAGGCCCCTCTATGCCAGGAACTACTCCCAACTCAGAAACAAATTTCTTCAACCAAACAGCTTCCTTTGCAGCCTCACTTGCAACTATATACTATGCTTCTGCTGTGGAGTCAGCCGTCGTAAATTGCTTACGACTTCTCCAACTAATCGCCCGACCATTTAGAGTAAACACATACCCTGACATGGATGTACTATCATCACACTCTGACTGAAAACTAGAGTCAGTGTAACCCTCTATTTTCAACTCAGACCCACCAAAAACAAGAAAAATATCCTTAGTCCTTCTCAAGTACTTAAGGATGTTCTTCACTACTTTCCAGTGGTCTTCACCTGGATTTGACTGATATCTTCTAGTCACACTAATTGAGTGAGCAACATCAGGTCTAGTACATAACATCGCGTACATGATAGATCTTATTACCGACGCATAAGGAATCCTACTCATACGCTCTCTTTCTTCAGGTGTCTTAGGAAACATCTTGTCAGAAAGGGAGACTCCATGGCTCATCGGTATGAGACCTCTCTTGGAGTTTTCCATGCTAAACCTTTTAAACACCTTATCGATGTACGTACCTTGGGTTAGACCTATCATTCTTCTTGATCTATCTCTATAGATCTTCATACCAAGAATGTAGGACGCTTCTCCCAAGTCCTTCATGGTGAAGTTCTTTGATAGCCACATTTTTACTGATTGCAACATTGGTATGTCATTTCCTATTAAGAGTATGTCATCTACATATAAAATAAGAAATGTTACTACGCTCCCACTAACCTTCTTATAGACACATGGTTCATCTATGTTTTTGATAAAATCAAAGTCTTTGATTGTCTCATCAAAACGGATGTTCCATCTTCGAGAAGCTTGCCTTAACCCATATATGGTTCGTAGTAGCTTACATACTAGATGTTCATTTCCTTTGGAAATAAAACCCTCTGGCTGTGTCATATACACTTCTTCTTCAAGTTCCCCATTGAGGAAGGCCATCTTTACGTCCATTTGCCAGATCTCATAGTCATAATAAGCTGCAATAGCAAGCAAAATCCCAATTAATTTGAGCAAGGCTACAGGCGAAAAAGTTTCATCAAAGTCAATCCCTTGTCTTTGTTTGAATCCTTTTGCCACGAGTCTGGCCTTGTAGGTCTCTACCTGGCCATTTGCTCCAATCTTTCTCTTGTAAGGCTTCATATCCTTGGGTGCCTCTACCAAAGTCCATACTTGGTTGACATACATGGAGTCCATTTCGGATTTCATGGCACTCTGCCATTTCTCTGAGTCAACACTACTCACAGCCTCGTTGAAGGTCATAGGGTCGTCTCTATCAATGACCGCCAATTCATTGTCATTCTCAATGACAAGGCCATAATACCTCTCAGGTTGGCGAGACACCCTTTGTGATCTACGGATGGGCTGTTCTTCGGAAGGTTGTTCAATATGAACAAGTGTTTCCTCTTGAACCGTAGTAGTTTGTTCTTCATGAACTTCATCAAGTTCAATCTTGCTCCAACTATTCCCTTCAAGGATAAACTGTTTTTCCAGGAAGGTAGCATGTCGGGAGACAAACACCTTTCGTTCGGTGTAAAAGTAATACCCTAAAGTCTCTTTAGGATATCCTACAAACCTACATTTCACGGATCGAGATTCTAGCTTATCGGGGTCAACTTTCTTGACATAAGCCGGACATCCTCAAATCTTAACGTGCTTAAGACTCGGTTTCCTTTCTTTCTATATCTCATACGGAGTTTGAGGAACAGATTTGGAAGGCACCTTGTTCAATATATATGCTGATGTTTCCAATGCATAACCCCAAAGTGATACTGAAAGATCTGTATAGCTCATCATGGATCAAACCATGTCCAACAAAGTTTGATTTCTCCTTTCGGATACTCCATTCAACTGGGGAGTGGCCGGAGGAGTCCATTGAGAGACTATACTATTTTCTTTGAGATAATTTAGAAACTCGCCACTTAAGTATTCACCTCCTCGATCTGATCGAAGGGTTTTAATACTATACTTGGTTTGTTTCTCTACTTCATACTTATATTCTTTGAACTTTTCAAAGGCTTCAGATTTGTATTTCATCAAATACACATATCCAAATCTAGATCGATCATCTGTAAAAGTAATGAAGTACGAAAATCCACCCATGGCTTGCGTGGACATCGACCCACACACATCTGTATGTACCAGTCCAAGAAACTCCGCAGCTCTTTCTCCATGTCCACTAAATGGAGATTTGGTCATTTTTCCTAACAGACAAGACTCACATGTAGGATATGATTCAAAATCAAAAGGTTCTAGTAACCCTTCCTTATGCAATGTCTTAAGTCTATTTTCACTAATATGACCAAGTCTGCAGTGCCACAAGTAGGTGGGATTTTCATCATCTCTTTTTCTTTTATTACTATGTTCAATTTGAAGTAAACTATGTTCTACGTCACATACATACAAACCATTATTTAAAATACCAACACCATAAAGAACATTATTTCTAAAAATTGAACATTTATTATTCTTAATAACAAACGAAAAACCATCCAAGTCTAACATGGGAATAGAAATAATATTCCTCACAATTGAGGGAACAAAATAACAATTATCCAAAATAATAGTCTTGCCCGTAGGCATAAGTAAATCAAACGATCCTACAGCTATAGCAGCAACTCTTGCTCCATTGCCCATACGTAGGATCACCTCTTCTTCTTCAAGAGTCTTACTTCTCCTTAGTCCCTACAACGAATTGCAAATGTGACAACCACAGGTGGTATCTAATACCCAAGTCGAAGTTTGATTAAGTGACATATTTAGTTCGATCATCAACATACCTGAAGCAGAAGCGGTAGTATCACCACCCTTCTTCTTCTTCAATTCTGCAAGGTAAGCCTTACAGTTTCTCTTTCAGTGCCCCACTTTGTTGCAGTGAAAGCAAACAGCTTTGCTTTTGGGATCTTCAGCTTTTGGCGGAACTGGCCTTTTCTCACCTATTTTCTTCTTCTTCTTAGGAGGGCTCATCTTCCTCTTCTTAGGGTTAGAGCCTTCACCAACTAGAAGAACAGAACTCTTCTTTGTGGGAAAATTCGACTCAACAGTTTTCAGCATGTTATGGAGTTCAGGCAAGCTGACATCCAACTTGTTCATGTGAAAGTTCACAACGAATTGCGAGAATGAATCTGGAAGTGATTGCAAGACCAGATCTTGATTCAGCTCGCCATCCATGACAAATCCAAGTTGTCCAAGACGCTCAATCAAATTGATCATCTTGAGCACATGAACATTCAGAGATGATCCCTCAGTCATTCTACAACGGAACAGCTCCTTCGATATCTCATATCGAGATGTCCTTCCTGCCACATCATACAAATCTTGTAGATGCATAAGGATAGAGTGAGCATCCATATGCTCGTGTTGCTTTTGGAGCTCATCATTCATGGATCCCAGCATAACACACTGTGCAACTCTTGCATCATCTATCTAATTACGATACACAATATGTTCATCATTATGTGCATCCTGAGCAGGTTTAGGTGAGTCTAGTACATATTCCTTCTTCTCAATCCTGAGAACAATTCTCAGGTTTCGAAGCCAATCAGCATAGTTGGGACCAGTTAATTTGTGTGCATTGAGCATGCAACGGAGTGATAGTGCAGAAGACATTATGTATATAGTAAATCTGCAAATAATAAACACATAACAACATGTAGCATATACTCTATTTCATTATCTAAAACACCATATGAATCGGGTCTTTATTCATAAGTGCCTCCCACTATTCTATCTAATTTCTATATCTCTTATTGAAATTAAGCATTCATAACGATAGTGGGATAGGGATCCTACATTCCATCACACAACCTCGGCTGTAGCACGAAACGCCATGTAACGTTCAATAGGCAGACAACTCTTGTCAGCTATATCTCATGTTATTCCCTAATCTTACTTCAGCCTCTTGAATACTTGAGTCACGGCTGTGGCATGACAAACTCAATATTCTAAGTCAAGTCAATCCCAATATCTCGTATAATTAAACTAGTTTCAAATAGCCCACGGCTGTAGCATGTAACGACCATAAGATTCTAATTCATCATACACATCTCATGTTATAGAAAAGTATCTCTTCTTTCGGAAACAACGCCCTCGACTGTAGCACGAAATGACAGAGTTTCAAAAACAAGAAATACTTTCTATTATGTTGGAAGGCTATGACCAACACAAGCCCTTTGTGTTTTATGGCAAATTACTACTTGATATTCTTTATATTTTAGGGGATTATATTATGTTACAATCATAATCATATTATAAATATATTCTTTTAGATTGGATTAAATATTTCAAATCAACTATTGATATTTGGAGTCATCCCAGGCTAGGGGTGGAGCATTGTCAAGAGGCGTCTCTTAATAACCCCCTTTCTTACAGATAAAACATCTATTGTTTGACAGAATCATACTTTCACTTAAGTTGAAAATTCATATTCAATCACGTGTTTCATAAACTCAAAAATCTCATGATTGTATTCATAATATGTAAATAAAGGTCACGAAACAATTTCACTATTCTAGATTGTCTAATATATGCCTTATATTAATTAAGTTTACCTAAATCTATCATCTCATGATAATTCAAGCATATATCACATATATATAATCACGAATAAACATAAGGTAGGCATGTTAAATCATATATTACAACATATAAGCATTATACATCTCTATGTATCACATGGTGTATTTAAAAGCAACTTAAAACAGTTAAAACTTGCTTTAAAACAATTTTTCTAAACAGTCCGAAATAATTTCAGAAAAATTATTGTAATATATCATTAGAACCTTCTCAGAAAAATGAATACAACGGTATATTACACGCTTCATTATGACCTCCCACGCGCCCGCACGCGCCCCGAGAAGTTTCTGACGCGCCCCCACGCGCGCACGCGCGTCAGGCGCGTGCAAGACACCCTGTCACGCACCTCGGGTATGCGTTACAAGCCAAAAACCCTTTTTTTTAGCTTGTAACGCATGCGCAGAATGCGTTACACCTTTTTTTTTGCCAGATATTATTATTTAATTACGAATTAATTAAAAACGAATTTAAAAATCCATAATAAATAATCTATTGCTCAGAAAAATATTCTAAAAATATCTGGACGATCTACAACACTTGTAGAACACATGAAAAATATAAAATAATTTTTGAGGAACAGTAATGAAGTAATCATAATTAAATCATTATTATTGCTTTCAAAATTCATAATAAATATTCTACGTATCAGAAAATTATGAAAAATTAACTGGACGATCTACAATACTTATAGAACCTAGGAAAATTATCAAAATAATTTTGACGAATAGTATCATATTAATCATAATTAAAACATGATATTGCTTGTATAAAACATAATAAATACATACATGCTCATAAAATTCTGAAACTTGACCACGAATCTATATGCATACAACCTATGCTCTGATACCATTGAAAGAATTTATGCACCAGCGGCAGCATTGAATAACATTTATTTGCATGTATTCCTATGTATACATACATATAGATACAAAAACTATTTTATAAATTGAAGAATACCTCGATTGCTTTCCGGCAACAGCTAGAGAAGATCTTGTTCTTCAATCCTTGCGATCACCCCTCAAGTGTGGAGTGCTCTAAAGATATCCACCAAGAATCAAACTAAAAGATGAAGGAGGTGGCTAGAGAGGAAATTAGGGTTGCCTCCATTTTAAAATATTTATCACAAATATTAGGGTTTTAATTATTAGGGTTTATAATCCTATATTTATAGGCAAATATATCAGCTGAGATATTTTCTATAAATATCTTATTATTAATTCCCTTTTTATTAATTAATCTTATTAATTAATTAGTTAATGATTAAAACTATTTTAATCTTTAATTCCTTTTTCTAAACTCTTTTAGAAAATTATTCTATCGTTATATTTAATTACTTTAATTAAATATTTAATTAATAATATTAAGATCTTATCTTAAATAATTTATAATCAATTAAATCTCATTTAATTAATTTATAAAATTTGCAAAGTAATTATTTATTTCATAAATAAATAATGACAAGCTATTATTAATTATTCCTTCATCTATAATTTAATCTCTTTTATGGTGTGACTCTTTAGGTTCAATATTAAGCCGGTAGTAGAAATAAATAATAATAAACATTTTATTTATTATTTATGTGAATTCTATTAATTCATTAAATATAATTAATTTGATTAATTATATTTATTCTACATCGTGAGTGATGCTTCTCAACATATCGCGACTATCCAGATAATACGAAATCATTGCTTAGAATACTTAGAACCTGTCAGTAATTAGTTACCGTACAATTAATTCCTTCTACCTTTCAATATCCCGATTAAATACAAGGCATGGAACTCGTGTCAAGCCTATCTAATTTAATCATATGATTTCTAATTCATAATGCAAAGTTCCTTTTAATGCAAATTAGAAACTCTTTCTAATTTCATTCACATTGGCCAGAGATTCCTGAACTTGCATATCTAAGTATAACATAGGATATTCACTTCATTTACTGGAAGGGGCAGATCCTTTATTGATCCGTTAACTATCTCCATACACAAATAACTATGCCCAGAATGGACCTAATGAATCTCCTAGAGACTAAGGACTAAACCAAAGCATAAATCATTGTGTACGAGATTACTCTAACGATCTCAAGTCTAAGGATACTTGTACAACTATTTACTTAAAAAACAACTATCGACACGTGAGTAAACTCCATTAGTTGTTCTACTTATCGAGTCATGTTCAGTAAACTTATTCCTTAATAAGCACCTACATACTAGCTATAGTGTCACCACACAAATGTTTATGAGACCATACATCCTCTTAAGAGAGCTAGCATAGTATGTACTGATCTTTACAGATTTACCAATTTCTAATTAGTTATCCTATGATCAGGAATTGTTTAAGTCTAAAGCTATTATCTTCTAGATCTCATTATTACAATCTCATTATAATTCTAGAAGCTTTGCTCTAAATTATGGAACATCTTATTTAATACAATTCAAATAGATTAAGCCCGTAACATAAATACTTTATTATTATCAAATGAAATCAAATAAGAGTAGCAGAATGTTTTTCCTAACTCATCATACATGATTGGTTTTAGGTCAAAAACTTTCACTTTTATCATCTGAAGCTTTGCTGTAGAAACAGGTGACTTCATTCTGGTTTACTGAATCCATATCAGCAATAAACAGATCTGCCTTTCGAACTCCTCTTAAAGCCAACGAACCTTCCTTAATGTGAATGATTGATACACCTTTCTTATTGAAGACAATTTCATATCCTTTGTCACAAAATTGACTGATACTCAACATATTGTGTCTCAATCCCTCAACATAGGAAATATTGTTGGTCCTTGATATGGTAGAAGGGGGGTTGAATACAATATCTATAAATCCATATCTGAATCTGAAATCGGATGCCGTGGATGTACGGAAAATAGAATCACCCATTTGATCGAGTGTATCTAGATAATCTTGGATAGCCGTTTCAAAATCCATATCCCACTGAGAGGATAAGACCGGGTCTGCAGTTATCTCAGGTTCAGATCTCGATCTTTTAGTTGGTGGAGATAGAGCTACTGGTTCACTTACAAAAACACTTCTACCTCTTACTTTCCTAACAGGTTTCTTCTTTTTTCGAATATGACTTAGAGAAGTAGGTGAAGGAGAAACTGTTTGGGGCTCTAACTCATCCTGGGTTTGAACCTGCGTGATTTCAGGTTCATGGCCAATGTCCTGAAGTGTAAAACCACAGTCATAGTCTGCCACAGATAACTCTAAAAGTGCAGTAGATATATTTATAGGTAGGAAACTAGAAGTCAGTGATTGAGATATTACCTGTTGATTCAGTGCCTCTTGGTCGACATGATGAACAGCTTCAAGTAGAAGTTGCACAGGATGATCTATTTGCATTGGCACTTATTCTGGCTCTTGATCCTGCACAGGATTAACAATATGATCTAATATGTCAGTCATATAATTTGTCCTTACCACTTGCACATTTTCAAACTTAGGGTTGTTGTGGAGCCTTGCAAACAAGTTATTCTGAGAAGTTGGAGATTCTTTTACAGGACTATTCTGAAATAAGGCTTTATCTTCATCCAGCAACAAGTTATTCATAAACAGCATCAGGAACCTCGGATAGTAGACTTGTACATTATGCTCCCTGCTTTCTGAATTTGAACTGATTTTCTAACTCTGAAATAGTGAAGCCCTGACCTCATATTTATAGAGGTTGAAAAAGGATTAGCATGACCTTTATCAATATGACTTATTTTAACAAATTTAACACTTGTATGACTTAATAAAAAGAGTGGGTAAGACTTAAAAATTCGGTATGACTTATTCTAAGCCATATTCGAATTTTTCCTTAATTAATATAAATCAGAATGACTTATATTATAAGGAAAAATTCGGTATGACTTATTCAGAAAGCAACCTCGGTACGACTTATTTAAATAGATAAATATATATATCTCGGTATGACTTATTAATAAGTCATTCGAAATATATATATATATATAAGTCATATTAATTTATTTCTTTTATAATAAATTAATTCTACTTAAATTAATTAAATAACTTATAAATGAAATTAAATTCAACTTGAATTAATTTAATTAAATAAATTAAATAATTAACTTAATTTGATTGTAGAATTAAAAATACTATGTTGATCTGTTTAATCTGCAGTCAGCTTTGAAATCTTCCCGTCTTTTCTTTGTCTTCTGTTCTTGAAACCTCTTGAACTAAATGAAGAATAAATATTATTTTTAGTTGACACACAAATGTACTGTCTAGTTCATTTGTGTCATACTAATAAATATTCTCCATTTATTAATACTTTAAGTTTGAGGCCTTCTGCCATTCTTCTGTTTCACTGTCTTTATTCTTCTTCTGGAATCTTCTGTAGTAACCACTTGAAATCTTTTATATCTTCTGTATTCTTTAGAAGAACTACCTCTTTAATAATTTCACCGACGCTTGAAAATATTAATGAACTTTTTCCAATGTTGAGTAGCAATCCTATAAAATACTTCTGATACTTAGATCCTTTGTGATTAGTTGACTGTCTTTGTCTTGATTCCTGTTTGGTATTTATTATTTACTTCTCTTTATTAGCTAGAGTTGAGTTGTCATCTAATTATTACAAATAGGCCTAGTCATATGCGTTTCAAATATCTTCAATGATGACATTACCAGTTTTCAATTTGCCATATCCCTTTGTCACACCTATGTTGTCATATCCAAAGGTGACATAAGGGTCAGTCTTCGTAACCAACTCTGTAAGTAGGGACTTGTTTCTTGTCATATGCCTTGATGCTCCACTATCTAGCACCCATATAACTTTATTTCTATTTCGCTTAATGCCCTGCAATGTCAGATTGATTAGGCGTTCTTCGGAACCCAAGATTGATTGGGCCCGGCTTTTCTATAAGATCGAGAATTATTAGATTTAATAACAGGAGATGCACCTTTTTTAACATTACTAGAGCTTTCGACTTTGTCTTTTCCTTTTTCAGACTTGACAGTTTTGTTAGTGTTAGGAGAAGGCATGTCACTCCTAACTTTAAGAGGATTGACAGTCTTAGCTCTTACATGCTTCTTTTGGCATTAGAACTAGCAGAAGAATTTAGACACGATTGGCTAGTTGCATTTATCAAGTTCACAAACGTTTGCATGACATTAAAAGTGCATGGCATACAATTAGGTTGACCACATTATGCATGATTCTTATGCATGTTATTCATTATGAGTGGTACAGGCATGGCATGTGAAACAAGAATATTCATGTTAGATTTGCATGGATAAGAAAGATGCTCAGTTGATCTACAGTGATAACACTTTTTCTTCACACATTCTGCCTTAACCTCTTTTATGCCTTTTTCCTTTTTACTCTGTTATTTAACATCCTTAGCTCCTAATCCTGGACTATATTCTTTTCTAGGGGATTTGATTTTAACTGATTTAGAAGGAGTTACAGGTTGTTCTTTCTTGCGATCTTCCATTTCAATTTCATATCTAACTAACAAGTTAGTCTCTCCTTCTTCATGCGGAACAAAGTGTTTAAAGATAGGTTTGATAGCTGATTTAAGAATTGTAGGTATTTAAGTTTTGATCTCACTGGAACTAGAGTCTACAGGTCTTTTTCCTTCTTTCTTAGATAAGTTAGAATAGTCAAGTCCTACACCGATTCCAGTTATCTTCTTAAATGTGTCACTATCAACATTCACCTTACTAGCAGCTAGTTTATAAGCTTCACATTTAGTTTCTAACTCAGCTAGTTTATTCCTAAGACATGCTTCTATTTCATCTTTAAGGTTGAGCTTGTGTTCCAAAGATTTAATAGAGTCTCTTAGGGAAATATCTATAGTGCAAGCAGCCTCTAACTCTTCCACTTTTTCCTCAAGCATTCTGCATTTTGCAACAAGTGTTTTCTGTTCCTTTTGAGAAGTGTTTAGGCTTTTGCACAACATATAGATCTCTTCGCTAAGAGCCCCATTTTGCACCTTATAATCATCAATAGACATTTCTTCTTTAAGGGTTAGAACTGGTACCTCTGATTCACTTGATGTCTCAGCCATGAGGGCAAAGTTTGCTGCATGAGTAACTTTTTCCTCATCTGAATCATCCTAAGCTCTGCCTTCTGTTACAACTAAAGCTTTCTTTCCATGTCTTTCCTTCACCAGGGCTTCATACTTGCTTTTGAGGGCTTCATAAGTATCTTTGGGATATGTCTGTTTTGGCTTCTTGTAGTCTGTAACAAAATGTCCAGCTTCACCACAGTTATAGCATTTGAACTTCATTTTGAAATCCAAAGGAGATTTGTAACTGGAACTCTTGTCTTTCCCTTTGTAACCTAAAGAGCTACCACCACCCTTAGTAACCCGATAGAAAGATGAAGATTTTCTCTGTGGTCGGTTAGTCTTTCTGAATCTTATATTGCTGAACTTCCTTGCCATGTACGCCATGACACTATCATCCATGTTGTCCAGCTCTTCTTAGGTGAAGTAGTAATCATCACTATTAGAGGTGCACTCATCATCATTATCAACTTGATGTGGTGCAGGTGATGATCTAGGTTTTTCTGCAACTATTGCCTTTTTAGACTCTTCCTCATCAGCAACTAATCCTGATGCAGCTTCCTTTCCTTTTGAATCATTGTCCCATGCTTGATCTTGAAGGGTCTCCAGTTCATAGGTCTTTAGAATTCCATAATATTCTTCCAGAGAAATTGTATGCAAATCTCTGGTTTCTCTTACGGCGTAGACTCTATGCTCAATGCTCTTCGGCTGGTTCCTTAGATATCTCGTGGTGACTTCAACCATGGGGAGAGTTATACCTCTCATATTCAAATCTAACACTAACTGACTGAATCTTATATCGACATCTGTTATGCTTTCACCTTTTCTGATTCTGAAGGTGTCATACTCCATCTTGAGTATAAGTGTTTTGTTGCTTCTGCCCTCAGCGGTACCTTCCATGACGACCTCTATTTTATCCCAAATCTTCTTAGCTGTAATTAGTCCTTTGACTACATTAAACATTTCATGATCTAGGGATTCCATCACGGTTTGTCGTATGGACGTATCCAAAGCTATTTGTTCCTTATCAGCATCTGAAAAGTCCGCTGCCTTTTTAGGCTCAGACCGTTGTGTTACAATCACATCTCCTTCCATATGCTCATGAACAACAACCATCGAAACAAATTTACCCTTGATAAGGACTTCCAGATATTCAGGATTAACGAACTCAAGGTAGAGTTTCATTCTTAAAACCCATTCTTCATAGTGATCTCGGTTGAACATTGAAATCTTGAATTGATTTTTAGGTGCCATCATAATGTAGATTTAGAATAGAGATAATAAACTTTTCTTATTACTTGAGTAGTAATTAAAAGAAAATCGAATTATCTCAAAATAAATCAAAGTTCCAATCCTGGTCACCAAAAATTTCTAAGTACCCAAGACTAGGCTATGTAGAAAATCTATGTAGAACTTTTGCCTAAGTCGAAATTTCACTAAGTAGAAATTCTGTCCAAGTCGAAATTTTCACTAAGTAGAAACTCTGCTCAAGTCGAAATTTCTAAGTAGAAATTCTATGTAGAACTTTTGCCCTTAGAGAAAAATTTGCTGCAGGGTACTTTTAATATTGAATAAAAAATATCATTTTTTACACTTTTTGACTTTTGTGTCTTAACTCACCTAACACCCACGTGATAGGTACAGAGTCTTCTGTAATTACTTTTTGTGCAGTGAGTATGTTGTCCAATCAAAAGCCAATAACACCTTTTTCACTTTTTGCCTTTTGAAAAGGAAATCAAAAGTTGCTGGATTTGTCTTCTTTATCAAGAATAGTGATGAATACGTGAAGAACACCACAAATCAAAGTACCCAGAATAATTCACAAAAATTATCTAAAATCCACCGAAGCTAAATAATCACACTTGGAGTATTTAAATAATTTTTAGGATGAGTTTTCACTGATAAACGAATTAAAGCAAACTTTTCAAGAAAAGCTTGAAAAGTAGATCTGGAAATGAAAACTCACAAATCTCTACCAAACACAAGGATCTATGTTTTGTATGTCAAACATGAAGCTTTGATACTAATTGTTAGGTCCAAATGTGTTGTAGATGGGGGGGGGGTGAATACAACTTTTCAACTTTATGAAGCAATAAATATTATGTAATAAATGAACACAATGATTCAAGGAATATATGTCTTATATATAACTTGAAAGGGTTGCTACAACATTCATTACAATAGTACAATCAGAAGTAAAGAGGGTAGTAAATGATACTAAGCTCTGTGAATACTCTCTCTCTCTCTCTTACAAGTGTTTTTCTTAATATTGCTCTTTTTAAAAGGTTACACAAGTACTTCTATTTATACTACTTGTAATCTATGACTTGTAGTCTTCAAAAGATAAGATATGAGTGGCCTAATGTTGTCCACGTAAATCTTATCTTGCCTTGAAAGCTTGGAAATTGGTCAACCAGATGATGCAATGTGTCATGTTGAAACTGTCCTCTATGTAGAACTTCTACATGGAAATTTCTACTTGCTCTATCTCGAAACTCAAGTAGAACTTCTAAATAGGAATTTCTACTTAGGTTCTATCTCGAAACTCAAGTAGAACTTCTACATAGGAATTTCTACTTAGGTTCTATCTCGAAACTCAAGTAGAACTTCTACATAGGAAATTCGAGATAGCTTCGTTGTGTACTTAGAAAATATTTCCACCTCCAGAATTTCTACTTGGCTCTAAGTAGAAACTTATCTAGAATTTCTAGATAGGAATTTCTACATAGGTTTCCTAGTAAGTACTTAGAGAAATTCCGGGCTTCAACTTGAAACTTCAATGCAACATCTTGAACTTGTGATTTCTTCTTGTCTTCTATATTCTTCAACAAGCTCTTGAACATGGATCTCTACTACTGACATAAACTTGCTATCAATGTCCTGACATTTGATACAATGGTCTGGTTCATAAGTGACCAGTCTTGATAGGGTTCTTGCTTCTGAATAGATTACCATATTCAATTAGTAATGTGGCTTTCCAACAGTTTCTTTCCTGCTTCTTCACTTGAAATCAATTAGCCTTATTGATACTGATAGTTATGATCTTGATTCTGTAAGTTACAAATCACTGAGGCATGAACAACTTTAACTTGAACTTCTTCCAATGATTTCCTCTTTGATTGATCATAATTAGCATGTTGAATTGTATCAATTACCTTGTCTTCATTTTGCATTGATTTACTTGTGACTTCTTGTTCTTGATTGACTTCCGGTTAAATGTCTTTTCTTTAGTTGAGTTACATAAGTTACAGTATTACAAGTTTAGAACTCTGCCTTTCACCGTTGTTGCTGTAGATTAAACTCTTCTCTTCTTCAATAATAACATTTCTAACCACTTGAACTTTTTGATGACGAATCTTCACTGACATTGTTAACACCCTATGCACTGGTCTGGTTCACAGATGATTAACTAGAATGTTGATTCTCATTTATGTTGTAGTGGTCTTTATGACTTGTCTTGTCCTGTTTTGGCTTCTTATTGTTTTTCCTCTATATTCTTCTTCTGGAATCTTTCTGTAGTAGGCACTTAAAATCTTCTGTATCTTCTGAATTCCTTGAGATACTACTCTTTTATTTTACACTGATGCTTGATCATATAAATTGTTAGGAATCTACATGTAATTTGATGATAACTTTAAACTTAGAATCATAGAAATTTTAATTGATGTAACTGATCAATTGATATGAAAATGATAAATATCAATTGATCAGAAAACCAGTTATCAGTTGAAATATTTATATGAATCAACTGATAATTTGGATTGTAGCATAGGTGTACTTAGTCTATTTCAATCGATAAGGTGTAAGTCAATTGATATTATTATCATCAATTCATAATAGAATCGATTGATATAGGTCATCAACTGATGTATAACTTAGAATGTCAAATTATAATTATTTGAAGACAGGAAACTACACAAGTGAAGGATGATCAGTTGATATTAAAGCATCAATGGATAGAAGATCAATTGAAGAAACCAAGTCAAGCATTGAAGACCATCAACTGATGCGAAGACCCATCGACCGATATATCGATTGATAACATCTACAATTGGTGAGTCATCTTTTATCAATCGATGGATACAAAGATCAATCGAAGAAGAATATTAGTTGATGGATAAAGGGAAGGATCAATTGATATGCTTGACAGCAAATTATCAATTGAGTGAGACAACACAAGTTGACAAGTTGAAAGACAAAAGCACACCTATGGAACACAGTCTATGATGACTATGAAGACTCAAGTTGAAGCTATCTTTCCAAGTCTGAAAACTTTTCCCAAAATGGAAAAAGGCAAGATGAAGGATAGATCAGAAACAATCCTAGTTTAGATTAATATTTTTATACTCTTTCTAGGTATTGTAAACTCACTTGTGGTATATAAACAAGTGTGGTAGCATTGTTAGAAAAGAACAAGTTAGACAATATTTCTTAAATCAACTGTTCAGCCTTAGAGCACTTAGTAAAAACAGTTGGTTTGTTTTCTAACCTTGTAAAAATGAAGCTGGGTTTTATTAACCTAGAAATATTGAACAAAAATATACACTAATGAAAAACCCAATCCATCAGTAATTTTAAATACCTTTGTTCATTATATTTTTAGTTTCATTCTTATTTATACATATTCTCTAAAACACTCAAACATCAAGAACAAATATTAAAACATATAAAAAGTTTTAAATATTTGTATTCAACCCTCCTTCTACAAATATTGACATTGTTCTGGAAAATAACAATTGGTCTCAGAGTGAGGTTTTCAACATACAGAAAGTTTAGAGATAAAAAACAATCAATATGGGCCAAAAGGATTCTGGTGTGAAAATTCTAGTGCTAGAAAAATATGAATATTTTGCATGGAAAGTTAAAATACATCTACATCTACTTTCTCTTGACCCTTCCTATGTTCACCGCATAGAGAAAGGTCCTCAGGTTCCCATGAAGCTAGTCACAGGTGTAAATCCTGATGGAACTCCTGCATTTTACAAACATGTTCCTAAACTCATCACTGAGTACACAGAAGAGGATGAAAAGGATGTGCTTAAAGACAAGAAGGCCATGAATATTTTGTTCAATGTTCTAGATAAAGATATGTTTGACAATGTGATAAACTGCACTTTATCATAAGAAGTATGGGATACTCTTCAAACTTTCTGTGGAGGAACTAAGCAAGTAAGGAAAAGCAAGATGCAACTCTTGATACAAAAATATGAATCATTTCATTTCAAAAGTGGAGAGTCCATCAATGACACCTATAGTAGATTACAGAAGTTGTTAAATGGATTGAAGCTATATGGTAGGGTTTATGCAACTAAGGATACAAATCTAAAATTTCTTAGATCTCTCCCAAAGGAATGGAAACCAATGGCTGTTTCCATTAGACAATTTCAAGGATTACACTCTTGAGAAACTTTATGGAATTCTCAAGACATAAGAGTTGGAAATCCAACAAGATGAGGAAATTGATAAGAGTCAAAGAAAATAGAAAATTGTGGCATTGATGGTCAAGGGAAATGAAGAGAAGAAAGAAAGAGATTGTGTAGAAGGTTCTGTTATAATGGCTAGTGAGACTGATGAAGAGTAATCCAAAGTAAAAGGAAAGGGCAAATGTGAAGAAAATGAAACATGCTCTCAGGATGATTTGGATGAGATTGATGAGCACCTTACATTTCTATCAAGGAAATTCTCAAAGCTAAGATTCAAGAGGAATCCAAATGCTCAAAGGCCTGGATCCCAATTTAAAAGTAACAATCAAAACAAAAATTTGGTTGATAAATCAAAATTCAAATGCTTTAACTGTTGATTGGCTGATCATTTTTTAAATGAGTGTAGAAAGCCAAAACAAGAAAAGGCAAAGCCATATGATGGTATTGTTTTTACCATCTTAAATAAAAAGAAAAGGCTTTTGTTACTGAAGAAAAAGACTGGGCTGCTGAGGACAGTAATTCTGAAGAATTCATCAACCTAGCTCTAATGGCCAACCATGAAGATGAAGAAGCTAGTTCATCATCAAATCAGGTACTAACTACTAACTTTTCCGAGCTTATAACTGATGAATGCAATAGTACTATTATTGAAATGTCTAATGAATTGCACAATTTGCATGCCACTCTAAAATCTCTAAACAAAGAAAATCTTAAGCTAAAGAACACCATTGATGTCTTAGCTGAGAAGAATGCTTTTCTTGAAAATAAACTTATTTGTTTAGATAGATTCAAGTAGGAAAGTAAATAGTTTAAGAAGAGAAGAATTGTTAAAAGAACAATTAGATGGAGAAATTGAAACCATTAACAAATGGAATAGGTCTACTAAAACTGCCAAACACATTATTGATGTTCAGGGTTTAGATACTCTAGGAGAATCTCCTAAATCAGTAGGCAAGCCATTGCTTGATGCTTCAATGGATAAAGATCAATCGACTGCTAATCCTTTATCGACTGATAAAGATTATCAATCGATTGATGATGAATCAATTGATAAGCAACCATCGATAAGTAAAGTATCAATGGCTAATAAGAAGAACAACTTTAGCACCCCTATCAAGTTTGTTAAGGAAACCAAGGATCAAGTTGAGACTAAGGTTGAAAAAATCAACATTAGTAGCTTATCTAAGCAACAATTGACAGAGAAATTAGAAGGGATAACACCTATTGAGATCATTCACCCTATGTCTGAGAAAAAGAAGAAAAATAGCAATGGGAAAGTAGGCATAAAGAAGAACAGTAATTATACTCCTGATATATATGCACCTAGGAAGGTGTGTACTAAATGTGGTAGTGTAAATCATTTGTCTATGCAATGCAAGAAAGAAAAGAATTCTATATCTTCAAATGATTTGAATGGACATGCCATGTCTGCTAATGCCATGATTACCAATCCTATGCTCATGAGTGCCATGTCTTCTAATTTGGATACAGCCAATGTTCATATGCCTTATGCACAATTTCCATACATGTATAATCCATTCTTTGCATATGTAAATATGAACATGCCTGGAATGCCATGAAACATGCCTAATGTAAATAATAAAATGCATGGAAAATCTGCTATGAGTTCCAAGGTGTTTGAGCCACAAAAGCCAACTCCTAAAGTTAAAGTGGATTTAAACCCACCAAAACAAAAGGAATCAAAGTTGGAAACTAAGGCCCAGACTGCAACTAATAAAAAAGGACCCAAGGCAACTTGGGTACCAAAAGCAATTTAATTGTTTTATATGTGTGCAGGAAACAGGAAGAAAAATATCTGGTATTGGATAGTGGATGTTCTAGGTACATTACTGGGAATTTGTCCCTGCTCACAAAGTTTTTGGAAAAGACTGGCCCAGGAGTTACTTTTGGACATAAGAACAAAGATTTTACTCTGGGATATGGCTCAATTGCAAGAGAAATGTTATCATTGAACCTGTAGCACTAGTTGATGGATTAAGGCACAATTTACTCAGTATTAGTCAGCTGTATTATAATGAAAATGGTGGGTGGTTCTCAACTTGATCATGCATCATAGCCAACAAAGAATCTGGTGAAATTCTCTTAATTGGTGAAAGAAAAGGAAATGTCTATGTGGCTGATTCTAACTCTGTAAAGGCAAATTTAATGACATGCATACTTACAAAGCCAATACAAATGATAGTTGGATTTGGCACAAGAAGCTAGCCCATTTTAATTTCAAAGCCATGAATCAATTGGTTAAAAAGAATATGGTTAGAGGCATTCCACAAAGAATCTGGTGAAATTCTCTTAATTGGTGAAAGAAAAGGAAATGTCTATGTGGCTGATTCTAACTCTGTAAAGGCAAATTTAATGACATGCATACTTACAAAGCCAATACAAATGAAAGTTGGATTTGGCACAAGAAGCTAGCCCATTTAAATTTCAAAGCCATGAATCAATTGGTTAAAAAGAATATGGTTAGAGGCATTTCACAAATGGAATTCACCAAGGATGGACTATGCGATGCCTGTCAAAAGGAAAAATAAAGGAAAACATCATTCAAGTCAAACTCTGAATCATCAATTGATAAGCCTCTGGAATTATTATACATGGACTTATTTGGTCCTGTCAACATCATGGCAATTGCCAAAAAGAAATATGCCTTAGTTATAGTGGATGATTCCACTAGATATATATGGGTATATTTCTTACATTCTAAAGATGAGGCAATCAAATTCATTATTAACCATGTGAGGAATGTTGAAAATGGCACTGAATGCAAGGTCAATAAAATAAGAAGTGATAATGGTACTGAATTCAAGAATGCAACAATGAAAGAATTCTGTGAAGAAAAAAATTATCACTCATCATTTCTTTGCACCAAGGATTCCATAACAAAATGGAGTTATTGAAAGGAAAAATAGGATGTTGATTGAAGTTGCTAGAACTATTTTAGAAGAAGCAAAACTTCCTACATATTTTTGGGCAGAAACAATTAATATTTCTTGTTACATTCAAAATATTTTCATGGTCAATCAACTACAAGGCAAAACACCATATCAATTGATGAAGAAAGACAAGAAGCCAACAGTTAATTTTCTTCATGTCTTTGGCTGCAAATGCTTTGTACTAAGAAATCAAGGTGAAAATCTAGGAAAGTTTAAAGCCAAGGATGATGAAGCTATATTTGTTGGATATTGAATAACAACTAAATCTTACAGAGTCCACAATCTTAGATTACACATTATTTTGGAATCTATGCATGTACTCTTTGATGATAAGAAGATTCAAGGGTTGTTTGATGAAGGATACCATGACTTATTGCATTTTGAAAATGAATCAATAGGCAATGGTGAAGAAAGTGATGATGATGTAAAAATTTCAAGAAATCAAGTATCCAAAAATAACCCATCAATTGATGTCAATGCATTAAAAGATAATTTATCACTTGATAATCAACAATCGACTGATAATACATCAATTGATAACCATTCAATGGATAACAACTCTACTCAACAGTCTTCAAGTAGAGTATCCATCTCAGGAGGAGGGTTCTCAAATGATCAATCACATCACTATGATCATAACAATTCTAATGATCATGAAGCATCATCTTCAAGGTCAAATTTACCACCACAAAGGAAATGGACAAGAAGTCATCCCTTTGAATTGATCATTGGAGATGCAAATGAATGTGTCAAAACTAGAAGTTCAACTCAAAATAAATTCTTGTATAGTAGCTTCTTGTCTCAAGAAGAACAAAAAAGGATTGAAGAAGCCTTGAATGATCCTGATTGGATAATTTCTATGCAATAAGATTTGAATCAGTTTGAAAGGAACAAGGTATGGAAGCTAGTGCCCAAACCTTAGAACAAGTCGGTCATTGGTACAAAATGGGTGTTCGGAAATAAAATGGATGAATCTGGTACAGTAACAAGGAACAAAGCAAGATTAGTGACAAAAAGATATTCGTAAGAAGAAGGCATAGATTTTGATGAAACATTTGCACCAGTTGCAAGGTTAGAAGCAATCAGAATCTTTCTAGCATATATTTCTCATGCTAATTTTAAAGTGTATCAGAGGGATGTGAAAAGTGTTTTCCTCAATGGAGAACTAGAGGAAAAAGTGTATGTAGAACAACCTCCTAGTTTCATTGATCCTATTCATCCTGGATTTGTATACTATCTTCTCATGGCACTTTATGGATTGAAGCAGGTACCTAGAGCCTGGTATGACACATTATCTAAATTCTTGATTGAGAATCACTTCACAAGAGGTATTGTTGATAAAACTCTCTTCCATAGAAATGTTAATGGCTCTATGATTCTTGTTCAAATCTATGTAGATGACATTATTTTTGGATCAACTAATAAAAAAGTTTGTCAAAAGTTTGCTAAGTTAATGCAGAGTAAATATGAAATGAGCATGATGGGAGAACTTACCTATTTTCTAGGTTTGCAAGTCAAACAAGTCAAAGATGACATTTTCATAAATCAAAACAAATATATTTCTGATTTATTAAATAGATTTGATTTAAATGAATGTTCTTCTGCAAAAAATCCCATGTCCACTGCAACTAAACTTGAATTGAATACTAAGGAAGCTAAAGTGGATATGTCAAGGTATAGAGGCATGGTTGGCTCATTACTTTATTTAACTATAAGTAGGCCAGACATAATGTTTGTTACATGTCTTTGTGCTAGGTTTCAGGCTGATCCTAGGGAATCTCATTTGATTGCAATAAAAAGAATATTCAAATATCTCAAAGGAACACCAAATATTGGAAGTTGGTATCCTAGAGACTCTGAATTTGATTTAATTGGCTATTCAGATGCAGATTATGCAGGTTGCAGGATTGATAGAAAAAGTACCACATGCACCTGTCAATTTCTAGGAAACAAGCTTGTATCATGGTTTAGCAAGAAGCAAAATTCAGTGTCTACATCTAATCTAGAAGCTGAATATATTGTAGTTGGAAGTTATTGTGCAAAAGTTTTATGAATGAGGAATCAACTATTTGACTATGGCAACATGAACAAGATTCTTATTTTCTGTGATATCATAAGTGTCATTGCATTAACAGAAAATCCTGTGCAACATTCCAGAACCAAGCACATTGACATAAGATATCACTTCGTTAGGGAACATGTAATGAATGGTAAAATTGAATTACATTTTGTCCCTAGTGAAATACAACTTGCAGACATTTTTACCAAATTATTAGATGAATCTACTTTCAATAGATTGATCTGTGATTTAGGTATGCTTAACTATGTTTAATCTATTAAATGTCTGATAAGTTATGATCTATATTTATTTATTTTAACCATTGACTATGTTAATCTGTTGATTTTTCCGTAATCAATTGATAAACATTTTACATATCAATAGATAGTTGTAACTATCAACAGATAAATATATCAATTGATGATATATTTATTTATCGATGGATGTTTACAGTTGTTAACAGATAAATATATCAATAGATGATATATTTATCGATAAATAGTCATACCTGTCGATGAATAAGTTAGTTATCAATCGATGACATGGAATTTAAGAGGTCCATGTCATCAATCGACCTGTACAAATACTAGCCGTTGATTACTTATTTTATCAATTGATTAAAACATACATCTCTGTATGTATAACAGTCGATTGCCAAAATTAGTAATTTCTACTTTTCATTTTTCCTCCAACGGTCGATTAAGTTCTATTTTGAGTAAGAAATTGATTGGGAACTCAGTAAATATAAATAGTCAGATTAAAACATCTTTTAATTCTTACTTGCAAATTTTACTAACGACTTCTCTATCTCTTTCTCTTTCTCAATCGACGAATTCATTCTTTAACTCTCTATGTTCTCAATCTTTAACATTCTTAATCTCTCTAGTGTAATCTCTAATCTCCATATATAATAAATGGCATCTTTATATGCTTCATCTTCCAAGAAGGTTTCACAAGCAGGATACTACTAGGAGTTGAATAATTTCATTGCCTGCACTGTTGTGGAAGAAGCACCACAAATTTTCCATCCAATAATGCGATTCTTGATAGTAGCAAGGTGAGGACAACTTTAATTGAAGCCCTAAAAATTATTTACAAATTGGTGGAGGAATTCTGGGCCACTGCAGAAGTTGCCAAGGACTACTCAACCATTTCTTTCATATGCAATGGAGATAAGTACACACTAACTACTGTTGCTATTGATGACTGTTTAAATCTACCTGCTAATAATACTGACACATCACCAACAGATGAAAATATTAGAAATATGCTTAGGTCTGTTAATTATGTTGTAAATCATAATGTAACATAGTATGTAATAGTGATAACGATAACTCAACTAAGAAACAAAGACAAATAAATAATACTAATATGCAGCACAAGAATCCAGAAGGACATGCAAACAGAAAACATACATACATCACTGCAGAACATTCAAGATGTAAAGTTTACTGAACGACAGCGAGAGAAGTTCATTAATATGTTCAGGCCTCAGCAACAAATAAGTGTTCAGTAGATTTCAGACTAAAGGCAGTGCAATGATTCAAGTATAGTTGTCAAAGGGTTTCAGTGATCAGAAGCAATGAAACAGTCCAAAGTTAGTCAACTGAAACAGAATAGAAGTCAAGGGAATTTAATTCAGTGTTAGTCGTTTATGAACGGACCAGTGCACTAAGCGTCAGCACAACAAGAAAAGAATTACCTAGATTAATCAGAAGAAAATCAGTTGATCAAGCCAAGCCAGAAGAGTGAAATCCAAGTAGTTATTACTTCAAGAGTTCAAGATATATGTTAAGGCAAGTAATACTACATTTAGTGGTTCCTACACAGGTGAAACATAGTGTGAAGCGCAACAAACTTCACTTGGGCGCAAAAAAACAAGTTGGAAACTAAGGGAAATCTAAGTGAAGTGTTTGTGGCGCCTGCACAAGGGAATGAGAGTGCAGGCGCAACAAAACAATATGAGGCGCAACAAAAGGAAGCTAAGGCGCAACATGCACTTTAATGGTGCCTACACAGTGTAGACAGTGTACAGGCGCAACAAAGATAAAGCTAAGGCGCAACAAACCTTGATCAAAAGAATAACTCAAGTAAAATTAAGGTTTGTGGCGCCTACATACTACAACCAGTGTGCAGGCGCAACAAAAGGCGCAACAACCTGTTGGAGGCGCAACAAAGAATCTAGTGGTGCCTACACACCACTCACACTCTTCAAGCGCAACAAAGGACTTGAACAATTGTGGAATTCAAATTTCCAAAAGTCTATAAATTATATATGGGTAAAATCAATATGTATAGTGTGAATTCATTCATCTTCAACAAAAAGAGATACAGACGGGAGCACCATTAAAGCTTGACATTAATATCACCCAACTGTATTTTCTATTGTAATCTAGATTGAACCCATTGAAGCTAATCATTTTATTAGAAGTGTAGCACCTCAGGGATTTAATAATACATTGTTGTTTCCCCGAATCGTTGGGTTTCATTAATTGTCATTCTATATCTTAAAGAACACAAACACTTAATCCGCTATTAAACGAAAAATCTACCATATCATATTCAACCCCCCCTTCTATGATGATTTTGGACCTAACAATTGGTATCAGAGCTTGTTGATTGAAGTTACAAAGCAAGATCTAAAAATAGTTTTTCGAAAAAGTGCATTTTTAGATCTAGAAAAATTTATATTGAAATTTCCTTATTTTTAAAGAAAATTCAATTTTGAATTTTTCAAAGATTTTAAGTTCACTAATTTTAAGAAGACTATCAATCATCAAGAATTCATATTAAAATTTTATTTCTAGAAATTTAATTTTTGTTCGAATTGATTTTAATTTTTAAGAAATTAATTATTTCTTAAGATTTAAAATTCTTATAACCATGAGTACCCAAAAACTCAGCAGCATTAAAATCCCAGCCTTTGACAAAAATGAATACATCTTATGGAAGAAGAAGATGTCCATTTTCATTAAAACATCAAATTCTCAATATCTGGGAATTTTGGAAAATGGACCCTATGTTCCTCAGAAGCTTACACCAGAAATAGTTTCAGAAGACGGCGAACGGATTCCGCAAGGATTTACCACAAAGGAACCTTCAGAGTTTACAGATACTGATAAAGAGAAAGTTGCATGGGACAATCATCTTCAATGCATCCTGATGGATTCTTTGGACACTACAATGCTAAATCAAGTGATTAACTGCACAAGTGCCAAACAGATGTGGGATACAATTGATTTGCTGATGGAAGGTACAGCAGAAGTGAAGGAGAACAGGCTTGATATTCTTACTTCCCAATATGAAGCTTTCAAGTCACTGCCAGGAGAAAGTATGTAAGGTCCCGAAAGTATCGTAGAAGGGGGGTTGAATACGATACTCACTAAATTAAAAAAAATTCGAATCTTTTGCGGATATATAATTTAGAGTTCGGTTAGTGGTCCGTGTTTAGGAGTGTTTAGGAGGCTGCCTTACTAATTTTCTGTGTTAGTGATTAAACAATAATGTTCTAGAAAATTAGCAAGTAATTTATGTGAGACAGGTTTCGGGGAATAGTACTTTCGTATTAATCCCTGAGGTTTTTCTACACCCAGTTAAATTAATAACTGGCTTCCAAAGAACTGATTCGTTCTTTGCTTCTACAGAGAGATAAAGCTTAATCCCTATACAATATATGACTGTGTTTTGTACTAACTGGAATTAAGCTGACAGTGAGTGTTTTACAATAGCCCTACATATTTCTGACATGATTAACCGGCTAGATTGTAAAACCCAGTGAAGAAGGTAAAGATATGGCACTGTGACATCTTCTTCTCCGGCTTCTAAAATATCTCACTGTTTCTCTCTGGTTGGCTGTATGTCTCCACAAATCCACGAATCAAAATGAACCAGTCAATTTGATTATTATAGTGTAGACTTTCAAATCAATTAAATTGATTTGCTTCACAATTGCTTAAGTCCCATGTTGTGCCTTAAGAGTGACTACAGTGTGTAGGCGCCACTAGTTGCTTTGTTGCGCCAATATCCCTTTATTGTTCCTCCACTGTGGTGACAGAGGGGAAGCGCCACTTAATGTTCAACACTAGGAAGTTGCCTTAGATTTTGTTGCACATGGTGTTTTGTTGCGCCTGCATACTGAGTTCACAGTGCAGGCGCCACAAATCACTTAGATTATATTGCAAACCTTCCTTCCACATGTATAGCTTTGTTAGTTGCGCCTATACACTATACACACTGTATAGGCGCCACTAATGCCTTAGAACATTAGCTGCCTTTGTTCTTCTCTTGAACAGCTTTGTTGCCCCTCTGTCAAAGCTAGTTGCGCCTCTACTCTTGCTTCACCGTGATGGCGCCACTTGGTACTTAGAATCTTTCCTTGCGCCTTGGGCTTGTTTGTTGCGCCTACACTCTATACACACTGTATAGGTGCCACAAACAAGTTTACTTCATGTGTTGCGCCTTGAATAACTTATGTTGCCCCTATACTCTTGACACACTGTATAGGCGCCACATATGAGTTAGATTCTAAGTATTTCCTTGTGCCTTGGTAGGTTGGTTGCGCCTATACTCTCAATGCACTGTGTAGGCGCCACTAACACTTCCCTTAGTCTTTTCTTGCACCTTGAAATATATGCTGCGCCTCTCCATTGCTTCAAGAGTATTAATGCTACCAAATGTAGTAATACTTGCCTTAACATATTCTTGAGATGCTTAAAGTATTTACCACTTGATTTTCACTCTTTTGGCTTGGCTTGATCAACTGATTTTCTTATGATTAATCAAGGTAATTCTCTTCTTGTTGTGCTGACGCTTAGTGCACTGGTCTGGTTCACAAACGACTAACACTGAATTGAATTCCCTTGATTTCTTTTCTGTTTCAGTTGAATAACCCTAGACTGTTGCATTGCTTCAAACACTGACTGTTGATAGACACTGTAATTTCACTGTAATCTTTTCTGGTACTTCGACAACGTCTTCATTACTACATTCTCTGTTCTTCACTGACGTTTGAACATATTAATGAACTTCTTTCAGTGAGTATAACTTCAAGACTGTAGCTGTCTTCTGTAACCTTTGTCTTCACCCTTCTAGATTCCTATGCTTCAAACACTGTCTATTTCCAATCAATGCCTTTACACTGAAATCTTCTTGTGGCACTTCTATACTGAATCTTCAACACTTCTAAGACCCTGAAAGTCTTTACACATTATTCTTCACTGAGGCATGAACATATTAATGAACTTCTTTCGGTGACCTGTAGTAGACTTCAAAACTTCTTCTAATGTCTTGAATCACTGTATTTGCCTTGTCTTCATTTCTTCCTGATTTCTGTGTAGGCGTAGTATTATTTACTTGTCATGTTCTAGTGTTGAGTTATCACGATTACTATTCATACAGCTTCATAATCTCCAACAATCTCCCCCTATTTGATTGTTAAACCTAACAAACAAATCTCATAGAGAGGATAACTCAACTAACAACTAGAAAAAGTAATGGTCCGGGACTTGTAAATAATGCTACTGGTTTTTCTGGATCAGATACTGCATTTCCAGAATTCTTGAATAACTGAAATGAATGATGTATGTTCCTCTAGCACTGAACTGATATACATGTAGTATCATCTTCATTTATGTCTGTTTGAGCTTTTTATGCTTCAAAATCCTTCATAGTTTGAACATAAAGAACTTATCATGAACAGAGCTTCATGAGAATTCAGCTTCCTGGGAACGTCTTCAGTAGAACACTGAACATAGCTCATATTTCTCCCATATTTCTGTTGTTTCCCATAAGGATCAGAAGATAAGATTTTCTTCTTTTTCTTGTCTAAAATCTCCCCCTAAGGATATTAACTTCTCCCAAGGATACGAACCCCTTTTTCTAAGGATCTTCCCTTAAGGATCCAGGATACGAACCCCTTTAGGATATTAACTCTTCCCAATGATACGAAGATAAGACTTTATTAACTTCCTTTTTCTTCCTATAAATTCTCCCCCTTAGTTGAGGAATCCTCCAATGGCCCATCTTTTGAATGGTTTGTCTTCCAAAGAAGGTTCTCGTCTGTCATTGATTGGGAAAACATAGTAGGTTTTCTTTCAGAAGTAGCAAGTAGCAAGGTTAAGTGTTTGGTCTATGGTTTCCTCACTTCTACTACGTTCTGTTGGTGTTTACACTCAAGTGTCGAGCACTTAGAAGTGTTTCACTCTTTCTCTCTCTATCTCTCACTCAAGTGTATCTCTCCCTCACTTTCACTTAAGTGTTTCTCTCTCTCACTTTCACTCTGCATTCCAAATATAGCCTTCTGTACCTGCAAGTGAAATTCATCAATTCATTTCTATTCCCAACACCTAATTCATCAGAATGAACTGAATCAGTATCAAGTGGAGAATTGCCTCGTTGAGGTGTTCTTGATCTATCATGCATAAGCACTGTCTCAGCACCAGACTCAGTAGCAATTGCTAAATCACTGTCTAGTGGAGCCTCACCTCTTTGAGATGGGTTATCCCAAGATTTAAAATCTGTTAGGGAATCCTGCCTTGTTCTATCAAGGAGTTGCCTCACACCTTCTCCGTAAACGGGAGGTGGACATTCCTTTTCAGGATCTGGAAATGTTCCTTCCAGGAGGGTCAACGTAGTAGACAATGTAATGAATGGCAATTTAGAGCCTACGTTTCCCTCGTAACCCTGTGAGGGGAATTTTGTATAAAATACCCTACTTGACTCATCCGAAGAATTGTCAAACAGTTGCCTCTCAAGCCCAGATAAATCTGAACAAAAGATCTCCCTTTTGGGATGCAGAAGTTTAACTTCTGTTTGAGGTAGATACCCTGGACAATGTACTGTATGGCTAGAGTCTGTATCTCCTCTGAATGCCTATACCTCTCACTGTGCACGCCTTGCAATGTGTTCCTAGAATTTTATCTGTTTAGGCTTACCATCAGCGTGATTGTCAGTGGTGTGCTTGACTCATTACAAGATGCTCTGGCTGACGAGCGAATTTCAATGAACTGACCCTGTTGAGAGAATGATTCCAGAGACAGTTTTATTGCCTTTTCAGCTCTGCATCCTTTTGATAAGATGCAGATGAGCTTACAGTTACCTCAGTTTATATACTTCTTTACTTCGCTGGAGGTAGAGCTGTGAGTGCACTTCCGACTTCATCCTTATTTGTTGCATCAAGTGCAGTTTCTCCCTTATCAACCTCTAACAAATAAGTGTTCCTTATAACTCCAAGGGTTAATATATGGAAGTGGATGAATCAGTGTTTGGTATTAAGGCCTGGGTAAGAGATTGATGGGTTTTCAACCTCCTAGCCAGCTTCTGTAGCCACTGGGGGCTAAACGGATAAAATCATTTAAATAAGATAAAAAGATAATCACTTTAACATTCCAAAACATATTTTTCATCTCAATGAGGAAGAAAAATATATGAAGGAATGGTAATGGATTGCATTAAAGCACTTTTAATAAAAGAGTTTTGTCGATTCTAAAGATTTATCATTTAAGAGTATGACACCAATAGAAATTTTCTTTAAGATACTTATCCCATAATAAAACGCGGGAAAGTGTACCAGAGAAAAATTATATCCCTTATGAATTTCTTATAAGGCAAACTTCCCATAATAAAACGCGGGAATTTACACCAAATAAGAAACTCAACTCTCTTACCAAATTTTATCTCAATTAAAATGACTCCTTTCCTTTAAACCTAAGCACTGTATGTTTTGACAACAGTTTTGCAAAATATCCTTATCAGATAGAGGACTATGATTTCCCGACTCATAATGCAATTATGATTTACATCATTTTCGTCCACCTGATAGTATCCCTGACTTCAAATAAAAACATGACAATTGGGGTGAATGAATGCTTAACAATACAGTACTAGGCCTTCAAAGCAACAACCACTGTTTTGGTACTCTGAATCAATGTGAAACATACATTGAAACAAGTTTTTTTAAAATAAATCATTTTACAAGTGATTGGTACTTCGACGTTAAAATAATTTCTCCAAATAAAATAGAAGTCACAAATTTGCTGCCACTTTAAAAAGAAAAATTAAGAGAGAAAACGGTTTTGTAAATATAGCATTTAAAACCAGCTCTGGAGAGAGGATAAAATATTTTAAGATTTAAAGAAAGATTATCCTCAAGAAAAGTTTGATTCACACCCTAAGTTTGGGAAAATAAAGTAGGGCTGTAAATCAAAAAAATTTCAAAAGAGAAGTTTTGAAAAAGAATTCTGAAGTTTTCTTATCTAAAACCGATAGAAAGTGAATGTATCTTTGAATAAGACATTTTGAAAAAGAAATAGACAAAAATTTCTTTTTAATACATTCAGGTTTATAAATCAGTCAAAGACAGAAAACTAAATATACTAATACTAACGGCTTTTTCAAAAACCATTTTTACTTAGAATAAAAGCTAAGCATATCCATTAGTATCAATATATCACAATTATTTTGTAATAAAATATTATTCAATTATCACAAAGTAATAAAAGATAATAATTATACTACAAATAATTATGCTTCTAATTTATTGTAATTTACTTAAATCATGTAACAGATATTTCACTGAATTGTTTTATATCATCATGATTTAAATAAATCAAAATAAATTAAATACTTATGCTACACTTAGTAATTGCCAATCACATGCATATATATAAATCAAATAACATGTGGCAATTCTTCAGTAGAACAATAAGTATTTAAACATATTTTTATTATTAGTGATTTCAGATAAACAACTTGTGTTATCACTAATATTAAAAATATCACAATTAATTGCACGCTGATACCAATTATTCGATATTTATCAATAATTTCAAGATGCAAGAAATTGTGCTTCTTATATTTTATTAAATCAAAATTATGAAACTGATAATCATTGTATTGCTTCAATCCATAATTTTAATAGGATAAAATAATTTCACTAAATTCTAAAATATTCATAAGATTGAATATCAGCATCTAACTTCCTATATTATATCTAATAATTGTCACTCTAGCATATTACAATTATACTCATAATAATTATTATTGATATATGTAAGCTCGAGAAAATAGTTGATAAGAAATTCACAAGTCCTATAAATATTGACATTTAATACTTGTGATCCTAATTGTAACTCCTCGAAAATAAAATCAAATTTAAAAATATTTCCAAGTATATAAAATATTGATAATTTTATACACATAACTTAGAAAATATTTCAACTTTCAATATTAGTGATTTTTGAAATATGCATTACTTACTTAGAACATAAATTCTAAATATTGTCACTAATATCAAAAGTATCACAATTATTTATAATAAAATATTTAAAAATATCAGAGCAAAATATCAGAGCAATTAAGCAAGATATCATTGACTAATACTCATCAAATATTTAACACACAAATAATTATGCTTCTAACTTATGCTAAAAAGTTTAACTACCACATGCATATAACATTGTAAGCATGATAATTAAACTAATAGCAAAAAGTATGAGGTACTGGATTTAAAATAAATTCATAAGTCCTTTAAATATGGAAAATTTAATACTTGTGAACTCATTTGAGAATTCTTTGCAGATGAGATTTCCAACAAATATGCACATAAATAATATCTCAAGTTCACTAACCAACTTAGACAAAATAAATTCATCAAGTTATTTAGCAAACATCTGCAAGTTATTCTACTAAGGACAACTCTCGAAAGAACTGATACCTGGTGTCCATGAGCTTGTTCCATAAGTGGTGTGGAGAGATCAACAGAGTTTTTGGAGTTGAAGTGGTTTCATTGTCTAGTAGATCAGAGCATCACGTTCACTAGCTGCTTTAAGTTTAGCCTTTGCTGCAACTATGTGTGTTGAATGCTTTCTCTCATTTCAACAAGAATCCAACTTCTTCCAAGAAATTGACAGCTTCTAGGAATGACTTCCCTGTCTTTCTTACAACCTGCATTATCTATATCTATATAGCCAATTAGGTTAAACCTAGTATCTTTAGGGTCCCAGATTCGAAGAATTGGTGATCCCCTAAGATATCTAACAATTCATATCTTAGCTATAAGATAAGATTCTCTAGTATCCACTTGGAAACTTGCACATAGGCATATCAAGAATAAAATATATGGTCTTTATGCAGTTGAATAAGTAATGAGATGATATACCTCTATATAGCTCGTCACTTCAGTTCATATACCTTATTTGCCCTGATCAAGCTTAGTGGTTTGTTGACAAGTAGTCTTGGCAGGTCTAGAATCTTCCAAACTGCGCATCTTCAAAAGATCCTTAACTTACTTTAATTGCCATCATTCTTTCGAATTACTTGTAATCCAAAAAGAATTGCAACTCTTCCAACTTGCTCATGTTGTACCTACTCTGCATTAACTTAGCAAAAATCTCTTGTCAAATTTTCATTAGTAGACCCACATATAATATAATCATGGTATTCTTGCACATATATTACATTGTGTGTGCTTTGTAATCTAGAGAGATATATGTGTATAACGACTCTACCAAAATCATTTTCAAGTAATTAGTAGTTCGAGTGTCATACCATGTCCTTAACGATTTGCTTGAATCCTTAACTCTGTTAGGTCCTCATCTTGTTAGGCCCAAATGTTAGGTCCTAAAAGGATCAAGTTTCGTCACTGGTGCTTGTTGTTAGATCTTGAAAGTCCCGAAGATTCTGTTTCCATCATCGTCGATACCTTCTACTTTGTAGTAACCTGTAGCAACCAGTTTGGCTTTGTCCCTCATAACAATGACAATTATTATCCAGTCTCTGAGAACCCTTACTGTACCAATTTTAGCTTCGACTTTTGTGGTCTGGGTTCTAGCTTCAGTAGTTTCTGCCTTCGAACTGATTGAGATCATCTTGCATTTGCAATCACCCAATCTGGATCAATCAGTGCATCTTCACTATTCTTTGGGATACCAAATGTTGATTGTTGGGTCCCGAAAAATATATGTTCATCTTGATTAGCACTTCTAGCCTTTACTCAAAATCCGGTTTACTAAGAATTAGACTCCAGGATTGACTTTGACTTCAAACCTTTTGTCTTGGCAGATATGTTCTTGATGTATTCTTTTGATCTTCATTGTGTTGAGTACGACTAGTAGATCCTTCTTTTATTTTGCTCCCCCTGAGTTTCTGTTAGGATGTATTGAAGATCCGTCACCTTTTTCAGTGGATTCTGTTAAAGTCCACGAGTTGTGTAGTTTCACTACCAATTCCACTAATAAAATCTGAATCAACATCATTTTCATTGTTTCCTTCTGCAACCTCAGTTTCATCATCAGTATCTGAATTTGACTCTGATAGAATGTCAATCATCAAAGATTCAGAATAGTCTTTCATTTGAATGCTTGGGAGCTTGGTGTAGTAGGTCGAAACATTCAGACTTTTAATCACCTTCTGGTTTTCCATCATCAATGAGTAGCCGAGGAAAATTGTTCCTTGAGTCTTAACTTCTTGGCAAGATATTCATATAAATCTTCAGTAAATATCAATTTCCTCCAAACACACGAAAGAGCTTCAGTGTTTGCTTCTGGCTGGCCATTAACTCATATGATGTATTTTCACGATCTTGTTGATTAAAGCAACATGCTGTGTTAATTGCTTCAGCTTCAAAGTACCTTTTTCAGTGCAGAATTCATATAGAACTTCACTCGCGAAATTTAGTTCCATTATCTGACTTCAAAGTTCTCACAACTTACTTTGTTTCTAACTTGATCTACCTGATGTGATCAATCACCATCTATGACATTTTGTCTGTTGAATGCACGAACATCACCATCTTGTAACTAGGGTTGTCATATACCACCACTAAGCATATTTCTTCCATGACATAATTTGCTTCAGTGTGATGTTTTTATTGACTTTCCTATGTGACGTACTTCAAAATGCCCTTCTTGAAAGAATTCCAAATGAAGCAGTCCTCTCACCAATTTCTTCTTTATCGGAGAATCCATTGTCTTGTTCACCAAGTGTGAGAGCTTCCTATGACATAGCTAACTCTTTACTGATGAAGCTTTACTGAAAAGTTCACTTCACCTTTGCATATAAATTCATGTCAGCTATGAAAAATTTTCTCACTCTCAATTGAGCGAGCTTCCAACCTTCTTGTTTGAGATCAAACACTTTTCATTTTCGATGCTTTTCCAGAAAACCCTTGACAAAGAATTCCCTAGTGCCGACAAGAAAGATGCTTCCATTGATGACAGTTCTTAAATCATGATAGCCATATCCCTTGTACATCCTTTACTGTCATCTCCAAAGGTTACCATCGGGGAGGCCTTCTCAATCAATTGTGATAGTAGAGCTTTAATCTTCATCATATGCCTCGAACAGTAAATGTCACGAAGTCACATAACTTTTGTCTTTTGTTACATACTCTGCAATCACAAATGATTAAGCTTCTTGGTACTCAATTTTAATTGAGTCCAGATGGGTTAGAGATATTATCAGAGATAACAACAGCTTCAATATGCATAAAAGTACATGGATAGAAGAACTAACAAATTAATTACTAATTCTGTCTAATCCATTTCTGTTGTTGTCTAACATTTTTAACTATCTCTAATTACCTAAGTCAGTTTTAGATTAATCCTCGAATCAACAAATGTTACTGACAACTTAGATAATTCTACCATCTTATCCCTAATAAGCAATACATGAACTGATATGACTTTTAAGTGCAACTATGTGTGTGCGAGCAAATCATGTGAAAAATAAGCACATAAACAATTTTAAGAATATGCAGAATATTTGAATAAAACATTATAAGCAATATCAAATTCCACATATACTTATCAAGTCATTTATCACAATAAGAACAAATATGAAATATATGATCTATGACTTGTTTGTCTATTAGCAATTTTCACAGCATTAGCAGAGGTATTAAATCACAGAAGATTTATCCCAAGTTCCAGCAAATATTTAGGGATACACCTAATCGTCTAGAACACCCTATCTAATTCTAGATATTCATTTTACTGCATATAAAATCAAGTATGAAATATACTTATTTAACTCATGAATCCTAGCATGCAATCTTATTCTTAGCAATCAATTAAGCATTTAAGTCCTAAGATGCTAACATGCTGACATGAATATCATACATTTCAATACCTAATAATCATACAGTTCTGAATTAGATAAAAGTATACTAGTTAGATTGTGTACCTGTGAAGTGCTTAGTGATTCATCTCCAGTGTTGGTCATTGATGTCAGATATCCATTTGGTTCATCACTATCACTGATAGAATCAGATTTGCATTTAACTTCATCAACAAATGTTTTCCCTTGTTGCATCCTCACTAATGCTTGAGATTCCTACTACAACCCAACATAGTGTCTGTCATCTTTTGCTTGTACAGGCTTCTTCAAACTATGTAGCAAACCCATAATCTTGTCTTTGATTTCCAATATAAACCATCCCTGTTTTGCAACCGCCTCTTGAACTGTTCTTGAAAATCTCCTTTATGGAATCTATAGGTAATGACCTTAGATTTAGAATTGGGATTCCGTCTGAATCTGATGTCACTGAACTTCCTGTTGCCCTGCAGGCTTGACTTGCAGTCCAGTTCTCAAGTTATTCCAAAGTGTAAAATTCACATGCAACACCTTGACCACTACCTCGAGCTACAACATCTTCAATTCAGCTTCTTGGATCAATTCGTTTCTGTTCAGAGGTTCTCAACCTTGACGTCAATCAAATTTGGTTCCTGGGTCACAAATACAGTGGATATGCTAACGACCTGCTTTACCAAATATTATATTCTTCAGCTCTTGTTCTAGTTCATAGGTCTTCAGCACATACAGGTCTTTTACAGACAATGTGGTTGTATCCTTAAATCCTTATTGGCTGTAGTCCTGTATTCCAGATGATCTGCAGTGTTAGCACGAACTTCCTGTAACCTCCCTGTAGAATAATCTTTAAGGCTTGTACAGAGATGTCAGGTTGTCCAGTCTGTTCTCCTTCACTACTTCAAACCCCTTAGATTTTTCATCCAAAAATATAACTCAGATTAACCAAAAACTGTACCCAAATTAATCTCTTCTTTTGCAGCTTCCAAAATATTAGTGGGATCCTATGGAGTAAACCTCTGAGGAAATTAATACCACTATTTCTTCAGTCTGTTCCAGAATTAACTTCATCGGATAATCTTCAGTCAATTTTTGTTGTCTTCAAATACCCAGAAAAATCTTCATCTACAAACTCCTTGAGCACCTTCATATTAATAACCGAGTCTGGCTGCTTCCTTGAAAAATGAGCCGCATAACGTTTAATAAATTTAAAAGATAAACTTTAATATTTAAAATTTATAAAATAAACTAATTAAAATTTATAACACAAACTTATTAAAAGTTTATAAAATAAATTTCATAAGAGTTCACAAGATAAATTTTATCTAAAATTTATGAAATAAACTAATTAAAATTTATAAACCAAACTACTAAAAGTTTATAAGATAAGTTTTATAAGAGTTTACAAAATAAATTTTATTTAAAATTCATGAGATAAACTAATTAAAATTTATAAACAAAACTAATAAAAGTTTATAAGATAAATTTTATAAGAGTTTACAGAATAAATTTTATTTGAAATTTATGAGATAAACTAATTAAAATTTATATCATAAACTAATAAAAGTTAATAAAATAAATTTTATGAAAGTTTATCAAATAAATTCTATTTTAAAATTTATAAAGTGAACTAATTAAAATTTATAATATCAACTAATAAAAGTTTGTTAAACAAATTTTATAAAAGTTTATAAAATAAATTTTATTTAAAATTTATAAAATAAACTAATTAAAATTTATAACATAAACTAATAAAAGTTTACAAAATAAATTTTTATAAAAGTTAATAAAATAAATTTTATTTTAAAAAGTTTTTTTTTTTCAAATTAAATTTATTTAACACAGCCTCCATCCTGAGTCCACACAGCTTCGGCACGGTGAGCTCCACTGATCTGCGGATCTTGATTTGTAACTTCAATCAGTCAGCTCTGATACCAATTGTTAGGTCCCGAAAGTATCGTAGAAGGGGGTTGAATACGATACTCACTAAATTAAAAAATTCTTTCGAATCTTTTGCGAATATATAATTTAGAGTTCGGTTACTGGTCCGTGTTTAGGAGTGTTTAGGAGGCTGCCTTACTAATTTTCTGTGTTAGTGATTAAACAATAATGTTCTAGAAAATTAGCAAGTAATTTATGTGAGACAGGTTTCGGGGAATAGTACTTTCGTATTAATCCCTGAGGTTTTGCTACACCCAGTTAAATTAATAACTGGCTTCCAAAGAACTGATTCGATCTTTGCTTCTACAGAGAGATAAAGCTTAATCCCTATACAATATATGACTGTGTTTTGTACTAACTGGAATTAAGCTGACAGTGAGTGTTTTACAATAGCCCTACATATTTCTGACATGATTAACCGGCTAGATTGTAAAACCCAGTGAAGAAGGTAAAGATATGGCACTGTGACATCTTCTTCTCCGGCTTCTAAAATATCTCACTGTTTCTCTCTGGTTGGCTGTGTGTCTCCACAAATCCACGAATCAAAATGAACCAGTCAATTTGATTATTATAGTGTAGACTTTCAAATCAATTAAATTGATTTGCTTCACAATTGCTTAAGTCCCATGTTGCGCCTTAAGAGTGACTGCAGTTTGTAGGCGCCACTAGTTGCTTTGTTACGCCAATATCCCTTTATTGTGCCTCCACTGTGGTGATAGAGGGGAAGCGCCACTTAATGTTCAACACTAGGAAGTTGCCTTAGATTTTGTTGCACATGGTGTTTTGTTGCGCCTGCATACTGAGTTCACAGTGCAGGCGCCACAAATCACTTAGATTATATTGCAAACCTTCCTTGCACATGTATAGCTTTGTTAGTTGCGCCTATACACTATACACACTGTATAGGCGCCACTAATGCCTTAGAACATTAGTTGCCTTTGTTCTTCTCTTGAACAGCTTTGTTGCGCCTCTGTCAAAGCTAGTTGCGCCTCTACTCTTGCTTCACTGTGATGGCGCCACTTGCTACTTAGAATCTTTCCTTGCGCCTTAGGCTTGTTTGTTGCGCCTATACTCTATACACACTGTATATGCGCCACAAACAAGTTTACTTCATGTGTTGCGCCTTGAATAACTTATGTTGCGCCTATACTCTTGACACACTGTATAGGCGCCACATATGAGTTAGATTCTAAGTATTTCCTTGTGCCTTGGTAGGTTAGTTGCGCCTATACTCTCAATGCACTGTGTAGGCGCCACTAACACTTCCCTTAGTCTTTTCTTGCACCTTGAAATATATGCTGCGCCTCTCCATTGCTTCAAGAGTAATAATGCTACCAAATGTAGTAATACTTGCCTTAACATATTCTTGAGATGCTTAAAGTATTTACCACTTGATTTTCACTCTTTTGGCTTGGCTTGATCAACTGATTTTCTTATGATTAATCAAGGTAATTCTCTTCTTGTTGTGCTGACGCTTAGTGCACTGGTCTGGTTCACAAACGACTAACACTGAATTGAATTCCCTTGATTTCTTTTCTGTTTCAGTTGAATAACCCTGGACTGTTGCATTGCTTCAAACACTGACTGTTGATAGACACTGTAATTTCACTGTAATCTTTTCTGGTACTTCGACAACGTCTTCATTACTACATTCTCTGTTCTTCACTGACGTTTGAACATATTAATGAACTTTTTTCAGTGAGTATAACTTCAAGACTGTAGTTGTCTTCTGTAACCTTTGTCTTCACCCTTCTAGATTCCTATGCTTCAAACACTGTCTATTTTCAATCAATGCCTTTACACTGAAATCTTCTTGTGGCACTTCTATACTCAATCTTCAACACTTCTGAAACCCTGACTTAAGCTAACCGGGCGACATCAAAGGCCCAAAAATTTTCCGTTGGGTCGGTGTCAATCGACCTTTTACGCTAACCGGGCGACATCAAAGGCCTAAAAATTTTTCCAGACCCTTGAAGAATCCTATCCATATCTGGAACGGAAATTAATTCAGGTTCCCCAAGCATAGCACTTGTTGATAGGTCCGACTTGGAAAGATGATAATTTATTTGGAAGGAAATTGAATTCAAGTTCTAGAATGCCTCAATTCTCTTTTAAGATCTCAACACCAGATGTTTGATTAATATCAACAAGTCTGGAAGGGAATTTAATCCCACCTTCCAGAATGACAACAATCTTCTGTAAGATTTCAACATCAGATAATGGATTCACTTCCGGAATTATGTGGAAGTAATCTCGTATATATGTGGGTTGACTCTCAGTCTAGTAATCAATAAGATAAAAGCAATTGAATCAAGAAGACTTAAGAACACGACCGGGGAGCCGCTAATATGAAATAAAATAGACCCCACAAAAATATTAAATTTTTGGATAAGATAATGGTCCCTAAAGGTACCAGTATAATTGGGAAGAATGTCAGAGTCAGATATTCCTTCCTTAACCTGGAGTTATCGACTCAAAAAAATTGCAAAATATTTGAGTTGTAGCTCAGTATTTATAATTTAATGAAAAATAATATTTAAAGAATTTTAGACAACTCCGGAATATTTTTGAAGATCAGATAACTTTTAGTTTCTAATTTAGAAACCTCAAGTAGCTCATAAATATTGATAAAGAATATATAAGGATATATAATTAAATATTTAACAAATTTTAAAAGAGTCAGAATATTAAAATAATATTTAATCAATATTATTTAATATTTAAATGATTCAAGGTACCCAAAATATTTAAATAATATTTAATCAGTATTAAATAATATTTAAATAATTCCAAAGAACTGAGCGTATTTAATCAATATTTAAATACTACATATTCTCTTTAAATAATATTTAATCAAACTAAATATTATTCAAAATATTCAAGGGATATTAATCAAAATTAATTACTCCCTATATCTTACTAATTAATAATCAAATTATTTATTCTAGGGAAGTCCCTGAACAATTTTGACTAGTAGTAAAAAATAATAGACTATTCTCGGTCTACCATCGAGCACCAAAAAGATGTACTCGATACTGGATTCAGTTATACAAAACTGATAGAATGCGTCCGAAGTTCAGAGTCGTTAAAGGACCAAGTAGGAAAGGGGAAAACACGGTTTTTCAGTGATATAAACAATTTATACTCAACAAAACTTTATAACCAAGAATTTGTTAAAAGCTCAAGATTTCAAGGACTCAAGATACTTGCATATACAGGAATCAAAATATTCTGTAATAGAATTTGAAAAATAGAGTTAGGAATCTGGCTTGGTATCCATGATGCATATCCATGATCCCACTTGTAATCCAGAAGTTCTATCAATAGACATAAGAACTTTGATTAGTCTCTCTACTTGAGGTAACTAATTAACTCTACTAATCATAACCATTTATTATTAAGTACTAACATTTGCTTCACGATTATTAAACCTCATGATTTTGATAAGCTATGACCTCGATACTAATCCACAAACCTATATCGAGTCCAATTATGATCATTACCACCCGTACTTCAACGTTTTATTAGCTCTTATTTTGCCCGAAATTTCACCTCCTCGGGCCTACTTTAGCTATTCGTGAAACTATCTTGTCAATGATTTTTAATCAAGTTCTATACACCAACATGTAGTCATGATACTCCTCAACAACTTCTGTTACTTGACCGACTCGAGACAAGTCATCTAACTTGCTTGAACCCGACTCCCAAAATGGTTGCTTAACCTTTTTCTTATATTCATTTCACTCAATACCCTGTTTTCTAGCATTTTTAGTAAATTGACAATTAGTCCTTTTAATACGATTTCTTTTCTGAGGTCTTCTATGACTATCAAGGAATATCCCATAAAAGTATTAGATTTTATTAAGCTCCGTACCTAGTCCAATCATAGCCTCATAGTTGGACAAAAACAGAATTTTCATTTTTTGCGTTACCGTTACTAAATCGTCCATAACTTTGGACTCGTAACTCCGAATGATGCAAAATTAGCGCGTAAACGATTTAGAGACTATCTACTATCTAACCATTCAGCCATAAGCCAAGAACAGTGAACGAATTTTCTCATAATATTCTGGACAGTTTCTGCAGAAAGCTCAAGAAAAAAATGGCATGGTTACGTTTGTAAACTCATCGTTTTCCATTTCTATTCTACTTCAATTTAACCATAAAGCAATTTCAAACTCCTCATTCATCCACATACTACATCATACATCAATCCCAAATCATCCAACCAACTCAAGCTTATGAAATGAGTTTAATAAATATTAACCAAACAAATGCATCCATGACTTTTCATGCTTAAACAATGTTATCCATAGCCTAAATAATGCTTAACAATCATTAACCAATCTAAAGGAAACCTTAAATCAAAGAAAATAAATTTTTATTTTCGGAATCACTATTCATGTTCTTCACATTTTGGATCATATCAAGAGATTTCATGGATGAAATGATCTAAGATTCAAGACAAAGTAAGAGGCAGGTTATACCTTCGATTTAAGCTATCATCCTCAACGATCCATGAAGATTTGATGGAGTCTTGCTTCTTAAAAAAAACACAGCAGCTGAGCAAGAGAGATGGGGGGAAAATAGCGTGCTTTGCTTGTATTTTCATGGAAGAAAGATGGTGGAGAGTAATGGTAATGAACCTATAATGCTTGAGCAACGATTTAGGCTCATGAAATGAAGAATCCAAGTTGTAGCATGAAGTCTTCTCTCCCCTTTTTATTTTCTTCCGAAGCTCTTGATGAAGAAGAGGAAAAAATGAAAAAGTGATATATGTGGTGTGTGGTGGAAGCTTGATATTTAATAAGGTTCATGCGGTAGTCGCGTAATTTCCCTACGACGTTTTAATCTCTCGTTCTCGTACTTTATTCATCCGACAAACTTAAGTTTTAAAATATCAAATTCTCATTTTATAATTCTCTTATGAATTATTATTATTAAATTAATAGCCCTTTAATTGTTTCGAGAATTTATGAAATAATTCCCCGGATAAATACTATTAACTTACACTGTCTCTCAAACTCTTTTATGACTTTTACCCGGATTCCAAATTTATTTTGTTAGACTTAAAATAATTATAAGTCCTATATTTTTTTGCGTATGCTACTGTAACACCGATACGCATATTTTCGAATACCCCGTATATTAATAATACGACTTCATATCTCAAGTACCTTATGAAAAATAAATCAATAAAATCGTTTATTCATAAAAAAAAATTATCCAAAAATCTTAATAATACCAAACGTCGAAAATTCAGGTTATTACAGATCCTAACTCCACAAGGCCTGTCTCTTATGTACTTCAGAACCACCTTTCTTGATGCATCACAACATCAATTTTTTAACAATGTTGGAGCTTCCTCTGATGAAGTAGAAGTTAGGCAGATGGTGATAGAAAGGGAACCTTCAAAAAATGTAGGTGCCACCCCTGCCTGTGAGAATATGGATTCTACTATGAATGTTGTTAAATCGGAGAAGCTTCTAGAAACTAGCATAGCAGGATGTAGGTTGGTCATATCCCTATCTGGTGAGAGGTGCCATAAGTTTGACAATAGGAACCCTGAGAGACTTGTACCTGAAGCCGTAGTGTCTGCAACATACTTCAAATTGGGCCCGTCAATGCCCATGCACCCAGTACTCATTGAGGTGCTGGAATTTTATTACTTAGCACATATGCAATTGACCCTCAATTCTTATAGGATGGCAGTGTGCATGTTCATCTTGTATGCTGATCAGTACCGGGAACCTCTCACTGCCCAGGAGCTAAGGTACTTCTATCATCTAAAGGAGACTGGAAAGAAGATTGGATAGTTTTACCTGACTACTTGGGGGGTTCATCATGGAAAATGCATAAGAGGAAACAGAAAGGGCATGCATGACTAGGTGAAGCAGTTTCTATACTGCTATGACTGCCTTGTTTTGAGAAAAACTTCAATGTCTCCCCAAGTAAGGAACCTGTTTCTAACTTCCCTATTTCCTTAGAATTCCCTCAACTTAGAATATCCCTTGACTTTTATCCCTCATGTAGGAATCCCAAAGAAACCCATTGGAAGAGCCCCTAGAGAAAGAGCTGAGAGGATATTGTCCTTGTGTGCCAAGCTACAGGATGGTGAAAGCCTATTGACAGTTACCAACTTAAAGATATTTGGTTTCAGGGCTGGTTGAGGTCCCAGCCTTCTAATTGATGTGGAAGAAGCTGCGGGTGGAACCTCCCATGATGAAGGTTCCACTGTTCCCATTACTTACATAGATAGCTTCTTTTCCTCTTTGTTATGCATGTGCACATATTTTTTTAATTTTCCTTATGCCATGACCTTCACATGCACATTCTACTTTTCTCGTATGTTTATCTAACTTTTCCCTTTTGTTTCTTTGCAGATATGACACTTTTTGTTCCATCATTTGTCCTAAAGACATGTTTAAAGATGAAGATGTTGAGATGATGGACACTCTTACTGCTACCACTCATATTACTACCATTCCTATTTCTACAGCCCTTATTCTACCACCCAATCAGGAACTTCTAGGACCACCTCAAAGAGAAAGATGTCCACCAGCTCTCAAGGCACAACCTCCACCCCTGATCTGCGTTTGGGAAAGAGGTCCCGGGTGGCTGTGGTACCTGCAATTTCACTTCAGATGCAAGCCTTCACCAGGATGCTAGGAGAGAAGGTTTCAGAAAAGGTTGTGGTTGACTAGTCCAAGATGAGAATGAATGAAGCTTATCAAGCCCTGCTAGCCTCTGCTACTCAGAGTACTTTCTTACAATGAAGGTTTGGTGAGTATCAGGCAACAGTAGCTAGGGGTGACCAAAAGCTAAGGGAATAGATGAAAGAGTGGAAAGCCAAGCTCAAGACTTTAGAGGAAGACAGAAAGAAGCCGATGGATGGCAACAAGAAGCTGAAGGCTTCAGAATTTTCATTAACCAAGGAGAGGGGGCAGCTGAGCAATCTGATCAAACATTAGGAGCAAAAGAGAGAGACCATAGAAACTACACATGTTGAGCATGTGTCAGAGTTTCAGTTATATGTTGAAGCAATCCTACACTTGTTAGCACACACCAACACCGTACCTCCATGCTCTACTTTCCCATGACGTAACTACTTGTAACCACCCATTCATCTGCACACACCACTATTGTGTTTGTTGTACCTGATATATATATGTAATGCTAAATCCTCCATAACAGTTCCTTCTCATTTCTTCAAAACTTGCATGCATCCCTTATGACTATTTTATACACCTTGTGATAATCATTGTATGCATGTTCATGCACTTCTCCTTTCATGCTTCCCTCAATTAGAGATAGTCCGTATTCGTTGAAATATGAGTAAGGTCATGAAAATGCATATTCCGGAACCTGTTTGATATTAGGCCCAACGGACCTCATTGTATGAAATCTTTAGATTTCCCAATACCGGGCCCATACCAAGGCGCAAGTTAGTTTTCTTTGGGACAGATGTCGAACCCCACACTTTCAGCTAGTTCCTCTACCCCTTCAGCCAATAATGACTCATTCCCGGAAGAGACATCAACCGAATGAGCCGGTCATTCAGTGCTACCTCAATCAGTCAGTGGCCGAACTAGATCCAGGGTTATAGTTCTAGACGCCACTACAACTACCATTTCCTTAAAAATACCTAGTCCTCATATGAAACCTTCCAAACCTCCCACAATTGATAAAACTCCCATTGATCTCTCTGTATCTTATGAGGGTGGAGACAACAAAATCCCAACCCCACAAGGCTTGTCTCCTATGGACTTCGAAACTTCCTTTCTTGATGTATCACAATAGCCAATTTTTGACAATGTTGGAGCTTCATCTGATAAAGTGGAAGTTAGACAGATGGTGATAGAAAGGGAACCTTCAAAAACTGTAGATGCCACCCCTGCCTGTGATGAGATGGATTATGCTACGAATGCTGTTAAATTGGAGAAGTTTCTAGAAACTAGCATACCATAATGTAAGTTTGTGACATCCCTAGTTGGTAAGAGGTGCCATAACTTTGACAATAAGAACCCTGAGAGACCTATACCTGAAGTCGGGGCGTCTGTAGTATACTTCATATTGGGCCTGTCAATGACCATGCACCCATTCCTTATTGAGGTGCTAGAATTTTATGACATGGCACCTATGTAATTGACCCCCAACTCTTACAAGATGGCAGTGTGCATGTTCATCTTGTATGCTGATCAGTACCAGGAACCTCTCACTGCCCAGGAGCTAGGGTACTTCTATCAGCTAAAGGAGACTGAAAGGAAGATCGGGTACTTTTACCTGACTGCTTGGGGGATTCATCATGGAAAATGCGTAACGGGAAACAAAAAGGGCATGTATAACTGGGTGGAGCAGTTTCTATACTGCTACGACTGCCTTGTTTTGACAAAAGATTTCAATGTCTCCCCCACAAAGGAATGTATTTCTCAGTTCCCTATTTCTAGGGCTGTAATTCGAGTCGGGTTTTTTTGAGCTCGACTCGAGCTCGACTCGATTAACTCGGCTCGACTCGGCTCGAACTCGTTATCGAGCTCGAGCTCGAACAGGTTTTCGGGCTCGATTAAAAACTCGAGTCGAGTCGAGTATTTTTAGGCTCGACTCGGGCTCGACTCGATAAGGCTCGAACTCGAACTCGACTCGGCTCGAGCTCGAACTCGATTAATTTTTTTATAATATATAATTTAATTTATTTAAATATTTTAATTAGTTGATTTCTAAATATATAATATATTAAAATTTGTAGTGTTCTTGAATTTATAAGTTATTTATTTTTTAAAAATTTAATTTAGAAATTTGAGACCAAATCTTATTTTTAAAGTCATTTTTCATTTTGAGTTAAAAAAATGTCTGTTTGTGTAATAAATCATAAAATGACTTACAATTGAAAAAATTATGTAATTTTATACCTTTTTTAAAGATTAAAATTTAATTTAGAAATTTGAGACCAAATCTTATTTTTAAAATAAAAAGTAAGTTATTTATTTTTAAAAATATTAATATACACTAAGAGCCCAGTTTAAAGTCATTTTTCATTTTGAGTTAAAAATGTCTGTTTGTGTAATAAATCATAAAATGACTTAAAATTGAAAAAATTATGCAATTTTATACCTTTTTTAAAGATTAAAATTTAATTTTAAAACTAGTTTATAGCCCGTGCAAAACACGGGTGAGATTAATAAATTATATATTAGTTATTTTATATGATTTAAATATGTAATTTAAAATTAAAATTATAGATATAATATAAAAGTATAGATAATATAGATATAACATAGTGATAAAATTTAATTAATGTTAATAAAATAATATTATTGTTTTAATATTCATAAAATTTAATATTCATAGAATATAATTTAAATATAATATAATATTATTCTATCCGTGATGAGTTGTATAAAAGGAGGACTATCAGAGTTATAGTTGTATATAAGGTGTTGATGTCGGTCTTCTAATTTGAACATACGAGTATTAATGAAAACTGGTTGTTCTAGTTTGAGCAAAGTTCTTCTAATTTGAGTAGAGCTTGTGTTTTGATAAATAATTTGTGTTATGCGATTAAAATAGAGAAATAGATGGAAACTAAAAAAATGCATATTGTTTATCATAAACTTTAATGATATATTAAATAAAAATTATAGGATAAACTTTAATGATATATTAAATAAAAATTATAGGATAAGTAGGATTCGTAAAAAAAATATAGAATATAATTTTAATATAATATTATTCTATCTTATTATCATATCTTGTATAAAGGGAGGATTAATAGAGTTAGAATTGTATGCATGATTATATTCTTTTTAAAATTATATTTTATTAAAATTAAATGGTTAAGATTGTTTCTATGGTTCACATAAAATTGAACGGTTAAGATATTTTCTATGGTTCACCCAATACCATACCGATGACCAAAACTTTTAATTTTTCGATTATAATAATATAGTATAGATTTGAGACCAGATCTTATTTTTAAAATAAAAAATAAGTTATTTATTTTAAAAAAAATTAATATATACTAAGAGCCAATTTAAAGTCATTTTTTATTTTGAGTTGAAAAATGTCTGTTTATGTAATAAATCATAAAATGACTTAAAATTGAAAAAATTATGCAAGTTATAAGTAACATATAAGTATAACCAAGGTACCTAAATATCTAATGTAATTTCATATTATTATTTCACATTTAATGTTCAAATTAACCAAATTGACTAATAATTAACAAATTTTTTTACAATTTTGAAAATTAAAATTTTAAAGTAAATTATATATACTTTTTAGTAATATATTAGTATAACTTTTAAATTTTGTCTAATTATATAATATTCGGTTAAAGTTTAGTCAATTTTACAATAAAAATCAAATTCCACTTAACTTGGATAAAGCTATTTTTTCCAAAAATAAAAATAAAAAGCTCAATAGGCTCGAAACTCGATTAAAGCTCGAAAACTCGAAAACTCGTTAAAAGCTCGTTAAACTCGAAAACTCGTAAAAAAGCTTGTTAAGCTCGAAAACTCGCGAGCGGCTCGAACTCGACTCGAATACTACCCGAGTCGAGCTCGAACACATATTTTAGGCTCGAATAATTTTCGGCTCGACTCGACTCGACAAAAAAAAGCTCGAGCTCGACAAAAAAAAGCTCGAACTCGGCTCGACTCGGCTCGAATTACAGCCCTACCTATTTCCTTAGAAATCCCTCAACTTAGAATATCCCTCAAGTTTTGTCCTTCATGTAGGAATCCCAAAGCAGACCCCATTGGAAGGAGGCCTTAGAGAAAGACCTGAGAGAATATTGTCTTTGTGTGCCAAGCTTCATGATGGTGAAAGCCTATTGACAATTACCAAATTAGAGATGTTTGGTTTCAGGGCTGGTAGAGGTCCTAGCCTTCCAATTGATGTGGAAAAAGCTGTTGGTGGAACATCCCATGATGAAGGTTCCACAGTTCCCATCACTTACAAAGATAGCTTATTTTCCTATTTTTATGCATCTGCACATCTTTTTTTAATTTGTTTTATGCCATTATCTCCACATGCAAATTCCAATGTTCTTGTACGTTTATCCAACTTTTCCCTTTTGTTGCTTTGCAGATATGGCACTTGTTATTTCATCATTTATCAAGAAGACTATGAAGTATGACGACATGTTTAAAGATGAAAATTTTGAGATACTGGACACTCTTATTGCTACCACTCCTATTGCTGCTACTCTTATTTCCACAGCCCTTATTCTGCCACCTACTTAGTACTATTCTAGGACCTCCTCAAAGAGAAAGATGTCCACCAGCTCTCAAGGCACAACCTCCACCCCTGATCTGTATTCAGGAAAGAGGTCTTGGCTGGCTGTGGTACCTGCAGTTTTTCCTGAGATGCAAGCCTTTACCAGGATGCTAGGGGAGTAGGTCCTAGAAAAGGTTCTGGCTGACTGGTCCAGCATGAGAATGAATGAAGCTTTCCAAGCTGTTAGCCTCTACTGCTCAGAGTACTTTCTTACAACCGATGTTTGGTGAGCAGCTGGCAACAACAGCTAGGGGTGACCAACAGGAAGTTGAAGGCTTCATATTCTTCATTAACTAAGGAGAGGGAGCAGCTGAGCAATCTGATCAAACATCTAGAGCAAGAGAGAGACCATGGAAACTACCCATGCTAAGCAAGTGTCAGAGTTGCAGTTACAGGTGGATGCCTTTCAGAATGCATTGAATACCTTCAAGAACTATCGAGCCCCTTGAGAGAAAGCCAATTATGAGGCAAGCTATGACAATGGTGTCAAACACTATCTAAGATCCATGTACATGAAGGTGCCAACTTTTAATTGGTCTCTCCTAGGTGAGGATGATGTGGCCTTTGTGAAGGAGTTAGTGAAAGAGGATACAACACTTGTTGAAGGGGACATAGAGGTTCCGAGCACGGTGGTAGCGGGCGAAAAGGTCGCAGACCTAACTCACATGGCTCCTTGTTCACATGTGGATGTTCCACCCGGTATATCATAAGAGAATACATCACAGCACCTGACTCCATGACACCTGCTGAAGAGACCTCCTCTACCACTGATGTCAATGTTCCTGCTCCATGATTCTCCACTCCTTATCTTTTTATGATGCTTTCGTTGAATATTAATTGTCTTTTGTGTTTCTGAATATTCTGAATTCACATTCTAAGTGAGGGGGTGAGCACCTTTGATACTCCACAGATGTAATCCTGATTATTTTTCTCTGGCCACTTGGATATTTTAATTTTCTGCTATCAAGATTTTGTGTTCTTCTAAAGTTTTTCATCTTCCATTCACTTTATGCATGTAATACTTCATTTTGAAATATCTGCAATAGGCTTATATAGCTTCCAGATGCCTTTCTTTATGGCCAGTGTCATGAGCTTAATTTTAACCTTGTATACATCTATGCTAGAAATCACCTTGGTAGCCTCTCATAACCCAGTGATCATATAAGCATAGTATCAACAGGAAATTAATGAGTAAATAGGGGATATAGCTTGCACCTGATGTTATGGGTATTGTGTGGTTGTCATCATTCACATTAGGAAAACCTTAAAGGTGCCTTGGTATCTCCTTTGATGTTGGGACCTCACTATTGATGAGGTAGCAATGGCTTGGGTGGAACCTCTTCCCATTATCCAGTATCTTCATGATGATGAGGTTCCAGTCTCATAGGTGGAACCTTTCTTTATGGTTGATACCTATCTGTTGATTAGGTTCCAGTTATATGGGTGGACCCTCTCCTCATTACTGGTACCCCTCTGTTGATGATGCTATTTTTTAAAATAGCTAACTCCTTCTAGTTTCACAATAACTCCTCTATGAGGAGTCTTCTCAATATGTCATATGTATTAATATCATGATAATTGACATAAGACAATTGTTTATTCAAGTATTTCTTGGAGACCATAGGAGCCAGAACTAGGTACCTCCTAGGTTAATTGAATGAATAGAACCATGAGAGCCAGGACTAGCACCTCTCAAGTTAAATGATTGGAACCTCAAGAGCTAAGACAAGACACAACCTGGGTCAAGTACGAACTATGGAAGCCAGGACTAGGCACCTCTCAGGTTAAATATGAACCATAGGAACCAAGACTAGGCACCTTCTATGCTGAATCAATGGAACCTCAAGAGCCAGGACATGCAACTCCTGGGTTAAAATCAATGGAACCTCAGGAGCCAGGACATGGCACATCCAGGGTTAAATTAGGAACCATGAGAGCCAGAACGAGCATCTCTCAAGTTAAAATCAATGGAACCTCAAGAGGCAGAACATGCACCTCCTAGGTTAAAATTAATGGAACTTTAGGAGCCAGGACAGGGACTTCCTAAGTTAAAATCTGGAATGATAGAGGCACCTCCCAAGTTAAAATCAATGTAACCTCAGGAGCCAGGATAGGCACCTTCCAGGTTAAAATTAATGGAACCTCAGGAGCCAGGACAAACATCTCCTAGGTTAAAATTAGGAACCATTGGAGCTAGGACAGGCACCTCCCATCTTAAAATCAGGAACCATGAGAGCCAGGACCGGCACCTCCCAGGTTAAAATCAATAGAACCTCTGAAGCCGGGACATGTACCTCCTGGGTTAAAATCAATGAAATCTCAGAAGCCAGGACAAACACCTTCTAGGTTAAAATCGGGAACCATGGGAGCCAGGACAAACACCTCCCAGGTTAAGATAAATGGAATCTAAAGCTAGGACATAAAATTAGGAACCATGGGAGCCAGGACAAACACCTCTGAGGTTAAAATCAATGGAACATCAAGAGCCAAGACAAGGCACGCCCTGGGTTTTTGCTTGAAAATTGGCTCTTTCAAGATCCTCTTCTAGCCAGGCTACACCTACTATCCCCAAGGTCTATAGTGTAGCTTGAAAGATTGGAGAACTTTATTCTGTAGAAGCTTCTTTCATGATGCCAGATAGTACTTTTAAAAATATAAATGAAGGAAAATTTGCCACTATTTCCATTAAAATGAAGAACATTACATAAGGACTCTGGGAGGTTTATAGGTAACACCCTCCGAGTATGGAATAAAAATTGAAAATATCAACTAGATGAAGCTTGAAAATGCGAGAGAATAACCTTGTTTTATTTTCCTAGCCTGAAAGAGGCCTACTTTTCCTACTTGATTGAAAGAAGAGACATTACTGGTAGTACTTCGTGAGGTGCTCAACATTCCAGGCCCTTGAGAGTAGCTTCCCCTCTAGGTTTTCAAGATAGTAGGTTCCTTCTCGCAACACTGATCGTATCTTGTAAGGACCTTCCTAATTGGCTTCAAATGCCCTGTGACCTGGGACCTTCATATTTGGCATCATTTTTCTTAACACCAAGTCTCCAACCTTGAGTGGTAGAGGTTCCACCCTTTTGTTGTAGTACCTCCTAGTTCTTTGTTGATAAGCAGCCATCTTCAACTATGAGGATGCTCTCATTTCCTCCACTAGGTCTAGGTACAAACGATGATTGATTTCATTATTTTTAGGCTGGTAGTTGTCCCACTTGAGGGAACCTTCCCCATGACTTCACATCCATATGTGAGGAAAAAAGGAGACTCTACTGTTGTTGACTGGGGTGTTATGTTGTAAGACCATAACACCATTGAAAGCTCCTCTGGCCAGCTTCCCTTGCTTTCCTCCAACTTTGCCTTCAAAGTATGTTTGATTATCTTATTCACAGCTTCTGTTTAGCCATTGCTTTGAGGATGACAAACAACTGAGAAGCTCTTTTTTATTCCCAAATCATCACCCAACTTTCTCATTTCTTTGTTGTCAAACTGTTTTCCATTATTAGAAATTAATTTGTATGAAACCCCATACTTGCAAATGATTGCCCTATAGACAAACTCCCTTAGCTTCCCAGCAATAATGGTAGCTAGAGGTTCAGCTTCTACCCATTTTATGAAGTAGTCCATAGCTACCATAACATATTTCACACTTCCCTTTCTTTTTTGTAACTCCTCTATTAAATCAATTCCCCATACTGCAAACGGCCAAGGGCTAACCAAAGGCTTGAGAGGTGCCGATGGTTTGGTGTTGACGTTTGCATCCCTCCGACAATGATCATATGACTTGGCGAATTTGTGGGCATATTACTTTAGAGTGGGCCAACAGTATCCCTGCCTTAGCACCTTCTGGGCAAGAGAGGTACCCCCTAATAATTTCTGCAAATACCTTCGTGGACCTCTTCAGAATGTACTCGCAGTTATTCCCAGCTATGCACTTGAGTAGTGGCTGATTGAAACCTCTTTTGTAGAGGTACCCATCATAGATAACATATCTGGCTGACCGGTACTTGATTCTCCTAACTTCATCTTTATCTTCAGGAAGCTCTCCCTTAGTGATATAGGCTCTAATGTGATCTGACCATAGCTTCTCTCTTGGAACCTCAATTTCCATCACCTCCTCTTGTGGGATGCTTGGTTGGGACTGTATCTCAAGGGGAATCACTCCCAACAAGGTTGCAGACCTTTGAGATCCCAATTTTTTTAGGCATCTGCATTGGCATTTTCTGCCCTTGGAATCTATTCAAGTTTTACCTCGCGGAACCTCCTCATCAGGTCCTGAGCTTATCTCAGATAGAGGTCTGTTCTGGGTCCCCTAGCTTGATAATCACCTCTAATATGCTTGACTACCAACATTGATTCACAATAAACATTAAGGTTCTCAACCTTCATTTCAAGGGCCAGCTTCAAATCTGTAATTAGAGCTTCATATTCTACATCATTATTGGTAGCTTTGAATGAGAAGTTAATGGAGGTTTAGAGGTGATTCCTCTCAGGGCTAATGAGTTCAATTCCATCTCTTGTTCCACTGTTGTTTACTTTCCCATCCATATACAGGTTCCACCAAGGTATCATAGAATTACCGGGCTTAGATACCGAATGCATGACTTCCGCCTCTGTTTTTTATGGGAACTCAAGTATAAAGTCAACTAGAACCTGACCTTTAATTCTTGTACTTGGCTTGTAATCAATATCAAATTGTCCCAAATCTGTTGCCCATTTCATGAGTCTCCCAGAAGCATCCGGCTTGTGTAAGACAGGTTTCAAAAGAGATGAGTTCCTTACTTCCACATTGTGGGCTTGAAAATATTGCCTGATACTTCTTGGATGCCAATATTGAGGCATATATCAGCTTTTACATGCTTAGGTACCTGGTTTCTGCATGCAAAGCTTTTTACTTATGTAATTTACTGGGTATTATTCCTGTTCCTCTTCCTTTATCAGGACTGCACTAATAGAGTATTCTAAAATAACTAGTTACAATATGAGAACCTCCCCAAGGACTTGGATAGCAATGGGGGCTTCCCAACTGTTCCTTGGGCTTCCAAAAGGTAGCTTCACATTCCTGTGTTTATTAAAACTCCTTCCCTTTCTTGATAGCTTTAAAAAACTCCTTGCACTTATATGAGCTTCTAGACACAAACCTGTTTAGAATAGCTATTCTCCATGTTAAACATTGTACATCCTTAACATTTTCTTGGGACCTCATTTCCATCAAAGCTTTGATTTTTATAGGGTTTGCCTCAATTCCTCTGTGATTAACAATGAAGCCCAGAAACTCTCCAGATTCCACCCCAAACACACATTTTTTTAGATTGAGCTTTATCCGGTACCACCTTAGTATGTCAAACATTTCCTTAAGGTGATTTACATGATCAGTAGCTTCCTTAGACTTGACCAACATATCATCCACCTAAACGTCCATTGTTTTGCCAATCTGCTCATGAAACATCATATTTACTAACCTCTGGTCGGTAGCTCCTGTATTGAGCAACCTAAATGGCATCCCCACATAGCAATATAGGCCTCTATCTGCAAATGAAAGAGATATGCTCCTGGTCAGGTATGTACATGGGAATCTGATTATAACCTGAATAAGAATGCATAAAATTTAGTAAGGCATGTCCAGTTATGGCATCTACTAGTTGGTCAATTCATGGAAGAATGAAGTTGTCCTTAGGACATGCTTTCTTTAGGTCTATGAAATCCACACAAGTCCTCCATTTTTTATTAGGTTTTCTAAACAATATTGGGTTAGCCAACCATATGGGATAGAATGACTCTTTGACTAGTCCGACTTTGAGTAACCGGTACACCTCCTCCTTTAAAGTGGAAGCTCTTTCTCCACTTACAGCTCTTCTTTTCTATCTAACCCCTTTCTTTTCAGGATCAATATTTAGACAATGACACCTCACTTTGGGGTCAACTCCAATCATCTCTGAATGACACCAGGAAAATACATATAGATTCTATTTCAGGAACCTAATCAGCATCTGCTTTATACCAAGTTCCAATTGCTTCCCAATATATTGTACCTTTAAGGCATAATTGTCGTCCATTACCATAGCAATCATATCACCAAATGGTCCTATTTTTCAGTGGTTTCAAGCATTCTTGGGTCCATGTCTATTTCAACTTTAACATCTAGAACCTCCTTTATAGTGAGAGTTTTTATTGGTGTAGCTTCCAACATTAATAATCCTGATGGTGCTACCCCCGAAAAAAGCCGGAACCTCTAGAAGAGGTTCCTCACCAATCAACTCCATAATTTTGATGCTATTACAAAAACTTTTCCATATTTCAACAAGTTCCAAGACTAGTACCTCATCACCTTCTTTCTTTATTTCCTGGAATCTTTTCTTTGACCTTTCTGCTACTTGTATTGCTTTGTTGTAGCACTTCGTATATTCATATTGGCAGCCTCTAACACATCCCACCCCATTAGATGTGGGGAACTTCATGGTCATGTGATAAATAAAGGTCAATATCCCCATGTCTTTCAGTACTAGCCTTCCTAAAAGTGCATTGTAAGAAATATCCCCATTTACCACCATGAACTCAACCATTTGGGTGGCCACTTTAGGTTCCTCTCCTATAGTGACTAGGAGGTTTATCTTTCCAAGGATCCTCACTGAGTTCCCAGTAAATCCATACAATTCATTCCTGGTGGTACCCATTTCTTTATCTAGCATCCCCATATTTTGGTATGTGGTGTTAGCTAGAATATTCACAAAGATCCCATTATCAACAAGGATTCCATGTATATTTAGACCTCCAATCATGACATTTACCAATAAAGCATCATTGTGGGGATAATGCACCCATTTTGCATCCTTTTCATCAAAGAAAATTTGAGCAGTATATCATTTGGACAACTTTGGGGGCCTTTCCGCTAGATTAAGCACATTTGTCAAGGGTTTTCCTTTAGCTTCCCGTGCATACCTATCCATGACATTTCTGTTGGAACCTACCAAATGGGGACCTCCAATGATGGTCCTGATGCTTCCTTCCCTAATAGTCATTGTGGCACCTAATTGTCTAGTTTCCTTGGCTGCCTTCTCATCCCGGAACCTCTTAGCTTCTCTAGCCACAAATTCTGATAGGTGCCCACATCTTATCAATTCCTCAATTTGGTCTTTGAGGTGCCTACAATTTGGTGTCTCATGACCATTGTTGTAATGAAATGCACAATACTTTCTTAAATCCTTCATTCTAGGGGACCTACTGAAGGTCATATGACAAGTCATATTTGTAATAAGTAGAAGAAAACACAACTCAGATAAGAAAGAGAAGAAAATAATAAAAATGGAATAAGGAATCAAGACGAAGAATGTCAAGTAGACACGAAAAATCAGAATATCAGAAGAAGTCTAACATGACTGCTACTCAACACTGAAAGAAGTTCATTAATATGTTCAAGTGTCGGTGTAAAATAAAGGAGTAGCATTTCAGAAGATACATAAGGTTTTAAGTGCCTACTACAGAAAGATTCCAGAGGAAGAAAATTATAGAGGTAGAAAAAAAAAAGACAAGATATAAAGACCACTACAGCAGAAATGAAAATCAACATTGTAGTTAGACATCCATGAACCAGACCAATGCACAGGGTGTGAACAATACCAGTGAAGATTAGTCATCAAAAAATTCAAGTGGTTAGAAATGTTATTGTTGAAGAACAAAAAAGTTTTATCTACATCAACAATAGTCCTACAATCAAGACTTTAATTTAATTCTCTATTAATTAATTAAATTAATTAGTAAATTTAATTAGTAAATTAATTCGCCTAGAATTAATTTATTTCTTAAATTAATTAAAGGATTAATTAATTTAGAATTATTTTAGAATGAAGAAGATAGATGACAATGAAGACAGGAAGACTCAAGTCAAATCTACAATGGTTGTACAATGAAGAAATTAAATTAATTCTACTATCAAAAGTTAATTAATTATTTAATCTATAAATTATTTAATTCAAAATTGGTGGAATTAATCAAGTTAAAAAGAGCATTTTATTTAATAATTAAAGAAAGTCTTGCTGCATAATTTAGAAAGTCTTACCGAATCTGATCAATAAGACTTCCAAAAGTCTTACCGAATTAACTCGGCAAGGCTTTCTAAAATGTCATACCGAATTAACTCACCAAGACCTTTTAATAAGTCTTACCGAATTAATTCAATAAGACTTTTTAAAAGTCTTACCGAGTGTTCTTGCATGACTTTTTTAAAAAGTCTTACCGAGTTTTTCAAAAGTCCTACCGAGTTTTGAAAACTCTTACCGAGTAGAGAAAGTCTTGTCCAACTTATTTCAAAAGTGTTAAAGGCTATTTTATAAAGTCTTTTGATTTTTTAAATAAGTTTTATTCAAAAGTCTTGCTAGCTTGAACCTCTATAAATATAAGGCAATTGGCTTCGTTATTTCGTAGAGTAGAAAACTTTCAAATTCAATAATTTGTTTGCAAAGTTATATTCACAGACTTTTTGTGCTGGTTTGAATTCTTAATTCCTTAAGTAGAACAATTCATGTCAAATTTGTTCTAAGGAATTAAGAAATATTCTATGGAATATTATAACACCCATTCAAGTTTAATATACATATTTAACTTGAATCTTCTTTACTTACTTGCTAATTTTCTATATCTTAAATGTTTAATCATGAAAATAGAAAGCTAGTAAGTCAGTCTCCCAAACACTACAAGTTCTCGAACCCTCAGCTAAAGCAATAATTTATTTCCGTAAATTCTGAAAAGAATTTTAAATTATTATAAGTATCGCATTCAACCCCCCTCCTGCAATGCTTTCGGGACCCAACACCTACTATATAGGGCTTTTTTAAACATCCATGTCTTCTCTGTAACCTCGTATATGTGACTGATAAAGGCGTCGAGGGGAGTATATTCCTCAAACCGTGAAAACCTGTCAGCAGGAGAAAATCTTCTCCCATCATGGGACCTGTCTCTGTTAGCATTTACAAGGATGGGTGTTTTTTTGTCATCATGACTATAGGTCCTTGAATCATAGATTCCCCTGCTAAAGGTTCTTTTCTTAAGATTCCTGTCTTTGGGTCTGTAGGAGTGATTCCTTTTGTTCCTGCTCCACCCTCCGATACCTCCCTGATTGGTATTCTTTGACAGTTTAGCCAGTGACTCCTCCACAATCTTCTGAGGTTCTACCTTTGCATAAAAATTAGAGAGGGTTTCAGGTTCTCTTCCTTGGAGCTCCTTCCAAAAGTTAGTTCCTGGCCTCATACCTGCAATAAGGAAGTTTTTAAGGGATTCATCAGAAGCTTTTTCAACCTATGAACCTCATCATTGAACCTCTTAAAATAACCCCTTAGAGTCTCATTGTCCCTCTGTTTAATATTTTCTAAGGTGTTGACAGGTGGAGCATAGGCCACAGAAGCTCTAAATTGAGTTGTAAATAGGTCCCCCATCTGCTTCCAAGAATTTATTGAATCATTTGACAGCTTCTTGAACCATTGGTGAGCATTTCCTGTGAGAGTGGAAGCTAGTAGCTTGTACCTCGTGAGAGGTTCTACCTGATCCACCTCCATTTTAATGGTGAAGTGACTTAGATACTCCACGGGATCAGAGCTTCCATCAAATTTGAGGTACCTGTTCATTCTGCAGAACCTGGGTAAAATAGATTGTTTCACGCTTTTAGTAAAAGGGGGAAGCTATGGCCAAACCAGACTGGGACAGCTTTTCAGCTTGGATTCTGTCCGGAACCTCCCTTAATTCCTCAATTTTAATCTTACGAGGTACCTCATCAGTGAGTGGTACCTCTTCCTCAAGTTCTGGGACGTGTTGGAAGCTATCTCCTTGTTCAAGTTTCGCCACACTGGGCTCCTTATTTGACTGAGCTTTCTTGTTGATAGCTCGAATTTTAGAACAAGTCTCATCTCCCTCCTAACTTTTGAGACCTTCAGCCTTGGAACCTTCATGTTGGCCCTTTTCACTTGCCCTTTTGATAGACAACTGGTGACGAAGGTCCCTTTCACTGGCCTTGATTTTGTGTCGAAGGTCCTGGTCACTTAGCTTATTTCCAAACCTATCAAATACACTGATGGTGGTTGTAGAGGAACGTACAGGTTCCTGCTTTTCCTTTTCAATAGCTTTTTCTATTTGGGACCCCCCCTTTGGTAGCCCCATCCTCCAATTCTTTTTGTCATGCCCCACTTTCAGAATCAAACACCAACTGTTTGGGGGTTACGCCCTTCTACTTCAATTTCTTTCTAGAAGAAGCCAACTTGAACCTTTTTTCCCCTTCTTAAGAGGTTTCTTCTCGAGTGTTTCCACCCTTTCCCCCAACTATATCATGAAGTCCAAGACATCGTGCAGACTAACTTCAGGTTGAGGTTTTCCTTGGGGAACCTCCTTGCCATTTTCTCGCTATCTGAGTTGTTAGATATCTTTCCTCCCAAAAAATAAATTAGACCCCTCCTTCTAGCGCCAAAATGTTGTGAGAAAAATTTGTTTACAATACTATGGACACCCTATACTGAAATAGCTGAAGAAATCTAATAGAAATTGAACAAGGAACAGGTTCCTGATCGAGCTTCCACCGAGGATGAATGGTAGATTTTGATGATGAATGGACTGAGCTAGCAAAGGTCTAAGACACTAATGTATAACCACAGGATTATACAAGTCAAGTACCTTAGAATATCAATAAATACTCGAGTTTTCTAGTGCTCGCACCCCTCCAAGTATTTCTGAACCCTTTTGTTAATTACCTACATACCTTATTTATAGGGATCAAGTCCATATATTATTCTGGATTGTTATGACACTTTTTGATGAGTGATCAGCAGTGATTTGATAAGAATTATCCTCTGTTTAAAGGTTTATCTTGAAGTGTTTGAGTTACAAGGAGATTCCATGTCGGTTAGGACTCCTTGGAAGCTCCTATCTCTTGTATAATCAAATTGATATATGAATATATGTATTTTCCGGATAATTATCCTCAATCTGATGACAATAATATGGTATTTATCTTCAATAATTGAGGAAAAATTGTCTCCTAAAAATCAGGTGTAACAGTCCACATAGAAATGTCCTACTAGGAGGTATCAAGCGGCCGTCCCGGAAGCTAGGTTATGGAACCTGTCTAATAGGACCTGAAACCTGTTTCCTGGAAACAATAACACAACAGAACTGTTGGGTTCCGAGGCATAAAACGCAGCGGATTAAACGTAAATATAACGAAAAATTTCGGAACCCTAACGCAGGATCATGTATAAGATTGACAGATTATGGTGAAACAGAATCATACCTTTGTCTGGTCTTGACTTACACGAACTCAACGGAGATCCTAGCTTTCACGACTTGTGTCTTCCTCTCGAAAGCACCTCTATGGTATCCACACGAGCACCTTCAAGAACGTCTCACGATCTTGATTACGGAATGGATGTACTAGCCTCCTTTGATGATTTCGAATTCTGCCTCTGCCTTTTCTCTCTGCCTTTGCTGCTGCTAGGGTTCGTTTTTTCTTAAAAACTTAATACCTATTAACCCTACATTATCTATTTATAATGGTTGGTTAATAGGCCCATAATAGCAACCCATAACAGCAAAGCCTAACCCATGTAGGTTTAGGATTAAATAATAAAACTGAAAGGCATATGTCAAGGCCTATTTGTAATTAGTAGATGACAACTCAACTCATGTAAGAAATTAAAGTAAGTAATAAATTCTGAGGATGGAATCAAATCGAAGAATGTCAACTAGACACAAAGAATCAACTTGTCAGAAGAATTATAATGAAGTTGCTACTCTACACCGGAAGAAGTTCATTTATATGTTCAAGCGTCGGAGAAAAATAGAGAAGCAGTTGTTCAGAAGATTCAGAATATTCTAAGTGGCTACTACAGAAGATTCCAGAAGAAGAATGAAGACAGTGAAGTAGAAGAAGAACAGAAGACCACAGCTTAATGTTAAAAATGAAGAATATTTGTTATAGTATGACATAAATGAACCAGACAGTACATTTGTGTGTCAACTAAAATAATAAATATTCATCATCTAGCTCAAGTGGTTTTATGACAAAAGACACAACGAAGACTGGAAGACTTCAAGACTGATAGCACGGTAATACAAGACGAAATAGTATTTTAATTCTACTATCAAATGTTAATTGATTATTTAATTTATCTAATTAAATTAATTCAAGTTGAATTTAATTTAATTTGTAAATTAACTAATTAATTTAAGTAGAATTAATTTATTATAAAAGATATGACTTAATATGACTTTTAATATAATTCAAATGACTAATAAATAAGTCATACCGACTGTTTATTAATAAGTCATACCGAATTATATTAATAAAAGTCATACCGAAGCTGTTAAAGAAAAGTCATACCGGAGCAGCCGACTGATAAGTCATACCGAGCTTATTCCAAAAGTCATACCGAGCTTATTCCAAAAGTCATACTGAGCTTATTCCAAAAGTCATACCGAGCAAAATGAAGAAAAGGTCATGCTGGAGTTGAAGTTTAAAAGGTCATACTGATTTTATTTAATTAAAAAGTCATACCGATTTTTTAATTAATTAAAATAAGTCATACCGAGCTTCTGCCGACCTAAAGTCATACCAGAATAAGTCATACCGAATTTCTGTTGATCAAAAGGTCATACCGAGTGATTTTTTATTATATTAAAAAGTCATACCGACTTTTTAATTAATAAAATAAGTCATACCGACCATTCAGAAGTCATGCCCAGTCTTTTATAAGTCATACAAGTGTTAAAATAAGTCATACAGACTTATTTTCTTGAAATTAAGTCATACTGAAAAAGGTCATAGCAGCCTTTTTCAATCTCTATAAATATGAGATGAGTGCTTCACATTTCAGAGTTCAGTTGTTAGAAGTTAAAAAATCAGATCAAATTCAGTAATTTATCTGCATTGTAATATTCACAGATTTCTGTGCTGAGTTTGAATATAATTGATTAAACACGAACACTTCATGTCGAATTCGTTCTAGACTTTTTATCAATTATATAACAGTTTTCTAAATATTAATTTTGTAATACTAATCAAGTTAAAATTATATCTTTCACTTGAACAGTATTTCATTCTAATTAATATTTCGCGAGTAATTAAAATAATATTTTTAATCCAAATTATTCCGCGATTAATTTTCAGATATTGTATTCAACCCCCCTTCTACAATATCAGGGACCAACAAAAACCGAATTTTATTATTTAATTAATAACTAAGTCACACTTAATTATTAATGGCAGAATTCAAATTCGAATTTATATTATTTCAATTAATTAAGTCTCACTTAATTAATATAATAAAATTCAAATAATCATCAATTAATTTAAATCTAAAATTTAAATTAATTATTCCTTAAAGTACTCTATGTGTGTGACCCTATAAGCTATTATTTAATTAGCAATAATTTTATTCTCCAATAAAATTATAAACAATGAGCGGTATCTAGTAATACATCATTGCTACCCAATTAAATAATAATTAAATCGTGATTCGATAAAACCTTTCGTGATTAATGTTTCCGTGTAATATAATCCCTTTAACCATATATATTATAGATTAAACTCGAGGCATGTATTTAGTCATCCTCTTCAACATTTAATCCGGGTTTACTTGATCCATGAGTAGACTATGAAAACAAATCATTATTTGAGCACGACCATGCATTTTATAGTCTCACTCAATCAAGAGGCCAATAATATCTCTCATAATTATAGGAGGGTTAAATCCTTTATCTATCATTCATATTTCTCATACGACTCATGATATACCCGATGTCCACTTTTATCATTACCCGGTCAAAGGTAACTTTTAATGTAGTCAAAGTATATTAATCCTCGTATAGAAATATAATGATCTCAAGTCAGAGGATCATTACACCATTATTTGAGTCTTTCTTATGACTTTATTAAACATGAAGAATCTCACTGTGGGTCTGTCCAGTACCATGTACTCCTGCATGTACCTATGTGTTGACTTTAGTATCCCCATACTTATAACCAATGAGATGTGGTTATCTGTCAAACAACATACTAGTCTATTTATGTATTATTATTGTCCTATAATAATAATACTCGACTAGGGACATTTAAGAATATGATATATTATATAATCTCAAGTTCAAGTCATTTACTAAACTATACAATGTGTATCATGATTCTAAGGACATTTATTATGCTAACAAATATATCGCAGTAATTAAAGTCATAATAAATACGTTTATTGAATAATCAAATGACATAAAGGTTTATCAAAAGAAACATTGTATTGCCTCTAGGGCACCTACACCAACAAGAACCTCTTAGATTAATTCCCCACTTCATTAGACTCTTGGAACCTCCTTAAATTAGGTTCCAACCTTGATATAATGGAAACTCCTTAGACAGTAGCCCATCTGCCACACTAGGACCTTTTCTCCTAGTGGTTCATCATCCTTAGATAGAATTTCCATCTTCTGAACCTCCTTGACAGCTTTCATGACTCATTTGATCACCATGGAACCTCTCTAACATCCCTCATTCTACCTTGAAACTTGTTTAGAGGGCTAGTTATTTATTGGATTGGACCTCTAACAACCTATAAGCCCAAATCGAACTCATGTGATATTTTGGGCACAACAGAAACTATCAAAGAATAATTAGAAATTATATCAGATCCAAATCAAATTCCGCGAACTCATACAGATCTCAAAAATTATTTTAAATTCGAAATAATTTTTTATTCGAAATAATTTTTTTTCCGAAAAATTATTTTTGATCAAAAATTATTTTAAGTCAAAAATTAAAATATTTTTTGAAACAATTAATTTTTAATCTTATTTAAAGATGAGTACTCAAAGAGTTAGTAGTATTAAAATTCCATAATTTGATAAAGACAATTATAATCTGTGGAAGAGAAAGATGACCTTGTTTCTTCGAGCTGCAAATCCCAAGTACAAGGATATTTTAAAAACTGGTGTTGCTGTTCCAATAAATATCTTTCCTGAGCATATGGAAGATGGTGTACTCATTCCGCACAGACAATTTGAAAAAGATATTTTTGAGTACACTGAGACAGAAAAGGAACTGGATACATTGGACACCAGTCTGCAGTTAATTTTAGTGGAATCTCTTGATCCCGGAATGTACAATCATGTTGTTAATTGTAAAAATGCTAAACACATCTGGGAAACGATAGAGATACTAAATTAAGGAACAGAAGAAGTAAGGGAGAACAGATTGGAAATCTTAACGTCTCAATATGAGCATTTTAGATCAAATCCTGGAGAAGGTATCTCTGAAGTTTTTGAGAGATACAACAAGCTGATAAATGATCTAAATCTCAATGGCAAACAATATACGAAGAAGGAGATCAGTAGGAAGTTTTTGCTGACAATGCCAGTACACCTAGAGCACAGGATAACAGCCATCAGAGAGTCAAGGGACATGAATGAAATTTCTTTGGAAAGACTTTATGGCATTCTGAAGACCTATGAGCTAGAGCAGATTCAACAGAATGAAATATATGGTACAGGCAAGGTGGTCAGCAAGTCTACAGCTCTTGTAGCAGAAGAACCAGAGTACAGAAAAGCTAAGACTGAATCTTCTTCAGTCAACATCATTGATTAGGGTATTGTTGCAGAAGTTGGTGCAACTCTAGTGAATTCAACTGATAGTGAATTCTACTCAATGGAAGAACTCGATCAACTTGAGGATGAATCTCTGGCTCTGATTGCTAGAAAATTTGGAAATACAAGATTCAGGAGGAACCCTAGTTTCAAATTCAAGCCTATGGCAAACAGATTTCAGACAGGTGGTTCTTCTAGCTCATCCAACACAAAAGGTGGATACAAGACAGGGATGGTAGACAGAAGCAAGATCCGTTGCTTCAACTGCAATGAAATGGGACACTTTGCTACTGATTGTAGAAAGCCCAAGTAGGAAAGAAAGAAGGATTCATATGACGAGCTCAAACAGAAATATGACGCTCTACTGAAGAAGCATCAGGGAAAATCATACTTAGCAGCAGGAAAAAACTGGGATGATTCCGACAATGATGAAGAAGATCAAATGGGAAATCTTGCTCTAATGGCCTCTTCTTCTGAAGGATCACAATCTCCACCTCGACAAGGAATTGAGGTAAACCCTAGCTGTCCTAAAATGTTTAAATTGATAGGTGAGAATTTAACTGATGCTAGAGATCGAATAAAAGTCTTAATTCTCGAAAACAAAGTTTTATCAGGGGAGAATTATGAATTGAAAAAGCTGAAACTTATTAATGCTAAATTAACTGAAGATGTTGCATTTCAAGTTAATAGAGTCAACTGCTATGTTGAAATTGAAGCTTTTTTGAAAGATAAAATTGAAAAAGAAAAGGTCAGGTGTCAAGCCTATAGAACTGCTTCATTTGTTATGAAAGATCTAGTTGACCAACAAGAGATCAATCGGAAAGTTGGAATAGGTTTTGAATATAATGAATCAGTAGGAAAGCTTAGTAACATCACCCCTTTTAAAAAGACTGCTATAGAGAGGGGTATTCCACATGTTATTAAGGACACCAAGAAACCTCTTTTCATAACTCCTATTGCAGAACCTGTTCTTGATAGTTGTGTAATAGTGGATTATGAAATTAAATGTGAAGACCTTGAAGAGAAGAAAAGAGAAGAACAGACTAGGGACATAAAAGGAATAAATGTCCAGAAAGCTAAATATGTACCTAAAAGACCAATCGAAAATGTGAACTCTGCTAGTTCATCCACTCCTGGTTTAGGTGCTAAGAACTTAAAGAATAATTTGAACAGACCTAACAATAAGTTTGTTAGAAGTAGGGATAGTAACAACAGATGTCATTCTACTGAAAACTTTAAATCTGCTGAAAAAGTTAAAGTAGAAATTGTTAAAACTCCTACTGCTGTGAATAACATGCCTGCTATTGATGTATGCCATAAACCTTGTGGTATGTTAAATTGTATGTTATGTGCTTTTAATGCTATGACTGCTTATTTCAAACGCATGACTGCTAATAAAAAGAACATGACACCAAGACAATACATCAATAATAAATTTGCTAAATCCAAGACTGCTATTCCTTCACCTGTCAAGAAGGAAAATATATTCCTAAGTCTAAACAAAAAATTGTTAAGACTATTTATAGGAAAGTAAGTACAGTCAAGGAGAATGCGGCTGTTGTTCGAAAAGGATCTGTTGTCAAAGCTGACAAAGGTCAATTCTTTAAGTATGCCGGGCCCAATCAATTTTGGGCTCCGAAGATAATCTAATCCGTTTGATATGTGCAGGGAGTTAAACAGGAAAACCGGGTTGTTTGGATCCTAGACAGCGGATCGTCAAGGCATATGACCGGAGATAGAGCCCTGCTATCAGACGTGGTTGAAAGAGCTGGCCCAATCGTTACCTTTGGAGATAACAGCAAAGGAATGACTACGGGATATGGCAAGTTAAATACTGGAAATGTTATCATTGAAAACGTCTCTTTGGTGGAAGGACTTAAGCACAATCTACTCAGCGTCAGTCAATTCTGTGATAAAGGTTACAAAGTGAACTTTATCAAGGAGAAGTGCTTAATAGCTCATTCTAAAGAAGACAGACTAGCCTTGCGTGGAGTAAGGAAAGGAAACTTGTACGTAGCTGATTTCAACTCGGGAACTGAAGCTGAAGTAAACTGTTTTTATTCAAAAGCTTCAACAGAAGAAAGTTGGCTATGGCACAAGAAGCTCTCACACCTGAATTTCAAAACAATGAACTCTCTAGTCAAGAGGGATTTGGTGAGAGGACTGCCTCTGATGGAATTTACACAAGAAGGCTTGTGTGAGGCATGTCAGAAAGGGAAGTCAAAAAGAGCAACTCACAAAGGCACAAACACTACAAATATTACTGAACCACTACAACTGCTTCATATGGATTTATTTGGTCCAGTCAATATTATGTCTATGACAAGGAAGAAATATGCCTTAGTGATTGTAGATGACTTCACAAAGTACACGTGGGTTTTATTCTTGAACTCTAAGGATGAAACTCCACAGTTGGTGATTGATCATGTAAAGTTGATTGAGTTAGATTCAAAGCTACTTGTCCGGGCAATCAGATCAGATAATGGAACAGAATTCAAGAATGAAATTCTGAATAGCTTCTACTCAGACAAAGGGATAACAAGACAATTCTCAGCGCCAAGAACTCCGCAACAGAATGGAGGAGTAGAAAGGAAGAATCGAACCTTGATTGAAGCTGCAAGAACAATGTTAAGTGAATCAAGGTTGCCTATCTACTTCTGGGCTGAAGCAGTGAACACAGCTTGTTATACCCAGAATCGAACCTTAATCAACAACGATCATATGAAGACACCCTACGAATTAATGGCTGGCAAGAAACCAACACTCAAATACTTTCATGTATTTGGAGCCAAATGTTTTGTGCTAAAAGATGGAGATGAACATCGTGGCAAATTCGAGGCCAAGGCACATGAAGCAATTTTTGTCGGTTACTCAAAAAGAGCATATAGGGTGTACATAATTGATCAGCACCAAGTAAAAGAAAGTGTCAATGTATCATTTGACGACACTAAACTCCCAAGCATCTGTTAGTGTAGGTGCCCTAGAGGCAATACAATGTTTCCTTTAATAAACCTTTATGTCATTTGATTATTCAATAAACGTATTTATTATGACTTTAATTACTGCGATATATTTGTTAGCATAATAAATGTCCTTAGAATCATGATACACGTTATATAGTTTAAGTACATGACTTGAACTTGAGATTATATAATATATCATATTCTTAAATGTCCCTAGTCGAGTATTATTATTATAGGACAATAATAATACATAAATAGACTAGTATGTTGTTTGACAGATAACCATATCTCATTGGTTATAAGTATGGGGATACTAAAGTCAATGCATAGGTACATGTAGGAGTACATGGTACTGGACAGACCCACAGTGAGATTCTTCATGTTTAATAAAGTCATAAGAAAGACTCACAGTGATAATGGTGTAATGATCCTCTGACTTGAGATCATTATATTTCTATACGAGGATTAATATACTCTGACTACATTAAAAGTTACCTTTGACCGGGTGATGATAAAAGTGGACATCGGCTATATCATGAGTCGTATGAGAAATATGAATGATAGATAAAGGATTTAACCCTCCTATAATTAGGAGAGATATTATTGGCCTCTTGATTGAGTGAGACTATAAAATGCATGGCCGTGCTCAAATAATGATTTGTTTTTCCATAGTCTACTCATGGATTAAGTAAACCCGGATTAAATGTTGAAGAGGATGACTAAACACATGCCTCGAGTTTAATCTATAATATATTTGGTTAAAGGGATTATATTACACGGAAACATTAATCATGAAAGGTTTTATCAAATCACGATTTAATTATTGTTTAATTGGATAGCAATGATGTATTACTAGATACCGCTCATTGTTTATAATTTTATTGGAGAATAAAATTATTGCTAATTAAATAATAGCCTATAGGGTCACACACATAGAGCACCTAGTGGAATAGTTAATTTAAATTATAGATTTAAATTAATTGATGATTATTTGAATTTTATTATATTAATTAAGTGAGACTTAATTAATTAAAATAATATAAATTCGAATTTGAATAATTGTGTTTCTGCCAATAATAATTAAGTGTGACTTAGTTATTAATTAAATAATAAAAGCATGTTTTATTATTTAATCCTATGCCTACATGGGTTAGGTTTTGCTGAAAAGGCCCATTAACCAATCATTATAAATAGATAATGATAGGTTAAATGAATGGTACGTTTTATATGATAAAACCCTAGAGGCAGAGCAAGGAGGCAGAAAAGGCAGTCATTCGAATTCATCAAAGGAGGCTAGTACATCCATCCCGTGATCAAGATCGTGAGACGTTCTTGAAGGTGCTCGTGTGGATACCATAGAGGTGCTTTCGAGAGGAAGACACAAAATCGTGATAGCAAGGATCTCCGTTGAGTTCGTGAAAGTCAGGACAAGAATAGGTATGATTCTGTTTACCATAATCCGTCAAGTCTTATACATGATCCTGCGTTAGGGTTCCGATTTTTTTTGTTATTTTTACGTTTATCCGCTGCGTTTTATGCCTCGGAACCCAACAATGGCATCAGAGCTACGTGTATAAGGGACTGATTTGGTTACGTGTTAACTGTATTTGATGCAAATATGCCTGTCTTGGTGACTGCCATGAAACTGCCATGCTACTGCTTTGCTACTGCCATGCCTGTTTGAGACTGCCATGCTACTGCCTTGTATATTCGAATTGTTATTCATATGATGAGTAAATAGATGATGATACTAGCATGTTAATGATTTGTCATGACTGATTTATATGCCTGTTTGCGATTTGTATGTTATGCATGAGGGTCGGTTTGTATATGATACAAACTGGTGGACAGATTATGTTGGACATCAGCTGTTAACTGGGATATGATAAGTATGTATATGATACTTGCTTCTGAAACTGTATAAGATGCAGTGGGGAAAAAGGCCAACAGATATGATCTGTAGTTCAGAAATTGATGATTTCTAAATAGGACTGGTCTTCGAAAATAAAAAAAAATTCTGATTTCGAGCTGACCTGGCAGCTCGACCCCAGCCAGGGGCTGCCGCCCCCGGACCCCGCCCGGGGCTGCCCCCCCGGACCCCGCCCAGGGGCTGCCGCCCCCGGACCCCCGCCCAGGGGCTGCCGCCCCCGGACCCCCGCTTTATTTTGGTTGAGTACTTGAGCATGGTGCTGGTTATGCCCTTTGGACCCCTAGATTAATGGTTTTGGTTTTGGTTTTATAAATACGACTTGCATGTCGTTTTCTTCATTCTTGTAATTGTTTAACCTCGAATGTAACTCGAGTTTTCTTATGTAAGTACATTAGTATAGGTTGTATTCAATTATTCCATGTAATGTACTTGAAGATTGAAGGATGATCCAAGAAGAGGAGCAAGCACCCATGGATACAAGAAGAATGAAGACATGTAATTGTATTTATATTTTACCACCATAGATTGACTTTGATCCTTTCATTAGCTCGAAAGGATCACATAGGAAAAGGGCCATAACCAAGCACGTTTACATACTGCACTTTACATATTGATGTATGAATGTATGTGTAGAGTAGAAGATGCATGTTTTAATTAGATTAATGATGTATGCATGTATTAGATACGTCACCCATGCCATGCTTGCCATGCTAAACAAGATAAAATCTTTAACGATTTAAGATTTTAAAAATTAACAAACGAACGATCATGAGATTCTTGTGTTTATGAAATATGGATTTTAAAACACGGAATTAAATATGAATTTTTGATATCTAAAACTGGGATTTTCTGTCAAAAGCGGATATGCGTATTCGTAAGGCTGATGGGTTTTAAGTGTGACCACTGGTATCCTCCATCTACCTGGGAAATGAACAATTTAAGATGTCAATTTGAAATATTTGGTTCAAGGAAAAATTGAGGATCTCTTCATGATGTGATCATGATCGTCGTAAATTTTCTAAACCCCTTAACAAAATATTAAGTTTTAATCGGATGCTTTCCAATGAATGAACACTCATCGAATCCTAGATCGATTAGGGGAATGACTGTCAGTGGCAGGGGACTCCTATCTATCGTGGTGAGATGCGACGAATATAAACGGTTATATTCGGCCGTTGTATCATTGGGTCAAACTTAACTAAGTCGTCATAATAAGGTGAAAGTAAACGGTTATATTCAACCATTATGAACTTAGAAGCATAGAGTTTGGTTAAAAATCTATTAGATAGATAAGATCAATCGTTGCTCACCAAACTATCCAAGAATTATATATGATATAATTGACAAATGTTGTCTACCTAAATAATCATTCTTAAGGACTTCCAGTGGTTGACTTAAGACATGACGAAATATGGATCTTGGCTCACTAGAAAGAATTATGGGATATACTTTCCAAATTAATAGTAAGGGCTATTGATTTGATAAAAATAGTGGGAGATATATTATGAATGTATCATAATCATTTGAACATAATAAATAACTCAGACAATCTAATGTTTATTTTGTGCTTTTATCATTGTAGATACCGAATAATGACAAACAACACAAACACACTATCCGTACGATCTGTCCTTGAGAAGGATAAGCTGACAGGAGGAAACAACTTCCTAGACTGGCAGAGGAATTTGAGGATTGTCCTCAGGCAGGAGCGCAAGCTTCATGTCATTGATATTCCTCCGGCAGGTCCCCTTCCTGAGGGCGCTACTGTTGAGGAACGAGCGGCCCACACAAAGGATGAGAATGATGCAACTGATGTTGCATGTCTTATGTTGGCAACTATGAGTGCTGAGCTTCAAAGACAACATGTGCATATGGATGCATATACTATCAATGAGCACTTGCAAAGTATGTTTGCAAGTCAAACTCGTCAAGAAAGGTTCAACACGAGCAAGTCACTCTTTAACTGCAAACAAGGGGCAAGTGAACCAGTTGGCCCACATGTTCTGAAGATGATTGGTTACATTGAGTATCTTGATACTTTGGGTTTCCCGATTGGTCCGGAAACTGGTATTGACCTAATCTTGAATTCTTTGAACAACAAATTCACTCAGTTTGTTATGAACTACAATATGAATGAATTTGACAAAACACCAACTGAATTGTTGGCTATGTTGAGAACATATGAGACCAACATGAAGACGGCTGAACCCGCTCCCATACTGATGGTGGGCAACAAAGGTAAGGCCAAAGGGAAAGGCAAGTGGAAGGGTAAGAAGAAGACAGGTTCTGATTCTACACCCAAGCCAAAGTCAGGTCCTAAACAGGCTTTAAAGCCTAAAGGTGGGGTCGCTAAGGGTGAATGTCACTACTGTAAGAAAACTGGTCACTGGAAGAGAAACTGTTCAGTTTACTTGGAGGATCTGAAGAAGAAGAGGGCTGAGCAAGCTTCTAATTCAGGTATATATGTTATAGAAGTCAATATGTCTATTTCTACATCTTGGGTATTGGATACCGGATGTGCTTCTCACATTTGTATAAATGTGCAGGAAATGCAGAGAAGTAGGACATTGGCTAAAGGAGAAATGGACCTACGAGTTGGCAACGGAGCAAGAGTTGCTGCTTTAGCTGTAGGAACCTATTATTTATCTTTGCCCTCTGGGCTAGTTTTAGAACTGGAGAATTGTTATTACGTGCCTGCAATTCGCAGAAACATTATTTCTGTTTCTTGTTTGGACAAGAAAGGTTTTTCGTTTACAATAAAGGACAACAGTTGCTCTTTTGCTTTGAATGATTTAACCTATGGTGTTGCGCGTTTGTTTAATGGTTTATATGTTCTTGACTTAGATAATCCTGTCTGTAATATAGAAAACAAACGACTTAAAGTTAATGACTCAAATCAAACATACCTCTGGCATTGTCGTCTAGGCCATATAAATGAGAAACGTATATCCAAATTACATAAGGATGGACATTTGGATAAGTTTGATTTTGAATCATACCAAGAATGCGAATCTTGTTTGCTTGGTAAAATGACTAAAGCCCCTTTCACTGGTAAGGGTCAAAGGGCCACTGAACGTTTGGAGCTAATACATAGTGATGTATGTGGCCCAATGCGTGTGATGGCTAGAGGAGGCTACTACTACTTCATAACATTTACTGATGATTTCAGTAGATATGGATATGTATATCTTATGAAGAATAAATCCGATTCTTTTGAAAAGTTCAAAGAATACAAGGCTGAAGTAGAGAAGCAAATTGGCGGAGGTGCAAGTATTAAAATCTTACGATCTGATCGTGGAGGAGAATACTTGAGCACTGAATTTAAAGATTATTTAAAGGAGTGTGGTATTGTATCACAACTCACTCCGCCAGGTACACCTCAATGGAATGGAGTTTCAGAGAGGAGAAATCGCACCTTGTTGGACATGGTGCGATCGATGATGAGTCATGCAGATCTTCCAATTAGTTTCTGGGGTTACGCTCTAGAAACAGCGGCTTTCACACTTAACCGTGTTCCTACTAAGAAGGTTCAAAAGACTCCATATGAGATATGGGAGGAGAAACGGTCAAGCATGAGCTTTATGAAAGTTTGGGGATGCAAGGCGTTTGTGAAACGTCAAGTATCTGACAAGCTTGGACCTAAATCTGAAGAGTGCAATTTTGTGGGATACCCTAAAGAAACAAAGGCGTATTATTTTTATAGTCCCTCTGAGCAGAAAGTGTTTATTGCTCGAGATGCTGTTTTCATGGAAAGAGATTTTATTTCCAAAAGAAACAGTGGGAGAACTATAGATCTCGATGAAGATCGAGAACCACAAAATAGCATTGAACCTGAAGTGGAACAAGAGCAGGATAATTATAATGCTCAACAAACACAGGTTGTTCGTAGAACTGGTAGAATTCGCCATGAGCTAGAGAGATATGGATTTCTCTTGACTCAATGTGGTGATTTGATGCTCATAGATGAAGATGAGCCTCTCACATACCAAGATGCTATGATCAGTCCAGACTCTAAGAGATGGCTAGAAGCCACGAAATCCGAGATGGATTCCATGTATGAAAACCAAGTATGGACTTTGGTTGATCCACCTGAAGGGGTAAAACCCATAGGGTGCAAGTGGGTTTTCAAGAAGAAAACTGACATGGATGGAAATGTTTAGACCTATAAAGCAAGGCTGGTTGCAAAAGGTTTCAAACAAATTCATGGTATTGACTATGATGAAACTTTCTCACCAGTGGCTATGGTCAAATCCATAAGGATTTTGCTTGCTATTGCAGCATTCCATGATTATGAAATCTGGCAAATGGATGTCAAAACAGCTTTCCTTAATGGAACCCTTGATGAGGATGTGTACATGACACAACCTGAAGGTTTTGTCGATCCAAGGAATGTTAGCAAGGTATGTAAATTACGTCGATCCATTTATGGATTGAAGCAAGCATCTAGGAGATGGAATATTCGTTTTGATGAAACAGTCAAAGAGTATGGATTTGTTCAAAACGAAGATGAACCTTGTGTTTACAAGAAGGTTAGTGGGAGCCATGTGGCATTCATAGTACTATATGTTGATGACATACTACTAATGGGGAATGACATACCTTTTCTCAAGGGTGTTAAGACTTGGTTAGGGAGCAACTTCTCTATGAAAGACTTAGGAGATGCATCCTACATTCTGGGAATGAGGATCTATAGGGATAGATCTAGAAGGATGATCGGTCTAAGTCAGAGTACATACATCGATAAGGTTTTGCATCGTTTTGGTATGCAAAATGCAAAAAGGGGATATGTCCCCGTATCTCAAGGGATAACGATCTCTAAAGATCAGTGTCCGAAATCATTGGATGACAAGGACCGCATGAGTAAGGTTCCATATGCCTCAGCAATTGGATCCATCATGTATGCAATGGTATGTACTCGCCCAGATGTTTCGTATGCTTTAAGCATGACGAGCAGATACCAATCTAATCCAGGTGAAGGTCACTGGACGGCTGTCAAGAATATTCTAAAGTACTTGAAAAGGACTAAAGATTCATTCTTGGTGTATGGAGGAGAGGAGAAACTGGTTGTAAAAGGTTACACCGATGCAAGTTTCCAAACAGACAGGGATGATACTGTATCACAGTCTGGTTTTGTGTTTTGTCTAAACGGAGGTGCTGTAAGTTGGAAGAGTTCAAAGCAAGAAACAGTAGCTGATTCTACAATGGAGGCTGAGTACATTGCAGCTTGTGAAGCGGCTAAGGAAGCTGTTTGGATTCGAAAATTCATTAATGATTTGGGAGTGGTTCCATCGATCGCAGATCCCATTGATCTATACTGCGATAATAATGGAGCCATTGCACAGGCTAAAGAACCTAGAGCTCACTCCCGAACCAAACACATACTCAGGAGATATCACCTCATTCGAGAGATTAATGAAAGGGGTGACATACACATATGTAAAGTGCACACAAATGATAACATTGCAGACCCACTGACCAAAGGCTTATCGCAGAAGAAGCACGACGGTCACACTAGTTCCATGGGTATTAGATACATGGGTGATTGGCTCTAGTGCAAGTGGGAGATTGTTAGTGTAGGTGCCCTAGAGGCAATACAATGTTTCCTTTAATAAACCTTTATGTCATTTGATTATTCAATAAACGTATTTATTATGACTTTAATTACTGCGATATATTTGTTAGCATAATAAATGTCCTTAGAATCATGATACACGTTATATAGTTTAAGTACATGACTTGAACTTGAGATTATATAATATATCATATTCTTAAATGTCCCTAGTCGAGTATTATTATTATAGGACAATAATAATACATAAATAGACTAGTATGTTGTTTGACAGATAACCATATCTCATTGGTTATAAGTATGGGGATACTAAAGTCAATGCATAGGTACATGTAGGAGTACATGGTACTGGACAGACCCACAGTGAGATTCTTCATGTTTAATAAAGTCATAAGAAAGACTCACAGTGATAATGGTGTAATGATCCTCTGACTTGAGATCATTATATTTCTATACGAGGATTAATATACTCTGACTACATTAAAAGTTACCTTTGACCGGGTGATGATAAAAGTGGACATCGGATATATCATGAGTCGTATGAGAAATATGAATGATAGATAAAGGATTTAACCCTCCTATAATTAGGAGAGATATTATTGGCCTCTTGATTGAGTGAGACTATAAAATGCATGGCCGTGCTCAAATAATGATTTGTTTTTCCATAGTCTACTCATGGATCAAGTAAACCCGGATTAAATGTTGAAGAGGATGACTAAACACATGCCTCGAGTTTAATCTATAATATATTTGGTTAAAGGGATTATATTACACGGAAACATTAATCATGAAAGGTTTTATCAAATCACGATTTAATTATTGTTTAATTGGATAGCAATGATGTATTACTAGATACCGCTCATTGTTTATAATTTTATTGGAGAATAAAATTATTGCTAATTAAATAATAGCCTATAGGGTCACACACATAGAGCACCTAGTGGAATAGTTAATTTAAATTATAGATTTAAATTAATTGATGATTATTTGAATTTTATTATATTAATTAAGTGAGACTTAATTAATTAAAATAATATAAATTCGAATTTGAATAATTGTGTTTCTGCCAATAATAATTAAGTGTGACTTAGTTATTAATTAAATAATAAAAGCATGTTTTATTATTTAATCCTATGCCTACATGGGTTAGGTTTTGCTGAAAAGGCCCATTAACCAATCATTATAAATAGATAATGATAGGTTAAATGAATGGTACGTTTTATATGATAAAACCCTAGAGGCAGAGCAAGGAGGCAGAAAAGGCAGTCATTCGAATTCATCAAAGGAGGCTAGTACATCCATCCCGTGATCAAGATCGTGAGACGTTCTTGAAGGTGCTCGTGTGGATACCATAGAGGTGCTTTCGAGAGGAAGACACAAAATCGTGATAGCAAGGATCTCCGTTGAGTTCGTGAAAGTCAGGACAAGAATAGGTATGATTCTGTTTACCATAATCCGTCAAGTCTTATACATGATCCTGCGTTAGGGTTCCGATTTTTTTTGTTATTTTTACGTTTATCCGCTGCGTTTTATGCCTCGGAACCCAACAGCATCCAAAATGAAGATCCTTCTGAGTCATTAAAATTTGACAATCATCCAGACTCAGATTCGGATAATGAAGAAAAGCCCGAGGTTGCAGCAGGAAATGATGATGACAACAATGATGGTAATGATCCAGGTAATAGTAGTGGAAACAATGGAAACACTGGAGATACTACTAATACCAGTGGTGGATCAACAAGTCATCCAGGCAGCAACTCAGGGGGAGATAAAGGATCAACTGGCAGAACACAACATCACAATGAATATAGAGGCGAATCATCAAGATCAAATCTACCAAGGGAAAGGAAATGGAGCAAAGATCATCCCTTTGAATTGATCATAGGTGATCCAGATGTTGGTGTTAGAACCAGAAGTGCAACTTCAAATGAATGTTTATTTTCGGTTTTTCTATCTCAAGAAGAACCAAAGAAAATTGAAGATGCTCTAACTGATCCAGATTGGGTTCTTGCCATGCAAGAAGAACTCAATCAGTTCGAAAGGCAAGAAGTATGGACACTGGTACCCAGGCCTAAAGATAGATCTATTATTGGCACGAAATGGGTATACAGGAACAAGTTAGACGGTGATGGCATTGTTACAAGGAACAAGGCCAGACTGGTGGCAAAGGGTTACTCCCAGGAAGAGGGAATTGATTATGATGAGACCTACGCACCAGTTGCAAGACTTGAAGCCATCAGGATATTTCTGGCATTCGCAGCACAGTCCAATTTTAAAGTCTATCAAATGGATGTGAAGAGTGCATTTCTGAATGGAAAGTTAGAAGTGGAAGTATATGTGGAACAGCCCCCTGGCTTTGAAAATCCAGAGTTTGCTGATTTTGTATACTTCTTATTCAAAGCCCTCTATGGACTCAAGCAAGCACCGAGGACATGGTATGACACTCTCTCTCAATTTTTACTTGAAAACGGTTTTACTAGAGGTGTCATAGATAAAACTCTCTTTTACAAATTACATGATAAAGATATGATATTTGTCCAAGTTTATGTTGACGATATTATATTTGGTTCTACTAATGAAAACTTGTGCAAGAGATTTGCTAAGTTAATGCAGAGTAGGTATGAAATGAGCATGATGGGTGAGCTGTCATTCTTCCTTGGATTGCAAGTGAAGCAAAAGGAAGATGGGATTTTTATTTGCCAATCAAAGTACGTAAGGGATCTTCTAAGGAAATACAATCTAGAAGATTCTACTCCGGCAAAAATCCCTATGCCAATAGCCACAAAGCTTGACAAAGATGAAACTGGTAAGAAGGTTGACATCACAAGCTACAGAGGTATGATAGGCTCATTATTATATCTAACTGCTAGTAGACCCGATATAATGTTTGCAACATGCTTATGTGCAAGGTTTCAAACTGACCCTAGAGAATCTCATCTTATAGCTGTTAAAAGAATTTTTAGATATCTGAAGGGTACACCGAATCTTGGAATTTGGTACCCTAAAGGTACAGGTTTTGAACTAATAGGCTATGCAGATTCAGATTATGCAGGATGCAGGATGGACAGGAAAAGTACATCTGGAAGTTGTCAATTTCTAGGACGACGGTTGATTTCCTGGTACAGCAAGAAACAACACTCAGTATCTACCTCGACAGCCGAAGCAGAATATATTGCGGCAGGTAGTTGTTGTGCACAAATCTTGTGGATAAGGAATCAGCTGAATGATTATGGACTTGCGCTATCTAAAATTCCAATACTTTGCGACAACACAAGTGCCATAGCTATTTCCAATAATCCTGTACAACATTCAAGGACTAAGCACATAGACATAAGGTATCATTTTATCCGAGAGCATGTCATGAACGGAACTGTGGTGTTACATTTTGTACCCACAGAAGATCAAATTGCCGACATCTTCACGAAACCACTTGATGAATCCACTTTCTCTAAGTTGGTTAGTGAGTTAGGGATGTTAAACATGAACTAAATATTGCATGTTGTTTTAAATTGCATATTTATTTTCAAGCACTGTAAATACACTGTATATATTCCTTAAAAGATATCAAAAACAAACAAACAAATTGAAAAAGAAAACTCAAAAAGATTTTCCTTGTTTTTTTGTACAGTTGTTATTTCATTGGCATCTTTACTGTAAATATATTTTATATTATGTTTGTTTTCCAACGCTTAGTATATATTGTTTATTTTTTTTCAACAATTGGTATCAACAATTAGTATATAAGTATGTATAGTTTTATTTGTTTTTCAACTTGGGCATCCTTATTTTTATTATTTTTATGTTTATTTCTATATAAATATGCGCTGATTATTCTCAAGTCTCTTTTGAGAAGTAGGAAAGATCTATGAGCATTGATAATCCAATTGATTCTAAAAATGAGATCCTAATCATTGGCATCAATCTCTAACCAAGATCTTAGAACCAAACACACAAACACAATCACATCCGTCTCTCTAACCATTAAACAGAATACCTAATTGCTAAGAATGAGGGAGTCAATGCCTTGAGTGCATTTGATAAGGTTGGTAATGTGAGTGAACCAACAGCTCTGTCTCCAGAAAGGTGATTCAAATATATATAAACTGAGACAACTGTTAGCTCATCTGTGTTCTCTCAAAAGGATACAGACTTGGAAAAGGCAAAACTGTTACTAGGTTCATTCTCTCAACAGAGTGAGTCTATTGAATTCAGCCTGTCAGCCAAGGCTATCAGCAAAGAGTTAATTTCATCTGACATTTTTCAAGAAACCACAAATATTGTCTTATTTTTAGGGTCAACAATGGACCAACTCAATTGGCATTTTGGACCAACAATTTAAGAACTTACTTGGGACCAAAATGGACCAAGAAAGAACAATTGAAATGTCACAGGAAGGATGAATTGACGGTAGCAATTTTTCTAAACTTCCATATCAAGGAAGGAAGAATGATTGATGATTCTGACTGAATCAACATGCCTTCACAGGCGTCAGGAGGAAACTTGGATCATTTGCTACATTATAGATCCTTGTTTCCCTTCCCAGATGGAACATATCTGGATTCCTAACGGAATAGATCATTTAAGATGATCAGCAACTCACTGAATCTATTTCTGAAGCAATTCAGTTTTTCAAAGTCAAAATGTTTTTATAGATTCAATTAAGGACGGGGATTTGCGAAACCCCATTGCACCACCAGTGACCTCTCTTGAAGGGGCTATGGTGATCTTTCTTGCAGGTACAAAAGGCTGAGTCATCCGTACTGAGAGAGATATAGTGATGTGAGAAAAGAGTGAAACACAAGTAAGGAACAGTGAAAATATATATATTCTATGAGTGAAACACTTAGAGAGTATATGAGCGAAACACTTGTGAGGAACACAAAGTAAAATAACACACTAGCACACTTACCGAATCCCTTTCCCCATTCCCTGTTACAGATTTCAAATGTTACTTAACCAAGGTGGAAATTTCTTCAGAAAAGGACCAACAATTGTTACCTATCTACAATTGGGGGAGAATTATTAAGAGGATTACTCAACTAAGGGGGAGAATTATTAAGAGGATTACTCCAAAATGTTAAAGTGTTCAACTAAGGGGGAGTAGATCAAAAAGGGAGAAGTAAACAAAGGCTTTTGCCAGAAGAGGATTACTCAATTGTTGAACAAGAAAAAGGGGTATATAACAACATGCTTGGATTCTATTCCATTTGATTTTAGAAGATTCTTGTAAATATGATTAACCGGATTTTCTAAAATGCATAACATGTCATAGTTTGCATTTTTTATATCTGCGATGGTTTAATGCTGTATGTATGCCATGTCTGTTGTTACCTCTATTAAATTGGTTGGATAATTCAAGTAAGGGGAAATTGAATTCACCTTGAAAGAGAAGGGAAGACAGGAGTTGGAGAAATAAAGGAAAAGTGGTAAGAAGAGAACAGACATCATCTCTGACATCCTAAGGGGGAGAACAGGAGTTGAAGACACAACGAAGACTGGAAGACTTGAAGACTGATAGCACGGTAATACAAGACGAAATAGTAGTTTAATTCTACTATCAAATGTTAATTGATTATTTAATTTATCTAATTAAATTAATTCAAGTTGAATTTAATTTAATTTGTAAATTAACTAATTAATTTAAGTAGAATTAATTTATTATAAAAGATATGACTTAATATGACTTTTAATATAATTCAAATGACTAATAAATAAGTCATACCGACTGTTTATTAATAAGTCATACCGAATTATATTAATAAAAGTCATACCGAAGCTGTTAAAGAAAAGTCATACCGGAGCAGCCGACTGATAAGTCATACCGAGCTTATTCCAAAAGTCATACCGAGCTTATTCCAAAAGTTATACCGAGCAAAATGAAGAAAAGGTCATGCTGGAGTTGAAGTTTAAAAGGTCATACTGATTTTATTTAATTAAAAAGTCATACCGATTTTTTAATTAATTAAAATAAGTCATACCGAGCTTCTGCCGACCTAAAGTCATACCAGAATAAGTCATACCGAATTTCTGTTGATCAAAAGGTCATACCGAGTGATTTTTTATTATATTAAAAAGTCATACCGACTTTTTAATTAATAAAATAAGTCATACCGACCATTCAGAAGTCATGCCCAGTCTTTTATAAGTCATACAAGTGTTAAAATAAGTCATACAGACTTATTTTCTTGAAATTAAGTCATACTGAAAAAGGTCATAGCAGCCTATTTCAATCTCTATAAATATGAGATGAGTGCTTCACATTTCAGAGTTCAGTTGTTAGAAGTTAGAAAATCAGATCAAATTCAGTAATTTATCTGCATTGTAATATTCACAGATTTCTGTGCTGAGTTTGAATATAATTGATTAAACACGAACACTTCATGTCGAATTCGTTCTAGACTTTTTATCAATTATATAACAGTTTTCTAAATATTAATTTTGTAATACTAATCAAGTTAAAATTATATCTTTCACTTGAACAATATTTCATTCTAATTAATATTTCGCGAGTAATTAAAATAATATTTTTAATCCAAATTATTCCGCGATTAATTTTCAGATATTGTATTCAACCCCCCTTCTACAATATCAGGGACCAACAAAAACCGAATTTTATTATTTAATTAATAACTAAGTCACACTTAATTATTAATGGCAGAATTCAAATTCGAATTTATATTATTTCAATTAATTAAGTCTCACTTAATTAATATAATAAAATTCAAATAATCATCAATTAATTTAAATCTAAAATTTAAATTAATTATTCCTTAAAGTACTCTATGTGTGTGACTCTATAGGCTATTATTTAATTAGCAATAATTTTATTCTCCAATAAAATTATAAACAATGAGCGGTATCTAGTAATACATCATTGCTACCCAATTAAATAATAATTAAATCGTGATTCGATAAAACCTTTCGTGATTAATGTTTCCGTGTAATATAATCCCTTTAACCATATATATTATAGATTAAACTCGAGGCATGTATTTAGTCATCCTCTTCAACATTTAATCCGGGTTTACTTGATCCATGAGTAGACTATGAAAACAAATCATTATTTGAGCACGACCATGCATTTTATAGTCTCACTCAATCAAGAGGCCAATAATATCTCTCATAATTATAGGAGGGTTAAATCCTTTATCTATCATTCATATTTCTCATACGACTCATGATATACCCGATGTCCACTTTTATCATTACCCGGTCAAAGGTAACTTTTAATGTAGTCAAAGTATATTAATCCTCGTATAGAAATATAATGATCTCAAGTCAGAGGATCATTACACCATTATCACTGTGAGTCTTTCTTATGACTTTATTAAACATGAAGAATCTCACTGTGGGTCTGTCCAGTACCATGTACTCCTGCATGTACCTATGTGTTGACTTTAGTATCCCCATACTTATAACCAATGAGATATGGTTATCTGTCAAACAACATACTAGTCTATTTATGTATTATTATTGTCCTATAATAATAATACTCGACTAGGGACATTTAAGAATATGATATATTATATAATCTCAAGTTCAAGTCATTTACTAAACTATACAATGTGTATCATGATTCTAAGGACATTTATTATGCTAACAAATATATCGCAGTAATTAAAGTCATAATAAATACGTTTATTGAATAATCAAATGACATAAAGGTTTATCAAAAGAAACATTGTATTGCCTCTAGGGCACCTACACCAACAAGAACCTCTTAGATTAATTCCCCACTTCATTAGACTCTTGGAACCTCCTTAAATTAGGTTCCAACCTTGATATAATGGAAACTCCTTAGACAGTAGCCCATCTGCCACACTAGGACCTTTTCTCCTAGTGGTTCATCATCCTTAGATAGAATTTCCATCTTCTGAACCTCCTTGACAGCTTTCATGACTCATTTGATCACCATGGAACCTCTCTAACATCCCTCATTCTACCTTGAAACTTGTTTAGAGGGCTAGTTATTTATTGGATTGGACCTCTAACAACCTATAAGCCCAAATCGAACTCATGTGATATTTTGGGCACAACAGTAACTATCAAAGAATAATTAGAAATTATATTCCTCTTTTGATTATATTTTCTTCTGTTAGTTGATAAGCAACTTTCTATATAAACACTCTATGTAATTCATTGAAATTGTCGAAGTTAAATATTATTGAAAGAGAATAGAGATAGAGATAGTTCTTGTGAGAAACACAAAGAAGATGCTAGGGTTTATGTACACCCTAATAGAGTTCATATTACAGTATTATTAATACAAACAGTATTTTCATTATCTTTATGTCTTTTTCTTTATAAATTATCAAGTGTGCAAATCTATAATATTGATTTTATATAGGTGAAAGGAGAACACAAGTATTTAACCCCCTTCTACTTGTGTAACTAGGAAAACAATTGGTATCAGAGCCTAAGTTTGAAATCGATATAAGATGTTCGGAAATAAAGATGAAAATTTTAAGAATCATATGCTCAAGAGGAATGAGTACACTCATTAGAAGGTAAAGATGTTACACCATCTAGAAGATACAAACCCTGACTATCTTGACAGGATTTATGATGGACCTTACACATAAACCTTCAAAGCTTATTCCAAAAACCACTGTTGAAGAAAATATTATGGGTGAACACTTCATTGATATTCTCAAGAATACAAGGAGAATATTCTGAAGGAAGCAAAATTCAAAAAATTCTCTTCAATAGCCTAGACTATATTCTCACAAATTGTGTAATCTCTTGCAAAATTACTCAAGAAATTGAAGGGTTTCGTGACACAAACGCAGCGGAATAAACGCGAAAAATAAATCAAAATAGCGAAACCCTTCGCAGGATCCATGCGAAAACAAAAGATTTAATTCGGAGATAAAGAATAAATACCTTTAGAAGCTTTAACAGTTCATTAATGGAAGATTAATGGAGGTCCAAAGCTTGTTTAATCACCACGTATCCCGCTCTCGCGATCTACGCTCTACGGTATCCACACGAACACTTTTCATGAAGGATTGATGTGTACTAGCACCCCCGAAAACTTCTTCTCTCTCTATCTTCCTCCTCTCTCAGAGCGGCTAGGGTTTTTGTAAAATCTCTATTTTATTAAATCAGCCCATAAAGAGATTATAGAGAGAGAGGAATAAGTTTTCTAATTATAATCCAATTATAATTAATACTAATCCAAAATTCTAAATTATTTAATTAAGTCTCACTTAATTAATTAATTATTAATTTTGGAATTAGTTTAAGTAATTCATTTATTCTATTTATATAATTAATTAAGTCATAATGACTTAATTAATATCATAAATAAAATAAATTACTTATTTAATTTAAATTCATAATTTAAATTATTTCTCCTTCAAGCGTTCTTTGTGTGTGACCCTGTAGGTTATTATTACGTTAGCAACAATTTTAATATCTAATTAAAATTGTAAACAATGAGTGGCATCTAGTAATACATCATTGCTACCCAAGTAATAATAATAAATCGGTGATTCGATTTAGCCTTTCGTGAATAATGTTCCATGTAATATAATCCCTTTAATCTTGATATTATAGATTAAACTCAAGGCATGTCTCGTGTCATCCTCTTCATAATTTAATCTTTATTTTCTTGATCGATGAGTAGACTATTAAAATCAAATCAACATTTGAGCACGGCCGTGCATTTCATAGTCTCACTCAAACAAGAGGCCAATAATATCACTCCTAAAATTAGGAGGATTAAATCCCATCTAGATCATTCATATTTCTCATACGATTCATAATATACCCAATGTCCACTTTTATCATCACCCGGTCAAAGGTAACTTTTAATGTAATCAAAGTATATTAATTCTCGTATAGAAATATAATGATTTCAGGTCTAAGGATCATTACACCATTATCACAGTGAGAATTACTTATGACACTTACTTAACATGTAGAATCTCACGGCGGGTCATTCCAGTGCCATGCATTGATACATGCACTTATGTTCTTGACTTTAGTATCCCCATACCTATGACCAATGAGATGTGGTCATCTGTCAAGAAACATACTAGTCTTTGTGCATTATTATTGTCCTTAAATAATAATACTCGACTAGGGAATTTTAGGAATAAGATACTATTCATATAATCTCATTTTTAAGTCACATACTTAAAGATATATAATACGTATCAAAATTCCAAGGACATTTATTATGCTTTCAATTTATTACGCAGTAAATAAAACATAATAAATAAATAATAATCAATAAAACATAATCCTTAATAATAAATATTTTCCTTAAAATATAAAAAGTATTGTCTCTAGAGCACAATTACTAACAATCTCCCACTTGCACTAGAGCCAATTACCCAAGTATCCAATACTCATGGAACTAGTGTGACTTTCGTGCTTCTGCTGCGACAAAGCCTTAGTCAGTGTGTCTGCAATATTATTATTAGTATACACTTTACATATATGTATATCTCCTTGATCATTAATATCATTAATTAGGTGATATCTCCTAAGTACATGCCCAAACAGCCTCCTTGGCTGCTTCACAAGCATCAATATACTCAGGTTCTATTGTAAAATCAACAATTGTCTTTGCTGTGAACCATTCCAGCATACAACATCTCAATAAAACACAAAGCCAGACAGAAACATTAAATTATCGTTATCTGTCTAGAAACCAGTATCACTGAAACCTCTTACAACTAGCTTCACATCTCCTCCATATAACAAGAATGAATCTTTAGTCCTCTTTAAGTACTTAAAAATATTCTTGACTGTCGTCGAGTGACCTTCACCTGGATTAGATCGGTATCTACTCATCATGGTTAAAGCATACGAGACATCAGGACAAGTACATATCATTGCATACATTATAAAACCAATTGCTGACGCATATGGAATTTTACTCATGCAGTCCCTATCATCCAATGATTTAGGACAAATTTTATTTTGAGATCACTATCCCATGAGACATTGGGACATATCCATTTTAGTCTCTTTGCATTTGAAATCGATGCAAAACTTTGTCAATGTATGTACTCTAAATTAGGCCGATCAATCACCTTGATCTATCTATATAGATCTCGATCCCTAATATATATGTCACATCGCCTAAGTCTTTCATTGAGAAATTATTTCTCAACCAAGTCTTCACAGTCTGTAGAGAAGGAATGTCATTCCCTATTAGTAATATATCATCAACATATAATACTAGGAATGCCACATGGCTCCCACTAAACTTCTTGTAAACACAAGTTTCATCTTCATTCTGAATAAAGTCAAACTCTTTTTGACTGTTTCATGAAAACAAATGTTCCATCTCCTCGAGGCCTGCTTTAATCCATAAATGGATCGACGCAACTTACATACATTTCCAGCATCCTTTAGATCAACAAAACCCTTAGGGTGTGTCATGTACACATCCATATCTTCTTCAAGGCTCTCATTTAAGAAAGCGGTTTTGACATCCATTTGCCAGATTTCATAGTCATAGTAAGCAGCTATAGCAAGCAAAATCCTGATGGACATGACCATAACAACTGGTGAAAAGGTCTCATCATAGTCAATACCATGAATTTTCTTGAAACCTTTTGCCACCAATCGTGCCTTATAGGTCTGTACATTAGCATCCATGTCGGTCTTCTTCTTGAAAACCCACTTGCACCCTATAGGTTTTACCCCTGCAGGTGGATCAACCAAAGTCCATATTTGATTAGTATACATGGATTCCATCTCAGATTTAATAGCATCCAGCCATCTCTTAGAATCTGGAGTGTTCATAGCGTCTTGGTAGGTGAGAGGCTCATCTTCATCCATAAGCATCACATCACCATCTTGAGTCAAGAGAAATCCATATTATCTCTCGAGCTCATGGCAAATCCTACTAGACCTACGAATACCTGTGTTTCTTGAGCAGTATTATTTTTCTTGTATATTCTGCTCAGGTTCCTCCATTGGTTCAACATTATCATGTGGGTCTCAAACTTCATTGAGATCTATTATCCTCCCACTGTCTCTCAGCAGTTCGAGCAACAAACACTTTATTCTCGGAAGGATTATAGAAAGAATAACCCCTTGTTTCAGTTGGGTATTCCACAAAATTACATTTATCTGATTTTGGTCCTAGCTTGTCATAGATTAGACGTTTCACAAACGCTTCACATCCCCAAATTTTCATAAATGACATGCTGTGACGTTTCTCAGTCCATATCTCATAAGGATTCTTTTGAACCATTTTAGTAGGAACAATGTTAAGTGTATGTGGAGCCGTTTCCAGAGTGCAACCCCAGAAACTAATTGGAAGATTTATTGACTCAACATTGATCGCACCATGTCCAACAAGGTGTGATCCCTCCTATCAAAAAAACTTTTCTTTGATATTTTCTACTTCATCTCTATAGTCTTTGAACTTTTCAAATGATTCGGATTAGTTCTTCAAAAGATACATATATCCGTATCTACTAAAATAATTAGTAAATTTTATGAAGTTAATAAAATCTACCTTTTGTCATCGTACACATATGACCACATACATCACTATGTATAAGTCATACCCATTCAATGATCCCTTCACCATGTCCGGTAAAAGGAGATTTAGTCATTTTGCCAAATAAGCCAAGATTCGCATCCTTTTGTATAATTCATAATCAAACTTTTCCATGAATGCATCCTTATGTATTCTGAAAATGCGTTTCTCATTAATATGGCCTCAACAACAGTGCCAAAGGTAATATTTTATTTGAGTCACTTTAGAACATATAAATTGTTAATTAGTTGTGCAACATTATAAGGCTCATCATCAAAATAGAATAAACAACTATTGTTATTTAATTAAAATGAAAAAGCCTTTCTTGTCCAAACAAGAAACTGAAATAATGTCCCTGCCAATTGCAAGCACGTTATAACAATTATCAAGTTCTAAATTTTCCTTATAGGCCAAAAATTAACGAGTTCCACGAACCAGAGCAACTATCTTTACTCAAATTCCAACCCGATACCTTAAGCTTGACCCTTATTAATCATCATCTTCCGATCTTCCAATTAAGCATGACAGTTTAATTTCCAGTCTCCCAACTTTCCACAAAAGTGACAATCGTCTTCTTTATCAACACCTCATTCAGACTTTAGAGTCTGCTTTAGGGATTGGACTTTGGTTTGACAACGGAACTAGATCAAATCTTCTCCTTGCCTTTCCATTTTCCTTTCCCTTTTGCATTCCCTATGTTTACCATCAATATAGTAGTAGTTCATGCATTTATCATATTACTTTCAGCAGTTCTCAACATGCTTAGCAACTCAGTGGGTGTTTTACCAATCTTATTCACTTTATTGTTCATAACAAAATAAGAATAATATTTGTCCAAAGATTGTAAGATCAAATCTAACTGTCTCCAGACCAATCTGGAAACCCAAAATATCAATGGTATTCATTATACCCTATAATCTTTAGAACATGTGGTGTAACCGGGTCTCACTCTCCCTACTTGTAAGTGTATAGTGCCCTTTCAAATATATCTTGTGCTCAATCGTTTCATAAGCATCTATATGCTGGTATTGCTTCTTAAGCTCAGCACATATATTTGCGAGCATGAGACATGAAACATCAGTCGCAACATCAATTTGCTTCCAGTAAGCACTATGATTTGCACATGTTACATTCTCAACTTTAAGAGCAGGGGAAGAGATTTGACTAATATCGTGGTGCCCGAGGACGATCCTCAAGCTCCTATGTCAATCAAGGAAATATATTCTCGTCAACTTGTCCTTCTCAAGAACTGATCGCATAGAGAAGTTGTTTGTGTTTATCATTTGATATCTACAATATTAAAGTGCATAAAATAAACTAGATTGCAAATTTAATATTAATTATGTTTAAGTGATTATGGTATATCATCATATACCTCCCACTATTTTTATCAAACTAATAGCCCTTACTATTAATTTGGAAAGTATATCCCATAATTCTTTCTAGTGAGCCAAGATCCATATTTCGTCATGTCCTAAGTCAACCACTGGAAGTCCTTAGAAAATGATTATTTAGGTAGACAACAGTTGTCAATTATATCATATATAATTCTTGGATAGTTTGGTGAACAACGATTGATCTTATCTATCTAATAGACTTTTAAACAAACTCTATGCTTCTAAGTTCATAATAGTTGAATATAACCGTTTATTTTCACTTATTATGACGACTCAGTTAAGTTAGACCCAATGATACAACGGCCGAATATAACCGTTTATATTCGTCGCATCTCACCACGATAGATAGGAGTCCCCTGCCACTGACAGTCCTTCCCCTTATCGATCTAGGATTCGATGAGTGTTCATTCATTGGAAAGCATCCGAGTAAAACTTAATATTTTATTAAGGGGTTTTAGAAAATTTATAACGATCATGATCACATCATAAAGAGATCCTCAATTTTTCCTTGAACCAAATATTTCAAATCGACATCTTAAATTGTTCATTTCCCAGGTAGATGGAGGATACCAATGGTCACACTTAAAACCCATCAGCCTTACGAATACGCATATCCGCTTTTGTCAGAAAATCCCAATTATAGATATCAAAAATCCATATTTAATTCCGTGTTTTAAAAATCCATATTTCATAAACACAAGAATCTCATGATCGTTTGTTAATTTTAAAATCTTGAATCGTTACAGATTTTATCTTGTTTAAGCAAACATGGCATGGGTGTCGTATCTAATACATACATGATTAATCAATATTAAGCATGCATTTCAATTATATCTACGCATACATACCAATACATGCAATCATATACATATATGTAATGTGCGTAAATTAAACGTGTTTGGTTATGGCCCCATCCTATATGATATTTCCAAGCTAATGGAAATATCAAGGTCAGTCTATGGTGGTTTTAAAAATACTATCTATTACATGTCTTCTTTCTTCATTGCTCCATCATCCCCTTTTGGATCGCCTCCTTACTTGCAAGTCTTCATTGATAATTATATTGAATAATAAAAAATAAAACTATTCTAATGAAATTACAAGAAGAACTCGAGTTACATTCGAGATAATTAAATTACAATGAATAAACGACATCCAAGTCGTATTTAGAAACCAAAATCATAAATCAAAACCACTATCCTATGGGTCTTTAGGTCATAACCATCCACCATGCTATCATATAACACATATAATATATCTCATATTATATAATCATATCATATAATCATATATAACAAATTTCAAAATTTCAGAAAATTAAAAACAGATTTCGAGGCCCTTAACGACGTCAAACGCCTTACAGACCCGTCGATGATAGCATAGCTATCAGTTTTGTTCATTGGCCCGATTCCAGTCAAAAAACACATATCGTTTACAAAAATCGGATAGAGCAGTCAGATTTCTTCAAATCTGACGGTGTTTCAGAAATCGTATCATATACAATTCTCATAACAAGAACAAGCATATATCATATATACATACACAGAGATACATACAATCATCATATGATTATACATTACATGAATATCATATATTCATAATATATACATACATATACTCAAAATTTTAGAAAATCAAATAATTTTCAGAAAATCATAAATCACCGTTTTGGAGGCTGTAAAGACATCTAATGGCTTACAGACGCAGAGCTGACAATGTCAGTATTGCTCAGTGACCCGATTCCAGTCAGAAAACACATATCGTTTGCGAAAATCGGACAACGGACACAGATTTCAGAAAATCAACGGCAGCCGTTTCAGAATTCATATCGAACACGATTCCCATAATAAGAACAAACATGTATCATATACATACATCAACACACATAATCATCACATGATTATACATCATATGAATATCATATATTCATAATATATATAAACATATACATATTATATCAATATAAAATCATGATAGATCGCATACATGCTTATATATCAAAAACTGTTAAGCACATAACCGAATTAAAACGTTTCCCAAGTAGCTCTGATGCCATTGAAGGGTTTCGTGACACAAACGCAGCGGAAGAATAAACGCGAAAAATAAATCAAAATAGCGAAACCCTCCGCAGGATCCATGCGAAAACAAAAGATTTAATTCGGAGATAAAGAATAAATACCTTTAGAAGCTTTAACAGTTCATTAATGGAAGATTAATGGAGGTCCAAAGCTTGTTTAATCACCACGTATCCCGCTCTCGCGATCTACGCTCTACGGTATCCACACGAACACTTTTCATGAAGGATTGATGTGTACTAGCACCCCCGAAAACTTCTTCTCTCTCTATCTTCCTCCTCTCTCAGAGCGGCTAGGGTTTTTGTAAAATCTCTATTTTATTAAATCAGCCCATAAAGAGATTATATAGAGAGAGGAATAAGTTTTCTAATTATAATCCAATTATAATTAATACTAATCCAAAATTCTAAATTATTTAATTAAGTCTCACTTAATTAATTAATTATTAATTTTGGAATTAGTTTAAGTAATTCATTTATTCTATTTATATAATTAATTAAGTCATACTTAATTAATATCATAAATAAAATAAATTACTTATTTAATTTAAATTCATAATTTAAATTATTTCTCCTTCAAGCGTTCTTTGTGTGTGACCCTATAGGTTATTATTACGTTGGCAACAATTTTAATATCTAATTAAAATTGTAAACAATGAGCGGCATCTAGTAATACATCATTGCTACCCAAGTAATAATAATAAATCGGTGATTCGATTTAGCCTTTCGTGAATAATGTTCCATGTAATATAATCCCTTTAATCTTGATATTATAGATTAAACTCAAGGCATGTCTCGTGTCATCCTCTTCATAATTTAATCTTTATTTTCTTGATCGATGAGTAGACTATTAAAATCAAATCAACATTTGAGCACGGCCGTGCATTTCATAGTCTCACTCAAACAAGAGGCCAATAATATCACTCCTAAAATTAGGAGGATTAAATCTCATCTAGATCATTCATATTTCTCATACGATTCATAATATACCCAATGTCCACTTTTATCATCACCCGATCAAAGGTAACTTTTAATGTAATCAAAGTATATTAATTCTCGTATAGAAATATAATGATTTCAGGTCTAAGGATCATTACACCATTATCACAGTGAGAATTACTTATGACACTTACTTAACATGTAGAATCTCACGGCGGGTCATTCCAGTGCCATGCATTGATACATGCACTTATGTTCTTGACTTTAGTATCCCCATACCTATGACCAATGAGATGTGGTCATCTGTCAAGAAACATACTAGTCTTTGTGCATTATTATTGTCCTTAAATAATAATACTCGACTAGGGAATTTTAGGAATAAGATACTATTCATATAATCTCATTTTTAAGTCACATACTTAAAGATATATAATACGTATCAAAATTCCAAGGACATTTATTATGCTTTCAATTTATTACGCAGTAAATAAAACATAATAAATAAATAATAATCACTAAAACATAATCCTTAATAATAAATATTTTCCTTAAAATATAAAAAGTATTGTCTCTAGAGCACAATTACTAACAGAAATGTGGATAAAGGCTAAGTGCATTGTGAAGGCATCAAACATGTCAATAAGAATGCAAACTCTCTTCTAATTCAAGAGTATGAATATTTTGAAGTTAAATATGGAGAATCTATCACAAAGTTGTATGATAGGTTTACAAAAACCTTTGAATGAGATGGCATTACTTAGAAAAATATATGATGCTAAAGATACAAACAACAAGTTCTTGAGAGCTCTTCAAGAAGAGTAGGATATTAAAATGACTGTAATTAGGGAAGCCACAGATTTGGATAAAATATCTCTAGAGGAATTGTATGGAAGGCTCAAAATATATGATCTAGATATGCAATAGAGAAAAAACAAAAAGGCTAGAAAAACAAAGTCTGTTGCACTCATGTTGGAGTCTAAAAAGGAGCAACATGAAGAACCCAAAGAGATAATAATGAAGGAATCTAAGAAAAAGGGTAAAATTGTTGTTGAAGCAGAGTCTACTGAGATAGACTCTGATTCTGATGCTGACATGAATGAAATAATGGCCATGTTCCCTAGGAGTTTTAAAAAGATGAAATTCAATAAAATACTGGTAAGTTTAGCAAGAAATCATCATACAAGAAGGAGGATGAAAAGGTTGAGAAGAGAAAAAACACAAATTTCAAACTTGACAAGGCCAAGGTCAAGTACTTTAATTGTGGGATTTTGGAGTATTTTTCTAGTGAGTGCGGAAAGACTAAGGCTTAAGGAAAAGACAAGACACTCATCTCAAAAGGAAAAGATTGGGCACATCCAATTAGTTAAGGGGATGACATTGATTATAAAAACCTTGCATTAATGGATATATCCTCAGACAAATACGAATCACCCAAATGTTCAACATCTCCAAACCCTCAGGTATCAATTTTCTCTTCTAAATCTTTACTTAGCTTAGACTCTGAATGTATAAAGATTGTTCAAAGTGAAGTGAAAAAAAAATGACTAATTATAGATCACTCATTAATGATAATGAAAGGTTAAAAGAAGAAATTTTGACCTTGACAAGTATGAACAATTTCCTTGAATTTGTGATAGTTCTCATGGATGAATATAGAGAGGATTCTGAGAAATTTAAACACAACCATGATGAACTCCTAAAAGCCTATGACTTCATTAGAAAAGAACTAGAAGAAGAAAGGCTTAAGTTTAAAGTATGCAAAGACTCTGTGTAAAGCATAATTTAATGAACAATGTAACCGAGGAACTGTAACTTAACTAAAGTATAGGACTGGTAAATGTTATTAATTAATCACATAAATCTACATTCATGAATAACAAGTAACTAAAAAGAATCAGAATATCAGAAAATTTTTTGAAGACCACTGAAAGAAGTTTACGTCATTGTTCAAGCCATAGTGAAGAATAAATGTCTTAGAAGTTTCAGATAGTCTTAAAGATTTAAGCAGTATTTACCAGCAAGTAATAAAGAATTGTAACATTTCTATCAATTGAATTAATTGAAGATCAAGATCAGTGTTAGTCGTTTGTGAATTAGGCCAATGCACTAAGCGTCAACACAAATGAAAAGGATTTTCATATTTATTTCAGAGAAATAATTGGTAAAGAATTAAAGTGGAGCTAGAAGTGAAGAGAATTTTCCAAGGCAAGCACACAAGGTGTGCAATGGTCGACACATTAAAAAAATGTGTCTAAGGAAAGCATACAACGAAAATGGGTCGACATTTCATCTGGGATGAATTTGAAGTTAAGGCAGGTACTTGTTTAACAAGTCGACACATTTTTTAGAAAAATTCCATACATGAAAGCTATCAACACATTTTGTCAAAGGAAGAAATGTTTTAAGTACTCGACAAGGAGTAACAGTCGACACATTTTTATGTGTCCCAAGGTCGACACATTTCACAAGACTTGAAATGTTTCTAAGGAAATCTTGGTACATGGAGTGTAGAAGTCGACATATATTTATATGTGTTAGAAGATTGTCCAAGTCATAGATAAGGAGTAAAGATTCGATAGATTTGCAGCTACAGAAAATAACTCTAAGTTCACATATGGATCCACTAGCCAATACATTTCATCAAACATTTTTGGGAAAACAAGTCAAAAAATATTCAAGTAGTTCTATTATTGTGAAGACTACACTACCTAAACAAAATGAGTTATTCATTTTGAAGTGGTCGAACAGAAAGATATATACACAGCAAGAGAGAGAGATAGAACGAAGAACACCATTAAACACATATGAGCTTTGTATTCGTTGTTATTGTTGAAAATCATTGTAGTTAACCAATTTATTTTGTTAGAGTGTAGCACCTCAGGGTTTATATAATACAAAAGTATATTCCCCGAATTGTTCTTGTCATTATATGCTTTTAAATCTATATATCTCACCAACCAAAGACGAATTCATTAAACAAATCAAAGAATTACACTTATCGTATTTAATCCCCCTTTTACGATAGTTTGGGACCTAATTGGTATTAGAGCCTATTGATTGAAATTACAAATCAAGGTCCTAAAAAGTTTTTCAAAAAATGTTCTTGGAGATCTAGAAAAATTTATTTTTAAATTTCTTTATTTTTAAAGAAAATTCAATTTTTAAATTTTTCCAAAGTATTAAGTCCACTAAATTTTTTAAAAATTTCAATCTTCAAAAATTCAAATTAAAAATTTCATTTCTCAAAATTAAATTTTTTATTCGAATTAATTTTAATTTTAAGAAATTAGTTTTTCTTGAGATTTAAAATTCTTCAAATATACAATGAGTTCTAAAAAAGTCGGTAGTATCAAAATCCTTCCATTTGATAAAGAGAATTACAATCTATGGAAGAAGAAAGACAAAAAGCAGAAGTGGGATTTCTTCATGTCTTTGATTGCAAATGCTATGTCCTGAGGTATCAAGGTGAAAACCTAGGAAAATTTGAAGTCAAGGTTGATGAAGCTATATTTTTTAGGTATGCATTATCAAGCATAGCCTATAGAGTCTATAATCTTAGACTACGCATTGTTATGTAATCTGTACATGTAGTCTTTAATGATAAAAATATTCAAGGCTTGTCTGATGAAGGAAATCATGTTACACTGCAATTTGAGAATGAATCCAATTAGATAAATGAAGAAATTGATCTAATAAATTATCAAGTGCTCAGAAATTGATCCAGTAAATTCTCAAGTTATGAAGAAATTGAACCAATTAGATATAATGTTCTCTACATGCTTCTATGCTATATTTCTTACTGATCATAGAGAATCTCATTTAGTGGCTATTAAGAGAATTTTTAGATATCTCAAGGGTACACCAAATTTAGGTATTTGGTACCCTAGAGATTCTGGTTTTGATCTAATAGGCTACTTAGATGCAGATTATGCAGGATGCAAAATAGACAGGAAAAATACAACATGCACCTGTCCATTTTTAAGAAACAAACTTGTGTCATGGTTCAGTAAGAAGCAACACTCAGTATCAACTTCAACTGTAGAAGCTGAGTACATTGCTACTAGAAATTATTGTGCACAAATATTATGGATGAGAAATCAATTATTTGACTATGGGTTCAACATGAACAAGATTATTATTTTCTGTGATAATACAGGTGCCATTGCCATAACTAAAAATCTTGTACAATATTCCATAATGAAGAACATTGACATAAGGCATCATTTCATTAGGAAACATGTAATGAATGGTACTGTTGGATTACATCTTGTCCCTAGTGAACAACTTACAAACATTTTTACCAAGCCTCTAGATGAATCTACTTTTAATAGATTAGTCTGTGAGTTAGGTATGCTAAATTTCACTTAAAATTTTAAATTGTCTATCAAGTTTTTGTATGCAGCCATTTTTTATATTCATTTGTTGAATCCTTGTGATCAATTGATAAATGTATTAATTATCAATGAATATTCTTCAGCCATCAATGGATATATTTTAATCAACTGATAAAATACATACCTATCAATGGATATTTATCTATCGATAGATAATTACTATAATAATTATATATCGATTGATAAATTATTTAGTATTAATAAATGTGATTACCCATCCATGATAATAGAATTTCATTCGTTTCTAACATCCATTGACTACTTAAATTAGCCGTTGATACTCTATTTTATCCATCGACAAATACATATATATCTGTATGTATAAAGTCGATTTCTATTTAGAGTATGTCTATCTATCTTATTTTCAAATGGTCATTTCTTTTTAGTAAAATAGAAAAATAATTGAAGTGACTAATTTTCAAGTCATTTTATTCTTGAAAAATATAAATAGCAGTTTCAATTCTCATTTTATCTCACCTGCTATTTTTGCTTAACAATTTCTTCTTGCTATTTTTTTCTCTCTAAGAACCCTAAGGCAATTTCCTTACTCTCCTTCAAGTTTCCCTTTAATCCTATCTCTACGAATAGAAATAACACCATAGAAGAAGATTGCATCTTCTACAGGTTTCATCTACGAGCAAAACAATTTCATAGCTTGCATGACTGTTATTGATGCACCTATAGATTTTCATCCATTAATGAGGTTTCTCAGTGAATGCAAACTTTTTAAGGCACTGGGTGAAGCACCAACCATAGTCTATGAACTGGTGGAGGAATTTTGGTAGTCTGCAGAGGTATCCAAGGATGGGAAAGAAATTTCCTATACTTGCAATGGTAAACAGTATACTCTCACTAGTGTTATTGTTTCTACATGTCTTAATTTGCTTGCTGATAACTATGAGACTTTGCCTAAAGATGATGAAATTAAGAATATGTTAGTTGCTGTCAATTATGTTGTTTCTGAACCTAGTTTATGAGAAATAGTTAGAAAAAATTTGAGAAAAGAGTGGAGCTATTTCTTTGATGCCATAATTAAAGTATTTATGGAAAAATAAGCAATTTTGATGCTATTACTACCAGTATGAAACAAGTTCCTTATAGTATCCTATTTGATAAGTACTTTGGTCTTGGTACACTGCCCTCCTAAATGAGTTAATTGCTAAAATAGGAAATAAAACATCTAGGAATGATAATATATATTTTGCTAGATTTATTATGTTGTTCATTAACAATGCTTTCGGAGAAATTGAGATTACAGATACAGTAGAGACTCTGGACCCCTTGATGTAGAACAAAAGGGTTTTCAAGGATTTGGTGAGAATCAACTTACACCCTAAGTTGTGCCTCACATATCCTCCCTTTATTGAGGTATTTTTCAAAACTCATAACATTCCTTTTACTCACATAGAGGTTCCACTTTCTTTGCCTTCTGCAATAATGATTGAAGTTGGAAATTTCCATATCCTTCATACCTAAGTTGCACAACCTTGAAAATACAAATCTAAGAAAACCACCTCAATAGTTTTTCAACAAACTGTTGTTGTAAAATCCATAAAAAGAAAATTAATTATATGAAGCGTGAAGGTGGTTGATGAGGATGAGTGAACTGGCACACATCAAGAAAGCTAAAAGGATAAGGTTGGAAAGGGTGAGATTATCCAGCTAGCCTCCAGTCCAATCTCCTAAAAGATTATGACTGTGATAAAGGATTTAAACACATCCCTATCTACATCTTCTCAACATGGTGAAGTTATTGAAAAGAGCTCTCAACCAGGACCATCTATTGGGGACAAGGGATAGAAAGAATTTCAAGCCTTCAAAGGGAGAAAGAAGAGTAAGGTAAATGCACGAGGGGCACACACACTTGAAAAACCAAATGAAAATTTGGTGGATCCTTCATTTTCCTCTATTGATGTGTCTCAGGTAAATAATGAGATACAACCCCACTCACTATCTATTTCATTTCCTGAATCACCATCTAAATCTATTTCTTCAGAAATATAAATAATAAAAAACATCAATGCTTCAAATTCACCCTCCTTACAACTTAGGGTGGAGCCAACACTCTCACCTGACTCACCAAATATGGGCAATACCTTGGCTCAGCAGGATAAAATTATTTTACAACAAAATTCTTCTAAGTCAATTGATATTTCTCAGTCAACTAATAATATCCAACATCTATTGACTTCTACTCATCCATTGATAGATATCCTCAAATCCATCAAAGAGCTCAAATCGACTGATAAGCAGCAATCGATGGATAATTCTCATCCATCGATTGATAACACTTTACCCATTAATGATACTTCTGTTAAAATTACAAATACTCTTCTAGGATTGAGTGGAGTGGGTAAGGGGTGTGAGGGGCAGGATTTGCATATTCTGGTAAAAGGATAGTGTATGAATAAGTGGCCCTCAACTTCTTTTGAGGTGGCAAAAGGAGATGGTGTGAGAAAAAAGATATCTAACTTAGTAGGTGATGCAAAATGTGAGATTGGTAAGGGAGAGGTGAGATTCTAGGATGAGATCCTGATGCAAGTAAATAGAGATGAGAGTGAGAGACAAAAGAATAGAGAGAAATATGTTTCATCGATCCATGACGCTTCACGTTCTAAAATTGAGTTATTTGCAGCAGAACTCACCCAGGAGTTGGGATTGGAGTTTGGGGGAGATGGAGAACATGGAATTCCTGCAGGAGTTGCAGATGCCGAAAAGGTGGAGGTTGAGGAAATTGATGTTAATTTGGATTCTGAAACTTTTCATCATGAAGATCCTCACTATCAAAGATTGGCAGCAACCACAAATCAAGAAACTGAGAAGATACTGGGTTTTGTTCAAATAGAGGAAGAATTTAAAAGTGGGAAGGAACAATTGTCAAGATTGCCTAAAGATATTTCTCACATGAACCTTGGAGACTTTGAGTCTATTGAGGATGATAACACATTAGACCCAATCATGAGAAATGATGATGTTACATTGGCTGGTACTGAGAAGGAGATTGTAACTCAATATAGAAGAAAAATGGCTGAGGTTAATGTCCAAGACCCTGTCCAAAGAAGAATTCTAAATTTTTATAGGGACAACCTTAGAATCCAAAATATGCAAATCACAGGAACTAAAAGAGCATTGAAGAGCATTAAAGATGATCTTGATTCCAAAAAGACTCACAATGACTCTTACATTGATTCCAGACTCATTCTTATAACAATAATTAGAATTAAAGAAAGCCTAGACACATAATATATTGTGAAAGATAAGGTGAATATTTTGGAGAAGATGATGACAGAAATGGAAAGAAGTATGCAAGTAATTTTAAGAAATCAAGCTACTCAAGTTAAACTGATTGACAAACTTCTATAGACTATTGTAGCTTCTCAATTACTAGATCTTATTGATGATAACAAAAAGGGGGAGAATGACAGTGATGCTGAATTGAAAAAGGAGCTAGAAGCTTCTATACAGGAAACTCAAACTTTCCTAGACAAGGAGAAAAATGATACAACCAAGAAGGAGAAATTAAAAAGGATGAAGGCTGAGATTGTAAAGAAATTTGATGCTTTGGTTAGTGAAAAATAGAACCATAGATGCAGAAAAGCCTATTGATATCATGACCACTAATTCATTGCCAATAATTTCAAATTCTGAGATTGTTATTGCTAGATCTTCCAAATCTCATGAAGCTGGAGAAATAAGGGTGAATGAAAGTAGCTCACAACCTAATGATAAGAAAGGCAAGGGAATACTAATTGAAGAAGGTAAAAAGAAGAAATCTATTATAGGTGAAGGTGACAAATTATTGTAAAAAGTAATAGTTGTTGGTATTAAAGACAAAGAGTAGTAGGAGAAGGCAGCAGAGGAACTAGTTATGCTACTTCAAAAGCAATTTGATGAAGAGAATGAGAAAATCTTAGAAGATAGAAGGAAAGAGGCTGGAAAGTCATCAAGGACCAAACAAAGAGCAAACAAGAATGAAAATTCATCAAGGGTAAAAAGAAAGGTGAATGTAGATGATGAAGTGGTGATTGATGATAAGGAGCAAAAGAAGGCAAAGACTTAAGCATCTGGTAGTGGCCAATCCAAGGAGATAGAAGTGTTCAAATCAAAGGTAGGCAACTACATCTCAATCCAAATTGTGGGACTGATAGCTGTTAAGGGCCAAAGGAAAAGAGATGTGAATCTTCTTCATGCTAAATATGAGGATGGTTCACACTCATCTTTTACCTTCTCTCAAGTCATAGAACAGGACTATGAAACTCTGAGAAAAATCTACACTCTACACAACAGGAAATATTATCTAACCAAGGAGCTTGCACAAGACATTCTACAAAGAATGAAGGACATGAGAGAAGTACATGTTCAAGAGGAAAGGGATGATAAAATCAAGATATGGAACCCTGAAGGGAAGAAAGTGCTGAAGGGTTTCAAGCATGTAAATGCAGCGGAATTAACGTAAAAAAAAATCGACACCTTATCGGAGGATCCATGTATAACATATGAATGATTATGGTGAATAAAATCTATACCTTAGAAGCTTTCCGAATTGATGTTTAATAGGATGTCCTTGCTTAATGAATCACAACAGCCCTTTCTTCAAGAACCACTCTCTAACGGTATCCACACGAACGTTGATTCGCCTAACGATCAGCGGAGATGGTACTAGCCAAGAACAACCCCAAAATATCTCTTTCTCTCTAACTTGCTAGCCTTTTTTCTGTAGAGCTGCTAGGGGTTTCTTATAAAATGAACTGAAAAAGTGAACCCTCTAAAACACATCATAATGTATTTATGTGAGCTTGAGATAATGGGCTTAACCATAATCCATGAGGTTTCCAAAACCCATTCTGATTTTGGGTTATTATTATTATTATTATTAAATTCTAATTCTAATATAATTAATCAAGTCCTACTTAATTAATTTAATAATTAAATTCAAACTAATAATAAAATATTTAAATTCTAAATTCGTAATTTAAAAAAAGCTCCGTTTAGACGTTTTTTGTGTGTGACTCTTTAGATTATTATTACGTTGACAATAATTTTATAAATAATACATCATAATTGGTGATTCATTATTTATTATAAATTATAAATAATTAGCGGCATCTAGAAATACATCATTGTTACCCAAGTAATAATAATAATTGGTGATTCAATTAAACCTTTCGTAAAAAATGTGCAATGTAATATAATCCCTTTAACCTTATATTATAGATCAAACTCGAGGCATGTATTGTATCATCTTCTTCAACGTTTAATCTTGGTTTCCTTGATCAATGAGTAGACCATTTAAACAAATCAATATTTGTGCACATTCATGCATTTCATAGTCTCACTCAATCAAGAGGCCAATAATATCACTCATAACATCGGAGAGTTAAATCCTATATCTATCATTCATATTTCTCATACGATTCATAGCATACCCAATGTCCACCTTTATCATTACCCGGTTAAAGGCAACTTTGAGTGTAATCAAAGTATATTAATTCTCGTATAGAAATATAATGATTTCGAGTAAGAGGATCATTACATCATTACCAAAGTGAGAATTTCTTATGACACTTATTAACATGTAAAATCTCATGGCGGGTCTTTCTAGTATCATGTATTGAGACATGCACTTATGTTCTTGACTTTAGTATCACCATACAAATGACCAATGAGATGTGGTCATCTGTCAACAAATATACTAGTCTTATTACATTATTATTGTCCTTAAATAATAATAATACTCTACTAGAGAATTTTAGGAATAAAATATTATTCATATAATCTCATTTTTAAGTGACATACTTAAAAATATATATTACGTATTAATATTCCAAGGACATTTATTATTCTTTCAATTTATAACGTAGTAAATAAAGACATAATAAATTTTAATTAAATAAAACATAATCCTTAATTTTTTTTCAATAAAACATAGAAGTATTGTCTCTAGGACACCAATACTAACAAGTGCTCCATGGACCTTTTTACATGATGATCTACAAAGACCGGGAGGACTAAGAGAAATTTAGTGATATCTGCCAGGAGATTGACAAATTGCCCAACCTGGAGCTTAATTATCTGGCAAGCCAATTGGATTACAAAGTTGAGGATGAGAAGATATTGAAATGGTCACTATTCAGAAAGATGAAAGAGAATGAAGACATACCAAATGAAAATTTTATGGGAAGAAGAAGTAGAAAACAGTAAATCAGACTCATTCACAACTTCTCGGAAATCATTTGTCATGAGTACTTAAATACTTTGTCTCAAAATTTTATTTCTTAACAAATTCTATAATTCATGCTAGAATGAAGTTACTTAAGGGTTTTGTTATCATCAACTGAGATTTATGCATATTTCTCATATTCATAAATAGGGGAAAATTATTAGAAATCATGTAGTGTGATGATAACCCAAACTTAGAATTATAAATTTGCTATTCAATTTTGTAACTAGTCAATGAATATGAGACTTATAAATATCCATTGACTAGGGAACCTCTTATCAGTTGAAATACTTGTTAGATAACTGATAAATTTATATGTAGCAATTGATCTAGAATTTCATGTATTATCAGTTGATTGTAATATGTCGATGGATGTACTTTAAATGGTCAACTGATATTTATTGGCTTCGATTGATAGCTCTTCAACGAATATGAAGGATAGCTGATAAATTTTAAATATTCTAAATTAGAATTCACATAAATGAAGTGATCAATAGATAAAGGAGTCAATGGATGTTGGTCGATGGATGTTGGTCAACAAAGTCAAATCAGTGGGTCCACATCAACGGATACATTTGTCAAAGATAATCGATGGATATCTAAATATCAATTGATACATCAATTGATCAATGGATAACCTATCTATCGATGGATAAGCAAAGATGGATCGATTGATAAGCTCTACAGCATTTATTAATTGATCAAAGTTTCTCAAAATGGCTAAGGAAAAAAAGAATGGAATCTTTGAAGATTTCTGGATCAATGGAAAATAGTTTTGTCTGAACTGCGAAGATTTTCAAAGGAACACAGTCTTCAAGGAGAAGAACAAGACAAAGACTTTTCCAGAACAATGCAAAAACCTATGTAAACTGTGAAAAAAACTACATTATGTTTTAGTGCAAACATTGTAAAATGCAATTTAAATTGTTATCAGTTGATAAAAAATAGAAGTAGAAAATGAACTACTATATATAGTTTAGTAGTTCATTGTAACAAGTGTAGGAAAAAAGAACAAAAATACAGGAAAAACACAGTAAAGAATATGAATCCTTTGTAGTGCTTTTTTGTGTTCATTTTACATTTGTAAGCATCTTAGTTTTTAGACCAAGGTTATTTGAAAGCAAAAATATTCACTAATGGGAAACCAATCCACTAGTAATTTTCAAAGAACTGTTTTCAATTATTCATTTTAGTTCTCTTTTATAATCTTTGTTAGTTTACTATCTCAAACACTCAAACATTATTAAATGCAAACTTATAAATCCGCAAGAATTTGATATAATTCTTAAATTTGTATTTAACCTCCCCCCCTTTACAAACTTGTTGTTAAGTACTAAGGGTAAATAATAACTTAAAAAAGTGATGATTATTTCATATGTTTTACTTAATTATATCATTATAAAAATATTTATATACTTATTTCAACAAAAGTAAAATTATAATTCAACAAAATATGTTGAATTCAAATTATATATGTGTTGGATACCATAACATAAAAAATTTAGTTATTCATAAAAAATATCAAAAACATATTTCTTAATTGAGTAGTAATTGATTTCAATTATTTACAAAAATAACAATTTAAAAAACTAAAATTTAAAAAGTTTATAAATTTATAACTTAATAGTTTATATCGAAACTCTCCATGTGTGTGTGTGTCAAACCCATATAGGGTCCTAGTCCCTGACAATTGACTGTTTCAACCATTTATCCGTATTTTTTTCACAGATAATATTAACAGGTAAAATTTTTGTGAATCTAGGGGCCACGTTAGGGGTGAGCAAAAAACTGAATTGAAACCGAAACCGAATCAAAATCGGCAAAAACCGAACCGAAAAAACCGAAACCGAAATCGAACCGGCGCTTGCGGTTTTTGATTTTTAAAAACCGAGACTTTCGGTTCCGGTTCCGGTTATAGGTCAAAACCGAACCGAAAAAAATGAACCGAACCGATCATTAAAATAAATAAATTTATTATATAATATATATATATATATATATAATTTAAGTATTAAATTTTCCTAGAACATAGTTTTTTCAATTATATTTCGTATTACAACATCAACTATACTAATATTGAATGTGGGAATATGACAACCCATTTACAACATTTTATTCCTCTATTTTCCAATTAAAAAACATATACTCAAGAGTAAACATCATTAGACATGGTTAAGTGCTTTTAGATTGCATACTACGATAAAGTACATTCACATTTTGTTGATTTAACCTTAAAATTTGATTGTTAAAGTTTCTTACCTTTCTTTTGTAGTGTTATTATGCAGAATGTGATCAAATATTTGATTGTATAAAATTTGAATGTAAAAATATAATGATTTAAATTATATTTTTTTCATTTTCATTTATTCAGTTTTTTAACCGAAACCGAACCGATAAAAACCGAACCGGTCTTTTTAAAACCGAAACCGAAACCGATGGTTCGGTTGCGGTTTTCAATTTTTAAAACCGAAGATATGCGGTTCCGGTTTCAGTCAAAAACCGAACCGAACCGAACCGCGCTCACCCCTAGGTCACGTCATCTATACGCGCTTCAATAGGTCTAGCTAGGGTTTTTTCTTATCGGTGAAAAAAAACACGGATTGATGGTTTCTCAACCATTGCATGTCAGGGACCAAACCCATATATATAAATACAGAGAGAGAGTGTATCATGAACTGACTAATATTTAGGAAAATATATATTTTATATAATATTTTTATTGATATGTTTTCTATTACATATGTCATATGATATGTTTTTTATTTTATGTAAATTTAATTACAAAAATTATGTTTTATATATATTGGACCAAAAGTATAATTCTATTTATTAAATAATATTTATATAGTTTGGGCTCATGTTGAATAAGTAAAATTTTATTTAATATATAATATATATAGTCGAGGCTAGTGGAAGTACCTAGTAAAACTTTTAGTGTTTTTATTTTTACAATATAGGATTATGCCTCGTGCAATATATTTATTTGAATAACTTATACTTTTCTTAATTATATTAAATTATATATATATATATATAGGATTAAACTCGAGTTATAATAAATACGATTTAATTATACATATATGTGTGTGTACGCGCGTGTTTGTGTGTGTGTGTATATATATATATATATACTAATTCTTAAAATATAAAATATTTTTCATTATTAATATTTTTATATGCTTAAATTATCCAATATTTAAATTTTGATAAAATCTTATATAAATTTTTAATAATATAACTGAATTAAAAATGAATAATAATATTATAATATTCATATGAACTGAATTAAAAAATTTATACTCTAACACTAGTTTTACAACACTTGTCAGTACTTAATCAAATATTCAAACCATTTCGGAGGAATTGTTATTGGCTGTAACAGGTAAAGAAAGTGATGATGTCAAAAGGGGGGAGAATAGTACAATGGTTATTGGTGATGATTCCTACAAGACTGATGATTAGAATAAAACACCTTGAAAACAATTTACATTAGAGTCTAGGACAAATCAACGAATGACTAATATGATGAAAAAAAGGTTCTGTATAAGAACCAAGAAACTATGAGAGGAAGTGTTGGGAATCTACATGTAATTTGATGATAACATTAATCTTAGAATCATAAAAAATTTATTTGATGTAACTGATCAATTGATATGAAAGTTATAAATATCAATTGATCAGGAAACCATTTATCAGTTGAAGTGTTTATATGAATCAACTGATAATTTGGACTGTAGCATAGATGTACTTAGTCTATTTCAATCGATAAGGTGTAAATCAATTGATATTATTATCATCAATTGATGTTAGAGTCAATTGATATAGATCACCAATTGATGTGTAAATTAAACTTTCAAATTATAATTATTTGAAGACAGGAAATTGCACAAGTGAATGATGATCGATTGATATTCAAACATCGATGGATAGGAGATCAATCGAAGAAGCCAAGTCAAGTATTGAAGACCATCAACTGATGTGAAGACCCATCGATTGATGTATCGATTGATAACATCTATCAATCGATAAGTCATTATTTATCAATCGATGGATATAAAGATCAATCGAAGAAGAACATCAGTTGATGGATTAAAGGATGGATCAATTGATATGCTTAACAGCAAATTATCAATTGATTGAGACAATACAGAAGGACTATCTGTTAAAAATCCAGAGAACAAAAGCACACCTATGAAAGACAGTCTATGATAACTGTGAAGACTCAATCTGTAGTTGTCTTTCAAACCTATTTTCTAAAAATAGAAAAAGGGAAAAGGAAGGTAGATAGAAATAATCCTAAAATAGGAATTGTAAAAACACACTTGTAGTTTATAAACAAGTGTGGTAGCATAGTTAGAATAGTGTACAAGCTAGACTATTTTTCTTGAATTAACTGTTCAGCCTTAGAGCACTTTGTAAGAACAGTCGGTTTATCTTCTAACTTTGTAAAATGAAGCTAAGTTTTTTTAACCTAGAAACATTGAGCAAAAATATACACTAATGGAATTTTAAATCTCTTTGTTATATTTAATTTTCAGTCTTTAAGTTGTTCAAACACATTCTCTCTAATTCTCAAACATCAGTAACAAATATTAAAATAAGCAAGAAGTTTTAATATTTGTATTCAACCCCCCCTTCTACAAATATTGGCATAGTTATGGGAAATAAAAATTAGTATCAGAGCAGAGGATTTCAACATACAGAAATTTTAAAGATCAAGAACAGTCAATATGGGCCAAAATGATTCAGGTGTGAAAATTCCAGTGCTAGAAAAAGATGAGTATTTTGCATGGAAGGTGAAAATGCATATGAATCTACTCTCTACTGACCCTTCATATATTCACTGCATAGAGAAAGGTCCTCATGTTCCCATAAAGCTAGTCACATGTGTAAATCCTGATGGAACTTCTGCACTCTATAAACATGTTCCAAAACTCATCACTGAGTTCACAAAAGAAGATGAAAAAGAAGTAATTAAAGACAAGAAGACAAGAAGGCCATGTTTAATGGTCTAGATAAAGATATGTTTGACAATGTGATAAACTGTACTTCATCAAAAGAAGTATTGGATACTCTTCAAACTCTGTGTGAAGGAACTGAACAAGTAAGGAAAAATAAGATATAACTCTTGATTAAAAAATATGAATCATTTCATTTCAAGAGTGGATAATCTATCAATGATACCTATAACAGATTCCAGAAGTTTTTAAATGGACTAAAGCTATATGGTAGGGTTTATACAACTGAGGATACAAATCTAAAATTTCTTAGATCTCTTCCAAAAGAATGAAAACCAATGACTATTTCCATTAGACAATCTCAAGACTTCAAAGATTATACTCTTGAGAAACTTTATGGTATTCTCAAGACATATGAGTTGGAAATCCAAAAAGATGAGGAGATTGAGAAGAATCAAAGAAAAGAGAAAATTGTGGCTTTGATGGTCAAAGGAAATGAAGAGAAGAAGGAAGCAGGCTGTGTAGAAGGATCTGTCATGGTGGCTGATGATGTTGTTGAAGAATCATTCAAAGGTAAAGGTAAGGGCAAGTGTGAAGAAATTGAAACATGCTCACAGGATGATTTGGATGAGATTGATGAGCACCTTGCATTTCTGTCAAGGAAGTTTTCAAAGCTTAAATTCAAGAGGAATCCAAATGCTCAAAGACCTGGATCCCAGTTTAGAAGTAACAATCAAAACAAAAATTTGGTTGATAGATCTAAATTCAAATGCTTTAACTATAGATTGGCTAGTCATTTCTCAAATGAGTGCATAAAGCCAAAACAAGAAAAGGCAAAGTCTTATGATGGTATTGATTATAAAAAGAAATACTTTGACCTTTTAAAACAAAAAGAAAAGGTTTTTGTTACTAATGAGAAGGACTGGGCTGCTGAGGACAGAGATTTTGAAGAGTTTATCAATCTAGCTCTACTAGTCAACCATGAAGATGAAGAAGTTAGTTCATCATCAAATCAGGTACTAGCTACTAACTTTTCTGAACTTATAAAAGATGAATGCAATAATACCATTAATGAAATATCTAATGAATTGTACAATTTGATGTCACTTTAAAATCTCTAAACAAACAAAACCTCAAGTTGAGAAACACCATTGATGCTTTAACTGAGAGGAATGTTTTTCTTGAAAATGAACTTGTGTATTTAGAAAGATTCAAGCAAGAAAGTAAGGATGCTAGAGATGAACTAGTAAACAGTTTGAGAAGAGAAGAATTGTTGAAAGAACAATTAGCTGAAGAAATTGAAACCATTAACAAATGGAATAGGTCTATTAAAACTGCCAAATAAATCATTGATGTTAAGGGTGTAGATAATCTAGGAGACCTAAATCAATAGGCAAGACATTGGTTGATACTTCAATGGATAAAGATCAATCGACTGCTAATCCTTCATTAACTGATAAGGATTATCAATCGATTGATGCTGAATCAATCGATAAGCATCCATCTACAAGTAAATCATTAATGGCTAATATGAAGAACAAATTTAGCACTCCTATCAAGTTTGTTAAGGAAACAAAAAATCAAGTTGAAGCTGAGGTAGAGAAAATCAACATAGGTAGCTTATCCAAGAAAAAATTAAAAGCAAAATTAGAAGAGATAGCACTTGTGGAAATTATCCAACCTAAGTCTGAGAAAAAGAAAAACAATAGGAATGGAAAAGTAGGCATAAATAAGCACAACAATTACACTCCTAATATGTATGCACCTTGAAAGGTGTGTGCTAAATGTGGTAGTGTAAATCATTTGTCTATGTAATGCAAAAAAGAAAAGAACTCTATACCTTCAAATGATTTAAATGCACATGCCATGTCTACAAATGCCATGCTTACCAATCCTATGCTCATGAATGTCATGTCTTCTAATTTAGTTACACCAAATGTCCATATGCCTTATGCACAAGTTCCATACATGTATAATCCTTTATTTGCATATGCATATATGAACATGCATAAAATGCCATGGAACATGCCTAACTTAGATAATGAAATGCCTGGAAATTCTGCCATGAGTTCCAAGGTGTCTAAGCCTCTAAACCCACCAAAACAAAAGGAATCAAAATTGGCAACCAAGGCTCAGGCTGCAACTAATAAAAGAGGACCCAAGGTAACTTGGGTACCAAAAGAAACTTGATTGTTTTAAATATGTGCAGGGAAACATGAGAAGAAATCTCTGGTATCTGGACAGTGGATGTTCTAGGTACATGACTGGAGATTTGTCCCTACTCACAAAGTTTGTGAAAAAGGCTGGTTCATGAGTTACTTTTAGAGATAACAGCAAAGGTTTTACTCTGGGATATGGCTCAATTGTAAAAGAAAATATTATCATTGAACCTGTAGCACTGGTTGATGGATTGAAGCACAATTTGCTTAGCATTAGTCAACTGTGTGATAATGGAAATGGTGTATGGTTTTCAACTGGGTCATGCATCATAGCCAACAAAGAATCTGGTGAAATTTTCTTAACTAGTGAAAGAAAAGGAAATATCTATGTGGCTGATTTCAACTCTATAAAGGCAAACTCAATGACATGCCTACTTAGCAAAGCCAATATAGATGAAAGTTGGATTTGGCACAAAAAGCTATCTCATTTGAATTTCAAAGCCATGAATCAATTAGTTAGAAAAAATCTGGTTAGAGGCATTCCACAGATGGAATTCACCATGGATGGACTTTGTGATGCCTGTCAAAAGGGAAAACAAAGAAAAGCATCATTCAATTCAAAGTCTGAATCATCAATTGATAAGCCTTTGGAATTGATGCACATGGATTTATTTGGTCCAGTCAACATCATGCCTATTGCTAAAAAGAAATATGTATTAGTCATTGTGGATGACTTCACAAGATATATATGGGTATATTTCTTACACTCTAAGGATGTGGCAAGCAAATTCATTATCAATCATGTGAAGAATGTTAACAATGGCACTGAATGGAAGGTCAAGAAAATCAGAAGTGATAATGGTACTGAATTCAAGAATGCAATAATGAAAGAATTCTGTGAAAAAAAAGGTATCACTCATCATTTTTCTGCACCAAGGACTCCACAACAAAATGGAGTAGTTGGATGGAAAAATAGGACCTTGATTGAAGATGCTAGGCTATGTTAGAAGAAGCAAAACTTCCTACATATTTATGGGCAGAAGCAATTAATACTGCTTGCTACATTCAAAATATTTCCATGGTCAACCAAATTCAAAGCAAAACACTATATCAGTTGATGAAGAAAGACAAGAAGCCAACAATTAATTTTCTTTATGTCTTTGGCTGTAAATGCTTTATACTGAGAAATCAAGGTAAAAATCTGGGAAAATTTGAAGCCAAGGCTGATGAAGCTATATTTGTTGGATATGGAATAACAACCAAAGCATACAGAGTCTACAATCTAATATTGCACATTGTTATAGAATCTATGCATGTAGTCTTTGATGACAAGAAGATTCAAGGGTTGTTTGATGAAGCATTTCATGAACTAATGCACTAATGATCATGAAGTATCATCATCAAGGACAAATTTACCATCACAAAGGAAATGGACAAAAAGTCATCCCTTTGAATTGATTATTGACTATACAAATAATGGTGTCAAAACTAGAAGTGCAACTCAAAATGAATACTTGTATAGTAGCTTCCAGTCTTAAGAAGAACCAAAAAGGATTGAAGAAGTCTTGAATGATTCTGATTGGATAATTGATATGCAAGAAGAGTTGAATCAGTTTGAAAGAAACAAGGTATGGAAGCTGGTGCCCAAACCAAAGAACAAGTTTATTATTGGTACAAAATGCGTATTCAGAAACAAAATGGATGAATCTAGTACATGACAAGGAATAAAGCAAGATTAGTGGCAAAGAGCTATTCACAAGAAGAAGGCATAGATTTTGATGAAACATTTTCACCTGTTGCAAGGTTAGAAGCAATCAGAATCTTTCTAGCATACGTTGTTCATGCAAATTTCAAGTTGTATCAGATGGATGTGAAAAGTGTTTTTCTCAATGGAGAACTAGAAGAAGAAGTATATGTAGAACAACCTACTGGTTTCATTGATCCTGTTCATCCTGGATTTGTATACTATCTTCTCAGGGCACTTTATGGATTGAAACAAACACCTAGTGCCTGGTAAGACACATTGTGTAAATTCTTGATTAAGAATCATTTCACAAGAGGTACTGTTCATAAAACTCTCTTTCATAGAAATGTTAGTGGCTTTATGATTCTTGTTCAAATCTATGTAGATGACATTATTTTTGGCTCAACTAATGAAAAACTTTGTCAAAAGTTTGCTAAGTTGATGCAGAGTAAATATTAAATGAGCATGATGAGAGAACTTAACTATTTTCTTGGTTTGCAAGTCAAACAAGTCAAAGATGCTATTTTCATAAATCAAACCAAATATATTTCAGATTTATTAAAAATATTTGATTTAATTGAATGTTCTTCTGCAAAAACTCCCATGGCCACTGCAACTAAACTTGAAATGAATACTAAGGAAGCTAAAATGGACATTTCAAGTTATAGAGGCATGGTTAGTTCATTACTTTATTTAACTGCAAGTAGGCTAGATATAATGTTTGCTACATGTCTTTGTGTTAGGTTTCAGGATGATCCTAGAGAATCTCATTTGATTATAATAAAAAGAATATTCAGATATCTCAAAAGAACTCCAAATCTTGGAATTTGGTACCTTAGAGATTCTAGATTTGATCTAATTGGTTATTCAGATGCAGACTATGCAGGTTGCAGAATTGACAAAAAAAAGTACTACAGGCACCTGTCAATTTCTAGGAAATAAGCTTGTATCATGGCCTAGTAAGAAACAAAATTCAGTTTCTACATCTACTGCAGAAGCTAAATAAATTGCAGCTGGAAGTTGCTGTGCACAAATTTTATGGATGAGGAATCAACTATTTGACTATGGATTCAACATGAATAAAATTTCTATTTTCTGTGACAACACAAGTGCCATTGCAATAGCAGAAAATCCTATTCAACATTCCAGAACTAAGCACATTGACATAAGGTATCACTTCATTAGGGAACATGTAATGAATGGTACAGTTGAATTACATTTTGTCCCTAGTGAAAGACAACTTGCAGACATTTTCACCAAACCATTAGATGAATCTACTTTCAATAGATTGGTTTGTGATTTTAGGTATGCTTAACTATGTTTAATTTATTGAATGTCTGAAAAGTTACGTATTTATATTAATTTTAGCCATTGACTATGTTAATCTATTGATTCTTCCGTAATCAACTGATAAACATTTTACATATCAATGGATATTTGTAGCTATCGACAGATAAATATATCAATTGATGATATATTTACTTATCGATGTATATTTGTAGTTATCGACAGATAAATATATTAGTTGATGATATATTTATTTATCGATGGATAATAGTACCTGTCGATGGATAAGTTGATTACCAATAGATGACCTGGAATTTAAAGGGGTCCATGTCATCAATCGACTTGTACAAAATCTAGCCGTTGATTACTTTTTCTATCAATTGATTAATACATACATTCATGTATGTATAACAGTCGATTGCCAAAAATGGTTATTTTTGTTTTTCATTTTTTTCCCAACAGTCGATTAAATTCTATTTTGAGTAAGAAATTGATTGGGAACTCAGTAAATATAAATAGTGAGATTAAAATATCTTTTAATTCTTACTTGCAATTTTACTAACGATCTTTGGCTCTTTCTCTCTCAATCTACAAACTCAATCCCTAACTCTTTTTCTCTCTGTACTCAAACCTTCTAATAACTTTAAAGCTTTTGCTCTACTAAATTTCTACTCTAAGGAATGGCATCTTCATCCAAGAAAGTCTCGCAAGCCGGTTTCATCTACAAGCTTAACAATTTTGTGGCCTGCACTGTGGTTGAGGAGGCTCCAACCGAATTTCATCCTTTAATGAATTTCCTGGATAGCTGTAGAGTTTAAAAGGAATTGAAGGAAGCACCAACAATAATCTGCAATCTGGTGGAAGAGTTTTGGACCTCTACAAAAGTTGTTGATGACTTTTCAAGCATCAAATTCAATTGCAAGGGACAATAGTACACTCTTACTACTTTAATCTTAAATGAATGTTTAGATTTTCCTGTTAATAATCCTGATAATGTCCCCAGTGAATTAAATATTAGAAACATGTTTAGGGCTGTCAATTATGCAAATCCTGACATCAATTTAGGACAAGTAGTTAAAAAGCATCTTAGGAGAGAATGGTCTTATTTCTTTGATGCAATAATAAAATGCTTTAGTGGTAAAATGAGTAATTTTGATGCCATAACTTCTAGCATGCAATAAATAGCATATAGTGTTCTATTTGATGAATATCATAATTTATCTTCTATATTGATATCTGAGATTGTTGCTAAGTTAGGTAAGAAGCATGATAGGTCTAATCACATATACTATGTCAGATTTATCATGATTTTTATTAACCACTTTGTCAAAGAAAATGAGATTTGCAGGGAAATTGAAACCCTTGAGTGTTGGACTCAAAACAAAAGGGTCTTCAAAGACTTGGTAAGAATCAATCTTCACAGTAATGTGGAATTGATTTATCCACCTTTTGTTTAGGTATTTATCTCAACCCTAATATCTTCCAATCCCCAATCTTTTTAGCCTTCTGTGGTTATGGAGGGTGTTAGTAATGGCCCTAATCCTCCTACCCAAGCCACACATCCAATTTCTAAACCCAAATCTAAAAAGCCAACCTCAACAGGTTCCCAAAAACCTGTTGTTATAAAATAAAAGAAAAGAAAAATATCTGTTATGGTATATATATTAGAGGAGGATGTAGGTGGTGAGGGAACTGGGGAACATAAAAGAAACCAGAAGGATAAGGAGAGTGAGGATGTGCAACCTCAGCCAAGGCACTCCACAGTCTTTCAAAAGATTGTGGATGTTAATATGGAAAGTACCACATCTCTATTGTTATCCTCTCAAAAGGATGACAGTATTGAAAATAGCCCACAACCAGGGGCACAAAACCAAATTGAAGACACACCATCAAAATTTACTAAAACCTATGGCAGGAGATAAGAAAGTTACCTTTGCACATGGGGAATCACACACTGCAAAACCACAAGAAACTGTAGTGGAGCCTTCTCAAAGTCAGTGATGCATCTCATATATCTTCAATTCCAATCCCTTTTATTCTTCCTTTCCCTTCTCACCAAATATCCTCAGAAAATGTTCGGATAGATAATCAGATATTTTCAGATTCTCCTTCTATATTTTTCAAGGAGAAGCCAACACCCTCTTCTGAATTTTCTTCCCAGGAAATTCATGTTTCCATATCTCATATCATTTCAAATATCACTTCTCAGATCAACACATCAACTGTTTCTACTCCATCAATTGATATTCATTCATCAATTGATATTCAACCATCGACTGATAAGCCATCGATCGATACTCAAGCTCAATCGATGGGTATGCATCAATCGATGGATATCCCAAACACTTCAACTGATAATATCTACACATCAATTGATGTTGCTCAAGTACTTTTAAGAATGAGTGAGTTGAGTGAGAGGCAGGATTGCAGCCTGACAAAAGGAGAGGGAGTGAGTGAGGACATTCCTATTTCTTCTAGGAATGTGAGTGAAACACTTGAGGGCCCCACCTTAGAAAAAGCACATGATACGAGTGAGGGAGAGGTGATATTCCAGGATGAGATCCTGATGCAAAATAGAGATATGAGTGAGAGAGATAAAACAATTTTACTATTCGCATAGGAATTGGAAAATGAGTTGATGTCAGAGGAGGAAGGTGTCAAGGAAATAGGGGGAGTATCCAATGAAGAAGCAAGTGGGAGTGAGATTAATAAGGAAATTGAAGATGAAGTAGATGCTGGTGAATTGGATCCATAGAATTTTATTCATCCTGATCCACAATATCAAGAGTTGGCTGCTTCAAGTAACAGGGATACAGAACAACTATTGGGAATAGAGCATACAGAACAAAGGACCAAGAATCTGAAGGAGAGCATTGCCAATACAACAGACACTTGTTATATGATGCCTGAGGAGTTGGAAGATGGTTCCTTAGAAGCTGCTAAAACCTAGATTCTTTCTCAATATAGGAGGGCAATGGTGGAAGGAGAAATTGAAGATCCTAATCAAAGAAAAATTGCTCACTATATGAGTGAATCACTGAAAATTCAAAAGATCATAGTTACAGGAGTGGAGAGAGAATTAGAGATTATCAAGGATTTTATCAATTCTATCAAGGATATATTGGAGAGAAGGTTGGACGAGAAGATACCAATTAACACCATGGGTCAAATCAAGGACAAGCTTTTTAAGAAATCCAAGAATTTTGCAGCTTTGGAAACTAGATTTGGGTCTCTAAAAAAGAAGATGGATGATATTATTAAAGGCCTGAGTCTACATGTTTCCATTCTTCAGAAGTTTCTTGACAGAATGACACCACCTCCTCTAATTGATGATAACAAAAAGGCGGAGAATATAAAGAAGAAGGATGATGGTGATGGTGATGGCAAAGGTGGTGAGTGGTAGTGGTGGTGTTGGTGGTTCTGGTATGGACAAGTGTAGTGGCATTGGAGGTTCTGCAGCTAAAAGGACTAAATATGGAATCAACATGGATTATCAATCTTTAAAAATAACTAAGTCATCTAAGTCACCCAAAGATGATTTAGAACAGAGAAAGGAAGAATTCAAGAATTTTGAAGATGATCTAGAAGCTAGAAGGATTTCTAGGGAAAGAGAAGCCTAGTCTATGATTGAGAGGGAAAGGAAAAGGATTGAAGATTTGAAGAAAAGCACTAAGTTGGTGACAGAGGCAGCAGAAAGAGGAAACTTGGATGAGTTCATTGCTCAAACAAGAAAAGTGAATGAAGATGCACAAAAGGCTGCCAAAGAAAGCAACTCAAATGCAGAAGTCTTTCTAACAATTGATCTTGAAGCCCTTGAAGAGAAGAAAAAGGGAAATCCATAATGATTGAAGAAGAAAAAAGAAGAAAAGAGCCAATTGGCCTTAAGCTTCTTCAAGGATCCATTTCATTAGGATTGCCAGATGATGCAAGAAGAGAAAAGGAAAATGAAGAAATAGCAAGGCAAATGGAAATGGAATGGAACATGGAAGATCAGTTAATGGAGCAACCACTGAGGAAAAAGAGGAAAATAGTTATGGCTAAGAAAAGGTCAAGTTCTATTCAAGAAAGAGTGGTTCAGGAAAACCTCCAAGGTAAACAAGAATAAATCAAGGAGGAGGTAACAATTGAAGGATATGATTTGAAAGGGATACCAGTAATTAGTGAGAAAGGGCTGATTGGAGTAAGAACTCACCCTGCAACCTCTAACCAAGAAGATTCTATGAGGTTGGAATATGAAAATAAAGTGAAAATCACTTATTCATTGAAGGTGATAATGAAGAAAAACTACAATGTTCTGAAGACCATCCTTCCTCTACTCAACAGAAAGTACAAACTCAACACAACAATTGCTCAGGAAATTCAACAACAAATTTCAAAGCTAAGGAGATCAAAGGCAGAAGCTGAACTTGATTCACCTCTTAAGCTATGAAAGTCCCAAGTCAAAAAGGTGGTGTTGGAGCCAAAGTATGCAATAATTTTTACAGATGTGGAGGGCAACACAAAGTTCTTTGATGACTGTAAATATCTGAACAAAATCACAGATGAAGAAATTCACTAACTCGTGAGGAAACTTGGAGAGACTGACATGGATGAAGCAATTTTGAGGAGTTCTTTCATGAGACAACTAAAGGAAAATACTGAGAAGAGAAGTAAGAAAAGCTAAATGAATTATGAAGATGGTGAAGACAATGAAGCAGCTTGCAGAAGTTATTCATCAAACTGGTACTTTCAAAGTCTCAAAGAGCTACTTAAATTTCTTGATTCTATCTGAATGAAAATAATTAGAGGTTTTGTTATCATCAAGTAGATTTTTGCCTGTTCATACCACAAACACAAATAGGTGGAGATTGTTAGGAATCTACATATAATTTGATGATAACATTAATCTTAGAATCATAGAAATTTTATTTGATGTAACTGATCAATTGATATGAAAGTTATAAATATCAATTGATCAGGAAACCATTTATCAGTTGAAGTGTTTATATGAATCAACTGATAATCTGGACTGTAGCATAGGTGTACTTAGTCTATGTCAATCGATAAGGTGTAAATCAATTGATATTATTCTCATCAATTGATGTTAGAGTCGATTGATATAGATCATCAATTGATTTGTAAATTAATCTGTAAAATTATAATTATTTGAAGACAGAAAATTGCACAAGTGAAGGATGATCGATTGATATTGAAGTATCGATGGATAGGAGATCAATCGAAGAAGCCAAGTTAACTATTGAAGACCATCAACTGATGTGAAGACCCATCGATTGATGTATCAATTGATAACATCTATCAATCGATAAGTCATTATTTATCAATCGATGGATATAAAGATCAATTGAAGAAGAACATCAGTTGATGGATTAAAGGATGGATCAATTGATATGCTTAACAGTAAATTATCAATTGATTGAGACAACACAGAAGGACTATCTATTGAAAATCCAGAGGACAAAAGCACACATATGGAAGACAGTCTATGATGACTGTGAAGACTCAATCTGTAGCTGTCTTTCAAACCTGTTTTTTAAAAATAGAAAAAGGAAGGTAGATAGAAACAATCCTAAAATAGGAATTATAAAAATACACTTGTAGTTTATAAACAAGTGTGGTAGCATTGTTAGAAGAGTGTACAAGTTAGACTTTTTTTTTGAATCAACTGTTCAGCCTTAGAGCACTTTGTAAGAACAATTGGTTTATATTCTAACTTTGTAAAATGAAGCGAGGTTTATTTTAACCTAGAAACATTGAGCAAAAATATACACTGATGGAAAAACCAATATATCGGTAATTTTAAATCTCTTTGTTATATTTAATTTTCAGTCTTTAAGTTGTTCAAACACATTCTCTCTAATTCTCAAACATCAGTAACAAATATTAAAATAAGCAAAAAGTTTTAATATTTGTATTCAACCCCTCTACTACAAATATTGGCATAGTTCTGGGAAATAACAAGAAGGTAGACTTGATACTCTGATTAAAATGAAAAAGATGAACTTTTTCTTGTTCCTAGTTTGTCCCTTCCTCAACAAAAAGAAACACTTTTAGAGAAAATGTGGACATGACTCCTCAACCCACATAGATTCACATTCTTTGATTGATAGACAATTTGTGAAAATATCTAATAATTATTTAAATATTATAATTTCTGAACAGGTTGTTTAACATGTTAAGGAGGTGAAATATCTTCGAAAAAATATGTAATGTAAAAAATAAAGGATGAATTCTTAATTAATTCGTGGTTGGAGGATATATTAGGTGGATAAATATATCTGATTTTCCTTATGTCAAGATGGAAGAAGAGTTGCAATATGCAAAGTTCTTCCCAACAAAATCAGCTGAGGTAAGAAATTATTATGAATTGGAAAAAGGAGATAGATAAGAAACTCTCTTTAGTAAGAGGTATGAGTAAGATGCTTTAACTATATTATTGTTTTTTCTGAAGATAATAGATTTTTATATAATAAGTTATTTTAAACGAACTACTTAAAGAAATTGTCACTAGTAATTTAGTACTCCCTCCAATTTTTATACATGTTTTTTTTACGTTTGTCATACAGTTTAGATGGTTTTATTATAGATTAAAAAAAATTAATTAAAAAAATTATAAATTAAAATCTTGATTATATATTTTATTTTCAGAAAATAATTTTTATCATGCGGAAAAAACAACTAAAGAGTGTCAAATATATAATAAATAGATATAATATACATCACATATTTTAACTTATTTACTTGTGAATGCAAAAAATGATTGCATGTACTTTGCAAAAATAAAATAAAATTTGATTACATATGCAAACATTACCCGATATGAATGAAAGAAAGTATATGGTACATGTGTTTTGTAGTTTGTAACGGAAGATATGATTGGTATTTAAAATTGATCCTATATAAATGTTAAAGTTCTCTACTTTATCATACACTCTTCCGAAACTCCCTCCTTGTAATTTTCTCTCTACATAAGAAAAAAACAATTGATCAGCAATAATTTAATAGTAGAGAAACATGTCAGGTGTAGGTGGTGTATCAGCATTGGCAAAGTATAAGCTTGTTTTTTTGGGAGATCAATCTGTGGGTAAAACCAGCATTATCACTCGCTTCATGTACGATAAATTTGATACAACTTATCAGGTACTGATCCTCATTTTATTTCATTTATATAGGGACCTTTATCGTCAATCCTTAAAATTTGTTACATATTTTCATTTTAGAGCATGTATGTTCATATCGATTTGATCTAAAGGTGATGTATTATGTTTATTATGCTTCAAATTTATGATAAACAAGCAATGTAAAAGACACAATGCATTGATCACATGTTTATATATACCTTTTAGCTTTAACACTCCCTTTGTTCCAATATGAGAATTCTATACAATTTCAAAATTATAAAAGACATAATGCATTGGATCATATGTTAATTAGATAACCATAATTTTTTTTATTAATAACAATGATCTGAAATATATTGAAACTCAGGCGACTATTGGAATTGATTTCTTATCCAAAACAATGTACCTTGAAGATCGAACAGTTCGCTTGCAGCTTTGGTACGTTTCATTCTCAACTTTTCTTCTGTCTAGGTGGTTTCTTATATTCTTTTAACTCTCATGATCTAATTAAAAATAATGTGATGAAACTTGTATTGTTTGTCTTAATATTTGTATATGTAAATATGTAAATTTCATTCATTTACTCCATTCCTGCCTTGTCAAACTAGAACTAAAACCACCAATTTGAAATAGACTACAATGTTCTTATTCCTACGCATTTCTTTCGCAATCCTCGTAAATAAAAAATTTCACAATTACATTCTCTTTTTTCAATCTAAAATTCCTTTTCGTTCCTTTATTTTTCACATTTTGTTTTTCAATTGAAGCTCTATCCACGTCTCCTAAACCAATGGAGCATTACTGCATTAATACCTTATTTTTTAAGTAGATCAATTTTCTTTAAGAATAAAATATCTGAAAATACTTATATTTCTTATGAAAAATATCAAGGAAAAGTATGGGCTCTACAAATAAATTCATAAGTCTATTCGCTGAGTAAGATTAAAATGTATTGAATATCGGCGTTTCAAGGTTATCACGCAGTTCTTTTTTCAAAATCCACAATAGCACAATAATGAGCTCTTGTTGATATATAATTTCATCTTTTTCGTTAATTTCTTTGTACTAATACCGCCTATATTGAAAAATTATGAAGAAGTTATTACATCTATTGCTTTGATATTTTAGGGACACGGCTGGGCAAGAAAGATTTAGGAGTCTCATTCCTAGCTACATCCGGGATTCTTCTGTTGCAGTGATTGTCTATGATGTTGCAAGTGAGATTTTTTGCCCTCTCATATGTTTGTTATGGTCTTTAACTGTATTCTCTATCTAAATGAAATCGAGTTGTATTTTTACGTAGGTTAACATATAAATTTAGGGCATAGAAATGTGAGAGATCAGTTGTACCAACTCAAGTCCACAACTTATTTATGCCAAAATTACTTGCATTTTTGCACTAATATTTGGTGGGTTGTTGCGTCATTTATACATAAAGTTATAGACTTGAATTTATAAATGGTATAAGAGTGATTCCCGACTGAAAGACCGTTGGGTGGAGTGTTTACAACAACTAACATCAATTTGATAGAATACATTTGATGCATTTATAAGTACAAGTCTAAAATTAATATATACCAAAGTCCATTGCTCGTTTATTTGTGGGTGACCATTAACCAAATAAGATGACGTATTCTGATATGCTTATAACATCTCAAGACTAAGAATAACAATGGTTGTAATCAAGTCAATAACTAAGTGTACTAAAGATGCTAACATTTTTGGACTAAGCTAGTTGTTGGGTCTGGTATACATCGAGTTATGGGCTTAAATTGTTATACATGCCAAATTATTTCAAAATATTTGCCCGTGGCACCTATAATTACGTTATAAGGACTGCATTTATTGTATAATGCATAAACATTCTTTTCATCATGACCTATATAATTTGAAAAATAAAATTTAAATATTAATTTCTCAATTCTTCATGGTTATGAAGTTATTTTTAAGTGAATCTGATGTAATTTACTCTATACAGTTCATTTTTATCTTGATATGTTCTTCTTGGACAGATCGACAATCATTTTTAAACACTGCTAAGTGGGTCGAGGAAGTACGCACTGAACGAGGAAATGATGTTATCATTGTCCTTGTTGGAAACAAAACTGATCTTGTAGAAAAAAGGTAGAAAAATATTTTAAAAATGTATAGAATTATGATGTTATATTACATTATGTTGTTACTATAAATTCATATACTTTGTGGATATTTTCATTTAGTCCACTAACTAATTCTAACGATGATGACGCTGGAAACCAATTAGGCAAGTTTCAATTGAAGATGGAGATGCTAAAAGTCGTGAGTCTGGAATTATGTTCATGGAGACTAGTGCAAAAGCTGGATTTAATATTAAGGTGGAGATTTGATCATTATTTATAATTCCAAATTATTATGAAACTAAAATCTACGCTATAAAGCTTAAGCCATATGAGTTGGTCTAATAAAAACTATTATGTCCTCTTAATGAATTTAATGATATTTATATCATAAGATTGATGATCTATTGTAAATGTCAATTCAGCCCCTCTTTCGAAAGATTGCTGCTGCTTTGCCAGGGATGGAGGGTCTTTCATCAGCAAAGCAGGATGGCATGGTTGACGTGAGTTTGAAGCCCTCTACGAAATCTACGAAGCCAGACCAGGAAAGTGGAGGATGTTCGTGCTAGAGAAACCATTTGTGGGTAATATTTACATGAAGAAAGTATCGTCAATCACATAACTTCCATATATGCTAGAGAAAACTGTAGCTAGGAGAAATACAGCAAGAAGCAAACATATGGGATTACATAAACTCGAAAATTGTCCTCAATGAATTTCATGTCAGTTTTATTTCAGACTCTGATGTAATATGAAATATTTTTAGGTAATTCAGTTTCCACTTTATATACCTAATACACTCACAAGATTTTTCTGGTTTAAACTAAGATTTGATATCATTATCATGCTAGCAAAGTATAGATATCATATTGATATTTTTTTTTACTTTGCTTGGTTCTTTAACCACCTTAAGAAAAATAGTGGTTCAATTAAAATTTAAAAACTCTGAGGCTCAAAATTTATATTAAAAAATTTCACTAGTTTCACGATCCATGCTAAAAAAAGATGAACTTCCTTGATACATAAAAATAATTTTCACTAATTTCAAACCTTTATGGTCAAATGTCTTATGTTATTACATTATATAGTTTTTTCAATTCTTTTGTTTTCCACATGATGATTAATTTCAGTCTAGTAAATTTATTATTCTTCTAATTATATTGAAGAAAATAGTCATATTATCATTTCTTCAATATATAATGACCCAAGAAGGGGTTTTGTGGAGAGATTTTAATGAGACTTGTATTCATGATGTGAAATAACCAATTTTCATTTTGTATTATTTATTGGAAAAAATTGTTGTCGAAAGAAATTGAACTTGGATCTAATCACAAAATTAAATATGTTTAATTTTTATCACCATATCAATTTATCACATATGTTTCATATCATAATCATAATATATGCGTGCGTATGTGAGTTGTGTCTTGTATATAGAATAATATTGCAGATCTTGATATTTTTTTATCATTTTAAACATGTGACAATTTATTATTGATTTGAAATAACAAACTTAGTCTTTTTTGTTATTTATTGAAAAATTATTGTTTAGCAATGAAATTGTACAAACCACCGACTTATACATCTTCTTAACACTTGACCACCTCATTAAATGTATTTTGAATCATACATGTAATATGTGTTTATTTATCTCGTGTGGACAGAAAAAAATATATTGGGTAATATCTCAAAGTATCCATTATTCTCACAAAAAAACTATGAGGTAAATATCCGATCTTCACTGGAACTCATTTAAACCACTTTAAGCACTATATATATCATTTTGTTAGATCTTGAAATAATATTAAAGGAAGTTAACGAATATATAATATGTTTGCTAGAAGAATTAATAATAAAAATATAAAACTTAAAGTATATAGTTAGAGCCAAGGACGAGATAATTTAATCTTAAGACAATTAAATCGTGAGACAATTTATTCAAGTTTAAAGGCAATATTACCTTTATCCTTATTCGTTTACTCTATCTCAACCTACCTCTTTCGTTGCCAATCATTACACATTGTTATAGATTCACATTCTCAATATTTTTCCTAAAAATAATAAAAAATGAGAATATTTTAATTTCATATTTTCAGTTCATAAATAAAATACTTCACCATTTAATGTCTCACCATTTAAATTGTGAATTTTCAAATATTTAATAAGAAATTATACATAAAAACTCATCCAAATTTAATTAAAACACTACCATCCAAGAATATGTTGGTGTAGGTGCCCTAGAGGCAATATAATGTTTATTTTGATAAACCTTTATGTCAATTGATTATTCAATAAACGTATTTATTATGACTTTAATTACTGCGATATATTTGTTAGCATAATAAATGTCCTTAAATCATGATACACATTGTATAGTTTAGTACATGACTTGAACTTGAGATTATATAATATATCATATTCTTAAATGTCCCTAGTCGAGTATTATTATTATAGGACAATAATAATACATAAATAGACTAGTATGTTGTTTGACTGATAACCACATCTCATTGGTTATAAGTATGGGGATACTAAAGTCAATACATAGGTACATGTAGGAGTACATGATACTGGACAGACCCACAGTGAGATTCTTCATGTTTAATAAAGTCATAAGAAAGACTCACAGTGATAATGGTGTAATGATCCTTCGACTTGAGATCATTATATTTCTGTATGAGGATTAATATACTTTGACTACATTAAAAGTCACTTTTGACCGGGTGATGATAAAAGTGGACATCGGGTATATCATGAGTCGTATGAGAAATATGAATGATAGATAAAGGATTTAACCCTCCTATAATTAGGAGAGATATTATTGGCCTCTTGATTGAGTGAGACTATAAAATGCATGGTCATGCTCAAATAATGATTTGTTTTTCATAGTCTACTCATGGATCAAGTAAACCCGGATTAAATGTTGAAGAGGATGACTAAATACATGCCTCGAGTTTAATCTATAATATATATGGTTAAAGGGATTATATTACACGGAAACATTAATCACGAAAGGTTTTATCGAATCACGATTTAATTATTATTTAATTGGGTAGCAATGATGTATTACTAAATACCGCTTATTGTTTATAATTTTATTGGAGAATAAAATTATTGCTAATTAAATAATAGCCTATAGGGTCACACACATAGAGTACTTAGAGGAATAGTTAATTTAAATTAATTGATGATTATTTGAATTTTATTATATTAATTAAGTGAGACTTAATTAATTAAAATAATATAAATTCGAATTCGAATTTGAATTATGCACTTAATAATTAAGTGTGACTTAGTTATTAATTAAATAATAAAATTCGGTTTTATTATCCTAAACCTACATGGGTTAGGCTTTGCTGTTATGGGTTGCTATTATGGGCCTATTAACCAACCATTATAAATAGATAATGTAGGGTTAATAGGTATTAAGTTTTTAAGAAAAACGAACTCTAGCAGCAGCAAAGGCAGAGGCAGAATTCGAAATCATCAAAGGAGGCTAGTACATCCATTCCGTAATCAAGATCGTGAGACGTTCTTGAAGGTGCTCGTGTGGATACCATACAGGTGCTTTCGAGAGGAAGACACAAGTCGTGAAAGCTAGGATCTCCGTTGAGTTCGTGTAAGTCAAGACCAGACAAAGGTATGATTCCGTTTCACCATAATCTGTCAATCTTATACGTGATCCTGCGTTAGGGTTCCGAAATTTTCGTTATATTTACGTTTAATCCACTGCGTTTTATGCCTCGGAACCCAACAGAATATATATATATATATATATATATATATATATATATATATATATATATATATATATATATATATATATATATATATAAATATATATATATACACACACACACATATATATATATATATGTATATATATATATATTAATTTCATCTGATATTATCAAAGTTGAAATATTTGAATATTATTATATGTGATTTTATCTAATAAGGGATTGGTGAGATATTTAAATATTGAAATATTTTATTCATTGTTGAAAATGACTAAGTAATTTGTTGGTAAGATATTTAAATGTTGACATATTTTATTAATTATTTAAAATAACTAAATTTATCTTTGTTTGTGAGATATTTAAATCATAACACTTTTATTCATTACTTTTAATGATTAAATTACCCTTTATTATTACTTTTTCAAATAGTTGGTTAAATATTTTTTTTCTTTATTTAAAATGACAAAATTAAACTTTGTTGCTAAGACATTTAAATGATGATATACTCTGTTCGTTATTTATTATTTGTGAGACAATTAAATCGTATCACTTATTTTTAATTATTTAAAATGATAAAATTTTCCTTTATTTATTATTTTTTTAAATAGTTGGTTACACATTTTATTCATTATTTAAAATGATCAAATTGCAATTTGTTCATTTTTTTAAATAGTTGTTAAAGAAAATTTAGCCTAGTTCCAATGACTAAATTTTACATTTACTTAACATTAAACTTGTAAATCCTATAAACTATATTACTATAGGAATGACGATTAGGAACCCACACACAAACATCTAACTTGTCATACTCTCATTATTAATAAAATATTATTGTATTTACAACAAAAGCCACATTTATAACACCTCTGAGTCAGCACAAAAGTTACACACATATATATTAATTGAATTCGCTCCATATTTCAAGATATCTTTATTTTAGCAAATCATGTCATTATTATATGAAAAGTATCCCAAAACAGCCTTCGGACGTGTAGCTGAGTTGGTGATAGCAATGATTATTAACCAAAGCAACCAAGTTTTGATTATTGGGGACGTGAAAATTTTTTCTCACACTTTAGTTTGAAGGGCCACCAGTGCGGTCTTATAGCTCAGTTAGTACGAGGTCAAAGTATCTATATGTACACATTATCGAGGAAAGCCTCTTTTGACGTACATCCCGTATATTTTTATATATATTTAGATGTATTAATTACAATATTAGAGGGTTATTATTATTTTATTTTTATTTTTACGAATATAGTTATTTTATAGTAAGATATTTTTTTAAAGATTTTATTAGTTTAAAAAAAGAATAGAAAATAAAGGGAAAAGAAAAGGAGAAAGAATAGAAAGAAAAAGAAAAGGAGTTAGGGTTCTAGAAAAAAAAGTAACCTACAGCTATTAGAAAGAGAGGAAGAAGGATAAAGAGAGGAAGAAGGATAAAGAGAGGAAGAAGGAAAATAATTGCTTAAATCCAACCCACTAAAACAACTAGGGTTCTTGTGATTAAGACATCTGAATTTTTTGAGGACTGTTGTAGCTAAAATCACACATGGGTTGGATTTAAGCCCATAAGTTGTTTGAGGTCCAATCCACAAATAATTAGGTTCGTGAAGAGGTTCAAGGCAGGATGAGAGGAGTTATAGAAGTTTCATTGTGTTAAGGGGAACCATGGAAGCTGCTAAGAAGGTCCAGAGGGTGAGGAACCAATCCAATGATGAGGAATCACTAGGAGAAAAAGTCTTGGTGATGTAGAGGTTCCACTGTGCAAAGAGCTCCCAATATATCAAGGCTGGAATCTATTTTGGGGAGGTTCTAGGAGGCCAATGAAGTTGAGAATTCATCTAGAAGGTCCTAGTTTGTGTTAGTTTCCAAGGAACAGGTTCCAGGTTCCATTTGGTAGGTTCCATAAATGAGCTTCCAGAACAGCTGCTACGTACCTGGACTATTTCACCTAATTTATAGGAGATGATTCCTCCACGATTGCAGGAGATAATTATCATGATATTATCATCAAATCAAGGATAATTACTAGAAAAATACATATATTTATATATGTGGCCGATTATTTATCATAAAAGAGCTTCCAAGGAGTCCTATCATTCTTGGACTCTCCTTTCTGCTGAACCACTTCGAGATAAACATTCAAATAGATGATGAAACTTATATAAACACAGTTGTTCACTCATCCAAAGAGTTATGAATACCTAGAACTAAAATATAGACTTGATCCCTATAAATTAGGTATGTAGACAACTAGTAAAGTGTTCAAAAAAATACTTGAAGGGAGGAGAACACTTAAAAACTCAAGTATTCATTGACATTCTAAGGTGTTTGGCTTGTGTAATCACTAGTGGTTACACACTTATGCTTTGGGTCTTTGCTAGCTTAGTCCTTCCCATACAAAAAGCACCTTCTACCTTCTGTGGAAACTCGGTCAGGAAGCTGCTTTTTGATCATTTTCATCACTTTTCTTTCGTTATTCCAGCAAAAGGCCTCCATAATATTGTAACCAAATTCCTCTCACAACATTTTGGTACTAGAAGGAAGAGCCTAGTTCATCTTTAGGGAGGAAAAATATCTATCAATTCGGACAATGAAAAAATGCCATCAAATGGCAAGGAAGCTCCTCAGGGAGAAGGTCAGCATGAAGTCCCTCTGTATGATGTCATGGACTTCATGAGATAGTTGAGGGAAATGGTGGAAAAACTCGAAAAAAAACCCTCTTAAGAATGGGAAAAAGTGGTTTCAGTCATCTTCCTCAAGAAAGAAATTGAAGTAGAAAAGCGTGACCCCCAAACAACTAGTATTTGATTCTGAAAGTGGAGAAGGACAGAAGGAGTTTGAAGATGAGGTGACTAAAGGACACCAGAATGACAAAGATGTCAAGGTGAGGTCCCAGGAAGAAAAGTTAGCTGAGAAAGAAAGGCAGGAACCCGCACGTTCTAACCACCCCAACCATCAGTGTGTTTAATAGATTGGGGAATAATTTGAGTGTTCACGACCTTCGATACAAAATTAAAGCTAATGAACGGGACCTCTGTCACCAGTTGTCTAGCAAAAGAGCAACTGAGAAGGGCCAACAAGGAGGTTACATACTTAAAGCTACGAGGAGCTAGAATGGAGAAGGACACCATTCCAAAGCTCGAGCTACTTGTAAAAAATCTTAGTCAAATAAGGAACTTAGTATTGAAATACTTGAACAAGGGGGATAGCTCCCAACACACCCTAGAGGCAAGAGGATCCCCAGAACCTAAAGATGATGTTCCTCTTACTGATGAGGAACCTGAAAAGGTTACAATTGAAGAATTGAGGGAGGTCCTGAACAGGATGAAAGATGAAAATAAATCCCAGTTCGGGCTAACAATAGTTTCCCCCTTTACCAAAAGGGTGAAACAGTCCCCATTGCCCAGGTTCTACATAATGAATGGGGACCTCAAATTTGATGAAATCTATGATGCTCTGGAGTATCTAAGTCGATTAACCACTGAAATGGAAGTATATCAGGTGGAACCTCTCACGAGGTGCAGGTTGCTGGTTGCCACCCTTACTGAAAATGCACATCAATGGTTCAAGAGGCTACCAGCTGATTCTATAAGGTTATGGAATTAGATGAGTGACCTGTTTGTAGCTCAAGTTAGAGCTTCAATGGCTTACACTCCACATGTCAATACATTGGCAAATATTAAGCAAAAAAAGAGTGAAACTCTGAGAGACTACCCCAAGAGGTTCAATGAGGAGGTTTCAAAGGTTCAAAAAGTTTTGATGAGACATAGAAGAACTTTATCATTATTGGTGTTAGACCAGTAATTGATTTTTAGATGGAGTTTCAAGGAAAGGAACCTGAAACTCTTTCTATCTTTTATTTAAGGGTAGAAACTCATAAAATTATGGAAGAATCATTAGCTAAGCTATCAATGAACACCAATCATGGAGGTTCTAGAAGATGGAACAGAAATAAGAGGAACCGTTCCTACAGTCCTAGAGACAGGAATTCTGATAAAAGGACCTCTAATAGGGTAACCTCAGACTTAAGGATATATAGTCAATATATAGTCGGGATGACAAAACAGCTCTCATATCTTTAAATGCTAATAGGAACAGGGGCCATAATGGGATGAGAGTTTCTCATATTGATTGGTTCTAGAGGTATGAGGAATAGACTCCTTTGACAACGTCCCTCAGCCATATCTATGAGGTCCTAGAGATAAGAGTTTTTCGAAAGCCCTACAGGGCAGGTCCCCTTGGCAGGAAAGACTTGAGAAAATATTGTGGTTTCCCTGATAGAAATGGCTATGAAACAGACGACTGTAGACACCTCAAGGATCAAATTGAGGATAATAAGAGGATGACATATCTTATAATTTATGGATAGAGAGGCCAAGAGGTTCTGGGATGAGAACGAAGCAAAGGAAGCTGGACAACCCAACACCACCAGGGCTATCCGTGCAGGAAGCATTCAAACCATTATGGGAAGACCTCATTTGGAAGGTTTCAATAGAAATGTCATGGATAGATATGCATGGAAATCTAGAAGAAAACCCTTGATAAATGTGTTCAACTTGGAAGAAAGGCCTCTGAAGGTACTTAAGAGAGATACCACTCTAATCTCCTTTGATGAAGATGATGCCAAATGATTTCATCATCCACATAATGATGCGTTGGTGGTGACTCTTATGATGGGAAGCCTGAACGTGCATAGAATCCTGATCGATAATGGAAGCTCAGTGAATATCTTGGCTTACACCACATACCAGAAAATGAGGTTGCTTGACAAAAGAATGGATACCACCCGTGATGAATTATTTGAGTTCACTAGAAACTCAGTAAGGATTCTGAAAAAGATAAACCTCCCAATTACTATGGGAGAGGAACTTAAAATAGCTACCCAAATGGATGAATTTATGGTGGTAAATGAAGATATTTCCTACAATGCAATTTTAGGTAGGCCACTCTTGAAAGACATGATAGTAGTATCCTCTATATATCATATGGCTGTGAAGTTCTCTACACCCAATGGGGTGGGATGTATTAGGCGATGTCAATATGAGTAAATGGAGTGCTACAACAAGGCCATACAAATTGTTGAAAAGCCCAAAATGAACCTCTAAATAGTAAAAAAGGAGGATGATGAGGTACTGGTATTGGAACCAGAGGGAAAATTAAAAAACTCCTGCAATGGCACCTGAATTGTGGAGCTACCATGTGAGGAACCTCTTCCAGAGGTTCTAATTTTTCCGGGGGTCGTATCACCAGGTTTGATGATGTTGGAAGTTGTGCCAATAGAAACTCTTACTATAGAAGTGGTTCTAGAAACTTATGTTGAGATAGATTTGGACCCAAGAATGCTTAAAGCAATCGAGAGGATAGGACCAGCTGGTAATAAAATTATTGTGGCGATGGATGATTATGATGCCTCAAAAGCTCTAACCATTGGAAAGCAACTAGAACCTAGTATAAAAGAGATGCTAGTTTGGTTCGTAAAGTAGAACCTAGATGTGTTTGCTTGGAGCCACTCAGATATGATCGAGGTTGACCCCAAAGTGATATGACACCACTTAAATATTGACCCAAAGAAGAAAAGGGGCCATGAAGAAAAGAAGAGTTGTGAGTAGGGAAAAAGTTTCCACATTAAAGGATGAGATAGACCGGTTGCTTAAAGCTGGTCTGGTCAAGGAGTCTTTCTACCCCATATGGTTAGAAAATCTAGTATTGGTCAAGAAACCTAATGGGACCCAAAAGATAACTTCTCTCTTACTTGAATTGATCAACTAGTAGATGTCACATTTGGGCATGCCCTACTCAGCTTCATGGATGCTTATTCAGGCTATAATCAGATCCCCATGTATGAATCCGATCAAGACTATGCCTCCTTCATCATAGATAAAGGCTTATACTGCTATGTAGGAATGCCATTTGGATTACTCAATGCGGGAGCTACTTATCAAAGGTTAGTGAATATGATATTCCATGAATAGATTGGAAAAACAATGGAGGTTTATGTTGATGGCATGCCATTCAAATCTAAGAAAACTAAAGACCATGTGAAGCACCTGAAGGAGATGTTTAATATCTTGAGGAGGTACTAGAAGACACTTAACCCCCAAAAATGTGTATTTAGGTGGAATCTAGCAAATTCTTAGGGTTCATTATGAACCACAAATGAATTGAGTTAAACCCATCCAAAATCAATTTTTTCGTAGAAATGAGGACACCAAAGAATGTCAAGGAGGTATAACGCCTAACTAGAAGGGTTGCTACTCTAAACAAGTTTGTCTCCAAAAGCTCAGACAAATGTAAAGCATTTTTCAAGGCTATCAAGAAAGGAATGGAATTCCAATGGACTCAGGAGTGTGAAGCTTCTTTTAGGAAGCTCAAGGAGAAATTAGGTAGCTATCCATTACTGTCCAAACCCTGCCCATTATTTATATGAATATGATTCAACATGCCAACTATTAAACAAATTGTTAACAGTACAAGATAACCAATCAGAAATGTCATAAAATCCCCCGCGCTTCGAGGATGCCCTCAGCACCGGGGAACATGTACTAGGGCATATGTGCGACTCGTTCAGATCATGAACTGCGATAAAAGAAATAAAACATTTTTTAGTATCAACGATCTGTACCGGAGAATAGGATAAAATAGGAAAGAAGTATGTTAAATTAGGTATAAAAAATGTATCCATTCTATTGTGTATCAAATTTATGGTTTCCATTGGTGCAAATCCAATCACCTCACTTTAATATGAGAAGCAATTCTTCATTGGTAGTAAATGGTTATCCATTAAGCAGAGGAAATCCTATTTAAAAATAAAAATATAAAACTTAGGCCCCCTCTTGCAAGAACGGACTAACAGGGTTAGTGTCACACAGCCGTGCGAAAGCGTCGACCAACGACTAATTTTTCAAACTTTTGGCTGAGTGATGCGCCAACTCTACGCCTAGAGCCTGGCTAGCAATGCGCAGCTAACCCTTGGGCCTTAGTCTTCACAACTCGATGCCTGCAAAATGGGTTAGTAACAACTTCACAATATAAACGAGATGAGCATATACGGGGAACCCCCAACCTTTTTATTTCTCCACAAAAAGGATCTAACAATCTAGGCCTGCTTACCACAGCTCGGCACAGCTACCCACTAACTGCTAGTAATACAAGAGTGCCTCACTACAAAGCTCTTTCTCTCTCTGGAACTCTATATAGCTCTCTTTTTATTTTGCTCTCACTTCTCTCTACAAGTGTGTTGCTGAATGAATGAATGAATGATTGAATGAATGATTGAATGAATGAGAATGAAATAGCTCCTCCTTATATAGGCAGCTAAGCGGGCTTTGGATGACTCAAGCCCATCCAAACTTTCCATCTATGGAGAAGATCTAACTTGATACACTCCCACAAAATCCTCTTTTTGGAATATTCCCAAGGATAATCCTCCTTCTAGAATATTCTCTAAGATATGCTGAATCATATCCCTTGATTTCTGTCCTTAGAAGATATTGTCTTATACCATATCAAATATGATATGCTCTAGCTTTCTTTCCTTATTTATAAGCTAAACCCATCCATATGATATGTATAATCCCAAGTCCATCTTGTGAAGGGTTTCGTGACACAAACGCAGCGGAATAAACGCGAAAAATAAATCAAAATAGCGAAACCCTCCGCAGGATCCATGCGAAAACAAAAGATTTAATTCGGAGATAAAGAATAAATACCTTTAAAAGCTTTAACAGTTCATTAATGGAAGATTAATGGAGGTCCAAAGCTTGTTTAATCACCACGTATCCCGCTCTCGCGATCTACGCTCTACGGTATCCACACGAACACTTTTCATGAAGGATTGATGTGTACTAGCACCCGAAAACTTCTTCTCTCTCTATCTTCCTCCTCTCTCTGAGCGGCTAGGATTTTTGTAAAATCTCTCTTTTATTAAATCAGCCCATAAAGAGATTATATAGAGAGAAGAATAAGTTTTCTAATTATAATCCAATTATAATTAATACTAATCCAAAATTCTAAATTATTTAATTAAGTCTCACTTAATTAATTAATTAATAATTTTGGAATTAGTTTTAGTAATTCATTTATTCTATTTATATAATTAATTAAGTCATACTTAATTAATATCATAAATAAAATAAATTACTTATTTAATTTAAATTCATAATTTAAATTATTTCTCCTTCAAGCGTTCTTTGTGTGTGACCCTGTAGGTTATTATTACGTTGGCAACAATTTTAATATCTAATTAAAATTATAAATAATGAGCGGCATCTAGTAATACATCATTGTTACCCAAGATATAATAATAAATCGGTGATTCGATTAAGCCTTTCGTGAATAATGTTCCATGTAATATAATCCCTTTAATCTTGATATTATAGATTAAACTCAAGGCATGTCTCGTGTCATCCTCTTCATAATTTAATCTTTATTTTCTTGATCGATGAGTAGACTATTAAAATCAAATCAACATTTGAGCACGGCCGTGCATTTCATAGTCTCACTCAAACAAGAGGCCAATAATATCACTCCTAAAATTAGGAGGATTAAATCCCATCTAGATCATTCATATTTCTCATACGATTCATAATATACCCAATGTCCACTTTTATCATCACCCGGTCAAAGGTAACTTTTAATGTAATCAAAGTATATTAATTCTCGTATATAAATATAATGATTTTAGGTCTAAGGATCATTACACCATTATCACAGTGAGAATTACTTATGACACTTACTTAACATGTAGAATCTCACGGCGGGTCATTCCAGTGCCATGCATTGATACATGCACTTATGTTCTTGACTTTAGTATCCCCATACCTATGACCAATGAGATGTGGTCATCTGTCAAGAAACATACTAGTCTTTGTGCATTATTATTGTCCTTAAATAATAATACTCGACTAGGAAATTTTAGGAATAAGATACTATTCATATAATCTCATTTTTAAGTCACATACTTAAAGATATATAATACGTATCAAAATTCCAAGGACATTTATTATGCTTTCAATTTATTACGCAGTAAATAAAACATAATAAATAAATAATAATCAATAAAACATAATCCTTAATAATAAATATTTTCCTTAAAATATAAAAAGTATTGTCTCTAGAGCACAATTACTAACAATCTCCCACTTGCACTAGAGCCAATTACCCAAGTATCCAATACTCATGGAACTAGTGTGACTTTCGTGCTTCTGCTGCGACAAAGCCTTAGTCAGTGTGTCTGCAATATTATTATTAGTATACACTTTACATATATGTATATCTCCTTGATCATTAATCTCATTAATTAGGTGATATCTCCTAAGTACATGCCCAAACAGCCTCCTTGGCTGCTTCACAAGCATCAATATACTCAGGTTCTATTGTAAAATCAACAATTGTCTTTGCTGTGAACCATTCCAGCATACAACATCTCAATAAAACACAAAGCCAGACAGAAACATTAAATTATCGTTATCTGTCTAGAAACTAGTATCACTGAAACCTCTTACAACTAGCTTCACATCTCCTCCATATAACAAGAATGAATCTTTAGTCCTCTTTAAGTACTTAAGAATATTCTTGACTGTCGTCCAGTGACCTTCACCTGGATTAGATCGGTATCTACTCATCATGGTTAAAGCATACGAGACATCAGGACAAGTACATATCATTGCATACATTATAAAACCAATTGCTGACGCATATGGAATTTTTCTCATGCAATCCCTATCATCCAATGATTTTGGACAAATTTTATTTTGAGATCACTATCCCATGAGACATTGGGACATATCCATTTTAGTCTCTTTGCATTTGAAATCGATGCAAAACTTTGTCAATGTATGTACTCTAAATTAGGCCGATCAATCACCTTGATCTATCTCTATAGATCTCGATCCCTAATACATATGTCACATCGCCTAAGTCTTTCATTGAGAAATTATTTCTCAACCAAGTCTTCACAGTCTGTAGAGATGGAATGTCATTCCCTATTAGTAATATATCATCAACATATAATACTAGGAATGCCACATGGCTCCCACTAAACTTCTTGTAAACACAAGTTTCATCTTCATTCTGAATAAAGTCAAACTCTTTTTGACTGTTTCATGAAAACAAATGTTCCATCTCCTCGAGGCCTGCTTTAATCCATAAATGGATCGATGCAACTTACATACATTTCCAGCATCCTTTAGATCAACAAAACCCTTAGGGTGTGTCATGTACACATCCATATCTTCTTCAAGGCTCTCATTTAAGAAAGCGGTTTTGACATCCATTTGCCAGATTTCATAGTCATAGTAAGCAGCTATAGCAAGCAAAATCCTGATGGACATGACCATAACAACTGGTGAAAAGGTCTCATCATAGTCAATACCATGAATTTTCTTGAAACCTTTTGCCACCAATCGTGCCTTATAGGTCTGTACATTAGCATCCATGTCGGTCTTCTTCTTGAAAACCCACTTGCACCCTATGGGTTTTACCCCTTCAGGTGGATCAACCAAAGTCCATACTTGATTAGTATACATGGATTCCATCTCAGATTTAATGGCATCCAGCCATCTCTTAGAATCTGGAGTGTTTATAGTATCTAGGTAGGTGAGAGGCTCATCTTCATCCACAAGCATCACATCACCATCTTGAGTCAAGAGAAATCCATATTATCTCTCGGGCTCATGGCGAATCCTACTAAACCTACGAACACTTGTGTTTTTTGAGGAGTATTATTTTCTTGTACATTCTACTCAGGTTCCTCCACTGGTTCAACGTTATCATGTGGGTCTCAAACTTCATTGAGATCTATTATCCTCCCACTATCTCTCAGCAGTTCGAGCAACAAACACTTTATTCTCGGAAGGATTATAGAAAGAATAACCCCTTGTTTCAGTTGGGTATTCCACAAAATTACATTTGTCTGATTTTGGTCCTAGCTTGTCAGAGATTAGATGTTTCACAAACGCTTCACATCCCCAAAATTTTATAAATGACATGCTGTGACGTTGCTCAGTCCATATCTCATAAGGAGTCTTTTGAACCAATTTAGTAGGAACACAGTTAAGTGTATGTGGAGCCGTTTCCAGGGTGCAACCCCAGAAACTAATTGGAAGATTCATTGACTCAACATTGATCGCACCATGTCCAACAAGGTGTGATCTCTCCTATCAAAAAACTTTTCTTTGATATTTTTCTACTTCATCTTTATAGTCTTTGAACTTTTCAAATGATTCAGATTAGTTCTTCAAAAGATACATATATCCGTATCTACTAAAATAATTAGTAAATTTTATGAAGTTAATAAAATCTACCTTTTGTCATCGTACACATATGACCACATACATCACTATGTATAAGTCATACCCATTCAATGATCCCTTCACCATGTCCGGTAAAAGGAGCTTTAGTCATTTTACCAAATAAACCAAGATTCGCATCCTTTTGTATGATTCATAATCAAACTTATCCATGAATGCATCCTTATGTATTCTGAAAATGCGTTTCTTATTAATACGGCCTCAACAACAGTGCCAAAGGTAATATTTGATTTGAGTCACTTTAGAACATATAAATTGTTAATTAGATGTGCAACATTATAAGGCTCATCATCAAAATAGAATAAACACCTATTGTTATAAAATGAAAAAGCCTTTCTTGTCCAAACAAGAAACTGAAATAATGTCTCTGCCAATTGCAAGCACGCTATAACAATTATTAAGTTCTAAATTTTCCTTATAGGCCAAAAATTAAGTAACGAGTTCCTCGAACCAGAGCAACTATCTTTACTCCAATTCCAACCCGATACCTTAAGCTTGACCCTTATTGATCATCATCTTCCGATCTTCTAATTAAGCATGACAGTTTAATTTCCAGTCTCCCAACTTTCCACAGAAGTGACAATCGTCTTCTTTATCAACACCTCATTCAGACTTTAGAGTCTGCTTTAGGGATTGGACTTTGGTTTGACAACGGAACTAGATCAAATCTTCTCCTTGCCTTTCCATTTTCCTTTCCCTTTTGTATTCCCTATGTTTACCATCAATATAGTAGTAGTTCATGCATTTATCATATTACTTTCAGCAGTTCTCAACATGCTTAGCAACTCAATGGGTGTTTTACCAATCTTATTCACTTTATTGTTCATAACAAAATAAGAATAATATTTGTCCAGAGATTGTAAGATCAAATCTAACTGTCTCCAGACCAATCTGGAAACCCAAAATATCAATGGTATTCATTATACCCTATAATCTTTAGAACATGTGGTGTAACCGGGTCTCACTCTCCCTACTTGTAAGTGTATAGTGCCCTTTCAAATATATCTTGTGCTCAATCGTTTCATAAGCATCTATATGCTTGTATTGCTTCTTAAGCTCAGCACATATATTTGCGAGCATGAGACATGAAACATCAGTCGCAACATCAATTTGCTTCCAATAAGCACTATGATTTGCACATGTTACATTCTCAACTTTAAGAGCAGGGGAAGAGATTTGACTAATATCGTGGTGCCCGAGGACGATCCTCAAGCTCCTATGTCAGTCAAGGAAATATATTCTCGTCAACTTGTCCTTCTCAAGAACTGATCGCATAGAGAAGTTGTTTGTGTTTATCATTTGATATCTACAATATTAAAGTGCATAAAATAAACTAGGTTGCAAATTTAATATTAATTATGTTTAAGTGATTATGGTATATCATCATATACCTCCCACTATTTTTATCAAACTAATAGCCCTTACTATTAATTTGGAAAGTATATCCCATAATTCTTTCTAGTGAGCCAAGATCCATATTTCGTCATGTCCTAAGTCAACCACTGGAAGTCCTTAGAAAATGATTATTTAGGTAGACAACAGTTGTCAATTATATCATATATAATTCTTGGATAGTTTGGTGAACAACGATTGATCTTATCTATCTAATAGACTTTTAACCAAACTCTATGCTTCTAAGTTCATAATAGTTGAATATAACCGTTTATTTTCACTTATTATGACGACTCAGTTAAGTTAGACCCAATGATACAACGGCCGAATATAACCGTTTATATTCGTCGCATCTCACCACGATAGATAGGAGTCCCCTACCACTGACAGTCCTTCCCCTTATCGATCTAGGATTCGATGAGTGTTCATTCATTGGAAAGCATCCGAGTAAAACTTAATATGTTGTTAAGGGGTTTTAGAAAATTTATAACGATCATGATCCCATCATAAAGAGATCCTCAATTTTTCCTTGAACCAAATATTTCAAATCGACATCTTAAAGTGTTCATTTCCCAGGTAGATGGAGGATACCAATGGTCACACTTAAAACCCATCAACCTTACGAATACGCATATCCGCTTTTGTCAGAAAATCCCAATTATAGATATCAAAAATCCATATTTAATTCCGTGTTTTAAAAATCCATATTTCATAAACACAAGAATCTCATGATCGTTTGTTAATTTTAAAATCTTGAATCGTTACAGATTTTATCTTGTTTAAGCAAACATGGCATGGGTGTCGTATCTAATACATACATGATTAATCAATATTAAGCATGCATCTCAATTATATCTACGCATACATACCAATACATGCAATCATATACATATATGTAATGTGCGTAAATTAAACGTGTCTGGTTATGGCCCCATCCTATATGATATTTCCAAGCTAATGGAAATATCAAGGTCAGTCTATGGTGGTTTTAAAAAAAATACTATCTATTACATGTCTTCTTTCTTCATTGCTCCATCATCCCCTTTTGGATCGCCTCCTTGCTTGCAAGTCTTCATTGATAATTACATTGAATAATAAAAATAAAACTATTCTAATGAAATTACAAGAAGAACTCGAGTTACATTCGAGATAATTAAATTACAATGAATAAACGACATGCAAGTCGTATTTAGAAACCAAAACCATAAATCAAAACCACTATCCTATGGGTCTTTAGGCCATAACCATCCACCATGCTATCATATAACACATATAATATATCTCATATTATATAATGATATCATATAATCATATATAACAAATTTCGAAATTTCAGAAAATTAAAAAAACAGATTTCTGAAGACAATAAATCGCTATTTCGAGGCCCTTAACGACGTCAAACGCCTTACAGACCCGTCGATGATAGCTTAGCTATCAGTGTTGTTCATTGGCCCGATTTCAGTCAGAAAACACATATCGTTTACGAAAATCGGATACAGCAGTCAGATTTCTCCAAATCTGACGGTGTTTCAGAAATCGTATCATATACAATTCTCATAACAAAAACAAGCATATATCATATATACATATACAGAGATACATACAATCATCATATGATTATACATTACATGAATATCATATATTCATAATATATACATACATATACTCAAAATTTTAGAAAATCAAATAATTTTCAGAAAATCATAAATCACCGTTTTGGAGGCTGTAACAACATCTAATGGCTTACAGACGCAGAGCTGATTATGTCAGTATTGCTCAGTGACCCGATTCCAATCAGAAAACACATATCGTTTGCGAAAATCGGACAACGGACACAGATTTCAGAAAATCAACGGCAGCCGTTTCAGAATTCGTATCGAATACGATTCTCATAATAAGAACAAACATGTATCATATACATACATCAACACACATAATCATCACATGATTATATATCATATAAATATCATATATTCATAATATATATAAACATATACATATTGTATCAATATAAAATCATGATAGATCGCATACATGCTTATATATCAAAAACTGTTAAGCACATAACCGAATTAAAACGTTTCGCAAGTAGCTCTGATACCATTGAAGGGTTTCGTGACACAAACGCAGCGGAATAAACGCGAAAAATAAATCAAAATAGCGAAACCCTCCGCAGGATCCATGCGAAAACAAAAGATTTAATTCGGAGATAAAGAATAAATACCTTTAGAAGCTTTAACAGTTCATTAATGGAAGATTAATGGAGGTCCAAAGCTTGTTTAATCACCACGTATCCCGCTCTCACGATCTACGCTCTACGGTATCCACACGAACACTTTTCATGAAGGATTGATGTGTACTAGCACCCGAAAACTTCTTCTCTCTCTATCTTCCTTCTCTCTCTGAGCGGCTAGGGTTTTTGTAAAATCTCTCTTTTATTAAATCAGCCCATAAAGAGATTATATAGAGAGAAGAATAAGTTTTCTAATTATAATCCAATTATAATTAATACTAATCCAAAATTCTAAATTATTTAATTAAGTCTCACTTAATTAATTAATTAATAATTTTGGAATTAGTTTTAGTAATTCATTTATTCTATTTATATAATTAATTAAGTCATACTTAATTAATATCATAAATAAAATAAATTACTTATTTAATTTAAATTCATAATTTAAATTATTTCTCCTTCAAGCGTTCTTTGTGTGTGACCCTGTAGGTTATTATTACGTTGGCAACAATTTTAATATCTAATTAAAATTGTAAATAATGAGCGGCATCTAGTAATACATCATTGTTACCCAAGTAATAATAATAAATCGGTGATTCGATTAAGCCTTTCGTGAATAATGTTCCATGTAATATAATCCCTTTAATCTTGATATTATAGATTAAACTCAAGGCATGTCTCGTGTCATCCTCTTCATAATTTAATCTTTATTTTCTTGATCGATGAGTAGACTATTAAAATCAAATCAACATTTGAGCACGGCCGTGCATTTCATAGTCTCACTCAAACAAGAGGTCAATAATATCACTCCTAAAATTAGGAGGATTAAATCCCATCTAGATCATTCATATTTCTCATACGATTCATAATATACCCAATGTCCACTTTTATCATCACCCGGTCAAAGGTAACTTTTAATGTAATCAAAGTATATTAATTCTCGTATAGAAATATAATGATTTCAGGTCTAAGGATCATTACACCATTATCACAGTGAGAATTACTTATGACACTTACTTAACATGTAGAATCTCACGGCGGGTCATTCCAGTGCCATGCATTGATACATGCACTTATGTTCTTGACTTTAGTATCCCCATACCTATGACCAATGAGATGTGGTCATCTGTCAAGAAACATACTAGTCTTTGTGCATTATTATTGTCCTTAAATAATAATACTCGACTATGGAATTTTAGGAATAAGATACTATTCATATAATCTCATTTTTAAGTCACATACTTAAAGATATATAATACGTATCAAAATTCCAAGGACATTTATTATGCTTTCAATTTATTACGCAGTAAATAAAACATAATAAATAAATAATAATCAATAAAACATAATCCTTAATAATAAATATTTTCCTTAAAATATAAAAAGTATTGTCTCTAGAGCACAATTACTAACATCTTGCACATTGAATCCATGTCATGCCTGCATCATACTCCAACCCTGGCCCAACTGATTGCATTACCTATCCAGCTTCACCATAGAACCATGCCTTAGGTAAGCCCACCATATCTGACTCCTTAAGATTCATCTGCTATGTCGCCTCTGTGTCATTGAGGACTAATGGTTAATGATGACTCTCCCTTAAGCCGGCCGTGCCTTTGTTCAAGTCTCACCCAATCCTGCCTCTTTTACCCTTACGTCATGCTGCGTGACCCCTCTAGAATCAAGTGTGCCCACAATATATGTTCCCTGTGTCTGTGCCTGGCTATGCATTTCTTTGCCTCCGTTGTCATGATCTAAGCCTTTGACATATCCAACTCGTGCAAGTATCCTCATAAGTCAGAAGTGCCCCATGAGCCCCAAGTGTGCCCCATGTGCCCCAGGTGCCCCAACTTCACCTCAACGCCAAGCCCCATGCCTACCTTGCAACTCAGGTGCTGAAACCCAATGTCTTAAGTCTCCGAAGTAAGTCACCGCCCTGGCCTGCAGCACCAGACTTAGGCTCAAAAGCCTAAGGGTCTAATAAACCACCCCCACCGAAGGAACTTGATGTCCTCATCGAGGGATGATTCCAATACTCACGAATCTGATCTTCAAACTACCACAAGGTCACACCTTTCTCCCATGTTGCATCAGCTTCATCTTCACCTTCTCATTGCACTAGGTAATCATTCCTCCTGTTCTTCTTACTCATCCCTTGAGTTTTATGACTAAGGACCTTTTTCACCTTTTTGTCGAATTGTACCATGATCACTGGAGGTGCCCGTTTTCCTTGCATCCTCTCATCAAGCAACAATTCTGGATGAAACGGCTTCAGAAAACTGACATGAAACGTAGGATGTAGTTTCAATCTATCCGGCAAGTTAAGACGGTACGCCACTGCGCCCACCTTCTTCACAATCTCAAAGGGACTATCATACTTCTAAACAAGCCCTTTGTGAATTTTTCTAGATTTGATCTTTTTCCAAATCTGTGTCAATTTCAACAACACCTGGTCACCCACCTCAAACTCTAAGGAACGACGCCTCTGATCGGCATACATCTTCATCTTTCTCACAGCTTTCTCCAGACTAGCTTTGCATTCATCAATCATCTCTTGTTTCCCAATAGCATACCTGTAAGTCACAGGACAAGTACCACCCGATCTTTGTATAGCCACCTCATTTGGCGTTCATGGTTGAACTCCAAAAATCACTTCAAAGGGGCTCTTGCTAGTCACCGAAGACTGCTGCAAGTTGTAGCAATACTGTGCTACATCCATCAACTCTAGCCAATTTTTCTGACTAGTTGAAACATAATGCCTGAGATACTCCTCCAATAGCTAATTCATCCGTTTTGTCTTACCATCTGTTTGGGGATGATTTGCAGTAGAAAACTTTAACTCACTTCCCATGAACCCAAACAATGTATCCCAGAAACGCCCTGTGAAACTGTTGTCTCGGTCACTGATTATATCCTCTAGCAACCCAAAATGTTTCACCACATGCTGAAAGAAAAGGCCAGCCGCCACATCCGATGTACATTTCTTTGGCACAGGAATGAACACCGCATACTTCGAAAACCGATCAACCACCACAAAGATTGACCCCTTCCCATCCACCTGAGGCAACCCCTTCTTTTTTTCAATCTTGTCAAGTTGGCACACCATGCACGACTTGGCATAGGCCTCAACATCATCGATCATCTTCGGCCAATAGTAGGATCTACTAAGCAATGCTAGCATCCTCACTACCCCCGGGTGCCCTGCCCACTTTGCATCATGAGACTCTCTCAAAATTCGCTGCCGAAGTGTCCCCCAATAGGCACATAGAGTTATTGCCTTTCACATACAAAATCCCATCCTCCAGCCAATACTTACGAACCACGCCTGACTTCACTTCCTCTACAAGCTTCAGATACATGGCATCGGTTTTTGACTGTTGCCTGACCTCTTCTAGGAACTCAGTGTCCACCACTGACATAGATACAAAAGATTCTTGCACCTTTCTACTCAATGCATCTGCCACTTGGTTTTGTGCCCCCGGTTTATGCACCCACACAAAGTCAAATTCCGCCAGAAATTCCTGCCAACGTGCCTGCTTTGGGGTCAGCTTCTTTTAAGTCTTGAAATAAGTGTTTGCCACATTGTCAGTGCAAACCACAAACTTCGCTCCTAACAAGTAATGTCGCCATATCTCCAAACAATGCACCATAGTTGTCATCTCCTTTTCATGGGTATTGTACCTCTGTTCAGCATCCTTCAACTTTCGACTTTCATAGACCACCGGATGTCCCAATTGAACCAACACTCTACCCACAGCACGATCAGAAGCATCAGTATGCACCTCAAATGGTACCCCAAAATCTAGAATTTTGAGCATGGGCTCTGAAGAAACTGCAACTTTTAGCTTTTCAAACGCCTGTTGGCACTCATCATTCCAATCCCAGATATGATCCTTCTTTAGCAAATGGAAGAAAGTATACATTGAGTGTAAAGACTCAAATTGAAGCTGTCTTTCCTAGATTGAAGAACAAAACCAGAATAGTTAAAAATAAATGGGAAAGATAGTTTAGTAATATTCCTAGAATATATAATTTTGTTTTATTCTATTCTCAAGATTGTAAACACTCTTGAGGTATATAAACAAGAGTGGTAGCTTTGTTAGAATTGTCTGAGTTATGATATTTCATAGAATCAACTATTCAAGCTTCAAAGCACTTATAAGATCAGTTGATTCAATTTTAACTTCGTAAAAGAATGTAGGTTTCAAACATAGATAATTTGAGCAATCAATTCACTGGTGGATTAAACAACCCACCGGTAATTTTGTATATTCTTGTTAATGTTTTATTTTCTCAGAATCAGTTTTTAATATCAAGTCAAAAACAACAATACTTCTCAAACACTCAGAAACTGAAGAACAAATACAAAGCTTTTTAACAAGTATAACAAAAAGTTTGAATTTGTATTCAACCTCCCCTTCTTCAAATCCATTGTCATTTGTTTGAGGGATAAATAACAATATACATACATATATATATATATATATATATATATATATATATATATATATATATATATATATATATATATATATAATTCCCGTTGTTAACTTAGTTTACCATGTGAACTCCTTTGGATCGTCATTTATTTATCATAAAAAGAAGGATTATAATCACATAAAATTTATTGCACATTTCTTTCTATTTATTTTATTAATCTTGTAAATTTATTCAAATCTTATTTGAGTTACAAATACACGAGGTAAATTTAATTAATAGCCACTTTTTGAGCAGTAATCTTCCTTGCCTAGACATCAGCTCTTGCTCCTCTTTGCCATTGCACCTTTGCATTTTAGGTCTCTAGGAACTAGAATAAGAGCTGATTCTTTTGGACGAGAAAAAGATTGAATGTACTTAGCCAAGCACCTCTTCGTTTGCTTGTTGGCAACAAGAATTTTTGATATGGGTCGTGCTCTGCTTGGTGATATCACTTTCCTAGCATGCTTGAGAATCTGTAGAATGTGTTTGGCTACGGAGATTCCCATGCTTTGGAAGAATTCATGGTTAAAATGAGCTTTATCGTCTTCTTCAAGCTTGTTGAGGTAAAGTAAGGCTATATGCATAAACAAGAGTAGGCTCCATTCCAGTTTTTGATAGCCAGAAATACTAGTCCATGGTTGTCTTTATGTGAGATATGATAATATTGTTGAGTTATTGGTAGATAGTCACACACATACACACACACACACACACATATATATATATATATATATATATATATATATATATATATATATATATATATATATATATATATATATATATATATATATATATATATATATATATATATATATATATATATATATATATATTGCAGCACAGTCTGATGGGAAACCTTGTTGTTTACCAAATTACAATGAGACTTTTTCATGAGTACATATTTTGACTTTGTTATATTAGAGTATCAACTAAAAGTCACTAAACTCTTTTTTTATTTTGAACAAACATTCAAGCAATTAACTGAGATTATACAATGCAGATAGCATTGGTCATGTCTGCTTGGTCGGATTATCTTGGATTTAAGTTTTCTTTGGCCGGCTAGTCGGCTGTGTTAATTGAAAGTGCTTAACAACTACTTAAGGACTAAATCCTTCAATAAACTATATGATCCAATATAGTTCTTTAGACATATAAACGCATAATCTCAAAGTAATAAGTGAAAGAAAAGTAAAACCCAATGAAATAGCTGGTGGGTGCTCTTATAAATTTAAAAGATGTCCAGATGTTTGGAATCGTAATAGAACCAACACAAAGAATCAGTAAAAGTACGGCAGTCTCGGCAAAACACTTTTTCCTACTCTCCGTAAGTGGAGGTGATCCCTTAAACAACAAGGTGTCAACTCTTTGTCGTAGGGAGAAATAGATAATCGAAAAAAAAAGGATCAAATGAAAAATGTCAAATATGTGGACAAAATAATTTAATGTTGTGCTTTAAAGAACCCCAAGATCTTTATTGGTGTCAGATTTTTACCCGTCATGATATGAATACATCTAGAAAGGACAATGCTACTGACACGAAGGAAAAAGATGGGAAGACTCGAAGACAACTTAAGTCAACTCCAAGGATGCAACGGGAACGGAACAACTCAACATGAATGTGATAGTAGCTTGAAATGGGCATCAACTGTCCTGAAAAATTGGAAGGATAACAATCTTATCTCTAAAAGATAGGAGCATGGAAGATATGACTCCTACATTTCAGGCACGTGCTGATGAGGCTAAGGGTGATTATATATAATCAAATTATAATAGAATTAGGGGATACGCAATAGGCATCACGTTACACTTCTACTCTACCACTACAACCTATCTTGAGTGTAATTGCCGTCCTCAGCATAGTCAGTTGTTGTTCTTAGCTTACTTTCCTCTTTTTCTTCATTATATCATCATTTTCTTCACTTGTAATCATTGCTACATCATTATAATGGATCACATTTGGCTGGGAAAGGTCCCATCCGCGGTTTTTTCCTCTCACCGGGGGTTTTCCGCATCACCAATCGCTTGTGTCAATTTCTTTCATTGTTCTTGTCCTTTACTTTTTTGTTCTTGTTCATAGCTTTATTTCTTGATTTTCACACTTAAACAATTGTATAGGCTTAGCTATTAACCCTACAAAATCTAGTACGAACAGTTAGCGTCGTCTGCGGGAAACTAGCTAAGAGTCTATATGAATACAACAACGATGATGGATGATGAGATTCTTATAACCATAAGAAAACAACAATCTGACATGGATTTATTACGATCAGAGAATGAAGCACTCAATGTGGAGTTGAGTATGGTCAAATCAAGTAGCAAGGTGGCATCTCGAAGGACAACTATAAGTGTAGTACAACATCTGAACATGGACGACATACCTGGCGAACTACCTGATGATAGACAGCTGGAAAGTGAAAGAATACATGTGGTAGACGCTGATAGGGATGAAAATAACAAGTTGAAAAATGACACTAACGCAGAACATCCACGACAACGTGACATGACTAAAAGACGTGACACTAACTACAACATGTCCAATAGAAGGTCTAAACATAGAAGTTCCAAATCACATGACCACGTGTCAAGACATGAAAGAATGAAGCTGTGACAGTAAGAAAATGACATGAAGAAGTTGACATTAAGTGGATTGGATACGACGGGAGCAGAAGATGTGGTCATGAACATAATGGGTCAATAACAATCCTGAATTATAGGAGTGGACATTAGTGAACAAGAACTGATGCAATTAAGAGAGATGAACTTGTTGGTAACTTGTCAACAACACATTTATATAACTCGATGACTTGTTTGGACACAACCACATAGCTCTTTTATAACTTGGTAAGGAATGTGTGAATGAATACCACATCCCAGGTATATATCTGGTTTATATTGCAATACATGTCTTTTATAATGAAAAGTGCCAGCTTCTGAGTATGAGCATTTGTAATATTCTTCATTGTGTCCGTCGCATCTTTACATTTGTAGAATTGTCTAAATTAGCTTCATTATCTTATATTTACACATATAACTTGTCAATATCATTAGATCAAATTAAGAGAGATAATTTAACATGTTCCTAATGTCCCAAACTTTTAGAAAAAAATGATGCTTGCATATTACACGAATTCACCGTTTATTAACGATATTGCTTTTTTTATTGACATACCAAAGAGATTTTCTGATTCACGTATAAAAGAATTTGGTGACACAACTGATGTTTACAATAAATGTTTACGATTCCAAATATCAAAAGAGCTACGCTGACAAATCCAATGCTATAAAAGGTTATGAGACTGTCTGATAGATCAGTCAACTCATTTGCAGATCTTTTCCACGTGTTCAACCTACATTACAAAAGTTACAGACGGTTTGAAAAGATGACGACTGACTTGTACTGCATCTTTCAGAGGTGAACGGAATATTTAAGAGACCATAAATATCAAGGTTAAACAAAGATAAAGTGACTACAAATAATTGTGGCGTGTCCATGACAATAAAATCTTTCGGACAATGTCTGGTAAAACCCATTTACGACGAGTTGATGAAATATCCTTACAGGACGATTGATGAAATACATTCCAAAGCAATGACACAAATCAGACGAGAGGAGGAAAAAATGGGATATTCTGACAACTACTATTATTCCAACAAGAAAAAAACAACATAAAAGCTAAATATTAGAAGACATATACCAGAAGTGGACGAGAGAAAACACACATCAGTTTTCTACCAACATCATCAGTGAAAGAACTGGACAATCCGAGGGACAATGTTAGATCTCCTAAAACTGACGAACCAAAAGACAACTCATCAAGGTAGGTCACATGTCAGAACAACTGACACATTAGAGAGAAAAACTACAAGTTGAACATGACAGATTGACACCTCCATCTTCAATTGACATGGTAATTACTTACAGGTGGCTACGACGTATATGGAAAAACGTGTTCGCAACAAAGGAGATAAATGTGACAACCTCGTAGTAATAAAAAAATAATATCGACTAGCATGGACATGTGACGGAATCATAACATGATAGTCTAGTCATGTCCTTTCCCAAATATTGACATGTTGGGTGACATGATAACTGGTTACGAGCTACTCACACTCTTGGATGCGTCAAGTGGCTTCGATCAAATATAGATGTATTCGTCCGACAACTAAAGCATCCATCTGATGCTAAAAAACTGCGTTTGTGCCTGCCTTGATATTTTATTATCACTTGACCATGTCTTTCAACCTAAAAAGCACATGAATAACGTTTCAATGACTTGGTAACAATTTTTCAAGGACCAAATTGGTCATAAAATGAAGTTGACACTGATAACATTGTAGTGAAAATTAACATATGCATCTTTAAATGTGCAATACGTGACATGACAGATGGTGAAATGGTCTTACAGGCCAAGTATATATGATATTGTATATAAACTACGAACAACAATTAAACTCATCGATTCGACGGGTTCTTTAGTCCATGCTGGGTCCCGAAGTATCGTAGAAGGGGGGGGGGGTTGAATATGATACTCACTAAATTAAAAAATTCTTTCGAATCTTTTACAGATAAATAATTTAGAGTTCGGTTAGTGGGTTCAAGTTCATGAGGTGAATAGTGTTTAGGAGGCTGGCTTACTAATTTTCTATATTTATGAATAATCATTAATGTTCTAGAAAATTAGCAAGTAATTTAACGAGACAAGTTTCGGGGAATATATCTTTCGTATATAAACCCTGAGGTTGCTACACCCAGTTAAAAATATAACTGGCTTCCAAAGAACAGATTCGTTCTTTGCTTTTACAAAGAGATAAAGCTTAATCTATATACAATATTTGACGGTGTGTTGTATTAATGAAATCAAGCTAACATAGAGTGTGTTACAATAGCCCTATGTATTTGCAACATAATTAAACGGCTAGATTATAAAACTCCGGTGAAGAAGGTATGATTATGGCTTTGTAACTTCTTCTTCTTCTACTTCAAAATATCTCTCTGTATCTCTTTTGTTGGTTGTGTGTCTCCACAAATCCACCACACCAAAATGAACACGTCATTTTGATTCTTTATGTAGACTTTCAAATCAATTAAAATTGATTTGGTTCTCAATGCTACAAGTCCTTTGTTGCGCCTGTAGAGTGTTTATGGTGTGTAGACGCCACTAACTGTCATGTTGCGTCCTTGAATTTTGTTGCGCCCTTGAACTTAGTTGTGCATGTACACTGTTTACCCTGTAGAGGCACCACCAAGTTGCCTTAGAATTATTTCCTTGCCCCCATGATTGCTTATTGCGCCTGTTGTTTTGTTGCGCCTGCACACTGAGTTCCTAGTGCAGGCGCCAAAAACCACTTTGTTTATTTAACAAAACTTTCCTTGTGCCTTAGAAGAGATTTTGTTGCGCCTGCACACTGAGTTCCTAGTGCAGGCGCCACAAACTCCTTCCCCTAGTGATTTGATGAGCTTTGGTATGCTTTGTTGCGCTTACACTCTACAACCTTTGTGTAGGAGCCACAAAACACTTGGAGTTGTTTCCTTGCTCTTTTGTTGCGCCTCTAGAATACTTTAAGAGTACAATAGTCACCAAATGTAGTAATACTTGCCTTAAACAATTTCTTGAATTACTTGAAGTATTTACCACTTGGTTTTCACTCTTCAGGCTTGGCTAGATCAACTGATTTTCTTCTGATACATCAAGGTAATTCTCTTCTTGTTGTGCTGACGCTTAGTGCACTGATCTGGTTCACAAACGACTAACACTGAACCAAATTCCCTTGATTTCTTTTCTATTTCAGCTGATTAACCTTGGACTGTTGCATTGCTTCGAACACTGACTATCAAAAAACACTGTACTTTCACTAGAATCTTTTCTAAAACTTAGAAAACGTCTTTATTATGACCACAACCTTGAATACTTCATTCTCTGTTCTTTACTAACGCTTGAACATATAAATGAACTTCTTTCAGTGAGTATAACTCCAAGACTGCAGCTATCTTATTAGTCTTTTGTCTTTACCATGTCTTCAATTCTTCTAGATTCCTATGCTTCGAACACTTTCTATCTTCAATCAATGCTAATACACTGAAATCTTCTCGTGGCACTTCTATACTAAATCTTCAACACTTCTGAAATCCTGAAAGTCTTCAACCATTATTCTTCACTCAGGCTTGAATATATTAATAAACTTCTCTCAGTGACCTGTAGTAGACTTCAAAACTTCTTCTAATGTCTTGATTCACTGTATTTGCCTTGCCTTCATTTCTTCCTGATTTCTGTGTAGACGTGGTATTATTTACCTATCATGTTCTAGTGTTGATTTATCACGATTACTATTCATACAACTTCGTAATCTCACCAACAATCTCACCCTATTTGATTGTTAAACTTAGAAAACAAATCGCATAGATAGGATAACTCAACTAATAACTAGAAAAAGTAATCGTCTAGGACTTATAAAAAATGCTACTAGTTTTTCTGGATTAGATTCTGCAATTCCAGATTTCTTGTGTAACTGAAATGAAAGATGTTTATTCCTCTAGCACTGAACTGATATTCATGTAGTATCATCTTCATTTCTGTCTGTGTTTGAGCTTTTTCTACTTCAAAATCCTTCATAGTTTAACTTAAAAAACTTATCATAAACAGATCTTCATAAGAATTAAAATTCCTAGGAACGTCTTCAATAGAATATAGAACATAACTCAAATAATGTTCTCCCCCTAAGAATGTGATTCTTCTTCTTTTTCTTCTTCTCCCTTTAGATGATCAATAGAAATGTCAATTCTTTTCTGTACATCCCACTTGGATGAGGATTCCTCTACTGACAACTCCTTTCAAGTTTAGGATACAGTTTCTTGATTCTCCCATATTCTATTATTTCCCATAAGGATCAGAAGATAAGATTTTCTTTTTCTTGTCTAAAATCTCCCCCTAAGGATATTAACTTCTCCCAAGGATACGAAGATAAGACTTTATTAACTTCTCCTTTTTCCTTTTTCTTACTAAATTCTCCCCCTTAGTTGAGGAATCCTCCAATGGCCCATCTTTTAAATGGCTTGTCTTTCAAAGAAGATTCTCGTCTGTCATTGATTGGGAAAATATAGTAGCTTTTCTTTCAGAAGTATCAAGTAGCAAGGTTAAGTGTTTGGTCTATTGTTTCCTCACTTATAGTATGTTCTGTTGGTGTTTACACTATAGTGTCGAGCACTTTGAAGTGTTTCACTCTTTCTTTCCCTATCTCTCCCTCACTTTCACTCAAGTGTTTCTCTCTATCACTTTCACTCTGCATTCCAAATATAGCATTATGTACCTGCAAGTAAAATTCGTCAATTCAGTTATATTCCCAAGACCTAATTCATCAGTATGAACTGAATCACTATCAAGTGGAGAATTGCCTCGTAGAGGTGTTCTTGATCTATCATGCATAAGCACTGTCTCAGCACTAGACTCAATAGTGTTTGCTAAATCACTGTCTAGTAGAGCCTCACCTCTTTGAGATGGGTTATCCCAAGATTTAAATCTTTTAGGGAATCCTGCCTTGTTCTATCAAGGAGTCATCCCACACCTTCTCCGTAAATGGGACGTGGACATTCCTTTTCAGGATCTATAAATGTTCCTTCCAGAAGGGGCGACGTAGTAGGCAATGTAATGAATGGCAAATTAGAGCCTACATTTCCCTCATAACCCTGTGATGGGAATTTGTGTAAAATACCCTACTTGACTTATCCGAAGAATTCTTCTCAAGCAGTTGCCCCTCAAGCCCAGATAAGTCTGAACAAGAGATCTCCCTTTCGGGATGTAGAAGATTAACTTCTATTTGAGGTAGATACAATGTAATGTATGGCTAGAGTCTGTATCTCCTCTAAATGCCTATACCTCTCACTGTGCACGCCTTGCAATGTGTTCCTAGAATTTATCTGTTTGGGCTTACCATCAACGTGAGTGCCAGTGGTGTGCTTGACTCATTACAAGATGTTTTGGCTGACGAGCGAATTTCAATGGACTCACCATGTTGAGAGAATGATTCCAGAGATAGTTTTATTACCTTTTCAGCTCTGCATTCTTTTGAGAAAATGAAGATGATCTTACAGTTACCGCAGTTATATACTACTTTTCTTCTCTGGAGGTAGAGTTGTGGGTGCACTTCCGACTTCATCCTTATTTGCTGCATCAAGTGCAGTTTCTGCCTTATCAACCTCTAATTAACATGTGTTCCTTGTATCTCCAGGGGTTAATATATGGAAGTGGATGAATGAGTGTTTGGTATTATGGCATGGGTAAGAGATTGATGGGTTTTCAACCTCTTGGCCAGCTTCTGAATCCACTGGGAGCTAAGCGGAAAGAATCAATCAATATTAAAAGATAATCACCTTAACATTCCAAAATATATTTTTCATCCTAAAAAGAAGGAAAAATATGTGAAAGAATGGTAAACGATTGCATTAAAGCACTTTTAGTATAAGAGTTTTGTCGGTTCTAAAGATTTATCATTTAAGAACATGATACTAATAGAAATTTTTTTAAAGATACTTATCCCATAATAAAACGCGGGAAAGTGTATCAGATAAAATTTTTATCCCTTATGAATTTCTTATAAGGCAAACTTCCCATAATAAAATGCGGGAATTTATACCAAAGAAGAAATTCAACTCTCTTACCACATTCTATCTCAATAAAATGACTCATTTCCTTTAAAACCTAAGTACTGTATGTTTTGAAAATAATTTTGCAAAACATCCTTATCAGATAGAGAGCTATGATTTTCCGACTCATAATGCAATTATGATTTACATCATTTTCGTTCACCTGATAGTATCCCCGACTTAAAATAAAAATATGATAATTGGGGTGAATGAATGCTTAACAATACTGCACTAGGCCTTCAAAGCAATAACCACTGTTTAGGTACTATGAATCAATGTGAAACATCCATTGAAACAAGTGTTTAAAAACAAATCATTTTACAAGTGATTGGTACCTCGAAGTTAAAATAATTTCTCCAAAAAAAATTGCAGTCACAAAGTTTCTACCACTTTAAAAAGAAAAATTAAGAGAGAAAAAGCTAAAACTTTTAAAACTAGATTTTGAGAGAGGATAAAAGATTTTGAGATTTGAAAAAAAATTATCCTCAAGAAAAATTTGATTCACACCCTAGGTTTGGAAAAATAAAGTAGGGCTGTAAATCAAACGATTTTCAAAAGTGAAGTTTTGAAAAAGAATTTTGATGTTTTATTCTATAAAACTAATAGAAAAATGAATGTATCTTTGAATAAAACGTTTTGAAAAAGAAATAGACAAGAATTTCTTTTTAATACATTCAGGTTTAAAATTCAGTCAAAGAAAGAAAACTAAATATACTTATACTAATGGCTTTTTCAAAAACCATATTTTACTTAGAATAAAAACTAAGCAAATCCATTAGTATCAATATATCACAATTATTTTGTAATAAATTATTAATCAATTATCACAAAGTAATAAAAGAAAATGTTTATACTACGAATAATTATGCTGCAAATTTATTTTAATTTACTTAAATCATGGAACCAATATATCACTGAATTGTTTTATATCATCATAATTTAAATAAATCAAAATAAATTACATACTTATATTGTACTAAATAATTGCTAGAGACATGCATATATATCAAATAAACATGGCAATCCTTCAGTAGAACAATAAGCATTTAGACATATTTTTATTATTAGTGATTTCAGATAAATAACTTGTATTATCACTAATATTAAAAATATCACAATTAATTGCACGGAAATATTAACAAAATATCATTATTTGATATTTATCAATAATATCAAAATGCAAGAAATTATGCTTCTAATATTTTATCAAATCAAAACTATGAAACTAATAATCATTGAATTGCTTCAATCCATAATTTTAATAAAACAAAATAATTTCGCTAAATACTAAATATTTATAAGATTGAATATTAACATATAAATTCCTACGCTATATCTAATAATTGTCACTCTAGCATATTACAATTATACTCATAACAATTATTATTGATATACGTAAACTCGAGAAAATAGTTGAATAGAAATTCATAAGTCCTTTAAATATTGACATTTAATACTTGTGATCCTAATTACAACTCCTCGCAAATAAAATCAAATTTTAGAAATATTTTCTTAGTATATAAAATATTGAGAATCTTATAAACATGACTTAGAAAATACTTCAGCTTTCAATATTAGTGATTTTTGAAATAAACTTTGATTACTTAGAACAGAAATTCTAAATAATATCACTAATACTGAAAGTGTCACAATTATTTATAATAAAATATTTAAAAATATCATAGCAAAATATCATAGCAATTAAGCAAGATATCTTTGACTAATACTCATTAAATAATTATGCTACTAATTTATGCTAAATAATTTAACTACCACATATGCATATAACATTATAAGCATGATAATTAAACTAATAGAAAAAAGTATGAGGTTTTGGATTTAAAAATAAATTCACAAGTCCTTTAAATATGGACGATTTAATACTTGTGAACTCATTTGAGAATTCCTTGCAGATTGAATTTCCAACAAATATGCACATAAATAATATCTCAAGTTCACTACCCAACTTCGACAATATAAATTTATCAAGTTGTTCAACAAATATCTGCAAGTTATTCTATTAAGGACAAATCACGAAAGAAATGATACCTGGTGTCCATGAGCTTGTTCCTTAAGTGGTGTGGAGAGATCAACAGAGTTGTTGAAGTTGACAGCTTCTGGGAATGACTTTCATGTCTTTCTTACAACCTGCATTATCTATATCTATATAACTAATTAGGTTAAACCTATTATCTTCAGGGTACCTGATTCTAAGAATTGGTGATCCCCTAAGATATCTAGCAATTCATAACTTAGCTATAAGATAAGATTCTCTAGTATCCACTTGGAAACTTGCACATAGGCATATCGAGAATAAAATATATGGTCTTTATACATTTGAATAAGTAATGAGCTGATCATACCTCTATAGCTTGTCACTTCAGTTCATATACCTGATTTTCCTTGATCAAGCTTAGTGGTCTGTTGGAAAGAAGTCTTGGCAGGTCTAGAATCTTCTAAATTGCGCATCTTCAAAAGATCCTTGACTTACTTTAATTGCCATCATTCTTTTGAATTAATTGTAATCCAAAAAGAATTGCAACTCTTCCAACATGCTCATGTTACCTTACTCTACATTTACTTAGCAAATATCTTGCCAAATTTTCATTAGTAGACCCACATATAATATAATCATGGTATACTTGCACATATATGACATTGTGTGTGCCCTGTATTCTAGAGATATATATATGTATTACGACTCTTCCAAAATCATTTTCAAGTAATAAACTAGTTAGAGTGTCATACCATGTCCTTGACGATGCTTGAATTCTTACCTCCGTCATAGAGAGCTTGTGAAGAGAATGATATACAAATTCCAATGATCTGCAACTTCAAAGTCCAGGAAATATTGTACATCAACTTCAACTTCTAACTCACCATTCAGGAGTGCCCTTGTTCACATTCATCTGATAGATCTTCATGTTTAAATGTGTAATAGGTGTAGGAATATCTTGTTATTAGGTCTTCATCTTGTTAGGCCCTAAAAGGATCAAGTCTCGTCACTGGTGCTGACTGTTTGATCTTGAAAGTCCCAAAGATTCTGTTTCCATCATCGTCGATACCTTCTTCTTTATTGTGACAACCAGTTTGGCTTTACCCCTAATAACAATGCCAATAAACATCCAATTTCTGTGAACCCTTTCTGTACCAATTCTAGCTTCGAATTTTGTGGTTTAGGTTCCAGCTTCAGTAGATTCTGCCTTCGAACTGATTGAGATCATCTTGCATTGCAATCACTCAATCTGGATCAATCAGTGCTTCTTTAGTATTATTTGGGATTCTAGATGTTCGATCCCGAAAAATATATGTTCATTTTGATTAGCATTTCTAGCCTTTACTCAATAATCCGGTTTACTAAGAACTAGACTCCAGGATTCACTTTGACTTTAAACCTTTTGTCTTGGCGGATATGGTCTTGATGTATTCCTTTGATCTTCATTGTGTTGAGTACGACTAGTAGATCCTTCTTTTATTTGCTCCCCCTGAGTTGCTGCTAGGATGTGTTGATGATCATTCACCTTTTTCAGTGGATTCTGTTAAATTTCACGAGTTGTGTAGTTTCACTACCATTTCCACTAATAGGATATGAATCATCATCATTATCATTGATTCCTTCTGCATCCTTGGTTTAAACATCAGTATCTGAATTTGACTATGACCGGATGTCAAAATTCAAAGATTCAGAATAGTCTTTCATTTGAATGCTTGGGAGCTTGGTGTAATAGGTCGACACATTCAGATTTTCAATCATCTTCTGATTTTACATCATATTTGGCTTGAAAGCTTTCGACTTTAATGAGTAGCCGAGGAAATTGTTCCATGAGCCTTAACTTTAAATTTGCCAAGATGTTCATCTAAATCTTCAATAAATATCAATTTCCTCCAAACACACGAAAGAGCTTCAGTGTTTGCTTCTGATTGGCCATTAACTCATATGATGTCTTTTCACGATCTTGTTGATTAAAGAAGCACGATGTGTTAATTTCTTCAGCTTCAAAGTATCTTTATAAGTGCATACTTCATTTAGAACTATATATTGGGTTCCGAGGCATAAAACGCAGCGGATAAACGTAAATATAACAAAAAAATTCGGAACCCAAACTCAGGATCCATGTATAAGATTGGACAAATTATGGTGAAACAGAATTATACCTATTCAGAGCTTGACTTTCACGAACTCAACAGAGATCCTAGCTTTCACGACTTGTGTCTTCCTCTCGAAAAACACCTCTATGGTATCCACACGAACACCTTCAAGAACGTCTCACGATCTTTATTACGGAATGGATGTACTAGCTTCCTTTTGATGTTTCGTTTCTGCCTCTCTTTTGCTGATCCCACTCTAGGGTTTTTCTAAAACGTAATCAACCACTTAACCTATCATTATCTATTTATAATGGCTGGTTAACGGGCCATTCAGCAAAACCTAACCCATGTAGGTATAGGATTAAATAATAAACGAATTTTTATTATTTAATCAATAACTAAGTCATACTTAATTATTATGGGCAGAAATACTCCTTTAATTCGAATTTATATTATTTCAATTAATTAAGTCTCACTTAATTAATATAATAAAATTTAAATAATCATCAATTAATTTAAATTAACTATTCCTCTAAGTGCTCTATATGTGTGACCCTATAAGCTATTATTTAATTGGCAATAATTTTATTCTTCAATAAAATTATAAACAATGAGCGGTATCTAGTAATACATCATTGCTACCCAATTAAACAAAAATTAAATCGTGATTCGATAAAACCTTTCGTGATTAATGTTTCCGTGTAATATAATCATTTTAACCATATATATTATAGATTAAACTCGAGGCATGTATTTAGTCATGCTCTACAACATTTAATCCGGGTTTACTTGATCCATGAGTAGACTATGAAAACAAATCATTATTTGAGCACGACCATGCATTTTATAGTCTTACTCAATCAAGAGGCCAATAATATCTCTCCTAATTATAGGAGGGTTAAATCCTTTATCTATCATTCATATTTCTCATACGACTCATGATATACCCAATGTCCACTTTTATCATCACCCGGTCAAAGGTAACTTTTAATGTAATCAAAGTATATTAATCCTCGTATAGAAATATAATGATCTCAAGTCAAAGGATCATTACACCATTATCACTGTGAGTCTTTCTTATGACTTTATTAAACATGAAGAATCTCATTGTGGGTCTGTCCAGTGTCATGTACTCCTACATGTACCTATGTATTGACTTTAGTATCTCCATACTTATAACCAATGAGATGTGGTTATCAGTCAAACAACATACTAGTCTTTTTATGTATTATTATTGTCCTATAATAATACTCGACTAGGGACCTTTAAGAATATGATATATTATATAATCTCAAGTTCAAGTCATGTACTTAAACTATACAATTTGTATCATGATTTTAAGGACATTTATTATGCTAACAAATATGTCACAGTAATTAAAGTCATAATAAATACGTTTATTGAATAATCAAATGACATAAAGGTTTATCAAAAGAAACATTGTATTGCCTCTAGGGCACCTACACCAACACTATATTCATGAAATTCAGTTCCATTGTCTGACTTCAAAATTCTCACAGCTTACTTTGCTTCCAACTTGATCTACCTGATGTGATCAATCAACATCTATGATATTTTGTCTGTTGAATGCACGAACATCACTAATTTTTAATTAGGGTTGTCATCAACCACCACTTAAGCATATTTCTTCCATGCTATAATTTGCTTCAGTGTGATATTTTCATTGACTTCCGTATGTGACATACTTCAAAATGTCCTTCTAGATAGAATTCCATTAGAAGCAGTCCTCTCACCAATTTTGTTATTTGCCCTTAAGTACACTAAGTTTGGAGAAGTGGGGGTTGAATACAAAATTAAGAACTATTTAAACTTCTTGCGGATTTAAGTTTTATTCAACAAAAGTGTGTGAGGAAATATTGAAAGAGATGATCGAATTGACAAGATAAATAATAAACAGATAGAAAGAAAATAAGACAAGCAAAATTAAAAATTACTAGTGGATTGGTTTTTCCACTAGTATGCTTTTTGCTTTCAAGAAATCTTGGTAGAAATACCAAGATGCTTACAAAGTGTTTCTACACTATAATGCTTAAAATATGTCTCACACTTTTTCACTCTTATTTTCTCACACTTTGCTACAATGGACTACTAGCACTTTATAGTAGTTTTCTTCTCTTCTATTTCCTATCGATAGATAACATTATAAATTACAAATTACAACGTTTACATGAAAATAGAAATTAGCTACTTTCACAGTCTTCATTGGACCTGTATAATCCTGAAAGTATCTTTGTCTTGATGCATTCCTTGAAGACTGTGTTTCTTTGAAAGTCTTCACAATCATGACAGGATTGTCTTCCATGACTTAGTTTCTGCACAGTTTCCTTCCTTTTATCTTTAACTAAATTGGGAAACCTTAATCAACTGATAAATGTTGTTAAGCTTATCAGTTGATTCTTCTTTGCTCATCCATCGATGGATAGGCTATCCATCGATCAACTGATGTATCGATGGATAATCCAGTTATCCATCGACTCCTTATCCATTGACGAACTGCTATCTGTTGATTACCCTTATCCGTTGATGACTTTCATCCATTGATGGCTTTTATCTATTGAGTAGCGTCTTCATCCATCAACTTCAATATCTGTTGATCACATCATTTGTGAGAATTCTGACTTAGAATATTTACAATTGATCAAGCATTCTTCACATCCATTGAGAAGCTATCAATTGAAGTCAAGTAACATCAATTGACTACTTCATAGTATCCATCAAGGAAATACAATCAATTGATAAAGAAACATGAATCAAATATTACAATCCAATTTATCAGTTGATTAACAAGCTTCAAGTGATAACTGGTTTCCTAGTCAATGGATATTTATAAGTCATATATCCATCGACTAGTTACAATGAATTTTTTTAAATCCCTATTGAAATTCAAAGTAATTTGTTATCATCAAAACTCATAATTCCTAACAATCTCCCCTATTTATGAATATGTAAAATATGCATAAATTTTCTATTGATGATAACAAAACTCCTAAACATTTTCATTCTAGCAGGAATTTCAATATTGGCAGAAGTAATTTGAGACAGATTGATCAAATACCAATAAGAGATGAATTCTGACAATTTGATGTTGAGTCTGAATCTTTTATCTTTTTCTTCTCCCCCTTGACTCATTCATTTTGTCTTCATTTCCCTTCATTTTTCTGTACAAGGATCCCTTCAGAATCTTCTCATCCTCAACCCTGTAGTCCAGTTGGCTTGCAAGATGGTTTAATTCCAGATTGGGCAGTTTATCAATTTCTTGACAAATATCAATGCATTTTTCCCTGCCTTCCCTGTCCTTGTAGATCATCATGTAGAATGGTTCATAAAGCACCTTCTTTCCCTCAGGGTTCCAAATTTTGATTCTGTCATCCCTTTCTTCTTGAATAGGTGTCTCCCTTATCTTCTTCATTTTTTCAAGAATGGCCTTCCCCAGCTCTTCAGTTAGATAGTATTTTCTGTTGAGCATGGTGTAGATCTTCCTTAAGATGCCATATCCTTGGTCCAAGACTTTATTGAATGTGATCCATCTTCATACTCAATGTAAAGTAGATCAACATCCCTCTTCCTCTGACCTTTTACTACAATCATTCCTTCACTCTTGATTGGCACAAAATTTTTAAACTTGGGTTTGAACACTTCTATCTCTTTGGTTTGACCTCTTCCAGATGCTTGATTTGTAAGTTTCACCTCCTTTGGCTTCTCTTCTTCAGCAACAACAAGCTTTCTTTTGACTCCAGAAGATTTTGGTTCATCCACAGGCTTGTTTGCTCTTTGTTTCATTGTAGGCCTCCCTTTACCTTCTCTTCTTCTGGCTTCCCTAATTAGCCTGTCCTCCTCATCAAATTGCTTTTGCAGTTGAATGACTAGATCTTCTTGTGCCATTACTTGTTGTTCCCTTTCTTTTATGCCAACGGCTATTGCTTTGCCCAATAGCTTCTCTCTTTCAGTCATGGCAGAATTTTTCTTCTTCTTGTCTTCTTCTATAGAAATCCCTTTACCTTTTCTGTCACAAGTCTGTGAGCTACCTTCATCTACCCTTATTTCTCCTTTCTCAAGAGTTTCTAGCAATATGGCAATTGATTCCTGTGCATCAATCTCCTTGTTTTTGCTAATACTGGAATCAAATTGCTGTATAATTTGTTGAGCCAGTGTCTGATTTGCATCTTTCCTTTGGATGACAGACTCTGTATTCTTGATTACAACTTCAACTTCCTTTCTCATCTCCTCATACTTTTCCCCCTTTTTGTTATCAGCAACTGGTTGTGCCATGGAGGCAGAAATAATAGGAGTTTCCAAAAGTTGGTTCAGAAGATTGATTTGGTTGACTTGATTCTTCAGAATTAATTCCATGTTGTGCTCCATAGCAGTCACTCTTTTATCCAATGCCACTACTTTGTCTTTGGCTATAGACTCAGTATCTAGCCTTTGCTTGATTCTGGTTTGTAGGAATTTACGGAGGTACGGAAGCGTGATATTACAATTTTACCGTAAACTCATATATATGATCGCATATTATCATATAAATCGAGATGGAATCGAAACCATACCTTTAAAGCGATCCAAGTGTGTGAACAAGAGATCCTAGCAGCTACTTCTCAGAGTGTGAAGTACTCTACCTGTATCCACCAAGAATTCTTCCTTTGATGAAGATCTTCAAATAATTTCTAAAACCTTTTTAGAGAGAAAAGAGAGAGAGAGATGGAGGCTTGTGTTTTCTCCAAAACCTAGAAGTGTCCTTTAGAATGATGCATCTCATTCTATTTATAGGACTATCCTAGGGTTTTTCCTATAAATAATATATCAATATATATTATTATATTAAACCCCATATTATAATAAAATGCTTTAATAATAATTAAAACTATTTTAATAATTATTTCCTTTTCTAAACTATTTAGAAAATAATTCTCTCTCTCATAATTTAAATCTTTTCATCAAAGAAAATATTCTTTTATGGTGTGACCATGTAGGTTCAATATTAAGCCGGTAGTAGAAATAAATAATAATAAACTTTTTATTTATTATTTATATGAATTCTAATAATTCATTAAATATAATTAACTGATTAATTATATTTATTCTACATCGTGAGTGATGCTTCTCAACATATCGCGACTATCCGGATAATATAAATTCACTGCCAAGAACCTGTCAGTGACTAGTTACCGCACAATCGATTCCTTCCACCCTACAATATCCCGATTAAATACAAGGCATGGAACTCGTGTCAAGCCTATTAAATTTAATCATATGTTTTCTTATTCATAGTGCAAAGTTCATATTAATGCAAATTAGAAACTCCTTTCTAATTTCATTCACTCTGGCCAGAGATTCCAGAACTCGCATACTAAGAATAACATAGGATATTCTCTTCCCATACTGGAAGGGGTGGATCCTCTATTGACGTTAACTATCTTCATACACAAATCCCTATGCCCGGAATAGACCTAATGGATGTCCTTGAGACTAAGGACTAAACCAAAACATAGTTCATTATATACAAGATAACTTTAACGATCTCAAGTCTAAGGATACTTGCACAACTATCACTTAGTGAACAACTATTGACACATGAGTAAACTCCATTAGTTGTTCAATTTATCGAGTCACGTTCAGTGAACTTATTTCTTAATAAGCACCTACATACTAGCTATAGTGTCACCACACAAATGCCTATGAGAACAGACATCCTCCTTAAAGGAGCAAGCATAGTATGTACCAATCTTTGCGGATTCACTAACTTCCAATTAGTTATCCTATGATCAGGAACTGTTTAAGTCAAGAGTCATCATCTTCTAGATCTCACTATTATAATCTCATTATAATTCTAGAAGCTTCACTCTAAACTATGGAACATCTTATTTAAGACACTTTAAACAGATAAAGCCCGTAATAAAACAAATAAGTCTTTTATTAATATTAATGAAATCAACTAAGAATACAAGAAAGTTCTTCCTAACTCATCATACATGATTGGATTTAGGACAAACACTTTCAATCTCCCACTTGGACTAAAGCCAATTACCCTGGTAAGTAATACCCATCTTCCTTTTATGACGATCAAAAAGAATCTGAGACAACGGCTTTGTAAGTGGGTCTGCTATGTTGTTATGTGTGTCAACTCTCTCTATTTTGACATCTCCCCTTTCTATGATCTCCCTAATCAAATGAAAGCGCCGCAAAACATGTTTGGAATTATTATGAGACCTAGGTTCCTTGGCTTGTGCTATTGCTGCATTGTTATCACAATACAATACAATAGGCTCCTCAACACTAGGAACAACTCCCAACTCAGAAACAAATTTCCTCATCCAAACGGCTTCTTTCGCAGCCTCACTTGCAGCTATATACTCTGCTTCCGCTGTGGAGTCAGCCGTTGTAGACTGTTTGGAACTCTTCCAACTAATCGCACCACCATTCAGAGTAAACACGTACCCTGACATAGATTTGCTATCATCACATTCTGATTGAAAACTAGAGTCGGTATAACCTTCTATTATCAATTCAGAACCACCAAAAACAAGAAAAATATCCTTAGTCCTTCGCAAGTACTTAAGGATGTTCTTTACTGCTTTCCAGTGTTCTTCACCTGGATCGGACTGATATCTGCTCGTCACACTGATTGAATGAGCAACATCAGGCCTAGTACATATCATCGCGTACATGATAGATCCTATTGCTGAAGCATAAGGAATCTTACTCATACGCTCTCTTTCCTCAGCTGTCTTAGGAGACATTTTCTCGGAAAGGGACACTCCATGGCTCATCGGCATGAGACCTCTCTTGGAGTTTTCCATGCTAAATCTTTTAAGCACTTTCTCGATGTATGTACCCTGGGTAAGACCTATCATTCTTCTAGATCTATCTCTATAGATCTTTATACCGAGAATGTAGGATGCTTCTCCCAAGTCCTTCATAGTGAAGTTCTTTGATAGCCACACTTTGACTGATTGAAGCATCGGTATATCATTTCCTATAAGAAGTATGTCATCCACATACAACACAAGAAATGTTACCGCGCTCCCACTAACCTTCTTGTAGATACATGGTTCATCTATGTTTTTGATAAAACCAAACTCTTTGATTGTCTCATCAAAACGGATGTTCCATCTACGAGAAGCTTGCCTCAATCCATATATGGTTCGTAGCAGCTTGCACACTAGGTGTTCATTCCCTTTGGAAACAAAACCCTCTGGCTGTGTCATATACACTTCCTCTTCAAGTTTCCCATTGAGGAAGGCCGTTTTCACGTCCATTTGCCAGATCTCATAGTCATAGTAAGCTGCAATCGCAAGCAAAATCCGAATTGATTTAAGCAGGGCTACAGGCGAAAAGGTTTCATCAAAGTCAATCCCTTGCCTTTGTTTGAATCCTTTTGCCACGAGCCTAGCCTTATAGGTCTCCACCTGGCCTTCCGCTCCAATCTTTCTTTTGTATATCCATTTGCACCCTACAGGTTTCACATCCTTGGGTGCTTCAACCAAAGTCCATACTTGGTTGGTATACATAGAATCCATTTCGGATTTCATGGCACTTAGCCATTTCTCTGAGTCAATACTACTTATAGCCTCATTATAGGTCATTGGGTCGTCATCATTAACGATTGTTAACTCATTGTCATTCTCAATGACAAGGCCATAATACCTCTCAGGTTGGCGAGACACTCTCTCTGACCTACGAATGGGCTGTTCCACAGAAGGTTGTTCAGTCTGAACAGGTGTTTCCTCTTGAACTGTAGTAGTTTGTGTTTCTTGAACTTCATTAAGTTCTATTTTGCTCCCACTGTTTCCTTCAAGGATAAACTGTTTTTCCAAGAAGGTAGCATGTCTGGAGACAAACACCCTATGATCGGTGTAAAAGTAATACCCTAAAGTCTCTTTAGGATATCCCACAAATCTACATTTTACAGATCGAGATTCCAGTTTATCAGGGTCAACTTTCTTGACATAAGCTGGACATCACCATATCTTAACGTGTTTAAGACTCGGTTTCCTTTCTTTCCATATCTCATACGGAGTTTGAGGAACAGATTTGGAAGGCACCTTATTCAGTAAATATGCTGAGGTTTCCAATGCATAACCCCATAGGAATACTGGAAGATCTGCATAGCTCATTATGGATCGAACCATGTCTAACAAAGTTTGATTTCTCCTTTCTGATACTCCATTTAACTGTGGAGTATATGGAGGAGTCCATTGAGAGACTATACCATTTTCTTTGAGATAATCTAGAAACTCTCCATTCAAGTATTCACCACCTCGATCTGATCGAAGGGTTTTAATACTATGTTTGGTTTGTTTCTCTACTTCATACTTATATTCTTTGAACTTTTCAAAGGCTTCAGATTTGTGTTTCATCAAATACACATATCCGAATCTAGATCGATCATCTGTGAAAGTAATGAAGTACGAAAAACCCCCCATGGCATGCGTAGACATCGGTCCACATACATCTGTGTGTACCAATCCTAACAAATATGCAGCCCTTTCTCCATGTCCACTAAATGGAGATTTGGTCATTTTTCCCAATAGACAAGACTCACATGTAGGATATGATTCAAAATCAAAAGGTTCGAGTAACCCTTCCTTGTGCAATGTCCGTAGTCTATTTTCACTAATATGACCAAGTCTGCAGTGCCATAAATATGTGAGATTTTCATCATCCCTTTTCCTTTTATTAGTATGTTCAATTTGTAGTAAACTATGCTCTACGTCACATACATACAGACCATTATTCAAAATACCACTACCATAAAGAACATTATCTCTAAGAATTGAACATTCATTATTCTTAATAATAAACGAAAATCCAGCCTTGTCTAACATGGGAATAGAAATAATATTCCTCACAATCGAGGGAACAAAATAACAATTATTTAAAACAATAGTCTTGCCCGTAGGCATATGTAAATCAAATAATCCTACAGATACAGCAGCAACTCTTGCTCCATTGCCCATCCGCAGAATAACCTCCTCTTCCTCAAGAGTCCTACTATCCCTTAGTCCCTGCAATGAATTGCAAATGTGAGAACCACAGGCGGTATCTAATACCCAAGTAGAAATTTGATTTAGTGACATGTTTACTTCAATCATAAACATACCTGAGCCAGAAGCGGCAGTCTCACTACCCTTCTTCTTTTTCAGTTCTGCAAGGTAAACCTTACAGTTCCTCTTCCAGTGCCCCACCTTGTTACAGTGAAAGCAAACAGCTTTGCTTTTGGGGTCTTCAGCTTTTGGTGGAACTGGCTTCTTCTCACCTACTTTCTTCTTCTTGGGAGGATTCCACTTCCTTTTCTTGGAAGTGGATCTACCACCAATCAGAAAAACAGAACCTTTCTTAGAGGGAAAGTTCGACTCAGCAGTCTTCAACATGTTATGGAGTTCAGGCAGGCTGACATCCAATTTGTTCATGTGAAAGTTCACAACAAACTGCGAGAACGAATCTGGGAGTGATTGCAAGACCAAGTCTTGGCTCAACTCCCCATCCATGACAAAACCAAGTAGCCCAAGACGCTCAATCAGATTGATTATCTTAAGCACATGATCATTCACAGATGATCCCTCCGCCATTCTACAACGGAATAGCTCCCTCGATATCTCATATCGAGCAGTCCTGCTTTGTACATCATACAACTCTTGTAGGCGTACTAGAATGGTATGAGCATCCATGTTCTCATGCTATTTTTGCAGCTCAGAGTTCATAGATGCCAGCATGATGCACTGAGCAACATTTGCTTCATCCATCCACTTCCTGTAAGTTACATGCTCATCATCATGAGCATCTTCGGCAGGAGCATCGGGTACTGGTGAGTTCAGCACATAGTCCAACTTCTCAGCCCTAAGAACAATTCTCAGGTTTCGAAGCCAATCAGCAAAGTTTGGACCAGTCAACTTGTGAGCATCTAGTATGCTTCGTAGTGATAGTGCAGAAGACATGATGTATATCTAAAATCTGTAAATGACAAACACATAACAACACTTAGCAAATAATCAATTTCATTATTAAAACACTATATGAATCGGGTCTTTATTCATAAGTGGCTCCCCTTAGTTTATCTAATTTATACAACCCTCTAAGTGAAAAATTAAGCATTCATAATGCTAGTGGGAATAGGGATCCTACATTCCATCACACAACCTCGGCTGTAGCACGAAACGCCATGTGATGTTCAGTAGGCAGACAACTCTTGTCAATAACATCTCATGTCATTCCCTAATTAAAACTTTAGCCTCTTGAATAATTGAGTCACGGCTGTGGCACGACAAACTCAATATTCTAAGTCAAGTCTAACCCAACATTTCATACAACTGAATCAGTCTCCAACTGCCCACGGCTGTGGCACGTAACGACTATTAGATTCTAACTCATTGTATACATCTCTATGTAATAGACAAGTATTTCTTATTTCGAAATCAAAGCCCTCGGCTGTAGCACGAAACGACAATGATTCAAAAATAAGAACTACTTTCTATCATGTTGGAAGGCTATGACCGACACAAGCCCGTTGTGTCATTGGCCAATTACTACTTGATATTATTTTTAATTAAGAGGGATTTTTTATTATAAGGTTTATAATTACACATATTTTATAGACACAAATTTCAATTAAATGTTTTCTATAAAGTATTACAATTACTAACCAAATAATTAATTAATAATCAAAACTCTTTTAATTATTAATACTATTTCTAAACCCTTTTAGAAAATAAATATCTCCCTTAATTTAATTTCTTAAATTAAATCAATAATTAATAATATTAAGATCACATCCTTACTATTTTATAATCGAATAAATCTTATTTAATCAATTAATAAAATTTGTTAACTGATTATTTATTTCATAAATAAATAATTATCAACTATTATTAATTAAACAATATTATTTAACAATCATAATCATATTATAAAGAGATTCTTCCTTTTAAATTAAATATTTCAAACCAATAATCGATAATCGGATAATTCCCAGATCGGGGGGAGCATTGTCAAGAGGCGTCACTTAATACCCCTTTCTTAGACAGAATCATCCTTTCTCTCAATATTGAAAATTCATATTTAATTACGTGTTTCGCAAACACAAGAATCTCATGATTGTATATATAATATTATTGTTAGGGCAAGAAACGATTCCTATTCTAGATTTTCTAGAGCACGCCTTATGTTGATTTAGGTTCACCTAAATCTATCATCGCATGGTAAATCTAGGCATATATCTCATATATAAAATTAAATAAACAAGTAAGCATGCAAGAAATATCATGTCATACAATGATATAATGATGTATGGATTTATTATAGTAAAAATTAAAACAATTAATTCATGCTTTAAAACACTTTAGGGAATATGGACAGTTCAAAACTTTTATATTAAAATTATTTGACCACTCCATTAAATCCGTCTCTGAAAAACGAATCCAACGATATATTGCACGCCCAAATCGGAGTTACGGAACTCCCAAAAAATCAAATTTAATGTGGACAGGAGGGGCGTAACGCATTTATCACACGCGTTACAGCCATTAAAGCCAATTTTCCGGTGTAACGCGTGTATCGTATGCGTTACAAGCTGTAACGCATTTCATAAATGCGTAATAGACACTGTCGCGCATTCCTTTAATGCGCAACAGCCCATATCCTTGTCTGTTAGCCACGCGCGCGTGACCGCGGCTGGGAAAGGGAAAAAAAAATTTGACCGTTGCTGTGTAACAGTCTGCCGTTTCGCCTGTAGCCGTTTTTATATATATATTAACTATTATAATAACTATTATTAATATCTTTATATTTTAATATTAATAAATTAATTAACTATTAATTAATAAATTAATAAAAAAACATAAAAACATCATTTTTGATATCCAACAGCATATTAAAATAACCAAATCAGCCAAGGGTCCTAGTGCAAATATTAATCCATATTTTTCAACATGCATAATTATTACATGAATTTTAATTAAAACAATTTTAAAAAATTCATAACAAATAATCTATACATCAGAAAATTATGAAAAAAATACCCAGATGATCCACAACACTTGTAGAATCCAGATCAGTGGTCAAAATCTCATGCAAAAAATATTTCGAATTAATTCATAATTAAATCTAAATAAACTTGCAAAAATCATAATAAATCCATACATGCTCCAAAAAATCTGAAATTTTTTACATGAATCTCTATATGCACAACCTGGCTCTGATACCATTGTAGGAATTTACGGAGGTACGGAAGCGTGATATTACAATTTTACCGTAAACTCATATATATGATCGCATATTATCATATAAATCGAGATGGAATCGAAACCATACCTTTAAAGCGATCCAAGTGTGTGAACAAGAGATCCTAGCAGCTACTTCTCAGAGTGTGAAGTACTCTACCTGTATCCACCAAGAATTCTTCCTTTGATGAAGATCTTCAAATAATTTCTAAAACCTTTTTAGAGAGAAAAGAGAGAGAGAGATGGAGGCTTGTGTTTTCTCCAAAACCTAGAAGTGTCCTTTAGAATGATGCATCTCATTCTATTTATAGGACTATCCTAGGGTTTTTCCTATAAATAATATATCAATATATATTATTATATTAAACCCCATATTATAATAAAATGCTTTAATAATAATTAAAACTATTTTAATAATTATTTCCTTTTCTAAACTATTTAGAAAATAATTCTCTCTCTCATAATTTAAATCTTTTCATCAAAGAAAATATTCTTTTATGGTGTGACCATGTAGGTTCAATATTAAGCCGGTAGTAGAAATAAATAATAATAAACTTTTTATTTATTATTTATATGAATTCTAATAATTCATTAAATATAATTAACTGATTAATTATATTTATTCTACATCGTGAGTGATGCTTCTCAACATATCGCGACTATCCGGATAATATAAATTCACTGCCAAGAACCTGTCAGTGACTAGTTACCGCACAATCGATTCCTTCCACCCTACAATATCCCGATTAAATACAAGGCATGGAACTCGTGTCAAGCCTATTAAATTTAATCATATGTTTTCTTATTCATAGTGCAAAGTTCATATTAATGCAAATTAGAAACTCCTTTCTAATTTCATTCACTCTGGCCAGAGATTCCAGAACTCGCATACTAAGAATAACATAGGATATTCTCTTCCCATACTGGAAGGGGTGGATCCTCTATTGACGTTAACTATCTTCATACACAAATCCCTATGCCCGGAATAGACCTAATGGATGTCCTTGAGACTAAGGACTAAACCAAAACATAGTTCATTATATACAAGATAACTTTAACGATCTCAAGTCTAAGGATACTTGCACAACTATCACTTAGTGAACAACTATTGACACATGAGTAAACTCCATTAGTTGTTCAATTTATCGAGTCACGTTCAGTGAACTTATTTCTTAATAAGCACCTACATACTAGCTATAGTGTCACCACACAAATGCCTATGAGAACAGACATCCTCCTTAAAGGAGCAAGCATAGTATGTACCAATCTTTGCGGATTCACTAACTTCCAATTAGTTATCCTATGATCAGGAACTGTTTAAGTCAAGAGTCATCATCTTCTAGATCTCACTATTATAATCTCATTATAATTCTAGAAGCTTCACTCTAAACTATGGAACATCTTATTTAAGACACTTTAAACAGATAAAGCCCGTAATAAAACAAATAAGTCTTTTATTAATATTAATGAAATCAACTAAGAATACAAGAAAGTTCTTCCTAACTCATCATACATGATTGGATTTAGGACAAACACTTTCATGGTTAACATTGTAAGGCTGAGTCTTGAATCAATTGTGGAGTCAAAGTGCATCATTGAGCTATCAATTTCCTCCTTGATCTTCTTTAATTCATACTTAGATCCTGTGATATGCATTTTCTGAATCTTCAAGTTGTCCCTGTAAATGTTGAGAATTCTTCTGTGCAAAGGATCCTCTACATTCACTTCATCCATGGATCTCCTGTAGTGAAAAATTATGGCCTTCTCAGTATCAGCCAAACTTGTTTCATCACTGGCCACATCAGAGTCTAGAAGCTCATCATCAGAACTATCTTCAAAGTCTTCAGGATTCATGTGGGATACATCATCAGGTTACTAGCTAGATTTTCCTTTCCACTTCTGAATTGTTCCTTTGTATGCACCAATCCCAACATTTGTTCAGCTACTTGATTAGTGGCTGCTGCCAATTCTTGATAGTATGGATCTTCATGTTGAAAGGTTGAAGCATCAATATTGACTTCAATCTCATCATCCAATTCCATGTGGGCATCTGCAACTCCTGCAGGAACTCTATTTCCTCCATCTCCCCCTGACTCCAACCCCAACTTCTGGGTGAGTTCTGCTACAACCTGCTCAGTTTTAGAAGTTGATGCTTCATTGGATGGTGAAATGGATTTCTCTTTATTCTTTTCTCTCTCACTCTCTTCTCTCTATTTTTGCATCAGGTTCTCATCATGGATCCTCACCTCTCCCTTACTTTCCTCTCCTTTTGTATCACCTGCTAAGGTAGAACTCTGTTTGCTCACACCCTCTCCTTTTGCCACCTCAGAAGAATTTGAGGGCCCCTCATTCACACACTCTCTTTTTGCCAAGGTATGCAAACCTTGCCCCACACACACCTCACTCACTCCACTCAATCCTAGTAGTGTATTTGCAACCTGAATTGTTTCAATGGATGATTCATGAAAAGGAATGAATGTGTCAATCGATGGATAAGAAATATCTGTCGATTGATGAATATCCATTGATTGGAGCTCATCGATGGATGTAAGGATATCCATCGATGGAAGTACATTAGTCAATGGATGTTGGATATTAGTTGATTGAGTAATATTCATTGACTTGTATGACTTTGCAGTATTTTCCTGATCAACCAAGGTGTTAACCTTATCTGGTGATACAGGTGAGAGTGTTGGCTCCACCCTGAGTTGCAAAGAGGGTGAATTTGAAACATTGAAGTTATCAATCAACAATGTTTCTGAAGAAATAGATTTTGAGGGAGATTGAGGAGATGAGATAGACAGAGAGTGGGGTTGTGCCTCAGGAAAGGTCTGAGACACATCAAGAGAAGAAACTGAAGGCTCCACTAAATTTGCATTTGGCTTTACAGGTGTCTGTACTCCCTATGCACTATTTTTGTCCTTCTTTCTCCTTTTGTATGGCTGTAGAATTTTGTGACCCTTACCCCCATCTGATGGTCCTGGTTGAGACCTTTGTTCAATAGTTATACCTTGTTGAGAAGGTGCAACTAGGATATGTTTAATTCCTTTATCACAGCCTCAATCTGTTGAGAGATTGGGCTGGTGGCTGGCTGGACACTCTCAACCTCTCATTCCTTATCCTTCTGGCTTTCTTGATGTTGGCCAGTTCCCTCACCCTTATCAACCACCTTCACACTCCCCTCAATTGTTTTTCTTTTCTTAGTTTTTACAACAGTAGTCTTTTGGGAAACTACTGAGGTGGTTTGTTTAGATTTGATTTTGGAAGGTTGTGCAACTTGGGTAGGAGGGATGAGGGAATTTCCATCTCCCTCCATTGTTGCAGAAGGCAAAGAAAGTGGAATACCAGAAGAGGTGAAAAAAAAGTTGAGTTTATTTAGATATACTTGTACAAAAGGAGGGTAGATGAGGCACAACTAAGGATGTAAGTTGATTCTTACTAAGTCCTTGAAGACCCTTTTGTTTTGCATCCATATCTAGTGTCTCCACATCTGCACTAATCTCATATTCTCCAATGGAGGCATTAATTAACAGCATAAAGAATCTAGCAAAATAAATGTTATTTTTTCTAGAAGCCTTGTTTCCTAACTTAGCAGATAATTCATTTAGGAGTAATGTGCTAAAATTAAAGTGCTTATCAAATAGGACATAATAAACAATTTCTTGTATACTTGTGGTAATTGCATCAAAATTACTTATTTTTCCAGAAAATACTTTAATAATAACATCAAATAAGTAACTCCATTCTTTCCTTATATTTTTCCTAACAACCTCACCTTTTTCCTAACAACCTCACATAAACTAGTTCCAGCATTTGCATAGTTTACAAATTCTAGCAAGTCCCTAATCTCATTTTCAGTAGGTGACCTATCATAATTATTTTCAGGTAATTCTAAACATTTAGAAAAAATAGTACTTGTAATGGTATAAGAATTACCTCTGCAAGTATAAGAAATTACCTTCCCATCTTGTGATACTTCTATAGAGTTCCATAGTTCCTCAACAAAAGAACACACTGAAAGGCATATGACTAGGCCTATTTGTAATAATTAGATGACAACTCAACTCTAGCTAATAAATAGAAGTAAATAATAAGCACTAATCAGGAATCAAGACGAAAACAGTCAACTAATCACAAAGGATCCAAGTATCAGAAGTATTTTTATAGGATTGCTACTCAACACTGGAAGAAGTTCATTTTTATGTTCAAGCGTCAATGAAAATAATAATGTGGTAGTACTTCCATAGAAGACAGAAGGTACAGAAGATTTCAAGTGGTTACAACAAGTAGATTCCAGAAGAAAGATGAAGACAGTGAAGCAGAAGAAATGACAGAAGGCCTCTAATTCAAGGTTATTAAAAGAAGAATATTTATTAGTATGACACAAATGAACCAGACAGTACATTTGTGTGTCAACTAAATATAAATATTTATTCTTCATTTAATCAAGAGGTTTCAAGATCAGAAGTCAAAGAAAAATCAAGAAGACTGCAGTTGAAACAAGTTCTCTATGATATTTTATTTCTACAAACCAAGTAAGTTAATTATTTAATTTATTTAATTAAATTAATTCAAGTTGAATTTAATTTAATTTATAAATTATTTAATTGATTTAAAGTAGAATTAATTTATCATAAAAGAAACTAGTTAGAATGACTTATATATATATATATATATATATATATATATAAGTCATACCGAGCTACTGCCGACATAAAGTCATACCGAGACTTTTTATATATATATATAATAGGTCATACCGAATTTTCTTTGATCAAAGGTCATGCTGGAGTGATTTTTTATTTAATTAAAAAGTCATACCGAAAGAAATAAGTCTTGCCCAGTGTTTTATAAGTCATACAAGTGTTATAAAAGGTCATACAGACTTTATTTCTATAAATTAAGTCATATTGAAAAAGGTCATACCAACCTTTTTCAACCTCTATAAATATGAGGAGTTTGCTTCATTTGTTAGTGTTAGAAAATCAGATCAAATTCAGTAATTTATCTGCATTGTAATATTCACAGATTTCTGTACTGAGTTTGGAATATAATTGTAAGACACGAACAATTCATGTCAAATTTGTTCTAGAACTTTTATCAATTATATTACAGTTTTCTTAATATTAATTTTGTAATACTAATCAAGTTAAAATTATATCTTTCACTTGAACAGTATTTCATTCTAATTAATATTTCGCGAGTAATAAAAATAATTTTTTTTATCCAATTATTCCGCGATTAAATTTCAGATATTGTATTCAACCCCCCCCCCCTTCTACAATATCAGGGACCAACAATTGGCATCAGAGCTGGTTGATATAGTTAATATCAGATCCAAATCAAATTCCGCGAACTCATTCAGATCTCAAAAATTATTTTAAATTCGAAATAATTTTTATTCGAAATAATTTTTTTCTGAAAATTTTTTTTGATCAAGAATTGTTTTAAGTCGAAAATTAAAATATTTTTTGAAACCCTTAATTTTTAATCTTATTAAAGATGAGTACCCAAAAAGTGACGAGCATAAAAATTCCACAATTTGACAGAGAACACTACAACTTGTGGAAACACAAAATGCTACTATTTATCGGGATTGCAAATCCCAAGTATGCATTAGTCATGGCCAAAGGTGTTGAACCCCCTATATCAGTTATTCTCGAACACACGGTTGATGGGGTCGTAATTCCCCACAGACAGTTTCCGAAAAGCCCGGCAGACTATACAGATGAGGAAACAGAAGCTGTGTCCCTTGATAATAACTTGAAGCTCATATTAATTGAATCCCTAGACTACATCATGTACAACCAAGTAGTCAACTGCAAGAATGCAAAACAGATCTGGGAAACAATTGAAATTATCAATGAGGGAACTGAAGAAGTTAAAGAGAATAGACTGGAGATCCTGACCACCCAATATGAGCAGTTTAGATCCAACCCTGGTGAGGGTATCTCTGAGGTGTTTCAGAGACTAAACAAACTGATAAACGAGCTCAACATGAATGGAAAGTTTTATCAGAACCAAGAGGTGAACAGGAAGTTTTTGTTGACCTTACCAGAGCATCTGGAACACAGGATTGCAGCTATTCGGGAATCTAGGGATATGAAAGAAGTAACCCTAGAAAGACTCTACGGACTTTTAAAAACTTATGAGCTGGAACAAATCCAAACCAGAGAGATGTACGGAAGAGGTAAAGTACTGAGTTCTTCCAAGGCATTAATGGTAGAAGCACTAGAGAAAGAAGAAGTGAAGGCTGTTGCACCTTCTAACAGTTCTACAGAGTATGTGGTTCCAGAACTTGGACATACTTCTGACAAACAAGAAGACAGTGATTTCTACTCGCTGGAAGAACTAGATCAGCTGGAAGATGAATCTCTAGCTATGGTTGCCAGGAAGTTTGGCAACATGAGATTCCGAAGAAACTCCTCATTCAGAAGTAAGCCTAATTTTGGAAGATTCCAAAAAGGAGGTTCTTCGACAACAGTATCGAAAAGCGGCTACAAGACCGGCTTAGTTGATAGAAGCAAGTTTCGTTGCTTCAACTGTAATGAGCTAGGCCACTTTGCAACTGAGTGCAAGAAGCCTAAGTAAGGAAAGAAGAGAGAGTCTTACGAAGAGCTCAAGGAGAAGTATGATGCGCTCGTGAAAAAGCATCAAGGAAAGTCCTATCTAGCAGCAGGCAAAAGCTGGGATGATTCAGATAACGATGATGAGGAAGAGCTAGGAAATCTTGCTCTTATGACTTCATCAGAGGAATCACTGTCTCCCACCCGTGACAGAGGAATAGAGGTAAATCCTTCTTGTCCTAAGATGTTTGCTTTGCTAGGTAAAGAACTAGATGGTGAAAGAGATAAGGTTAAGAAACTCAGACTCAAAGTCAAAGAGTTAGTTGATGAGACTGAAGTTGTTAAACAGTTAAAAAGAAATCATGACAAGTTGACTGTTAAGTTGACTGAAGACTTAGCTGTTCAAGTCAGTAAAGTCAGTTGTCATGTTGTAACAGAAGCCAATCTCAGAAACCAGATAGAAGAAGAAAAGAAGAAGTGTCTTGCATATAAGAATTCCTCATATATTGTAAAGAACCTAGTTGACCAACAAGAAATAAGTCGTAAAGTTGGGATAGGCTTCGAGTACAATAAATCTGTAGGAAAGCCAAGCAACATAACCCCCTTTAGAAAAAGTGTTGTAGAAAGGGGTATCCCACATGTTGTTAAAGACACACCAAAACCTCTCTTCATAACACCGATAGCTGAACCTATCCTTGAGAGCTCTGTACTGATTGCATATGAAATGCATTGGAAGATCTTGGGGAAGAGAAGAAGAGAGGGGAACAGGTTAAGGACATAAAAGGAGTTAATGTCCAGAAAGAGAAGTGTGCACCAAAGACACCAGTGAAAGATGTGGGAACTTCTGATTCCCCCAGACCTGGTGTAGGTGCAAAAGACTTAAAGAATTGTTAGTAATTGTGCTCTAGAGATAATACTTTTTATATTTTAAGGAAAATATTTATTATTAAGGATTATGTTTTGTTGATTATTATTTATTTATTATGTTTTATTTACTGCGTAATAAATTGAAAGTATAATAAATGTCCTTGAAATTTTGATACGTATTATATATCTTTAAGTATGTGACTTAAAAAATGAGATTATATGAATAGTATCTTATTCCTAAAATTCCCTAGTCGAGTATTATTATTTAAGGACAATAATAATGCACAAAGACTAGTATGTTTCTTAACAGATGACCACATCTCATTGGTCATAAGTATGAGGATACTAAAGTCAAAAAACATAAGTTCATGTATCAATGCATGGCACTGGAATGACCCGCCGTGAGATTCTACATGTTAAGTAAGTGTCATAAGTAATTCTCACTGTGATAATGGTGTAATGATCCTTAGACCTGAAATCATTATATTTCTATACGAGAATTAATATACTTTGATTACATTAAAAGTTACCTTTGACCGGGTGATGATAAAAGTGGACATTGGGTATATTATGAATCGTATGAGAAATATGAATGATCTAGATGGGATTTAATCCTCCTAATTTTAGGAGTGATATTATTGGCCTCTTGTTTGAGTGAGACTATGAAATGCACGGCCGTGCTCAAATGTTGATTTGATTTTAATAGTCTACTCATCGATCAAGAAAATAAAGATTAAATTATGAAGAGGATGACACGAGACATGCCTTGAGTTTAATCTATAATATCAATATTAAAGGGATTATATTACATGGAACATTATTCACGAAAGGCTTAATCGAATCACCGATTTATTATTATTACTTGGGTAGCAATGATGTATTACTAGATGCCGCTCATTGTTTACAATTTTAATTAGATATTAAAATTGTTGCCAACGTAATAATAACCTACAGGGTCACACACAAAGAACGCTTGAAGGAGAAATAATTTAAATTATGAATTTAAATTAAATAAGTAATTTATTTTATTTATGATATTAATTAAGTATGACTTAATTAATTATATAAATAGAATAAATGAATTACTTAAACTAATTCCAAATTTAATAATTAATTAATTAAGTGAGACTTAATTAAATAATTTAGAATTTTGGATTAGTATTAATTATAATTGGATTATAATTAGAAAACTTATTCCTCTCTCTATATAATCTCTTTATGGGCTGATTTAATAGATAGAGATTTTACAAAAACCCTAGCCGCTCTGAGAGAGGAGGAAGATAGAGAGAGAAGAAGTTTTCGGGTGCTAGTACACATCAATCCTTCATGAAAAGTGTTCGTGTGGATACCGTAGAGCGTAGATCGCGAGAGCGGGATACGTGGTGATTAAACAAGCTTTGGACCTCCATTAATCTTCCATTAATGAACTGTTAAAGCTTCTAAAGGTATTTATTCTTTATCTCCGAATTAAATCTTTTGTTTTCGCATGGATCCTGCGGAGGGTTTCGCTATTTTGATTTATTTTTCGCGTTTATTCCGCTGCGTTTGTGTCACGAAACCCTACAATGGCATCAGAGCTACTTGCGAAACGTTTTAATTCGGTTATGTGCTTAACAGTTTTTGATATATAAGCATGTATGCGATCTATCATGATTTTATATTGATACAATATGTATATGTTTATATATATTATGAATATATGATATTTTATGATATATAATCATGTGATGATTATGTGTGTTGATGTATGTATATGATACATGTTTGTTCTTATTATGGGAATCGTATTCGATACGAATTCTGAAACGGCTGTCGTTGATTTTCTGAAATCTGTGTCCGTTTTCCGATTTTCGCAAACAATATGTGTTTTCTGACTGGAATCGGGTCACTGAGCAATACTGACATTGTCAGCTCTGCGTCTGTAAGCCATTAGATGTCGTTACATCCTCCAAAACGGTGATTTATGATTTTTTGAAAATTATTTAATTTTCTAAAATTTTGAGTATATGTATATATATATTATGAATATATGATATTCATGTAATGTATAATCATATGATGATTGTATGTATCTCTGTATATGTATATATGATATATGCTTGTTTTTGTTACGAGAATTGTATATGATACGATTTCTGAAACACCGTCAGATTTGGAGAAATCTGACTGCTGTATCCGATTTTCATAAACGATATGTGTTTTCTGACTGGAATCGGGCCAATGAACAAAACTGATAGCAAAGCTATCACCGACGGGTCTGTAAGGCATTTGACGTCGTTAAGGGCCTCGAAATAGCGATTTATTGTCTTCAGAAATCTGTTTTTAATTTTCTAAAATTTTGAAATTTGTTATATATGATTATATGATATGATTATATAATATGAGATATATTATATGTGTTATATGATAGCATGGTGGATGGTTATGGCCTAAAGACCCATATGATAGTGGTTTTAATTTATGGTTTTGATTTATGGTTTTGGTTTCTAAATACGACTTGCATGTCGTTTATTCATTGTAATTTAATTATCTCGAATGTAACTCGAGTTCTTCTTGTAATTTCATTAGAATAGTTTTATTTTTATTATTCAATGTAATTATCAATGAAGACTTGCAAGCAAGGAGGCGATCCAAAAGGGGATGATGGAGCAATGAAGAAAGAAGACATGTAATAGATAGTATTTTTAAAACCACCGTAGACTGACCTTGATATTTCCATTAGCTTGGAAATATCATATAGGATGGGGCCATAACCAAACACGTTTAATTTACGCACATTACATATATGTATATGATTGCATGTATTGGTATGTATGCATAGATATAATTGAGATGCATGCTTAATATTGATTAATCATGTATGTATTAGATACGACACCCATGTCATGTTTGCTTAAACAAGATAAAATCTGTAACGATTCAAGATTTTAAAATTAACAAACGATCATGAGATTCTTGTGTTTATGAAATATGGATTTTTAAAACACGGAATTAAATATGGATTTTTGATATCTATAATTGGGATTTTCTGACAAAAGCGGATATGCGTATTCGTAAGGCTGATGGGTTTTAAGTGTGACCATTGGTATCCTCCATCTACCTGGGAAATGAACAATTTAAGATGTCGATTTGAAATATTTGGTTCAAGAAAAAATTGAGGATCTCTTTATGATGTGATCATGATCGTTATAAATTTTCTAAAACCCCTTAACAAAATATTAAGTTTTACTCGGATGCTTTCCAATGAATGAACACTCATCGAATCCTAGATCGATAAGGGGAAGGACTGTCAGTGGCAGGGGACTCCTATCTATCATGGTGAGATGCGACGAATATAAACGGTTATATTCGACCGTTGTATCATTGGGTCTAACTTAACTGAGTCGTCATAATAAGTGAAAATAAACGGTTATATTCAACTATTATGAACTTAGAAGCATAGAGTTTGGTTAAAAGTCTATTGGATAGATAAGATCAATCGTTGTTCACCAAACTATCCAAGAATTATATATGATATAATTGACAACTGTTGTCTACCTAAATAATCATTTTCTAAGGACTTCCAGTGGTTGACTTAGGACATGACGAAATATGGATCTTGGCTCACTAGAAAGAATTATGGGATATACTTTCCAAATTAATAGTAAGGGCTATTAGTTTGATAAAAATAGTGGGAGGTATATGATGATATACCATAATCACTTAAACATAATTAATATTAAATTTGCAACCTAGTTTATTTTATGCACTTTAATATTGTAGATATCAAATGATAAACACAAACAACTTCTCTATGCGATCAGTTCTTGAGAAGGACAAGTTGACGAGAATATATTTCCTTGACTGACATAGGAGCTTGAGGATCGTCCTCGGGCACCATGATATTAGTCAAATCTCTTCTCCTACTCTTAAAGTTGAGAATGTAACATGTGCAAATCATAGTGCTTATTGGAAGCAAATTGATGTTGCGACTGATGTTTCATGTCTCATGCTCGCAAATATATGTGTTGAGCTTAAGAAGCAATACGAGCATATAGATGCTTATGAGACGATTGAGCACAAGATATATTTGAAAGGGCACTATACACGTACAAGTAGGGAGAGTGAGACCCGGTTACACCACATGTTCTAAAGATTATAGGGTATAATGAGTACCTTTGATATTTTGGGTTTCTAGATTGGTCTAGAGACAGTTAGATTTGATCTTACAATCTTTGGACAAATCTTATTTTGTTATGAACAATAAAGTGAATAAGATTGGTAAAACACCCATTGAGTTGCTAAGCATGTTGAGAACTGCTGAAAGCAATATGATAAATGCATGAACTACTACTATATTGATGGTAAACATAGGGAATGCAAAAGAGAAAGGAAAATGGAAAGGCAAGGAGAAGATTTGATCTAGTTCCGTTGTCAAACCAAAGTCCAATCCCTAAAGCAGACTCTAAAGTCTGAATGAGGTGTTGATAAAGAAGACGATTGTTACTTCTGTGGAAAGTTGGGAGACTGGAAATTAAACTGTCATGCTTAATTGGAAGATCGGAAGATGATGATCAATAAGGGTCAAGCTTAAGGTATCGGGTTGGAATTGGAGTAAAGATAGTTGCTCTGGTTCGAGGAACTCGTTACTTAATTTTTGGCCTATAAGGAAAATTTAGAACTTAATAATTGTTATAGCGTGCTTGCAATTGGCAGAGACATTATTTCAGTTTCTTGTTTGGACAAGAAAGGCTTTTTCATTTTATAACAATAGTTGTTTATTCTATTTTGATGATGAGCCTTATAATGTTGCACAACTAATTAACAATTTATATGTTCTAAAGTGACTCAAATAAAATATTACCTTTGGCACTGTTGTTGAGGCCATATTAATGAGAAACGCATTTTCAGAATACATAAAGATGCATTCATGGAAAAGTTTGATTATGAATTATACAAAAGGATGCGAATCTTGGCTTATTTGGCAAAATGACTAAAGCTCCTTTTATCGGACATGGTGAAGGGATCATTGAATGGGTATGACTTATACATAGTGATGTATGTGGTCATATGTGTACGATGACAAAAGGTAGATTTTATTAACTTCATAAAATTTACTAATTATATTAGTAGATACGGATATATGTATCTTTTGAATAACTAATCCGATTCATTTGAAAAGTTCAAAGACTATAAAGATGAAGTAGAAAATATCAAAGAAAAGTTTTTTTGATAGGAGAGATCACACCTTGTTGGACATGGTGCGATCAATGTTGAGTCAATGAATCTTCCAATTAGTTTCTGGGGTTGCACTCTGGAAACGGCTCCACATACACTTAACTGTGTTCCTACTAAATTGGTTCAAAAGACTCCTTATGAGATATGGACTGAGCAACGTCACAGCATGTCATTTATAAAATTTTGGGGATGTAAAGCGTTTGTGAAACGTCTAATCTCTGACTAGCTAGGACCAAAATCAGACAAATGTAATTTTGTGGAATACCCAACTGAAACAAGGGTTATTTTTTCTATAATCCTTCCGAGAACAAAGTGTTTGTTGCTCAAACTACTGAGAGACAGTGGGAGGATAATAGATCTCAATGAAGTTTGAGACCCACATGATAATGTTGAACCAATGGAGGAACCTGAGCAGAATAAACAAGAAAAATAATATTGCTTAAGAAACACAAGTATTCGTAGGTCTAGTAGGATTCGCCATGAGCTCGAGAGATAATATGGATTTCTCTTGACTCAAGATGGTGATGTGATGCTTGTGGATGAAGATGAGCCTCTCACCTACCTAGATACTATAAACACTCCAGATTCTAAGAGATGGCTGGATGCTATTAAATCTGAGATGGAATCCATGTATACTAATCAAGTATGGACTTTGGTTGATCCACCTGAAGGGGTAAAACCTATAGGGTGCAAGTGGGTTTTCAAGAAGAAGACCGACATGGATGCTAATATACAGACCTATAAGGCACGATTGGTGGTAAAAGGTTTCAAGAAAATTCATGGTATTGACTATGATGAGACCTTTTCACCAGTTGTTATGGTCATGTCCATCAGGATTTTGCTTGCTATAGCTGCTTACTATGACTATGAAATCTGGCAAATGGATGTCAAAACCGCTTTCTTAAATGAGAGCCTTGAAGAAGATATGGATGTGTACATGACACACCCTAAGGGTTTTGTTGATCTAAAGGATGCTGGAAATGTATGTAAGTTGCGTCGATCCATTTATGGATTAAAGCAAGCCTCGAGGAGATGGAACATTTGTTTTCATGAAACAGTCAAAAAGAGTTTGACTTTATTCAGAATGAAGATGAAACTTGTGTTTACAAGAAGTTTAGTGGGAGCCATGTGACATTCCTAGTATTATATGTTGATGATATATTACTAATAGGGAATGACATTCCTTCTCTACAGACTGTGAAGACTTGGTTGAGAAATAATTTCTCAATGAAAGACTTAGGCGATGTGACATATATATTAGGGATCGAGATCTATAGAGATAGATCAAGGTGATTGATCGGCCTAATTTAGAGTACATACATTGACAAAGTTTTGCATCGATTTCAAATGCAAAGAGACTAAAATGGATATGTCCCAATGTCTCATGGGATAGTGATCTCAAAATAAAATTTGTCCTAAATCATTGGATGATAGGGACTGCATGAGTAAAATTCCATATGCGTCAGCAATTGGTTTTATAATGTGTGCAATGATATGTACTTGTCCTGATGTCTCGTATGCTTTAACCATGATGAGTAGATACCGATCTAATCCAGGTGAAGGTCACTGGACGACAGTCAAGAATATTCTTAAGTACTTAAAGAGGACTAAAGATTCATTCTTGTTATATGGAGGAGATATGAAGCTAGTTGTAAAAGGTTTCAGTGATACTGGTTTCTAGACAGATAACGATAATTTAATGTTTCTGTCTATCTTTGTGTTTTATCTAATTTTATTGAGATGTTGTATGCTGAATGGTTCACAGCAGAGACAATAGTTGATTCTACAATAGAGCTTGAGTATATTGATGCTTGCGAAGCAGCCAAGGAGGCTGTTTGGGCATGTACTTAGGAGATATCACCTAATTAATGAGATTAATGATCAAGGAGATATACATATATGTAAAGTGCATACTAATAATAATATTGCAGACCCACTGACTAAGGCTTTGTCGCAGCAGAAGCATGAAAGTCACACTAGTTCCATGAGTATTGGATACTTGGGTAATTGGCTCTAGTGCAAGTGGGAGATTGTTAGTAATTGTGCTCTAGAGACAATACTTTTTATATTTTAAGGAAAATATTTATTATTAAGGATTATGTTTTATTGATTATTATTTATTTATTATGTTTTATTTACTGCGTAATAAATTGAAAGCATAATAAATGTCCTTGAAATTTTGATACGTATTATATATCTTTAAGTATGTGACTTAAAAAATGAGATTATATGAATAGTATCTTATTCCTAAAATTCCCTAGTCGAGTATTATTATTTAAGGACAATAATAATGCACAAAGACTAGTATGTTTCTTAACAGATGACCACATCTCATTGGTCATAAGTATGAGGATACTAAAGTCAAAAAACATAAGTTCATGTATCAATGCATGGCACTGGAATGACCCGCCGTGAGATTCTACATGTTAAGTAAGTGTCATAAGTAATTCTCACTGTGATAATGGTGTAATGATCCTTAGACCTGAAATCATTATATTTCTATACGAGAATTAATATACTTTGATTACATTAAAAGTTACCTTTGACCGGGTGATGATAAAAGTGGACATTGGGTATATTATGAATCGTATGAGAAATATGAATGATCTAGATGGGATTTAATCCTCCTAATTTTAGGAGTGATATTATTGGCCTCTTGTTTGAGTGAGACTATGAAATGCACGGCCGTGCTCAAATGTTGATTTGATTTTAATAGTCTACTCATCGATCAAGAAAATAAAGATTAAATTATGAAGAGGATGACACGAGACATGCCTTGAGTTTAATCTATAATATCAATATTAAAGGGATTATATTACATGGAACATTATTCACGAAAGGCTTAATCGAATCACCGATTTATTATTATTACTTGGGTAGCAATGATGTATTACTAGATGCCGCTCATTGTTTACAATTTTAATTAGATATTAAAATTGTTGCCAACGTAATAATAACCTACAGGGTCACACACAAAGAACGCTTGAAGGAGAAATAATTTAAATTATGAATTTAAATTAAATAAGTAATTTATTTTATTTATGATATTAATTAAGTATGACTTAATTAATTATATAAATAGAATAAATGAATTACTTAAACTAATTCCAAATTTAATAATTAATTAATTAAGTGAGACTTAATTAAATAATTTAGAATTTTGGATTAGTATTAATTATAATTGGATTATAATTAGAAAACTTATTCCTCTCTCTATATAATCTCTTTATGGGCTGATTTAATAGATAGAGATTTTACAAAAACCCTAGCCGCTCTGAGAGAGGAGGAAGATAGAGATAGAAGAAGTTTTCGGGTGCTAGTACACATCAATCCTTCATGAAAAGTGTTCGTGTGGATACCGTAGAACGTAGATCGCGAGAGCGGGATACGTGGTGATTAAACAAGCTTTGGACCTCCATTAATCTTCCATTAATGAACTGTTAAAGCTTCTAAAGGTATTTATTCTTTATCTCCGAATTAAATCTTTTGTTTTCGCATGGATCCTGCGGAGGGTTTCGCTATTTTGATTTATTTTTCGCGTTTATTCCGCTGCGTTTGTGTCACGAAACCCTACAAGAATAAAATAAACAGACCCAACACATTTGTGAACAGTAGGAACAGTAACAATAAATTTCATTCAACTGAAAACTTCAAATCTGCTGAAATTGAAGTAGAATCTGTTAAGAACCCTACTGTATTGAATAACATGCCTACTATTGATGCTTTCCATAAACCATGTGGAATAATGAATTGTATGTTATGTACTTTTAATGCTATGACTGCTTACTTTAAACGCATGATAGCTAAGAAAGATAACATGACACCTAGACAGCATATCAATAGTAAATTTGCTAAATCCAAGACTGCGACTCCTTCACCTGAAAAGAAGGAATCATATATTCCTAAGTCTAAACAGAAAGTTGTTAAGACTGTTTTTAGGAAGGTAGGAACAGTCAAGGAAGAAAATGATGTTATTTGAAAAGGATCTGTTGTTAAAGCAGACAAAGGTCAATTCTTTAAGTATGCCGGGCCCAATCAATTTTGGGCTCCGAAGACGAATTAATCCGTTTGGTATGTGCAGGGAGTTAAACAAGTAAACCGAGTTATATGGATCCTGGACAGCGGATCGTCAAGGCATATGACCGGAGATAGAGCCCTACTATCAGACGTGGTTGAGAGAGCTGGCCCAGTCGTCACCTTTGGAGATAACAGCAAAGGAATGACTACGGGATATGGGAAGTTAAATACAGGAAATGTTATCATTGAAAATGTCTCTTTGGTGGAAGGACTTAAGCACAATCTACTCAGTGTCAGTCAATTTTGTGATAAAGGATACAAGGTAAACTTTATCAAGGAGAATTGCTTAATAGCTCATTATAAAGAAGACAGACTAGCCTTGCGTGGAGTAAGGAAAGGAAACTTGTACGTAGCTGATTTCAACTCGGGAACTGAAGCTGAAGCAAACTGTTTTTATTCAAAAGCTTCAACGGAGGAAAGTTGGTTTTGGCACAAGAAGCTCTCACACCTGAATTTCAAAACAATGAACTCTCTAGTCAAGAGGGATTTGGTGAGAGGATTGCCTCCGATGGAATTTACACAAGAAGGCTTGTGTGAGGCATGTCAGAAAGGGAAGTCAAAGAAAGCAACTCGCAGAGGCACAGACACTACAAACTTCACTGAACCACTTCAACTCCTTCATATGGATTTATTTGGTCCAGTAAATATTCTGTCTATGTCAAGGAAGAAATTCACCTTAGTAATTGTGGATGACTTCACAAAATATACATGGGTTTTATTCTTGAACTCTAAGGATGAAACTCCACATTTGGTGATTGATCATATAAAGCTGATTGAGTTAGATTCAAAGTTACCTGTCCGGGCAATCAGATCAGATAATGGAACAGAATTCAAAAATGAAATTCTGAATAACTTCTGCTCAGACAAGGGAATAACAAGGCAATACTCAGCACCAAGAACTCCGCAACAAAATGGAGTTGTAGAAAGGAAAAATCGAACCCTGATTGAAGCTGCAAGGACTATGCTAAGTGAATCAAGGTTACCTATCTACTTCTGGGCTGAAGCAGTTAATACAGCTTGTTATACTCAGAATCGAACTCTGATCAACAAAGATCATATGAAAACTCCCTATGAATTAATGGCTGACAAGAAACCAACTCTCAAGTACTTTCATGTATTTGGAGCCAAATGCTTTGTGCTAAAAGATGGAGATGAACATCGTGGCAAGTTTGAGGCCAAGGCACATGAAGCTATTTTTGTCGGTTACTCAACAAGAGCATATAGGGTATACATAATTGATCAGCACCAAGTAAAGGAAAGTGTCAATGTAACTTTTGATGACACAAAACTCCCAAGTATCCAAACTGAAGATTCTTCTGAGTCATTAAAATTTGATAATTATCCAGACTCACATTCTGATGACGAAGAAGAACCTGAGGTTGCAACAGGAAATGATGATGACAATAATAATGATTATCCAGGTAATAGTGGTGGAAACAATAGTAACACTGGAAATACTACTAATACCAGTGGTGGATCAACAAGTCATCCTGGCAGCAACTCAGGGGGAGATGAAGGATCAACTGGCAGAACACAACATCACAATGAATTTCGAGGCGAATCATCAAGATCAAACCTACCCAGGGAAAGGATATGGAGCAAAGATCATCCTTTTGAATTGATCATAGGTGATCCAGATGTTGGAGTTAGAACCAGAAGTGCAACTTCAAATGAATGTTTATTTTCAGTTTTTCTATCTCAAGAAGAACCAAAGAAGATTGAAGAGGCACTAATTGATCCAGATTGGGTTCTTGCCATGCAAGAAGAACTCAATCAGTTCGAAAGACAAGAAGTCTGGACACTGGTACCCAGGCCTAAAGATAGATCTGTTATTGGCACGAAATGGGTATACAGGAACAAGTTAGACGGTGATGGCATTGTTACAAGAAACAAAGCCAGGCTGGTGGCAAAGGGTTACTCCCAGGAAGAGGGAATTGATTATGACGAGACTTACGCACCAATTGCAAGACTTGAAGCCATCAGGATATTTCTGGCATTCGCAGCACATTCCAATTTTAAAGTCTATCAAATGGATGTGAAGAGTGCATTTCTGAACGGAAGGCTAGAAGAGGAAGTATATGTGGAACAGCTCCCTGGCTTTGAAAATCCAGAGTTTGTTGATTTTGTGTACTTTCTTTTCAAAGCTCTCTATGGACTCAAGCAAGCACCGAGGACATGGTATGACACTCTCTCTGTGTTTTTACTTGAAAATGGTTTCACTAGAGGTGTCATAGATAAAACTATCTTTTATAAATTACATAATATAGATATGATATTTGTCCAAGTTTATGTTGACGATATTATATTTGGTTCTACTAACGAAAACTTGTGCAAGAGATTTGCTAAGTTAATGCAAAGTAGATATGAGATGAGCATGATGGGTGAGCTGTCATTCTTCCTTGGATTGCAAGTAAAGCAAAAGGAAGATGGGATTTTTATTTGCCAATCAAAGTACGTAAGAGATCTTCTCAGAAAATACAGTCTAGAAGATTCTTCACGGGCAAAAACCCCAATGCCAACAGCCACGAAGCTTGACAAAGATGAAACTGGTAAGAAAGTTGACATCACAAGCTACAGAGGTATGATAGGCTCATTATTATATCTAACTGCTAGTAGACCCGATATAATGTTTGCAACATGCTTATGTGCGAGATTTCAATCTGACCCAAGGGAATCTCATCTAATAGCTGTTAAACGAATTTTTAGATATCTAAAGGGTACACCAAATCTTGGAATTTGGTACCCTAAGGATACATGTTTTGAACTAATTGGCTATACAGATTCAGATTATGCAGGGTGCAGGATGGACATGAAAAGTACTTCTAGAAGTTGTCAGTTTCTAGGACGACGGTTGATCTCCTGGTACAGCAAGAAACAGCATTCAGTATCTACCTCGACAGCCGAAGCAGAATACATTGCGGCAGGTAGCTGTTGTGCACAGATCTTGTGGATTAGGAATCAGCTAAATGACTATGGACTTGCGTTGAACAAAATTCCAATTTTCTGCGACAACACAAGTGCTATAGCTATTTCCAACAATCCTGTACAACATTCGCGAACCAAGCACATTGACATAAGGTATCACTTTATAAGAGAGCATGTCATGAACGGAACTGTGGTGTTACATTTTGTACCCACAGAAGATCAATTAGCCGACATCCTCACAAAACCACTTGATGAATCCACTTTCTCAAAGCTGGTTATTGAATTAGGGATGTTAAACAATGGCTAAATTTTTGGTTGCTAAGAATTAATTTAAGCTCATAAATATTAAATATTAATATTTAAAAAGTTTATGAGGGTTGAATTAATAAAATCCTAGGGCTTATGAATTTTTGGAAAATTATCTTAAGATTAAATCAATATTCTTAGAAGATAATTATTTCAATTAAAGCGTAAGTAATTTTGTTTAAATTAAGCATATATGTAAATTAATGTATATAGTTTTCTAATTTTTAGTGTACTTATATATAAATAATTATGTTATTAATTATTCAAATTAATTTGCTTATTAAATTAATTCAAACATGAGTTAATTTAATTCTTAAATTAATTAAAATAAATTAATAATGTAAATATTTATTATATATCTTTAATATTTATTAGTATGTAAATTATTGTTATTTATCTCAAAGTTTCTAAGAATAGCATTGTTTGTTAATAGTTATTGTATAATTAATAATTTATCTAATATTCGAATAAGATATTTATTATTTTATTTCAAATTTAGAAACAATTATTAATATAAGTAATTATTCTATTTTATTATTTAAACAGCATGACTTATTATTTTAAATGCTCAGTATGACATTATTCTAACAAATTTCGGCATGATTTTTTTTAATTAAAAAGTCATACCGAGAGATTAGAATAATAAGTCATACCGAGCATTTTTGTTTGTTGTGTTCAGTTTTAAGTAAATAAAACTCGGTATGACTTTTAATAAGTCATACCGAGCCTTTGTTTTCTTTTAACAGGTTCCTTTAAATCAAAATAAAAAGTCATACTCAGCTTATCAATACACACACACATTAACGAACAGTTTTTCTTTCAATTACAAAGAAATCGATGGTTTTTGATCCTTTTCAACTGCAATCAGTTGCTATTAATTGCTGTTCTCAAGCTCTTTGCTTGCTAGATTGATAAAATCGATTAAAACAAACGAACCTCTGCCCGATTTTCATCAAAAATCCAACTCACTACTTTTGTTCTTGAAATTCGAAGCTCTTGGTTTTGATTGTGGTTACAGTCTGTGGTGTAGTGTTTTGTTGTTTAAAGTCAATTTGGAGATTTTTTAGAAATTAGGGTTTCAATTTTAAAGTGTAATTTTCGAATTATTGACTTGTAATTGTTATTTTTAATTTGTAATCGCACTTTGTAATTTATTATTTGTAATAGCACAAAAAAAATGGCTGGTTTTTGCGAATTAGTAAAAACTAATTTTGTAGGATATTTTAATCCGGTGAATTGTTCAGTCGAGAGGTTTCGACCGTGGATCGTATTTATGAATGAACATTCACTTGTAAGAACTGCAATTACTCTAGACGCCCCGTTGCAAGTGTTAGCACTTAGGGCTCTATATTCCACTGCTAGGAATAGGAGTACTGCAGGCAGAGTTCAATTCTCATTCAGCATAGGAGATCGTGAATACATGGTGACTAAAGAGGACGTGAACATAATTTTGGGCTTTCCAACTGACAACTTCATGGATCCACCCACTGTACCAGAAATACTAGAATTTTTCTATACCATTCAATATCAGGGTGAGATCAATTTAGTAAGGTTGACAAAGTCCAAATTGGTAAGCGAGTGGGACTACTTCTTTGACACGTTAGCCAAAGTGTTTGCACCCACTACAAAGAACAACTTCAACAATATATCTTCACTACTCCAAATCATAGGGTTTTCTGTGGCCCACAACCGGAGGATAAATTTTGGGAAGTTGATTCTAAAAGAAATAATCAGGAAAATGGGGAAACTAGAAAGCAGGGAACAGAATGTACAAGTCTACTATCCGAGGTTCCTGATGCTGTTCATGAATGACTTGTTGATGGATGAAGACAAAGCCTTATTTCAGAATGGTCCTGTAGAAGAATCTCCTACTTCTCAGAACAACTTATTTGCAAGGCTCCACAACAACCCCAAGTTTTAAAACGTGCAAGTGGTAAGGACAGATTATTTGGCTGGGATATTAGATCTTATTGCTCATCCAGTGCAGGAACAAGAGCCAGAGCAAGTGCCAAAGCAAATGGATCATCCTGTGCACCTTCTACTTGAAGCTGCTCAGCATGTCGATCAACTGGCACAAGATCAACAGGTAATATCTCAATCACAATCTTCTAGTTTAATACCTATAGATATATCCACTGCTCTGTTAGATTTATCTGTGGCGGACTATAATTATGGTCTTACACTTCAGGATATCAGCTACGAACCTGAAAACACACAGGTTCCGTCCACAGCTGAATTAGAGCCTCAAACAGTTTCTCCTTCATCCTCCTCTTCATTAAAAGTCAGAAAAAGGAAGAAACCTGTCAGAATAGTTAGAGGTCTTGGTGCTGATGTGAGTGAACCCGCAGCTCTGTCTCCTCCTTCAAAAATTTCTAGAGTTGACCCTGAGACAACTGCAGCTTCTACCTATTCCAGTCAATGGGATATGAATTTTAACATGACCATCCAAGATTCTCTAGATACACTTGCTCAACCAGGTGATCTAATTCGTTGCTCGACCACAACATCAGATAGTGAGGAAAACACACTGCTAGCAATCACTCTAGCAGAACCTTCACTTGAAGAAAAACCAACACATGAGGGCACATTTGTTGAAGAAAATGTTTTTAATAAAAACTCGTCGGATGCCACCTATGTTGTGGACCATGACATTTTCGATGCAGTGCAGCATCAATTACCCTCTGAGGTACTAAGGAGCACCACAGACTCTCAAGAGCCTGTCATTACATTGTCTAAGGTGGTGACTCCCCTGGATTTCTTACATCCAGTTCTCATTAGAGAAGGTCTCGAAATGGTGGATTTGAGAGGCAACCACTCCATAGAGGGAGATGGGACTCCATTCACGGAGTAGCTACATCAGTAGCGGAGCCAAGGCAAGTTAATCTTGTTGAGGACGCGCCTTCACAGGCATCAGAAGAGCATTTCGACTCTTCAAAAGCTATTGTTATATATGCAGGTACAGCTTCAGGATCTGGAAAGGAGCTAAACACGAGTGATGTGAGGCAAACACAGAGTGAAACACATGCACAGAGTGATAGTGAGATAAACAAGAGTGCAAGTGAGATGAGTGCACACACACAAAGTGAACTGTTATCCAAAATGGAAGCTCTCCAGAATGAAATGCAAATTGTTCAAGCTGAATTATTAAAAGTTAAAGCACAAGCAGAAGAAAATTCTACATCTGCCTCTGTAACACAGCAGCTGTCAATAGTGAGAAAAGATGTTGAAGATGTCAAATCCTCCATTCTACTAAAAACTCAAGACATCCAGAACGTTCAGAATCTAATTGCTGAGGATATGAAAGAAGTGAGCAAACTGCATGAAAGAATTGATGACGTTGAGAAAAACTTAACCCTCACAATCATTGAAAATGAAAAGATTTCTACTCAACGCTTCAGCAAACTGGATGATGGCATGACGCATCTAAATGAAGGAATGAAGCAAGTCTATCTGACTATGCAGAAAATGTTGACATCTTTTGAAGCCTCTAAAACTCAAGAGGATCCCTCAACTAAGGGGGAGAAAGCAAAGGAGAAAGTAGCTGGAGATGAAGGGGCTACTACTTAAGATAAAGGTAAAGCAAAGCTATTTTCTGAAGAAGAATTTCAATCGTATGATCAAGAACCAGAAGAACAGTATTATCAACAAGAAAAACTCATTGATGAAGTAAGTATGAAAAATCAAGGTTTCAATCCTGACTACTGCAGAGCTGAAGATGAAGCTATCTTTGATGATGAATTTCTATTTCCAAAAGAAAAAGAGCATGATCCTGCCTATGAAGAGGCAATGAGGAAGCTAAAGGAAGACATCAAGGCAAGCCATGCCAAAACTATAAATTTAAAAGCTCTAGTCAAGGAAAGAACCCAAGCTGAAAAAGAGGCAAGCTTAGAAAAACAGAAGCTTTGGGCCTTAGCAGTGAAGAAGAAAAAACAAGATATTGAGATGAAGATAGGGGACAGATGGGATGCAGCAAGGAAAATACTAGACAAGTCTCAACAAGGACCGTTTGAAGATAGACAAATGCTTTCAGTTATCAAAAGTCTTGAAGATTCAAATGATAATCTGGATAACTTCATGAAGGCATTGAAAGAAGAAGTTGATTATATCACTGTTCTAGTGGATCACATTCTTGAAGACTGGAAAATACTAGTCTACACTCACCGGAATGGAACATTCAGAGTATCTTTGGAATTCTTCCGAAAGAGATCACTATCAGCAATATGGGTTCTGTTAAACAAAGTAAAGAGAAGCTCAGAAGAAAATGAACTACTCAGGGACAGACTCAGAGATATAGCAACGGTTGCTAGTCCTCAGATATTAAATGATCCTCATGAAGTGAGATTTTTCTCAAACAAGTTATATCAAATCATAAAGCTAGATGAGGAATCATTTAAGGGCTACACGGTGAGGTATATGATCCAAGTTGAAAGGATGTTGAGATCAAAAGGATTCAGATCACAAGCCAAGCTAGATGCTGCACAGAAAATAAGGAACTACTGTTTATCCAGAAACATTAAATCATACATCAGGCAAATGCAAAAGATAGATTCTACACAGCCTTATGATGTACAAAAAGAAGCTGTAGATCCTATTGAAGAGGAAGTCATGTTTCAGCTAGCAAAGGCTAAACAGAGAAGATTGTATGGAGAGTCAACCGCAACTCCGGCTGAAGTTGAAGAGGTACCAAGGACACCTGTGCACAGAAGTTCAAATTTAGAAGAAGGTGAAGTTGATACTGCAGAAGACTGAAGTCCTGGATAGGTCAAGATAGAATCAATGTTTTTTTTGTTCAGTGCTAGAGGAACAACTATCTTGTACTTATCTTTTATGTATGAATCTGGAAAATTGTTAAATATAAAACCAGAACTTTTGTTTATTATTTACAGTCATTAAATATCGTACTACTTTCTTAGTTGTTAGTTGAGTTATCCTCTAGGAATTTGTGTGTTAAATGTTTAACAACAAATAGGGGGAGATTGAAAGGCATATGACTAGGCCTATTTGTAATAATTAGATGACAACTCAACTCTAGCTAATAAATAGAAGTAAATAATAAGCACCAATCAGGAATCAAGACGAAAACAGTCAACTAATCACAAAGGATCCAAGTATCAGAAGTATTTTTATAGGATTGCTACTCAACACTGGAAAAAGTTCATTTTTATGTTCAAGCGTCAGTGAAAATAATAATGTGGTAGTACTTCCATAGAAGACAGAAGGTACAGAAGATTTCAAGTGGTTACAACAAGTAGATTCCAGAAGAAAGATGAAGACAGTGAAGCAGAAGAAATGACAGAAGGCCTCTAATTCAAGGTTATTAAAAGAAGAATATTTATTAGTATGACACAAATGAACCAGACAGTACATTTGTGTGTCAACTAAATATAAATATTTATTCTTCATTTAATCAAGAGGTTTCAAGATCAGAAGTCAAAGAAAAATCAAGAAGACTGCAGTTGAAACAAGTTCTCTATGATATTTTATTTCTACAAACCAAGTAAGTTAATTATTTAATTTATTTAATTAAATTAATTCAAGTTGAATTTAATTTAATTTATAAATTATTTAATTGATTTAAAGTAGAATTAATTTATCATAAAAGAAACTAGTTAGAATGACTTATATATATATATATATATATATATATATATATATATATATTTTCGAATGACTTAAATAAGTCATACCGAAAAAAATTCATATATATATATATATATATATATATATATAAGTCATACCGAGCTACTGCCTACATAAAGTCATACCGAGACTTTTTATATATATATATAATAAGTCATACCGAATTTTCTTTGATCAAAGGTCATGCTGGAGTGATTTTTTATTTAATTAAAAAGTCATACGGATTTTTTAATTAATATAATAAGTCATACCGAAAGAAATAAGTCTTGCCCAGTGTTTTATAAGTCATACAAGTGTTATAAAAGGTCATACAGACTTTATTTCTATAAATTAAGTCATATTGAAAAAGGTCATACCAACCTTTTTCAACCTCTATAAATATGAGGAGTTTGCTTCATTTGTTAGTGTTAGAAAATCAGATCAAATTCAGTAATTTATCTGCATTGTAATATTCACAGATTTCTGTGCTGAGTTTGGAATATAATTGTAAGACACGAACAATTCATGTCAAATTTGTTCTAGAACTTTTATCAATTATATTACAGTTTTCTTAATATTAATTTTGTAATACTAATCAAGTTAAAATTATATCTTTCACTTGAACAGTATTTCATTCTAATTAATATTTCGCGAGTAATTAAAATAATTTTTTTTAATCCAATTATTCCGCGATTAAATTTCAGATATTGTATTCAACCCCCCCTTCTACAATATCAGGGACCAACACACACTATTGTGGATGCTTCACTAAGTGCTTTGGACATTTTGCATTCTCCCAGAAATCGCATCAACGGATGGAAGTCCACGGGAGCATCATTCACTGTTAGACATGCTGTGAAGTTGTTTTGTGCATATGTGAACCCAGTGGAGAAGACAATCTTCTTTTGTGTTGCCATTTCTGATTCTTGAAAGAATAGAAAGAACTTGAAAGCGAGTAAGTGAATTTGACAAGAATAAGCTTGAGAGAGAGAAACAAAGATGCAGCACTTTGAGATAGAAAATAAAATAGCAATTGAGAATGAAGTAAGAATTATTATTGCTATTTATATTCTCTGTGATTAAAAAGACTTGAGTAGTCAGTTTAATTAAGGATATAATCGTTGTGAGATAAAAAGAGTTAAAGTTAATTACTATAAATGACAATTGATGGGTATGTTCATCTGTTGACAAATAAAGTAATTAATCAACGGCTATAATTTGATCAACGGATGAATAAAACTGTAGAAATTCTATTATCACCGATGGATAAAATAAAAAATTAATGATTTATCGATCGATAAATAACTACTAAGGTAATTATCTGTCGATAGATAAATATCCATCGAAAGGAGTAGAATTTATCTGTTGATCCAAATAATTAAGAGAAAATTTATCAATCGATAAACAATTACTTAGGCAATTATCTGTCCATAGATAAATATCCATCGATAGGAATATATTTTATCTGTTGATCAAATATATCTATCGATAGCTGCAAAATATCCATTGATGATTAACACAGTTATCAATTGATTAACTTGTTTCAATAGATACTTATGAACAATATCCAAAAAAAAACTAACTATGCATACTTTCAAGGTTGACAAAAATTGAGAATACCTAACTCACAGACTAATATGTTAAAAGTAGATTCATCTAGAGGTTTGGTAAAAATGTCTGCAAGTTGTTGTTCACTAGGGACAAAATGTAATTCAACTGTACCATTCATTACATGTTTTCTAATGAAATGATACCTTATGTCAATGTGTTTGGTTCTGGAATTTTGTACAAGAGTTTCTGTTATTGCAATGGCACTTGTATTATCACAGAAAATAGGAATCTTGTTCATGTTGAACCCATAGTCAAATAATTGATTCCTCATCCATAATATTTGAGCACAACAACTTTCAGCAGCAATGTACTCAGCTTCTGCAGTTGAAGTTGATACTGAGTGTTTCTTTTTGCTAAACCATGACACAAGTTTGTTTCCTAGAAATTGACAGGTGCCTGTAGTACTTTTCATGTCTATTTTGCAACCTTCATAATCAGCATCTGAGTAGCCTATTAGATCAAAACCAGAGTCTCTAGGATACCAAATACCTGAATTTGATGTACCCTTGAGATATCTAAAAATTCTCTTTATGGATACAAAGTGAGACTCTCTAGGATCAGCCTGAAACCTTGCACACAGGCATGTAGAAAACATTATATCTGGCCTACTTGCAGTTAAATATAAAAGTGAGCATACCATGCCTCTATAACTTAAGATATCCACTTTAGCTTCCTTAGGGTTTAATTCAAGTTTAGTGGCAGTGGCCATGGGAGTTTTTGCAGAAGAACATTCACTCAAGTCAAATTGCTTTAACAAGTCATGAATGTACTTTGATAGATTTATAAAAATACCCTCCTTAACTTGTTTGACTTGCAAACCAAGAAAATATGTAAGTTTTCCCATCATGCTCATTTCATATTTACTCTGCATTAATTTGGCAAACTTTTTGCAAAGTTCCTCATTAGTTGAGCCAAAAATAATGTCATCCACATATATTTGAACAAGAATAATGGAGCCATTAACATTTCTACTGAATAGAGTTTTATCAACAGTATCTCTTGTGAAGTGATTCTCAATAAGAAACTGAGATAAAGTGTCATACCAGGCCTTTGGTGCTTGTTTCAAACCGTAGAGTGCTTTGAGTAGATAATAGACAAAGGCAGGCAAATTTGGATCTTCAAAGCCAGGAGGTTGTTTCACATAGACTTCCTCTTCTAAGACTCCATTAAAAAAGGAACTCTTCACATCCATCTGGTAGAATTTGAAATTAGCATGTGCAGCATAGGCCAGGAAGATTCTGATCGCTTCCAGCCTTGCAACTGGTGCAAAAGTTTCATCAAAACTAATTCCTTCCTCTTGTGAGTACCCATTTGACACAAGTCTTTCTTTGTTTCTAGTCACAGTACCAGTTTCATCCATTTTGTTTCTGAATACCTATTTTGAACCAATTACTGATCTATCTGTTGGTTTGGGCACCATCTTCTATACATTATTTCTTTCAAATTTATTGAGTTCCTCTTGCATAGCTAAAACCCAATCAGGGTCCATAAGAGCATCTTCAATTCTCTTAGGTTCTTCTTGAGATAAAAAGCTGCTATAGAGACACTCATTTTGAGTATCACTTCTTGTCTTTACACCATCTTCTGCATTTCCAATGATTACTTCAAATGGATGGCTTTTTGTCCATTTCCTTTAAGGAGGAAATTGTTGCCTAGATGATGAAACTTCATGATCATCAGTATTGTACTCGTGTTAATTTGAATTTGAGGATTGATTCTGAAATCCTCCCCCTGAGTTGGATACTCTAGATGTAGAGTGTTGATTATCCATTGAAGAGTTATTAGTTGATGCATTATCAGTTGATGAAAATCTGTCAACTGATAAATTATCCATTGATGTAGTGACATCAACTGATATTGGGTTTCTAAGTACTTGTGACTTTACAATTTCTGCTTCTTCACCATCATCTTCATTACTTAACTCATTCTCAAAATGCAGTGTGTCATGATTTCCTTCATTAAACAGACCTTGAATATTTTTATCATAAAAAACTACATGTACAGATTCCATAACAATGTGTAGTCTAAGATTATAGACTCTATAGGCTATGCTTGATAGTGCATATCCAACAAATATAGCTTCATCAGCCTTGGCTTCAAATTTTCCTAGGTTCTCACCTTGATTTCTTAACACATAACATTTGCAGCCAAAGACATGAAGAAACCCCACCTTTGGCTTTTTGTCCTTTTTGATCAATTGATAAGGGGTCTTTCCTTGAGCATTATTTATTATGGGAATGTTTTGAGTATAACATGCTGTATTAATGGCCTCGACCCAGAAATATGTTGGTAGTTTAGCATCTTCCAGCACAGTTCTAGCTGCTTCAATCAATGTCCTGTTATTCCTTTCCACTACCCCATTTTATTGAGGTGTCCTTGGTGCAGAAAAGGCGTGTATAATTCTTTTAGATTCACAGAACTCCTTCATTGTGAAATTCTTAAATTTTGTTCCATTGTCAGTGCTAATTTTCTTTACATCCAATCCAAGACTCTTTTCAACTTCCTTTATGTACTGATGAGATTACCAGCTTCATCTTTTGAATGCAGAAAATAAGTCTATGTGAATCTTGAGAAATCATCCACAATGACTAGAGCAAATTTCTTCTTTGCAATGGACATGATATTTACAGGACCAATCAAAATCTATGTGTAATAATTCAAGTGGCTTCTCAATTGATGATTCCAATTTTGACTTGAATGATGCCTTTCTTTGTTTCCCTTTCTGACAGGCATCACAAAGTCCATCCTTGACAAATTCCATCTGTGGTAATCCTCTCACTTGATTTTTCTTGACCAACTGATTCATGGCTTTGAAATCCAAGTGAGCTAATTTCATATGCCATAGCCAACTTTCATCAGTATTTGCTTTAGAGAGAAGACAAGTCAAAGAGTCTACACTTGTTGAATTGAAGTCAGCTATGTACACAATTCTTTTTCTATTCCCAGTCATAAACATGCTTTCATATTTCTTGTTGGAAATTATGCATGCTTCAGTTGTGAAACAAATTTTATTTCTATTGTCACATAGTTGACTTATGCTTAACAAATTATGTCTTAAACCATCAACTAATGCAACAGGTTCATTGATGACATTCTCTTTTGAAATCAAGCCATATCCCATGGTGTACCATTTACTGTCATCTCCAATAGTTACTCCAGGGCCAGCTTTCTCCTCAAACTTTATGAGCAGGGATTTATCTCCAGTCATGTGTCTTGAACACCCACTATCCAAGTACCAAAGATTCTTTCTCTTTCCCTTCACACAACCAAAGACAATCAAGTTGATTTTGGTACCCAAGTTGCCTTGGGTCCTTTCTTATTATTTGCTACCTTAGGTTTGGTTTCCAATTTTTGTACCTTTGGTTTAGGTAGTTTTATTTCCACTTCAACCTTAGGTGTTGGTTTCCTCACCTCAGGATTCTCAGTGCTAGTGTTTGGAATATTCATACTTGCAGAATTAGAGAAATTTGGAGAATGAAAATTGTTATGCATATTCCAGGTCATAGCAGTCATATTCATGTTGGCAAATGCAAGATATGTTTTAAACATATAAGGCATTGATGCATATTGAGCATGAATAGCATGAGAATCAACTAAATGAGGAAAAACAGAATTAGAATGCATGTTAGGTATAACAAACACATTGGCTGTTGCAGGCATATTGATCTTGCATTGTACATATAAATGAGTTTTACTACCACACTTAGCACATATCTTTCTAGGAGCATACTTGTCAGGTGTGTGGTTATTGTTCTTGTTTATGCCTACTTTACCGTTTCTTTTTTTCTTCTTCTTCTCATTTGACTTAATATTATGTTCTATCTTCTCTAATTTCTCCTTCAATTGATCTTTAGATAAGAAGCCTGAAAGTCATATTACTAGTCCTATTTGTAATAAATAGATGACAACTCAACTCAGATAAGAAAGCGAAGTAAATAATAAATATTGAATATAGAGGAAGAACAAAAGAAGCCATGACAAGACAAGAGAAGACACAAAGACCACTACAGAAGAAATGAGAATCAACATTGTAGTTAGTCATCCGTGAACCAGATCAGTGCACAGGGTGTCAACAATGTCAGTGAAGATTCGTCATCAAAAAGTTCAAGTGGTTAAAAAGGTTATTGTTGAAGAACAGAAGAGTCTTATCTACATCAACAATAGTCAAGCCTTTAATTTAATTCTCTATTAATTAATTAAATTAATTAGTTAATTTAATTAGTAAATTAATTCACTCAGAATTAATTTATTTTTTAAATTAATTAAAGGATTAATTAATTTAGAATTATTTTAGAATGACAGAAGACAGAAGCTGGAAGCTCAAAGGGATACAGGTTTGTTTGGAATGCAGTGTACAAGAGTCAGAATCAAAGATTGAATATTTGACTGGGTACATGCAGTGGTGAAAAGAAGTATTGGCTAGTTTAAAGAGTCAAATTATTTAAGGAACAGAGGTACTTCTAATTGCAACTGTAGATACATCCAAACATGCCTGACATTACTGACTTGAAGAAAAGACGAAAAAAGAAATGACACGGAAGAGATGCAGAGTCATATATTCTTGAAGGTGGAACCCCGGTTGGAATTAATTTATCATTTCCAAGTCAAAAGGAGTTCGGTTCCAGACGTTCAGGAGACCGCAGCTTAGAGCGTAAGGATTTATTTAATTAATAAATATTTTATTTATTGAGTAAATTATATTTATAAATATCTAAATAATATTAGATATTTATTTTTATAATTTATGAATTAAATTTATTATTTATTAATCAAAGATAATAAGTTGTGCGGGTCGAAAAGCATTTCTACGGAGCCTGTCTATAATAAGACGAAATAGGCCCCCATATTTGTTCAAATTGAAGTCGGCAGGTTTTTTAAAGATCCAATGGTAGGTTGCCACTTGTCCAAACAAGGAGAAAAGAAATGGAAAGCCTGCAGTTGAGCAAATGTCATACCGAACAATTCAATATGTCATACCGAGCAGAATGGTTCAAAAGGTCATGCTGAATGGATTTTTTATTTAATTAAAAAGTCATACCGATTTTTTTAATTAATTAAAATAAGTCATACCGAATTTTCCTTGTTCAAAAGGTCATGCTGAATTGATTTTTTATTTAATTAAAAAGTCATACCGATTTTTAATTAATAAAAAAGTCATACCGACCAAACAGAAGTCATGCCCAGCTATTTAAATGTCATACAAGTGTTAAAAAAAAGTCATACAAGACTTATTTTCATTAAATTAAGTCATAGTGAAAAAGGTCATACAAGCTTAGAATTTCCTCTATAAATATGAGGCTTTTGCTTCATTATTTCAAAAGTAGAAAAATAGCAAATTCAGCAATTTGTCTGCAACGTTATATTCACAGACTTTTTGTGCTAGTTTGGTTTTAATTCCTCAAGTAGAACAATTCATGTCAAATTTGTTCTAGGAATTAAATGTTTATTCTACCGAATGTTGTAACACCCTTTCAAGTTTAATATACGTATTTAACTTGAATCTTGTTTACTTATTTGCTAAATTTCTATATCTTAAATATTTTATCGTGAAAATAGAAAGCTAGTAAGTCAGCCTCCCAAACACTACAAAGACTCAAACCCTCAGCTAAAGCAATAATTTAATTCCGCAAATTCTGAAAAGAATTTTAAATTGTTATGAGTATCGCATTCAACCCCCCTTCTACGATACTTCCGGGACCCAACAAAGCCTATATTAGCCTTTTCAACTTTGACTTCAGATTTAGAGGAGCTAATTTCTTTGACAAATTTAACAGGTCTGTTAAGCTTGGTTTTTAAAATAAATTGCTTAGCAGTTGATGATTCCTCATTCGATGGATGATTATCCGTTGGAATAACATTATCAATCGATGGATGATTATCCATTGAATTGACATTATCAATCGATGGATAATTCTTATCAGTTGATTCAGAATTAGCAATCAATTGATTCTTTTCCAAAGATTGATTATCATCGATGGATATTTTCTCAAGAATTTCAGACAACATGGTGAAGGAATTTGTTCCATGAATGTCAATCATCTTCTTACTGGCTTTACTGGACCTATTCCACCTGTCAATGATTCTTAGTTCCTCTTCCAATTTTTCTATTTCCTTTTTACACTCAACTAGTTCTTTTCTAGCATCTTTGTTTTCTACCTTGAGTCTGTCCATTTGCACTAGCTCACCTTCTAGATAATTGTTTCTTTCAGTGAGAGTTTCTAGGGTAATTTTGAGCCTAGTGTTTTCTTTGTTTAAGGACTTAAGAGTGACATGCAGATTATATAATTCATTTGATATTTCAGTAATTGTAATATTGCACTCATCTTTGGATAACTAGGATAGATTTATAGAAATTACCTGATTGCTAGAGGAACTAGCTTCCTGGTCATCATGATTAGTCATCAGTGCAAGATTGATGTATTCTTCTTCTTCAGAATCATCCTCAGCAGCCTAGTCCTTTTCTTCTATTACAAAAGCCTTTTCTTTCTGTTTGAGCAACTAAAGTACTTCTTTTTATAATCAATACCATCACTATACTTAGATTTCCTCTCCATTTTTGGCTTTCTGCATTCATTAGAAAAGTGACCAGCCAATCCACAACTGAAGCATTTGAATTGCGTCATGTCAACAAGATTTTTGCTTTGTTGATTGTCTCTCTTATACTGGGATCTAGGCCTTTGAGTGGGATTCCTTTTGAATTTAAGTTTTGAAAATTTCCTTGATAGAAAAGCCAAATGCTCATCTATTTCATCCACCTCATCCTTGGTGTATGACTCAACATCCTCAACTATTTCTTTTCCTTTCCCAGTTGAAGATTCATCATATCTAACACCACTTGTACTGTTGCCATGACTTTCTTTCATCCCTTCTTTGACATCAACATCTTCACCAGCTTCTGCAATTTGCTTATCCTTGACCACCAAAGCAATGGACTTGCCTCTTTTCTGACTCTTCTCAATTTCTTCATCTTGTTATAGTTCTAACTCATAAGTTTTTAATATACCATACAGGTTGTCAAGAGTATATTCTTTGAAGTCAGGAGATTGTCTTATATAGACAGTCATTGGTTTCCATTCCTTGGGTAAGGACCTCAAGAATTTGAGGTTGGTATCTTCAATAGCATACACTCTTCCATATAGCTTTAGCTCATTCAACAGCTTTTAAAACCTACTATATTTGTCATTGATTGCTTCACCACTCTTAAAATGAAAGGCTTCATATTTTTGAATCAAGAGTTGCATCTTGTTCTTTCTCACTTGTTCAGTGCCTTCACATAGAGTTTGAAGAGTGTCCCAGACTTCCTTGGAGGTTGTACAATTGATAACATTGTCGAACATTTCCTTGTCATGACCATTAAATAAAATATTCATAGCCTTTTTATGCTTATGTACTTCCTTCTCATCCTCACCTATGTATTCACTTACAGGTTTTGGAATGAGTTTGTCTGGTGCCTGAGTACCATCTGCATTTATACTCGTAACTATCTTCATAGGCACATGTGGACCTTTTTCTATGCAGTGAACATAGGAAGGATCAATGTATAGCAAATGCAAGTGCATTTTCACTTTCCAGGGAAAGTACTCATCTTTTTCTAGAACTGAAATCTTTACTCCTGTGTCTTTTTGACCCATGCTTAATGTACTTTAGATCTTAACTTTCTGTATGTTGAAAGTCTTCTCTGATACCAATTGTTATTTGCCCTTAAGTACACTAAGTTTGGAGAAGGGGGTTGAATACAAACTTATGAACTATTTAAACTTCTTGCGGATTTAAGTTTTTATTCAACAAAAATGTTTGAGGAAATATTGAAAGAGCTGATCGAATTGACAAGATAAATAATAAACGGATAGAAAGAAAACAAGACAAGCAAAATTAAAAATTACTAGTGGATTGGTTTTTCCACTAGTATGCTTTTTGCTTTCAAGAAATCTTGGTAGAAATACCAAGCTGCTTACAAAGTGTTTCTGCACTATAATGCTTACAATGTCTCACACTTTTCCACTTATTTTCTCACACTTTGCTACAATGGACTACTAGCTACTTTATAGTAGTTTTCTTCTCTTCTATTTCCTATCGATAGATAACATTATAAATTAAAAATTACAATGTTTACATGAAAATAGAAATTAGCTACTTTCACAGACTTCATTGGACCTGTCTAGTCCTGAAAGTATCTTTGTCTTGATGCATTCTTTGAAGACTGTGTTGCCTTGAAAGTCTTCACAATCTTGACAGGATTGTCTTCTATTGATTCAGTTTCTACGCAGTTTCCTTCCTTTTATCTTTAACTAAATTGGGAAACCTTAATCAACTGATAAATGTTGTTAAGCTTATCAGTTGATTCTTCTTTGCTCATCGATCGATGGTTAGGCTATCCATCGATCAATTGATGTATTGATGGATAATCCAGTTATCCATCGACTCCTTATCCATTGATGAACTGCTATCTGTTGATTGCCCTTATCCGTTGATGACTTTCATCCGTTGATGGCTTTTATCCGTTGAGTAGCGTGTTCATTCATCCACTTCAATATCTGTTGATCACATCATTTGTGAGAATTCTGACTTAGAATATTTACAATTAATCAGCCATTCTTCACATCCATTGATAATCTATCAATTGAAGTCAAGTAACATCAGTTGACTACTTCATAGTATCCATCAAGGCAATACAATCAATTAATAAAGAAACATGAATCAAATGTTATAATCCAATTTATAAGTTGATTAACAAGCTTCAACTGATAACTGGTTTCCTAGTCAATGGATATTTATAAGTCATATATCCATCGACTAGTTATAATGAATTTTTTTAAATCCCTATTGAAATTCTAAGTAATTTGTTATCATCAAAACTCATAATTCCTAACAAATTTCATCTTTATCGGAGAATCCATTATCTTGTTCACCAAGTGTGAGAGCTTCCTATGCCATAGCTAACTCTTTACTGATGAAGCTTTACTGAAAAGTTGACTTCACCTTTGCATACAAATTCCATGTCAGCTACGAACATATTTCCTCACTCTCAGTTGAGTGAGCTTCTAACCTTCTTGTTTGAGATCAAACACTTTTCCTTTTCAATGCTTTTCCAGAAAATCCTTGGCAAAGAATTCCCTAGTGCCCTGTAGATATTGTTTAAGTCCTTCAACAAGAAATATGCTTCCAGTGGTGACAATTCCAAAAATCATTATAGCCAAATTCCTTGTACATCCTTTGCTGTCATCTCCAAAGGTTATCGTTTAGTAGGCTTTCTCAACCAACTGTGATATTAGAGCTTTAATCTTAATCATGTGCCTCGAACAATAAATGTCACGAAGTCACATAACTTTTGCCTTTTGTTACATACTCTGCAATCACAAATGATTAAGCTTCTTGGTACTCAACTTCAATTGAGTCCAGATGGGTTAGAGATATTACTGTCTACAGTGGTAACAACAGCTTCAACATGTATAAAAACACATGGATAGAAGAACTAACAAATTAATTATTAATTATGTCTAATCCATTTCTGTTGTTGTCTAACATTTTTAACAATCTCTAATTACCTAAGTTAGTTTTAGATTAATCTTTGAATCTACAAGTTTTACTGACTACTTAGATAATTCTACCATCTTTTAATATTCTAATCCTTAACAAGCAATACATGAAATGATATGACATTTAAGTGCAACTATGTGAGTGCGAGCAAATCATGTGAAAATAAGCACATAAATAATTTAAGAATATGCATAATATTTAAATAAAACATTATAAGCAATATCAAATTTCACATATACTTATCAAGTCATTTATCACAATAAGAATAAATATAATATATCTGATCTAAGACCTGTTTGTCTATTTAGCAATTTTCACAACATTAGCAGAGGTATTAAATCATAGAAGATTTAAATCAAGTTCCAGCAAATGTTTAGGGATACACCTAACCGTCTAGAACACCCTATCTAATTCTAGATATTCATTTTACTGCATATAAAATCAAGTATGAAATGTACTAATTAAACTCATGAATCCTAGCATGCAATCTTATTCTTAGCAATCAATTAAGCATTTAAGTCCTAAGATGCTAACATGCTGACATGAATATAATACATTTCAATACCTAATAATCATACAGTTATGAATTAGATAAATGTATATTAGTTAATGTGTACCTGTGAAGTGCTTAGTGATTCAACTCCAGTGTTGGTCATTGATGCCAGATATCTATTTGGTTCATCACTGTCATGGTTAGAATCAGCCTTGCATTTAACTTCACCAATAAATGCTTTCCTTTGCTGCATCATCAGTAATGCCTGCAATTCCTGCTTCAACCCAATATAGTGTTTGTCATCTTTTGCTTATACAGACTTCTTCAAACTATGTAGCAAACCCTTGATATTTTCTTTCAAATATAAACCATCCCTGTCTTGCAACTACCTCTTGAACTGTTCTTGAAAATCTCCTTTATGGAATCTATAGGTAAGGACCTTAGATTAAGAATTTGGATTCCTTCTGAATCTGATGTCACTGAACTTCCTATTTGCCCTGCAGGCTTGACTTGCAGTCCAGTTCTCAAGTTATTCCAAAGTGTCAAACTCACATACAACACCTTGACCACTACCTCTAGCTACAACATCTTCAATTCAGCTTCTTGGATCAATTCATTTCTGTTCAGAGGCTCTCAACCTTGACTTCAATCAAATTTGGTTCCTGGGTCACAAACACAGTGGATATGTTAATAACCTACTTTACCAAATATTATCTTCTTCAGCTCTTGTTCTAGTTCATAGGCCTTCAACACATACAGGTCTTCTACACACAATGTGGTTGTATCCTAAAATCCCTGTTGGCTGTATCCTGTGTTTCAGATGATCTGCAGTGTTAACACGAGCTTCATGTAATCTCCCTGTAGAATAATCTTTAAGACTTGTACTAAGATTCCAGGATGTCCAGTTTGTTCTCATTCACTACTTCAAACCCCTAAGATTTTTCATCCAAAAATTTAATTCAAATCAACAAAAAACTGTACCCAAATTAATTTCTTCTTTTGCAGCTTCTAAAATATTAATGGGATCCTATAGAGTAAACCTTTGAGGAAATTAATACCACTATTTCTTCAACCTGTTCCAAAATTAACCTCATCGAATAATCTTCAGTCAATTTTAGTTGTCTTCAATACCCGGAAAAATCTTCATCTACTACTCATTGAGCATACCAATCAGCTTTCGAGTTCTGCTTCCTTTTATGGCTTTTGTTATAATAAATTTAAAATTTTAAACTTTATTAAATTTATAAATTAAACTAATTAAAATTTATAGCATAAACTAACGAAAGTTTATAAAACAAATTTTATAAAAGTTTATAAAATAAATTTAACATATAAAATTTATAAAATAGACTAATTAAAATTTATAACAAAAACTAATAAAAGTTTATAAAATAAATTTTATAAAGTTTATAAAATAAACTTATTAAAAGTTTATAATTAAATTTATTTAATAATGCCTCCTCTTGCTTCCAGATAGCTTCGGCACGGTGAGCTTCACTGAGTTGTGGATCTTGATTTCTATATCAATCAGTTTTCTCTGATACCAATTATTGGGTCCCGAAGTATCGTAGAAGGGGGGGTTGAATACGATACTCACTAAATTAAAAAAAAATCGAATCTTTTACGGATAACTAATTTAGAGTTCAGTTAGTGGGTTCAAGTTCATGAGGTGAATAGTGTTTAAGAGGCTGGCTTATAAATTTTCTGTATTTATGAATAATCATTAATGTTCTAGAAAATTAGCAAGTAATTTAACGAGATAAGTTTCGGGGAATATATATCTTTCGTATATAAACCTTGAGGTTGTTACACCCAGTTAAAAATATAACTAGCTTCCAAAGAACAGATTCGTTCTTTGCTTCTACAAAGAGATAAAGCTTAATCCCTATACAATATTTGACTATGTGTTGTACTAATGGAATCAAGCTAACAGAGAGTGTTTTACAATAGCCCTATATATTTGCAATATAATTAACTGGCTAGATTATAAAACTCCGGTGAAGAAGGTATGATTATGGCTTTGTGACTTCTTCTTCTCCGGCTTCAAAATATCTCTCTGTATCTCTCTGGTTGGTTGTGTGTCTCAACAAATCCACCACACCAAAATGAACACGTCATTTTTCTTCTTTATGTAGACTTTCAAATCAATTAAAATTGATTTGCTTCTCAATGCTACAAGTCCTTTGATGCGCCTGTAGAGTGCTTATGGTGTGTAGGCACCATTAACTGTCATGTTGCGCCTTTGAACTTTGTTGCGCCCTTGAACTTGGTTGCGCATGTACACTGCTTACCCTGTAGAGGCGCCACCAAGTTGCCTTAGAATTATTTCTTTGTGCCCATGATTGCTTATTGCACCTGTTGTTTTGTTGCGCCTGCACACTGAGTTACTAGTGCAGGCGCCACAAACCACTTTGTTTCTTTAACAAAACTTTCCTTGCACCTTAGAAGAGATTTTATTGCGCTTGCACACTGAGTTCCTAGTGCAGGCGCCACAAACTCCTTCCCTTAGTGATTTGATGAGCTTTGGTATGCTTTGTTGCACCTACACTCTACGACCCTTGTGTAAGCGCCACAAAACACTTGGAGTTGTTTCCTTGCTTTTTTGTTACGCCTCTAGAGTACTTCAAGAGTATAATAGTCACCAAATGTAGTAATACTTGCCTTAAACAATTTCTTGAATTACTTGAAGTATTTACCACTTGGTTTTGACTCTTCTGGCTTGGCTAGATCAATTGATTTTCTTCTGATACATCAAGGTAATTCTCTTCTTGTTGTGTTGACTGTTAGGAATCTACATGAGATTTGATGATAACATTAATCTTATAATCATAGAAATTTTATTTGTTGTAACTGATCAATTGATATGAAAGTTATAAATATCAATTGATCAGGAAACCATTTATCAGTTGAAGTGTTTATTTGAATCAACTGATAATTTGGATTGTAGCATAGGTGTACTTAGTCTATCTCAATTGATATGGCTTTAAGTCGACTGATAATTTTCTATCGACTGATACTGGAGTCGATTGATGTTGGTTATCAACTGATGTATATTTTAGGCTGTCAAATTGTAATTATTTGAAGACAGGGAAATTGTACAAATGAAGTATGATCAACTGATATGGAGGCATCAACGGATAGAGGATCGATTGATGTAAAGTCAAGTCAAAGGTTGAAGACCATCAACTGATATGAAGACCCATCGATTAATCTATCGATCGATAAGTCATCAATCGAGAAGTCATCATCTATCGATCGATAAGTCACCAATCGAGAAGTCATCATATAACTATCAAGAAGTCATCATATACCGATCGACAAGTCATCATTTATCGATCGAGAAGTCATCAACTGATAAGTCATCATTTATCAATCGAAGAAGAATATCAGTTGATGAATACAAGGAAGGATCGATCGATATGCTTAACAATAAAATATCAGTTGATTGTGACAACGCAAGTGGACAAGTTGACAGACAAAAGCACACCTATGGAAGACAGTCTGCACAGACTGTGAAGACTAAAAAAGAAACTGTCTTTTCCAAAGCCGTAAAAACTTTCTAAAGATAGAAAAAGGCAGACAGAAAAGACAGATAAAAAGCAATTCTAGAATAGATTAAATGTTTTTATTCTTTCTAGGAATTGTAAAAACATACTTGTGTGATATAAACAAGTGTGGAAGCATTATTAGAAAACACACAAGTTAGACATATTTCTTAATCAACTGTTCAAGCTTGAGAGCACATTTGTAAGAACAATTGATTTGGTTTCTAATCTTGTAAACGCAGCTAGGTTTCTTCTAACCTAGGAGCATTGAGCAAAAATATATATTGATGGAAAAACCAATCCATCAATAATTTTAAATCTCTTTGTTCAGTTTTATTTTTCAGCATTAATTTGTTCGAACTTATTCTCTTATTCTTCCGATCATCAAGAACAAATATTAGAACACACAAAAAGTTTTAATATTTGTATTCAACCCCCCCTTCTACAAATATTGACATTGTTCTAAGGAATAACAATTGGTATCAGAGCAGGCTTTCAACATACAGAAAGTTTGAAGATCAAGAACAGTCAATATGGGTCAAAGAGATTCAGGTGTGAAAATTCCAGTTTTAGAGAAAGATGAATATTTTCCATGGAAGGAAAATGGGTATGAAGAAGAGTCAGTCATGATGGCTGGTGATGCTGTTGAAGAATCATTCAAGAGAAAAGGAAAGAGCAAGTGTGAAGAAGATGAAACATGCTCTCAGGATGATTTGGATGAGATTGATGAGCACCTTGCATTTCTGACAAGGAAATTTTCAAAGCTAAAATTCAAGAAGAATCCATATGCTCAAAGGCCTGGATCCCAGTTTAGAAACAACAATCAAAATAAAAATCTGGTTGACAGATCTAAATTCAAATGCTTTAACTGTGGATTGGCTGGTCATTTCTCAAGTGAGTGCAGGAAGCCAAAACAAGAAAAGGCAAAGTCATATGAGGGTATTGATTATAAAAAGAAATACTTTGACCTTTTAAAACAAAAAGAAAAGGCTTTTGTAACTGAGGAGAAGGACTGGGCTGCTGAGGATAGTGATTCTGAAGAATATGTCAATCTTGCATTAATGGCCAATCATGAAGATGAAGAAGCTAGTTCAGCATCTAATCAGGTACTAGCTACCAACTTTTCCGAGCTTACATCTGAGGAATGCAATAGTACTATTAATGAAATGTCTAATGAACTGTACAATTTGCATGTCACTCTAAAATCTCTAAACAAAGAAAATCTCAAGTTAAAGAACACCATTGGTGCCTTAACTGAGAGAAATATTTTTCTTGAAAATGAACTTGTTTGTTTAGAAAGATTTAAGCAGGAAAGAAAGGATGCTAGGAATGAACTAGTAAATAGTTTGAAAAGAGAAGAATTGTTGAAAGAACAATTAGCTGAAGAAATTGAAACCATTAGCAAATGGAATAGGTCTGCTAAAACTGCCAAACAAATTATTGATGTTCAGGGTGTAGATACTCTAGGAGATCTCCCCAAATCAATAGGCAAGTCATTGGCTGATACTTCAATGGATAAAGATCAATCGACTGCTAATCCTTTATCAACTGATAAGGATTATCAATCGATTGATGCTGAATCAATCGATAAGCATCCATCGACAAGTAAATCATCAATGGCTAATAAAAAGAACAAATTTAGCACTCCTATTAAGTTTGTTAAGGAAACCAAGAATCAAGTTGAGACTGAGACTGAGAAGATCAACATAGGTAGCTTATCCAAGAAACAATTAAAAGAAAAATTAGAAAAGATAGCACCTGTGGAAATTACTCTATCTAAGTCTGAGAAAAAGAAAAAAAATAGGAATGGTAAAGTAGGCATAAATAAGCACAATAATTACACTCCTGATATGTATGCACCTAGAAAGGTATGTGCTAAATGTGGTAGTGTAAATCATTTGTCCATGCAATGCAAAAGTGAAAAGAATTCTATATCTGCAAATGATTTAAATATACATGCCATGACTGCAAATGCCATGTTTACCAATCCTATGCTCATGAATGCCATGTCTTCTAATTTGGTTGCACCTAATGTTCATATGCCTTATGCACAAGTTCCATACATGTATAATCCCTTCTTTGCATATCCTAATATGAACATGCCTGGTATGCCATGGAACATGCCTAATGTAAATGATGAAATCCATGGAAATTATGCCATGAGTTCTAAGGTGTCAAAGCCCCAAAAGTCAACTCCCAAAGATAAAGTGGATTTAAACCCACCAAAACAAAAGGAACCTAAGTTGACAACAGGGGCTCAAGCTGCAACTAATAAAAGAGGACCCAAGGCAACTTGGGTACCAAAAGCAACTTGATTGTTTTATGTGTGTGCAGGGAAACAGGAAGAAAAATCTCTGGTATTTGGATAGTGGATGTTCAAGGCACATGACTGGAGATTTGTCCCTGCTCACAAAGTTTGTGGAAAAGGCTGGCCCAGGAGTTACTTTTGGAGATAACAGCAAAGGTTTTACTCTGGAATATGGCTCAATTGCAAAAGAAAATGTTATCATTGAACCTGTAGCACTAGTTGATGGATTGAAGCACAATTTGCTCAGTATTAGTCAACTGTGTGATAATGGTAATGGTGTGTGGTTTACAACTGAATCATGCATCATAGCCAACAAAGAATCTGGTGAAATTCTCTTAACTGGAGAAAGAAAAGGGAATGTCTATGTGGCTGATTTTCTCTCTGTAAAGGCAAATTCAATGACATGTCTACTTAGCAAAGCCAATACAGAAGAAAGTTGGACTTGGCACAAGAAACTAGCCCATTTGAATTTCAAAGCCATGAATTTATTGGTTAGAAAGAATCTGGTTAGAGGCATTCCACAGATGGAATTCACCAAGGATGGACTATGTGATGCATGTCAAAAGGGAAAACAAAGAAAAGCATCATTCAAGTCAAAGTCTGAATCATCAATTGATAAGCCTCTGGAATTATTGCACATGGACTTATTTGGTCCAGTCAACATCATGTCAATTGCCAAAAAGAAATATGCCTTAGTAATTGTGGATGACTTCACAAGATTTTCATGGGTATATTTCTTACATTCTAAGGATGAAGCAAGCAAATTAATTATCAATCATGTGAAGAATGTTGACAATGGCACTGAATGGAAGGTCAAGAAATTTAGAAGTGACAATGGTAGTGAATTCAAGAATTCAACCATGAGAGAATTCTGTGAAGAAAAAGGTATCACTCATCATTTCTCTGCTCCAAGAACTCCACAGTAAAATGGAGTAGTTGAAAGGAAAAATAGGACCTTGATTGAAGCTGCTAGAACTATGTTAGAAGAAGCAAAACTTCCTACATACTTCTGGGCAGAAGCAATTAATACTGCTTGTTACATTCAAAATATTTCCATGATCAATAAACTTCAAGGCAAAACTCCATATCAATTGATAAAGAAAGACAAGAAGCCAGCAGTTAACTTTCTTCATGTCTTTGGCTGCAAATGCTTTGTACTGAGAAATCAAGGTGAAAATCTAGGAAAATTTGAAGCCAAAGCTGATGAAGCTATATTTGTTGGATATGGAATAACAACCAAAGCATACAGAGTCTACAATCTTAGATTACACATTGTTATGGAATCTATGCATGTAGTTTTTGATGACAAGAAAATTCAAGGGTTGTTTGATGAAGGATTTCATAATCTATTGCAGTTTGAAAATGAATCCACAAGTAATATTGAAGATAGTGATGATGATGTGGAAATCACAAGAGTTCAAGTACCTAGAATCCTCCCATCAATTGATGTCAATGCATCAACAGATAACTTATCAGTTGACAATCATCAATCAACTGATAATACATCAATTGATAATCATTCGATGGATATCAACTCTGCTCAACAATCTTCAAGTAGAGTGTCCATCTCAGGGGGAGGGTTCTCAAATAGTCAATCACATCACAATGATCATAACACTTCCAATGATCATGAAGCATCATCTTCAAGGACAAATTTACCATCACAAAGGAAATGGACAAACAGCCATCCCTTTGAATTAATAATTGGAGATGCAAATGATGGTGTCAAAACTAGAAGTGCAACTCAAAATGAATGCTTGTATAGTAGCTTCCTGTCTCAAGAAGAACCAAAAAGGATTGAAGAAGCCTTGAATGATCCTGATTGGATAATTGCTGTGCAAGAAGAGTTGAATCAATTTGAAAGAAACAAGGTATGGAAGCTGGTGCCCAAACCAAAGAACAAGTCTATCATTGGTACAAAATGGGTGTTCAGAAACAAAGTGGATGAATCTGGTACAGTGACAAGAAATAAAGCAAGATTAGTGGCAAAGGGCTATTCACAAGAAGAAGGCATAGATTTTGATGAAACTTTTGCACCAGTTGCAAGATTGGAAGCAATCAGAATCTTTCTAGCATATGCTGCTCATGCTAATTTCAAGGTGTATCAGATGGATGTGAAAAGTGCTTTTCTCAATGGAGAGCTAGAAGAAGAAGTATATGTAGAACAACCTCCTGGTTTTATTGATCCTGTTCATCCTGGATTTGTATACTATCTTCTCAAGGCACTTTATGGATTGAAGCAAGCACCTAGAGCCTGATGCAGATTATGCAGGTTGTAGAATTGACAGAAAAAGCACTACAGGCTCCTGTCAATTTCTAGGAAATAAGCTTGTTTCATGGTTTAGCAAAAAACAGAATTCAGTGTCTACATCTACTGCAGAGGCTGAATACATTGCAGCTGGAAGTTGCTGTGCACAAATATTATGGATGAGGAATCAACTACTTGACTATGGGTTCAACTTGAACAAGATTCCTATTTTCTGTGATAATACAAGTGCCATTGCTATAACAGAAAATCCTGTACAACATTCCAGAACCAAGCACATTGACATAAGGTATCACTTCATTAGGGAACATGTAATGAATGGTACAGTTGAATTACATTTTGTCCCTAGTGAAAGACAACTTGCAAACATTTTTACCAAACCATTAGATGAATCTACCTTCAATAGATTGGTCTGTGATTTAGGTATGCTTAATTATATCTAATCCTTTAAATGTCTGACAAGTTATGTATTTATATTATATGTAGCCATTGACTATGTTAAATTATTGATTCTTCAATAATCAACTGATAAACATTTTACATATCAATGGATATTACTGAAGCAGTCGACAGATAAATATATCAATTGATGATATATTTACTTATCGATTGATGTTTGTAGCTATCGACGGATAAATATATCAATTGATGATATATTTAGCTATCGATGGATAATTGTACCTGTCGATGGATAAGCAATTTATCAATCGATGACCTAGAATTTAAAGGGGTCCATGTCATCAATCGACCTGTACAAAAATCTAGCCGTTGATTACTTATTTTATCAATTGATTAAAACGTACATTCTTGTATGTATAACAATCGATTGCCAAAATTGGTAACTTTTAATTATCAATACTCTTCCAACGGTCGATTTAGTTCTATTTTGAGTAAGAAATTGGTTGGGAAATCAGTAAATATAAATAGTGAGATTAAAACTTCTTTTAATTCTTACTTGCATTTTTACTATCGATTTTTCTATCTCTTTCTCTTTCTCAATCTTCGAACTTACTCTGTATCTATCTCTTGCTAAGAACCCTAATCTACTACTGTCTATTTATTATTTCTGTTATAATTACTAACAAGTTTGCCAGTTAATTCAATTATAAATCTTCAAACTCGATAATGGCATCTTCAAAGAAAGTCTCACAATCTGGATTCTACTATGAGCTCAACAACTTCGTTGCTTGCACTATGGTGGAGGAAGCCCCAACAGAATTTATCCCCTAATGGAATTTCTAAGGAGTACTAAAATTGCAAAGGCCCTCTCAGAAGCACCAAAAATAGTGTGCAATCTAGTTGAAGAATTCTGGACAACGGCAGAAGTAGCAAATGATTTTTCTTCAATCTCCTTTGAATGCAAAGGACAAAGGTATATTCTAACCACTGTGGTCTTGGGTGAGTGTTTAAATATTCCTGCAAATAATACTGAAAATGCACCCACTGACACAGATATTAGAAACATGCTTAGGGAAATCAACTATACTGCTCCTGATGCTAGTCTAGGTAGTATTGTTAGAAAGAATCTAAGAAAAGAATGGTCATATTTCTTTGATGCTTTAATAAAGTGTTTTTCTGGTAAGGTTAGTAATTTTGATGCAATAACAACAAGTATGCAACAAGTAGGGTATAGCATTTTATATGATAGATATCATAATTTAGGAAGCCTGTTACTCAATGAAATATCTGCCAAATTGGGGAATAAAATAAATAGATCTAATCATATTTATTATGCAAGATTTATTATGATTATTATTAACCACTTTGTCAAGGATATTGAGATTGACAGGAATACAGAAATTTTGGATTGCTGGACTCAAAACAAAAGGGTCTTTAAAGATTTGGTTAGGATCAATCTTCACAGCAATGTGGAATTGATCTATCCCCCTTTTGTTCAGGTATTTATCTCTACTTTAAACTCTTCTAAACCTAATTCTTCTTTGCCTTCTGTGACTATGGAGGGTGGTAGTAATGACCCCAACCCTCCTACCCAGGCCACACAACCAATCTCTAAATCCAAATCTAAGAAACCAACCTCAACAGGTTCTCAAAAACCTGCTGTTGTAAAAACCAAGAAAAGAAAAGCATCTAATGTGGTAGATAGATTAGAGGAGGATGTAGGTGGTGAGGGAACTGGGGAACATCAAAGAACCCAGAAGGATAAAGAGAGTGAGGGTGTGCAACCTCAACCTAGCCACTCCATAGTCTCCCAAAAGACTGTGGATGTTAACATGGAAAGTACCACATCCCTATTGTCATTCTCTCAAAAGGATGACAATATTGAAAATAGCCCACAACCAGGGGCACAGAATCAAATTGGGGACACAAAAGCCAAATCACTAACACCATACAAAAGAAGAGAAAAGAAAGTCACCTTTGCACTTGGGGAATCACACACTGCAAAACCACAGGAAATTGTGGAGGAGCCTTCACAAAGTCTGCTTGATGCATCTCATATAAATGATGAGATGCATCCCCATTCTCTTTCAATTCCTATCTCTTCTATTCTTCTATCCCCATCTCAAACTTCTTCAGAAAATGTTTTGATAGATTATCGAACATTTTCAGATTCTCCTTCTTTGTTTTTCAAGGAGAAGCCAACACTCTCTCCTGAATCTTCTTCTCAGAATTTTCAGGATTCTATTTCCAATATCATCTCAAACATAACTTCACTAATTATCTCAACTGTTTCTTCTCCATCAATTGATGTTCCTTCATCAATTGATATTCAGCCATCGACTGATAAGCCATCGATCGATACTCAAGATCAATCGATGGGTATGCATCAATCGATGGATATCCCAAACACCACTTCAACTGATAATGTCAATACATCAATTGATGCTCAATCAATTGATGTTGCACAAACACTCTTAGGATTGAGTGAGTTGAGTGAGAGGCAGGATTGTAACCTGGCAAAAGGAGAGGAAGTGAGTAAAAACATTCCTATTTCTTCCAGGAATGAGAGTGAAACACTTGAGGGCCCCACCTTAGTAGGTGCAAAAGAAATAAGTGAGGGAGAGGTGAGATTCCAGGATGAGATCCTGATGCAAAATAGAGAGATGAGTGAAAGTGATAAAAACATTCTACTTTTTGCACAGGAATTGGAAATTGAAATGATGGCAGAAGAAGGAGTAAAGGAGATAGGGGGAGCAAATAATGCTGAAGCTAGTGGGAGTGGAATTGCTAAAGACTTTGAAGAGGAAATAGATGCTGGTGAATTGGATCCAAAGAATTTCATTCATCCTGATCCACAATATCAAGGGTTGGCTACTTCAAGTAACAGGAATGCAGAACAACTCTTGGGCATTGATCATACAGATCAAAGGACCAGGAATCTGAAGGAAAGCATCGCCAATACAACAGACACTTGTTATATGGCACCTGAAGAGTTGGAGAGTGATTCTGATGAAGAGCCATGGATGAGCACTATTGATGGTTCCTTAGAAGCTGCTGAGACTGAAATTCTCTCTCAATATAGAAGAACAATGGTGAAAGGAGAAATTGAAGATCCTACTCAAAGGAGAATTGCTCACTATATGAGAGAATCAATGAAAATTCAAAAGATGACAGTAACAGGAGTAAGGAGGGAACTGGAGAGGATTAAAGACTCTATCTCATCTAACAAGGATGCAATGGACAGGAGATTGGATGAGAAGCTACCATTCAACACCATGAATAGCATCAAAGACAAGCTTTTCAAAGAATCCAAAAATTTTACATCTTTGGAGACAAGAGTATGTTCTCTAGAAAAGAAGATGGATGATATTATCAGAGGTCAAAGTCTTCATGCTTCCATTCTTCAAAAGTTTCTTGACAGACTTCCACCACCCCCTCCAATTGATGATAACAAAAAGGGGGAGAATACAAAGAAGAAGGATGATGATGGTGGTGATGGCAAAGGCAGTGGAAGTGGTGGAATAGGTGGTTCTGGTATGGATAAGTCGAGTGGCATTGGTGGTTCTGCACCCAGAAGAGATAAAAGCAGAAGTAACATGGACAATCAATCTTCAAAGAAATCTAAGTCATCTAATTCTCCAAAAGATAATTTAGAACAGAAAAAGGAAGATTACAAGAAGTTTGATGATGATCTTGAAGCTAGGAGAATTTCTAGGGAGAAAGAAACTCAATCAATGATTGAGAGAGAAAAGAAAAGAATTGAAGATCTAAGGAGAAGCACTGAGTTAGTAACAGAGGCAGTAGAAAAAGGAGACTTGGATGAGTTCATTGCTCAAACAAGAAAAATAAATGAAGATGCACAAAAGGCTGCCAAGGAAAGAAACTCAAATACAGAAGCTTTTCTTCAATTGGATATTGGAGCTCTTAAAGAAAAGAAGAAAGGGAAAGCAATAGTGATTGAAGAAGAGAAGAAGAAAGAGACTGAACCAGTAAGTCAAAAGCTACTTCAAGGAGCCATCACTACAGGAATCTCAGATGCCTCAAGGAGAGAAAGGGAGAATGACGAGATTGCTAGACAGATGGAAATGCAATGGCATTTGGAAGAAGAGCTACAGGCAGAGCAACCTTTGAGAAAAAGGAGAAAAGTTTCTATGGCCAAGAAAAGGTCAAGTTCTACTCAAGAAATAGTGGTTCAGGAAAACCTCCAGGGTCAACAAGAAGAAATCAAGGAGGAGGTCACAATTGAAGGTTATGATTTGAAGGGAATTCCAGTAATCAATGAAAAAGGATTAATTGGAGTAAGGACTCACCCTGCAACCTCTAACCATGAAGAATCAATGAGGTTGGAGTATGAAAATGGAGTGAAAACAATCTATTCATTGAAGGTGATAATGAAGCAAAGCTACAATGTTTTAAAGACTATTCTTCCTCTACTCAACAGAAAGTACAAACTCAACACAACAATTGCTCAGGAGATACAACAACAAATTTCAAGGTTAAGAAGATCCAAGGCAGAAGCTGAACCTGATTCACCTCTAAAGCTATGGAAGTCACAGGTCAAAAAGGTGGTGTTGGAGCCAAAGTATGCTATGATTTTTACAGATATAGAGGGCAACACAAAGTTCTTTGATATCTGCAAATATCTGGACAAAATCACAGATGAAGAAATACACTACCTTATGAGGCAACTTGGAGAAACTGACAGGGATGAAGCAATATTGAGAAGTTCTTTCATGAGGCAACTAAAGGAAAATGCTGAGAAAAGGAGGAAGAGGAACTAAATTAAATTATGAAGACATTGAAGCTGCTTGCAGGAGTTATCTATCAATCCGGTACTTCCAAAATTAATGTGCCAATTAAGTTTCTTGATTCTATCTAAATATATTTTTTTAAGGGGTTTTTGTTATCATCAAGTAGATTTATGCCTGTTAATAACACAGACACAAATAGGGGGAGATTGTTAGGAATCTACATGAGATTTGATGATAACATTAATCTTAGAATCATAGAAATTTTATTTGTTGTAACTGATCAATTGATATGAAAGTTATAAATATCAATTGATCAGGAAACCATTTATCAGTTGAAGTGTTTATTTGAATCAACTGATAATTTGGATTGTAGCATAGGTGTACTTAGTCTATCTCAATTGATATGGCTTTAAGTCGACTGATAATTTTCTATCGACTGATACTGGAGTCGATTGATGTTGGTTATCAACTGATGTATATTTTTTAGGCTGTCAAATTGTAATTATTTGAAGACAGGGAAATTGTACAAATGAAGTATGATCAACTGATATGGAGGCATCAACGGATAGAGGATCAATTGATGTAAAGTCAAGTCAAAGGTTGAAGACCATCAACTGATATGAAGACCCATCGATTAATCTATCGATCGATAAGTCATCAATCGAGAAGTCATCATCTATCGATCGATAAGTCACCAATCGAGAAGTCATCATATAACTATCGAGAAGTCATCATATACCGATCGAGAAGTCATCATTTATCGATCGAGAAGTCATCAACTGATAAGTCATCATTTATCAATCGAAGAAGAATATCAGTTGATGAATACAAGGAAGGATCGATCGATATGCTTAACAATAAAATATCAGTTGATTGTGACAACGCAAGTGGACAAGTTGACAGACAAAAGCACACCTATGGAAGACAGTCTGCACAGACTGTGAAGACTCAAAAAGAAACTGTCTTTTCCAAAGCCGTAAAAACTTTCTAGAGATAGAAAAAGGCAGACAGAAAAGACAGATAAAAAGCAATTCTAGAATAGATTAAATGTTTTTATTCTTTCTAGGAATTGTAAAAACATACTTGTGTGATATAAACAAGTGTGGAAGCATTATTAGAAAACACACAAGTTAGACATATTTCTTAATCAACTGTTCAAGCTTGAGAGCACATTTGTAAGAACAGTTGATTTGTTTTCTAATCTTGTAAACGCAGCTAGGTTTCTTCTAACCTAGGAGCATTGAGCAAAAATATATATTGATGGAAAAACCAATCCATCAATAATTTTAAATCTCTTTGTTCAGTTTTATTTTTCAGCATTAATTTGTTCGAACTTATTCTCTTATTCTTCCGATCATCAAGAACAAATATTAGAACACACAAAAAGTTTTAATATTTGTATTCAACCCCCCTTCTACAAATATTGACATTGTTCTAAGGAATAACATTGACGCTTAGTGTACTGGTCTGGTTCACAAACGACTAACACTGAACTAAATTCCCTTGATTTCTTTTTTCTGTTGCAGCTGATTAACCTTGGATTGTTGCATTGCTTCGAACACTGGCTGTCAATAAACACTGTACTTTCACTAGAATCTTTTATGGTACTTAGACAACGTCTTCATTTTTACGACAACCTTGAATACTTCATTCTCTGTTCTTCACTGATGCTTGAACATATAAATGAACTTTTTTCAGTGAGTACAACTCCAAGACTGTAGCTGTCTTCTTAATCCTTTGTCTTTACCATGTCTTCAATTCTTCTACATTCATATGCTTCGAACATTGTCTATCTTCAATCAATGCTAATACACTGAAATCTTCTCATGGCACTTCTATACTAAATATTCAACACTTCTGAAACCCTAAAAGTCTTCAACCATTATTCTTCACTGAGGCTTGAACATATTAATGAACTTCTCTCAGTGACCTGTGATAGACTTCAAAACTTCTTCTAATGTCTTGATTCACTATATTTGCCTTGTCTTCATTTCTTCCTGATTTCTGTGTAGACGTAGTATTATTTACCTGTCATGTTCTAGTGTTGAGTTATCACGATTACTATTCATACAGCTTCGTAATCTCACTAACAATCCTTATAAACTAATGGACCTCGACAATCCATGAAAGGGAGAGGTTTGAAGATTGACTACATGCAACTCAATTGCGATCTATACTAACTATAAACCATAACAACGGTTCATATATGGTAAAAGATTACTAAACATTGTGTTACATTTGAACATTCGACATACGACAGGTTCTAGGAAACTTAAATACACAAGTCGTCAATTTAACGCTTTGGTCGAGCTAGGGGCACTCTTCCGTCAAGTCAATTAGTCCAACATATCTTTCAAACACGTCCCGTCGCCTACGACGGATGAAGAATACCTTTTGACACCAGAAAACCCGACAGCTACTAACATGCTACAAATGACAAGTTGGACATAAGCACTCAAAGGCTACTCGTCCGACGAATCTGCTGACATCAACAAATCAATGAATATGTTCTTATTGTTTACATGTCAGCTACAAGACAGTATTTGTCTTTTCCTACAAAAGTTTAAACATTAGCAACTTGGTACGACTTATTGACACATGAAAATAATAAGGAAGGACATGTCAATGATTTGGGCATAGTTGATGAAATACATGACAAGACCAAAATACAAATGAAATCTTATCAACATTAAGTGTCAACAAATTACAATTAAAATGTACGTATCAAGAACATTCAGGAATGAAGTCTTGTTCTAAGAAAGATCTTCCTAAATACAATTGATATCAACACCGACAAGTACGCTCCTACAAGATGAGAACGTACTTAGTTGAAAACAATGCCTCACAAGGGGCATACAGGCTAGCTACTTTGGATGAGACATAAATGTGAAGTAATTGATACAACTTCATATCACAAGTAAGCTCTTGACCATCTTTTAAGTGTTTTATTTTCCACCAAGTTGTTCGACATTATGTATGTTGCTAGATAACTTGTTTTATTTATTTTGATTTGACATCTGTGAATAACAGTTTTGTATTTAAATTTCCTCAAACAATATATGTGATGCCTTATATGAATTTATGTGTCCAACTTTCTTATAAACTACGTGGTTTATCTAAACAATATAGTAAAACATGCATGTTATTTCTTGTTACTTACACTTCCTGCTCAACATGTATTTTGTATTTAAGTTTTACTTTACTATGAACATACGCATGACAAACTCTATGATAAATAATGCATTGATGTATAATGACAATAAAAATAGCTAGGGGCATAGTATCTCAACACTATTGAATAAAAGGGCTGATCACCCACAATGAACGATGACTAAGGGCAACCCTAGTACCACATATATAATAACATTAACAAAGATGAATACCTTATGCTAACGAGCTTTGTTATTACAGCACAAAAAAATTATGATAAATAAAGTTTGTTTCAAGAGGGGAAGGCCTCTTAGCAACTTAAACGTTGTGCGTGCACCTACGAATATATAATTAATAAATGCCGATTTATACAACGTGAACTATGTATGATGAATATGAATTATAAATTACATGTATCTAATATATTATGACTTATAATACACATACAAATATGTAACTGACAATGAGAAGATAATATTCAACATGAAGAACAATTTTATTAGTTGTATATCTCCACCCAATAAAATTAGGGGCAATAATTGTTAGTACCAAATTTTTCAGCTATGTCAAGACTTGACGACTGTGGAAAGAAAGTTGACGTCTCGACATGAAGATGTTGGACGACTGTAAGCAGACACAACAAAAGCTGAAGAACGCCAAGACCAAGTCTTTCGGTTCAACTATCCTTGAGAATAAGAGATAAGATCAGTAGGTACTCCTGAAGAACAATGACTTCCTTCAAACAAGATTAATGAACATGACGAGCAAGTAAAGTATCAGGAAGAACATACACACATAAAAAGATGACGAGAATAATTAAAGAAGCTCATCTCGACAATCATTCTTAGACATAGGTCAACCCAAACAATTGGGTCACAGCCTATCTTCAACAGACAACATATGTATCTTGTCGACAATATCCTTGGCAGCCATCTCATCTTCTACGCCATTAATGATGCAATCTACTAACATGACAACAATTAACAAAGTAAGACAACAAGTATGACAATGACAATTCATGACAAATGATGAGCCTAAGGGTATATACACACACATAGATTTATTCAACAAACCAACTACTAACATCGTCACAAAAGCAAAGCGATTCGCTACATCGGCTTATTTTACAAATATTACAATATGATGACTCGAATATCACCATTACGCAAATCCTAACACTTGACAAAATTAACATCATGACAAGACATATATGATGGCTGGATAATTCATCCACGAAGAACTAGATAACGACATAGCAGGGTTAAGACAAGTTATTTATGACAAAAGAATTATGCAAGACCTTGATATCAACAATCTATGCCACATGATGATGATTGCATTACACAGACACTGCATAACAGTTGGAGTAAAGGAAATCCACGATTAGATATGGCATGAAAATTTTAACAAAATTCAACGAATAATCAAAAACACCTTACTGCCACAAAGGGTGAAAATGAAGGTTCCTCACTTTCAAAGCGAAACGTGAACTAATAAACATCCAACGATAATGTAGTGCCAGTAATTTGTTCAACATACTGCCAAAGTCCCTAATTGAAAGTTATTCAATGAAGAAGGACGAGAAACTATTAATTGTCGTCACTGTTATCAGGTACCCTATGATCTATTAGAGCAATGTTACGACTCTGGTGGGAACCATAATCGACATCACTACTATCCAATATAAAAGCGTCATCAAGAAAGGCCTTATTGAGGATCTTAAAATTTCCCCTACATGCACTTGAAGTGTTCTTAACAGCAACTTTCTATTCTAACGATGACAAGTTAGTCATCAAATCAGACGACATGCCTATTGCTCGATTGACGGTAGCAGAAGATTCAACAGCCTTGCATTTATCTTTTACTGCAACCCTCCTTGTTACGTGCAATTTGGAAGCATTAAAATTCTTATTTACAACATTTTCCCGAAGAGTTCTCAATAAAATCATCCAGATTGACAATACTAAAGTTACCAATGGGTCTACCAACATAATTAGGCCATACATTGTCCTCAAAAGGCATCCAATATTGTGTGACAATACCTCTATCGGTTAGTTCGAGTCAACTTGAGGCGATAATCTGTCAATAAAGACAGAAAAATCAGCATGTCAGTGGTCAAGATGGTGCATTACGATGATTACTCAATGATTACATCTGAAACTACTTCCCTATTCAGAGTTCCAAAATAATAATGACACGTGTCACTATAAAATACAATTTCGAAACCCATCTGGACACGTCAAAGGCTGGGATGAAATTTTTGACATATTATGAGTCTGCGACATGAAACTCTGTCCCTCAAAATCAGCTTTGTTATTTCATTTTGCTAATTTACGAGCCACATAGTTACAAGAAGAAGTGTAGAAGCTATTCCAAAACAAATCGAAGTAATTTCAGAGTTGATGTCTCCTACTTCTGTGAAATACATTCAGAAACTAACCCGACATGTTGTTTTGAACAAATCCATTTGTTGGTCTTCTGAGAAGTGCAGAATTTGGCATGACATATTAAGAAAGAACTATGAGTTTTATAGGAAATAATAACACGAAAAGGTTATTCTAGAACCAACACGGTAATTGAAATCTACATCACTATTCTCCAAGTAGACAACTGAGAAAACTCTATCCGTCAACCGAACAACACTAAACATGTTGTGTTTAGCGTCCTAGTTAGACAATAAATAATTCTACAATCAAAACCTTCGAAAGACTTAGACTAAATTAACTAAGGTATGTGCAAAGATAAATTACTCTTTGAAGATTGTATTGCAACAATCAGAATTGACATGGATGCAAAGTGAAGTGAATTTCATTGGGTAAATGGCTCTTATCCCAAAGAAATTAGGGGCAACTGTTAGTGTCAGATTTTCACCTGTCAGGACATGAATACATCTAGACAGGACAGTACTACTGAAATGAAGGAAATAGATGGGAAGACTCGACGTCAACTTGAGTCGACACCGAGGACGTGACGGGAATGGAGCAACTCAACATGAACGTGACAGTAGTTTGAAATGGTCATCAATTGTCCTGAAAAATAGGAGGGGATAACAATCTTATCTCTAAAAGATAGGATCATGGAGGATATGACTCCTATAATTCAGGCACGTGTTGATGATGTTAAGGGTGATTATATATAATCAAATTAAAATAGAATTAGGGGATACACAATAGACATCATATTACACTTCTACTCTACCACTACAACCTCTCTTGAGTGCAGTTGTCATCCGCAGCATAGTCAGTTGCTATCCTTAGATAACTTTCCTCTTTTTCTTCATTGTATCATCATTTTCTTCACTTGTAATCATTGCTACATCATTATAGTGGATCACATTTGGGTGGGAAAGGTCATACCCGTGGTTTTTACCTCTCAATGGGGGGTTTTCGCGTCACCAATCGTTTGTGTCAATTTCTGTCGTTGTTCTTGTCCTTTAATTTTTTGTTCTTGTTAATAACTTTATTTGTTGATTTTCACACTTAAACAATTATATAGACTTAGTTATTAACCATACAAAATTTGGTATGAACAATCTTTATCGAAATCTATCAGCAAATCAGATGCAATATCCTTTGCAAATATTAAATAACTTGAAATTGCAGTTGATGCATAAAGGAATATACAAAGAACATTTGTGATCCTCCCAACCAGATTCATCTTATCATGTAACCTTGAAAGACATATGACTAGGCCTATTTGTAATAATTAGATGACAACTCAACTTTGATATGAAAAAGAAGTAAATAATAAATATGATGACATGAATCAAGATGAAAAAAGTCAATTAGACACAAAGAATCCTAGTATCAGAAGTATTTTGATTGGACTGCTACTCAACACTGGAAGATACATAATATTTTAAGTGACTACTACACGAAGATTCCAGTAAAAGAAAACAAAAGAAGAATAATAACAAAGCAGAAGAAGGACAGAAGACCAAAACTTTTAAAAGTTAAAAGGTGATGAATATTTATCTTAGTATGATACAAAAGAACCAGACAGTATATTTGTGTGTCAACTAATTAATAAATATTTATCATCCAGTATAAGTGGTGTTATGACAAAAGACAGTGCAAAGACGGGAAGATTTCAGTGTTAATTACAAGGGTATACAAGTCAAGATAATATTTTAAATCTACTATCAAAAGTTAATTAATTATTTAATTTATTTAATTAAATTAATTCAAATTTAATTTAATTTAATTTATAAATTATTTAATTAAAGTTACTAGACTTAATTTATTATAAAAGATATGACTTTGTATGACTTTGAATAAATTATTTTTGATTATAATAAAAGTCATACTGAAATCAGTGTAACAGAAGTCATAACGACTTTTGTTATAAAAGTCATATCGACTTTTGTAATAAAATGTCACACATACTTTTACTATAAAAAGTCATACCAAAAGTCATACCGATTTTTTATTATAAAAGTCATACCGACTTTTTATTAATAAAAAGTCATACTAACTTTTTTGAAAAGTAATACCGAGCCTTTTCAAAAGTCATACAAGTGTTAATCAAAAGTCATACAGGCTTAAATAAGTCCGAAAAATGTCCTGAATTGAAAAGTCATACAAGCTTTAAATTTCTCTATAAATATGAGGTGATCACTACATATTTTGTGTTAGAAAAAAACATTCAAATTCAGTAATTTGTCTTATTGTAATATTCACAGACTCTCTGTGTTGGTTTCAATAATATTTGTTATTTTAGAACAGTTCATGTCAAATTCGTTCTAGAATTCTAAACAGTTATTTACACTTTCAATATATTAATTTTGTAATACCTTTCAAGTTAAAATCAAATCTTATATTTAGACAGTATTTCATTATAATTAATATTTCATGAGAAATTAAAGTAAAATTGTTAAAACCATAATTTCGCGATTAAAATCAGATATTGTATTTAACCCCCTTTTACAATATCAGGGACCAACAATTGGCATCAGAGCTGGTTGATATTTGGAATATCATATTCAAACAAAAAATTCTGCAACTCATACAGATATCAAAAATTATTTTTAATTCGAAATAATTTTTATTCGAAATAATTTTTTCCCATAAATTATTTTTGATCAGAAATTATTTTAAGCCAAAAATTGTTTTTTGAAACACTTAATTTTTAATCTTATTAAAGATGAGTACATAAAAAATAACTAGCATTAAAATTCCACAATTTGACAAAGATCGCTACAACTTGTAGAAGCACAAAATGTTGTTATTTCTTGGGACTGCCAATACAAAATATGCAAAGATTTTGGCCAAAGGTATTGAGCACCCGATTACAGTCATACTCGAGCATGAGGTAAATGGGGTTGTAATTCGTCACAAACAGTTCCCTAAAGATCTGGTTGATTACACAGAGGACGAAAGGGAAAATGTAGCCCTTGATAATAGTCTTAAACTCAGACTAGTAGAATCCCTAGATTATATTATGTACAATTACGTTGTAAATTGTAAAAACGCCAAGCAAATCTAGGATACTATAGAGATTATAAATGAGGGGACTGAAGAAGTCAGGGAAAACAGACTCGAGATCTTGACCTCCCAATATGAGTAGTTTAGATCCAACTCTGGTGAGGGTGTCTCTGAAGTGTTTTAGAGACCGAACAAATTAATGAATGAACTGAATCTCAATGGTAAATATTACAAGAACCAAGAGGTGAACATGAAGTTTTTGCTAACCTTGCCAGAGCATCTGGAACACAGGATCACGGCCATCCGGGAGTCTAGGGACATGAAAGAAGTTACACTAGACAGACTCTACGGAGTTCTAAAGACTTATGAATTAGAACACATCCAGACTAGAGAAACGTATGGAAGAGGCAAGGTTGTTAGTTCTTCAAAAGCACTGATAGTGGAAACACCAGAGAAGAAGGAAGTGAAGGTTGTTGTACCTTCAAACAGATCAATGAAGTACGTGGTTCCAGAACTTGGACATACGTCAGATAACCAGGAAAATGGTGAGTTCTACTCATTGGTAGAACTGGATCATCTAAAAGATGAATCTCTAGCTATGGTTGCTAGGAAGTTTGGCAAGATGAGATTCTGAAGGAACTCCTCCTACAAAGTCAAACTTAATTTTGGAAGGTTCCAAAAAGGAGGTTCTTCATAAGCTTTATCAAAAACCGGCTACAAGAATGGCCTAGTTGATAGAAGCAAATTTCATTGCTTTAACTGTAATAAGTTAGGTCACTTTACAACTGAATGCAAGAACCCGAAGCAAGAGAAGAAGAGAGAGTCTTATGAAGAGATCAAAGAAAAGTATGATGCACTTGTGAAAAAGCATCAAGAAAAGTTTTATCTAGCAGAGGGCAAAAGCTGGGATGACTCAGGCAACGATGATGAGGAAGAGCTGGGAAAACTTGCTCTTATGGCTTCATCTGAAGAATCATTATCTCCAACTCGTCAAGGAGGAATAGAGGTAAATCCTTCATGCCCTAAAATGTTTAAACTGCTTGGTAACGAACTAGATGATACTAGAGATAGAGTTAAGAAACTAATTCTCCAAAACAAAGTCTTACATGATGAGAATGATGTTTTAAAATTGTTAAAAACCAGAAATGAAAAATTGACTAAGGACTTAGCTTTTCAAATAAATAGAGTCAGTTGTTATGTCAAGGTTGAAGCTTATCTCAGAAATCAAATAGTGGAATAACAGAAGAATTGTCTGGCCTATAAAAATTCTTCTTACATTGAAAAAGACCTAATTGACCAACATGAGATAAAATGTAAAGTTGGAATAGGCTTTGAGTACAATAAATCTGTAGTAAAGGCAAGCAACATCACCCCGTTCAGGCAAAGTGCTGAAAAAAGGGGTATTCCACATGTTGTTAAGGACACACCTAAACCTCTTTTCATAACACCTGTTGCAGAACCAATCCTTGAGAGCTCTATATTAATTCCTTAGAAAATGAATTTAAAGGACCTTGAGGAGGCAAAAAAAAAGAGGAACAAGCTAAGGACATACAATAAGTTAATGTCCAAAAAGAGAAATGGGCACCCAAGACACCAGTGAAAGATGTGAGAACTTCTTATTCCCCTAATCCTGGTATAGGTGATAAAAACTTAAATAATAATATGAACAAACCTAATAAGTTTGTTAAAAGTAGGAATAGTAACAATAGATGTCATTCTACTGAGAACTTTCAGACTGTTGATAAAGTTGAAGTAGAAACTGTTAAGACACCTACTGTTTTGAATAACATGCCTATTATTGATGTATGCCATAAACCATGTGGTGTTGAAAATTGTATGTTATGTGCTTTTAATGTTATGTATGAATATTTTAAAAGTATGCTTGCAAATAAAAATAACATGACACCTAGACAATATATCAATAATAAATTTATTAAATCCAAGACTGCGATTGCTTCATCTGTCAAGAAGGAAACATATGTTCCTAAGTCTAAACAGAAAGTTGTTAAGACTATTTACAAGAAGGTAAGAACAGTCAAGGTAAATACTGTTGTTGTTCAAAAGGGATCTATTATCAAAGCTAACAAAGGTCAATACTTTAAGTATAACGGGTCCAATCAAATTTGGGCTCCAAAAAATATTTAACCATTTGATGATTGCAGGGAGTTAAACAGGTAAATCGGGTTATATGGATCCTAGACAGTGGATCTTCAAGGCATATGACCAATGATAGAGCCCTGCTATCAGATGTGGTTGAAAGAGCCGGCCCAATCATCACCTTTGGAGATAACAGCAAATGAATGACTACGGGAAAATGCTGGAAATGTTATCATTGAAAATGTCTCTTTAGTGGAAGGACTTAAACATAATCTTTTCAGTGTCAGTCAGTTCTGTGATAAAGGATACAAAGTAAACTTTATCAAGGAAAAGTGTTTAATAGCTCATACTAAGGATGATAGACTAGCCTTACGTGGAGTAAGGAAAGGAAACTTGTATGTAGCCGATCTTAACTCAGGAACTGAAGATGAAGCAAATTGTATCTACTCAAAGGCTTTATCAGAAGAAAGCTGGCTATGGCACAAGAAACTCTCACATTTAAATTTTAAAACAATGAAATCTCTAGTCAAGAGGGATTTAGTGAGAGGACTGCCTCCGATGGATTTTTCACAAGAAGGGTTGTGTGAGGCATGTCGGAAAGGAAAGTCAAAAAAAGCAAGTCACAAAGGCACATACACTACAAACATTACTGAATCACTTCAACTGCTACACATGGATTTATTTGGTCCAGTTAATATTATGTTAATATCAAAGAAAAGGCATGCCTTAGTGATTGTGGATGACAACACAAAATATTCGTGGGTTTTATTCTTGAACACAAAGGATGAAACTCCAAAATTGGTGATTGATCACATCAAGTTAATTGAGTTTGATTCAAAGCTACCAGTCCGGGCAATAAGGTCAGATAATGGAACAGAATTCAAGAATGAAATTATGAATAACTTTTGCTCAGACAAGGGGATAACGAGACAATACTCAGCTCCAAGAACTCCACAACAGAATGGAGTTGTAGAAAGGAAGAATTAAAGCCTGATTGAAGCTGTAAGAACTATGTTAAGTGAATCAAGATTACCTGTCTACTTTTGGGCTGAAGTAGTAAATATAACATGTTATCCCCAGAATCGAACTCTAATCAACAAAGATCATATGAAGACTCCCTATGAATTAATGACTGGCAAGAAACCAACACTCAAGTACTTTCATGTATTTGGAGCCAAATGTTATGTGCTGAAAGATGGAGATGAACATCATGGCAAGTTCGAGGCCAAGGCACACGAAGCTATTTTTTTCAGTTATTCAAGAAGAGCATATAAGGTGTACATAATTGATCAGCACCAAGTAAAAGAAAGTGTCAATGTTATATTTGACGACACTAAACTCCCAAGTATCCAAACATAAGATCCTTCTGAGTCATTAAAATTTGATAATCATCCAGACTCACAGTCCGATGATGAAGAAGAACTTGATGCTGCAACAGGACATGATAATGACAATAATGATGATAATGATCCAGGTAATAGTGGTGGAAACAATGGAAACACTGAAAATACTAGAGACACTACTAATACCAGTGGTGGATCAATAAGTCATCATGGCAGCAACTCAGGGGAAGATGGTGGATTTACTGGCAGAACATAACATCATAATGAATACGAAGGTGAATCATTAAGGTCATACCTACCAAGGGAAAGGATATGGAGAAGAAATCATCATTTTGAATTGATCATAGGTGATCATAGGCATGATCATAAGTGCAACTTCAAATGAATGTCTATTTTCAGTTTTTCTATCCCAAGAAGAACCAAAGAAAATTGAAGATGCACTAACTGATCCAGATTGGGATATTGCTATGCAAGAAGAGCTCAATCAGTTTGAAAGACAAGAAATGTGGACACTGGTACCCAGGCCAAAAGACAGATCCATAATTGGCACAAAATGGGTATACAGGAACAAATTAGACGGTGATGGCATTGTTACAAGGAACAAGGCCAGACTTGTGGCAAAGGGTTACTCCCAGGAAGAGGAAATTGACTATGATGAGACCTATGCACCAGTTGCAAGACTTGAAGCTATTAGAATATTTCTAGAATTCGCAGCACACTCTAATTTCAAAGTTTATCAAATGGATCTGAATAGTGCCTTTCTGAATGGAGAGTTAGAAGAGGAAGTATATGTGGAACAACCCAATGGCTTTGAAAATCCAGAGTTTGCTGATTTTGTAATTTTCTATTCAAAGCCCTCTATGGAGTCAAACAAGCTCCGAGGATATGGTATGACACTCTCTCTGAGTTTTTACTTGAAAACGGTTTTATTAGAGGTGTCATAGATAAAACACTTTTTTATAAATTGCATGATAAAGATATGATATTTGTCCAGGTTTATGTTGACGATATTATATTTGGTTCTACTAACGAAAACTTGTACAAAAGATTTGCTAAGTTAATGCAGAGTAGGTATGAAATGAGCATGATGGGCGTTGTGTCCCGAAAGTATCGTAGAAGGGGGGTTGAATGTGATACTGACAACAATTTAAAATTCTTTTCAGAATTTGCGGAATTAAATTATTGCTTTAGCTGAGAGTTCGGGTCCTTGTAGTGTTTGGGAGGCTGACTTACTAGCTTTCTATTTTCATGATTAAACATTTAAGATATAGAAAATTAGCAAGTAAGTAAACAAGATTCAAATTAAATATGTATATTAAACTTGAATGAGTGTTACAATATTCGGTAGAATAAACCTTAATTCCTAGAATAAATTTGACATGAATTGCTCTATGTAAGGAATTAAAATCAAACTAGCACCGAAAGTCCGTGAATATAACTTTATAGACAAATTACTGAATTTGAAAGTTTTTCTACTTCTGAAAAATGAAGCTCAAGCCTCATATTTATAGAGGTTGAAAAGCTGATATGACTTTCTAGTACATGACATTTTACAGATTTATTTAAGTCTATATGACATTTTTAACACTTGTATAACATTTAAAATAGCTGGGTATGACTTTCAAAAAGTCTGTATCACTTTTTTTAATTAAAAAAATCGGTATGACTTTTTAATTAAATAAAATATTCTCAGTATGACTTTTGTTCACTCGGTATGACCTTCTGATTTGAAAAGCTCCGGCATGAATTTTTTACTTATCTCGGTATGACTTTCAATTCAACAACCTTTTCTTTTTCTTTTCAATGTGATTGGACATGTGTCATCCTTAGATTGGTTCCTTTTAAAAACATCTCCTTGAAGGGTTTCGGGCATGAAAACGCAGCGGAATTAACGTAAAAACAATAAAAAAAATCGAAACCCAATCGCAGGATCCATGTATAACGTTGGATGATTATGGTGAAGAAGTATGTACCTTAACAAAGCTTTCGTATGCTGTTTAATGGAGGTCCAGAAAGATGAATCACAGCAGTTCTTTGTTGCAAATATTTGCTCTCTAAAGAAGTCCACACGAACGCCCGATCGTCCTACGATCACCGGAGTCGGTACTAGCCGAATTGTTTGCCTCTCTTTCTCTCTCTTTCTCTAGCCTCTTTGATGTTGAGCAGCTAGAGTTTTTCTCTAAAACGAAATTTGATGATTCAACCCTAATACTATACATCATTATGTATATATAGGGGAGAGAGAGATTTTGGGCATAACCCTAATCCATGTGGTTTCCAAAACCCATTATGACTTTGGGTTATTATTATTATTAAATCTGAATTCTAATATAATTAATCAAGTCCCACTTAATTAATTCAATAATTAAATTCGAATAATAATAATACTTATTAAATCCGAATTCTAATATAATTAATCAAGTCCCACTTAATTAATTCAATAATTAAATTCGAATAAACAATAATATATTTAAATTCGTAATTTAAATAAACCTCCGTTTTGACGTTCTTTGTGTGTGACCCTTTAGGTTATTATTACGTTGGCAATAATTTTATTATCTAATAATAAAATTATAAACAATGAGCGGCATCTAGTAATACATCATTCCTACCAAAATAACAATAATAATTGGTGATTCAATTAAACCTTTCGTGAATAATGTTCCATGTAATATAATCTCTTTAACCTTATATTATAGATCAAACTCGAGGCATGTATAGTGTCATCCTCTTCAACGTTTAATCTCGGTTTCCTTGATTAATGAGTAGACTATTTAAACAAATCAATATTTGAGCATGACCATGCATTTCATAGTCTTACTCAATCAAGAGGCCAATAATATAACTCCTAGAATTGGAGGGTTAAATCCTATATCTATCATTCATATTCCCCATACGATTCATAGCATACCCATTGTACACCTTTATCATTACCCGGTTAAAGGTAACTTTGAGTGTAATCAAAGTATATTAATTCTCGTATAGAAATATAATGATTTCAAGTCAGAGGATCATTACATCATTATCACTATGAGATTTCTTATGACACTTATTAACATGTAGAATCTCACGGCGGGTCTTTCCAGTGTCATGTATTGATACATACACTTATGTTCTTGACTTTAGTATCACCATACCTATGACCAATGAGATGTGGTCATCTATCAACAAACATACTAGTCTTATTGCATTATTACTGTCCTTAAATAATAATACTTGACTAGGGAATTTTAGGAATAAAATACTATTCATATAATCTCATTTTTAAGTCACATACTTAAATATATATATTACGTATTAATATTCCAAGGACATTTATTATTCTTTCAATTTATGACGCAGTAAATAAAGACATAATAAATATTAATTAAATAATCACATAAAACATAATCCTTAATTGTTTTCAATAAAACATTAAAAGTATTGTCTCTAGGACACCAATACTATCAATCTCCCACTTGTACTAGAGCAAATATCTCATGTATCTAATACCCATGGAACTAGTATGACCTTCGTGCTTCTGCTGCGACAAAGCCTTAGTCAGTGGGTCTGCATTATTCTTATTAGTATGCACTTTACATATATGTATATCTCCTTGATCATTAATCTCATTAATTAGGTGATATCTCCTAAGTACATCCCCAAACAATCTCCTTGGCTGCTTCATAAGTATCAATATACTCAGGCTTTATTGTAGAATCAACAACTGTCTCTGCTGTGAACCATTCCAGCATACAATATCTCCATTTAGACAAAACACAAATCCAGACTGAGAAATTGAATCATCCTTGTCTGTCTAGAAACTAGCGTCGGTGTAACCTTTTACAACCAGCTTATCTTCTCCTCCATATACCAAGAATTAATCTTTAGTCCTCTTCAAGTACTTAAGAATATTCTTGACTGCTGTCCAGTGACCTTCACTTGGATTAGACTAGTATCTACTCTGACTTAGGCCGATCATTCTTCTAGATCTATCTCTATAGATCTTGATACCTAAAATATAGGTCGCTTCGCCTAAGTCTTTCATTGAGAAATTCTTACTCAACCAAGTCTTAAAAGCCTGTAAAGAAGGAATGTCATTCCCTATTATTAATATATCATCAACATATAATTATAGGAATGCCACATTGCTCCCACTTATCTTCTTGTAAACACATGGTTCATCTTCATTTTGAATAAACCCAAACTCTTTGACAGTTTCATCAAAATGAATGTTCCATCTCCTTGAGGCTTGTTTCAATCCATAAATGGATCGACGCAGCTTACATACCTTTACAGCATTCTTTGGATCAACAAAAACTTCAGGCTATGTCATATACACATCCATATCTTCTTCAAGGCTCCCATTTAAGAAAGCGGTTTTGACATCCATCTGTCAGATTTCATAATCATAGTAAGCAGCTATAGCAAGTAAAATCCTGATGGACTTGACCATAGCTACTGGTGAAAAAGTCTCATCATAGTCAATACCATGAATTTTCTTGAAACCTTTTGCCACCAATCGTGCCTTATAGGTCTGTACATTACCATCCATGTCAGTCTTCTTCTTGAAAACCCATTTGCACCTTATAGGTTTTACCCCTTTAGGTGGATCAACCAAAGTCCATACTTGATTAGTATACATGGATTCCATCTCAGATTTCATGGCATCCAGCCATCTCTTGGATTCTGGAGTGTTCATAGCATCTTAGTAGGTGAGAGGCTCATCTTCGTTGATAAGCATCACATCACCATCTTGAGTTAAGAGAAATCCATAATATCTCTCAGGCTCATGGTGAATCCTACTAGACCTACGAATAACCTGTGTTTCTTGAGCAGTGTTGTGGTCTTGTACATCCTGCTCAAGTTCCTCCATTGGTTCAATGTTATCTTGTGGGCCTCGAACTTCATCGAGATCTATTATCCTCTCACTGTTTTTTCTTCGAAAGCATTTCTCTTTCAAGAAAAACTGTAGTTCGAGCAACAAACACTTTGTTCGCGGAAGGATTATAGAATGAATAACCCTTTGTTTCAATTAGGTATCCCACAAAATTATATTTGTCTGATTTAGGTCCTAGCTTGTCAGAAGTTAAACGTTTCACAAACGCTTCACATCCCCATATTTTCATAAATGACATGCTATGACATTTCTTAGTCCATATCTCATATGGAGTCTTCTGAACCGTTTTAGTAGGAACTCGGTTAAGTGTATAAGCAGCCATCTCCAGGGCGTAGCCCCAGAAACTAATTGGAAGATCTGTATGACTCATCATCGATCGTACTATGTCCAACAAAGTACGATTCCTCCTTTCAGAAACTTCATTCCATTGTGGTTTTCCGGGAGGAGTGAGTTGTGATACAATACCACACTCTTTTAATAAACTCTTAAATTCATGGCTTAAGTATTCACCTCCACGATCAGATCGTAGAGTCTTAATACTTCCGCCAGTTTGCTTTTCTACTTCAGCTTTGTTTCTTTGAACTTTTCAAAAGAATCGGATTTGTTCTTCATAAGATACACATATCTACTGGAATTATCAGTAAACGTGATAAAGTAGTAAAAGCCACCTCTTGTCATAGTACGCATAGGACCACATACATCACTATGTATAAGTTCTAATCGTTCAGTGGACCTTTCACCTTGTCCAGTAAAAGGAGATTTAGTCATTTTTCCAATGAGACAAGGTTCGCATGCTTCGTATGATTCAAAGTCAAACTTATCCAAGTATCCATCCTTATGTAACTTGGAAATGCGCTTCTCATTTATATGGCCTAAACGACAGTGCTAGAGGTATGTTTGATTTGAGTCATTTATTTTAAGACGTTTATTATTCACATTATAGATAGGAGTGTCTAAATCAAGAACATTTAAACCGTTAAATAAACGTGCAACCCCATAGGTAACATTATTCAAAGAAAAGGAACAACTATTGTTCTGAATTAAAATGCAAAACCTTTCTTGTCTAAACAAGAAACTGAAATAATGTTTCTGCAAATTGCAGGCACGTAAAAACAGTTCTCAAGTTCTAAAATAAGCCCAGTGGGCAATGATAAATAATAAGTCCCTACAGCTAAAACAGCAACCTTTGCTCCATTGCCAACTCGTAGGTCGACCTCTCCTTTAGCCAAAGTCCTACTCCTTTGTAGTTCATGTACATTTATACAAATGTGAGAACCACATCCAGTATCCAATACCCATGATGTAGAAGTTGAAAAATTGACCTCTATAACATAAATACCTGAATCAGAAGCTTGACCAGCCTTCTTCTTCTTCAGATCCTCCAAATAAGCATGACAATTTCTCTTCCAATGACCTGGTTTACCATAGTAGTGACAATCACCCTTTGCAACAACACCCTTAGGCTTTAAAGCCTGTTTGGGATTAGCCTTTGGCTTGGGACCAGAAACAGATCCAATCTTCTTCTTTCCCTTCCATTTGCCTTTCCTATTAGCCTTACCTTTGTTATCTACCATCAACATGGAAGCAGGTTCAGCCTTTTCATGTTGGTTTCAGTAGTTCGTAACATGACCAACAATTCAGTGGGTGTTTTGTCTATCTCATTCATATTGTAGTTCATAACAAAATGAGTATAGTTGCGGTTCAAAGATTGCAAGATTAAGTCAATCTGAGCTTCCAAACCAATCGGGAAACCCAAAGTATCAAGATACTCAATATAACCTATCATCTTCAGAACATGTGATTGAACAGGTTCACGCTCTCCCTGTTTGCAAGCATACAATGCTTTGCTCGTGTCGAACCTTTCTTGACGAGCTTGTCCCTCAAACATTCTTTGAAGGTGTTCAATCATCTCATAAGCATCCATATGCTCATGTTGTTTTTGAAGCTCAGCACTCATGGTTGCCAGCATGAGACATGCAATATCATTCACATCATCAATATGCTTCCTATAAGCATTTTGCTGAATGTGAGTTGCATTCTCAGCAGGAGGAGCAGGTGAAGGAATTTCAATGACATGGAGCTTACGCTCTTGCCTGAGGACAATCCTCAAATTCCTATACCAATCCAGGAAGTTAGTTCATGTCAGCTTGTCCTTCTCAAGGGTTGCTCGTACGGAGAAAGTATTTGTATTGTTTGTCATTTAAATATCTACAATGTTTAAAATGCATAAAATAAACATTAGATTGTCTGAGTTATTTATTATGTTCAAATGATTATGATATATTCATAATATATCTCCCACTATTTTTATCAAATTAATAGCCCTTACTATTAATTTGGAAAGTATATCTCATAATTCTTTCTAGTGAGCCAAGATCCATATTTCGTCATGTCCTAAGTCAACCACTGGAAGTCCTTAAAAAATGATTATTTAGGTAGACAACAGTTGTCAATTATATCATATATAATTCTTGGATAGTTTGGTGAACAACGATTGATCTTATCTATCTAATAGACTTTTAACCAAACTCTATGCTTCTAAATTCATAATGGTTGAATATAACTGTTTATTTTCACCTTATTATGACGACTCAGTTAAGTTAGACCCAATGATACAACGGCCGAATATAACCATTTATATTCGTCGCATCTCACCACGATAGATAGGAGTCCCCTGCCACTAACAGTCCTTCCCCTAATCGATCTAGGATTCGATGAGTGTTCATTCATTGGAAAGCATCCGAGTAAAACTTAATATTTTATTAAGGGATTTAGAAAATTTATAACGATCATGATCACATCATAAAGAGATCCTCAATTTTTCCTTGAACCAAATATTTCAAATTGACATCTTAAATTGTTCATTTCCCAGGTAGATGGAGGATACCAGTGGTCACACTTAAAATCCATCAGCCTTACGAATACGCATATCCGTTTTTGTCAGAAAATCCCAGTTATAGATATCAAAAATCAATATTTAATTCCGTGTTTTAAAAATCCATATTTCATAAACACAAGAATCTCATGATCGTTTGTTAATTTTAAAATCTTGAATCGTTACAGATTTTATCTTTCTTAAGCAGACATGGCATGGGTGTCGTATCTAATACATACATCATTCCAACACATACATATCTACACATGCATTCATATACATATATGTATTGTGCATAAATTAAACGTGTTTGGTTATGGCCCCATCCTATGTGATATTTCTAAGCTAATGGAATTATCAAGGTCAATCTATGGTGGTTTCAAATACTACACTATTACATGTCTTTATCTTCTTCATTGCTCCATCATCTGGATTACCTCCTAGCTTCCTTGCTTCCAAGTCTCCATTGAACAATTACATTGAATAATAAATAAATCTATTCTAATGAAATTACAAGAAGAACTCGAGTTACATTCGAGATTAACAATTACAATGAATAAACAACATGCAAGTCGTATTTAGAAACCAAAACCATAAAATAAAACCACTATCCTATAGGTCTTTAGGCCATAACCATCCACCATGTTATCACATAACACATGTAATATATCTCAGATTATATAAACATATCATATAATCATATATAATAAATTTCAAAATTTCAGAAAATTAAATAAATTTCAGAAAATATTAAATCACAGTTTCGGGGCCTGTAACGTCATCAAACGGCTTACAGACGCGAAGCTGTTTATATCAGTATTTCTCAGTGACACGATTCCAGTCAGAAAACACATATCGTTTGCGAAAATCGGACACTGGACCAGATTTCAGAAAATCTACCGAAACCGTTTCAGAATTCGTATCGAATACGATTTCCATAATAAGAACAAACATGTATCATATACATACAGCAATACACACAATCATCCCATGATTATACAACACATGAATATCATATATTCAAAATCATATAAAACATATATATCAATATATAGTCACGGCATATCATATATATGTTTACATACATCGAAAAACTGTTAAACAAATAACCAAATCATCCCATTATACACGTAGCTCTGATGCCATTGAAGGGTTTCGGGTATGAAAACGCAGCGGAATTAACGTAAAAACAATAAAAAAAATTGAAACCCAATCGCAGGATCCATGTATAACGTTGGATGATTATGGTGAAGAAGTATGTACCTTAACAAAGCTTTCGTATGCTGTTTAATGGAGGTCCAGAAAGATGAATCACAGCAGTTCTTTGTTGCAAATATTTGCTCTCTAAAGAAGTCCACACGAACGCCCGATCGTCCTACGATCACCGGAGTCGGTACTAGCCGAATTGTTTGCATCTCTTTCTCTCTCTTTCTCTAGCCTCTCTTGATGTTGATGTTTTCCCAGTCGTACAAGTAGAAGGGGGGGTTGAATACTTGTATGTCTTTTCTGCCCGATTTAAAATCAAATTAAGAACAAACTCAAACACAAAAATATGAATAAGTACTGTTTTGTATTATTGATTTGTGAATACAAAACTCTCCTAGGGTGTACACAAACCCTAGCAGCTTCTCTGTGTTTATCACAGCAACTCTCTCTATTTCTATGCTCTCACAAAATTTCACTCAGATGATTATGTTTCGACTTCCACACTTTTACAATTAGGTTACATAGAGTTTATATAGAGAGCTGCCTATCAACTAATAACAGAAAGATAAATTACAATAGGAATAGAATTCCTAATTATTAGTTGACAGTTTCCTTCTAGAATTCTCTTTCTTTCCCACAGCATATCTGCAATATATTTATCCTGATCTTCGAAGACTTTCCATTCCTGTGATCTTCTTCCAAATTTATCCTCAACTGTATAGACTCTGAAATCTTCAGACTCTGATGATCTTCAGACTCTGATCACATGTAGACTCTGATAGATCACAGACTCTGATAGTCTATAGACTCTGATCACCTTCCAGACTCTGATCTTTATGCAGACTCTGGTTTCACTTTCTATAGAAATTCTTCTAAGTACAAGTAACATGAATGTTGACTATCTAGACTCTGATTATTCATTTCAGAGACTAGAAAGACTTATTACAGATAAACTAATCTAGACCCTGTTCTAGTATTTTGTACATCATCAAATGAATATATCCCTAACAATCTCCCCATATTTATGCTTTATAAAATGTAAGCATAAATCAAGGTTTGATGATGTCAAAACTAAAGAATAAAACTAATAATCTAGAACAGTATAAAAGAATTAAAAAAGAAAAAGAATTACTTCTCATTTAATCTTCTCAAAGGCTGGATTGTTCTTCAAAAATGAGTTTAACATATTTTCTTCCACAATTGCAAGAGCTTCACCAACAAACTTCTTTAATTTCTTCATTTCTTCATTTGAACATTTAATTTGACAGTAAGCTGCTCTCAGATCATTTGCACTGCTTTCTTGATCTTTTAAGTCCTTCAACATCAGAACACTAACTTTCCCACTCATAGGCTGAAACCCAAAGTAATGACCCACACCTTCTTGAAATTTAATCTATTTTTCCTCCAATGGCATGACTTGATCATTTCCCTCAGTATCAACATATTTTAAATAAAATTTGCCCATTTGTCGATTTGTCTGTCTGTGCAAAATCAGCTTCCTATCAATCTCCTTGAACCATTTGTGTGTGACAGCTTCTTTGCTCTTGTTAACTTCATAAGCAATTTGAAGTAGGAATCTAATATACTGTAGTTCCTCAGCCTGTTTGAAAAAGATAAAATTTGACTGACTAATCCATCTTACACTTCCACCTTCTAAGAAGTAAACCAGCATCTCATTCTTCACCTTTTCTGTACCTCCCTGACCTCCTTGTATCTTCGTTTCAAAAACATTATACACAATTTGAGCAGACACCACTTTATTTAAGTGCTTCTGAGTGATCTTCTCAAACTGCCTATCTGTCAAGGATTGAGGATCCCTGGTTAGAGTAGATGTTCTGTCAGTGTCAGATTCTTCAAATCCTCCAAGACCTATCTTCTTTTTAGCTCTAAGTTGCAGATTTGATTGACTGCACTTCCAGTATGAAGGTTCTTGAGTTTGATCAGAGTCTGACTTCTTTCTTTGCTTATCAGAGTCTGACTTAGACTCTGATTTCCCATGTCTAGTCCCTGACTGATGTGTTTGAGTTTTCGATACTCCAGATTGCTTTTGTTGCACACCATCAGGACCCTTAGAACCATGAGAACTATCTCCATCATCACCATCTCTCCTCCTTTTAACTCCCCTTGATTGATTCTTGCATCCCTCATCCTTATGTCTCCTGGAGGACTCACCTTGCTTCACCTTCTCCCCCTTTTTGACATCATCATTACTAGTGACAGCCAAAAGAATCTGTTCAAGAACAGTGGAGATATTTGCCTGGGCTGCAATAACTGAATCAACCTTAGTGGTCAAATCAGAAACTGTAGTTTGAAGAGAGGCTTGAGTGGTAGTGATAGCAGCTAGAGCATCTTTAAAAGCGACCTCTTTGGATAATTGAAGAGAGTGAATTCTATCAAATCTTGTATTGAGCAGAGAAGTTGTATTATCAACACCAGTGAGCTTTGTTTGAATATGAGAAATGTCCTGAACCACACTGGATAACTGAGCAGCAACATCAGGCAGCTTAGCTTTAACAGCTCCATCTAAGACTTGATCTTCTTCACCAGGATAGTAACCATGTTCCTGTTGAAAAGATTTTTTCTGAAAAGCCTTAAGTCTCTCAGAAAGATGAATATCCAAAATACACTCAAAAGAATCTTTATCATTGATGCCTCTTTGCTGTGCAGACTCCCAAGACTGAGGAAACACCTGATCAAAATAGATAAAAGAAGGAGTAACAAGATCATCATCTGTAGAATGGCATTCCTCAGCAACAGGCTCTGGCTTTGTGAATGGAGGTGTAGACTCTGGTGGTGGTGTAGACTCCGAAACTGCAAACGGGACTACAGACCCTGACTCCTCCTGAGAGTGATCAGAGACTGTAGACTCTGGAAGTCTAGCCCTTATAGGCATTAATAAAAGAGGTTCTTCTGACTTCAATGTTGCAGCCTCAGTGAAAATGATAGGGTTATCCACCAAAGCCTCCATGACTCTATCTGCTCTCCTTGCTAGAGAATCCACCAGGTGAAGTTGGGGTCTCTGTGTAAATGATTTCTGAGCAGCAAGAGCCTCCTCCTGTTTGCCAATCTGCACAATCAAACATAGTGAATTATCATCCATCCCCTGCTCCAACTCATTGGACCAACTCTTTGGAAAATCTTGATCCCAATAAGTAAAGCTAGGTTCAGGATACCCTATTCTCTCATGCTAACAGTGGGGTTGGACACCCACTTTCTCAATCTCACTCAGGCTCTCTACAGCCTTTTCTATCTCTCCTTTTGCCTGGTCCAGTGCCAGCCTCTCAGAAATTTTTTCACTCAATTTGGAGGGTGCACTCAATAAACCTACAGAAGAGGGGTTGAGAGATAAAAATGGTGCTTCAATACCTGAACCACCTTGATGGAGGGGAACCCCTTCAAATGTCTGAAGGCTAGGGGTTTCCACCAAGGGGTGAGCATCAACAGATTCTGAACCCTTACTAGCATCTTCTCTCTTTTCAGAGTCTGTTGGCTCCAGTATTCCAGTCTCAGGGTCTACTCTAGACTCTGACTGCTTCAGCATGACTTCATTAGAAGCCAGAGTCTGAGTGTCACCATCTTTGACTGTTTGTGCATGAGACTCCCCCTCAAGGTGGATAGACTCTGATAGAATAGATTGGGAAATTTCTTCATGAGCATCCATCAGAGTCTGTCCTCCCATATCACTGGGGTTCTCATCAGCTTTTTGGTGAGTTGTCAAGGAGGGCTCAACAGCATACTCCCCTGCCCCACTATCACCCAACCTCTGACTAGGTGGTTCTTGTGTGGGTGAGGCAGACTGAGCATCTCTATCACTAGTCACCACTGGTGCACTAGTCCCATCCTCCAACTGCCTTGCACCACTTGCTACCTCCTGTTGTTCTTCAAGAATAAATGCATCCAACTTGTGATGAAAGGCCCTGAGATGGATTGCATTGATTGCCTGGGCATCTGTGAGATTGAAGAGGTCCTGCAGTTCCCTTCTTACTCTTTGAAAATATGTGCCCTTAAATTGATCCAGTCTACTTTGGTAGGTTGGATAGATGTATTTGTTGGCAATTGTACCTATATTATGGACAAGATAGTCAGCCACCTGTCTTGACAGAGGTTGAATTTGAGAGATCCATTGAATGGCTGTCTTGTAGGTAACTCCATTATCCCAAATTGCTTCATAGTTAAAAACTGGTTGCTCAATCTCAGTTTCCAACTCAACAACAGACTCTGAGGCTCTCCTTTTGTGGACCTTAAGCTTTTTAGGCTTCTTTGTAATTTGCTGTTCAGAGTCTGGCACACCTAGTGCTTTGAGAACTGCATTTGTTCTGCCTTCTATGAGCCCAGCTGCTTGTACTTGGAATGAAGAGTTGAATAGGTAGCTGTAGAGATTTTTGACCACATCCTGTGCAGACATTTGTAGCTCCTGTTCCATTCTCTTCCTTAGGGCTTCATAGGTTGAAAGAAAATCCAAGACTTGAGATTTAGTCTGATATTGTTCTGGATCTTCAACTGATTCCACCAAAGGATATAAGAATAGCAGTGCCTCATCACTTGGAGTAATGATCTCATCAATTAGGCATGAGGCGGCATCCAATGGCATTCCTTCCCAAAATGTGTCATGATCAGAGTCTAAAGGCAGTCTAGACTCTGACTCAACATTAGACTCTGGTTCAGGTGTTTTCTTGATTTCAGAGTCTGGCTCTGCAGGAGCCTTGGGAGCATCTGTTTCCTGCAAAACAGGGTTAGTACTAATAACAGGCTTGTGTGTGTGTGCAGAATAAGCCTTCCTTAACCTTCTGTACTTCTTAGCAAAAGATTTCTCAGGAGACTCAATGTGAGAATCCTGAGGTGCTCCCCTAGGTTTTTCAGAGTCTGTAGCCTTTTGAGAGTCTACAGACTTGGCTTGAAGGTTAGAATCAAGTGTATCATGACCTTCCTTTAGCAAAGAAAGTCCTTCAACAACTTGCTTCTCTAGTGGATTGAGCTCCTCATCACTGTGCTCATCTATAAGCCTAGATTGAATCAATTTTCTTCTCTTTACAACTGGTGCCTGTTGAGAGACACCAGAGGTTGGTTTCTTTTTGGATTTTGGTTTGGAAGATTGTATAATTGAAGGGGATTGGGTGACTTGGGTAGGTGCAGGGGGACTCTCCATTACTTGTTCCTGCACCATTTCACCACCAAAAAATGAAGCATTGTAGATAGAAGGTTTGTAGGATGAGAGTTTTACCTGCATTACCTGTGGATATGTCATTGCAGGTAGACTCTTCTTTTTGTCATCAATTCTCTTAATGTCAGAGAATATCCTCATTTGCTGTTTGTATGCCTGCACACAGCAATCATCTGCCAACTTGGTTGACATGTCAGGAATAAAGTGATTGAGGAGAATCATAAGAAATCTATGATAGTAGACTTTCTTTCTCCCCTCATGCACATTATTTAATTTTGCTCCCATTTGAGTGAGCAACATATCACCAATGTTGATTATTCTATCAAATAGGAGACTATGACCAATTTGATAAGTAATAGCAGTAATAGCATCAAATCCACTACACTTACCAGTAAAACACTTAGCAATTTGATCGAAGAAAAATGACCATTCTTTCCTTAAGTAAGGCCTAGTTATCTTGCTCATGTTATCTAAGCTAGCAGAATAACCTATTGCCTTAAACATGCTTTTAATGTCATCATCAGATACAATTTCATCAAAAGTAGACTTAACAGGCAGTTTAAACACAGAATTAAGCACATCTGCAGTGACATCAAATGTAGTCGAACCAAAGGTAAACATTATTTTACCTGGTTGATCCTGAGAAGGATCAACTACCTTTGCAGTGCTCCATGCTTGTGATACAGCATCCATGTGAATGACTGGTGATGCCTTGAGAATGTAGTGTAGCTCGGATTGTTCCAAGAAATCCATCACAGGGTAGTAGTCAGCGTCTACCCCTTTCCTATCTCCAAGAGCAGCAACATGATTTGTGGTCATGAACTCGAAATCCCCAAATGTGAACGCAATCGCCTTGGGTCCTCTCATGACAGTAGAAACGGCAGCCATTAAAGTTGTTAAGTTGAAAGTGATGGAGAAGCTTGAAGAATTTAGCTAGGGTTCGTAAAAAGCTCTGTGAATATTTTTGCCTTAGAAATCAATTGCAATAAACAAGTGAGTAAATTGTATGAAAAATTCTATTTTGTTCAAGTTGCATACAATACACACGAGTCTACAGCCTGTATCCGGTCAAAAAAAAATAACTGTTACCGCCTATTTCAAGTCATTTGAACATTTTAAATGCAATCAGAGTCTGCAGGCGCGAATTTTAACCATTTCAGAGTCTAGGCGATAATTTTCTCAGAGTCTACTGACTTTCAGAGTCTACAGACTCGTCAGAGTCTAGACTCTGTCAAGGTAAAATACCAAACAAAATGTTGCACTAACAATTAATCACAGTGTGTTAAGACAGGGACTATAATTAAAGTACATACCTTGCTTCTTTAATTTTGATCACTTACATATTTAACATACCTAATTCACCTACCAGTTTGAGAAAGGTAGATTCATCAAGTGGTTTTGTCAAAATGTCTGCAATCTGTCTGTCAGTTGGAACATAGTGAAGTGTCACAGTACCATTTTCAACATGTTCTCTAATAAAGTGATACCTGACATCAATGTGCTTTGTTCTGGAGTGTTGGACTGGATTCTCTGCAATTTTAATAGCACTAGTATTATCACAATACATAGGAATATTTGAGAATGTTAGTCCATAATCAAGTAATTGATTTCTCATCCACAGGATTTGAGCACAGCAACTTCCAGCTGCAATGTATTCAGCCTCAGCTGTTGAGGTTGATACAGTCTGTTGTTTCTTGCTAAACCAAGAAATTAATCTGTTGCCAAGAAACTGGCATTGTCCTGTTGTGCTTTTCCTGTCTACTTTGCATCCTGCATAGTCAGAATCTGAATAACCAATTAGTGAAAAATCTGACTCTCTAGGATACCAAAGTCCAAGAGTTTGTGCCCCCTTGAGATATCTAAAAATTCTTTTCACAGCTATTAAATGTGATTCTCTAGGGTCAGCTTGAAATCTAGCACATAGACAGGTTGCAAACATTATGTCTGGTCTACTAGCAGTTAAATATAACAATGAGCCAATCATACCTCTGTAGCTAGTGTTGTTAACTTTCTTACCCTTTGGGTCAGAGTCTAGCTTTGTGGCAGTTGACATGGGAGTTTTAGCAGTTGCAGAGTCTTGCATATCAAACTTCTTCAACAGTTCTCTTACATACTTTGTTTGATTGATGAAAATTCCATCATCATTCTGTTTGACTTGAAGCCCCAAAAAGAAGTTTAATTCTCCCATCATACTCATTTCATAATTTGACTGCATTAGTTGACTAAACTTTTCACAGAGTTTATCATTAGTAGATCCAAATATAATATCATCAACATAAATTTGGACAAGCAAAATATCACCTTTACATTTTCTAATAAAGAGAGTTTTGTCAATGGTACCTCTTGTGAAATCATTTTCCAGAAGAAATTTTGAAAGAGTTTCATACCATGCTCTAGGTGCTTGCTTCAATCCATATAGTGCCCTGTCTAACCTGTAAACATGATCAGGAAACTTTGGATCAACAAATCCTGGTGGTTGCTCCACATAGACTTCTTCTTCCAATTCTCCATTTAAGAAGGCACTTTTTACATCCATCTGATACACCTTGAATTTTGAATGAGCTGCAAAGGCTAGAAACATTCTGATAGCTTCCAATCTTGCTACTGGTGCAAAAGTTTCATCATAGTCAATTCCTTCCTCCTGTGAGTATCCTTTTGCAACTAGCCTTGCTTTGTTTCTTACTACAGTTCCATTCTCATCAAGTTTGTTTCTGTAAACCCATTTTGCACCAACAACAGATCTATTTCTAGGTCTTGGTACTAGTTTCCACACTTTATTTCTCTCAAATTCATTCAATTCTTCTTGCATTGCAATAATCCAATCAGGGTCTTGCAAGGCTTCCTCAATTTTCTTGGGTTCATTCTTTGAGAGAAAACAGCTATAAAGACATTCATTTTGAGTGGTTGTTCTTGTTTGTACACCACTCTCAGGGTCACCAATTATTAAGTCAGGAGTGTGATCCCTTGTCCATTTTCTAGCTGGTGGAAGATTGGTTCTTGAACTTGAAATGGTTCAGAAATGGTATTTATTGTCTTGCTCTTGAAGGATGATTTCCTTTGTTTTCCAAGTTGACATGCTTCACAAAGTCCATCTTGTACAAAATCAACATGTGGTAATCCTCTTACAAGATTCTGTTTAACCAACTTGTTGAGTGTTTTGAAGTTGATGTGTGACAGTTTCTTGTGCCATTTCCAGCTTTCTTCAGTTGAGGCCTTGCTGTATAGACATGTGACTTCATTGTTTATGCAATCCTCCAAGCTGGCTTCATAAATGTTACCATGTCTGTGTCCTTTGAAAACCACAATGCCTGTTTCTTTGTTAGTCACAAGACACTCTTTGTTGTCAAAGCCAGTATGGTAACCTTTGTCTCCAAGTTGACTTATGCTTATTAAATTATGCCTTAAGCCATCAACTAGAGCTACTTGTTCAATGATGACATTCCCAAGTACAATCTTGCCATATCCCAGTGTTTGTCCTTTGTTGCCATCTCCAAATGATACTTCTGGGCCAACCATTTCCTCAAAGTCTGTAAGCAGGGATTTCTTTCCAGTCATATGTCCTGAGCATCCACTGTCCAGGATTAGGGTTACTTTCTTTACCCTAGCTCCCTGCATACATAAAGCAACTAGTTAGATGTTTTGAGGACCCAAACAGTTTTGGATCCTTTTCTACTATTTTTAGGAGAAACAGGCTTAATAATTTTCACCTTTGGCTTACCTGTCTCTTTTGTTGCTCTAGACTGTGGTGGAGTCTTATCAGTGTCATACCAACTCTTATCAATAGAAGATTTTAGCTCATAAAAATTGTAATACAAATCATGATAGTCCCTACACATATATATAGAATGAAATATGCTACCACAGTTATAACAAGGTTTCTGTGGTATGTAGTGACTTTTCAGAGTCTGAGAAGGACTAGACTCTGATTTCTTCTCAATCTTTGCTTTACAATCTATAGCCAAATGGTTGTGGTTGTCACATCTATAACACTTCTTTCTAGGAGCATTAGGATCCTTTTGGTAATTGTTTGCCTTATTAATTCCTTCCTTACCATTCCTATTTCTCCTAGTTTTGGTAGACTCTGATAAGTTCTCTAGCCTTTCTTTTAATTTTGACTTAGACAAGTACCCTATATTAATATTTTTCTTAGAGTTATTTGCTCCTGTTTCATCTGTCTTTTTGTTAACAACAGGGGGACTAATGACAGATGAGTTTGTGGTTTCAGATTTTTCTTTAGGTGTCACAAACTTAACAGGAACAAATGTACTTTTGTCTTTAGTCTTATTAACTTGGCTAGCTTCTTCACTGTTATCATTCTCAACAATAGGTCTTTTGTCTTGACTCTTGTCATAGCCTTGACCAGCAGTTTGACACACATTTTGATTATTGAGAATTTCTTGAACTTTTCTACCAGAGTCTGTCCAGACTCTAAACTTGAGTCTCTCTTCTTCTAGTTCTTTCTTAACATAGTCATAGGCCTTCAAGATTTCAGTGTAGTTATGACTATGTTTCTCAGAATCCTTTTTGTATTGTTCCATTAATATTAACTCAGACTCTAAATGATCATTCCTTTTAGTCAAGGTCAAATTTTCCTCTCTCAACCTTTCACTTTCACTAGTGAGAGACCTACATGTTATCATTATTTTATTGACCTCACTTTGCACAGTTTCTATACCATCAGAGTCTAAATTAATTAAGGATTCAGGAGTAAAGATTGATACCTGAGTTTTAGGAGATGAGGGTTCTTTGGGAGATTGTGATTTTCTTGAGGAGGATGCCATCAGTGCTAGATTTTCATAATCAATTTCATCCTCTGAGCTTGAATCTGCCCAATCCTTTCCAGTTGATAGAAGTGCTTTTCCTTTTCCTTGACTTTTTGACTTTCTGCATTCACTAGCAAAGTGCCCCAATATTCCACAGTTGAAACATTTGACCTTTGCTTTGTCAAGTTTGATAATTGTACTCTTGCTCTTCTCAACCTTTTCATCTTCCTTCTTGAATGATGGCCTTTTGCTAAATTTGCCAGTTCTTTTGTTGAATTTCATTCTTTTGAAATTTTTAGCAAACATAGCCATTATTTGACTAAGATCAACCTCTTCATCAGAATCAGAGTCTGTGTCAGTAGACTCTGACTCCACAACAGCTTTACCCTTCTTCCTTGAATCCTTGATTCTAGCTTCTGTGGGTTGTTCCTGTTGTTCTTTCTCAGACTCCAGTAAGAGTGCCACAGATTTTGTCTTCACAGACTTCTTATTCTTCCTCTGTTGCATCTCCAAATCATATGTCTTGAGTCTGCCATACAATTCTTCTAGAGTTAGTTCATCCAAATCTCTAGCTTCTCTTATGGCTGTAGTCTTATTGTTCCACTCTTCAGGAAGTGCTCTCAGAAACTTGGTATTCGTATCTTCAGAATCATAAACCTTACCAAGCATAGCCATCTCATTCAGGAGTTTTGTAAACCTATCATACATCTCAGTGATAGATTCTCCAGATTTTGCTTCAAAGTACTCATACTCTTGAATGAGCAAAGACCTAGCATTCTTCTTGACATCTTTAGTCCCTTGACAGTGCACCTCAAGTTTTGTCCACATCTCCTTAGCAGTCTTGCATGATATGACACAGTTAGTTAGAACAGAATCTAAACTGTTAAAGAGAATGTTCTTTACTTTTGCCTCCTTAAGGACATTTTCTTTGTCCTCTTTTGTCCATTCAGCCTTTGGTTTCTCAACGAGGTGTTCTTCAGTTATTTTGCCTTCCTCATTGATTTGAGGCACAATTTTTAAGGGCACAAAGGGTCCTTCATTAATCCTGTCAAGATAGTCAGGGTCTGTTGCTTCCAGATGGTGCAGCATCTTAACCTTCCAGTGGGTGAACTCGTTTCTCTTAAGCATAGGAATCTTAGAATTGCCATCTTTGTTTCCAGACATCTTTGATCGATTTTAAACGTTAGGCTCTGATACCAATTGTTTTCCCAGTCGTACAAGTAGAAGGGGGGGTTGAATACTTGTATGTCTTTTCTGCCCGATTTAAAATCAAATTAAGAACAAACTCAAACACAAAAATATGAATAAGTACTGTTTTGTATTATTGATTTGTGAATACAAAACTCTCCTAGGGTGTACACAAACCCTAGCAGCTTCTCTGTGTTTATCACAGCAACTCTCTCTATTTCTATGCTCTCACAAAATTTCACTCAGATGATTATGTTTCGACTTCCACACTTTTACAATTAGGTTACATAGAGTTTATATAGAGAGCTGCCTATCAACTAATAACAGAAAGATAAATTACAATAGGAATAGAATTCCTAATTATTAGTTGACAGTTTCCTTCTAGAATTCTCTTTCTTTCCCACAGCATATCTGCAATATATTTATCCTGATCTTCGAAGACTTTCCATTCCTGTGATCTTCTTCCAAATTTATCCTCAACTGTATAGACTCTGAAATCTTCAGACTCTGATGATCTTCAGACTCTGATCACATGTAGACTCTGATAGATCACAGACTCTGATAGTCTATAGACTCTGATCACCTTCCAGACTCTGATCTTCATGCAGACTCTGGTTTCACTTTCTATAGAAATTCTTCTAAGTACAAGTAACATGAATGTTGACTATCTAGACTCTGATTATTCATTTCAGAGACTAGAAAGACTTATTACAGATAAACTAATCTAGACCCTGTTCTAGTATTTTGTACATCATCAAATGAATATATCCCTAACAGTTGAGCAGCTAGAGTTTTTCTCTAAAACGAAATTTGATGATTCAACCCTAAGACTATACATTATTATGTATATATAGGGGATGGAGAGATTTTGGGCATAACCCTAATCCATGTGGTTTCCAAAACCCATTATGACTTTGGGTTATTATTATTATTAAATCTGAATTCTAATATAATTAATCAAGTCCCACTTAATTAATTCAATAATTAAATTCGAATAATAATAATACTTATTAAATCCGAATTCTAATATAATTAATCAAGTCCCACTTAATTAATTCAATAATTAAATTCGAATAAACAATAATATATTTAAATTCATAATTTAAATAAACCTCCGTTTTGACGTTCTTTGTGTGTGACCCTTTAGGTTATTATTACGTTGGCAATAATTTTATTATCTAATAATAAAATTATAAACAATGAGCGGCATCTAGTAATACATCATTGCTACCCAAGTAACAATAATAATTGGTGATTCAATTAAACCTTTCGTGAATAATGTTCCATGTAATATAATCCCTTTAACCTTATATTATAGGTCAAACTCGAGGCATGTATAGTGTCATCCTCTTCAACGTTTAATCTCGGTTTCCTTGATCAATGAGTAGACTATTTAAACAAATCAATATTTGAGCATGACCATGCATTTCATAGTCTCACTCAATCAAGAGGCCAATAATATCACTCCTAGAATTGGAGGGTTAAATCCTATATCTATCATTCATATTCCCCATACGATTCATAGCATACCCAATGTACACCTTTATCATTACCCGGTTAAAGGTAACTTTGAGTGTAATCAAAGTATATTAATTCTCGTATAGAAATATAATGATTTCAAGTCAGAGGATCATTACATCATTATCACTATGAGATTTCTTATGACACTTATTAACATGTAGAATCTCACGGCGGGTCTTTCCAGTGTCATGTATTGATACATACATTTATGTTCTTGACTTTAGTATCACCATACCTATGACCAATGAGATGTGGTCATCTATCAACAAACATACTAGTCTTATTGCATTATTACTGTCCTTAAATAATAATACTTGACTAGGGAATTTTAGGAATAAAATACTATTCATATAATCTCATTTTTAAGTCACATACTTAAATATATATATTACGTATTAATATTCCAAGGACATTTATTATTCTTTCAATTTATGACGCAGTAAATAAAGACATAATAAATATTAATTAAATAATCACATAAAACATAATCCTTAATTATTTTCAATAAAACATTAAAAGTATTGTCTCTAGGACACCAATACTAACACTCCTTCCATTTCAATTTGTAAAAGCAAGGGGGCTTATTTCGTCTTTTAGTGATAAGCTCCATAGAAATAATTTTAGACTCGCACAGTTTATATTCTTTGATTAATAAATAATTATTTTAATTCAGAAATTATAAAAATAAATATCTAATATTATTTAGATATTTATAAATATAATTTACTAAATAAATAAAATATTTATTAATAAAAATAAATCCTTATGCACTAAGTTGTAGTCTCCTAATCGGCTGGAACCGAACTCCTTTTGACTTGGAAATGATAAATCAATTTCAACCGGGGTTCCACTTTTAAGAATATATGACTCTACAATTCTTCCGTGTCAATTCTTTTTTCGTCTTATCTTCAAGTCAGTATTATCAAGCATGTTTAGCTGTATCTACAGGTGCAATTAGAAGTACCTCTTTTACTGAAATAATCTAACTCTTTAAACTAGACAATACTTTTTTTCACCACTGCATGTACTCAGTCAAATATTCAATCTTGGATTCTGACTCTTGTACACTGCATTCCAAATAAGTTTGTATCCCTTTGAGCTTCCAGCTTCTGTCTTCTGTTATTCTAAAATAATTCTAAATTAATTAATCCTTTAATTAATTTAAGAAATAAATTAATTCTGAGTAAATTAATTTACTAATTAAATTACCTAATTAATTTAATTAATTAATAGAGAATTAAATTAAAGTCTTGAATATTGTTGATGTAGATAAAACTCTTCTGTTCTTTAAAAATAACATTTTTAACCACTTGAACTTTTTGATGACAAATCTTCACTGACATTGTTGACAAGCTATGCACTGGTCTGGTTCACGAATGACTGACTACAATGTTGAATCTCATTTCTACTGTAGTGGTCTTTGTGTCTTGTCTTGGCTTCTTTTGTTCTTCCTCTATATTCAGTATTTATTATTTACTTCGCTTTCTTATCTAAGTTGAGTTGTCATCTACTTATTACAAATAGGACTAGTCATATGACTTTCAATGGGTGAGCTGTCATTCTTCCTTGGCCTGCAAGTGAAGCAAAAGGAAGATGAGATTTTTATTTGCTAATCAAAGTACGTAAGAGATTTTCTGAGAAAATTCAGTTTAGAAGATTCCTTACCGGCAGAAACCCTAATGCCTACATCCACCAAGATTGACAAAGATGAAACTGGTAAAAAGATTGATATCACAAGCTACAGAGGTATGATAGACCCATTATTATACTTAACTGCAAGTAGACCTGACATAATATTTGCAACATGCTTATGTGCGCGGTTTCAGTCTAATCCTAAGGAATCTCATCTTATAGCCGTTTAACAAATTTTTAGATATTTAAGGGTACACCAAATCTTGGAATTTGGTACCTTAAAGATACAAGTTTTGAACTAATAGGCTATCAAACTCGGATTATGCAGGATGCAAGATGGATGGGAAAAATACTTCTGGAAGTTGTCAGTTTCTAGGACGTCGCTTGATCTCCTGGTACAACAAGAAACAACACTCAGTATCTACTTCGATAGCCGAAACAGAATACATTGCGGCGGGTAGTTGTTGTGCACAAATCTTGTGGATAAGGAATCAACTAAATGACTATGGATTTGCGTTGAACAAAATTCTAATATTCTGCGATAACACAAGTGTTATAGCTATTTCCAATAATCTTGTACAACACTCTCGAACCAATCACATTGACATAATGTATCATTTTATCTGAGAGCATGTCATGAACGGAACCGTGGTGTTACATTTTGTACCCACAGAAGATCAAATTGCTGACATCTTCACGAAACCACTTGAAGAATCCACTTTCTTTAAGTTGGTTAGTGAACTAGGGATGTTAAACGATGACTAAGTTGGTTAAACAATGGCTAGGAGTTGATTTGAATTCATAGATATTAAATGTTATTCCCTCCGTCCCACCCAATTGTTATCCTTTCTGAGAAAAGGTTCGTCAGGCATTTTAAGGTGCATATAAAGTATAGTTCCACAACTTATTTTTAATTTTTTTTCTAAATAAAAATTTAAACATTAAATTTTTATTCAAAAAAAATAATTAAAAATAAGTTATGGAACTATACTTTATATGCACCTTAAAATGTGTGCCGGACCTTCTCTCTGAAAGGATAACAATTGGGTGGGACGGAGGTAGTAACATTTAAAAAATTTATGAAGTTCGAATCAACAATATCCTAGGGCTTATGAATATTTGAAGAAATTATCTTGAAAATAAATTAATATTCTTAATAGATAATTATTTCAAGTATAGCACAAGTACTTATTTTTGTTTATAATAATATATCTACATATTTTAAATATTTTAAGCATAATTATGTAAATTATTGGATAAATTTTCAAATTAATATTGCTTTTTAATATTTATTATATTATTTTTATTAATTAAATCTAAAATTCGAATAAGATTTTCAATATTTTATTTCGAATTTTAGAACAATTAATAATATATATATATATATATATATATATATATATATTTATTTATTTTATTTTTGCATGACTTTTTATTCAAAACAAATCAGCATGACTTTTAATTAATAAAAGTCATATAGAATTTTAGGTAATTATTATTTTTCGATATGACATTTTAAATGTAATTCCAATATTACTTGTTTTAATAAAATAGGTAAGACTTTTGAAAAATCATACCGAATTGGTTTTAATTTAAATAAAAATAAGTCATACCGCTACTGTTAAGCAAAAGTCATACCAACTGAAAATAAAATAAAAAGTCATATCGACAATTTAAAGTTATTTTAAAAAAAAGTCATACAGCTTTGTTTTAAAAAAAAGTCATACTCAGCCTTTTATATACACACGCACATATACACACGAACACAACATCTCTAGGACTTTTCAAGAACATTTGAGTTTGATCCATTACAACTGCTACAGTTGCTTGAATCTATTTTACAAGTGTTTACACTTGCTGGGTTTGATTAATTCAACTGATATAGGTGAAGTGCTGCCTAATTTTGGACTGAATTCGAACTGATTTTAGATTAGGTGTTGGAGACTGAATTAGGTTGTATAATTGCTGATTAAGAACTAATTTTGTGTTAAAGACTACTTTGAAAATTAAATTGGACTAATTTTTGAATTAATTGGGCATTATTTTTTAATTTAGAGATTAATTTGAATTATTTGATAATTTAATTTTAAGGTTGTTAAAAATTGCTGGAGTCTGTGAAATTGTTAAGACCAATTTGGTAGGTTATTTTAACCCGGTGAATTGTTCAGTATAGAGGTTCCGACCCTGGATCATTTTTATGAACGGACATTCACTCGTACGGACCGCAATTACAGTGGATGCCCGGTGTTTTGGAATAATTTTGTAGGTTTAAGATTAGGCCTATTCGATTTCAAGTGTGGTTTTGTTATACGTGAAATAATCAAACTCAAACGAAAGTAAACAAACCAAGAACAAAGAAAAACAGGACGCCAACAATTGGTGACGCGGAAAACCCCGTTGAGAGGTAAAAACCGCGGGTGGGACCTTCCTCAGCCGAATGTGATCCACTAATACGATGTTAAAGAAGTTTACAAATGATAGGATTAAGATTACAATGAAGAAAATTGATCAACTAGATGCTAGACGTGAACTGCCATATGGGAGGTAGTATGTATGATGATCCAAAAAATCTCAAGTCCCCCCTCAATAAATCTCTTCGGCTGATATATATTGTGTGTTTGTAATCCATCTGCACATGCCTGATTTGTAGGGATAGATCATATCACTTTGCTAGCTTTTAGAGATAAGGTAACCTCCCCTTCCTACTTTCAAGGGAGGTTATTGACCAATTCTGGCAACTGCTATGTTCGAGTCCGACGGCGTTGTTCCCGTCATGTCTTGACGTCAACATCAACTAGTTTGCGTCCGACACGGTAAAATCTGACTCCAACATTTGCCCCTAATCCTATTGGTCGAATCCATGCAACCAATGGGATTAAAACCTCGTATCCCGCGCGGACTCCTTTGTGTCTATCCAGTGGCCTTTCATCTTTACCCAATAAGTTGTCTAATTCAAATCAAACACCATCTCATTCTCTTATAAAAATAATTGCTTCATTCTAGGGCTTTGCACAACAAACTTTGATTGAAAATCCCTTCTCATAGATACATAGCTATCTCACACAATCACTGCAACCATGGTGAAGAAGGGTCAAAAATCGACAGCCAAGATTATTGAAGACGAAGGCAGGCCCTTATGGGTTACCACTGCAACACTTGATGCCAAAGACAATAATGTGAGTTTAATCAAAGACAACAAGTTTGAAGAATTCAAGATGTTGTTTGATGGTGATGTCCATGCTCTCATTCCTAAGTCAACTGAGGGCGCCGACTGGTACTGTGAAGGCTGGGTTTGCTTCTATAGCTACCCATTTGAGTTGGGGCTTCGATTCCCATTTCCAAAATTCATAGAAGATCTGCTAAAAACCATGAACGTGGCTCCCGCACAGTTGATGCCGTCTGCTTGGAGAATATTGGCTTGTTTGAACGCTGTTGACGAGAAACACCATGTGGGCGTGACTGTCGACCTTATCCAACATGCCTTTAACACAAAAAAATTCAACGGCTGTAGGTACGGTTTGGTGTTTAAAAAGAAAGATGATCCTTTGATTCTGAACCTGGAGATTGTGAATGACCGAGGATGGAAGAATGACTACATTTTCATCAACAAAAACTCCCTGGTGATGCTGGAGCTTATCTTCGTGAGAAATGGAACGGAGAAGGTATAATTCCTATTTGATTTGCCTTTAATTGATAACGTCATATTGCAGTCTACGTGTTTGATAATATGCTTACCTGTTCTTTCATTGGACTCACTCTTTTTAACTTTGGCTTGTGATTATATTCATAACTGTCTCCTTCTTTAGCATGTTTATTTACCTGCATCCTCTAATATTCTTGTACATCATGATCACGTATTCTATTCCAATTGCTTGAACAGTTATTTCGAAGTAGATTGTCAACCATCTGTTTATATATTCTTGCCGTAGTAGTGCCTGTCATGTTCTATCATTCCCCTTACTCTATGTTGCCCCTTCTGTTGCCATAACTGTCATGTATCTGTGTTTGTTGTTAATTTGGGTTTGGCACGTCATTTTATGTTTCTTGTGTCACTCTTCATGCTTTATGTTTTGTTCATGTTCTATCGTCTTCTCCTTATACACCGTCTGCATCTTCAATGTGTTGGGCTCATTTGCATTGTTCCTTTCCTATTTTCTTGAGTCGTTACGTTATGTAGCCTGCGTTTTGTCTTACTGCATTTGGTAGTGTGTCTGTTTATGATAACCAATACCACCTATCAATCTTATGGTCAGATCATTCTTTCGAGTCCATCGAGGGTGACGACGAGACCAAGGTGATCATGGATAAGGTCATGGGTTTGCCTGCTGCTGATAGGCTTTAGCCTAATTGCCTTGGTCGTCCTATTAGGTATGCTACCCAAATCAATGTTTCTGATTACGCAGAGAAATCTTCCAAGGCTGTCACCAGACAGGAGGGTGGTGTGTCTGAGAAACCGTCAGGTTCGTCTGTGGCTGTCAGGACGAGGAGTAAACAACAAACCCCTGTAACTAAGTTGAGCAAATCTATTTTGAGTGTTTCTTCAGAATCAACTGAGAGTCCTAAGGTCGAGAAAGGAGCTGAAATGAGTTCTGGTCGTCAATTTGTGAAAGGTATTTGTCGAATACTCTCATTCACGGCCTGCTTATCATTAATTGTTTGTTTGTTAGTGATGACTTTGTTGGCATTTGAATCATCTGTGATGATTGTAGAATTCAAGCCCCCTGCTTTTCGTGCATTACACATGTCTAGCAAGGATATGTTTGCTAAACGTCCACGTGATGACAAATCAACCGAAACTGAATCGTCCAGAATCCCAATGTCCATCAGTCCTATTACTAATACTCCTGCCATTAAGAAAGCCAGAGTCGATCAAACTGCCATGTCTTCTCTAGCTAAGGCCAACACTCCACTTCCAGGTCCCGTTCACAGGTACAGTGTGGGAGCTAGGCCCTCTTCTTTCGTGCATTTGCTAAAGGATATGCTGTTGCCCCAATCTGTCGATGGTCATGCCACTGAGAACCCTGATCAAGTTCTTGACGATGCTACTGGACACATCTTCCACGTACATTATCCAACTACTTATATCGTCTTTTGTCATAATCACATTGATTAGTCCTTTACTATTGCATTCAACTGTGACATCTTAACTATGCAGGCGTTCCAAAGTGCTATGGTGGCTCAACTTGGCTATGAAAATGAACTAAAACTGCTCAGAGATGTCGAAGCAGAGCATGGTGAATGTGCTGAGAAGATTCGCGTAGCTCAGGAACAAGCTGGACTCAATTTGAAGGCTGCTAATGAAGTACAAAAGGAGTTTGATGATTTCGCCAAGAGGGTGCAGGAAGCAGAGAATAAGATGCATTAGGACGCCACAGCTTACGCCCGCCAGCAGATCATGCGTTCTCGTGTCTAGATGATGTTAGAATTCAAGCGTGGTGAGTGGGCGTCGTGGGATGCGGACGAGACAGTGAGGATTTATAATGAGCATTATCCTGGAGATGCCTTTGTCGTTGATGCCGAGGACACTGCTGACAGTGGACAGAAGTCACCCAATGACGGTGTCCAAGATGCTGGACAGGGCGACAGTCAAAACGATGAGTGATTATTCTAAATAGCCCTGTTTAAGGTTATTTACGTAGGAAATAATTTTTATTCTCTAAACTTCGTGTTCAGTTTGCGTTTCTAAATTTCCAGACTGTTTTGCTATTTTTGGTTCCCGTTTCACTCATAGAGTGGGGAACGTCTAGGATTTGTTTTGAGTAGTTGTCTCTGAATTATCGACATGATTAATCATGTTCCTTAAAATGTGATTTATCATGATTTGTTCCATTCCCTATTGTTGTCGTCACGAGTTGTTGTTCTGAGTATCGAAAGTGGTCCTGTCACGATTGATAAGTGTGCTACTGTAACTTGATACGTTGTCTTGATAACATCGTTAGTTGTTAATTGAAGTGCGTCGTCGCGACAACGAGCTGTCGACGCGTGAGCATGTCCTGGGTGGTCGACAATGATATACTCACGTCCTCATTAGATGTGTGATATGTGGTACTACTAGTTATATATCTCGTCGTCACATTATCTGTCACTCGTAATTAGTATTTAGTGTCACATGTTGCGTGGTGTGGTGTAAAATCGAGGTAACATTTTAATTGTGGTGTGCATGCACGTGTCGCAGCCGTTAAGAGGTCTCACCCTCTTGAAACAGACCTAGTGTATGTGACTTGTTGATAAAAATAAAAACAGCCGAATGTTTTCCTATCGTGATTAGTCTGTTGGTAAGGGTTGCCCCTGTCGTATATAATGTAGTAGGGTGATCAACCCTTTATACCAAATTGATTTAAGGTACAATGCCCCTGTGACTACTCAATGTTGTATTGTCGTGATATCGACATTAAACGTTATATTCAAGACTGATATACAAATTATAGCGTATTTATGATGTAAGCTTAAATGAAACAACTATTGCATTATATACGACATTTCACGAGAGTACGTGTCCACATAAAGTTATAGAAAGCATCACATGTATTTTATTGCCAAAGGTAATCAAATAGATGACAACACAACATCATGTCAATTCTTAAAACAGCAAAACAAAGCAACTGGCAAATAACTACGATCGCAAGCAGGGTACTTGTCCTAGCGACTTATTCAAAAGTAATTACTAAACATAGCAAGACAATTAGCAAAATACGAGAAAGAATTACATGTGATACTTTTTCAAATGAAGAACGTTCCAACTCCTCATGATTTGCGTACCGTCGAGTGTTGACAACCTGTAAGCTCCTCGTCCGACAACTTCATCAATTAGATATGGTCCTTCCCACGTCTCTGCAAATTTCCCAGCATCTTTATCGACAGTATTCTGAAATACTTTCCTTAGCACCATGTCTCCTACTTGTAATATCCTGACGTGAACGTTTTTATTGTAACTGTTGGCAACTTGTCGTTGATAGGCCGCCATGCGAATCCTTGCCATGTCACGTAACTCATCTACGGTATCTAAGTCATATGTTAGCTCATCTTTGTTGGACTCATTGGTAAGGAACCCATACCTAGCTGTAGGCATTATAACTTCTGTGGGCAAGACAGCCTCAGTCCCGTAGACAAGACTATAAGGTGTCTGTCCTGTCGAAGTCTTTGGTGTAGTCCTGTCCGACCACAAGACCCAAGGCAACTCTTCCGCCCAACGTCCCTTGTGAGTCGTCAATCTTTTTTTGAGGTTGTTGATGATTATCTTGTTGCTCGACTCCGCCTGCCCATTTGCTTGCGGGTACCTTGGCGTTGATTTAACTAATGTGATGTTCCACTGTCGGCAGAATGCTTCCGTCTTGTCACTTATGAATTGGGATCCATTATCACAAACTATCTCAGCTGGAACACCAAATTTGCAGAGGATGTTTCTTTTGATAAATGAAATTACTTCTTTTGACTTGACTTGTCGGAAGGCTTCTGCATCGATCCACTTCGAGAAATAGTCCGTCATTGCTAACATGAATACCTTCTGTCCTGGGGCCGGGGGCATTTTCCCCACGATATCCATGCCCCATTTCATGAATGGCCAAGAGGGTACAGATGGGTGAAGTTGTTCTGAGGGTCGATGAACGACAAGAGCGTGTCTTTGGCAGGCGTCGCACTTCCTGACATAGCCGACAGCATCTTGTTTTATTGTTGGCCAGTAATATCCCATCCGTAGCACTTTGTTAGAGAGATTCCGCCCGCCAGAATGATTGCCGCATTCTCCTTCATGAAGGTCTTGTAGGACCTGTTTTGCTTCCTCCTTGTGCAAACACCTTTGTAATAGACCTGTTGCAGACTTCTTAAATAACACTTCATCCATAATTATGAACCTGGACGCTTTCATCTTGAACGCCCTGGCTTCGTTCCTGTCCACAGGCAGTGTGCCTTTTAGAAGGTACTCCTTATATTCCTGCATCCAATTCGACGACTGCTGCGCTTTGTCGCTGTTGACACCATCCGTTATCATGACATTCCGAATAGCTATTGTCCTATTCATGGCTGGTTGTAGGACGTGAACAATGGGAATGTTGGAAAGATTAACATGTCGAAACACCGACCCCAGACCAGCCAAAGCATCAGCCTGGGTATTCATTTCCCTTGGGATCTGTTGAATTGCAAAAGTGTTGAACCATCCTTGTAATTCTTTGACTATGTTTAAGTAAGCCATCATCTTCGTGTCTTTAGCCTCATAAGAGCCATTGACATGATTGACAATCAAGAGTGAGTCGCAATTGACTTCAATATTCCTGACCTTCAAATCCTTTGCCGTCTCCAAACCAACGATTAGAGCCTCATATTCAGCTTCATTGTTTGTAGCTTTAAACTCATAACATATGGAGTACGCCATTGTATCCCCCTGTGGTGATTTCAGGACAAGTCCAAGTCCCGTTCCGTTCACATTCGAGGCTCCATCTGTAAATAAAGACCATGGTAGTAGTTCTGTTTTTGACACCAATTGTTGTAATTCTGTGTCTGCATTTGTTAACAAACTTGGACTGAAATCAGCCACAAAGTCGGCCAACACTTGTGACTTGATTGTTGTTCGTGATTCGTAGACAATGTCATACATACTTAATCGTACCGACCACTTCGCCATCCGTCCCGTCAACTCCGGTTTGCTGAGCACTGTCCTTAATGGGTAATTTGTCCTTACACAAATTTTGTAGGATTCAAAATAGTGTCGTAGTTTAACGGATGTGACTGCCAAGGCCAGGATTAACTTCTCCAATGAGGAATATCTTTTTTCAGCAACCAATAAACTTTTGCTCACATAATAGATAGGCGACTGGAAACCACCTTCTTCTTTGACCAACACGCCACTGACAGCATGCTCTGTTACAGACAGATATACATAAAGTACCTCTCCAGGCATCGGTTTCGACAATAGGGGTGCTGTTGTCAGGTATTGCTTTAAACCGTCAAAAGCTCTTTCATGCTCGTCTATCCACTGGAAGCCTTTGTTTTTTCTTAAGACATCATAAAAGAGTTTACACCTGTCAGATGACCTCGAAATGAACCTGTTCAAGGCAGCCACCCTTCCTGTTAGCTTTTGTACGTCCTTAATATTTGTAGGGGATGTCAACTCGAATATAGCCTTTATCTGTTCAGGACTTGCCTCAATACCCCTCCTTGTTACCATGTGTCCTAAAAATTTCCCTGACGAGACAGCAAAATTGCACTTTGCTGGATTAAGTTTCATGTTGTACGCACGTAGTATGTCGAAGGTTTCCTTCAAATCTTTGACATGATCAGATGCATTTTTCGATTTAACCACCATGTCATCAATGTAAACCTCCATCGTGCGTCCAATCTGTTCCTTAAACATTTTATTCACCAAACGTTGGAAAGTTGCACCTGCATTTCTTAACCCGAACGGCATGGCAATGTAACAGTATATCCCCCTGTCAGTTATGAATGCCGTTTTCTCGGCGTCTGACGGGTGCATTTGTATTTGATTGAAACCGCTAGACGCATCCAGGAATGTCAGTAGTTCATGTCCTGCTGTTGAATCAACCATTGTATCTATGTGGGGCAAAGGATAAGGATCCTTTGGACATGCTTTGTTCAAGTCCGTGTAGTCGACACAGACTCTCCACTTCCCGTTTTTCTTCTGGACTATAACCACATTTGCCAGCCATTCTGGGTAGTCCACTTCCCGTATCATTCCAGCCTTTAATAACCTGCTCACCTCGTCGTTGATAATTTGATTTCTCTCTGGACCAAACTTCCTCCTTTTCTGTTTGACAGGAACATGGTCAGGGTCGACGTTGAGTTTATGTGTCATCACGTCAGAACTGATACCCGTAATGTCTTCGTGTTCCCAGGCAAATGCATCTAACCTAGTCGTCAGGAATTCCACTAGGTTGGCTTCCACTTCAGGGGGAACATCTTCCCCAACTAATACCTTCTTGTCACCTGTCATCAAATCCACCTCTGTTAATCTTTCTGGACCTGTCGTTGTGACAACGGGTGTATCTTTTCCTTTGTAATGCACAGTAGGTTTGAGACATGTTTTATAGCACTCCCTTGCCACACTTTGGTCCCCTCGAATCTGTTGTACACCCCAAGGCGTTGGAAACTTAATAACTTGATGATAAGTTGACAGAACCGCCTTTAAATCGTGAATCCATGGTCTCCCCAAAATGATGTTGTACGTTGACTGACAATCAATTATCAAAAACTTTTGTAATAAATTTATGCCCTGCGCGTAGGTGGTGAGAGATATTTCCCCAACTGTCTTCTTCGTTTCTCCACTAAACCCAACCAAAACCGTAGATTTCTTGACAATGTCGTTCTCTGTCAATCCCATTTGTTTCAACGTGTCGAGCATCATAATGTTTACTGCACTTCCATTATCCACCAAAATTCTCTTGATTAGACAGTTTCCAATTGGCAATGAAACGACCAGACAATCATGTTGAGGTTCTGTTACATGTTCTCTATCTGTCTCATCGAATTGTATAGCAGGTGCGTTTGTGTCGGCCACGTCGGCGCGTTGTACTCGTATACTGGGTTTTCTGGCTAGCCTCTTCGCCTGTGAATATGTCGTCCCGCAAACTTCAGAACCTCCTGCTATGAAACTTATTACTCTATGATGTGGTGGAGGAGGCGGTGGTTGCCTTATTGTCGTAGTGTCTGTCTTGACATAATCAGCTTTCCGTCTGGACATGAGGTCTGTCAAATATCCTCTTTTGACGAGAGCGTCTATCTCCTTTCTCAAGGCCACGCAGTCATAAACTTTATGTCCATAATCTCCGTGGAAATCACACCATAGTTTGGAATCTGGGTTGGCTTTTGGTCTAGCTGATTTGGGGGGCCATTTGACGACATCCCCTAATTTACTGAATTCCCTGATCAACGCCGCTGGACTGATGTTAAAACCATAACTGTCAAATGTTGGTGGCAAGTTGCGGTCTTTCCTCCAGTCTGCTTTCCCTTGTAGAGTGTTAACTCGTTGCTCACCCCGTCCGTTCCTCGAGTAGGGCTTATAGTCCCTCACTCTTTGTGTCGACTCTTTCCTGTTGGGACGGTAATAATCGTCTGTCATTTCTCTCTTGTCCTCTTCCAATCTCACTTGAGCCATTGCCTTTGCCTGCACGTCATCCATTATTCTGCATGGATATTTCGTTAACTCATCGTAGAGTGGAGAGTCTCGGACCAGTCCTTTACGAAAAGCCTCTATGGCTATTGGTACATCACAATTTGTTATGGTAACTTTTTCCCTGTTGAACCTAGTCAGATATTCCCTCAGTGGTTCTTTATACCTTTGCACAATTCGGTACAAATCGCTCGTTGTTTTCTCGAACTGTCTACTGCTTGCAAGCTGTAAGTTGAAGGCATCTACCAAATCAGCAAATGAACGTATACTCCCGTTGGACAGTCCCACAAACCATTGCAATGCCGGTCCTGTCAATGTCGAACCGAAACCCTTACACATACAGGGCTCTCTCAATTCTTTTGTTAGAGGCACAGTGAACATACGTTGCTTGTACTGCGCAATGTGTTCTAGAGGATCCGTTGAGCCGTCATACAACTTCATGTTGGGCACAGTAAAACGTTTTGGTATGTCAACTAGAGCAATATCGTCAGAGAAAGGTGAGACAGCGTAGCTCGTAGGTGTTGCCTTCTCTAATGGCTTTGGCACGCCTGGAATTCTTTGAATTAATTCCCTCATTTCTCGTAACTCCACCTTTACAGACTCTGGTATTTGTCCATGTGATTTTGAACTTCTACGTTTTGACTTCCTGTGGGATCTCTCCCGTTCAGTCTCCCTGTCATCTGTTGTTTTATCCTGCTGCTGTTGTTCAGTGTCGTTGTCCTTATCTGTGGTGTTTTCTTCCGCTTCAAAGCTAATAAATGGTTCTTCAACCGTTACATGTCGTGCTTCCTCCTGATTGTCACCGTAGTCCAATCGCCTTACTACACTCGGTACCGTACGTCGGGCAGTACTCTTATTGTTGGATTTTACTGTAGTTAACTCCTTCTTCAAGTTCTCATTTTCAGATCTTAGTACTTCCATGTCAGCCTGTAGCTTCTTGATGGCGGAGATCATCCCTTCGTCACCAGCCATGTCACCACCTGGATTCGTAGGGCTCTCATGTGGAGGATCGTTAGACATTGTCGAGTGTGTTGGTAAATCGCCTAGACTCTTAATCTAATTCCCACAGACGGCGCCAAACTGTTTTGGAATAATTTTGTAGGTTTAAGATTAGGCCTATTCGATTTCAAGTGTGGTTTTGTTATACGTGAAATAATCAAACTCAAACGAAAGTAAACAAACCAAGAACAAAGAAAAACAGGACGCCAACAATTGGTGACGCGGAAAACCCCGTTGAGAGGTAAAAACCGCGGGTGGGACCTTCCCCAGCCGAATGTGATCCACTAATACGATGTTAAAGAAGTTTACAAATGATAGGATTAAGATTACAATGAAGAAAATTGATCAACTAGATGCTAGACGTGAACTGCCATATGAGAGGTAGTATGTATGATGATCCAAAAAATCTCAAGTCCCCCCTCAATAAATCTCTTCGGCTGATATATATTGTGTGTTTGTAATCCATCTGCACGTGCCTGATTTGTAGGGATAGATCATATCACTTTGCTAGCTTTTAGAGATAAGGTAACCTCCCCTTCCTACTTTCAAGGGAGGTTATTGACCAATTCTGGCAACTGCTATGTTCGAGTCCGACGGCGTTGTTCCCGTCATGTCTTGACATCAACATCAACTAGTTTGCGTCCGACACGGTAAAATCTGACTCCAACACCCGGTTATAAAATGATGCATTACGGGCTCTATAGACGACAGCTATGAATAGAACAGTTGCAGTAAGAGCACAGTTTTCCTGCACTATTGGTGAACATGAGTATATGGTGACTGAAGATGACGTGAACAGAATTTTAAGTTATCCGATTGAGGATTTTGTTGACTCACCAACGGTACCGGAGATAAGAGAGTTCTTTCAGGCTATATTGTATCAAGGTGATATTAATCTTGTAAAGATGTCCAAAGAAAAGCTGGTTAGCGAATGAGACTACTTCTTCGATACACTGGCTAAAGTGTTTTCTCCTACAATAAAAAGTAACTTCAACATCTCATCACTTCTATAATTTATTTGGTATTCTGTGACCCATAATAGAAGAATAAATTTTAGGAAGTTGGTGGTGACTGAGATCATCAAGAAGATGGGGACGCTGGAGAGCAGGGAACTGAATGTCGCATGCTATTATCCAAGGTTTTTAATGTTGTTTATGAATGATTTTCTTACAGATGAAGATAAAGCCTTGTTCCAAAACAGCCTAGTGGAAGTATCTCCTACTTCATAGAAAAATCTATTTACAAGGCTCCGGAACCAGAACAAATTCCCAGGGGTTCCAATAGTAAGGACACAGTACATAGCTGAGATATTGGATCAAGTTTCCAATCTTGCACAGGCTCAAAGCTTCAGCAAGAGCTAGATCAACTGCCAATGAAAGTTGATCATCCTGCGCAGCTACTATTTGAAGCTGTTCAAGTTGCAGACCACGAGGCACAGACACAACAAGTAATATCTCAAATCTTAACATCTGATTTCTTACCTTTAAATATATACTAGCTTATAACCCGTGCAACGCACGGGATGAGATTAATAAATTATATATTAATTGTTTTATATGATTTAAAAATATAATAATTATTTTTTATTATATCGGTTATAATAATATAATACATAATAAAAATTATTTATAGATAAAATAATAATATTATTTTAATATTCATGGGATTTAATTAATAAGTTTTAATATTCATGATATTTAATTAATAAATTGTAATTTCAAGTAGAAGTGAATTGAGATATGTTATTAGATTGTTGTACAAAAAATGATAATTATATCATAATTGCATTAAAAAATCATATTAAAAAAAACTTACGATAATAAAAAGAGTTGTATAAAAAGAGGACTTACCGGACGGACGACCAATTGACTAAACTTTTTATTTTTCTTTAAATTTAATTAGGAAATTTTTATTAATAAAAAGAGTTACAAATATATTAGAAATATTTTAATTAAAATTTAAATAAAAGAGTATATTTTAATGTAGGTAAAATATAATATAATTTAAATATTCAAAAATTTTAATTATAAAATTTTAATTTTAAATAAATTAATGTGTTTGAGCGATGAGGAAAATTGAAACATGTTAGTAGATTGTGAGTACAACTATATATTCTAATTAAAAGAGAAGTTTGTTTAAAATAATATAATATAAAAATATAGATAATATAGATATAACATAGTGATAAAATTTAATTAATGTTAATAATAATATTATTATAAAATTTATAAAATTTAATATTCATATAATATAATATAATATTATTCTATCCATGATGAGTTGCATAAAAGGAGGACTAACGTGGGTTAGAGTTGTATATAGAGTGTTGATGTCGATTTTCTCATTTGAACATACGGGTATTGATAGGAACGGGTTGTTCTAGTTTGAACAAAAAATTTCTAATTTGAGTAGAGCTTGTGTTTTGATAAATAATTTGTGTTATGCGAATAAAATAGAGAAATAAATGGAAACTAAATAAATGCATATTGTTTATCATAAAATTTAATGATATATTAAATAAAAATTAAAGGATAAAATTTAATGATATATTAAATAAAAATTATAGGATAACTATGATTCATAAAAAAAGTTTATAAAATATAATTTAAATACAATATAATATTATCCTATCTTATTATCGTGTATAAAATGAGGATTACTTATATCTCGTGCGATGCACGGATGAATTTTTTTAATTTTTTAATATTTTTTAATGATTTGAATTTATTTGTATTTGTATAATTATAATTTAAATTTTATTTAATATTATATGTATATGTTTTTATATAATTTATTTGCATTTATATTTTAATAGGATAATTTTTGTTTGTTTTGTATAAAGATGTATTTTACTTAGGAGATTAATGTGAGATATTTTAGCTAGAAGATTAATATGAGATTGTATTTTAGTAGTAATGTTTATATTTTTTAGAATTATAATGTTTATGAGTTGTTTGCATAAAAGGAGGACTACTTGTGTTAGAATTGTATGTATGATTATATTCTTTTAAAATTATATTTTATTAAAATTCAACGGTTAAGATTATTTCTATGGTTCACATAAAATTGGACGGTGAAGATCTTTTCTATGGTTCACTAGTACCAAACCAACCGACGACCAAAACTTTTAATCTTTCGTCTTTAATAATATAGTATAGATGTGGCAGACTATGATTGTGGTTTTACACTTCAGGATTTCGGCAATGAACCTGAAAACACACAGGTTCAATCCCAAGCTGAACTAGAGCCCCAAACAGTTTTTTCTTCTCCAACCTCCTTGAGTCAAATCAGAAAACGGAAGAAACCTATTAGGAAAGTTAGAGGAAGAATTCAGGATAGTTCAGTGAGTGCACCCATCGCACTGTCTTTACCGTAAAAAAGATCAAGAATTAAACCTGAGACAACTGCAGACACATCCTTATCCTCTCAACAGGATTTGGATTTTGAAATGGCAATTCAACAGTCTCTGGATTCACTCTATCAAAAGGGCAAATCTATTGAAATTCACCGTCCAGCCACGACATCTTGTGAAGAGTCAAGCACACTGCTAACGCTCACTCAAACAGGACCTCCAATCATACAAGATATACATAGAGACGAGACCACAGCAGATGTTGAAAAAAATGTTTTGGACGCAGATTTGTCAAATGTCACATTCATAGTGGATCAAAACATTTTAAATGCCATAAAATTTCAAGTGCCTTTACCGGCGTTGAGGGGACTCTAACGAGCTAGACATTACATTGTCTAAGGTAGTGACCCCCCTGGAATTAACTCCTCCAGTTCCTGCAAAGGAAGTTCTCCCATCCACTAGTGGATCAGGTGAGAGGCAACAACCCCATAGAGGGAGTTGGGGCTCCATTCACGGAGTAGCCTTCAAAGGCTTCAGGTTAATCTTGTTGTGGACATGCACTCATAGGCTTCAGAGGAACATTACGAATCTTCAACTGCTATAGTTATATATACAGGTACATCGAAGGATTCTGGAATGGAGCTAAACACATGTGTTGTGAGGTAAACACCGAGCGAAACACATGCACATAGTGATAGTGAAATAAATAGGAGTGCAAGTGAGGTGAGTGCACACACACTGTGAATTATTATTAAAGATGGAAGCTCTGCAGAAGGAAATGCAGGTTGTTCAGGCTGCATTAGCACAACTTAAAGCATAAGAAGAAACCAAGTCTACATCTGCATCTATAATAGAACAGCTGACAATCTTGCACAAGAAAGTTACTCATGTGAAATCAAGCATTCTCCTTAAAACTCAAGATATCCAAAATGTTCGAAGTTTCATTGCTGAGGATATAAAGGAGATCTATAACATAAATGAAAGAATTGATGATATTGAAAATATCTTGAATCTGAGAATAATAGAAAATGAAGAAATCTCCACAAAAAGATTTAACAAGCTAGATGAAGGAATGGTTCATTTGAATGAAGGGATGAAGCTGGTCTACGAGACCATGGCGAAACTAGTCAAAACTTTTGAAGCTTCAAAATCTATAGAGGATCCCTCAACTAAGGGGAAGAAAAGAGTAGAGAAGGAAGTGGAGAAGGAAGTGAAAGATAAGGGCAAAGCCAAGCTATATCCTGAAGATGAAATTGTGTCGAATGTACAAGATGAACAATACTATCCTGAAGATCAGTTTGTAGAGGATAGTGGTCAAGATGACACCTTCAATCCAGATTAATGTAGAGCTGAGGAAGAAAATATTTTTGATGAAGAATTTTTATTTCCCAGAGAAGAACAGTTTGATCCTGCCTATGAAGAGGCCGTGAGGAAGCTGAAAGAAGACATTAAAGCTAGTGATGCTAAATTTGAACAACTGCAGGCTCTAGTCCAGGAGAAAGCAAAGACTGAAAGAAAAATAAGCCTAGAAAAACAGAAATTATGGGTTGTTGCAATAAAAGAGAAGAAGAGAGATGTGAAACTGAAGATAGGTACAAGATGGGACACAACTAGAGAAATCATGGACAAAGTACTGAAGGGTCCCTTTCAAGATAAATAACTAATATCAATTATCAATGGCATGGAAAATTCAAATGACAGCATATATAACTTCATGAAGGCCTTGAAAGAAGAAGTCAATTATATCACTGTACCGGTGGATCATGTTCTTGAAGATTGGCATATCTTACTTTACACGCACAGAAATGGATCCTTCAGAATCTCTCTAGAATTTTTCAGAGCAAGATCCTTATCTGTATTGTGGACTTTGATAAACAAAGTGAAAAGGATTTCAGAAGAGAATGAAATTCTAAGAGACAGACTCAGAGACTTTGCAAAAGTAGTTAGTCCTCAAATCATTCATGATCCTCATGAGGTAAGGTTTCTCATAAATAAGTATTATCACATCTTAAAGTTAGATGAGGAGTTCTTACAGAAGTACACTATTAAGTACATGATTGAAGTTGACACTATGCTAAGGTCTAAGGGGTACAAAAATCAAGACAAAACAAATGTTGTTGAAAAGATCCGGAACTACTGCTTGTCAAAAGGTATCAAATCCTACATCCAGAAGATGTCAAAGATAGATTCAAGGCAGCCATTTTCCATTCAAGAAGAGGAAGAAGATCCTGTTGAGCAGGAAGTTCTTTGGCAATTAGCACGGGTCGAACAAAGAAGGTTTTATGAAAAGCCCATACATCCAGAAAAGTCAACCACTGAAGACGTACCAATGACACCTATTCACAAAAGCTCAAATCTAGAAGAAGGTGAAGTTGGTACATCTGAAGATGGTGAAAAATGAAGAATTAGATAGGTCAATATAGAACTTGTAAAATATGTTCAGTCTAGAGGAACATCTATCTTGTATTTATCTTTCATGTTTTAATCTGGAAAATTGTTAAATATAATACTAGAACTTTTTATTATTTACAGTTCTTAAATGTCGTATTATTTTCTTAGTTGTTACTTGAGTTATCCTCTAGAAATTTATGTATTAAATGTTTAACAACAAATAGGGGGAGATTGAAAGGCATATGACTAGGCCTATTTTTAATAATTATTTGAAAACTCAACTCGATCAGATAAGAAAAAAAGTAAATAATAAATATGACGACATGAATCAAGACGAAGAAAGTCAATTAGACACGAAGAATCCTAGTATCAGAAATATTTTGATTGGATTACTACTCAACACTAGAAGAAGTTCATGAAAATGTTCAAGCGTCAGTGAAAAATAAAGAAGTAATAATTCAGAAGAATTCAGAAGATATAGAAGATTTTAAGTGACTACTACACAAACATTCCAACAAAAGAGGAATAACAGTAAAGTAGAAGAAGAACAGAAGACCACAGCTTTTAAAAGTAAAAAAGTGAAAAATATTTATCTTAGTATGACACAAATGAACTAGACAGTACATTTGTGTGTCAACTAATTAATAAATATTTATCATCTAGCTTAAGTGGTATTATGATAGAAGACAATGCAAAGACGAGAAGATTTTGGTGCTAATTATAAGGGTATACAAGTCAATATAATATTTTAAATCTACTATCAAAAGTTAAGTAATTATTTAATTTATTTAATTAAATTAATTCAAATTGAATTTAATTTAAGGCTTAAATGTAATTTAAACCCTGTGTTATTAACAATATACAATTCAAACCCTCTTTTAATATATTTAGTAAATTTAACCCTACGTTTTTTAACTATTTACAATTGAAACCTTTTTAAAAATAATTAGTAAATTTAACCCTATGTTTTTGAACTATGTACAATTGAAACCTTTTTTAAAATAAATAGTAAATTTAACCCTACGTTTTAAAATATTTAGTAAATTTAACCTTGACTTTTTAATTTCGGAATAAAATAAATTTTACGACAATTGAGATGAGGGGTTACTTATCAAACCACAAACCTGTATACAGAGTACTAAAATCTACCTTACAGTAATTGAATAGGTCCAACAACTCTGTAAAATAGTATTAAAATCTCTAAAACAATTCAAAGGGATAAATGCGAATTAATCCAAAACATTTAATAATAACTAATGTATAAAAAGAAAATGTGAAAAGCTCAAACATCCTAATAAATGTAAATAAGGGAGCTCTCCATCACACAGCCCAAGATCCCCTTAAGTACCTGCCAGAAGAAAGAATACGGCATGAGCCAAATGCCCAGTACGGATTGGAATACAGTTTATAAAACAAGAAGCAAGATATATAATTTAAAAATAATAAATAAACTTTAATTTTTAAAGACAAGGCTGAAGCAAAGAGGGGTTAGGATATTTCATACCGATACAAAACAGATAACAGATACACACATCATAGGGTACCTAATGCGTGCAACAAACCGGACAACGTGTACGGCATATACAACGTCACCGTCAAACATCAAATCACAAATCAAATCAAATTCTGGGTGCACCCACGTATCCTTAAATAAATATCAAAATGCGCAAAGCTCACCACATGAGCTATCAGAAGGATACGCCGTGACTAATCACACTGCTACGGAAGTGTCATGCCACTGGTGCCGCAATGACATGGCTGTAGTACCCCTACAGCTGGTTAAATCGGTATACCCTATATCACTCTAAGGGTTCAAATAAAAATAATTTTTATAATTTTAAAATCACCTGAAACAGATATTTCAAATATTCTACGCAGATATGTAACATACATAATTTTCGAAAATCGTAGAGACAAATATTTAGATATTTCGAAACAGACTTTAAAGTAACTTTCAGAGAATCAAAATAGTTAAAACGAATAATAACGGAAGGAATTAAATATAACTAATCCTAAAAAGAGTAGCATTGAAGAGAAAGGGGACGAAATCCGTACCTTGAAAATAGCAATCACAAATACTAACGATATTCGCAAATAACTTGCTAAACACCCGGCTCCCAATCTAATTACATAAATATAATTTATAATTAATAACATGTTAATTATCTATTCGCTTAAATAAATTATTAATGGCCTAGCAAAATTGCTACTGTATTAATATTATTAATCATAACATGCGGCTAGTTTTTGAAAAGCAGAAGCCAACACAGACTACTACTACAAGCATTGCAAAGTCATGTGACCATTAAGAACTTAATATATTATATGCCTAATTCATAACCCAGTATTTAGTAATTGATGTTAGAAAACATGATGTCCAGATGACAAAGTAACGCATAAACTTTATTAACCAATTAATATGCTCGGAGCTTTGGTCCTAACATACCTGGTTTTGTCAACACTGCGAATTAATGAATCAAAATACCAAATCGCCTATCTCCTTTTCTCCTTCGCTGTTTCGGATTCATCCTTAATCGACTCGTGTGGCTGCTACCAATTTTAGGGTTATTATGGTGTAATGTAAATATGTTTTAAGAGACCCATCAAGTATATATATAGCTTTTAAAAATAATGTTAATAATATCCTTTTTCTAAACTAATTATTAATCTAATAATAAATTCTATTTCTAATCAAAATCTTATAACTAAATATTATTCAAATCCCAAATATTATCATATATATTTCTAATTCTAATTTTATTTTAATTAATTAATACCTTATTATTATTAAATAAATACGGATATTACATATATACCCCCTTAAAAGGATTCCGTCCCCGGAATCTAACGAAACTAAAACTCGTACTTGAATCAAATAAGTGTGGATATTTCTCACGGATAGATTCTTCTAACTCCCAGGTAGCCTCTCTCTCAGAATGGTTCTTCCACAAAACTTTAACAAACGAAATAGTTCTCTTCCTCATAATTCGTTCCTCTCGAGCTAAAATAGCTTCAGCTTCTTCCTCACAAGAAAGATCTTCCCTAATCTTATGTAACGGATATTGAACTACGTGCAGTGGATGATACTTGTAGCCTCTTAGAACAGATACATGGAACACATTATGCACATGAGATAACTGTGGTGGCAATGCTACTCTATAAGCAACTTCATCTACTCTCTTTATAACATCAAAAGGACCAACATATCTTGGACTAAGCTTCCCTTTCATACCAAAATGTTTAACACCCTTCCAAGGAGACACCTTTAAAAACACCTGATCATCAGGCTCAAATCCACCAAGTTTCCTCTTTTTATCTGCATATCTCTTTTGACGCGATTGAGCTTCCTTTAAGTTTTCTTTAGCCTGCTCTATCTTCTCGCTAGTTACCCGAACTAACTCTGACCCTTCAATGACTCTCTCTCCAACCTCATTCCAACAAGTTGGAGCTCTACATTTTCTACCATACAACGCCTCAAATGGCGGCATACCAATGCTCGCTTGCCAAATATTATTGTACACAAACTCCACAAGATATAAATACTTGTCCCAATCACCAGACCACTCTAAAGCACAAGCTTTCAACATATCCTCCAACGTCTGAATAGTCCTCTCTGACTGTTCATCAGTTTGTGAATGAAAAGTTGTGTTATAGTTAAGCCTCGTACCCCAAGCCTGCTAAAATACCTTCCAAAAATGTGAAATAAACCTCGTATCCTTGTTTAAAACTATCAACACTGGCACACCATGAAGTTTAACAATATCCCACTAAAATATCTCTGTCAAATCATGAATAAGAGTGTTTTCTCTAATAGCTAATAAATGAATTGAATTTGTAAGTCTATCAACCACCACCCAAATAACATCATTCTTCTTGAAGGTCCTCGGTAAACGGTCACAAAATCCATGGTAATGTTTTCCCACTTTTAAACCGGGATATCCAACTGCTGTAACATTCCACTAGATCTTTGGTGTTCAATCTTCACTTGTTGACATGTATGACATTTCCCCACAAACTCTGTTATGTCTCGTTTCATCCCATTCTACCAAAAGTACTTCTTCAAATCCCTATACATCTTAGTAGAACTTGGATAAATAGATAATGAAGAACTATGAGCCTCAGTCAAAACTGCTTCACGAACTACTATATCTGCAGGTACACACAATCTACTACCCAACCATACCACACCATGAACATCAACATGAAACTCCGTTTTCTTGCCATCTGCCACATTCGGTCTAATAGCTTTTAACCCTATATCATTTTTCTGACCTTCCTTATCCCTTGAGACTAGATTTGATTCCACTTTCAAACTTGTCATGCTTGCAGTCGATCCTCCAACATACAGCTCCACACCCAAGCGTTCCGTATCTGAAATAAGGTGCTGCTGAGTGATAAGAGATGCAACACTTCCCAAATTCTTCCTACTAAGAGCACCTATCACTACATTCGTCTTTCTTGGATGGTACTGAATTTTTAGCATCATATTCTTTAATAAGTTCAAGCCACCTCATCTGCCTCATGTTTAACTCTTTTTGTGTAAAAAAAGAATTTGAGACTCTTGTGATCAGTGATGATGTCACAAGTTTCACCATACAAATAATGCCTCCAAATTTTTAACGCAAAAACCACTGTTGTTAACTCCAAGTCATGTGTATGATATTTTACCTTATAAGGTTTAAGCTGCCTAGCGACGTAAGAAATTAGCTTCCCATGGTGAATAAGAACACACCTCAATCCTCTATTAGTAGCATCACCATAAATTTGATGTCCTCCACTCCATGATGGTAAAACAAGTATAGGAACTGACACCAACCTCTTCTTCAACTCTTGAAAACTCTACTCACGATCATCATTCCACTCGAACTTAACACCCTTTCGCATCAACTGAGTCAACGACAAAGTTATGGATGGGAATCCCTCTACAAAACGCCTATAGTAGCATGCCAAACCCAAGAAACTCCTCACCTCTGTCACAGTGCTAGGTCTCGGCCAATTTGTGATAGCCTCGACTTTTGCAGGATCCAACTCAATCCCCTTTACCAGATACAATATGCCCCAAAATGCAACCTGCTCCAACCAGAATTCACACTTCGAAAATTTTACACACAATTTCTTTTTCCTCAAGATTTCAAGTACAATGCGCAAATGTTCCTCATGTTCTTCTTTACTCCTAGAGCATATCAAGATATCATCAATGAAAACCACAACGAACTTATCAAACTAATCGTGAAGAACGCGATTCATCAAATTCATAAATATTATTGGAGCATTCGTCAACTTAAAAACATCACAAGAAACTCATAATGACCATATCAAGTACAAAATGTTGTCTTCAGAATATCTTCATTTCTTACTTGTAACTGATGATAACCCAATCTCAAATCTATCATCGAAAGAAATATTTCCCCCTTGCAAATAATCGAACAAGTCATCAATGTTTAACAAATGATACTTATTTCTAACAGTCATCTTATTCAACTCCCTGTAGTCAATACACATTTTCATAGACCCGTCTTTCTTCTTCACAAAAAATAATGGAGCACTCCATGGAGATACACTTGGTCTGATAAATCCCTTATCCAACAAGTATTGTAACTGCTCTTTTAATTTCTATAACTCTGATGGTGTCATCCTATACAATCATTTTAAATAAATTCAGCCTTGATGATAAATTCAAGAATAACCTATACATGCTTTTGTGAAATAACAGATATTTTCATGTCTCTCGAGTATTCTCAAATCTACAATTATAAAATACATCCACTACTTTCTTTTTATACTCCAACATCTCTAGTTATATGGAACCACTTAGGTTATATCTCAATTCATATTTAAATCTCTCATTTAAAAATATCTCACGAACCTTTCGACCAATCCAACCTAACAAACTTTTTTTTTTGTAATTTAAAATATTCTCATCATCATTCCACCTAATTAAATATAACATCCTAAGGTAAGCTTCCTTATGCGCAACTGAGAAATATTGTCTGCCAACCACATTATTAAATCATTTTCAATCCATTATCATCTTGAAATCTTTTCATCTAGTCGTATTCATGTTTCCACACCAAATTCAAAATTCTATATATTTGATTTCAAATCCTACCATGGTAGCGAACATAGTATCTCTTTGCATTTAACTCATTGATAATCAATAATTCTTAATATGTAGCTCATATCCCTAGTTGAAGTCTAAAAGCCATACAATCCTTAGCCAAAAGTTATCCTACTCATAAAGCCAAAATAATTCTAAATACATCTTTCATTTAAAAATCTTGATCTACAGTTACTAACATACTTGCATCTTTATAGATCGTTCACTTTCCTTTTCAATCAATTGCTTTAAAATATTTGATGAATAAATCCTTAAATATTTAATCAAGGTCATGCATCCCTATCGGAAATAAGTTTGCCTAGATGACTATATCCTACATATTCTAATACCTCTTAATAATTATCACGAAGGCATATAAAAGATTCATTTACGAAGACTAAAGTGAAGGATTCTGAATAGATGAGAAAGAAACAACAAAATGAGTCAAAACATATTCAAATAATGTGAGCACTCCAAGTCTAAAAAGGATTCACAATATCAAATACAAATATGAATGAAGTTCGCAGAAAGAGGCAAGTTGAAATAGTTTATAAATGTAATAAGAGTGAAATAATATTGAAATGTACACAACTAGATGAATCTCAAAATAAAATACCCATCCTAACGTCTACCCAAACTCACAGGTCAAACCTAAATAGGTTTTCTACAAGAAAGAACCTAAGCTCTGATGCCATCTCTGACAACCCGGGTCAAATCCCGAGTCTTTTTCGAAAATCGGGTCAAGTCCCGACTTCCGAATCCGAAATAAGCGCAAAGTAAACTGGCCCAAATACAACAACTTGGGTAATCCACCAGCCCACCACAGACCCCTAAAAGATCATGATTTGTTGGTGCACTTAGTAGTAGTACTTTTTACTTATATACTGAACAAATTATCTCAATCTGCTCGATGTGGGACTGGGGTGTTACACCATTGATCAAAAACTCCGGCAGAACCTGACATAACATCACCCATTATAATCCAATAAACTTCTAATGCACCAGTATTTTTTAGAATAATACAAATTACCTGGAATATTAAAGAAAGATACCGTTTGAAATCACATCTATTATTTTTACAGCAAAAGAGCACGTTGATAGGATATCTTCAATATTAATTTAATTAATTATTTTAGTATTTGTATGATTAAACATAAAATTTAAATACACTTAGTAATCCTCTCCAAATTAGGACATATATTTAAGTGATTTGATTTAAAGTTAAACAAGTCAACTCTGGCAAAATTGATTTCAAATGTATTTATATTTTTATAAATGTAAGAATTATTCCCTTATTTAACAAATTATAAAAGTTATATTTTCAAGGGAATAAATTTTACTTTTTCAAGCAAGTTGATTAAAAGAGAAATATTGAGAAAATAATATGTTTTCACCTCAATTGCAATATTTATAAGGTAACAAGTTCGAAAAAGAAATATCAGAGTTTGGATATTTTTTAGAGATCTCGTGTTATATTTAAAAGTATTTTTTCAAAGATCCCCAGTATTAATATTTCTAAATAAAAAGGCTTGATTGTCCAAAAGAAAGATTTCTACACTCAAAATATTATTATTTTCCTAGAAAATAGTAATATGTATTTTATTCCTCAAAGAAACTATTTAAAGTATATTTTCTCTTACTCTAATATAATTTATTATTCAAAGAAAATTACTTTAAATATTCAAAAATATATTTCCTTCCTATCCAAATATTTTATATATTGGGAAATATATTTTAGAGTATATATTCAAGTCATAAACATTTTTCAAAGATCTATCCATATTTACAAAAAACTAGTTATATTTTATTTAGAATTGAAACCTTGATTTAACTGTTTAAATCCAAATAAAATAATTTTACACGTTAGAATGACATGAAACTTGAGATTGATCATTTAAACAATATATTCACTGGATGATAAAATTTTCATAATTTTTCGAGAACTTTGGTCCGGACACGAAAAATGAGGTAGTTGACCATACGTTTGACTTAGTCAAAACAAAGACCAAAGGGTGAAAAAAGTTGACTAAAATTACTAATATGTCATGTTATAATTTTTATAAGTGCTCTATTATTTTTTCATAATTTATTGGATATTTATAGAATTATTGTTAGATTAATTAACGATACATGTTACGTATTTATTTGTTAATGATACATTTTTATTTGTCACATCAAAGATAAGGTTTTATATACAAGCTTAAGATCCACAAACCAAGCTTAATCGAACCAAGTTAGTTCATCCACCACCACTTTCCGGCCTCCTAAAGGGCTGCTCAAGTTCATTCATAAGCCAAAATTCAGTGAATTTTTCGGCCATCTTTAAAAGTGGTATTTTAGCTTCGTATTCGAGTCGTACTGACCATATTTATTTATTTTTAGAGCTTTATTCTTAACTTCATCTATTCTATTTAAGTTCTATTAACGGATCTCTTTTAAGAGTCCAAAAGATTTGAACCAAGTTCAACAAATATTTATCTCGTGCGAAAACAAAGATTTGAACAAGGTTCATAAAAGTACTTGTCCCTCAAAAGTCTAAAGATTTGAATATATTTCGAATAGAAGTACTTTATCCCTAAAAGGGATTTAAGTTGACTAAGGTCAAACTTATTACTAAAAGCATATTCGATATCCCAACTAACATCTTTAGTTAAAATTTGCTTTTTATCCTCATCTCCAAAAGTTTAGTTTAGCCAGTCTTGTTTTAATTTATTGCACTTATTTAGTTTTGGCTAACCAATAAAGGAGTCACAAGGGATTGAACATGATACTCTTTAACGCTAGTTTAAAGAAAGAGTAATCTTAGTTCGTATTACTTCAAAAGTACGAGTATAGCTACTCTTGTTTTAATTTATTGCACTTACTTAGTTTAATTGGCTAAACCGTAATGAAGTTAATACAAGTATACTTTGACATTTATTAAGTCAAAAGAAAGTATACATTACGAATCGTTAAGCAAACAAAGCTTAAAAAATTTCGTACATCCAATCTCCAAGATTTATTAACATTTACATATTCAAAGAAAAGAATATTTGCAAATCCTTAAAAGCATCTTTGCTAAAGATAAGGATTTAATTTATTACTCCAAAAATACTTAATATTTAATGGAGTAATACAACGTATACTTAGTCAAGGTCAATCTATTAGATCTAAAGAAAGTATACCTAACATTGATTATAATATTTATTATTAAATATTGTTGTCACTCTTAATCTAGTATTTAACTTACTAGCCTAAAAATTCTTTTATTATCTCTGTTTGTCTCATAGATATTGTTTTCTAATACTTGCAGTGTGGTGAAGTGAAATGAGGTGATTCTTGTTCTAAGACCCAAGTCCTAGACGAGCTAACGGGAAGTTAGTCGTCGTTGCACCGTGAAGAAAAGAAAAGATCTAAGACTTAAGATCCATGACCGGCATAGGTTTAGAAGTTCAAAGACTACACTCGGGTTCTACTTCTACATCAACTTTGAAGAAGTAACGAGGAGTTGCTATCTAAGATAAGTTGTGTAGGTTTCTATAAAGATTTTGAAGAGGTAATTGCTAATTACGCTCTAAGGAAAATCTTATAGATTTTTACATTTATTGTGAAGTAGTGACTTGAAATAAATATGTGATAAATTGTTTCGATGGTTCTGGAGAGTACAAATGCAACAAGTGTTGTTGACAATTGTGGATTAGTCAATCTTAATTTAATGAGTGACAAACCCTGTGATTTAGTTTTTCTTTTGCTACAACTCTGTGATAATTCTCAATCAGACTCTATGATATATTATGAGAATAACATGATTAATGAGTCTTCATAATTATCACTAGTTGACCTTCCTTACTAATGACTTGCTCAAAGCTGGATAATCAAACTCAAATCCTATGATTTGTCAGGAAAATTGGAAATTTGTAATATAAAAATGATTTACTGAATGCATTGATCTTGTCTGATTACTTATCTTGATTTATGTATATGCCTCTGGATATAATGATATTTCCTACCCAATTCCTTACCAAATTAAGATGATTAGATTTATAGGTTGACTAATTGATAAAATCTTGTAATTTTGAACTCTGCCCTGATAACTTAATATTAATCTTTGTATGGAATTATTAATCTTAAAGACTCTCAAGTATATTAGCTATTGTAAACTAGATTATGCTTCTGAAAAGCAAATTCCTTCTAAAATTGAGCCTACCTGATCAGCAAATTAACCACGTGTATCTAAGGCTCTTGCTTGTGTTAATAGGTTCATATTACTCTGGTTCATTGTTATGACCATGTTAAAGACAGGACATCAAAAAATTAAAGGGGGGATAAAAAGATATGCTTATCATTCTTCTAAGGTATGTGAAATATACTTTTCTTTACTGAGATGCTACGAACTAAAGCTAATTTCTTGTATAGATGCTAGGACACTTATACCTGAATTACTTGCATTTGGAATGTGTAAGTGCTAATTTTTAATGGTTAATATTATCTCAGTCATAATTTAATACGAATGCCAAGTTTGAGATATTAAATTATGAAATTGATAAGATCACTGCACACACATGCCCTCTCAATAAGACCTGGATAGGGGGCTTTGAGCAACCTGGTATCTGGATCACTGTTGAGATCAATGGCCACTTTAGATTTTATTAGGAGTAAATTTCTGCAAAATCAACTCATACATGTTCTTAAACCTTCATTTGTTTGGTTGTGACTAGCTAAATGTGCATACATATGTGTGACTGATCTGTATGAAAATACATAGATATGTGCTTCTGTGTCTTGTGTTTAATAATGAGCCTACATGTTTACAAAAGTGACTGAAACAGATGCCATGATTATTGATAATGTCTGTGACTTGCTATAGAAATACATGTCTGACTATGTGAATGTCTGTGGAAATTATCAAGCATGTCACCTGTGCATAAAATTAGATGTGCAATTAATTGCATTCCTAAAAATGGTAGCAAAATGAATTCCTCCTATGTGCTAGATGGATTATAGGAATATGCATTTGTCACTGAGTCATATATGTATGCACATCTGTGAAAATATTAAAGAAAGGTGAAATGTACTTCATATATAACAATATGTATATCTGCCACATATTATGTGCCTATCTGAAGAACGAAGCAGGAAAAAGAAATAGGTATAAAAAGAAATAAGTTTGTGCTAAAAAGAAGTGCATAAGTGTGTATTAAAATGTGTAGATATAGTATATAACAAAAGATATCCATAAACTTGAATAGGCTCACATACAAATTAATATATCATGACTGGTTGACTGAGTCTAACACCTTTTTGAGAAATCTTGTCAGCCACTTTACAAGTCTGTCATCATCAAATCAATCATTTTGTAAAAGTTAGAGGTTGCAGTCATATTTAAAATTTTACTAGTTCAACTCTGAGTGTTTTTCATTAAATGCAATAACCTATCTAGCTACGCTAAGCAATACAAATATATCAGCTACAATGTTTCTACTACTTTATTTAAAATGTTAGTTAGACACTTGCAGAACAAATTAGAAATCCTGAAACATCAGCTATTGGAAGTGGACTTTTGCAAAATTCATATTAAAAAGTCTAGACTAGCACAGTAATTAAGATTTCTGATCTATCTCTGTATATGGGCTGTCTGTACTTACCAATAACTGACTTGCATTTATATTACACCTGACATTGCTTAATTTGAAACTTTGTTGATACACTGGTGCCCGTACCTGTCAAACCGTGTCGTGTCGTGTCGTTTCGTATCGTGTAATGTCGTGTTTCGGATACTTTTGAGTATACACGAAAATGATACGATTATAAACCGTGTATTTTGAACTGTGACACGAACACGACACGACTTGTACACGATCAGACACAACACGACCCGAAGTACACGAATTTTTTCGTGTACCATTTGTGTACACGAAACGATTGGAAACGAACTGTTATACGAAATTGTTAAAATTTTGAAATATCTTATAAAAATATTTTTATAAATTTATTAAGTTATATTATAATATTATTTATTTTTAAAAATTATTTATATATTTATCTATGTCGTATACTTCGTGTCGTGTCGTGTACTCGAAGGGTAAACATAAAACCGACACTAAATTTTGCTCGTGTACTTTCGTATTCGTATATTTTTGTGTCGTGTACTAAAAATGTAAACACAAACACTAAATTTTCGTGTCGTTTCGTGTCGTGTAAATCGTGTCGTGTCTAAAATTGTCGGGTCTAGTTGTGCACATACATATTTGCATACAGACAAGAAGCATGTATGGTTGCAGATAGGAATATATTTATTGTGTTCTCCTATGGTTATTTGTCTGTATAGTTATTATCTATCTATAAATAAATATCCTTGTCTCTGCACTTCATGCACATAAACACACACATTGTAATACCTGCACCATGGACTTCACTCATCTGCCTTCAAACCCTAACCCTAACCCTATCCAGGAATTTCCTAACCTTTTAAACACAATGGAAAGAAAACAATTTACTCACTCAACATCTTCTCCATTCAAAAACTTCTCTGCAAAGCCAATCAACTTCAAGAAACCTAAGCGAGGTTACTGAAACCACTCAATTCCATTCTATCAAAGTTCTAAGTATCAAAAACCAAACTCATCAAACCCTAGGCCCAGAAAACCTCCATTTCAAAGAAACTCAGTTAAATTTTCTAGTCTTGCTCAACTGAAGAGGATTCCAAAGATGACTTCTTCTCCCCCTAAGCTCATAAATCCTTCAGATTCCAAGAAATTTTTGGAGTTGAACAAGAACATTCAACTTGGACTAAGTGTTGAGTTCATGGAAAGGATTGAGAAAATTGTGAAAGAAGCTAAAATAGAAAATCTAGTCTACAAGCTTGGTAAGACTTATTTTTCACACCTTATTAGATGGGGTAATGCACTTCACTACCATAGTTAGAGGTAGGCTTATGCTAGTGGATCACAAATCTATCAACAGGGCCTTGCTTTTTTTCAAAAAAGGTAACTAGTTAGCCTTGTCTTGACATCTATTCCTACTTTATTTTAAACAAACAGGAATTTCAGTTGCTTGTTAGCAACTTCTGTAATGCTGACATACCTTTAGGAATGTGCAATGTGAATTGTGGAATCCATTATAAACACTTTAATCCTACCTTTTAGCAGTTAGCCTTGATCCATAGAGAAAACATACTTCCCAAGCCAAATCAAAGCAAATAATTTGACTTCTTTGATCTTAAAGTCATGTTTAATATCATAACAAATAGGATTGACTTTAGTGTTGGTTATCTTATCTTGTTGAACATGATAATTGCTAGTTTTGTTGGATACATGTCATATGGTGCTTTGTTTTCTGCTGTGTTTGCTATATATATATCATGTACACATGCCCCTTCCCTTGGCACAGGAAGTTGACTCACACCTCACCCTAGCTCATATTAGAACTCAAGTCCCATTAGCTTTGTGTGAACCATAAGAATTCAAACCTACCATCATTTCCCCTGTCATTTGCGAAGAAGATGTATTCCTAGCTAACAAAGGATCTCTTAAAGGCATGATTGAAGAACATAAAACTGAAATTAGAGCCTTAAAATCTGAAAACACAAACATCCTAGCTAGGTTGAACTATCTAGAGGGGTTAGCAGCTGGTACACTTGGTAACAATAGTCACATGGGTATGGATATAGACATAGTTAATCTTTATCAAGTGCAAATGGTCAATGAAGGCTAAATGATAAATGAGATTGACATGTTTCATGAGTTACAAGCGGTAGGGATTGAAGTTGGTAGGAATGGAGGTGGAAATCTTCCTAATCTAAGTAATGGAGCTGGCTATGTGGCTACCATGGAAGTTATTGATTAAGCTGGATGATCAAGTGAAGCTGGTAGTTATTTCTGTTGTAGTGATGTTGCTTTTGCTGTTTCTTTTCATTCATGAATGTTTAATTCATGAATTGTATGTTAATCTATGTTGTACTTCTGTTTCATGTCTGTGAAAATATCCTCTAGTACTTGAATATTGACGTGGTTAACACTTCTGGTTTGTAACTTAAGTAGGGACAGGACTTAGATCACATCACTCAGTGAACTACACTGAGTGACCTGAACTCTTTTGACTTGTAAATATAAATTCTGTTCCTATTAGTTGTGTACACATTTTATTTTACAAACACAAGCACAAACACACACACAATTATCATCATTAATTCTTTGCCTAACAAATATGTCTAGTCAAAGTAACAGGATTACTAGAAGAAGCAGAGTTATCAGATAGAAGTTTCTCAAATATTTCTGAATGAAAGTGTGTCTAGAGGCTACCTTCAACCTGAGAAATAATCAGGTACAAGTATTGTTAACAAAATTTATTTTCACTAAGAACTACCAACCCCAGATTCAATAAATATGCTTATACATACCTACTTAGCTGCATATCTAATTTAGATATCAGACTGTGTACTTATTCTTTGTACTTGAATATTAGCAAATGTTGATTAAAGAGTAAAACTGCTACCAGACCTTCTTGCAAGCATCATTTGGAGTGATCCAAATTATATATATGAGTTGTAGCATATCTTCACAATAGAGTGTATTAGATCTAGCCCATGTAATGACTTGATATCTAGTGTGTATTAGGACTAATTGACTTGTAGTTCAATGTATCTAGTATAAGTCAGTATACTTAATTATCGCTCTTTCTTGTATCTAGAATAAAGCTTGTATTTGAACTAGATCATGTATCATCTCTAGTCTGTGCCAGAACTAGTAAATGTAATAGACTAGTTAGCATCAAAATTTGCAGAAAAATACATTCGAAAAAAGAAAATTTTTCAATGATTAAAATTTGTGAAAAACTTTCGGTTTGTATTACACAATCCTTTGTATAAATGTCTACTAGTATTTCTCATAGTTAGACTAGTTGGAAATTCGAAAAACAAAGGGTAAAACAAATCCTCAAGACCAAAAGTTCCTACATCAGCACACAAATGTTATCTGCCTTCTAGTTGTAACAAGAAACTACCCGACTCAAAATAAAATTGAAAATTAATTCAGGAGTCTCTCTTATAATATTTCGAAATATAAACAAGTTACTATTGAAAAGGAAAATTTTCACCTAAACCACACAAATAATACTATATACACATACTCGACTATAAAGAATGGGCACATGATTGGTTATATTAATATTTGCTATGGTAGCGGCAGGGTTTTAGAGATCGTTCGGCTTGATATCATCAAGGGGCACAATTACTATGACCTAAAACACATGCCCAAGACAGTCTTTTGGCAAGTTCCACAATATTTTTGTGAAACAATCCGCCAAAAACACAATAATAAATCACGAGTGATTGTGTATGTAAATAACAAAGTAGTGTATGACAATAAGCAAACTATTAAAGAGAAGGGATAAGAAATAGAGGATGTCTCGAGTCCAGTGCGGAACTGTCTCTTTAAAGCTATTTCGCCTCTTACCGTATGTTTGAGTCGATAGCCTCCCAGTATAAAACGAGAACACGATGATATCACGAAGAACAACACCTTCAGCGAGCTTGAACAGAGCAATAAAACTATCACAAGGAAGATGACGGCTGTGTTTAGGGTTTAGGACAGAAGATTGACTTAAAACCTAAGACCGAATGAGATGAATATATAGACTGAGAAAACTTGGGCGCTACATAATTTCCTAAATTACCACGCATTTTTCTTAATTAATCACGCGTTAATTAATAAAGGAAATCGATTGTCAAAATCAATTCGTAATCAATTTCGAATTAATAATAATACTTATTATTAAAACAAAATAACGAATTATTATATTGAGCTAAAGCACAGTAGAAATTTGGCAGTAACTTTGATATGAGTTTACTGTCGAATATTGACAGTAACTTTCTCGACAACAAGTTTGAGTTTACTGTCGGAGTTTGAGTTTACTGTCGAACTCGCAGCAGGTTTGTGAGTTTACTGTCGAACTCGCAGCAGGTTTGTGAGTTTACTGTCGAACTCGGAAAACCCAAAGGCTTGCGAAGCCACGAATTTGCCCTCGAAATCCCATGATTTGCACCCCCGTGCACGCACGTGGGTGGTGGAGTAATACCATACTAACACATCTTAAACACTACATGAGTGTTCTACTATATAAAGTCATGGAAAACTCTTTTTCAATTCAATGTGGGATTCAAGTTCTCATTTCTAGATTTTCACTTTCAAGGTATCAACTTTGGATAATCATATCTCACTCATTTCTTGATCATTTTGAATACTTAAATATGCGTTGGAAAGCTTTCTCGAAGAAGAACATACTCCAATCATAACTTGTTGCGCGCACGCACCCAAGAAGCATTCAAACTTAGGCTCAAAATGACTTGATAATGTGGGCTTTTACCCACATTTTCCAACAATTTTCTAATAAGTTGGGTCGAATTTTTTTCGTCTGTAGGTCATATGGAATTCTTTTACAGGCAAGCTCCTGATTCAATGAGAAGCTTCTATTTAGTTCTTTTGCGCACCATAGTCTCTCTTCTATTTAGCTCTTTTGCGCACCATAGTCTCTCTTGGAAGCTACCTAAGCTCATTATTGGTATTCAATACTTCTTCTGGCTTTTAACTGTTCTCAATGTTCAGAATTTAAGTGATTTTCTCTTAATATCACCATAGCCTCATTGTAATAATCCTTAATAGATGGATCCTACAAAAATTATCCATCTTATCCTTATGATCAAGTTTCAACTTTAGTTTTTGTTTTTTGCTTCAAGTGTGTTTGGAGAATCTTTGTAATAAGTCAGCTCTAAATGTATGTTTTGTCTTCAATTTTTTTCTTTTAGATGGGTGGAAATGCCAAGACTACATGGGCTACATCACACATGAATGATAAATGGGCCAACATTGCCATGCCATTTAGGTACTCACGTTCATTAAATTTTAGAATCTTATGTTTTCCTGTTGTGTTGTCTATGCTAAAATTGTTGATTTTGTATCTTATATGTGTGCACAAAGCCTGCTGGTAATGATGTCTGAATTGACTTGGGTACACCTAACTCATGTGTAAAAGTTATGGAGGGCAGGCTAATTACTTGCCCTATAGTACTACATCAGTGAATGGTTCAATTTGTTATAATTGTGACTCAAAAGTTTGAGTTTGTTATACTTTAACTACTTAATTCACTAACTTAAGTAACCATAATATTTACCAACTTAAGTGATAGTAATTTTATACCACTGTTGTTCACATTTTAACTATTTAATCACTCTTTCTCTATCTAAAAATTTGGTGATGATAGTTTGATACAGAGAAGAAGAAGAATTCTATGCCACAACAATATATAGTGCTCTTAAATATATGACCTCTGCCACAAGAATGGTATGGAAGAAGAATAACTCACTAACTTAAGTAACCATAATATTCACTACTTTAAGTGATAGTAATTTTATACTACTTTTGTTCACATTTTGAGGAATGGGGTTGTTGATGTTATGGAGAAATGCACAAAGTATAGCCATCAGTTTGTTCATGAGTGATCCAAAAGGGCTCTGGATTGATATGGTATGGTCGATCATTATCCTCTATTTCCTTACTGAAGTTGCTCTTTTTCAACCATCCCTGATTATGTGTCCAGTTCTTGAATCTCCAGCACTTACATTAAATTACTTCTTGTGTTGCGATTTTTAAGCAAGTGTAATTCTCTAGATGGGGACACCCAAGCAGATGAAATTGTTTTAAACTGGGCATATTGAAGGCAGAGCTTGAGCTTATGGTGAGACTGAAACTTCTCAGGTCTGGCAAATCTTTAAAAACAACTAAATCCATATGCAAGAGTCTGATAGTCTTCGCATCCATCCCAGCATGTTCATCACCTCTTACATTCTTCACAATTATAATATTATTAAATACGTGTAATTAGTTAATTATAATGTGGCTCTTGACATGTGTTAGTGTTTCTAACAAATAGCGTAAGCTTCTTGAAGCTGGGTCAAGTGTATGGCTATAATACTCATCATCTTTTATGTTTTTTTAAATGGTCATATTGACAGCCTTCAGATAACAAGGTAATAGATTTTCAACTCGAGACCATCAAAGTCATAGGTAAGGGAGATGGTGGTGGTGTTCAACTGGTACGCCATAAATGGGTTGGAACTTTATTTGCACTGAAGGTCAGTATATAAGTAACTCAATATATAATTCCATGCAAGTGTATGAACATCGTGCCATAGTTTTAATTGCTTTCTCATTGATATATGATTATTAATTAAAACTGTCTTTGAAATACTGGATTGATGAAAATGGTTTTAGTAGTAATTCTTCCAGAGGATATTAGGATTCTTTTCGCGATTTTATTATACCATACGTAGACAAGTACTACTGTAGACTTCAAATTAAAAAATAATCCAGATGATCCCTATTTATATTTGATAGAGCAAGGGCAAACATCTGATAAAATTCTCATGGCTTGAACCATTTGCCGTTCGCAATGAATCTTGCAGTTGCTTAAATGACATACTTGGAAGGTAAGGCCTTAAAATCGTGTCCTGGACTGACTCTTACAACTGTCAGCAAATTGGTCATTATGGTAAGAGATGAACTGGACATTGGTGGTGAGAGAATTATTGTGTTTCTAGGAGGGAAGGTACATGTTTTATGTGTGTGTTGGGGGAAATATATCTCAATTTGATGTGTTTTACTGACTAAATGTTTTGTTGTAGATTTTATTTTAGTCCAGTTAAATATAATAAAAAAGTTCTGGAGATGATCGGAAGGAAGCTGAGAAAGAACAGTGTTGCGCTTGATGTTGTTAACTTTGGCGAGGAGGATGATGATAAGACAGAGAAGCTTCAGGCCCTGTTTTCTGTGAACAGTAAGGATAGTAGTCACATCGTTCATGGTCCTGGTGGTGCTAATGCTCTTTCTGATGTGCTTATAAGGTTGGTTAGTGCCAAATGTCTATATTTGTTCTAATCATTTACATATGCTTGACTTAGGATTTTGTTTTATTTGACAGTGCTCCTATATTTACTGCTAATGGAGATGGGAAAGTGGGTTTGCAGTTGCAGCCGGCGGTGTATTTTGTTTTCATTGTGATGTGAATCCTGAACTTGATCTTGCACTTACAGAAAGATGTTGCAACTTCTGGGTTCAAACTCTGGGTGTGGATTCCACCTCCAGTACGGGGACATCACATTGATGATGCTACCAACAATGAAGCTGATCATTCTGCCACTGGTGCAAATTGTCATGACGACTTAATTCATTAGGAAAGAATAGGTAATGGAATTATGGAAATGAGGAAAAAAAAGTTTTCAAAAAAACTAAATTTTAGTTTGTATTTTTTTATAATTTTATTATCTCACATATTATCGTATTTTATTTTCACTAAAGTCTTTTAATTAAGTATATAGTTTTTATAGTTGCATATAAATCATTTTATTACAATAACTAAATTGATATTATTCAATAAAAATGCATATTTTAATCAATTTAAAATTTATTATATAATCTTTTAATTTACCTCTATTTATAATAAAAGTATATTAATATCATTTAATGTTTAATGATAAATACTCTCTCATATAATTAATATTTGTGATTAATACATATTAAGGTAATTTTATGACATTTTAAATATGTAACCTTATGATACATTTTTATTGAGCGATATCTATTTTATTTTATGAAAAAGTCATCAAACAAATTTATAATAACATTTTTTTATTTCTGAAATTTGGTTTTTAAAATGTCAGTTTATAGTATTTGTTTTATTCATGGAATATTAATTTCTTATATATTTTATATTATATAAAATGTGATGTCAATCTCGCATATCATAATTATTTATAATTTTACTATCTTGGATGTGATTCAAGTACACATGGAAATGACGAATAAACAAACTTCAAGAAAGAGAAATGTAAAAATAATAACATTGTTCCTATTGTGGCATTGAATTTCAGTGTTCACGGTTGTGATTTGCAGAGATTTAGAAATATAATTTTAAATCTCTAAATATATCCAATTTTAAAATTTAATTTTAATTTTATATAATATCAATTATATAATATCAGCTCTATACTCATACTTGACTATATTTCGAATGGTTTATATTTTAAGATATATTTTAAAATATTTAAATTTATAATTTATTGAAATCTTTTATTTATTAATCAGAATTTCTATTATATATCTATGTTTTTGTATAATACTGGCTAATTTATAATATCTAACTTAATTTTTTAAATATTTCACATGTACCCTAAAATATTATAAATATCACTTTAATTTAAAATTCAAAATTATATTAATATATAATCAATTTTTTTAAAAATTCCAAAAATAATTATACACCATGTACGTATATAATAATTGGAGGTCATTCAACATTCTCGATCACAAGACTAAACAAGATTTTAAGTCTATCAATCATGTCCATCACAAGGATTAACATTGAAGATTTTAACTTTATCAATATCGGTAAATTTAAACTCATTGTTAATGGTCCTCTGCCAATTATTATCACATGGATGATATATATATTCCCACACTGAATATATTAAAACAAACTTTCTAATACAACTTTGGAGAATTATATTTAAAAGAAGGAATAAAAATTGTTTACTCTTATTCACTCCTATTTCCATGAGTTGTAATATATCATAAATTGTATATTGGTGATTTTGGCAGGTCTAAAGTGATTCTTACATATTTAACCGATGTCACATATTTGTAAATAAAGATTTATGGTGGATTTGATATATATTTTCAAAATTATACGAAAGATAAAAAGACATTTATCACTCTTATGTACTAAAGTGTCATATTTGCGCAATTTTATTTATCGCTATTGTGACGTCCTCCAAACCCGGGGTCTAGATATTGGGGTCAACAACTAAGGATCGCTAACAAGTTATAGTATGAAATTAAGCAGCTGAAACTAAAAGTAAACCAAATCACTTTATTACAAACCAGAAACTAAATCCAAAACTCAAATGCATAAGTTTAGATAAGTTTTAAGTGTAAATTCCTTTTATTACACATTCTATCTACAACAAAACTGTAAACAACTAAATATCAGGGAAGCCCGACAAGCGAGCCGCCCTAACACCTGAGGCCTTCTATGCCCGCTAGAGCTACCGCTGTGACTCTTACTGGATATCTGGCAGAATTTTATAAAAAGCAAGAGTGAATCAAAGAAATGATCAGCAAGTGTATGACAATTGAAATAAAATCAGAATAAAAATCTGTATCGCGAACAGAATATAAAATAGTTTATTATAAAAACTGAACAGTAAATAAATCACAGTTTATCTCAACTGAAACAATGCAGTATGTCATCAAAATGAATCAACTGCTCAAAATCAAAATATAATAACCACACATGCAATATGAATTGGATAACACAAATAAACACTATTGCCCACTGATCAGATTTCAAAAATAATAGAACCCCTTTATAACTCATCGGTACATTTCTATACCCATAGATATAACTAGGATTTCAAAATATAGGTATCAAAATAGGCAAGTAATGTTAGCCTATAAGAGGATGGAATGGTTACCATATCCTTTTAAATATGCTGGACTAGTCTCACTAGCCTCTTACGCCAATCATATCCACTACAAGGGAAACTGAAACAGACAACGGTTTTTCCCTGTTGTCTGATACCCTGTTTGCCCGTTAAGTATTGAGACGCCGTCTGATATGCACCTCAGACAACGGTACGTTAACTGTTGTCTGAAAGAGAGCAAGACAACACCTCATGTTCTAGAGACCGTTGTATAACACCTAGAAACAACAATGCTATGTTGAAAACCACTTGTGTGAAATGAAGTGAGTCAAGTGTATTGAAAATAAAATATGTTGTTGTTCAGGGGTTAAGACAATGGTTCCTTAAATAGAAAGAGTTGTTTTATCTAGTTTTACACAATTATTTAATTAATCAAAACTATTGTTACATAGTTGAGTTCACAAGTGTTTTTAGAAACAAATGCAACACATTAGGGCCTTTCACACAATTATTTCTTATTTCAATAACTATTGTTGTAGTTCTCTATAGACAACGATTTTGTTTTTTAATGTGTTGTATTTGTTTTATTTACACAACTAGGACAAGAAGAAATATTTTATAGTGTGTGTTGTGTTTTTCAATATTAGACAATGGTTTTGATATACAAAAAATGGTTTTAAATAATGCCTCCAATCAAATAATGAATCAATATATTTATCAATACAAAAATTTCTAATTGATCTACAATTTTTATGTAAAAATTACATACATAACAATCTCATGTCTCTACATATATAGCAATCTGAAGGGATTGACCAATACACTATACATAGATTCGAAGAAGGTAGTTGCAGAAAACCTAGTCGTCAAAGGGGAATTACATTCAAACAGGTAACTAGGAGCCTCTACCTTTCCAACATCATTTCTTCCCAAATCAACAAGCATAATGTCCCCAGTACATTGTTTTTCATCATGCAGAAGCTGGTTCTCTAACATGTAGTCCTCTTTTGGTGTACGTTTTCCACTTCTGATGGTTCCAACAAGCTTTTGTAAACTTTCCAAGCAATGCACTGTGATAAAAAAAAAAGTAGTAAGAGAAAGACAAGTTTATAGAGGATGATTCTAGTTGTTAACATCCTTTATACCTTCTTGACTCATGTCAGGATTTCTGGACTTGATGCAACAAGAATACACCCTCTGTCCTTAGCATGATAAATGTTAATAAAAACACCATAAAAGTAAATAAAGATATGCACAACTTATCCATTATGTTCTTTAAAAGACATACAGACCTGTAAATACGTCATATATGGATTAGGATTGACTATTCTTAATGTTCTGTAACTGGATTACGATATTCATTCCTTCTCCTTTTTATTTCCTTTCCAATAACGTTATGGAATGGATTAGAGATAAGAAAGATTTGCAATTGATCAAGGTAAGTGTGCTTAAACTCGTTACATATAGAATGCAGAAGCAGGTCACAGAAACACAAGATAACAATAACATACATGATGTGCAGCAACTGTTTGTATACCAAGAGAAGTAGCAAAATACACAAGAAGTGCGTAAAATGTCACCTAAAAAACCCATTTTGTATTAGTTGTCACGGCATATTATACACAGCAAAAGAAACAAGCAATATCGTCACCAACCTTTGATATCATGGTGACAAACACTGGTGCGGCGATGTTGTATATATGTTTCATATCATTGAATGATGGAACAGAGAGAAGATAACCATTATATCCTTTCTTGTTAAGTGCCTCAACCATCATATAAGCTGCAATAACCTAAATCATATTCAAGGTAATACATTAAAGGAGAAAAAGGTTGCAGTAAAGTGTCTGAAGTGAGTGTGCATCAACATCAATTGCTTAATGCTATAAAACTGGAACATAATGCTTATTCACCATACTTGTGATGCCATTGTTGCCCATGCTGCTCCTGCAATACCATAGCCTAGGAATGTGCATAAGACCACGTCACCAATCCCATTTACAGCGCTGACAACTAACAAAGCCTTTAAGGGTCCCCAAACTAGAAATGTTTATGTTCATAAGACCTTCACATATACACACCAGTATATATGGTAAAGGCACCAGGATTAATAACAAGATACATTTAATAGGTAATTTATACACCTGATAGCTAGCCCTTGAGGGACTGGTCTGTAACCTCTTTCTTATCCTTCCCGACTTTAAGCTCCACAAGTTTCCTATAGTAATCCCCCTTCCTGCACCAAGTGAAAAATGAAACCCTTTCAGAAAAAAAATACAAGAAAACTAAAAAATCAGTTTTACACAAGTGACCAAAGCTATACATCACTTCACCCACATTTTATAGTAAAAAACAGGGGATTCTCCAGCAGGGCACGAAGAAATAAGATGTTCATCAATTCATATACAAACCATGTTATACTAAAAAATCTAGATACATATGAATTAAAATACATATTTCTAATGAAGTCACAACAATACAAATCACTCATTATAATAGTACAAACATTTGTAAAGATAAAGATCCATTAAGTAAATAAAAAAGAAGTATACAGATCCAGAGAGAGATGAGTAACCATTATAACGTTCAGGTTGTTCATCAAGTTTAGCGATGTAGACGAAAGTCTCACGGTCAATGGACAAAGCCATGGTTGGTACTGCTACTTGCTGTGAGATTAAACCAAGTGAAGCCTAAACCAAAGTAGCTCAACTTGCACCTTAATTCACCCTGAAACAAAGATATAAACCATATTAAAGAGAGAAATTGAACAAATCCGAACAAGAAACCAAATGAAGAAGAAACCCCTAATTTCAATAGAAGATATCGATTTGATTGAAGTCGAATGAAGTCCTAATCGATTAAAGAAGTGAAGCTCTAATCGATTTGTCAATTTGATTGAGAGACCGTAATCCCAGTTGATTTGAAATTGGTTGCTATGAGTATTTTACGGAGATAGAGTGTTTGGTTGAGAGAGAGAGAGAGAGAGCTGCGTATTTTGTTAAAAAAGAAGAGTGAAAATAGTGGCGGTATTTTTGCCACTTATATTTTTGGTAAGAAGAGTGAAGAGTGAAGAGTGCTAAGAGACGAAAGTGAAATTACAATTTAATCTATTTTAATACATAAGTTTCAATTTATTTTATATAATTGTAAATATTTTAAAAAATTATATTATTGAAAATGACATATAATCTATTTTAATACGTAAGTTTCAATTTTTTAAAATAAAAAATGGATGAATTTTAATGTTTGGTCAAAAGTTGGTCAATTTGATCCTCAAAAGTTAAACAATACAACTAATTAGGGACCGAGAGATTATTAAATTTTCATAAAATTATACATAAGTAAAAGAATAATATTATAGTATTCATTTGATTTATATAATAAGTTGTAATTTTCAACAAATTAATAGTTGAAGTAATGGTTAAATTGAGATATTTTTATATTTGGTACAATTACATTAATTATATTATATATAAAATATTTAATATAAGTATATAAATTTATGATATAATCTATATATAATATTAGAAAAAGGGTTAATAAAACCAACTATAAAAAAATATCAAGTTTGGTTATAAATTTATAGTATAAATATTATTATTTTTAGTGTTAAATATTTTTAATTTAATACAGAGCTAATTATAGTATTATAAAATACCTCAATGTGTACATTCTAACTTTTAAACATAAAAACAAACTCACAACTCATAATATAAATTTGCTACAAAAATTAAAATTTATTAAAAAAAACTACGAAAAAGACAACGGTTTTTACATTTAAAAACTGTTGTCTTCATACAACACATACAACACAATTGCTAAAAAAATTGTTGTCTGTTTAACAGTAAAGGACAAAAATTACCTTTTTATAATAAGACGAAAAATGTTTCTAGAAGATTTTTTAATACTTTTGTTAAAAAAAGCACACAAAATAAATCTAAAAATTCTAATTTTTTTTACACATCACAAACATCGAAATATCTTAACATCCATATGGTCGGATCATCGAAAAAATTAATTTTAATTTAATAAGAAAGAAATTATAGATTTATCATAAACTCAATATCTACTTCTTAACTCGTTCATATAAAATGTATACTCATATTGTTCGAATTACAAAATTATTAACAAACTATATACATTTATATGTATCCATATTATAAAATTATAATTTATTTTGTCTTTGGAAAATGAGTTAATATTTTAAATTTTAATTTTTTATAAAAACTTAAACTTGTATTCATAATTTTAATTATAACAACGTGCATACATAATTATTTCACTCTTGTAACATATCATATAATTTTAATATAATATAATATTTATAATTAGTAAAATGAGAATTTTAATTTATTTTGTTTTTATAAAATGAGTAATTATTTTTAATTTTAATTATTTTTTAATAAAATAGGTGTTGCCTTGAGATACTTCTCTAGCTTCCTCGTTTTACATGCCCACCTTTTCTCTTTTCATTCTTCTTCATCTTCCTATTGCTTCGTCTTCATCTTCTCTCTTCTTTCTATTATCTCCTCTTCCACAATCACTTCTCTTGTCTAGCTTCAAATTTTACTTTCCAAATCAATCAAAATTATAATATATTTTCCAAATCACTAATAAAATGTGGGAGTTCTTCATCAAGCAACAATATATTTTCTTATGTTTTTAAATGCGTAAAACGATTCATTTTTTATGAATTTTGGTTTTTTTAAGCTATAACTTAGAAAAATATATTTAATTATGTATATGTACTAATATATATTGATAATAATTAGTAGATACTTTTATGGTTGAAATAAGAGTTATTAGTATGCTTTCTTGTTTAAAAGTTACGGATGTAAACATTAGAGATTTTTATAAAACTATAATTAGCTCTATATGAAATTAAAAATATTTTTTTCAATGAACCAACCGTACGGATGTTAAGATCTTTTAGTTTCTGTTATGTATTAAAAAAACTAAAATTTTAAAAATTTATTTTGAGTATTTTTTTAACTAAACTAATAAAATATGTTTAAAAACATTTTTCGTCTTATTATGAAAAGGTAATTTTTGTCATTTTCTGTGAAACAGATAACAGTTTTCTTAGAAATTGTGTTGTATGAGTTAATTGAAGACAACGGTTTTCCACGTAAAACCGTTATAAAATAAGCACTTGTCTGATGAGCTCATTCAGACAACAGAATATTGTAGCGTTGACTGAAAATGCTTTACATAATACCTCACAAAAAACACTTGTCTCATTTCAACAACGATTTTTTACAGTATTGTCTGAAGTCTATTCAAACAACGGTTTTTATAAAACCGTTATATGGAGCTATTGTTTTGCACAACACGACATATAAAAAGTGTTGTCTGATTGAGTTTTTTAGACAACGGTTTAAAAACCATTGTATAACACATGGATCACACAACAATTTTTCGAGGGGAAAAATAAAACATTGTGTGTTAAATTCGGGCAATACTTTTTCGTCCGACCGTTGTCTAATTAGTGTTGTCTGATTACGATTTTCTTGTAGTGATCACACTACTGGACCAGGGTCTGTTACTGGTCTCTTACGCTAAAATCCAATCCAATAGAGCAACCCCAAATAAATAAAGGTATGCTTAATTTTAAACACAGGTCATATCCCCATTATTTACTACGATAACACCAGATATGACAAAAACAGTAAAACAAAAGTGTTTAAGAGGATCAAAGAAGAAATACTTGCCTGATATCGAAGCTGCCCTAATGCTGGAATGGGTCGACTACACTGCTCGTCTACCTACTACCTCGCTCGTATCTACAAATAAAATGTTCTAATTTAGATTCTAGTGTCTACCCATGCGTTCTATTAATAACGAACACTAAATAATAATTAATAAACAAGTAACATCAATTAGCAGGTGAATAAGCACATAAATCATGTAGTAGATAAGACTCACAAATTAAAGAGCAGACAAATAAATAAAAGTAGACTCTAAAATATTATTTGAGTCAAAGTAGATCATTGTTATCCATTCCCGATAATTATTGGATCCTTAAATATTTAATAAAATATTAATCCGGGTTTATAAGTAAATAAGAGAATTAAAACTATTTTTAGAATTTCCGGAGTATTTTTAGGGTCTCAAACAAATTTGTTTTATTTAAAACGGGTAAAAGAATAAATAATAAATAATTAAAAATAAATAAATCATTTTTATTTCTCAAAATAATTAAATCTAATTATTTTTAATTATATTTAAATAATATTTAATTAATTAAAGTAATCGATTAAGATAAGTTAACTAATCAATTTAAATTAATTAAATTATTATCTAAATAAATTAAAATAATTGAACTAAATCAATTTTGAAATAAAACTAATTTTAGAAGATGAAATTGATTTTTATTCTAAAAACAATTTAAAGAGTAAAAGTCGGGGATTTTAAAGAACAGGAAACATAGGAAATGAATGCAAAAGAATGTGGTAATGCAATTAAGTTCACATACCTCACATATATACACAAACAAAATAATAAATCTTTTAAAATAAATTATATGTACAATGTGAAATAAGTAGTACAAATCAAGCAACAAATAGTGACAAAATGTGACTGTCATAGAGCATATATAGAAAAATATACCATAAAGCAGATCATTTAGCAGGGAATATGACATAAAGCACATAAAATTACTCATTTCTCAGTCAAGTACCATAGCAGTTAGCAGTCTGTCACCTAAACAGTACAATGAACAGTTGTAAAATCAGCACAACAAATATTGTCAAGACGTGACAGCACAATCTCAAGTATCATCAAATATTATATTTTGGGACAAAAAGATGTATAGTCCATACATAATTAAACAATGCATACTAGCAAATAGGATGAGCTTGCAAGGATGAAACAAGTTTCATCACAAGTTTAAGCATTATGCAAGCCAGCCAAGTAGTTATGAACTTAAAAATTCTCAAGATTGAAACATGTTACCAATTACTATTATCAGACATACACTACTTACACAATTAATTCTAATGTAGACATTAAACATTTAAAGGCATCTCAAAATAATTTGCATCTTATCAGTCAGGTACCAAGTTAAGCAAGTTGATTTAAGTGTAAGTTATATATCCTCATTTCTGACATGTATGCACATTGAGATCAACACAGAATGGAGAGCTTCATTAAATTACAACATACTTATAGTCATGCTTGTAATAATGCTAATTGTAAACTGGGGACATAGTACATGCTAGAAATGTTAACAGTTAAACTTCAATGCACCACATAGGCTATATTTCTAGTCATGTTACCTTGGCAATCAAATCACATAGACACATGTTATCATATGGCAAAACTCTCTAGGTACAGAATTTTGTAAAGAGTCATGAGAGAAGTTTAAAACATGCTGCAATCAAAGCATGAAAACACACAAGCAATCTTTTTCTCTGAAATTTCTGGCAGCCTGCGTAGGTGTTACTCCAAAGATTGTAACTTCTGATGTAATTATTCAATTTATTCAATTCTTTTTCCTGAGTAAACTAGACATTCAAAACTATGACATATCCAAAATTCACTGCATAATATATAATTTTCAATTTACAGCAGAATTTTAAAGTTGGCACTGCAGCATTTTCAAAAAAGCATGAGATACCTATAATAATTCACCTAAAAGAAGAGATATACAAATCTGGTGTACAAGATATTTTACAAAAATATTCTTAACACATAACCATACAAGTTGTATTCTTTGACCAACATAAAATAAGACCTCTAACTTTCTCAAAATAATTCTCCAAAACAGAATACGTAACCAGAAAATTAAAATGCTGTAGCACGTGCCTTACTCTAACATTTTTGTTAAATTGAAAAATAATCTTTTTGATACCAAATTTTACTTAGGTACTTCTGAAAATCAGGTCAATCCACCATAAAAATATTAAGTCAAAAACAATCCATTAATGTATAAAACAAATTGAATAAACTCGCGGCTGAGCACCAGAAATTCTGTGCTGCGCGGCTTTCACTAAAAGTTTCATAACTTTTGACTCGTAAACTCAAATGACGCAAGGTCAGAGCGTGCACCACCTAGAAACCAATTAGAACTATTCCATTATAATTTTAGTACCAGAACTGTTGCTAACAGATACAGAATAGAAGAACACAACATGGCATTTCAAATTATTTCTTAAAATGTACAAGAACAATACTTGTCAGAATTAGTTTAAGCATATTTGATAGCATAGTGAAACAGAATACCCTTTACTCAAGTAGACAAGGCCAAGCAATATTACATAGCAATTAGTAGATCAAGGCAGACTACATGTTCTAAATATTAGATAACCATGTAAGAATCAAGTTGTATTAAGCTGATATGTGCAATCAGTTAGAAAGTATGTGCATCTATATCATGGCAAACCCATAATCAGCAAGTTTTATGCAGGTAGGATTATGTTAGGCATGATATTAACATGGTAAGCAGGTATGGTAGCAAACGAAGAATCAGGATAAGTACAGATACTTTAACTTATATTTAGATCAAGTAATTATATAACTTAGAACAAATAGCCAGCAAGTAGCATATTTACTTGTCATAATCAGAAGTAGGGTAATCACATCATGTCCAAATATTATATCTAAGAGTTGCAAATCAGTCTAAGATTTTAGGCATGGTATAGCAGGAGTGTCCACAAGATTGCAGTATTTAGAAAAACTAATCAGCCAAGTTATCAGGGCGAGTCACAGATGCCATGTTAATAAAGCAGTAATCATAACATTAGATAAACATTAAGCATGGCAGTGATTCATATGTAAAACATGAGGATCAGATGAAGCATGCTTATTTTTATAAGTACAGAGATTATGATGTACACTTAAAGTTAAGGCAGGTAAGAAATCACAAGCAATGGTATGATACATTCAACATGGATGTCAAACTAGAGCATTTAATCACATTATTGAGCAGAGTGTATCAACACAAGTCATACTTAAGTCAAATACAACATCAAGTCATACTATACAGACTGCCAAGCACATCTTAATTTCTCAATTCCAACTCAAAATAGCAATTACTGAAAACAATTGTTATAGAGATACCAGCATTTGTAACAGTAGTCATACATTTAACCAGGGAGACATATCAAGTGTATTCACCACACACATGTAAAGGCTAACAGACTCAAATGCACAAGCAATCAATTCATCTACTTAGTTATGCTCAACTTGCCCTGAAGATTCAATATTAATCAACACAAGTAAGCATATGGTCCAAGAGTTCATACCACCATTGTGGGGTAACTACATACAGTGTTTACTACCAACTCAAGTCACAAATGATATACACATGTTACTGGACTCGAGTACCACACAAACATATAACTGAAAACAAGAACAGAGCTCTACCGCCCATTTTCCGGCCAACTCCGACCAAAGCCAGCCAAAATCCGGCCAACTCAAATCATACTCAGAAATTGAAACAAAATTAGCTACAGACTTCTTGTCTCACAATTTATGCATACATATCAACCATATCAATAACCGATTAACAACAGTCAACTTAAAAATTAAACAAAAAGACAGTTAAACATGAAATCTATATACAACGCTTTTGCAGTAAAGCTACGCACATATTCACATATTAAAGTTTGTGGGCTTCACAACGGATATTCATAATGGAGAAACGGATCAAAGAATCACCTGAAATCAAGCCTTGATTCCAAGAACCCTAACTAAGCAAATACCCAATTTATCAAGTAGTGATAAACTGATTTTAGTATATTTTTATTAAATAAAAACTATTTATATTTTTTTAAAAAAAATTTAGGGGCTTAATCTTGATTAAAAGATAAATTATTTCATAATTAAAATAAGAAGTCCAAAAATAATTTTTATGAGATAAAATATAAAAATAAATATTTTTGAATAAATACAATATATATGTCAAAATTTCTTAAAAATTATGAATGTTTCAAAAATAATAAAATAAATTTATTTTGAGGATTTTATCATTTCCATAAAAATAAAGGAACCAAAAATAAGGTTTCTAGTCCTCTATGGGACTGAACCCGATAATCATAAATTGAAATAACCTTATTCTAACGCAACAAAAATTACAGAATTATATAATAAAATATTTTATACTACACTGAAGTCACATCACACATATAATGCAATTTTTTTATTTATTAAAAATCCTAACACAAATAAATGCATTAAAAATAATCTGACACACCAAAAATTATATTAAAAGTATATTTAAATATTATAAAATACACACAATTTTCTCGGTCATTACAGCTATTATTAGTAAATAATTTAATTAAATTCTTTATAATTTTAACTGTTTGCGTATCACATACAAATTCCCTAGTATATATTAACGAGCTCTAAATTGAATCATATATTTTATAAACTACCTTCCTAGTTTTAGGGGAATTGTTATATTTCAAACTCTTTACTAAATCCAACTCCTATAAACATGTTTTTCAACTGATAAAAACGAAGGATAAACATTCTCAAATGTTTTTTTTCTTTCTTCCTTCTTTTTATAAGAAAACAGACTGCATGTAACGTTTATATATATCAACAAACTTGAATGTTAGACACAGTGTCTTGAACGTTGCATATTGTTAGGATAGACGACCGTTGTTATGCAATCTATAAATAGTGGTGTGTTCAGTTTCTAAACGACTCACAAGAACACAAACACAACACTACACTTACATTGATGATTAATTCTCGAAGAGCTCTTAATATATATATTCTATAAATTATTCCAGAACCATAGTTTGAGTTGTAAAACTTTTATATTCAATTTTTATTGTTGATATTTGTAAAGATGAGTTACTGTATAGTTGGCTAAGAGAAACAAGGATTTGGTGGAGTAGTGCTAGAGAAGTTTATACTACGGGGTATTATAGTACTTAGAGAGCAGGTTCATAAACAGGATTTTTAGCAAATCATTATCAGCAGCCAGGAAAAAGGGAAATATATTATTGAATCTTGTAATTGTTGAATTTAATTGATCAATAATATATTTTCTTACCAAGTTGGTAAGAGACTAGGATGTAAACCATTAGAGTATAGGGGTCGAACCTGACTAATACTCTTGTGTGTTCTTTATGGCTTACTGTTTTTCTATCCTATTATGCACTGCATACTATATTTCAGTTTAACACTTTCTGTAGTAACTAATCCAGTAACCCATTTTGTCTGGCAAATAGTCTGTTCTTAGAAACAACAAATTCAAAGTTGGTAATTGTTAAAATTTACCGTAGAAAGCCATAACACCTATTCATACCTCTTTAGGTGCACATTTTCATTTAGTATCAGAGCATTGGTGTACCAATATTTCTGTAACAAGAAAGTATGGATCCTATGGCACACCTTTTTGGAGAAGGAGAATCATCAAGCAAGCCACCACTTCTCATTGACACAGAAAATTATGATTTATGGAGATGAAAAATGAAGGTGTTTCTCAGAAGAAATACATTCGAATGGTTGGTCGTTAAAGAAGGTCCATTTACATTTCTTGACCAAGACAACAAGCCAAAAGACTTTGACGATCTTACAGAGACAGAATTTATAAAAGCAAGCTATGATGGAAGAGCAAATTACAAAATAATATGCGATCTATCAGATTAAGATTTTGACAAGGTCTCTTCATGTAACACAACAAAACATATATGGGATACCTTAAAAAAGCATCATAAATGTACAAAAAAAATCACAGAATACATGTTCTAAACTAAAACAGTCTGTTATTTTAGAAGTTGAAAAGAAAGCGAAGGATCATCGAATATAGAGTGATGATGAGACTACATCCAGTGGAGACTCCAATGAAGAAATAACAAATTTTGCATTTGTTGGCGTTGATAATGATGTGGTTCGAGGAAACACGAAAGAAGTCCTTGTAGAAAGTGAAGATTCGAACTCGAATGTTGAATCCAATGCGGTAAACTCGTTCCAATTTAATTTATCTTCTAAAAATATTATTCTGGATGAACTAACTATGCAGGGCACTAGTAATGTATCTATTATGGAATTCATGGAGTTAAAGAATGAAAACAATGAGCTTGAAAAAAAGAATACTTATATTAGAAAGATTGTTTCTGACCTCATGGCTGAGAAGACTCCGGTCAAAAATCATGGTGAAATGCTTGATGAGTTAAAACCTAAAGTTAATCAACTCGAAGGACTCAACAAGCTGCTAATCATGAGGAATGAAGTCCTGCTAAAGGAACTCAGCGAGCTGAAAATTGAGATTGAAGCCAGGGATGAATGTATACAGAAGTTCAAACTCAGAGAATCAGCTAGTGCAGAACCATCAAACAGAGTTGAAAAATTATCACAGGAAGCTGAAACCATAAGTCGGCAAGCTGAAAAGATAATTACTTTGACAAAAGAAGTTGAAGATCTCAAAAAGGGAATGAGATCTTTTGTTGAATGTGAAGAAAGTCTCAGATCAATAATGAACAAGACAAAGGCTCCTCTAGTCAGAGAAGGAGTTGGTCTAAATTTCAACAACAAGGATAAAGCCCCAAAGTATGATGGAAAAAATGGCATCCCTTACAATTATGCTATGCCCCGGAAGATATGCAACCAATGTGGTGAAAAGGTCACTTGGAAAGAAATTGTATTGCTCAAGATGGATAGAATACTCATGGAACAAGGCAGAAAACAACTTACCGTTATCAGTCTAGAAGAATTAAAAGAACAAGGAATCAAGCATCAAAAGTGATCTAAAACTGGATCAAGAAAAATGATTTAAATGTTCTTTATGTTTTGTCAATTGACCGTATTGGACCCAACAAAATATGGGTACCAAAACGTTGAGTTTTTTGTTGTGTGTTTTGTAGGTATGTGATATGGATTTTCTGCCCTTCTTGAGAATCCCCCCTTGAATATTAGAAAACAACACCAAGAACATATATTTCAAAGAATAGGATCAATCCAAAAATATGAACCTCGAATCTCAAACTCCTTAGATCAATCCAGAAACTAAGTAATTTCAATCGAACCCTCAAAATAATCCAGTAATTGAAGTTTAGAAGAATGAAAAACTACTCATAGTTTATTCTCAAAATAAAAGTTTTATATCATCACATTGTTCTTAAAAGATTATAAGATATGGGGTATATATAGGCTAGATAAATAATCTATACATAGTAGGAATCTAAAAAGAATTCAATATCAACTAGAATTAGTTAATACTTATAGACATCTAGGAAACCCATCAAAATCCCAATCTAAATAGACATAAAAACCTAATTCAACAAGGAAAATAAAACCTAAATGCTTAAAAGAAGAAAAACCATTTCAAGTGAAAATTAAAAACTTGCAAGCCAAATATCTACTTAATAAATATATAATAATCAGCCATGTTGTGGATTAAGCTACTTGTCAAGCTTCATTCATCTCTCCTTCATTCCATGTTGTCCAAGTAAGCTTTGTGACCCATGCTTGTGTCTTTGAATTCACTACGCCATAAGTGCTCATATGCAATGCTCTCTGATGTTACCTAATGTGCCAAATGGTGTTGCCTTAGGCCTGAAATCGAAAAAGGCAACACTTTTTGAGTGTTGCATCTGCGGTCATTGGCTTTGACCTATAATGCAACGCTTTTGTTGTGTAATGCAACACCGCTGAAAGTATAGCATATTAGTCATAATACAACACCACCATGGTATAAATGCAACAAAATTTAGTGTTGCTTTAAATGTGAAGCTGAAATAAATGTGGGCCAGGTCAGCAGTTGGCCCCACCAGTGCCATGTCAGCAGTAGGGGACCAACAGTGCCATATCAGTAGTGGGGCCCATATGCCACGTCAGCAATGTGGTCCATTTTGCCACGTCAGCAGTGGGGCCCACCAGTGTCACGTCAGCAGTGGGGCCCATTTTGCCATGTCAGCAGTGGGGCCCAACAGTGCCAAGTCAGTAGTGGGGGACCACCAGTGCCACGTCAGCAGTGGTGGACCACTAGTGCCACGTCAGCATTATGCAACACTTTTATGACATAATGCAGCACTAAATTGAAAGCCTTCAGCAACACTAAATTGGTAAAATGCAACACTAAATTGAAAGCCTTGCAACACCAATATTAACATTGGCAATAGTGTATTGTAATATATTGCAATAATAAATATTCATAATGCAACACTTATAAAAGCAAAAGGCAACACTTTTAATAAATGTTTTGCAAGAACTTGTTTGTACATAGACATCAATCCCATAAAAAGACCAAGTCACATATCCAATAACCAACCAATCCCATAAACATCAAATTTACCTAAACAACCAATACCATAAACATCCAATTTACCTAAATAACCGACTAATTCGCCTGAACAACCAACCATGGTAGATAATTAACTACCAAAATAAGCTACCAAAAGTACGTACCAAAATAAACTACCAATATTAACAGATCTGCCGAAGATGAAATAAACTACCAAAATATGCATGTACTCCAGTGCACTTGATACTAGAAATAGTCTATAAAGAAGCATCGCCTTGAGTTACATGAGTGCCCCCTTGAGTAACAGGAGTGCCGCCTTGAGTAACAGGAGTGCCTTTGTCATCTTGGTCACTTGACACGGTAGCACAAAAGTCTCTAATGTCAAATTTGAGCTCAGGGTTAGAGTCTTGAAGTTTCTTGAAAATCCATGCATTGTTCTCCTGCACTTTCCTATTCATCTTGGCATCAAATTCACTATCAATTTCTTGCCTGATCTTTGAGGCCAACTCTTGTACATAGTTGTCTGTAGGAGCAGGTGTAGTTAATGTCGGACGAGCATTTTTACCTCCCCTTCCCACCAGCCAGTTTCGTCCATGAGACTTATCTTTAGAAACCATATTATCTGTCATTGCATGACCATCCACTAAAGCTCGATGGCCCCTAAAAAAGGTTTAAGTATAATCAGTCTAAGAAATGAGTTGAAGTAATGTAGATATTGATTTTATATTACTGAGTACAAATAATCTAATATGAAATAAGGACTTAAGAACTTACTCGATCAAAGTCTCAATTTCTTTATTACCAGAATTAAACAATACATAACGATGACTTGCCTTCCACTCTAAATCTTTTAATTTAAATATTTTTCCATCTTTATTCTTCCCTAAGCCAATATGATATTCCACATTCGTTGTACATCTTTCAAAATCTGTCGAATACATGGTATTTTCAGTTCCTCCTTCACCACCCAAAAATCTTGAACAAAATGTCACACACTCTTCTGCTAAGTAACCTTCTGCAATGGAACCTTCCGGTTTATTTCAATTTCGAACATAGGATTTCAGCTTTCCAAGATACCGTTCAATAGAAAACATGCACCGAAGGTGTTCTGGTCCACCATATTCGACTTCTCTGCATAAATGAACAGGCAAGTGAACCATTATATCGAAAAAGGCTTATGGAAAAATCATCTCAAATTGACAAAGTATCTCGACAATTTCTTTTTGCAACCTTCTAATATCATCCAATTCAATAACCTTGCTCCATAACCCTCGAAGAAATGCACTAAACCTAATCGACGGCAATGCAACCTCGGGTTTTAATGATTTTTTCACAGCAAATTGTAATAGATAATGTAGGATGAAATGTGCATCATGACTCTTATACCCCAAGATCTTTCTTTCATTTGAGTGAACATACCGGCTGATATTAGAGGCAGAACCATAAGGCAGTTTGACATTCTTCAATACTGAGCAAAAAATTTCTTTCTCCTTATTGGTCATATCAAATATTGCTACTCTAATTTTAATGTGTTTTCCATCATCAGATTCAACAGGGTGAAGGGGCTTTCTTATACCCAATTCCTGTAAATCTAAACGAGCATTTATATGATCCTTCGATCAAGAAATTTTCTGTGGTTCATGCAACACATTTTTCGACTATGTTTCAAATAATTGGAAGAAGTCTCGTAATGGCATACTGGACACCCTAGTTTCCCCTTTGTGCTCCAACCCGACAACATAGCATATCCAGGGAAATCGCTAATGGTCCACAAGATGCTAGCGTGTAAATTAAAGATCTTATCAGTCAAGGCATCGTAAGTTTCGACACCAACATTCCATAGCCCTTTTAACTCCGCAATCAAAAGTTGCATGTACACGTAAATATTATTCTTTAGAGAATCTGGACCAGATATCAATGTTGAAAGAATCAAATTTTGTTGTTTCATGCATAACCAAGGTGGAAGGTTGTAGTTTACCAACAAAATTGGCCATGTACTATGACTCAAATTCATCGAACGAAAAGGGTTAAATCCATCAGCTGCTACACCCAACCTAATATTTCGATTTTCCAATGCAAAATATGGATGATGAGCATTCATCGTCTTCCAAGCCTCAGCATCAGCCGGATGTCTTAGTTTACCATCTTCTTTTCGTCCCACTGCATGCCAGGTCATAAGCTTTGAAAAATCTTTACACATAAACATCCTTTATAGCCTTGGTATTAGTGGAAAGTATCTCATTACATTTGTCGGCACTTTGTGAATGATTTTCTCTGGATCATTATTAGCAGCATTGCCTTTCTTTTCTTCTATAACCCACCTCGAAACACCACAAGTTTGACAAACATCTTTATCTTCATTTTCTGCCCAATACAACATGCAACTATTTGGGCATGCATGTACTTTTTGATAATCGAGACCTAAATTTGTAATTACATTTTTTGCGGCATTGAAGGACAAGGGCAGGTGGGCATGGGGAAAAGCTTCTTTTATCAACTTTAGTAATTCCCCAAAGGCAGACTCGTTAATTCCATAAACACACTTTAAATGATAAAGCTTGATTATGAAACTTAATCGAGAAAAATTAGTGCAACCAGGATATAATGGTTGTTTGCCCTCGTTAACACGATGATAAAATTTCTTAGCCTCTGCATTTGGTTCATCTTCACACTCTCTCAGATTTTCAAACTTCTTACCCGTACAATTAAACATTGAGTCTAAATTATCCCCAAAATCCAACCCTGTTTCACAATCCATGAAGTCATCACTAACTCCTATTTTCGTATGTGAAACTTCACAAATCCATTTGATATGTAATGGAGATGGGTCACTACAAACCAGATGATCATAAATGACATCTTGACGATGCCATTTACGATCCATACAACATTTGCATGGGCACTTCATCTCATCGCCTTTGCTAAAAATGGGAAAAGCATTTTGCAGGAAAGCTTTTATCCCATTTATATATTCTACACGGTATCTTGGAAGTCCTATCCAAACTGCATACTCATTATCCATCACGATAATCTATGTGTTGCCTAGTAACACTAAACCTAGGTACCAACTCCTTGTCTACAAAGGAAAAAAAGGATTAAAAGATGTGTCCAGGAAATAATCTTCACGAAATAGAATCTACAAGAAAGAAGTTGCACATTTGTAACATATAGGGAGGTAGTGTGTTTATAATTAGGCTCAAAAACTTATTAAAAATACAAGTTCAGAATGAAACAGAGTTGCGCCAGCGACAAATACATTTGAACCTCTATTCCTTACAACATATGAGACTAAACAACTTGCACAACAATATAATTTTCTTAATTACAAAATTAATTAATTTCACAACTAAATAAAAAAAAAATAGGAGTCATTGGCCCCTCGCATTATCAACCAGTTGAAGAATAAACTTTAAAGAATCAGCCACTATGAGGCACTGCATATATACAGGGGTTTAAAATTTAAGAAGAGCAAAAAAGATGAAAGCAACATATAAACAAGTGGATTATATGACAAAAACTAATACTATTTTATCACACCAAATATAAATAAAAAGATGAACAAAGACTAAAAATAGAGCTAAAATATGTATATCATCACCACATACTAAAAATAGATCTCACTACAAATAGACTAAAAATAGATACTAAATATACGTAGAAATCGACATTTAACAGAGACAAAAAGGAGAAGCCATATAAACAGATAAAACAGAGATAGACAAAAAATATACAGATGCATACCTTTTTGAAACCCCCAATTGAAACCCTAACTTTATGAAACCCTCAGTTATATATACCTTCAGTTACCTGCAAAAAAGAAAACCTAACCCTCAGTTAAAACAGAGACAAATCCATTCATACCTTTATGAAACCTAACCCTAACTTTTTTAATTGAAACTTACTTGTAATTTAAACCTAACCCTAACTTTTACTTCCGATATCCCTTCGATTATACCCTTTGACTTGCCATATTTCTTCGATTTTACCCTTGCAAGTAAAATCTTGCGATTGTCTGTGTGAACTGCTTCGATACCTTGCGAGTGTCTGTGTGAGTGTAATGGATGTGTGAGTGTGGAGTGTACTTGGATCTAAGGGCTAGTATATATTGAATTAACTAATTGGGTTTGGACTAATTGGGTTCTTCATAATCAAGCAGCAGCAGTCGAGAGAGGTAAGGTTCTTCATAATCGGCAGTCGATGCGTAGATGTGTGTGTGTTTGTGTTGATGTGTAATTGTGTAGATGTGTTTGTATTTGTATTTTAGATTTTAGTTTTATTATTTTAATTTTAATTTTTAAGGTTATGGACATTTAATAAAATATTAATGTTAGAATATTAATATTAATGTTAGACAATATTTTAAAACTATTTATACAAGTATATATACAAAATTATTAAAAACTAATAACAAATATAAATTATTACTAAATACGTAAAATTAATACTAATAAGGAAAAAAAAATCATAACTATGGTTATATAAATTAATTTTTGGAATGATAAAAAAATTTGGCACTACTAAAATATTTAGATATTAACTTCCGTACAGTTGGATCGTCTAAAAAGAAATTTACAAAAATAAATTCAGCATTCAGCACAACACTAGTTATAGATAACGTCTAGTTTGACTGGTATAAATCACATAGAATAAAATTGAAATTTTTTAAAAACAAACTGACGCCACTAAAATAGTCAGATATTAACATCCGTACGGTTGGATCGTTGAAAACAAAATTTAAAAAAATAGATTCAGCATTCAGCACAACACTAGTTATAGAGAAAATCTAGTTTGACCGGTTTGACTAGTATAAAATGACATAGAATAAAACTGAAATTTTTTAAAAAAAAACTGGCACCACTAAAATAGTCAGATATTAACATCCGTACGGTTGGATCATCGAATTTTTTTATAAAAAAAATAGATTCAGCATTCAGCACAACACTAGTTATAGAGAAAGTCTAGTTTGACAGGTTTGACTATTAAAAAATCACATAGAATAAAACTGAATTTTTTTAAAAAATCACTAGCGCCACTAAAATAGTCAGATATTAACATCCGTACGGTTGGATCATCGAATTTTTTTTTAAAAAAAATAGATTCAGCATTCAGCACAACACTAGTTATAGAGAACGTCTAGTTTGACCGGTTTGACTAGTATAAAATCACATAGAATAAAACTGAAATTTTTTTTAAAAAAATTAGCGCCACTAAAATAGTCAGATATTAACATCCGTACGGTTGAATCATCGAATATTTTTAAAAAAGAAATAGATTCAGCATTCAGCACAACACTAGTTATAGAGAACGTCTAGTTTGACAAGTTTGACTAATATAAAATCACATATAATAAAACTAATTTTTTTAGCTCCACTAAAATAGTCAGATATTAACATCCGTACGGTTGGATCGTCGAAAATAAATTTTAAAAAATTGATTCAGCAATCAACACAACACTAGTTATAGAGAAAGTCTAGTTTGACCGGTTTGACTAGTATAAAATCACCTAGAATAAAACTGAAATTTTTTATAAACAAATTGGAAGTACTAAAATAGTCAGATATTAACATCCGTACGGTTGAATCGTCGGAAAATAAATGTAAAAAAATAAATTCAGCATTCAGCACAACACTAGTTATAGAGAAAGTCTAATTTGACAAGTTTGACTAGTATAAAATCACATAGAATTAAACTGAATTATTTTTTAAAAAATTAGCGTCACTAAAATAGTCAGATATTAACATCCGTATGGTTGGATCGTCGAAAATAAATTTTAAAAAGTTGATTCAACAATCGGGTTATACTAATTATTATATAAAAACTAGAAAATACAAAGGCAACACTAAACAACCAAATGCAACGCTACCATATTAAATGCAACGCTTGTGATGGGGACCACATGCCACGTCAGGGTGGGTCCCACTGCCACGTCAGTAAGTGTGGGCCCCACAACTGCCACGTCAACGTGGGCCCCACTGCCACGTCAGCAGTGGTGGGCCCCACACTGCCACCTCAGCATGGGCCCACTGCCACGTCAGCAGTGGTGGGCCCCCCCCACTGCCACGTCAGCATGAGCCCCACTGTGACGTTAGCGTGGGTCCCACTACCACTTCAACAGTGGTGGCTCATTGGTTGGTCCCGCCAGCCACGTCAGCATGAGTCCCATTGCCACGTCAGCCGTGGTGGGCCCCACACTGCCACGTCAGCACTAGCTCACTGCCACGTCACTAATTATTAAAAAAAATAGCTAATGCAACACTATTCGTTAGTGTTGCATTCACTGCAACACCGTGAGTAATATGCAACACGAAGTTTTATCTAATGCAATACTATTTTAGCAGTGTTGTAAAAGAGTCAAAAATTCAGAGCTACCGCAACGTTTTCAATGCAACGCTTTTTAGAAGCATTGCCTATGTGCACTTATGGCGTAGTGATTCACATCATTCTCCCTCTCTTCAAAAGAATTTGTCCTCAAATTCACGTCATCCAAGTATGGTCACCCAAGTTTCTTGTGTCTTTCTCAATTGAGCATCTTCCAAACCCTTCCAAAACTTCCAGCGTGAATGTATTCTTGAATAATAATATAAAATATATACCTATTAATATATTCATTCCTCTATCCATGACAATTGATGTGAATTTTCTGCCCTTCTTGAGAATCCCCCCGTGAAGATTAGAAAACAAAATCATGAATAGATATTTCAAATAACACGATCAATCTAAAAACGCGAACTTTGAATCTTAAACTTCATAAATCAATTCAGGAACTAAGTAATTTAAATCTAACCCTAAAAAAAACCAGTATTTGAAGTTTAGAAGAAAAAAACTACTCAAAGTTTATTCTCGAAATAAAAGTTTTATATCATTACATTGTTGTTAAATGATTACAAGATATGAGGTATATATATGCTAAATAAATAACATATACATAATAGGAATCTAAAAGGAATTCAATATCAACTAAAATTAGTTAATACTTGACTCCATCTAGGAAACCCATCAAATTCTCAATCTAAATAGAAATAGATATAAAAACCTAATTCAACAAGGAAAACAAAACCTAAATGCTTAAAAAAAGAAAAACTCTTTCAAGTGAAAGGTAAAAACTTGCAAGTCAAATATCTACTTAATAAGTATATAATAATCATCCATGTTGTGTATTAATCTACTTGTCAAACTTCATCCATCCATCCTTCATTCCATGTTGTCCAAGTAAGTTTCGTGACCCATGTTTGTGTCTTTGAATTCACATCAGTATGTCTTGCCGTTAAAGTAAACTTAAAGAAATGGATCTAGGATAGTGGTTGTACGTACAAGACATGTGTGGAGATAATTCACAGTTCCTTAGTCTCAAGATGAAAAGTGGTGGAAGTGTTACAATTGGTGATAGCAAGACACTTCAGATTCTTAGAAAATTAATAATTGGTAATAGTATCATTTCTATAGATAGAGTGCAATATGTTCAAAGACTTAAATATAAATTACTTAGCATAAGTCAGTTGTATGATGATGGTCATTCTGTTAATTCTGATAAAGAGAAATGTACTATTAATGTTGGCACTAATAAAGTCCCCTTAGTAGCTAGAAGTGAAGAAAATATTTATGTATTGGACTTTGAGTTGCAGGAAACAACGTGCTGTTTAGCTGCAGTTGATACGTACTACTCCTTATCTTTGGCATAGAAGACTAGGACATGCTCACATGGACTTACTTAACAAGCTGTCTTTCAAGAAGCTAGTTCGAGGATTGCCCAAATTGAAGTATGTCAAGATGGAAACATGTTCAGCTTGCCAATTAGGCAAACAAATAAGGTCTCCTCATAAGTCAAAGAATATGGTATGAACTTCTAAACCTTTAGAGCTTCTCCATTTAGATTTATTTGGTCCTGAAGCATATAAGAGTATTGGAGGTAAACAATATGCATTTGTTATCGTAGATGATTACTCTAGATTTATTTTGGTATTGTTTCTTCGTACTTAAGATTGTGCTTTTAGTGAATTTGAGAAGTTAATAACGTTTCTTGAGAACAAGCTTGATACAAGTCTTTTAGGCATAATGAATGATCGTGGTGGTGAATTCCAAAAAGATTTTGTTACTTTCTGTGAAGAAATAGGCATATCTCACGAATTCTCTCCTCCTAGAACTCCTCAGCAAAGCGAACTGGTAGCGAAAAAAAACAGGTCTTTGCAGGAAACAACAAGGATATTGCTGCAAGAAAGCAAGCTGCCACGAAGTTTCTGGGCAGAAGCTATCAATACTGCATGCTATGTTCTTAACAGGGTGCTAATCAAACCTATTCTCAACAAAACTCTATATGAATTGCTGAAGAACAAATAGCCTAATTTTAGTTACATCAAAGTCTTTCGAACAAGGTGTTTTGTACTTAAAAATCTTGGCAATGATGGTAAATTCGATGTTAAATCTAAGTATATTGTTGAAGAGTCTAATGATGTATAATTTCAAGAATGTAATGTTGATTTATTAAGAGACGAGGAAGATTATGTACGTAGAGGTGAAAATAGCCAACTGAAATAGAGTTCAGCAGGAAAACAAATTGATAAGGCATAAGAAACTAAAGCTAAAACAAAAGCAACTGATCAATTTGGAAAATAGCAAGCTGGATCTTCAACATAGGAAGCTGAAACATCTTCATAACAAGTTGTTACTGCTAATCCAATTGTTGAAACACTTTGATAAGATGTCAAAGCTCACATTGGAAGGACCTAGAGGGCATAGATCTTCAGAAGAGATGCCAATCATTGAAGGAGAATCATTATCACCTCCATCAAAGAGAGTTAAAGTGACAAAATAGGAAATACCTCAACATTCCTTGCCAAAATCAACTAGAACAGTCAAGAATCATCCTATAGACATGATTATTGGAGATAAATCAAAAGGTATCAAGACAAAGAAAGGTCAAGCTAATTTCTGGGCATTTGCAGCTTTTCTAGCTCAAAAGGAACTAAAGAATGTCAATGAAGCATTACAAGATAAAAATTGGATCATGGCATGACAAGAGGAACTCAACCAATTTGAAAGATGTGATGTTTAGGAACTTGTAGAGCCACCTAAAGATGCTTCAGTCATTGGTACATAATGAGTTTTCAAGATCAAAACGAATGAATTTGGTATGTTTACTCGAAATAAAGCAAGGCTTGTAGAACAAGACTATAATCAATAAAAAGGCATTGATATTTTTCAAATATATGCACCTATTGCAAGGTTGGAATCAATTAGAATGATTCTTTCATTTGCATACGACAAAAAGATCAAGCTGTTTCAGATGGATGTAAAGAGCACATTCCTTAACGGCTTCCTAGAGGAATAAGTCTATGTCAAAAAACCTCCTGGATTTGAAAATGAGCAGTTTTCTAATCATGTTTACAAGGTGAAAAAGGCACTATATGGATTATGGCAAACTCCCAAGTCTTGGCATGAAAGGTTAAGTAAGTTCTTAATCAAACATGGCTTTATTCGAGGTAAAATCGATCCCACTCTTTTTACGAAGGTAGAAGGTAATGATATTTTAGTTGTTCAAATATATTTGGATGATATAATTTTTGAATTCACTAATATGTGTATGTGTGAGTGGATTTCTAAGTGTATGCACAACAAATTCGACATGAGTATGATGAGAGAGCTCGATTATTTCTTGGGTCTCCAAATCAAGCAAACTCCTGATGGCATTTATGTTCGTCAATCTGAATATGTCCAGAACTTGTTGAAAAGATTTGGTTATGAGAATATCAAGTCAAAACCTACTCCAATGACCCAAGTCAGCAAGCTACATGTAGATGAACAAGGTAAAGATGTTGATATTCGAAGATATAGAAGTATGATTGGTAGCCTACTGTATTTAACTTCTTCTAGACCCGACATTATGTATAATATTTGTGTATGTGCACATTTTCAAGCTAAGCCTAAAGAGTCTCACTTACATACTTTTAAATGCATATTCAAATATTTGAGTGGAACCGTCACACTTGCCTTATTTTATCCAATTACAAATGCTTTTAATCTTATGAGGGTATAGTGATACAGATTATGCAGGTTGTCAAACTGATTGCAAAAGTACAAGTGGTGTTTCTGCACTTTTAGGATAGAGTTTGGTATCTTGGCAAAGCAAGAAGCACACATCTCTTGCTCTATCCACAACTGAGGGAGAACACTTAGCTGCAGTAGCTGTTGTTCTCAAATGTTATGGATGATTCAAACATTACGAGACTTTGGGATTAAATGTGGCAAAATACCTATCTATTGTGACAATACAAGCACCATCAATATTTCTAAGAATCCGGTGAATTACTCGAGAATAAAACATATCGATGTTCGACACCATTTCTCGAGAGATTCAGCAAGATGGTTTGGGTTTTCAGCAAGCTGTTATCATTTTACAGGAAAGACAGAATAGATTCAACAAGCTATTTTCGAGCATCCAGAATCTGTTAAGGATAACATAAAGCCCGATTTTTTTAGGAAATATATCAGTTTCATAATAGGACTAAATTTGTAAGGAAACTCGATTATATATATAGTAGTATATATATTAACGAGCTCTAAATTGAGTCATATATTTTATAAACTACCTTCCTAGCTTTTAGGATTTGTTATATTTCAAACTCTTTACTGAATCCAACTCCTATAAACGTGTTTTTCAGTTGATAAAAACGAAGGATAAGCATTCTCAAATATTTTTTCTTTTTCTTTCTTCCTTCTTTCTATCAGTAAAACAGATTGCATGTAACGTTAATATACATTAACAAACTTGAACGTTAGACACGTGTCTTGAACGTTGCATATTGTTGAGACATATGACCTTTATTATGCAATCTATAAATAGTCGTGTGTTCAGTTTTTAAATGACTCACAAGAACACAAACACAACACTACACTTACATTGATGATCTATTCTCGAAGAGCTCTTAATATATATATTCTACAAATTATTCCAGAATCCATAGTTTGAGTTGTAAAACTTTTATATTCGATTTGTATTGTTCAGATTTGTAAAGATTAGTTGATGGATAGTTGGCTAACGGAAACAAGGATTTGGTGGACTAGTGCTAGAGAGGTTTGAACTATGGGGTAGTATAGTACTTAGAGAGTAGGTTCTGGAATAGGGGTTTGAGCAAGCCATTATCAGGAACAGTGTTAAATTTAGTTGATCAATAATATATATTTTTACCAAGTTGGTAAGGAACCAGGATGTAGATTATTGGAGAATAGGGATTGAACCTGACTAAAACTCTTGTGTATTCTTTACAGCTTACTGTTTTTCTATTCTATTCTGCACTGCATACATATTTTAGTTTAACACTTTCTGTAGTAACTAATTCAGTAAGCCATTTTATCTGGTAAACTGTCTGTTCCTAGAAACAGCATGCTGAAAGTTGGTAATTATTAAAATTAACCGTAGAAAGCCATAAAACTTATAACACTTATTCACGGTGTGCATTTTCAACTTTATCTAGATTAAATGAATGTCTTGATTATGTTGTTTAATGTCATAAATAAATAAAATTTCATCGACATGATAATAATTTTTAATTTTACGGTGCTTGACAACTAAAATTATTTTATTCACATAATATTGGGAAGCAATATTCTCATTAAATATTTATAAAAAAAATATTTTCATTAAACAAAATGAAAAATGTGAAATAAATAATTTGCAAGTGTTAAGAATTAGACTTTCACAAGAAAAAGTTTAACATTTAAAAAGATACTTTTCTCTTATTATATAATAACTTATATTTAAATCATTATTTTTTAAAATATATTTAAATTAAAAATTAAATTTAATATAAAAAGCGCCACCCTTTTTCATTTCCTTACAAGTCTCTTACTACATCCATGCATCATGATACTGAAAGCTTCATTTTATCTTCTTTTCTTTTTGCATGAAATTAATCAAAAAATTTCAACAGCTTACCAAATTGTGTTTTGTAATTATGGGGACTTGCAAGTTGCAATTGGGCATGAGTGAATTACTTCCCTAGTGTGATTACTCATTTTCCATGAAAGAAACTCCTTTTCTAGCACCAATCAAATTTTGAGTGGTACATATAATTTCAGTTTGCTATCATGGATTTTAACAGAGTGGACATGAATGATTATTCATGAGATTTCAATATAAAAATGCATAGAAATTTAGAACGGATAATGGATTTCAGCACAGTTAATTTGCTAGTACATGTAATTTAGTTTAGATCATAGATTTCATCACAGTTAAAAGGAATGAAAATGAGATTTTAATACAAAAATACATTAAAAATTTAAAACCACATACATATAATTTCAGTTTGAATCAGGGATATTACGGGGAATAAGAATAATATTTTAATAGATTAAATATCAAATTGATCACACAAAGTGTAAATCATACGACTTTCATCACCAATCTCAACGAGATATCATTTAAATCACTAAATTCATAATAAATATCGAACATATACCTTCAAATATGTGCTTAAAAAGTAAAAATATTTTTTGATGAGATCTACACATTTTTTTTGAATAATACCAAAACCAAATGAAAAGTTATGAATTGTAGCATTTTAGAAATTATATTCAAAATAAATATTAAATAAAATTTAAAAAATCTAAATATATTATCTAAAATACTAGAAGTCACAACTTTTCACTCGATTATAGTAGCATTCAAGAAAAATGTCTAGAATTCAATAAAATATTATTTTACTTCCCAAACACATATTTTGACGCATCTATTTGATATTTATTATGATTTTAGTGATTCAAATGATAATCCGTTGAAATTGGTGAATAAAGTGATAATATGGCCTCCACTTGAATGACCATTTTAATATTTAATCTGATTTCAATATAAAAATGTATTAGAAATTTAAAAACTCATTGTTATTCTTGTTAATCCGGAAGAAATCGAATAAGAATGAGATTTCAATATAAAAAGTATTAGAAAATTAGAAACTCATTGTCATTCTTGTTAATCCGGCCGGTAGAAATCTCATGATTTAAACGTCCCGTAATGATCGAACTCATGTGGATCAAATTTACCAACATAATCTTAGTGGGCAAATTTTTTATTGGATTTATTCTCCGAGGGTATCATTGTTTGATGACCTTGACTTAATTACCGTGTTTGGAACTTTGATTTAATTTCAACCATGTTCTGAAATAGACCATTATATATTTTGTAGTAGATCCCCCAAGAAACAAGCAAGCAGCTAAACATCAAAGAAATGACTATGTTTCACAAGTCTGTTATTCTTGTACTACTTTATGTTCTTTTTATCTCTAAACTTCCTCTCCACATATTATCATCACCAACAGCTGAAGCTGAAGCTCTTGTAAAGTGGAAGAACACTTTATTACCATCTTCTTTACTCGATTCTTGGTCCCTAAACAATCCCGAAAACTTTTGTAATTGGACTGGCATTGCCTGCAATACTACAGGAGAAACAGTACATACGATCGACTTATCATACCAGGGACTCACTGGATCACTTTCATTACCACTAAATATTTCATACCTTTCCAAGTTAAGAAGACTTAGGCCCCGTTTGTCTAAGCTTATAAGCAGCTTATAAGCTGAAAAAGTCGGTATATATGTACTTTTTCTGAAAATAAGTAACTTATTTTCAAATTTGGAAATAAGATTTAGTCTTAAATTTCTAAAATAAATATTAATTTTCAAAAAAAAATATGAAAATATTTTTTTTAAAAAAGTAACTTATTACTTATAAGGTAAGCCAAACACCCCCTTATTCTGCCAGGAAACAAGTTATTAGGGCCTATTCCGGATGAAATAGGTCTTTTGCATGATCTTAAATATCTGGTGTTGTACGATAATTTATTTGAAGGAAGTATTCCTTCTTCTATAGGTCAACTTAGGAAGCTTAGATTACTTCTTCTCGGTGGTAATCATTTAAATTCCACTATTCCTCCCGAGCTTGGATTGTGTACGAAGCTCAGAAATTTGGATCTATCCGGGAACTCTCTTACTGGGACTTTGCCTTTGTCCTTTTCAAATCTTACACAAATTTTTAGCCTAACCCTATATGATAATCGTCTTTCCCATGAACTCCCGCTTCATATCCTCAGCAACTGGACTGAGCTAATAAATCTGGATTTGGCGTACAATACCTTGAGTGGAACTATTCCTCCTGAAATTGGCATGCTGACAGAACTTATGTACCTGTATCTGGATAGTAATAATCTTACAGGACACATTCCGGCAGAGATTGGAAAATTGGAAAAGCTTGAGGAACTAAATCTGTCAGGAAACCATCTAGCAGGTTCAATTCCAGCAACATTTGGGAACCTCACCAATTTGAAATTCGTTTATATGTCAAGGAACAACTTTTCGGGTAAGTTTCACCAGGGCATTCAATTGTATGTTGTACTTGCATTCCTAACTCACCCATTGCAGTCCAGTTACATATTCTAGTTATATTTTTTGATTTTGAAATTTAAAGCACAATAATGAAGCTTATTCATTTGGTTTTTAGTAGAGTTAAAATAACAAAGAAATATGAATTTTCATATTCATTTTAATTCGAGTGGCAGTGGTGCTCCTTTTATTTAATTTTCGTACATAAATTAACTATAATAAATTTATCAGATCTTTTTTTTGCTTGACAGGAGAAATTCCTGTAACACTCTGCAAAGCTACATTGGTTACACATCTTGTTTTGGCCAGTAACATGTTAAACGGTACACTTCCACACTGTTTAGGTGATTTTAGCATTATGCTCTCTGTAATAAATCTTAGCAAGAATCAATTTCAAGGGAAGATACCACAATCATTATGCAAAGCGACATCCCTTCGTATCCTTGATTTGTCGAGTAACAACTTCAGCGGAGCACTTCCACACTGTTTAGGAAATTTGAGCATTTATATACTAGATCTTCGTGAGAATCAAATTGAAGGGACAATCCCACCAACTTTCACCAAGGGCTGTCAACTATCAACTTTTAACATCAACAACAATCACATGGAAGGTTCGTTGCCCATAGCCCTGGTTAATTGTGAGTTGTTACAAATCCTTGATCTTGGAAACAACAAAATAAGTGACACATTTCCACCGTGGTTAGTAGCTATGCCAGAGCTACAAATCCTAGTCCTGCGAGCCAATAGATTTCGTGGCAAGTTACGTGTTGGCAAGTGCAAACATCCATTTCCCAAGTTACGAATCATTGATCTGTCTCACAATCAATTCAGTGGCGACCTGTCAATCAATTTTTTTGATAATTTCAAAGACTTGATCAATTCAGATAAATTCTTTGGTTTGAATGCAAGTAATATAGATACGTCTTATTACCAAGATTCTGTTTCATTAACTGTCAAAGGTCATGATGTTGAAGTGAAAAATATTCTCTACATTTACACAAGTGTAGATTTATCAAGTAACTGGTTCGATGGTCCAATTCCACATGTCATTGGAGAACTTAAATCACTCCGCCTGCTCAACCTGTCTCATAACAGCCTTACAGGCCACATACCATCCTTGTTGGAAAATGCAAGTCTTCTTGAATCTCTAGATTTCTCTTCAAACCAATTGACAGGTACAATTCCTCGGCAATTGACCAGTCTGACATTTCTTTCGACCCTGAACCTTTCTGAAAACCATCTTTCTGGAGTAATTCCACTTGGAAGGCAATTCAACACTTTCAGTAATGATTCATTCCTAGGTAACGTGGCCTTGTGTGGAGTTCCTCTAACTAAGAAATGCAGAGATGATAAGTTGTTAACACGAGAAGTTGATGACGATTTTGAGGACAATTGGCTTGACTGAGAAATGATTGTAATAGGGTATGGATGTGGCTTGGTATGTGGATTGTCCACTGGTTACATTATTTTTACAACTCTAAAGCATATAAAGTTTGTGATATTTATTGAAAGAGTTCAACGGAATTTGATCAAAAGATACATGAAGAACACTTAATTCACATTTTTCACATCTTCTACTGAATATTGATATGGATTCTGTAATACTGTTATTTGTATGTTAAATATCTGATACTTGCACTTTTACTAGTATATAAATGTCAAACTATTCATTTTGCTAAGAGTAGTGTAATATACATAATAAATAATATATCACATTGAGATGAAAGAATAATAATCCAATGCGCCACTGCCGTTTGGCACAACAAGGTTGTGTTCTTGCTCCAAGAATTCATCCATATCGTATGAATATGAAAAAGTCTCATCTGTCTGTGCAAACAAAAAGAATGATCATTCAAAATGATAAACATATGAAGGTGCGACATGAATTGTTAGGAATCTACATGTGATTTGATGATAACATTAATCTTAGAATCATAGAAATTTTATTTGTTGTAACTGATCAATTGATATGAAAGTTATAAATATCAATTGATCAGGAAATCATTTATCAGTTGAAGTTTTTATATGAATCAACTGATAATTTGGATTGTAGCATAGGTGTACTTAGTCTATTTCAATCGATAAGGTGTAAATCAATTGATATTTTGTTCATCAATTGATGTTAGAGTCGATTAATATGGATCATCAATTGATGTGTAAATTAAACTGTTAAATTGTAATTATGTGAAGACAGGAAATTGCACAAGTGAAGGATGATCAATTGATATTGAAGCATCGATGGATGAAGGATCAATCGAAGAAGCCAAGTCAAGCATTGAAGACCATCAACTGATGTAAAGACCCATCGACTGATATATCGATTGATAAGAACAGTTGATTTGTTTTCTAATCTTGTAAACGCAGCTAGGTTTCTTCTAACCTAGGAGCATTGAGCAAAAATATATATTGATGGAAAAACCAATCCATCAATAATTTTAAATCTCTTTGTTCAGTTTTATTTTTAGCACTAATTTGTTCGAACTTATTCTCTTATTCTTTCAAACATCAAGAACAAATATCAGAACAAGGAAAAAGTTTTAATATTTGTATTCAACCCCCCCCCCTTCTACAAATATTGACATTGTTCTAAGGAATAACAATTGGTATCAGAGCAGGCTTTCAACATACAGAAAGTTTAAAGATCAAGAACAGTCAATATGGGTCAAAAAGATTCAGGTGTGAAAATTCCAGTTTTAGAGAAAGATGAATATTTTCCATGGAAGGTCAAAATGCATCTGCATCTTCTTTCTCTCGACCCTTCTTATGTTAACTGCATAGAAAAAGGTCCTCATGTTCCCATGAAGCTAGTCACAGGTGTAAACCCTGATGGAACTCCTGTACTTGACAGATATGTTCCAAAACTTATTTCTGAGTTCACAGAAGAGGATGAAAAAGAAGTACTCAAAGACAAGAAGGCCATGAACATTCTGTTTAATGGTCTAGATAAAGATATGTTTGACAATGTTATAAACTGTACTTCATCAAAAGAAGTATGGGATACACTTCAAACTCTGTGTGAAGGAACTGAACAAGTAAGGAAAAACAAGATGCAACTCTTGATTCAAAAATATGAATCATTTCATTTCAAGAGTGGAGAATCTATCAATGACACCTATAACAGATTTCAGAAGTTGTTAAATGGACTGAAGCTATATGGTAGGGTTTATGCAACTGAGGATACAAATCTAAAATCTCTTAGATCTCTTCCAAAAGAATGGAAACCAATGACTGTTTCCATTAGACAATCTCAGGACTTCAAGGATTTTACACTGGAGAAACTTTATGGTATTCTCAAGACATATGAGTTGAAAATCCAACAAGATGAAGAGATTGAGAAGAATCAAAGAAAAGAGAAAACTGTGGCTTTGGTAGTCAAGGGAAATGAAGAGAAGAAGGAAAATGGCTATGAAGAAGAGTCAGTCATGATGGCTGGTGATGCTGTTGAAGAATCATTCAAGAGAAAAGGAAAGAGCAAGTGTGAAGAAGATGAAACATGCTCTCAGGATGATTTGGATGAGATTGATGAGCACCTTGCATTTCTGACAAGGAAATTTTCAAAGCTAAAATTCAAGAAGAATCCATATGCTCAAAGGCCTGGATCCCAGTTTAGAAACAACAATCGAAATAAAAATTTGGTTGATAGATCTAAATTCAAATGCTTTAACTGTGGATTGGCTGGTCATTTTCAAGTGAGTGCAGGAAGCCAAAACAAGAAAAGGCAAAGTCATATGAGGGTATTAATTATAAGAAGAAATACTTTGACCTTTTAAAACAAAAAGAAAAGGCTTTTGTAACTGAGGAGAAGGACTGGGCTGCTGAGGATAGTGATTCTGAAGAATATGTCAATCTTGCATTAATGGCCAATCATGAAGATGAAGAAGCTAGTTCAGCATCTAATCAGGTACTAGCTACCAACTTTTCCGAGCTTACATCTGAGGAATGCAATAGTACTATTAATGAAATGTCTAATGAACTGTACAATTTGCATGTCACTCTAAAATCTCTAAACAAAGAAAATCTCAAGTTAAAGAACACCATTGATGCCTTAACTGAGAGGAATATTTTTCTTGAAAATGAACTTGTTTGTTTAGAAAGATTTAAGCAGGAAAGAAAGGATGCTAGGAATGAACTAGTAAACAGTTTGAAAAGAGAAGAATCGTTGAAAGAACAATTAGCTGAAGAAATTGAAACCATTAGCAAATGGAATATGTCTGCTAAAACTGCCAAACAAATTATTGATGTTCAGGGTGTAGATACTCTAGGAGAACTCCCCAAATCAATATGCAAGTCATTGGCTGATACTTCAATGGATAAAGATCAATCGACTGCTAATCCTTCATCAACTGATAAGGATTATCAATCGATTGATGCTGAATCAATCGATAAGCATCCATCGACAAGTAAATCATCAATGGCTAATAAAAAGAACAAATTTAGCACTCCTATTAAGTTTGTTAGGGAAACCAAAAATCAAGTTGAGGCTGAGGTTGAGAAAATCAACATAGGTAGCTTATCCAAGAAACAACTAAAAGAAAAATTAGAAAAGATAGCACCTGTGGAAATTACTCAACCTAAGTCTGAGAAAAAGAAAAAGAATAGGAATGGTAAAGTAGGCATAAATAAGCACAGTAACTACACTCCTGATATGTATGCACCTAGAAAAGTCTGTGCTAAATGTGGTAGTGTAAAATCATTTGTCCATGCAATGCAAAAGTGAAAAGAATTCTATATCTGTAAATGATTTAAATATACATGCCATGACTGCAAATGCCATGTTTACAAATCCTATGCTCATGAATGCCATGTCTTCTAATTTGGTTGCACCTAATGTTCATATGCCTTATGCATAAGTTCCATACATGTATAATCCCTTCTTTGCATATCCTAATATGAACATGCCTGGTATGCCATGGAACATGCTTAATGTAAATGATGAAATTCATGGAAATTCTGCCATGAGTTCCAAGGTGTCAAAGCCCCAAAAGTCAACTCTCAAAGTTAAAGTGGATTTAAACCCACCAAAACAAAAGGAACCTAAGTTGACAACAGGGACTCAGGCTGCAACTAATAAAAGAGGACCCAAGGCAACTTGGGTACCAAAAGCAACTTGATTGTTTTATGTGTGTGCAGGGAAACAGGAAGAAAAATCTCTGGTATTTGGATAGTGGATGTTCAAGGCACATGACTGGAGATTTGTCCCTGCTCATAAAATTTGTGGAAAAGGCTGACCCAGGAGTTACTTTTGGAGATAACAACAAAGGTTTTACTCTGGGATATGGCTCAATTGCAAAAGAAAATGTTATCATTGAATCTGTAGCACTAGTTGATGGATTGAAGCACAATTTGCTCAGTATTAGTCAACTGTGTGATAATGGTAATGGTGTGTGGTTTACAATTGAATCATGCATCATAGCCAACAAAGAATCTGGTGAAATTCTCTTAACTGGAGAAAGAAAAGGGAATGTCTATGTGGCTGATTTTTACTCTGTAAAGGCAAATTCAATGACATGTCTACTTAGCAAAGCCAATACAGAAGAAAGTTGGACTTGGCACAAGAAACTAGCCCATTTAAATTTCAAAGCCATGAATTTATTGGTTAGAAAGAATCTGGTTAGAGGCATTCCACAGATAGAATTCACCAAGGATGGACTATGTGATGCATGTCAAATGGGAAAACAAAGAAAAGCATCATTCAAATCAAAGTCTGAATCATCAATTGATAAGCCTCTGGAATTGTTGCACATGGACTTATTTGGTCCAGTCAACATCATGTCAATTGCCAAAAAGAAATATGCCTTAGTAATTGTGGATGACTTCACAAGATTTTCATGGGTATATTTCTTACACTCTAAGGATGAAGCAAGCAAATTAATTATCAATCATGTGAAGAATGTTGACAATGGCACTGAATGGAAGGTCAAGAAATTTAGAAGTGACAATGGTACTTAATTCAACCATGAGAGAATTCTGTGAAGAAAAAGGTATCACTCATCATTTCTCTGCTCCAAGAACTCCACAGCAAAATGGAGTAGTTGAAAGGAAAAAAAGGACCTTGATTGAAGCTGCTAGAACTATGTTAGAAGAAGAAAAACTTCCTACATACTTCTGGGCAGAAGCAATTAATACTGCTTGTTACATTCAAAATATTTCCATGATCAATAAACTTCAAGGCAAAACTCCATATCAATTGATAAAGAAAGACCAGAAGCCAACAGTTAACTTTCTTCATGTCTTTGGCTGCAAATGCTTTGTACTGAGAAATCAAGGTGAAAATCTAGGAAAATTTAAAGCTAAAGCTGATGAAGCTATATTTGTTGGATATGGAATAACAACCAAAGCATACAGAATCTACAATCTTAGATTACACATTGTTATGGAATCTATGCATGTAGTTTTTGATGACAAGAAAATTCAAGGGTTGTTTGATGAAGGATTTCATGATCTATTGCATTTTGAAAATGAATCCACAAGTAATATTGAAGATAGTGATGATGATGTGGAAATCACAAGAGTTCAAGTACCTAGAATCCTCCCATCAATTGATGTCAATGCATCAACAGATAACTTATCAGTTGACAATCACCAATCAACTGATAATACATCAATTGATAATCATTCGATGGATATCAACTCTGCTCAACAATCTTCAAGTAGAGTGTCCATCTCAGGGGGAGGGTTCTCAAATAGTCAATCACATCACAATGATCATAACACTTCCAATGATCATGAAGCATCATCTTCAAGGACAAATTTACCATCACAAAGGAAATGGACAAAAAGCCATCCCTTTGAATTAATAATTGGAGATGCAAATGATGGTGTCAAAACTAGAAGTGCAACTCAAAATGAATGCTTGTATAGTAGCTTCCTATCTCAAGAAGAACCAAAAAGGATTGAAGAAGCCTTGAATGATCCTGATTGGATAATTGTTATGCAAGAAGAGTTGAATCAATTTGAAAGAAACAAGGTATGAAAGCTGGTGCCCAAATCAAAGAACAAGTCTATCATTGGTACAAAATGGGTGTTCAGAAACAAAATGGATGAATCTGGTACAGTGACAAGAAATAAAGCAAGATTAGTGGCAAAGGGCTATTCACAAGAAGAAGGCATAGATTTAGATGAAACTTTTGCACCAGTTGCAAGATTGGAAGCAATCAGAATCTTTCTAGCATATGCTGCTCATGCTAATTTCAAGGTTTATCAGATGGATGTGAAAAGTGTTTTTCTCAATGGAGAACTAGAAGAAGAAGTATATGTAGAACAACCTCCTGGATTTATTGATCCTGTTCATCCTGGATTTGTATACTATCTTCTCAAGGCACTTTATGGATTGAAGCAAGCACCTAGAGCCTGGTATGACACATTGTCTAAATTCTTGATTGAGAATCACTTCACAAGAGGTACTGTTGATAAAACTCTCTTTCATAGAAATGTAAATGGCTCTATGATTCTTGTTCAAATCTATGTAGATGACATTATTTTTGGCTCAACTAATGAAAAACTTTGTAAAAAGTTTGCAAAGTTGATGCAGAGTAAATATGAAATGAGCATGATGGGAGAACTTACCTACTTTCTTGGTTTGCAAATCAAGCAAGTCAAAAATGGTATTTTCATAAATCAAACCAAATATATTTCTGATTTATTAAAGAGATTTGATTTAAGTGAATGTTCTTCTGCTAAAACTCCCATGACCACTGCAACTAGACTTGAATTAAACACTAAGGAAGCAAAAGTGGACATTTCAAGTTATAGAGGTATGGTTGGCTCATTACTTTATTTAACTGCAAGTAGGCCAGACATAATGTTTGCTACATGTCTTTTTGCTAGGTTTTAAGCTGATCCTAGAGAATCTCATTTGATTGCAATAAAAAGAATATTCAGATATCTCAAAGGAACTCCAAATCTTGGAATTTGGTATCCTAGAGATTCTGGATTTGATCTAATTGGTTATTCAGATGCAGATTATGCAGGTTGCAGAATTGACAGAAAAAGCACAACAAGCTCCTGTCAATTTCTAGGAAATAAGCTTGTTTCATGGTTTAGCAAGAAGCAGAATTCAGTGTCTACATCTACTGCAGAAGCTGAATACATTGCAGCTGGAAGTTGCTGTGCACAAATATTATGGATGAGGAATCAACTACTTGACTATGGGTTCAACTTGAACAAGATTCCTATTTTCTGTGATAATACAAGTGCCATTGCTATAATAGAAAATCATGTGCAACATTCCAGAACCAAGCACATTGACATAAGGTATCACTTCATTAGGGAACATGTAATGAATGGTACAGTTGAATTACATTTTATCCCTAGTGAAAGACAACTTGCAGACATTTTTACCAAACCATTAGATGAATCTACCTTCAATAGATTGGTCTGTGATTTAGGTATGCTTAATTATATTTAATCCTTTAAATGTCTGACAAGTTATATATTTATATTACTTGTAGCCATTGACTATGTTAAATTATTGATTCTTCAATAATCAACTGATAAACATTTTACATATCAATGGATATTACTGAAGCAGTCGACAGATAAATATATCAATTGATGATATATTTACTTATCGATTGATGATTGTAGCTATCGATGGATAAGAGTACCCGTTGATGAACAAAATATCAATCGATGACCTAGAATTTAAAGGGGTCCATGTCATCAATCGACCTGTACAAAAATCTAGCCGTTGATTACTTATTTTATCAATTGATTAATACGTACATTCCTGTATGTATAACAATCGATTGTCAAAATTGGTAACTTTTAATTATCAATACTCTTCCAACGGTCGATTTAGTTCTATTTTGAGTAAGAAATTGTTTGGGAAATCAGTAAATATAAATAGTGAGATTAAAACTTCTTTTAATTCTTACTTGCATTTTTACTATCGATTTTTCTATCTCTTTCTCTTTCTCAATCTTCGAACTTACTCTGTATCTATCTCTTGCTAAGAACCCTAATCTACTACTGTCTAATTATTGTTTCTGTTATAATTACTAACAAGTTTGCCAGTTAATTCAATTATAAATCTTCAAACTCGATTATGGCATCATCAAAGAGAGTCTCACAATCTGGATTCTACTATGAATTCAACAACTTCGTTGCTTGCACTATGGTGGAGGAAGCCCCAACAGAATTCCATCCTCTAATGGAATTTCTAAAGAATTCAAAAATTTTAAAGGCCCTCTCAGAAGCACCAAAAATAGTGTGCAATCTAGTTGAAGAATTCTGGACAACAGCAGAAGTAGTAGATGATTTTTCTACAATCTCCTTTGAATGCAAAGGACAAAGGTATATTCTAACCACTGTAGTCTTGGGTGAGTGCTTAAATATTCCTTCAAATAATACTATAGATGCACCCACTGACACAGAGATAAGAAGCATGCTTAGAGAAATCAATTATACTGCTCCTGATGCTAGTCTAGGTAGTATTGTTAGGAAGAATCTAAGAAAAGAATGGTCATATTTCTTTGATGCTTTAATAAAGTGTTTTTCTGGTAAGGTTAGTAATTTTGATGCACTAACAACAAGTATGCAACAAGTAGGGTATAGCATTGTATATGATAGATATCATAATTTAGGAAGCCTATTACTCAATGAAATATCTGCCAAATTGGGAAATAAAATAAATAGATCTAATCATATTTATTATGCAAGATTTATTATGATTATTATTAACCACTTTGTCAAGGATATTGAGATTGACAGGAATACAGAAATTTTGGAATGCTGGACTCAAAACAAAAGGGTCTTTAAAGACTTGGTTAGGATCAATCTTCACAGCAATGTGGAATTGATCTATCCCCCTTTTGTTCAGATATTTATCTCTACTTTAAACACTTCTCAACCTAACTCTTCTTTGCCTTCTGTGACTATGGAGGGTGGTAGTAATGACCCCAACCCTCCTACCCAAGCCACACAACCAATCTCTAAATCCAAATCTAAGAAACCAACCTCAACAGGTTCTCAAAAACCTGCTGTTGTAAAAACCAAGAAAAGAAAATCAACTAGTGTGGTAGATAGATTAGAGGAGGATGTAGGTGGTGAGGGAACTGGGGAACATCAAAGAACCCAGAAGGATAAGGAGAGTGAGGGTGTGCAACCTCAACCAAGCCACTCCATAGTCTCCCAAAAGATTGTGGATGTTAACATGGAAAATACAATATCCCTATTGCCATTCTCTCAAAAGGATGACAATATTGAAAATAGCCCACAACTAGGGGCACAGAAACAAATTGGGGACACAAAAGCCAAAACACTAATACCATACAAAAGAAGAGAAAAGAAAGTCACCTTTACACTTGGGGAATCACACACTGCAAAATCACAGGAAACTGTGGTGGAGCCTTCTCAAAGTCTGTTTGATGCATCTCATATAAATGATGAGATGCAGCCCCACTCTCTTTCAATTCCAATCCCTTCTATTCTTCTTTCCCCTCCTCAAACTTCTTCAGAAAATGTTCTGATAAATTATCAAACATTTTCAGATTCTCCTTCTTTGTTTTTCAAGGAGAAGCCAACACTCACTCCTGAATCTTCTTCCCAGAATTTTCAGGATTCTATTTCCCTTATCATTTCAAACATTACTTGTCAAATTAATTCAACTGTTTCTACTCCATCAACTGATGTTCCTTCATCAATTGATATTCAACCATCGATCGATGCTCTGAGTAAAAACATTCTTATTTCTTCCAGGAATGAGAGTGAAACACTTGAGGGCCCCACCTTAGTAGGTGCACAAGAAATGAGTGAGGGAGAGGTGAGATTCCAGGATGAGATCCTGATGCAAAATAGAGAGATGAGTGAAAGTGATAAAAACATTCTACTTTTTGCACAGGAATTGGAAATTGAACTGATGGCAGAAGAAGGAGTAAAGGAGATAGGGGGAGCAAATAATGCTGAAGCTAGTGGGAGTGGAATTGCTAAAGACTTTGAAGAGGAAATAGATGCTGGTGAATTGGATCCAAAGAATTTCATTCATCCTGATCCACAATATCAAGGGTTGGCTACTTCAAGTAACAGGAATGCAGAACAACTCTTGGGCATTGATCATACAGATCAAAGGACCAGGAATCTGAAGGAAAGCATTGCCAATACAACAGACACTTGTTATATGGCACCTGAAGAGTTGGAGAGTGATTCTGATGAAGAGCCATGGATGAGCACTATTGATGGTTCCTTAGAAGCTGCTGAGACTGAAATTCTCTCTCAATATAGAAGAACAATGGTGGAAGGAGAAGTTGAAGATCCTACTTAAAGGAGAATTGCTCACTATATGATAGAATCAATGAAAATTCAAAAGATGACAGTAACAGGAGTAAGGAGGGAACTGGAGAGGATTAAGGACTCTATCTCATCTAACAAGGATGCAATGGACAGGAGATTGGATGAGAAGCTACCATTCAACACCATGAATAGCATCAAAGACAAGCTTTTCAAAGAATCCAAAAATTTTACATCTTTGGAGACAAGAGTAGGTTCTCTAGAAAAGAAGGTGGATGATATTATCAGAGGTCAAAATCTTCATGCTTCCATTCTTCAAAAGTTTCTTGACAGACTTCCACCACCCCCTCCAATTGATGATAACAAAAAGGGGGAGAATACAAAGAAGAAGGATGATGATGGTGGTGATGGCAAAGGCAGTGGAAGTGGTGGTATAGGTGGTTCTGGTATGGATAAGTCAAGTGGCATTGGTGGTTCTGCACACAAAAGATATAAAAGCAGAAGTAACAGGGACAATCAATCTTCAAAGAAATCTAAGTCATCTAATTCTCCAGAAGATGATTTAGAACAGAAAAAGAAAGAATACAAGAAGTTTGATGAAGATATTGAAGCTAGGAGAATTTCTAGGGAGAAAGAAACTCAATTAATGATTGAGAGGGAAAAGAAAAGAATTGAAGACCTAAGGAGAAGCACTGAGTTAGTAACAGAGGCAGTAGAAAAAGGAGACTTGGATGAGTTCATTGCTCAAACAAGAAAAATAAATGAAGATGCATAAAAGGCTGCCAAGGAAAGAAACTCAAATACAGGAGCTTTTCTTCAATTGGATATTGAAGCTCTTAAAGAAAAGAAGAAAGGGAAAGCAATAGTGATTGAAGAAGAGAAGAAGAAAGAGACTGAACCAGTAAGTCAAAAGCTACTTCAAGGAGCCATCACTACAGGAATCTCAGATGCCTCAAGGAGAGAAAGGGAGAATGAAGAGATTGCTAGACAGATGGAAATGCAATGGCATTTGGAAGAAGAGCTACAGGCAGAGCAACCATTGAGAAAAAGGAGAAAAGTTTCTATGGTCAAGAAAAGGTCAAGTTCTACTCAAGAAATAGTGGTTCAGGAAAACCTCCAGGGTCAACAAGAAGAAATCAAGAAGGAGGTCACAATTGAAGGATATGATTTGAAGGGAATACCAGTAATCAATGAAAAAGGATTAATTGGAGTAAGGACTCACCCTGCAACCTCTAACCATGAAGAATCAATGAGGTTGGAGTATGAAAATGGAGTGAAAACAATCTATTCATTGAAGGTGATAATGAAGCAAAGCTACAATGTTTTAAAGACTATTCTTCCTTTACTCAACAGAAGGTACAAACTCAACATAACAATTGCTCAGGAGATTCAACAGCAAATATCAAAGTTAAGGAGATCCAAGGCTGAACCTGAACCTGATTCACCTCTAAAGCTATGGAAGTCACAGGTCAAAAAGGTGGTGTTGGAGCCAAAGTATGCTATGATTTTTACAGATATAGAGGGCAATACAAAGTTCTTTGATATCTGCAAATATCTGGATAAAATCACAGATGAAGAAATACATTACCTCATGAGGCAACTTGGAGAAACTGACAGGGATGAAGAAATTCTGAGGAGTACTTTCATAAGGCAGCTAAAGGAAAATGCTAAGAAGAGAGGGAAGAGAAGCTAATTAAATCAAGGAGACTATGAAGACTTTGAAGCTGCTTGCAGGAGTTATCTATCAATCTGGTACTTCAAAATTTAATGTGCCAATTAAATTTCTTGATTTTATCTGAATGAAAATTTTAAGGATTTTTGTTATCATCAAGTAGATTTATGCCTGTTAAGAACACAGACACAAATAGGGGGAGATTGTTAGGAATCTACATGTGATTTGATGATAACATTAATCTTAGAATCATAGAAATTTTATTTGTTGTAACTGATCAATTGATATGAAAGTTATAAATATCAATTGATCAGGAAACCATTTATCAGTTGAAGTGTTTATATGAATCAACTGATAATTTGGATTGTAGCATAGGTGTACTAAGTCTATTTCAATCGATAAGGTGTAAATCAATTGATATTTTGTTCATCAATTGATGTTAGAGTCGATTGATATGGATCATCAATTGATGTGTAAATTAAACTGTTAAATTGTAATTATGTGAAGACAGGAAATTGCATAAGTGAAGGATGATCAATTGATATTGAAGCATCGATGGATGAAGGATCAATCGAAGAAGCCAAGTCAAGCATTGAAGACCATCAACTGATGTAAAGACCCATCGACTGATATATCGATTGATAACATCTATCAATCGATAAGCCATTTTTATCAATTGATGGATATAAAGATCAATCGAAGAAGTACATCAGTTGATGGATTAAAGAATGGATCAATTGATATGCTTAACAGCAAATTATCAATTGAGTGTGACAACACAGAAAGAATATCTGTTGAAGATCAAGAGATCAAAAGCACACCTATGAAAGACAGTCTAGAGTGACTGTGAAGACTCAATCAGAAGCTGTCTTTCAAACCTTTTTGAAAAATAGAAAAAGGTAAAAGGAAGGCAGGTAGAAACAATACTAGAATAGGTATTGTAAAAGTACACTTGTGAAATATATAAACAAGTGTAGCAGCATTATTAAAAAACATACAAGTTAGACATATTTCTTAATCAACTGTTCAAGCTTGAGAGCACATGTGTAAGAACAGTTGATTTGTTTTCTAATCTTGTAAACACAGCTAGGTTTCTTCTAACCTAGGAGCATTGAGCAAAAATATATATTGATGGAAAAACCAATCCATCAATAATTTTAAATCTCTTTGTTCATTTTTATTTTTATCACTAATTTGTTCGAACTTATTCTCTTATTCTTTCAAACATCAAGAACAAATATTAGAACAAGGAAAAAGTTTTAATATTTGTATTCAACCCCCCCCCCTTCTACAAATATTGACATTGTTCTAAGGAATAACATGAATGACATGAGTAGGTTGTAAACATGCAAAACCACCTTTAATGCTCATAGCATGCTTATGAGCAAGTTACTTTGAAACTTTTGAGCAATGAATATTTGTATAGAGTATTTCTTCTCTTTTAAGCTTGTGTTGTAGGTATTCAAGGGATGGTTTGCTTCAGGCTTGATTATTTCTTAATGTTTTTTTATGTGTTGTTGTACCTTCAAAAGTCAAAGCACAAGGAGGATGTTTTCTTCAGGGCAAAAACCTCGAAGCATGTCCTGATCAAACTGTATATACTATTTCAGAATCTGGTTGTAGATCCCTTAATCAAGCACTTTAAACAGTGCATATGTTATGAATCCTAGCGTGGAAAAAAAATTGTTTAAAGTGCAACAAGATTTCAGTGTCACTGCCACTATCACCAATCACCAAAGGAGATACAACAACCAAATTATTACTCCGACATTGCCTTCATCAAATTCTTCATCAGACAGTTTTTTAGCAGTCACAGGACCGCAATATCCTCGCAGTAAGGACACTCAAAGCTTTATCCAGTCTAGCACTGGGAATGTAACATCAGATTGTGACAACATGATCAAGAACCGATTACATCAAAATGTTCCTCAAAGGCATATGACTAGGCCTATTTGTAATAATTGGATGACAACTCAACTCAAATTAGAAAGGAAAGTAAATAATAAATATGATAACATGAATCAAGACGAAGAAAGTCAACTAAACATAAAGAGTCCTAGTATCAAAAATATTTTGATGATGTTGCTACTCTATACTGGAAGAAGTTCATTAATATGTTCAAGCGTCTTTGTAAAATAAAGAAGTAGTATTTCAGAAGAGTTCAGAAAATACAGAAGATTTCAAGTGGTTACTATAGAAAGATTCCAAGAAATGAAAATTATAGAGATAAAGCTAGAACCGAGAATAAGACAGAAGATCGCAGATTTAATGTTAAACGATGAAGAACATTTATTTTAGTGTGACACAAATGAACCAGACAATACATTGTATGTCAACTATATAGATGAAAGTTCGACATTAAGTACAAGTGATTTTCAGACATACTATACGGTGAAGACGGAAAGACTCAAGTCAAATCAACAATGGTTGTGCAGTGAAGAAACTAATTAATTCTACTATTAAAATTTGATTAATTATTTAATTTATCCACTTAAATTAATTCATGTTGAATTGATTTAATTTATAAATTATTTAATTAAAATTGGTGGAATTAATTAAGTTAAAAGAAAATTTTATTTAACATTTAAATAAGTCTTGCTGCAATCCATTTGAAAAGTCTTACTAAAATAAGACTTCAAAAGTTCTTGCAGTACTTTGATGAAAAGTCTTACCGAGCAACATGAAAAGTCTTACCGATTTCTTGATTCAAGAAGTCTTGTTCATGCAAGTGAAAAAGGTCTTACCGAATTCTACAAGCCAAAAGGTCTTGTCCAAGTTCAAATGAATAAAGTCTTACCGATTTTTGGAGAAATAAATGGTCTTACCGAGCTGAAGAAACTCTTACCAAATTTGAAAAGGTCTTACCCACTGATTTATCAAAAGTCTAAAGGCATAATTAATCGTCTTTTAGAAGTCTTGTTGGAAACATCTTATTAGTTTCTACCTCTATAAATATGAGGCAAATGGCTTCATAATTTAAGTTGTTGAAAACATTCAAATTTAGTAATTTGTCTGATTGTAATATTCACAGACTTTTTATGCTGATTTTAATTATAATTGTTAAATTAGAACAATTCATGTCAAAATTATTCTAGATTTTCAAACAGTTAGTTACATTTTCATCATATTAATTTTGTAAAACTTTTCAAGTTAAAAATCATATCTTTTACTTGAACATTATTTCATTAAAATTAATATTTTGAGATAATTTAAAACAATATTTTAAATCCGAAATTCTGTGATTAAATATTGATATTGTCTTCAACCCCCCCTTCTACAATATCAGGGACTAACAATTGGTATCAAAGCGAGGTTGATATTTTTGTAAATCAGATCTAAACCAAATATTCCGCAACTCATACATAACTCAAAAATTATTTTAAATTTGAAATAATTTTTTAATACGAAATAATTTTTACCCAAAAATTATTTTTATCAGAAATTAGAAGTCAAATTTTTTTTCGAAACAATTTTTAATCTTATTAAAGACGAGTACCCAAAAAGTGACCAACATTAAAATTCCACTATTTGACCAAGTTCATTATAATCTATGGAAGCAGAAGATGCTATTATCCATTGGGATCGCCAATCACAAGTATGCAATGATTTTAGCCAACTGTATTGAACCCCCGATAACAGTTATTCTCGAGCATGAGGTAGATGGGTTGTAATTCTTCATAGATAGTTTCCAAAAAAATTGGCTGATTATACGGATGAAAAAGAGGAAGTTGTAGCCCTGTATAGCAGTCTCAAATTTATATTGACAGAATCTCTATATTACTTATGTACAATAACGTTGTTAATTGTAGAAACGCTAAACAAATATGGGATACAATAGAGATTATAAATGAGGGGAATGAAGAAGTCAAGGGAAATAGACTCGGGATCTTGATCTCCCAATATAAGCAGTTTAGATCCAACCTTGGTGAGGTTGTCTCTGAGGTGTTTCAGAGACTGAACAAATTAATGAACGAACTAAACCTCAATGGAAAATATTACAAGAACTAGGAGGTAAACATGATGTTTTTGCTAACCTTGCCAAAACATCTAGAACATAGGATCACGGCTATCCGGGAGTCTAGGGACAGGAAAGAAGTAACCCTAGAGAGACTCTATGGAGTTTTGAAGACCTATGAATTAGAGCAGATTCAGACTAAAGAAACATGTGAAAGAGGTAAGGTTGTTAGTTCTTCTAAAGCACTGATAGTGGAAGCACTAGAGAAAAAAGAAGTGAAGGTTGTTGTACCTTCAAACAGTTCCGTGCAGTATGTGGTTCTAGAATGTGGTCATAATCCAAGTAATCAGGAAGATGGTGAGTTCTACTTAATAGAGGAATTGGATCATCTAGAAGATGAATCTCTAGCTATGGTTGGCATGAGGTTTGGCAACATGAGATTTAGAAATAACTCCTTCTACCAAGTTAAACCTAATTTTAGATGAATTTAGAAAGGAGGATCTTCAACAGCTGTGTCAAAAAGTGGCTACAAGACTGACTTAGTTGATAGAAGCATATTTCGATGCTTCAACTGTAATGAGCTAGGTCACTTTGCAACTGAATTCAAGAAGCTAAAGCAAGGAAAGAAGAAAGAATCTTATGAAAAGCTTAAAGAAAAGTATGATGCGCTTGTGAAAAAGTATCAAGGGATGTCTTATCTAGTAGAGAGAAAAAACTGGGATGATTCACACAACGAGGATGATGAAGAGCTAGGGAATCTTGCTCTTAAGGCTTCATCCGAAGGATCATTGTCTCCAACTCCTTAAGGAGGAAAAGAGATAGATCCTTCATGCCCTAAAATGTTTAAACTGCTAGGTAAAGAACTGAATCATACAAGAGATATAGTTAAGAAATTTATTCTTAAAAATAAAGCTTTAATTGATGAAAATGATGTTTTGAAATTTTTAAAGAACAAATATGACAAATTGACTGAGGACTTAGCTTTTCAAATAAATAAAATCAATTGATATATTAAGGTTGAGACCTATCTCAGAAATCAAACAATGGAAGAACAAAAGAAGTGCTTGGACTATAAAAATTCATCGTACATTGTGAAAAACCTAATTGACCAACAAGAGATAAAACATAAAGTTGGAATCTAATTGAAGGACACACTTAAACCTCTTTTCATAACCCCTGTTGAAGAACCAATACTTGAGAGTTCTATATTAATTGATTATGAATTGAATTTAGAAGACCTCGAGGAAGAAAATAAAAGAGAGAAGTGGGAATCTAAAAGACCAGTAAAAGATGTGGGAACTTCTCATTCACCCCTTCTTGGTATAGGTGCTAAAGATTTAAAAAAGAATCTGAACAGAGCTAATAAGTTTGTTAATAGTACGAATAGTAACAACATATATCATTCTACTGAGAACTTTAAGACTGTTGATAAAGTTAAAGTAGAAACTGTTAAGACACCTACTACTTTGAATAACATGTCTATTATTGATGTTTGTCATAAACCATGTGGTGTTCTAAATTGTATAGTATGTGCTTTTAATGTTATGTCTACATATTTCAAAAGTATGCATGCTAATAATAACAACATGACACCTAGACAACTTGTCAATAATAAATTTATGAAATCCAAAACTGTGATTCCTTCACCTGTGATGAAGGAAACATATGTTCTAAAGTCTAAATAGAAAGTTATTAAGACTGTTTATAGGAATGTAAGTACAGTCAAGGTAGATGCTGCTATTGTTTAGAAGGGATATGTTGTCAAAGATGACAAAGGTCAATACTTTAAGTATAACAGGCCAAATCAATTTTGGGCTCCGAAGAAGATTTAATAAGTTTGATAATTTCAAGGAGTTAAACAGGTGAATTGGGTTGTATGGATCCTGGACAGCAAATCTTCAAGGAATATGAGCGGAGATAGAGCCCTGATATCAGATGTGGTTGAAAGAGCTGGCTCAAGCGTCACTTTTGGAGATAACAACAAAGGAATTACTACGGGATATGGCAAGTTAAATGTTGGGAATGTTATAATTGAGAATGTTTCTTTAGTGGAAGGACTTAAGCACAATCTTCTCATTGTCAGTCACTTATATGATAAAGGATACAAGGTTAACTTTAACAAGGAAACGTTTTTAATAGCTCATACTAAGAATGACAAACTAGTCTTACATGGAGTAAGTAAAGGAAACTTATACTAGCCGATCTCAATTCAGGAACTGAAGATGAAGTAAATTGTTTATACTCAAAGGCTTCATTAGAAGAAAGCTGGCTATGGCACACGAAACTCTCATATTTAAATTTCAAAACAATGAACTCTCTAGTCAATAGGGACTTTGTGAGAGGACTGCCTCTGATGGAAGTTACACAAAAGGGTTGTGTGAGGCATGTCAGAAAGGAAAGTCAAAGAAAGCAATTCATAAAGGCACATATACTACAAACATTTTTAAACTACTACAACTATTGCATATGGATTTATTTGGTCCAGTTAATATTATGTCAATGTCAAAGAAAATATATTCCTTAGTGATTATGGATGACTACACTAAATATACGTGGGTTTTATTCTTGCACTCTAAGGATAAAACTCCACAATTGGTGATTGATGACGTCAAGTTAATTGAGTTAGATTCAAAGCTACCAGTCCGGGCAATAAGGTCAGACAATGGAAGAAAATTCAAAAATGACTTTTGCTTAGACAAGGGGATAACAAGATAATACTCATCACGAAGAACTCCTTAATAGAATGGAGTTGTAGAAAGGAAGAATCGAACCCTGATTGAAGCTGCAAAAACAATATTAAGTGAATCAAGGTTACCTATCTACTTTTGGGCTGAAGTAGTAAATATAACATGTTATACCCAGAATCGAACTCTAATCAATAAAGATCATATGAAGACTCCCTATGAATTAATGGCTGGAAAGAAACCAACCCTCAAGTACTTTCATGTATTTGAAACCAAATGTTATGTGCTGAAAGATGGAGATGAACATCGTCGCAAGTTCGAAGCCAAGCCACACGAAGCTATTTTTGTTAGATATTCAAGAAAAGCATATAGGGTGTACATAATTGATCAGCACCAAGTGAAAGAAAGTGTCAATGTTACGTTCGATGACACTAAACTTCCAAGATCCAAACTGAAGATCCTTCTGAGTTATTAAAATTTGATAATTATCCAGACTCACATCTGATGATGAAGAAGAACCTAAGGCTGCAACAGAACATGATAATAACAACAATGATGATAATGATCCAGATAATAGTGGGGAAAACAATGGAAACACTGGAGATACTACTAATGTCAGTGGTGGATCAACAAGTCATCCTAGCAGCAACTCAGGGGGAGATGATGGATCTACTAGCAGAACACAACATCATAATAAATATCAAGGTGAGTCATCAAGGTCAAACCTACCCAGGGAAAAGAAATGGAGCAGAGATCATCCTTTTAAATTGATCATAGGTGATCTAGATGTTGAGGTTAGAACTAGAAGTGCAACTTCAAATGAATGTCTATTTTCAGTTTTTCTATCCCAAGAAAATTGAAGATGCACTAACTGATCTAGATTGGGTTCTTGCCATGCAAGAAGAGCTTAATCAGTTTGAGAGATAAGAAGTATAGACACTGGTACCCAAGCTAAAAAATAGATCTGTGATTGACACCAAATGGGTATACATGGACATATTAGATGGTAATGACATTGTTACAATGAACAAGGCCAGAATGGTGGCAAAGGGTTATTCTTAGGAAAAGAGAATTAATTATGATGAGATCTACACACCAGTTGTAAGACTTGAAGCTATCAAAATATTTCTAGCTTTCACAGCACATTCCAATTTCAAAGTTTATCAAATGGATGTAAAAAGTGTCTTTCTGAATGGAGAGTTAGAAAATGAAGTATATGTGGAGCAACCCCCTGGCTTTGACAATCCATAGTTTGCTGATTTTGTGTATTTCCTATTCAAAGCCCTCTATAGACTCAAGCAAGCACCAGGGACATGGTATGCCACTCTCTCTGAGTTTTTACTCGAAAACGGTTTTATAAGAGGTGTCATAAATAAAACTCTCTTTTATAAATTACATGATAAAGATATGATATTTGTCCAAGTTTATGTTGACGATATTATATTTAGTTCTACTAACAAAAACTTGTGTAAGAAATTTGTTAAGTTAATGCAGAGTAGGTATGAGATAAGCATGATGGGTGAGGTATCGTTCTTCCTTGGATCGCCAGTCAAGCATAAGGAAGATGGGATTTTTATCTGTAAATCAAAGTATGTAAGGGATCTTCCGAGAAAATACAGCCTAAAATATTCCTCACTGGTAAAACCCCCAATGTCAACGGCTACCAAGCTTAACAAAGATGAAACTGGTAAAAAGTTGATATCACAAGCTACAGGGATTATGCAGGATGGATAAGAAGAGTACTTCTGGAAGCTGTCAGTTTCTAGGACGTCAGTTGATTTCCTGGTATCGCAAGAAACAACACTCAGTGTCTACATCGACAGCCGAAGTAGAATACATTGCGGCAGATAGCTGTTGTGCACAGATTTTGTGGATAAGGTATCAACTAAATGACTATTGACTTGCGTTAAATAAAATTTCAATATTCTGCAACAACACAAGTGCTATAGCTATCTCTAACAATCATGTACAATATTCTCGAACCAAGCACATTGACATAAGGTATCATTTCATCCGAGAGCATGTAATGAACGAAACTGTGGTGTTACATTTTGTACCCACAAAAGATCAAATTACTGACATCTTCACGACACCACTTGATTAATCCACTTTCACTAAGTTGGTTAGTAAATTAGGGATGTTAAATAATGGCTAATTTTTGATTGCTAGGAGTTGATATGAGTTCATAAATATTAAATGTTTATATTTAAAGAATTTATGAAGTTCGAATCAGCAGTATCTTAGGGCGTATAAATATTTGGAGAAATTATCTTGAGAATAAATTAATAATCTTAACAGATAATTATTTCAATTATAGCATAAGTACTAATTTTTTATATATTATAATATTTATTTATTTTATATTTTTTTAAGCATTAATATGTAAATTATTGTCTTAATTTTTTAATTATGATTACATATTTCTAATTCTTTTTTTTATATAATTATTATATGTCTTTAATAATTTAGTTGTTTTAGTATTATATATTATTTTATTTTAAATATTTATTTATGTTTATATATTATATATAAATATATTTATTATGTATAGTTTTTTTTAAGACTTTTATTCCAAAAAAAATTGAAAAGACTTTTCATTAAAAGTGTTTTAGTTTAAAAAGGAAAAGACATTTAAATTAAAAGCTCGACAAGACTTTTGAAAAGTCTTACATAGATTTCAAATATAAAATGTCTTACCGAGTGTTTATGTTTGAAAAGTCTTACCGACCGTGTTATTAAAAAGTCTTACTGACATATGTTCGTTGTTTATTAAAAGTCTTATTCTTTTTAATAAGTCTTATCAATTATACATATAGATATATACACACACACGAACAGACCCTAATAAGACTTTTGAAATCTCTTGAAAACCCACATTTTTATTCCCTCGTGTATTGCCCAATTTTCTTCTTAAAATTAAACTGATTAGTTAAGGACTATTTTGTATTGAAGGACAATTTATAAAGTGATTTAATGTGCTATATCAATTTTGGGGATTGTTGCAATTAGGGTTCGATTTATTTGAGTAATTTTCGAATCTGAGGGTGTTAATTTTCTAATTTTTTACTTAATTCGGATTAACTGGTATTTTTCTTCTTAAAATTAATTTTTTAAAGAAAGAAAATGGCTGCAATTTATGAGATCGCAAAGCCGAACTTTATTGGGTATTTTGATCTGGAGAAGTGTATAGAGGAGAGATTTAGACCGTGGATCAAATTTATGAACGAACACTCCTTGGTGAGAACAACAATTTCCATAAGTACCCCAATAAAAATTGACCCTATTCGAGCCTTGTACTCAACTGCCAGAAATTGTACGACTGATACGCTGGTTCAATTTTCATTCAGAATTGGAGAAACAGAGTACATTGCAGATGAAATTTACATGAATAGAATTTTAGGGTTCCTCATAGAAAATTTTGAAACCCTACCCACAGTTTAAGAAATTATTAATTTCTTTCAGTCAATTCTTTATCGAGGCACTTTAGATCTGGTGAAATTCTCCAAATCCTAGCTGGTGAGTGAATGTAATTATTTCTTTGATACTCTACCCAAAGTATTTACTCCGACCATAAAGAGTAACTTTAACAATATTTCATCACTTCTACAAGTGATTGGGTATTCTGTGGCTTACAATAGGAGAATCAACTTTGGAAAGCTAATTTTGACAGAGATCATAAGGAAGATGGGTACTGCTGAAAGCAGAGAGTTGGGTGTAGATCGGAAAGTGACTTGCTTTTATCCAAGGTTTTTAATGCTATTAATGAATAAATTGCTATCATAAGAAGATAAAGCATATTTTATGAATAGCCCAGTGGAAATATCTCCAAAAGTTCAGAAGAATTTGTTCACCAGGCTCAGAAATTAGAATAAATTTTTAGGAGTAGCCATAGTAAGGACTCAATACATGGCTCAGATTTTGAATCAAATTGCAAATCCTGCACAAGCTCGACTGGAACAACGAGAGCCAGAACAAGTTCAAGAACCATAACTAGAGTAATTACTACTTGAAGTTGCTCATCTTGCAGAACAAAAGGCACAGGTACATCAAGTCATAACTCAAACCTTAGTGTCTAATTTCTTACCTTTAAATATATTTGTCGCAAATAATGATTGTGGTCTTACACTCCAAGATATCAGCTATGGACCTGAAAACACACAGGTTCAATCTCAAGCTGAGTTAGAGCCACAAACAGTTTCTTCTTCATCAACTTCTTTTAGTCATCTCAGAAAAAGAAAGAAACTTGTTAGAAAGATAAGAGAAAGAAAATAATCTAGTTCAATGAGTTAACCCGCAACTCTGTCTCCACCTTCTAAAAGATTAAGAACTAAATCTGAGACAACTACAGACCAATCCTTATTCTTTCAACATGATATGGATTTTAAAATGGCAATTCAATAGTCATTGGATTCATTCCATCAACAGGATGACTCTATTAAAATTCTTTGTTTGGCTGCGACAACTTGTGAAGAGTCATGCACACTGCTAGCACTCACTATAGCAGAACCTCTCATAATACAAGATACACACAGAGAAGAGGGCATAACAAATGTTCAAGAAAATATTTTTTAGGCAAATATGTTTGATGCCATATTTACAGTGGACCAAGACATTTTAGATGCTGTGAAGTATCAAGTGCCTTTACAGGCTATTCAGGGCATCACAGACTCTCGTGACCCATTCACTACATTGTCCAAGGTGGTGACCCCCTAGAATTAACACCTCCAGTTCCTTCAGAGGAAGTTCTCCCATCCGATAGTGGATTAGGTGAAAGGCAACCACTCCATAGAGGGAGTTCGGGCTCCATTCAAGGAACTACGTCAATAGCGGATCCACTTCAGGTTGATCCTGTTGTAGACATGTCTTCACATGCTTCAGAAAAATAATTTGATTCTTCAACTGCTATGATAATTTTTGCAGGTATTGCAAAGAAATCTGGAAAGGAGGTGTACACGAGTGTTGTGAGGCAAACACTGGGTAAAACACATGCACATAGTTATAGTGAAATAAACAAGAGTAAATGAGGTGAGTGCACACACACACGATGAATTGTTAATGAAAATAGAAGCTCTCTAGAAAGAAATGCAAAGTGTTCAGACTTAATTAGCTCAAGTCAAAGCACAAGCAGAAACAAATTCTACATCTGCCTCTGTAACAAAACATCTGACAATCGTGCGAATAGAAGTTAATGATGTGAAATCCAGCATTCTCCTAAAGACCCAAGAAATCTAGAATGTACAAAGTCTTATTTCTAAAGATATAAAGGAGATTAGCAACATAAATGAAAGAATGGATGAGGTTGAGAAGAGCTTGAATCAGAGAATCATTGAAAATGAATAAATATCAACTGAAAGATTAAACAAGTTGGATGAAGGAATGATTCACTTGAATGAAGGAATGAAACAGGTCTATGAGACCATGGAGAAACTTGTAAAATCATTTAAAGCTGAGGAGAAAGTAGTAATGGAGAAAGAACAAGTGAAAGATAAGGGCAAAGCCAAGGTTTATGAACAAGACCAGTATGTGTCAACATAATCAAATGTTCCAGAAGAACTATTTTATCATGAAGATCACTTTGTTGAGGATAGTGTTCAAGATGACACTTACAATCCAGACTATTGCAGAGCTGAAGATGAAACAACCTTTGATGATGATTTTTTGTGTCCGAGAGAAGAACAATCTAATCCTGCCTATAAAGAGACTATGAAGAAGCTAAAAGAAGACATCATGGCAAGTGATGCTAAGTTCGACCAGTTACATGTTTTGTTAAGGAAAAATCTAAGGCTGAAAGAAAGATGAGCTTGGAAAAATAGAAGGTATGGACAATTGCAATAAAAGAAAAGAAGAAAAATATTCAACTAAAAATAGGTGTTAAATGAGATGCTTCTAGAAAAGTTATGGACAAAGAACAGAATGGTCCATTTCAAGATAAGTTGTTAAAGTCAATCATCAATCGGTTAGAAAGGTCAAATAATAGCATTGATGATTTCATGAAATCCATAAAAGAAGAAGTTGATTATATCACTATGGTAGTTGATCATATTCTTGAGGATTGACACATCTTGGTTTACAGTCACAGGAACGGTTCTTTCATAATCACTTTAGAGTTCTTCAGAGAAAGATCTCTATCTATTTTGTGGACTTCGTTGAATAAGGTTAAGAGTAGTTCAGAAGAGAATGAACTTCTACGAGACAATCTTAGAGAATTTGTAAAGTTTGTTAGTCCTCAAATCATTCATGATCAACATGAGGTAAGATTTCTCACCGACAAGTACTATCAGATTCTAAAGCTAGATGAAGAATCCTTACAGAAATATCAAGTCAAGTACATGATTGAAGTTGACACAAGACAGAAGCTGCTGAAAAGATCCGAAAATATTGATTAGGGAAGAAAATCAATTCTTTCATCCGAAAAATGACAAAAATAGATTCCAGTCAGCAATCTAACATTCTAGAAGAATATGAAGATCTTGTTGAGCAAGAAGTGCTTTGGAAGTTATTACTTGCAAATTAAAAAAGGTTATATGGTGAGCCCATTCAACTAGAGAATCAAGCCACTAAAGATGTTCCAATGACACCTGTTCACAAACCATCCTTGTTGGAAAATGCAAGTCTTCTTGAATCTCTAGATTTCTCTTCACACACTTTGACAAGTAAAATTCCTTGGCAATTGACCAGTTTGGCATCTCTTTCGACCCTGAACCTATCTGTAAACCATCTTTCTAGAGTAATTTCACAAGGAAGGTAATTCAACACTTTCAGTAATAATTCATTCCTAGGTAACGTGGCCTTGTGTGGAGTTCCTCTAACTAAGAAATGCAGAGATGATAAGTTGCTAACACAAGAAATTGATTACGAATTTGAGGACAATTAGCTTGACTGGGAAATGATTGTAATAGGGTATGGATGTGGCTTGGTATATGGATTGTCCACTGGTTACATTGTTTTTACATCCTAAAACATATATGGTTTGTGATATTTAATAAAATAGTTCGACGAAAGTTGATCAGAAGATATATGAAGAACACTTAATTCACGTTTTTCTCATCTTCTATTGAATATTGATATGGATCCTATTGTAAAACTGTTATTTGTATGTTAAATATATGACACTTGCACTTTTACTAGTATATAAATGTCAAACTATTCATATTGCCAAGAGCAGTGGAGTATACAAAATAAACAACATATCACATTGAGATGACAAAATAATAATCCAATGTGCCACTGCAGTTTGGCATAACAAAGTTGTATCATTGCTCCACGAATTCCTCCATATGATATGAATATGAAAAAGTTTCATCTGTCTATGCAAACAAAAAGAATGATCATTCAAAATGATAAACGTATGAAGATGTGACATGAATGACATAAGTAGGTTGTAAACATGAAAAACCACCTTCCATGTTCATAGCATATTTATGAGCTAGTTAGTTTGAAACTTTTGAGCAATGATAATTTGTATAGAGACTTACTTTTCTTTTAAGCTTGTGTTGTAGGTATTCAAGGGATGGTTTGCTTTAGGCTTGTTTTTTCTTAATGTTTCTTTTCTGTGTTATTGTACCTTCAAAAGTAAAAGAACAAGGATGATGTTTTCTTCAAGGCATAAACCTTGAATCATGTCCTCAGAAAACTGTATATACTATCTCAGAATCTTGTTGCAGATCCCTTAATCAAGCACTTTAAACACTGCATATTTTATGAATCCTAGTGTGAAAATTTTTTTGTTTAAAATGCAACAAGATTCCAGTGTCACTACCACAATCACCATTCACCAAAGGAGATATGACAACCAAATTATTACTCTGACACTGCCTTCATCAAATTCTACATCAGAAAGCTCTTCAGCAGTCACCGGACCGCAATATCCTAGCAGCAAGGAGACTCAAAGCTTTAGCCTGTCTCGCACTGGGAATGTAACATCAGATTGTGACAACATGGTCAAGAACCAGTTACATCAAAATGTTCATAAAAGGCATATGACTAGGTCAATTTATAATAATTTGATGATAACTCAACTCAAATTAGAAAGGGAAATAAATAATAAATATGATAACATGAATAAAGACGAAGAAAGTCAGCTATACACGAAGAATCCTAGTATCAGAAGTATTTTGATGAGGTTGCTACTCTATATTGGAAGAAGTTCATTAATATGTTCATGCGTCGTTGTAAAATAAAGAAGTAGTATTTCAGAAGAGTTCAGAAGATATAAAATATTTCAAGGGGCAACTATAGAAAGATTCCAAGAAAAGAAAATTATAGAGATAAAGCTAGAAGCGAGAGCAAGACAGAAGATCACATATTTAATGTTAACCGGTGAAGAACATTTATTTTAGTGTGACATAAATGAACCAGACTGTATATTGTGTGCCAACTATATAGATGAAGGTTTGACATCAAATACAAGTGATTTTTAGACATACGGTACGGTGAAGACAGAAAGACTCAAGTCAAATCAACAATGGTTGTGCAGTGAAAAAATTAATTAATTCTACTATCAAAAGTTAATTAATTATTTAATTTATCTACTTAAATTAATTCATGTTGAATTGATTTAATTTATAAATTATTTAATTAAAATTAGTGGAATTAATTAAGTTAAAAGAACATTTTATTTAACATTTAAATAAGTCTTGCTGCAACCCATTTGAAAAGTCCGACCGAAATAAGGCTTCAAAAGGTCTTGGCCAAGTTCAAAAGAATAAAGTCTTACCGAATTTTGGAGAAACAAAAGGTCTTACCGAGCTGAAGAAAGTCTTATCGAATTTTAGAAGGTCTCACCCACTGATTTATCAAAAGTCTGAAGGCATAATTAATTATCTTTTAGAAGTATTATTAGAAAAGTTTTATCATCTTCTACCTCTATATATATGAGGCAAATGGCTTTATAATTTCAGTTGTTGAAAATATTCAAATTCAGTAATTTGTCTGATTGTAATATTCACAGACTTTCTGTGCTGGTTTGAATTATAATTGTTAAATTAGAACAATTCATGTCAAAATCGTTCTTGATTTTAAAACTATCATATTAATTTTGTAATACTTTTCAAGTTAAAAATTATAACTTCTACTTGAATAGTATTTCATTAAAATTAATATTTCGAGATAATTTAAAATAATATTTTAAATCCGAAATTCAACCATTAAATATTGATATTGTATTCAACCCCCTTCTATAATATCAGGGACCAACAGTTCCTTTGTTAATTATAAGTCTCATAGTTTGTACTTTATAGCAAATTGTACCATGTAATAAGAATTCAATTACAATGAACTTTAATATTATGTTAAAGGGACCAATTGTTTCAATGTACTCATAGAGCATCACTTAAAAATTCACCATCCCTCGTGCAAATTTCATGCATAGTCTCTATATTAAACCGAATTGAAAATCCGAATTTCATATGTGATAATCTGATTATATGTATCACCCCCAACTCAATAGTCACGGATTTTAAATTTTACACTTTGGAATTTAAATTATTCTATCATAGTAAGTTCGTTACAATTACCTTATGTCTACCCATCTAATAGGCTAGTTCAAATTAAAAAAATTAATGATTTTTGTAAAAATTAAATAAAATTTAAACTTTAATCAACACACTCCAATAATTCTAACTAGAAATCAAGTACACACACTTATTTTCCCACCAAACAAACAATTCAATATAAAAACACATTCATCACACACACACTCGTAACAGAAAATCACTACTTAAGCGCCCTCCAAATCTGTCACACCAGTAATTTCTTACAATTTGTCATCGGCATCAGAACAGCTTTCTAAGAACCACATTTGGGTTAAATCACATGCTTTAGTCCTCGATGTGTCCATTCTATACTGTCTTTATCACTGCACCTTCTATTTGTAGTGTTATTTTGAATCAGAAGCACAAAGTGCAATTGCAGTAGGGTAATCGAATATGTTTTAGGTTATTTGAGAAACCGTATATGTTTTGCTTATATACTATTTGTGTATATAGTTACTTCAGCCATTAATCCATTACTATGGATAAAAGTATTCCTAACTTCCAATTGCACAAAGTTCAGGGCATCTCAATACATCTTTGACATAACCCGTTCCTAACTTCCAATTGCACAAAGTTCAGACATCTCAATACGTCTTTGACAAAATTGTATCAATCCTGACACTCAAAAAAATTAAACAGAGTACATAACACAGCTTATACCAATTTAAGTAGATTCATACAGATTTAAAAGTTAAAAATAAATTAGGCTGCAGACATAGGGGTTTCCTTGACAGTTTCACGCCAAGCATGTGTCCTGCTCCGTTTTTGTCTACAATCTTGATGACAAAGTTTGGTGGTGCCACCACCAATCTAGACCTTATCTCAAGTATGCACTTGTCAACAAGATCAACAGCCTCCTCAACGGACATATCACTTCTATAGTGACGGTCCATCATGGCAAGGGAAAAGAATGCACCATACCCAAAGGTTGCCTTGTCTACCTTGTGAAGTGTGGCAATGTAATCGATGAAAAACATTGAAGGTCTTGTTTCCTTGTCATAGAAAGCAAGCACAATATTTACCATGTATGGGCTCTGAAAATTCAACCCAACACGGTTAGCAACAACAAATTATTATTAATGATTAACCAACAGTATGTTCAGCAAAGATGAAAGCCTTTTAGTGAAAGAAAGGATTTGTGTGATAGGTTAATCTATAATAACACAAATAACATGCAAACAAGCAAGAGTAAACTGCTCCTGAGGAGATCCTCAGGAGCGTTACCTGAGGTTATTTCCTTTTTAATGTTTTCCCGCCTAACATTGCCTTAGTAAGTACTCTCATATCTATTTGCTCATATTCTGAGTATTGTGTCTAGCCAAATTAAAATCTGCTACTCTTCTTTTAACATCAGTGTTGTCTAATAAATCTTAGGACACTACCTACTTCACAATAGACCATTAATTTATGTAGTTCATTAAACTAGAAAGAGCTAAAATTAAAATTAAAATTTAATAACTCAAGGAACTCTAATTCAAGTACCAAGTGAAAGAGTTCAATTAGAAATAAAACATATCCAAATCCAAAACTATACATTCCATAAATTCGGAATCACGATTTTTTTACATACCCATATTAACATATGCATATATCTATCAAGATCATAATAGAAACAATAACAAAAAACATGTCACAGTCAAAAGCATCTATCATCATTATTATTCTTCATTTAACTTGGAGTAGTTTCTTGCATCATGTTTTGTTCCACCTCATTTCTTGCACGTGCGTGGCTTCGCTTGAGCCTGACTTTGGGAAGTTTCTTTTCCTGATTGGATCCTGCTAGCCAATTTTGGACTACCTTTTATTCTAAGCTTGTTAGTGTTTTAGTTAAATTTTGAAGGTTAAAGATTAAGTCTAAATGATCTCAAGTGAGTTTAATTCGTCTGAACAAAATAACAAGAACAAGCATAGAAATCGATACAAACAAATGGTGACGCAGAAAACCCTCGTTGAGATGTAAAAGCTGCAAGTGAGACCTTCCCCAATCAAATGTGATCCACTAGAAAAATGTTTAAACGTTTACAACTGAAGAAAATAAAAATAAAATGAATAAAATTGGGAAACTATGCTCTAGACGGCAACTACACTCCACAAATGTTGTTGTAGTTGATTAGAAGTGTAATGTGATGTGTATTATATATCTCTCCATAATGTATTGATATATTGTTGTATTTGTCTTCATTTGCACATGCCTAGATTCTAGGAAACCATTTCTCCACGATCCTATTAATTAGAAATAAGATAATAATCCCTTCCTAAAATTCAGGACGGTTATTGACTCTTTCAAATTGTTGTTAAGTTCACATCGAGTAGTCCCATTCCAGCCGCGTCCTTGACGTCGACAATAAATCATTCCCGTCGGACATGTAAAATTATGACAGCAATATTTGCCCTTAATTCTATTGGTGGAATCCATGTAACCAATAGAATTAAATCCCCATATACCATGAAATTCCCATTGTGTATATCTAACAACACTCAACATAGAGCACGGTTGGATAGCCCAAGTGGTTGAGGGCTTATCCTCTGTCGTCCCAGGTCCTGGGTTCGATCCTGGCTCATCCCGAGAATTTCTTTAGAACAGATACTCATTTGTAAGGCTATAAGCCAAATTAGTCAAAAAAAAAAAAAAAAAAAACAACACTCAACATATATCTATATAACATTTGTATCTACCCACTTGGTTTTTAAATCCAAACCAAACACTTTTTCTTTACTTTATAAGTACTGCTTCTTGAAATTAGGGTTCCCCATCGATTTTAACTCCTTCACAACACACACTTGTTCCTCATAACCTTTGCAACCATGGTAAGGAAGAGTTTGAAGCCCGTACTCCTGCCACCGAAGATGTCAACAAACCCGTTTGGACTCCGACTTCAACACATGACGTCAAACATAACAACTCAATTTCGATTAAAGATGTAAAAATTGATGAAGTTAAGATGTTGTTTGAGGCTAACGTTCGTGCAATCATCCCTCATGACACCGAATGGGCCGATTGGTATTGCGATGGTTGGGTGTCTCTCTACTGCTATCCATTTGAATTGGGGCTTAGGTTTCCATTCCCCGATTTTGGCGAAGAGTTGTTGAAAATAATGGACATAGCTCATGCCCGACTAATGCCATCGGCTTGGAGAATGCTAGCTTGTCATAATCCCATCGAGGTAAAGCATTATGTATGTGTCAATGTTGATTTGATTCATCACGTCTTCGACACCAAGAAGTTGAACAATTGCAGGTACGGGCTAGTTCTTAAGAAGAAAGAGGATCCTTTGATTTTTAATTTAGATGTGGTGAATGATCATTGTTGAAAGAATGATTACTTCTTTGTTGAGAAGAGTTTACTGAGAGAAAAGGGCACTTATCTTTGTGAAATGTGGAATAAAGAAGGTAATTTACCTCTTTGCTTTGATTTTGTTGGTAATTTTCTTTTCGTAGCCCACGTGTTAGATAAAATGCTTGATTAGATTTGTAGCGTAACTAGATGCCATGTGTTGTTCTTAGCATTTGTAACACTCTTATTGTTTTGTTGAGGTACTTTGTAATTGACGTCGGTGATTATTACATTATGGATGCCAGGTCTTAGCTACTAGATTGAGTTGTGGTTCCTGTTAATAGCTGTCGTGTCGCGCTCCTGATACTTGTAGTGCTTCAATAAATTTGTTAATATTTTTTTCCTTTGATGTTGGTAGAAATTTGTTTTTGAAAGTCATTCATTTACATTTGTCACCGTCCTCAACTGGATATGGGATTTTTGTTGTTGCAATTGACTCTTGCCTTTTAGTCTGTGCACCCCATGTGTTTGACAGTATGTCCGTGACAACTCCAACTTAAATTTTTACTTTTTCTATGATTAATTGCATGGACAACCATTTGGCATAGTGTTTCTATTCATTTTCCAATTGATAACCAAGTGTTTTTTTAACATGCCTCACATGTTTGTTAAATATTGCTTTGAATTATATCCTTGTTATCGTAGGGAACATCCTCTTTTTTGGGTGCTTGTTGGTAGTCGTACCATACTCTTTGTCATTCATCATGTGTTTAGATAATTGACAAACTTAGTTATTTCTTTAATAACTGATGTCATGTATTTTTTCCTAGATCACATTGTCAAGTTTGTTGATGCTAGTGGTGACGTTCTGCGTGTTGCAGAAAATATTATGACTTTGCCGATAGCTAATAGGTAATGGTCTAATTGCCTTGGCCATCCCATCCGATATGCCACTCAAGTTAATGTCATAAATTTCATCAAGAAGATGTTCAAAGATGCTGTCAAACATGATGGGGAGGTTTCTGAGAAACCGTCAGCTTCGACAGCTGCTGGTAGGACGAGAAGCAAGCAGTAGACTCCTGTAACTAAGTCAAATAATGAGCTTATCTTCAGGTTCAGCTGATAGTTCCAAGGTTGAAAAAGGGATTGAGATGAGTTTTGGTAGGTAGTTTTCCAGAGATATGCATCAATTTTTCATGTTTGCTTACTTGTCCTTGGCTATATGTTTGTCGATAGTGATTCTCTCCACATTTAAACCATTTATAATGGTTGTAGAGTTGAAGCCTCCTACATTCCGTGCTTTGGCCATTTTCAGCAAAGACTTGTTCGCCAAACGTCCTCGCGATGACATATCCACTGCACCTCTTCATCCAAAGTTTCTCCGTATTTTGGTCCAACAGTAAGCCTACCTGATGCCAAAATGGTTAGAATTGAGACACCTAGATCTATGTCATCTTTAATAAATGTGGACATCCCCATTCCCGGTGTCGCCCATAGTTATAGTATTGGAGCAAGACTTTTCACGTTTTTGCACCTGTTGAGGGACATGTTATTGCCCCAATCTATTGACGATCATGCCACTAAAAGTCTTGACCAGTTTCTTGAGAACGCCATTGGACACATCTATCATGTATGTTGTTTTTACAATTTCTATATTATTTTTTATTATTTTCCACTCAACACAAACAGAATCTCTGATATAGTGTCCATTGTTTATGTTGTTTGGAGGCGATCCAAAGTACCATAGTGGCTCGTGAATCTTATGAGAACGAGTTGAAGTTGCTTAGGGACCTCGAAGCCGAATACGGTCAGTAAATTGAGAAGATTCGTGTCACTTAAGAGAAGGCTGCCATCAATTTGAAGGCTACTAATGATGTCCAAAAGGAGTTAGATGAATTTGTCACTAAGGTACAAAAGTCTGAGAAGAAGTACCATGAAGATTCTATGGCTGCAGCTCATCAGCAAATTATGGGCACCCGTGTCGAGATGATGTTTGGAATACAAGCGTGGTGAGTCAGTGACTTGGGAGGTAGACGAGACAGTGAAGATCTATAACAACACTTATCCTAATTATGCTTTTGATGTCAACAACTGTTGGGTCCCGAAGTATTGTAGAAGGGGGGTTGAATACGATACTAACAATAATTTAAATTCTTTTCAGAATTTGCAGATAAATAAATTATTGCTTCAGAGTGGGTTTGGCCATTTGTATTGTTTAGGTGAGCTACCTACTAATTTTCTGTGTGTCCGGATAAATCAATTAGGTTCAAGAAAATTAGCAAGTAAATTATGGAGACAAGTTTCCAGGAATATATCTTTCGTATATAAACCCAGAAGGGTGCTACACCCAGTTAAAAATATAACTGGCTTCCAAAGAACAAATTAGTTCTTTGCTACTAATACAAAAATATTAGACTCAGTTCCTATACAAATATATCTAAATTAGTACAAGGAAAAACTAAGTCCGTAGGGAGCGATATCTAGGAGCCCTGAGCATTTTTCGTTAAAGAACCGGGTCCTAATATCTGACCGGGAGCAAGGTATGGGTGTGTATAAAATGTTTATTCTTGCTCCGGCAATGGCTGCTCTCTCCATTGTTGTGTTGAAGAAGACGACTCTCCTCTTTAATTGGTGTAGTCTTTAAATCAAATAAAGTAGCTGCTTGAATTTGATTGGCTGAGGATAATTAAGTGGGGCAAGAAATATTTTCTTTGTTGCGCCAGGGAACTTATGTTGCGCCTAACAAATTTAGTTGCACCTGAATTGGATTTTCATAATCAAAGTGCGGTTTAGTCACTACACTTTGACTCTCTATTCATTCCTTGATTGAAGTTCCTTAACTTCCATCTCTTGTACCAAAGTCTTGTCATATTACACCCTGTACCCTGAGCTGTTTCCGTTCTTCGAATGTAGTTCAGAAACTTTCACTTTTCGTACTAAGGTTGTGACACTTTACACCCTGCACCCTTTGAGTTGTTTAGTTGTTAGCTGTTAGCTATTTGGCTGTTTGACTGTAGCCTCTACAAATCACTTTTCGTATCTTAATAATTAATCATTCTTTCCAAGTACGTTCTTTAACTTAACAATTCTTCTATAGTTAATACTCAGATTTCTTTCACAAACTATTGATGCCTAGTGCAACTGGTTTGGTTCACAGAGGACTAACTTTGATCCAGGTCTTCGTATTATTGCTTTATTTACATTATTAAGTTTTCAGCAACTTGATTGCTTCGAACACTGACTGTCAATAAACACTGTAACTTCACTGGAATCTTTTCTGGTACTTAGACACTTGTCTTTACCATGTCTTCAATTCTTCTAGATTCCTATGCTTCGAACACTTTCTATATTCAATCAATACTGGTACACTGAAATCTTCTTATGGCACTTATATACTGAATCATCAATACTTCTGAAACCCTGAAAGTCTTTAACCATTATTCTTCATTGAGGCTTGAACATATTAATGAACTTCTCTCAATGACTTGTAGTAGTCTTCAAAACTTATTCTAATGTCTTGATTCTCTGTATTTACCTTATCTTCATTTCTTCCTGATTTCAATATAGGCGTAGTATTATTTACTTGTCATGTTCTAGTGTTGAGTTATCACGATTAATATTCATACGGCTTTGTAATCTCACCCACAATCTCCCCTTATTTGATTGTTAAACTTAACAAATAAATCTCATAGAGAGGTTAACTCAACTAACAACTAGAAAAAATAGTCGTCCGAGACTTGTAAATAATGCTACTGGTTTTTCTGGATCAGATACTGCATTTCCAGAATTCTTGAGTAACTAAAATGAAAGATGTTCGTTCCTCTAGCACTGACCTGATATTCATGTAGTATCATCTTCATTTCTGTCTGTGTTTGAGCTTTCTCTGATTCAAAATCCTTCATAGTTTAACTTAAAGAACTTATCATAAATAGAGCTTCATAAGAATTAAAATTCCTGGGAACGTCTTCAATAGAATATAAAACATAGCTCAAGTAATGTTCTCCCCCTAAGGATGTAATTCTTCTTCTTTTTTCTTGTCTAAATTCCCCCCCTAAAGATATTAACTTCTCCTACGGATTCGAAGATAAGACTTTATTAACTTATCCTTTTTCTTACTAAATTCTCCCCCTTAGTTGAGGAATCCTCCAATGCCCCATCTTTTGAATGGTTTTTCTTCCAAGGAAGGTTCTCGTCTGTCATTGATTGCGAAAACATAGTAGTTTTTCTTTCAGGAGTAGAAAGTAGCAAGGGTAAGTGTTTGGTCTATGGTTTCCTCACTTCTACTACGATCTGTTGGTGTTTGCACTAAAGTGTCGAGCACTTTGAATTGTTTCACTCTTTCTCTCCCTATCTCTCACTCAAGTGTATCTCTCCCTCACTTTCACTTAAGTGTTTCTCTCTCTCACTTTTCACTCTGCGTTTCAAATATAGCCTTCTGTACTTGCAAGTGAAATCCATTAATTCATATATATTCTCAACACCTGATTCATCAGAATGAACTGAATCACTATCAAGTGGAGAATTGCCTCGTAGAGGTGTTCTTGATCTGTCATGCATAAGCACTGTCTCAGCACCAGACTCAATAGCGATTGCTAAATCACTGTCTAGTGGAGCCTCACCACTTTGAGATGGGTTATCCTAAGATATTAATATTTGTTAGGGAATACTGCCTTGTTTTATCAAGGAGTTGCCTCACACCTTCTCCGTAAATGGGAGGTGGACATTCCTTTTCAGGATCTGGAAATGTTCCTTCCAGGAGGGGAGACGTAGTAGACAATGTAATGAATGACAAATTAGAACCTATGTTTCCATCGTAATCCTGTGGTGGGAATTTGTGTAAAATACCCTACTTGACTCATCCGAAGAATTATTGTCAAGCAGTTGCCTCTCAAGCCCAGATAAATCTGAACAAGAGATCTCTCTTTCGGGATGCAGAAGATTAACTTCTGTTTGAGATAGATACATTAGACAATGTAGTGTATGGCTAGAGTCTGTATCTCCTCTAAATGCCTATACCTCTCACTGTGCACGCCTTGCAATGTGTTCCTAGAATTTATCTGTTTAGGCTTACCATCAGCGTGAGTGCTAATGGTGTGCTTGATTCATTACAAGGTGCTCTGGCTGACGAACGAATTTCAATGGACTCACCCTTTTGAGAGAATTATTCAAGAGATAGTTTTATTGCATTTTCAGCTCTACATCCTTTTGAGAAGATGCAGATGATCTTATAGTTACCTCAGTTATATACTACTTTGCTTCTCTGGAGGTAGAGCTGTAGGTGCACTTCTGACTTCATCCTTATTTGCTGCATCAGGTGCAGTTTCTCCCTAATCAACCTCTGACTAATATGTGTTCCTTATATCTCTAGGGGTTAATATATGGAAATGGATGAATTAGTGTTTGGTATTATGGCCTGAGTAAGAGATTGATGGTTTTTCAACCTCTTGGCCAGCTTCTATAGCCTCTAGGGGCTAATCGAAAAGAATCAATCAAGATTAAAAGATAATCACCTTAACATTCCAAAATATATTTTTCATCCCAATGAGAAGGAAAAATATAATAAGGAATGATAATGGATTGCATTAAAGCACTTTTAGTAAAAGAGTTTTATCGGTTCTAAAGATTTATCATTTAAGAACATGATACCAATAGAAATTTTCTTTAAGATACTTATCCCATAATAAAACGCAGAAAAGTGTATTAGAGAAAAAAGTCTATCCCTTATAAATTTTTTATAAGGCAAACTTCCCATAATAAAACGCGGGAATTTATACCACAAAAGAAATTCAACTCTTTTACCAAATTCTACCTCAATAAAAATACTCTTTTCTTTTAAAACATAAGACTGTAAGTTTTGAAAATAGTTTTGCAAAACATCCTTATCTGATAGAGGACTATGATTTTCTGACTCATAAAGCAATTATGATTTACATCATTTTCGTCCACCTGATAGTATCCCCGACTTAAAATAAAAACATGACAATTGGGTGAATGAATGCTTAACAATACAGCACTAGGCCTTCAAAACAACAACTACTGTTTTGGTACTATGAATAAATGTGAAACATATATTGAAACAAGTGTTTAAAAACAAATCATTTTACAAGTGATTGGTACCTCAAAGTTAAAATAATTTATCCAAATAAAATAGCAGTCACAAAGTTTTTGCCACTCTAAAAGGAAAAATTAAGAGAGAAAATGGTTTCGAAAATATAGCATTTAAAACCAGCTTTTGAGAGATGATAAAATATTTTGACATTGGAGAAAAATAATCCTCAAGAAAAGTTTGATTCACACCCTAGGATTTAGAAGTCAAAGTAGGGCTGTAAATCAAAAGATTTTCAAAAGAGAAGTTTTGAAAAAGAATTTTAATGTTTTCTTCTTTAAAACTGATAAAGAAATAAATGTATCTTTGAATAAAACATTTTGAAAAAGAATCAGACAAGAAATTCTTTTTCATACATTCAAGTTTAAAATTCAGTCAAAGAAAGAATACTAAATATACTAATACTAACGGCTTTTTCAAAAACCAATTTTTACTTAGAATAAAGACTAAGCAAATCCATTAGTATCAATATATCACAATTATTTTGTAATAAAATATTAATCAATTATCACAAAGTAATAAAAGAGAATATTTATACTACGAATAATTATGCTGCAAATTTATTTTAATTTACTTAAATCATGGAATCAATATATCACTGAATTGTTTTATATCATCATAATTTAAAATAATAAAAATAAATTAAATACTTATATTGTACTAAACAATTACCAATAACATGCATATATATAAATCAAACAACATGTGGTAATTATTCAGTAGAACAATAAGTATTGAGACATATTTTTATTATTAGTGATTTCAAATAAACAACTTGTATTATCACTAATATTAAAAATATCATAATTAATTGCACCGAAATATTAACAAAATATCATTACTTGATATTTATCAATAATTTCAAAATGCAAGAAATTATGCTTCTAACATTTTATCAAATCAAAATTATGAAACTAATAAATATTGAATTGCTTTCATCCATAATTTTCATAAGATAAAATAAATTCGCTAAATACTAAAATATTCGTTAGATTGAATATTAGCATATAACTTCCTATGCTCTATCTAATAATTGTCACTCTAACATATTACAATTATACTCATAACAATTATTATTGATATACGTAAGCTCGAAAAAATAGTTGAATAGAAATTCACAAGTCCTTTAAATATGGACATTTAATACTTGTGATCCTAACTACAACTTCTCGCAAATAAAATCAAAATTTAGAAATATTTTTTAAGTAAATAAAATATTGAGAGTTTTATACACATGACTTAGAAAATACTTCGTCTTCCAATATTAGTGAGTTTTGAAATATGCATTATTTATTTAGAACAGAAATTCTAAATAATGTCACTAATATCAAAAGTATCACATTTATTTTTAAGAAAACTTTTATAAATATCATAGCAAAATATCAGAACAATTAAGCAAGATATCATTGACTAATATATATTCATCAAATATTTAACATACAAATAATTATGCTGCTAACTTATGCTAGAAAATTTAATTACCACTTATGCATATAACAATGTAAGCATGATAATTAAATTAGTAGCAATAAGTATGAGGTACTGGATTTAAAAATAAATTCACAAGTCCTTTAAATATGGAAAATTTAATACTTGTGAACTCATTTGAGAATTCCTTGTAGATGGGATTTCCAACAAATATGCATATAAGTAACATCCCAAGTTCACTAACCAACTTAGAAAAAATAAATTCATCAAGTTATTTAGCAAAGATCTGCAAGTTATTCTAATAAGGACAACTCTCGAAAGAAATGATACCTACTGTCCATGAGCTTGTTCCTTAAGTGGTGTGGAGAGATCAATAGAGTTGTTGGATTTGATAGCTTCTAGGAATGACTTCCATGTCTTTCTTACAACCTGTATCATCTATATCTATATAGCCAATTAGGTTAAACCTATTTGCTAGGAATATATTCATTTGATGATTTATAAAATTCTAGAACAGGAGTTAGTTTAATTTATTTACAATATATCTTTCTAGTCTCTGAAATGTATAATCAGAGTCTAGATAGTCAATATTCAAGTTACTTGTACTTAGAAGAATTTCTGCAGAAAGTAAAACCAGAGTCTGCATGAAGATCAGAGTCTGGAAGGTGATCAGAGTCTATAGACTATCGAAGTCTAAGATCTGTCAGAGTCTACAAATGATCAGAGTTTATAGTCTGGCAGAGTCTGAAGAATTCAGAGTCTATAAAGTTAAAGCTAAATTTGGAAGATGATCACAGATAAGGGAATTCTTCGAAGATAAAGCCAAAGATATTGCAGATATGCTATAAAAACAAGGAAGAAGAATTGCAGAAGGAAACTGTCAACTAATAATTAGGAATTCTATTCCTATTGTAATTTATCTTTCTGTTATTAGCTGATAGACATCTCTCTATATAAACTCTATGTAATCTAATTGTAAAGGTGTGGAAGTCGAAGCATAATTTGTCTGAGTGAAATTTTGTGAGTGCATAGAAATAGAGAGAGTTGCTGTGATAAACACAGAGAAGCTGCTAGGGTTTGTGTACACCTTAGGAGAGTTTTGTATTTACAAATCAATAATACAAACAGTACTTATTCATATCTTTGTGTTAGATCTTTGTTCTTAATTCATATCTGTTTATTGATATTGAGTTGATTTTAAATCATGCAGAAAAGACACACAAGTATTCAACCCCCCTTCTACTTGTGCAACTGGGAAAACAATTGGTATCAGGGCCTAACATTTAAAATCGATTAAAGATGTATGGAAACAAAGATGACAATTCTAAGATTCCTATGCTTAAGAGAAACGAGTTCACCCACTGGAAGGTTAAGATGTTGCATTATCTGGAAGCAACAGACCCTGACTATCTTGAAAGAATTCATGAAGGACCCTATGTGCCGTTAAAGCTAGTGCCTCAAATCAATGAAGAAGGCAAAGTAACTGAAGAACACTTCATTGAAAAACCAAAGGCTGAATGGACAAAAGAGGACAAGGAGAATGTTCTTAAGGAGGCAAAGGTCAAAAACATACTCTTTAATAGTTTGGATTCTGTTCTTACAAACTGTGTTATATCATGTCAAACTGCTAAGGAGATGTGGACAAAACTTGAAGTGCACTGTCAAGGAACTAAAGATGTCAAGAAAAATGCAAGGTCTTTGCTAATTCAAGAGTATGAATATTTTGAAGCAAAATCTGGAGAATCTATTACTGAGATGTATGATAGGTTTACAAAACTCTTGAATGAGATGGCTATATTTGGTAAGGTTTATGATTCTAAAGATACCAACACCAAGTTTCTGATAGCACTTCCTGAAGAGTGGGACAATAAGACTATAGCCATAAGGGAAGCTAGAGATTTGGATGAACTAACTCTAGAAGAATTGTATGGCAGGCTCAAGACATATGATTTAGAGATGCAACAGAGGAAGAATAAGAAGTATGTGAAGACAAAATCTGTAGCAATCTTAATGGAGTCTGAAAAAGAACAACAAGAACAACCCACTGAAACAAGAATCAAGGATTCAAGGAAGAAGGGTAAAACTGTTATGGAGTCAGAGTCTACTGACACAGACTCTGATTCTGATAAAGAGATTGATCTAAGTCAAATGATGGCTATGTTTGCTAAAACTTTCAAAAGAATGAAATTTAACAAAAGAACTGGCAAATTTAGCAAAAGGCCATCATTCAAGAAGGAAGATGAGAAGACTGAGAAGAGCAAGAGTACTATAATCAAACTTGACAAAGAAAAGGTCAAATGTTTCAACTGTGGAATATTGGGTCACTTTGCCAGTGAATGCAGAAAGTCAAAAAGTCAAGGAAAAGGAAAAGTATTTTCATCAACAGGAAAAGATTGGGCAGATTCAAGCTTAGAGGATGAAATTGATTATGAAAATCTAGCATTGATGGCATCCTCCTCAAGAAAATCACAATCTCCTAAAGAACCCTCATCTCCTAAAACTCAGGTATCAATCTTTACTCCTGAATCCTTAATTAATTTAGACCCTAATGGTATAGAAATTGTGCAAAGTGAGGTTAATAAAATAATGACAACATGTAGGTCTCTCACTAGTGAAAGTGAAAGGTTGAGAGAATAAAATTTAACATTAACTAAAAGGAATGATCATTTAGAGTCTGAGTTAGTATTAATGGAACAATACAAAAAGGATTCTGAGAAATATAGTCATAATTACACTGAAATCTTGAAAGCCTATGACTATGTTAAGAATGAACTAGAAGAACAGAGACTAAAGTTTAGAGTCTGGACAGACTCTGGTAGAAAAGTTCAAGAAATTCTCAATAATCAAAATGTGTGTCAAACTGCTGGTCTAGGCTATGACAAGAGTCAAGGCAAAAGACCTATTGTTGAGAATGATAACAATGAAGAAGCTAGCCAAGTTAATAGGACTAAAGACAAAAGTACATTTGTTCCTGTTAAGTTTGTGACTCCTAAAAAAAAGACTGAAACCACAAACTCATCTGTCAATAGTCCCCCTATTGTTGACCAAAAGACAGATGAAACAGGTGCAAATAACTCTAAGAAAAATATTAACATAGTGTACTTGTCTGAGTCTAAGTTAAAAGAAAGGCTAGAAAACTTATCAGAGTCTACCAAAACTAGGAGAAATAGGAATGGTAAGGAAGGCATTAATAAAGCAAATAATTATCAAAAGGATCCTAATGCTCCTAGAAAGAAGTGTGTTAGATGTGGCAACCACAACCATTTAGCTATAGATTGTAAAGCAAAAATTGAGAAGAAATCAGAGTCTAGTCTTCCACAGACTCTGAAAAGTCACTACATTCCACAGAAACCTTGTTATCACTGTGGTAGCATATTTCACTCTATTTATATGTGTAGAGACTATCATGATTTGTATTTCAATTTTTATGAGCTAAAATCATCTATTGATAAAAGTTGGTATGACACTGTTATGACTCCACCAGAGTCTAAAGCAACAAAGGAGACAAGTTAATCAAATGTGAAAATTGATAAACCTGTTTCACCTAAAGTTAGAGGAAAAGGATCCAAAACTGTTTGGGTCCCCAAAACAATTAACTAGTTGCTTTATATATGCAAGGAACAAGGGTAAAGAATGTAACCCTAATCCTGGACAGTGGATGCTCAGGACACATGACTGGAAAGAAATCCCTGCTTACAGACTTTGTGGAAATGGCTAGCCCAGAAGTATACTTTGGAGATGGCAACAAAGGACAAACACTGGGATATGGCAAGATTGTACTTGAGAATGTCATCATTGAACAAGTAGCTCTAGTTGATGGCTTAAGACACAATTTGATAAGCATAAGTCAACTAGGAGATAAAGGTTACCTTACTGGCTTTGACAACAAAAAGTGTCTTGTGACTCACAAAGAAATAGGTATTCTGGTTTTTAAAGGTCACAGTCATGGTAACATTTATGAAGCCAGCTTGGAGGATTGCATACACAGTGAACTCACATGTCTATATAGCAAGGCCTCAATTGAAGAAAGCTGGAAATGGCACAAGAAACTGTCACATATCAACTTTAAAACACTAAACAAGTTGGTTAAACAGAATCTTTTAAGAGGATTACCACAGGTTGATTTTGTACAAGATGGACACTGTGAAGCATGTCAACTTGGAAAGCAAAAGAAATCATCCTTCAAGAGCAAGACAATCAACAGCATTTTTGAACCCTTTTATTTATTGCACCTTGATTTATTTGGTCCAGTAAATGTTATGTCAATTAATAAAAAGAAATATACTCTTATTATTGTAGATGATTTTACAAGATTCACATGGGTTTTCCTTCTACATTCAAAGGATGAAGCTCCACAACACATAATAGACCATATCACTTTTCTGGAAATAAATTCAAAGAAAATAGTTAGAGTTCTAAGGAGTGACAATGGTACTGAATTCAAGAATTCAATCATGGAGGACTACTGTGCATCAAAAGGAATTACTCAACAATTTTCTGCACCAGGAACTCCTCAATAAAATGGAGTTGTGGAGAGAAAGAATAGAACCCTCATAGAAGCTGCCAAAACAATGTTGGCAGAGTCTAAGCTACCTGTATATTTTTGGGCAGAGGCAGTCAATACAGCATGTTTTCACTCAAAACTGTACTTTAATAAACATGCATGGAAAGACTCCCTATGAAATGATAAAGGACAAGAAGCCAAGTGTGAAACACTTTCACATATTTGGATGCAAGTGTTATGTAGTGAAAGTACATCCTGAAAATCTGAGCAAATTTGAAGCCAAGGCAGATGAATCAATTTTTCTTGGATATGCATCAAACACAAAAGCATTCAGAGTGTTTAATCTCAGAACCAAAATTGTTATGGAATCTATTCATGTTGCATTTGATGATAAAAAGTTTACAGGATTGCAGGATGAGTCAGAGTCTACTACTCTGGAATTTGAAAATCTAAAAAGTTCTGAGATAAATGAAGAAGAAGAGGATGAAGACCCTCAAGTAACTCCTGATCCAACACAGGAACGTGCCCATTCCGAGGGGGAACCAGAAAATACAACTCCAAATGATTCTAAGTCTAACAGGTCAGGGTCTACCCAGATACAGTCAAGACAGACTGAGTCAAATTCCTCAGAATCTAACTCATCAGGGTCTGGATCAAGCAACTCTGAACCCTTGTCAGAGTCGAGCAATTTAGGTCTCTTCATTTAAATTTCACTCAAATACAGAAGATGCAAATGACTTAGGGGGAGCTTCAAGTTCAAGAATCAATCTTCCACCAGCTAGAATATGGACAAGGGGTCACACTCCTGACTTAATAATTGGTGACCCTGAGAGTGGTGTACAAACAAGAACAGCAACTCAAAATGAATGTCTTTATAGCTGTTTTCTCTCAAAGAATGAACCCAAGAAAATTGAGGAAGCCTTGCAAGATCCTGATTGGATAATTGCAATGCAAGAAGAATTGAATGAATTTGAGAGAAACAAAGTGTGGAAACTTGTACCAAGATCTAGAGATAGATCAGTTGTTGGTGCAAAATGGGTGTACAGAAACAAACTTGATGAGAGTGGAACTGTAATAAGAAACAAAGCAAGGCTAGTTGCAAAAGGATACTCACAAGAGGAAGGAATTGACTATGATGAAACTTTTGCACCTGTAGCAAGATTGGAAGCTATCAGAATGTTTCTTGCCTTTGCAGCTCATTCAAAATTCAAGGTGTATTAGATGGATGTAAAAAGTGCCTTCTTAAATGGAAAATTGGAAGAAGAAGTCTATCTAGAGCAACCACCAGGATTTGTTGATCCAAAATATCCTTATCATGTTTACATATTAGATAAGGCACTTTATGAATTGAAGCAAGCACCTAGAGCATGGTATGAAACACTTTCAAAATTTCTTCTTGAAAACAGATTCATAAGAGGTACCATTGACAAAACTCTCCTTATTAGAAAGTATAAAGGTGACATTTTGCTTGTTCAAATTTATGTTGATGATATTGTATTTGGATCTACTAATGACAAACTCTGTGTAGTAAACTAATGCAGTCAAATTATGAAATGAGCATGATGGGAGAATTGAACTTCTTTTTGGGGCTTCAAGTCAAACAGAATGATGATGGAATTTTCATCAATCAAACAAAGTATGTAAAAGAACTATTGAAGAAGTTTGTTATGCAAGATTCTGCAACTGCTAAAACTCCCATGTCAATAGTCACTAAGCTCGACTCTGACCCAAAGGGTAAGAAAGTTGACAACACTAGCTACAGAGGTATGATTGGCTCATTATTATATTTAACTGCTAGTAGACCAGATATAATGTTTGCAACTTGTCTGTGTGCTAGATTTCAAGCTGATCCCAAAGAATCACATTTAATAGTTGTAAAAAGAATTTTTAGATATCTCAAGGGGGCATAAACTCTTGGACTTTGGTATCCTAGAGAGTCAGATTTTTCACTAATTGGCTATTCAGATTCTGACTATACAGGATGCAAAGTAGACAGGAAAAGCACAACAGGTTAGTGCCAGTTTCTTGGCAACAGATTACTTTCTTGGTTTAGCAAGAAATAACAGACTGTATCAACCTCAACAGCTGAGGCTGAATACATAGCAGCTGGAAGTTGTTGTGCTCAAATTCTATGGATAAGAAATCAATTACTTGATTATGGACTAACATTCTCAAATATCCCTATGTATTGTGATAATACCAGTGCTATTAAAATTGCAGAGAATCCAATCCAACATTCCAGAACAAAGCACATTGATGTCAGGTATCATTTTATTAGAGAACATGTTGAAAATGGTACTGTGACACTTCACTATGTTCTAACTGACAAACAGATTGCAGATATTTTGACAAAACCACTTGATGAGTCTACATTTCTTAGACTGGTAGGTGAATTAGGTATGTTAAACATGTAAGTGATTACAAATTACAAGCAACAAGGTATGTACTTTACCATTATAATTAATTATTTTTGCAAAATTTTTATTGGTACTTTATCTTGACAGAGTCTAGTCTTTAGACTCTGACGAGTCTGTAGACTCTGACGAGTCTGTAGACTCTGACTAGTCTGTAGACTCTGAGAGTCTGTAGACTCTGAAAAACAATTATCGCCTAGACTCTGAAACGGTTGAAATTCGCGCCTGCAGACTCTGATTGTGTTTAAATTGTTCAAATGACTTGAAATAGGAGGTAACAGTTATTTTTGACTGGAGATAGACTGTAGACTCGTGTGTATTGTTAGCAATTCAAACAAAATAGAAGATTTTCATACATTTTACTCACTTGTTTATTACAATTAATTTCTAATGCAGAACTATTCACAAAGTTCTTTACGAACCCTAGCCACTTTCTTCAAGCGTATTCATCACTTTCAATTTACAAAATTTCAATGGCTTCTATCTCAACTGTTATGCGGGGACCCAAAGCTATCGCATTCACATTTGGAGACTTTGAGTTCATGACCACTAACCATGTGGCAGCCCTTGGTGACAAGAAAGGGGTAGATGCTGATTACTATCCTATAATGGATTTCTTGGAGCAGAGTGAGCTCAGTTACGTTCTCAAGGCATCACCAGTCATTCACATGGATGCTGTTTCTCAAGCTTGGAGCTCTGCAAAGGTAGTTGATCCTTCTCAGGATCAACCAGGTAAAATAATGTTCACCTTTGGCTCAATTACTTTTGATGTCACTGCTGATGTGCTTAATTCAGTTTTTAAATTGCCTGTGAAGACACCTTTCGATGACACTATTTCTGATTCTGAGATTAAAAGCATGTTTAAATCACTAGGCTATTCTGCTAGTTTAGATAACATGAGTAAATTAACTAGACCCTATCTGAGGAAGGAATGGTCCTTCTTTTTTGATCAAATTGCTAAGTGCTTTACTGGCAAGTGTAGTGGCTTTGATGCTATTACTGCTATTACTTATCAAATTGGTCACAGTCTCCTATTTGATAGAGTAATCAACATTGGTGATATGTTGCTCACTCAAATGGGAGCAAAATTAAATAATGTGCATGAGGGGAGGAAGAAAGTCTACTATCATAGATTTCTTATGATTCTCCTCAATCACTTCATTCCTGACATGTCAACTAAGTTGGCAAATGATTGTTGTGTGCAGGCATACAAATAGCAAATGAGGATATTATTTTATATTAAGAGAATTGATGACAAGAAGAAGAGTCTACCTGCCATGACTTATCCACAGGTAATGAAGGTAAAACTCTCATCCTATAAACCTTCTATCTACAATGCTTCATTTTTTGGTGGTGAAATGGTGCAGGAATAAGTAATGGAGAGTCCACCTGTACCTACCCAAGTCACCCAATCCCCTTCAAAGACACAATCTTCCAAACCAAAATTCAAAAAGAAACCAACCTCTGGTGTCTCTCAACAGGCACCAGTTGTAAAGAGGTGAAAATTAATTCAAACTAGGCTTATAGATGAGCACAGTGATGAGGAGCTCAACCCTCTTGAGAAGCAAGTTGTTGAAGGACTTTCTTTGTTAAAGGAAGGTCATGATACACTTGATTCTACCCTTCAAGACAAGTCTGTAGTCTATGAAAAGGCTACAGACTCTAACCAACCTAGGAATGCACCTTAGGATGCTCAAACTGCATCTCCTGAGAAATCTTTTGCTAAAAAATATAGAAGGTTACGGAAGGCTTATTCTGCACACACACACAAGCCTACTCCTATTACTAATCCTGTTTTGCAGGAAACAGATGCTCCCAAGGCTCCTGCAGGGCCAGACTCTGAAAGCAAGACATTACCTGAACCAGAGTCTAATGTTGAGACAGAGTCTAGACTGCCTTTAGACTCTGATCATGAGAAATTTTGGGAAGGAGTGCCATTGGATGCAACCTCATGTCTTATTGATGAAATCCTTACTCCTAGTGATGAGGTGTTGCTATTACTATATCCTTTGGTGGAATCAGTGGAAGATCCAGAACAATATCAGACTAAATCTCAAGTCTTGGATTTTCTTTCAACCTATGAGACCCCTAAGGAAGAGAATGGAACGGGAGCTACAACTGTCTGCAAAGGATGTGGTCAAAAATCTATACAGCTACCTATTCAACTCTTCATTACAAGAAAAAGAAGCTGGGCTCATAGAAGGCAGAACAACTGAAGTTCTCAAAGCACTAGGTGTGCCAGACTCTGAACAATAAATCACAAAGAAGCCTAAAAAACTTAAGATCTACAAAAGGAGAGTCAGAGTCTGTTGCTGAGTTGGAAACTGAAATTGAGCAATCAGTTTTTGACTATGAAGCAATATGGGATCAAGGAATTACTTACAGGACAGCTATTGATTGGATTTCCACTATTCAGCCTCTTTCAAGAAAGGTGGTTGATTTTCTTGTCCAAAATGTAGGAAAGGTGGCCAACAAATACATCTATCCAACCTATGAAAGTAGATTGGATCAACTCAAGGGCTCATATTATCAGAAACTAGCAAGGGAACTGCAGGATTCCTTTCACATGACTTTTGTCCAGGCCATCTATGCACTCCATGCCCGGATTTTTCTCAATGGACAAGTGGATGCATTAACTATAGTAGAACCACATGAGGTAGCAGGTGATGCTAGGCAGTTGGAGGATGGGACTAGTGCACCAGTGGTGACTAGTGATAAAGATGCTCAATCTGCCTCACCCACACAAGAACCACCTAGTTAGAGGTTGGGTGATAGTGGGGCAGGGGAGTATGTTATAAGGCCCTCATTGGCAACTCAACAAACTGTTGATAAGAACCGCAGTGATATGGGAGGACAGACTCTGATGGATGCTCAATAAGTACTTTTCCATCCTTGTCTATCAGAGTCTATCCACCTTGAGGGGGAGTCTCATGCACAAACAGTCCAAGATGGTGACACTCAGACTTTGTCTTCTAATGAAGTCATACTGAAGCAATCAGAGTCTAGAGTAGACCCTGAGACTGGAATACTGGAGCCAACAGACTCTGAAAAGAAAGAAGATGATTGTAAGGGTTCAGAATCTGTTGCTGCTCATCCCTTGGTGGAAACCCCTAGCCTTCAGACTTATGAAGGGGTTCCCCTCCATCAAGGTGGTTCAGGTATTGAAGTACAATCTTTATCTCTCAACCCCTCTTCTGTAGGATTCTTGAGTGCACCTTTCCAAATGAGTGACAAAATATCTGAGAGGCTGACACTGGTCCAGGCAAAAAGAGAGGTAGAAAAGGTTGTAGAGAGCTTGAGTGAGATTGAGAAAGTGGGTGCCCAACCCCACTGTGAGACTGAGAGATTAGAATATCCTGAACTTAGCTTTACTTATTGGGATCAAGGTTTTCCAAAGAGTTGGTCCAATGAGTTGGAGCAGGGGGATGGATGAAAATTCACTTTGTTTGATTGAGCATATTGGTAAAAAGGAGGACGCTCTTGCTGCTCAGAAGTCATTTACTCAGAGACCACAACATCATCTGGTGGATTCTCTAGCAAGGAGAGCAGATAGAGTCATGAAGGCTTTGGTAGATAACCTTGTCAATTTAACTGAGGCTGCAACATTCAAGTCAGAAGAACCACTTTTGATCATGCCTATAAGGGCTCGACTTCCAGAGTCTACAGTCTCTGATCACTCTCAGGAGTAGTCAGGGTCTATAGTCTCGTTTGCAGTTTCAGTGTCTACACCACCGCCAGAGTCTACGCCTCACCTTCCATCCCTTGAGCCTATTGCTAAGGAGTGCACTTCTGAAGATGATGATCCCGTTCAACCTTCTTTTGTATATTTTGATCAAGTCTTTCCTTAGTCTTGGGAGTCTGCACAGAAAAGAGGCATCACTGATAAAGATTCTTTTGCCTATATTTTGGAAATTCATCAGTCTGAGAGACTGAAAGCTTTTTAGAAAAAATCATATCTCTAGGAACATGGTCACTACCCTGGTGAAGAAGATCAAGCTCTGGATGGGGATGTTCAAGCTGAGACAGAGAGTGTTGCTAAACAATTGGCTTGTGTGGTCAAAGACATCTCTCATATTCAAACCAAACTTACTGGTGCTGACAATACTACTTCTCTGTTAAGTACCAAATTTGACAAAATTCACTCCCTTCAATTATCCAAAGAGGCCGCTTTCAAGGATGCTCTTGCTTCTATCACCTCTACACAAGCTTCTCTCCAATCAACAGTCTCTGCTTTAACCACCAAGGTTGATTCTCTCATTGCAACACATGCCAATATCTCCACATTTTTTGAACAGATTATGTTGGCTATTACTAGTTCTGATGATGTCAAAAAGGGGGAGAAGAGATGTGAATCTTCCTCTAGGAGAAATAAGGATGATACATGCAGAGATGATAAAAGGGGAGTTAAAAGGAGGAGAGATGGTGATGATGAAGATAGTTCTCATGGTCCTAGGGGTCCTGGTGATGTATCACTCAAGCATTCTGAAGTGGCTGTATTATCAAAATCTCAACCACATCAGTCAGGAACTGGACATGGGAAATCAGAGTCTAAGTCAGACTCTGATAAACAAAGAAAGAAAACAGAGTCTGATGAAACTCAAGAGCCTTCATACTGGAAGTGCAGTCAATCAAATCTGCAACTTAGAGCTAAAAAGAAGACAGGTCTTGGAGGTTTTGAAGAATCTGACATTGACACAACATCTACTCTAACCAGGGATCCTCAATCCTTGACAGATAGGCAGTTTGAGAAGATCACACAGAAGCATTTAAACAAAGTGGTATCTGCTCAAATTGTTTATAATGTTTATGAAAGAAAGATGCAAGGAGGACAGGGAGGCACATAAAAGGTGAAGAATGAGATTCTGGTTTATTTTTTAGAAGGTGGATCAGCTAGATGGATCAGTCAATCAAACTTCATATTTTTCAAACAGGCTGAGGAATTGCAGTATATTAGATTTCTCCTTCAAATTGCTTATGAAGTTAACAAGAGTAAAGAGGCTGTCACACACAAATGGTTCAAGGAGATTGATAGAAAGCTGACTTTGCACAAATAGGCAAATTGACAAATGGGCAAATTTTCCTTAAAATATGTTGATACTGAGGGAAATGATCAAGTCATGCCATTGGAAAAAAACATATTAAATTTCAAGAAGGTGTGGGTCATTACTTTGGGTTTCAGCCTATGAGTGGGAAAGTTAGTGTTCTAATGTTGAAGGACTTAAAAGATCAAGAAAGCAGTGCAAACGATCTGAGAGCAGCTTACTGTCAAATCAAATGTTCAAGTGAAGAAATGAAGAAATTGAAGAAATTTATTGGTGAAGCTCTTGCAATTGTGGAGGACAATATGCTCAATTCATTTTTGAAGAATAATCCAGCCTTTGAGAGGATCAATTAAGAAGTAATTCTTTTTCCTTTATAATTCTTTCATACTGTTCTAGACTAAGTGTTTTATTCTTTAGTTTTGACATCATCAAACTTGGATTTATGCTTACATTTTATAAAGCATAAATAGGGGGATATTGTTAGGAATATATTCATTTGAAGATTTATAAAATTCTAGAACAGGAGTTAGCTTAATTTATTTGCAATATATATTTCTAGTCTCTGAAATGTATAATCAGAGTCTAGATAGTCAATATTCAAGTTACCCTTTGCAGAAAGTAAAACCAGAGTCTGCATGAAGATCAGAGTCTGAAAGGTGATCAGAGTCTATAGACTATCAGAGTCTAAGATCTGTTAGAGTCTACAAATGATCAAAGTCTATAGTCTGGCAGAGTCTGAAGAATTCAGAGTCTATAAAGTTAAAGCTAAATTTGGAAGATGATCACAAATAAGGGAAGTCTTCGAAAATAAAGCCAAAGATATTGCAGATATGCTATAAAAATAAGGAAGAAGAATTGCAGAAGGAAACTGTCAACTAATAATTAGGAATTCTATTCGTATTGTAATTTATCTTTCTGTTATTAGCTGATAGGCAGCTCTTTATACAAACTCTATGTAATCTAATTGTAAAGGTGTGGAAGTCGAAGCATAATTTGTCTGAGTGAAATTTTGTGAGTGCATAGAAATAGAGAGAGTTGTTGTGATAGACACAGGGAAGCTGCTAGGGTTTGTGTACACCCTATGAGAGTTTTGTATTTACAAATCAATAATACAAACAGTACTTATTCATATCTTTGTGTTTGATCTTTGTTCTTAATTCATATCTGTTTATTGATATTGAGTTGATTTTAAATCAAGCAGAAAAGACACACAAGTATTCAACCCCCCCTTCTACTTGTACAACTAGGAAAACACTATTATCTTCAGGGTACCTGATTTTGAGAATTGGTGATCTCCTAAGATATCTAGCAATTCATAACTTAGATATAAGATAAGATTCTCTAATATCCACTTGGAAACTTTCACATAGGCATATCGAGAATAAAATATATGGTCTTTATGCACTTGAATAAGTAGTGAGCTGGTCATACCTCTATAGCTTGTCACTTCAGTTCATGTACCTGATTTGCCCTGATCAGGCTTAGTGGTTTATTGGCAAGAAGTCTTGGCAGACCTAGGATCTTCCAAATTGCGCATCTTTAAAAGATCCTTGACTTACTTTAATTGCCATCATTCTTTTAAATTAATTGTAATCCTATAAGAATTGTAACTCCTCCAACATGCTCATATTGTACCTATTCTGCATTAACTTTGCAAAATATCTCTTGCACTGGTTTTCATTAGTAGACCCATATATAATATAATCATGGTATAATAGCACATATATGACATTGTATGTGTGCCTTGTATTCTAGAGAGATATGGGTATAACTTCATATTCTTGACGATTTGCTTGAATCCCTACCTCCATCATAGAGAGCTTGGGAAGAGAATGATATACAAATTCTAATTATTTGCAACTTCAAAGTCCAGGAAATGTTGCACATCAGCTTCAACTTCTAACTCACCATTCAGGAGTGCCCTTGTTCACATTCATCAGATAGATATTCATGCTTGAATGCTTAACATTTAGATCTTGTTAGGTCCTTAGGCCCTAAAAGAATCAAGTCTCGTCACTGGTGCTTACTGTTTGATCTTGAAAGTTCTGAAGATTCTGTTTCCATCATCATCGATACCTTCTACTTGATAGTAACCTGTAACAACCAATTTATCTTTTTCCCTCATAACAATGCCAATAACTATCCAGTTTCTGTAAATCCTTACTGTACCAATTTCAGCTTCGTCTTGTGGTCTGGGTTCCAGCTTCAGTAGTTTCTGCTTTCGAACTGATTGAGATCATTTTGCATTTGGAATCACCCAATCTGGATCAATCAGTGCATCTTCAGTATTCTTTGGGTTGTTGGGTCCCAAAAAAAATTATTTCTTCATTTGATTAGCACTTCTAGCCTTTACTCAATAATCCGGTTTACTAAGAACTAGACTCCAGGATTGACTTTGACTTCAAACCTTTTGTCTTGGCAGATATGTTCTTGATGTATTCCTTTGATCTTCATTGTGTTGAGTACGACTAGTAGATCCTTCTTTTATTTGCTCTCCCTGAGTTGTTACTAAGATGTGTTGAAGATCCTTCACCTTTTTCAGTGGATTCTGTTAAAGTTCACGAGTTGTGTAGTTTCACTACCATTTCTACTAATAGGATCTGAATCAACATCATTATCATTGTTTCCTTCTGCGACCTCAGTTTCATGATCAGTATCTGAATTTGACTCTGACAAGATGTCATACTTCAAAGATTCAAAATAGTCTTTCATTTGAATGCTTGGGAGCTTGGTGTAGTAGGTCGACACATTCAGACTTTTAGTCACCTTCTAGTTTTAAATCATCAATGAGTAGCCGAGGAAAATTGTTCCTTGAGTCTTAACTTCTTGTCAAGATACTCATATAATCTTCAGTAAATATCAATTTCCTCCAAACATACGAAAGAGTTTCAGTGGTTTGCTTCTGGTTGGCCATTTACTCATATGATGTCTTTTCACGATCTTGTTGATTAAAGTAGCATGCTATGTTAATTGCTTCAGCTTCAAAGTACCTTTATCAGTGTAGACTTCATTTAGAACTTCATTCTTGAAATTCAGTTCCACTATCTGACTTCAAAGTTCTCACAACTTACTTTGCTTCCAACTTGATCTACCTGATGTGATCAATCACCGTCTGTGATATTTTATCTGTTGAATGCACGAACATCACCAATTTGTAATTAGGGTTGTTACCAACTACCACTAAGCATATTTCTTCCATGACATAATTTGCTTCAGTGTGATGTTTCCATTGACTTCCCTATGTGACATGCTTCAAAATGTCCTTCTAGATAGAATTTCATTAGAAGCAGTCCTCTCACCAATTTCATCTTTATCAGAGAATCCATTGTCTTGTTGACCAAGTGTGAGAGCTTCTTATGCCATATCTAACTTTTTACTAATGAAGCTTTACTGAAAAGTTCACTTCACCTTTGCATACAAAATCAATGTCAGCTACGAACAAGATTTCTCACTCTCAGTTGAGTGAGCTTCCAACCTTGTTGTTTGAGATCAAACACTTTTCCTTTTCAATGCTTTTCCAGAAAACCCTTGATAAAGAATTCCCTAGTGCCCTGTAGATAGTGCTTAAGTCCTTCCACAAGAAAGATGCTTTCACTGATGACAATTCCAAATATTGCCAAATCCCTTGTACATCCTTTGCTATCATCTCTAAAGGTTACCGTTGGATAGGCTTTTTCAACCAACTGTGATGTCGTAGCTTAAATCTTAATCATATGCCTCGTACAATAAATGTCACATAATCATATAACTTTTCCTCTTGTTACATACTCTGAAATCATAAATGGTTAAGGTATTTGGTACTCAACTTCAATTGAGTCCAGATGGGTTAGAGATACTACTATCAACAATGGTAACAACAGCTTTAATATGCATAAAAGCACACGGATAGAAGAACTAACAAATTAATTACTAATTCTATCTAATCCATTTATGTTGTTGTCTAACATTTTTATCTATCTCTAATTATCTAAGTCAGTTTTAGATTAATCCTCGAATCAACAAATGTTACTGACAACATAGATAATTCTACCATATTTTATTATTCTATCCCTAACAAGCAATACATGATCTAATATAACATTTTGTACAACTATGTGAGTAAAAGCAAATCACATGAAAATATGCACATAAACAATTTCAAGAATATGCAGAATATTTGAATAAGACATTATGTGCAATATCAAATTCCACATACACTTAACAAGTCATTTATCATAATAAGAACAAATATAAAATATCTTATCTATGACATGTTTGTCTATTTAGCAATTTTCATAACTAGCAGATGTATTAAATCATAGAAGATTTAAATCAAGTTCCAGCAAATGTTTAGGAATACACCTAACCATCTAGAACACCCTATCTAATTCTAGATATTTATTTTACTGCATATAAAATCAAGTATGAAATGTACTTATTTAAACTCATGAATCCTAGGCATGCAATCTTATTCTTTGCAATCAATTAAGCATTTAAGTCCTAAGATGCTAACATGCTGACATGAATATAATACATTTCAAAACTTAATAATTATACAGTTCTGAATTAGATAAACGTATACTAGTTAGAATGTGTACCTGTGAAGTGCTTAGTGATTCATCTCCAGTATTGGTCATTGATGCCAGATGTCCACTTGGTTCATCACTGTCACTGATAGAATCAACCTTGCATTTAACATCACCAACAAATGCTTTCCCTTACTGCATCCTCACTAATTCCTGAGATTCCTACTTCAACCCAACACAGTGTCTGTCATCTTTTGCTTGTACAGGCTTCTTCAAACTGTGTAGCAAACCCTGATTTTGTCTTTTATAATATAAACCATCCATGTCTTCCAACCGCCTCTTGAACTGTTCTTGAAAATCTCCTTGTTAGAATCTATAGGTAATGACCTTGGATTATGAATTGGGATTCCGTCTGAATCTGATGTCACTGAACTTCCTGTTGCCCTGCAGGCTTGACTTGCAGTCCAGTTCTCAGGTTATTCCAAAGTGTAAGATTCACTTATAACACCTTGACCACTACCTTGAGATACTACATCTTCAATTCAGCTTCTAGGATCATTTCGTTTCTGTTCAGAGGTTCTCAACCTTGACTTCAATCAATTTTGGTTCCTGGGTCACAAATACAGTGAATATGCTAATAACCTGCTTTACCAAATATTATCTTCTTTAGCTCTTGTTCTAGTTCATAGATCTTCAGCAGATACAGTTCTTTTACAGACAATGTGGTTGTATCCTTAGATCCATGTTGGCTGTATCCCTATGTTCCAGATGATCTGCAGTGTTAGCACGAACTTCCTGTAATCTCCCTGTAGAATAAGCTTTAAGACTTGTACTGAGATTTCAGGTTGTCCAGTTTGTTCTCCTTCACTACTTCAACCCCTTAGATTTTTCGTCCAAAAATAAAACTCAAATTAACCAAAAACATTAATTTCTTCTTTTGCAGATTCCAAAATATTAGTAGGATCCTATGGAGTAAACCTCTGAGGAAATTTATACCACTATTTCTTCAACCTGTTCTAGAATTAACTTCATTGGATAATCTTCACTCAATTTTAGTTGTCTTCAATACCCGGAAAAAAAAACTTCAACTACTGCTCCTTGAGTACCCTCGAATTAATATTTAAGAAAAATTTAGATTTACAGAATTTTTAATTTTCTTAGAAAATAAATTAATCAAAAATAAAAATATACAACAAGTTAATTTTCAAGAATTTTGAATTTTCTTAAAAATTAAAATATCGTAAATTAATATTTAAGAAAAAAATTAGTTTTCAAGAATTTTAAATTTTCTAAAAAAATAAATAAATCTAAAATAAAAATTAAAGAGTACAAAACTTGGGGTACCAAACTGCATTTTGGGTGTTAGTGGCGCCTAATATTTTTGTGACGCCTATACAAGGAAGCCCTTGTACAGGCGCAACAAACACACAGCAGCGCAACAAATTAACTTCGTGGCGCGACCCTGTAAATGCTCTGTGCAAGCACAACAAAAACTTGTATTTGTGAATTTGCTGCGCGTGGACTTTTGGTGGCGCTAGAACTCAATTGCTTCACATAGGCGCGTGTACAGCATCAGTCACCAATTCACCAATCACTGTACCACTAAGCTGGGAAATTGGCCACAAATTATGTTTAACAAATTTAAATCTTAAAGTTTATTAAATTTATAAATTAAACTAATTAAAATTTATAACATAAACTAATAAAAATTTATAAATTAAATTTTATAAAAGTTTACAAAATAAATTTTAGTTAAAATTTATAAAATAATCTAATTAAAATTTATAACATAAACTAATTAAAGTTTATAAAATAAATTTTATAAAAGTTTATAAAATAAATTTTATAAAAGTTTATAAAATAAATTTTATAAAATAAATTTAATTTAAAATTTATAAAACAAACTAATTAAAATTCATAACATAAACTAATAAAAGTTTATAAAATAAATTTTATAAAAGTTTATAAAATAAATTTAATAATAAGTTTATAAAATAAACTAATTAAAATTAATAATATAAACTAATAAAAGTTTATAAAATAAATTTTATAAAAGTTTATAAAATAAACTTATTAAAAGTTTATAATTAAACTTATTTAACAAAGCCTCCTTTCGAGTAAGCAGACAGCTGTGACACCCTGAGGTTCACTGGGTTACGGATCTTGATTTGTATATCAATCAGCAAGCTCTAATACCAATTGTTGGGTGCCGAAGTATCATAGAAGATGGGTTGAATACGATACTAACAATAATTTAATTTTTTTTCGGAATTTGCGGATAAATAAATTATTGCTTCAGGGTGGGTTTGGCCATTTGTAGTGTTTAGGTGAGCTACCTACTAATTTTCTGTCTGTCCGGATAAATCAATTAGGTTCAAGAAAATTAGCAAGTAAATTATGGAGATAAGTTTCCGGGAATATATCTTTCGTATATAAACCCAGAGGGGTGCTAAACCCAGTTAAAAATATAATTGGCTTCCAAAGAACAAATTAGTTCTTTGCTACTAACACAAAAATATTAGGCTCAGTTCCTATACAAATATATCTAAGTTAGTACAAGGAAAAATTGAGTCCGTAGAGAGTGATATCTAGGAGCCCTGAGCATTTTTCGTTAAAGAACCGGGTCCTAATATCTGACCGGGAGTAGGGTACGTATGGGTGTGCATAAAATATTTCTTCTTGCTCCGGCCATGGCTGCTCTCTACATTTTTGTGTTGAAGAAGACGACTTCCTCTTTAATCGGTGTAGTCTTTAAATCAAATAAATTAGCTGCTTGAATTTGTTTGGCTGAGGATAATTAAGTGGGTCCAAGAAATATTTTCTTTGTTGCGCCTGACAAATTTAATTGCGCCTAAATTTGATTTTCATAGTCAAAGTGCGGTTTAGTCACTGCACTTTGATTCTCTAATCATTCCTTGATTGAAGTTCCCCAACTTCCATTTCGTGTACCAAAGTCTTGTCACATTATACCCTGTACCCTGAGCTGTTTCCGTTTTTGAATTTAGTTCAGACACTTTGACTTTTCGTACCAAGGTTGTGACACTTTGCACCCTGCACCCTTTGAGCTTTTTAGTTGTTAGTTGTTAGCTGTTTGGTCATAGCCTCTACAAATCACTTTACATACCTTAATAAATAACCGTTCTTTCTAAGTACGTTCTTCAACTTAACAATTCTTCTATGGTTAATACTCAGATTTCTTTCATAAACTGTTGACGCCTAATGCAACTGGTCTGGTTCACGGATGACTAACTTTGATCCAGGTCTTCGTATTATTGCTTTATTTGCACTGTTAAGTTTGCAGCAACTTCATTGCTTCGAACACTCACTGTCAATAAACACTGTAACTTCACTGAATCTTTTCTGGTACTTAGACACTTGTCTTTACCATGTCTTCAATTCTTCTAGATTTCTATGCTTCGAACACTGTCTATCTTCAATCAATGCTGGTACACTGAAATCCTCTTATGACACTTCTATACTGAAACTTAAACACTTCTGAAACCTTGAAAGTCTTCAACCATTATTCTTCACTGAGGCTTGAACATATTAATGAACTTCTCTCAGTGACCTGTAGTAGACTTTAAAACTTCTTCTAATGTCTTGATTCACTGTATTTGCCTTATCTTCATTTCTTCCTAATTTCTGTGTAGGCGTAGTATTATTTACCTGTCCTGTTCTAGTGTTGAGTTATCACGACTACTATTCATACGGCTTTGTAATCTCACCCACAACAACGAGGGTGTGGATGACAGCGGACAGAAATCTCCCAAGGATGATGGTCATGATGATGAGTGACTACTTTACATTGCTCTTATAAGACTATTTACATAGGACTTGAATTTATCTCCAAGATTTCATGTTGGTTTCAAATCTTTTGAACAATTGTTTGGTTTGGTTGCTACTTTTTGGTTCTTGTTTCACTCATCGAGTGGGGAACACATAGGATTTTTATTCCGTTGGTTTTCATCGGTTTCAAACATTCAACATGACTTGTCATGTTTCTTTTAATGTTATCTTCGTAGTTTGTTTACCTTGGTCTTTTGTTATTACTGATCTTACCCTCACGTTTCCTTCATCATATCTAACTCTATGTTTGCGTCAAGCTTGTTGAAAGACATCAACTAATATTTCATCAGTAAAGTTGTTGACATATTAATATATTGTAATAAAATCAAGGTGTCAGATACATAGGGAAACATGCAGAGAATTCAAGTTCATTTCGTTCACTTACTTTTGTCTGCTAACATGAATAACCAGGACATGTCAGGTTACGTCTTAAGTATGTGGTAATGTCATCCAATGTCATTTATAATAATGGTAAATCCATATTGTAATGTGAGATTTGTTATGTAATAAAATGTTGTAATTAATTAGTCATATTTCTATGACGTAACACATGTACACAAAATAGTAGTTTATTATGATATTGTCGTGTATCATTTATAATGATGTATTTGTAATAATGTATTTTATCATATTTGAATGTAATTTGTCATATGTAATTAGAAGTAAAAAGTCTTTAATTTCATAGGAGCATGCAAAAAGTTAAGTCGCTAAAAGGCCTTCCCATCTTGAAACGAACTTAGTAATCGTAGTTTTCATTTTGTATGTCGTCGAGAAAGTTCATGAAAACATGATACTCGGCTTTTACATTTATTCAATGTGATTGAATTGTTGATATGGGTATTGCCCCTATCGTATATAATGTAGTAGGGTGATCAACCCATTTGTTAATAGATTCAGGACATCATGCCCACGTCTATTGTTCAATGTCGTCATGTTGTATTTTTGAATAAAGTGTCAGGTTTGAAATTAACATATAAATTGTAATAAACTGCGATGTAATCTTAACAAACAAACATACCAATGACAGCTAGTACATTATATATGACATTTCAAGACAACAAACAAGCATATATGAAGATCAAAAGCAACACATGTACTTTATTAATGTCAAACGTAAACACACAGATGTCCATATAAAATCACGTCAAGTCACAAAAATATAAAACCAACCACTATGAAAGCAACTAAAGTACTTGTTCTTGCGACTTATTCTAAAGCAACTAGAAAACAAAGCAAGCTAATAAAGAAGTACGAAAACAAATTACATGTGATATTTTTTCTAGTGAAGAGAATTCTAGCTCCTTGAGACATGTTTGCCATCGAGTGTCGATAGCCTGTAGGTGCGTCGTCCGACGACTTCATCAATTAAGTATGGACATTCCCACATGTCCATAAATTTCCCGACATTCTTGTCGACAATGTTCTGAAACACTTTCCTTAAAACCATGTCCACCACCTGGAACGTCCTAAGGTGGACATTCTGGTTATAATTGATGGCGACTTGTCATTGATAGGATGTCATGCGAATTCTTTCCATGTCATGTAATTCATCGACTGTGTCTAGGTCGTGTGTTAATTCTCCTCTGTTTGACTCGTCAGATATAAACCCATATCTAGCCATCAGCATCATGACTTCTATAGGTAAGACAACTTCAGTTCCATATACAAGACTGAAAGGGGTCCAACATGTCGACGTTTTCGGGGTCATCCTGTCTGACCACAAGACCAAGATAACTCCTCTGCCCACTATCCTTTGTGAGATGTCAACCTCTTCTTAAGGTTGTTTATGATTATCTTATTGTTCGATTCTGTTTGTCCATTTTCTTGTGTATACCTTAGTGTCGACTTGATCAACGTGATGTTCTATTGTCGATAGAATTCTTCTGTCTTGTCACTTATAAATTGGGATCCGTTGTCATAGAAAATCTCAGGTGGGATGTCAAATTTACAAAGAATGTTCCTCTTAATGAACGAAATTACCTCCTTTGACTTGTCATGTCGAAAAGCCTCTACTTCAATGCATTTTGAGGAGTAATTCATCATCACTAACATAAACACTTTCTGTCCAAGAGCAGGTGGCATTTTTCCCACGATATACATGCCCGACTTCATGAAAGGCCATGAAGGTATAGATGAGTGCATATGTTCTGAAGGTTGATGAACGACGGGAGCATGTCTCTGGCAAGCGTCACATTTCTTGACATATTCGATAGCGTCTTGTTTTACTGTCGGTCATTAATAGCCCATTCATAATACTTTTTTTAGAAAGACTCTTCACCAGAATGGTTGCCACATTCTCCCTCATGGAGATCTTATAGGACTTGTTCAGATTCTTCCCTTTCCAAACACCTTTATAATAAACCTGTCACAGACTTTTTAAATAACACATCATCGAATACTACAAACCTGGATGCCTTCATTCCGAACGCCCTAGACTCGTTCTTGTAAATAGGTTGAACACTACTTAAGAGGTACTCCTTGTACTTTTGTGTCCAACTCGAGCGCTGATGTGGTTCGATGTCGATGGCATCATCCAGAACCATGATGTCATGTGTATTCCTTGACCTGCCCATGGTTGGATGCATGACATAAATAATAGGGATGTTGGATAGATTGACATGTCGAAATACCCATCCCAAACCTGCTAAGGCGTCGGCTTGAGTGTTCATTTCCCTTAGTACTTATTGAATCGTGAGAGTGTCAAACTTTCCTTGTAAGTCCTTGACAATGTACAAGTATGTCACCGTTTTAACGTTCTTTGCCTCGTAGGAGCCTTTGACATTGTTGACTACTAAAAATGAGTCGTAATTAACCTTAATGTGTTTAACTTTCAAGTTTCTAGCCGTCTCCAAACTGACAATTAATTCTTCATACTATGCTTCATTATTTGTATCCTTGAATTCACAACATATAGAATATGCCATTGTATCTCCCTGTGACAATTTTAGGACAAGTCCAAGTCTAGTACTGTTGATGTTTGTGTTGGGTTCCGAGGCATAAAACGCAGCGGATAAACGTAAATATAACGAAAATTTCAGAACCCTAACGCAGGATCATGTATAAGATTGGACGGATTATGGTGATAATCGAATCATACCTATTACGATCTTGAATGTCACGAACTCAACGGAGATCCTTGCTATCACGACTTGTGTCTTCTTCTCGAAAACACCTCTATGGTATCCACACGAGCACCTTCAAGAGCGTCTCACGATCTTGATTACGGAGTGGATGTACTAGCAAACCTTTGATAATTCGAATTGTCTTCCTGCCTCTTTGCTGCCTCTTCTAGGGTTTTTCTATCAAAACGTCTTTTGCCTCTTAACCCTACATTATCTATTTATAATGTTTGGTTAACAGGCCCATAGCAGCAAAACCTAACCCATGTAGGTCTAGGAAAATAATAAAACGAATTTTATTATTTAATTAATAACTAAGTCATACTTAATTATTATGGGCAGAAATACAATTCTAATTTGAATTTATATTATCTTAATTAATCAAGTCTCACTTAATTAATATAATAAAAATTCAAATAATTATCAATTAATTTAAATCTATAATTTAAATTAACTATTCCTCTAAGTGCTCTTTGCGTGTGACCCTATAGGCTATTATTTAATTGGCAATAATTTTATTCTCCAATAAAATTATAAACAATGAGCGGCATCTAGTAATACATCATTGCTACCCAATTAAACAATAATTAAATCGTGATTCGATAAAACCTTTCGTGATTAATGTTTCCGTGTAATATAATCCTTTTAACCATATATATTATAGATTAAACTCGAGGCATGTATTTAGTCATCCTCTTCAATATTTAATCCGGGTTTACTTGATCCATGAGTAGACTATGAAAAAAAATCATTATTTGAGCACGGCCATGCATTTTATAGTCTCACTCAATCAAGAGGCCAATAATATCTCTCCTAATTATAGGAGGGTTAAATCCTTTATCTATCATTCATATTTCTCATACGACTCATGATATACCCGATGTCCACTTTTATCATTACCCGGTCAAAGGTAACTTTTAATGTAGTCAAAGTATATTAATCCTCGTATAAAAATATAATGATCTCAAGTCAGAGGATCATTACACCATTATCACTGTGAGTCTTTCTTATGACTTTATTAAACATGAAGAATCTCACTGTGGGTCTGTCCAGTACCATGTACTCCTGCATGTACCTATGTGTTGACTTTAGTATCCCCATACTTATAACCAATGAGATGTGGTTATCTGTCAAATAACATACTAGTCTATTTATGTATTATTATTGTCCTATAATAATAATACTCGACTAGGGACATTTAAGAATATGATATATTATATAATCTCAAGTTCAAGTCATGTACTAAACTATACAATATGTATCATGATTCTAAGGACATTTATTATGCTAACAAATATATCGCAGTAATTAAAGTCATAATAAATATGTTTATTGAATAATCAATTGACATAAAGGTTTATCAAAATAAACATTGTATTGCCTCTAGGGCACCTACACCAACAATCTCCCACTTGCACTAGAGCCAATCACCCATGTATCTAATACCCATGGAACTAGTGTGACCGTCGTGCTTCTTCTGCGATAAGCCTTTGGTCAGTGGGTCTGCAATGTTATCATTTGTGTGCACTTTACATATGTGTATGTCACCCCTTTCATTAATCTCTCGAATGAGGTGATATCTCCTGAGTATGTGTTTGGTTCGGGAGTGAGCTCTAGGTTCTTTAGCCTGTGCAATGGCTCCATTATTATCGCAGTATAGATCAATGGGATCTGCGATCGATGGAACCACTCCCAAATCATTAATGAATTTTCGAATCCAAACAGCTTCCTTAGCCGCTTCACAAGCTGCAATGTACTCAGCCTCCATTGTAGAATCAACTACTATTTCTTGCTTTGAACTCTTCCAACTTACAGCACCTCCGTTTAGACAAAACACAAAACCAGACTGTGATACAGTATCATCCCTATCTGTTTGGAAACTTGCATCGGTGTAACCTTTTACAACCAGTTTCTCCTCTCCTCCATACACCAAGAATGAATCTTTAGTCCTTTTCAAGTACTTTAGAATATTCTTGACAGCCGTCCAGTGACCTTCACCTGGATTAGATTGGTATCTGCTCGTCATGCTTAAAGCATACGAAACATCTGGGCGAGTACATACCATTGCATACATGATGGATCCAATTGCTGAGGCATATGGAACCTTACTCATGCGGTCCTTGTCATCCAATGATTTCGGACACTGATCTTTAGAGATCGTTATCCCTTGAGATACGGGGACATATCCCCTTTTTGCATTTTGCATACCAAAACGATGCAAAACCTTTTCGATGTATGTACTATGACTTAGACCGATCATCCTTCTAGGTCTATCCCTATAGATCCTCATTCCTAGAATGTAGGATGTTTCTCCTAAGTCTTTCATAGAGAAGTTGCTCCCTAACCAAATCTTAACAGCCTTGAGAGAAGGTATGTCATTCCCCATTAGTAGTATATCATCAACATATAGTACTATGAATGCCACATGGCTCCCACTAACCTTCTTGTAAACACAAGGTTCATCTTCGTTTTGAACAAAGCCATACTCCTTGATTGTTTCATCAAAACGGATATTCCATCTCCTAGAGGCTTGCTTCAATCCATAAATGGATCTACGTAATTTACATACCTTGCTAACATTCCTTGGATCGACAAAACCTTCAGGTTGTGTCATGTACACATCCACATCCTCTTCAAGGATTCCGTTAAGGAAAGCTGTTTTGACATCCATTTGCCAGATTTCATAATCATGGAATGCAGCAATAGCAAGCAAAATCCTTATGGACTTGACCATAGCCACTGGTGAGAAAGTCTCATCATAGTCAATACCATGAATTTGTCTGAAACCTTTTGCAACCAGCCTTGCTTTATAGGTCTGAACATTTCCATCCATGTCAGTTTTCTTCTTGAAAACCCATTTGCACCCTATGGGTTTTACCCCTTCAGGTGGATCAACCAAGGTCCATACTCGGTTTTCGTACATGGAATCCATCTCGGATTTCATGGCTTCTAGCCATCTCTTAGAGTCTGGACTGTTCGTAGCATCTTGGTATGTGAGAGGCTCATCTTCGTCTATGAGCATCAAATCACCACATTGAGTCAAGAGAAATCCATATCTCTCTGGCTCATGGCGAATTCTACCAGTTCTACGAACAACCTGTGTTTGTTGAGCATTATCATTATCCTGCTCTTGTTCCACTTCAGGTTCAATGCTATTTTGTGGTTCTCGATCTTCATCGAGGACTATAGTTCTCCCACTGTTTCTTTTGGAAACAAAATCTCTTTCCATGAAAACAGCATCTCGAGCAATGAACACTTTCTGCTCAGTAGGACTATAGAAATAGTACGCCTTTGTTTCCTTAGGGTATCCCACAAAATTGCACTCTTCAGATTTAGGTCCAAGCTTGTCAGATACTTGACGCTTCACAAACGCCTTGCATCCCCAAACTTTCATAAAGCTCATGCCTGACCGTTTCTTCTCCCATATCTCATATGGAGTCTTTTGAACCTTCTTAGTAGGAACACGGTTAAGTGTGAAAGCCGCTGTTTCTAGAGCATAACCCCAGAAACTAATTGGAAGATCTGCATGACTCATCATCGATCGCACCATGTCCAACAAGGTGCGATTTCTCCTCTCTGAAACTCCATTCCATTGAGGTGTACCTGGCGGAGTGAGTTGTGATACAATACCACACTCCTTTAAATAATCCTTAAATTCAGTGCTCAAGTATTCTCCTCCACGATCAGATCGTAAGATTTTAATACTTGCATCTCCGCCAATTTGCTTCTCTACTTCAGCCTTGTATTCTTTGAACTTTTTAAAAGAATCGGATTTATTCTTCATAAGATATACATATCCATATCTACTGAAATCATCAGTAAATGTTATGAAGTAGTAGTAGCCTCCTCTAGCCATCACACGCATTGGGCCACATACATCACTATGTATTAGCTCTAAACGTTCAGTGGCCCTTTGACCCTTACCAGTGAAAGGGGCTTTAGTCATTTTACCAAGCAAACAAGATTCGCATTCTTGGTATGATTCAAAATCAAACTTATCCAAATATCCATCCTTATGTAATTTGGATATGCGTTTCTCATTTATATGGCCTAGACGACAATGCCAGAGGTATGTTTGATTTGAGTCATTAACTTTAAGTCGTTTGTTTTCTATATTACAGACAGGATTATCTAAGTCAAGAACATATAAACCATTAAACAAACGCGCAACACCATAGGTTAAATCATTCAAAGCAAAAGAGCAACTGTTGTCCTTTATTGTAAACGAAAAACCTTTCTTGTCCAAACAAGAAACAGAAATAATGTTTCTGCGAATTGCAGGCACGTAATAACAATTCTCCAGTTCTAAAACTAGCCCAGAGGGCAAAGATAAATAATAGGTTCCTACAGCTAAAGCAGCAACTCTTGCTCCGTTGCCAACTCGTAGGTCCATTTCTCCTTTAGCCAATGTCCTACTTCTCTGCATTTCCTGCACATTTATACAAATGTGAGAAGCACATCCGGTATCCAATACCCAAGATGTAGAAATAGACAGATTGACTTCTATAACATATATACCTGAATTAGAAGCTTGCTCAGCCCTCTTCTTCTTCAGATCCTCCAAGTAAACTGAACAGTTTCTCTTCCAGTGACCAGTTTTCTTACAGTAGTGACATTCACCCTTAGCGACCCCACCTTTAGGCTTTAAAGCCTGTTTAGGACCTGACTTTGGCTTGGGTGTAGAATCAGAACCTGTCTTCTTCTTACCCTTCCACTTGCCTTTCCCTTTGGCCTTACCTTTATTGCCCACCATCAGTATGGGAGCGGGTTCAGCCGTCTTCATGTTGGTCTCATATGTTCTCAACATAGCCAACAATTCAGTAGGTGTTTTGTCAAATTCATTCATATTGTAGTTCATAACAAACTGAGTGAATTTGTTGTTCAAAGAATTCAAGATTAGGTCAATACCAGTTTCCGGACCAATCGGGAAACCCAAAGTATCAAGATACTCAATGTAACCAATCATCTTCAGAACATGTGGGCCAACTGGTTCACTTGCCCCTTGTTTGCAGTTAAAGAGTGACTTGCTCGTGTTGAACCTTTCTTGACGAGTTTGGCTTGCAAACATGCTTTGCAAGTGCTCATTGATAGTATATGCATCCATATGCACATGTTGTCTTTGAAGCTCAGCACTCATAGTTGCCAACATAAGACATGCAACATCAGTTGCATCATTCTCATCCTTTGTGTGGGCCGCTCGTTCCTCAACAGTAGAGCCCTCAGGAAGGGGACCTGCCAGAGGAATATCAATGACATGAAGCTTGCGCTCCTGCCTGAGGACAATCCTCAAATTCCTCTGCCAGTCTAGGAAGTTGTTTCCTCCTGTCAGCTTATCCTTCTCAAGGACAGATCGTACGGATAGTGTGTTTGTGTTGTTTGTCATTATTCGGTATCTACAATGATAAAAGCACAAAATAAACATTAGATTGTCTGAGTTATTTATTATGTTCAAATGATTATGATACATTCATAATATATCTCCCACTATTTTTATCAAATCAATAGCCCTTACTATTAATTTGGAAAGTATATCCCATAATTCTTTCTAGTGAGCCAAGATCCATATTTCGTCATGTCTGAAGTCAACCACTGGAAGTCCTTAAGAATGATTATTTAGGTAGACAACATTTGTCAATTATATCATATATAATTCTTGGATAGTTTGGTGAGCAACGATTGATCTTATCTATCTAATAGATTTTTAAACAAACTCCATGCTTCTAAGTTCATAATTGTTGAATATAACCGTTTACTTTCACCTTATTATGACGACTCAGTTAAGTTTGACCCAATGATACAACGGCCGAATATAACCATTTATATTCGTCGCATCTCACCACGATAGATAGGAGTCCCCTGCCACTGACAGTCTTTCCCCTAATCGATCTAGGATTCGATGAGTGTTCATTCATTGGAAAGCATCCGATTAAAACTTAATATTTTATTAAGGGGTTTAGAAAATTTACGACGATCATGATCACATCATGAAGAGATCCTCAATTTTTCCTTGAACCAAATATTTCAAATTGACATCTTAAATTGTTCATTTCCCAGGTAGATGGAGGATACCAGTGGTCACACTTAAAACCCATCAGCCTTACGAATACGCATATCCGCTTTTGACAGAAAATCCCAGTTTTAGATATCAAAAATTCATATTTAATTCCGTGTTTTAAAATCCATATTTCATAAACACAAGAATCTCATGATCGTTCGTTTGTTAATTTTAAAATCTTAAATCGTTAAAGATTTTATCTTGTTTAGCATGGCAAGCATGGCATGGGTGACCTATCTGTCGAAATCAGAAATTTTTTTTGTTTTCGAAGACCAGTCCTATTCAGAAATCATCAGTTTCTGAATTACAGATCATATCTGTTGGCCTTTTTCCCCACTGCAATTTACACAGTTTCAGAAGCATGTATCATATACATAGTTATCATATCCCAGTTAACAGATCATGTCCAACATAAATCTTTCCACCAGTTTGTATCATATACAAACTGACCCTCATGCAAAATATACAAATTGCAAACAGGCATATAAATCAGTCATGACATATCATTAACATGCTAGTATCATCATCTATTTACTCATCATATGAATAACAATTCAAATATACATGGCAGTAGCATGGCAGTAGCATAGCAAAAGCATGGCAGTTATGACAAAGCAGTAGCATGGCATGGCAGTCACCAAAACAGGCATGTATGCATCAAATACATAAAACACGTAACCAAATCAGTCCCTTATACACGTAGCTCTGATGCCATTGTTGGGTTCCGAGGCATAAAACGCAGCGGATAAACGTAAATATAACGAAAATTTCGGAACCCTAACGCAGGATCATGTATAAGATTGGACGGATTATGGTGATAATCGAATCATACCTATTACGATCTTGAATGTCACGAACTCAACGGAGATCCTTGCTATCACGACTTGTGTCTTCTTTTCGAAAACACCTCTATGGTATCCACACGAGCACCTTCAAGAGCGTCTCACGATCTTGATTACGGAGTGGATGTACTAGCAAACCTTTGATAATTCGAATTGTCTTCCTGCCTCTTTGCTGCCTCTTCTAGGATTTTTCTATCAAAACGTCTTTTGCCTCTTAACCCTACATTATCTATTTATAATGTTTGGTTAACAGGCCCATAGCAGCAAAACCTAACCCATGTAGGTCTAGGAAAATAATAAAACGAATTTTATTATTTAATTAATAACTAAGTCATACTTAATTATTATGGGCAGAAATACAATTCTAATTTGAATTTATATTATCTTAATTAATTAAGTCTCACTTAATTAATATAATAAAAATTCAAATAATTATCAATTAATTTAAATTAACTATTCCTCTAAGTGCTCTTTGCGTGTGACCCTATAGGCTATTATTTAATTGGCAATAATTTTATTCTCCAATAAAATTATAAACAATGAGCGGCATCTAGTAATACATCATTGCTACCCAATTAAACAATAATTAAATCGTGATTCGATAAAACCTTTCGTGATTAATGTTTCCGTGTAATATAATCCTTTTAACCATATATATTATAGATTAAACTCGAGGCATGTATTTAGTCATCCTCTTCAACATTTAATCCGGGTTTACTTGATCCATGAGTAGACTATGAAAACAAATCATTATTTGAGCACGGCCATGCATTTTATAGTCTCACTCAATCAAGAGGCCAATAATATCTCTCCTAATTATAGGAGGGTTAAATCCTTTATCTATCATTCATATTTCTCATACGACTCATGATATACCCGATGTCCACTTTTATCATTACCCGGTCAAAGGTAACTTTTAATGTAGTCAAAGTATATTAATCCTCGTATAAAAATATAATGATCTCAAGTCAGAGGATCATTACACCATTATCACTGTGAGTCTTTCTTATGACTTTATTAAACATGAAGAATCTCACTGTGGGTCTGTCCAGTACCATGTACTCCTGCATGTACCTATGTGTTGACTTTAGTATCCCCATACTTATAACCAATGAGATGTGGTTATCTGTCAAACAACATACTAGTCTATTTATGTATTATTATTGTCCTATAATAATAATACTCGACTAGGGACATTTAAGAATATGATATATTATATAATCTCAAGTTCAAGTCATGTACTAAACTATACAATGTGTATCATGATTCTAAGGACATTTATTATGCTAACAAATATATCGCAGTAATTAAAGTCATAATAAATATGTTTATTGAATAATCAATTGACATAAAGGTTTATCAAAATAAACATTGTATTGCCTCTAGGGCACCTACACCAACGGTTTGAAGCCCCGTATGTATACAAAGACCATGGTTGTACTTCTATCCTCGACACCAATTGTTTTAGTTCTTCTTCTACTTAGGTCGACATACTTGGACTGAAATCAGCCACAAAGTCAGCCAACACCTGTGAATAGATTGATGTCCATGGTTTATACACAATGGCATATATGCTTAGTCGCACTGACCACTTCGCCATCCATCGTGTGAGTTCTGGTCTACTGAGCACCGTTCTCAACGGGTAGTTTGTCTTGACAAAAATCTTGTAAGACTCAAAGTAGTGCGTAATTTGATAGATGTTACTGCCAAAGCAAGTACCAGTTTCTCTAAGAACGAGTACCTGATTTCAGCGTCCAAAAGGTTTGTTTTGACATAGTAGATAGTTGACAAGTACCTTCTTCCTTCATTAAAACTCCACTGATGGCATGTTTCATCACTGATAGATAGACATAAAATGTCTCTCTAGTTGTCCTCTTTGACAATAAAAGTGTTGTCATCAAGTATTTTTTCAATTCTTCAAATGCCTGCTCATGTCTCTCTGTCCACTAAAAGGCTTTGTTCTTTATCAAGACATCGTAAAATAAGTTGCATCTGTCCGATGGTCTCGAAATGAACTTGTTGAAGGCCACTACTCTTGTCGTCATCTTCTGAATGTTTTTGACACATGTCGGGGACGTCAACTCAAAAATTGCTTTAATTTGTTCGGGGATTGCCTCTATGCCACTTCTCGTTAACATATGACCCAAAAACTTTCCTGATGAGACGGCAAAATTACTCTTTGTTGGATTGAGTTTCATATGGTATGCAAGTAGTATATCAAAAGTTTCTGCCAAGTCTCTACATGGTCTATGGCATTCTTAGATTTTATTACCATGTCGTCGATGTATACTTCCATCGTGCGTCCAATCTGATCTTTAAACATTTTGTTCACCAAGTGTTGAAAAGTTTTTGCTGCGTTTCTTAGCCCAAAAGGCATGGCTAAGAAGCAAAATATCCCTCTATCTGTTTTGAACGCTGTCTTTTCGGCATCTGATGGATGCATCTATATTTGGTTAAAACTATTCTACGCATCGAGAAATATCAACAATTCATGTCCTGCAATCGAGTCAACCATTGTGTCGATGTGAGGCAATGGGTATGGATCTTTCGAACAAGCTTTGTTTAAGTCTGTATAGCCAATACAGACTCTCCATTTTTCATTTTTCTTTTGTAATATGACCACATTTGATAACCATTCAGGGTAATCTACTTCTCGTATCATACCCGCCTACAACAGCCTGCTTACTTCGCGTTGATGAATTTATATCTTTCTGGACCAAACTTTCTTCTTTTCGGTTGAACAAGTACATGATTAGGGTCGATGTTGAGTTTATGTGTGATAATGTTGGGACTGATACCTATGATGTCCTCATGATCCCAAGCGAATGCGTCGAATCGTGTTGTCAAGAAGTCAACCAAATTAGCGTCAACTTCAACAGGGACATCTTCACTAACTAAAACTTTCTTGTTGTCCGACGTGAAGCTAATCTCCGTCAAATTTTCAGGGTCTATTGACGCAACTACTGGTGTCTCTTTTCCTGTGTATTGTATGGTAGGCTTGAGGCATGTCATATAGCATTCTCTCGTTGTGTTTTGATCTCACTGAAACTATTGCACCCCCCAAGGTTTCGGAAACTTGACAACTTGATGATATGTCGACGGTATTGCCTTTGAGTCATAAATCCATGGTATTCCCATGATAATATTGTACGTCGACTATCAATCTATTATCAAGAATTTTTGTAGTAGGTTAACTCCTTAAGCGTATGTAGGGAGAGATATTTCCCTAATTTTCTTCTTTATTTCTCCAATAAGTCCTACTAATGTTGTATTTTTCTTGACGACGTCGGTTTTTGTCAACAACATTTGTTGTAGTGTCCCGAGCATCATGATGTTCACGTCACTCCCATTGTCCACCAAAATCCTCTTGATTAGACAATTGCCTATTGGCAATAAAATGACAAACAATCATGTTGCGGTTCTGCAATATATTCCCAGTCTGTCATGTCAAATTCGATGACAGACATGCTGACTTCAGTGATGTCGCGACATAGTACTCGTGTCGTAGGCTCTCTAGCTATTCTTTTAGCTTATGAGTACGTAGTCCCACACACTTCCGACCCCCTGCTATAAAATTGATGACTCTGTGATGTATTGGAGGTGGCGGTGGTTGTTTCATTGGTGTTCTGTCCTGACCGAAAAGATCGATCAGTCTTCTATCTTGACATGTGTTCTGTCAAGTACCCCATTTAATGAGGCTCAAAACCCTAATAAATTCGTAATTAATTAATTAGCTAAAAATACAGCTAATTAATTATGTCTAACAACATGGAAACTACTCCAAGGAGTAGCCTCCAAGACACCTTAATAAACAAGGAAACATATTAATACATGGATATTACTTCTATCACAAGAATGATCCAGAATGCTTCTAGGAAGTGCCTTACGCATCAAGGTTCCTAAACCCAGTATAATTCTTAGACTCTCTACATCTATATAAAGGGCCTCACCCCTCATTCTTAGAACTACGTCTGGCTTGATTCTCATATGCACTAAGATACGTAGGCATCTTGTGAGGGAAAAACTAAGCTATGAAACATAAGCAGTCACTAAAGCTTGATAAGCTCTGGCACACGTCACATTTGATACACCCTAGTTTTTAATCCATAACATTTAGCGCCATCTGTGGGAAATCGAACATCAACCATGGCAAGAACGCGAAGAGATGAAGGAGACATCGTCCCTACCATGGGAGACCCGACTTCTATAACTCCTCCTGATAAAACTCAAACCACTGAGGTCCCCATTACGACCACAATTCCTACTGGGACTCAAGGTTCTAACACTCAAAGGCTTGACCCGTTCAGTGAGATCGTTCATTCTACCAATCCCGAGGAAGTCATCCATGGATCAAACCCTTCATCCCAGGTAACACAAACTCCTTTTATTGCTACTACTCCTCCTCATGCACAAATTTCCATTGTTGTTATCCCTAGTAGCACTATTGCCCAAACTAGGCTTGGACTCTCCCAAACTTATCCCGCTTCATACATTAGAGGGTTAGAACCCCCACAAAACTATGGGCGCAGAGAGGGAATCCGAGATTTCTCAGGACCATACTCAACTGATGATGAAAGCTCTGAAGGCACTAATATTAATCCTAGAAGGAGAAGGCCTGGCAAGGAACCCGTAGGGAGCCAACATTCACAGTCTCATAGGACACTAGAACAGAAAATTTCTTCCTACGAGGCTGAACTCAAAAAGCTAAAGAAAAGCTTAGGTCGACATGACACAAGGCCGGCCCCGAGGCGTGAAGCCCCTGACATCATAGAACTAGATGGAACCCCTCGAGAGAGGAGGAAGGAAACTGCAAGGGCTAATCCCACTGAGTTGCGACCACTCGGAGATCCTGATGATCTGACACCACCCTTTACCGAAGCGATCATGAACACTCACATATCAAGCACCATCAAGATTTATGATGGAGCGGGAGATCCCTCGAATCATGTAAGAACTTTCTCGAATGCTTTGTTATTACAACCTATCAACGATGCTATCAAGTACAGGGCTTTTCCTCAAACTCTAGGAGGGCATGACTCAACGTTGGTATAGCCGGTTACCTCCCAACTCTATTGGGTCCTTTAAAGAACTCAACAAGGCCTTCATAAGCCAGTTTATAAGCGGAAAAGTGCACGAAAAAATTTCAGCTTCTATCATGAATCTGGAATAAGGAAAGAATGATTCCCTGAGGAATTACTTGAACTATTTTACAAAGGAAGCCTTAAAAGTCCCAGACTTGGACAGAAAAGTAGCTATGATAGCCCTACAGTAGGGAACGACTGATCCTTACTTCAAAAAATCTCTGGCCAAGCATTCGCCCGAGAACATGCTCCTTCTCCGAGACATAGCAGAGAAATATATTAAGGTAGAAGAAAGCATGAAGAAAACCATGATATCAGTGGCGACGTATGAGAACAATAACAAAAAGAGAAAGGGCAATTCAGAATATGATACTCGAGACAAGTATTCTAAGACATATAAGGATTCAGAATCCCCTCCTAAGAAAAATAACTTGGGACCAAAATTCACTGAATATGCAAGGCTGAATATGCCTTGAAGCCAAATTCTGATGGATATTGAAAGGGATCGAGACCTGAATTGGCCTAAACCCCTAAAGTCTAATCCTGAGACGAGAAATAAGAACGCGTTTTACTGATTTCATAAGGATACGGGACATGACACGGATGACTGCAGTCAATTGAAGGATGAAATCGAATTCCTTGTCAGAAGAGGAAAACTTTCTAAGTACACCAAAGATGGAAGCTGTGATAGGCGCGATGATAATGGGAGAAACAATGATAGTCGGGATAGGAATCCCCAGCCTAGAGAACTAGTTATTAATATGATTTTTGGAGGACCCACGGCTATAGGGAGTTCAATAAACTTAATGAAAGCATGCATAAGAGAAGTTATGCAAGTCATAGCTGAAACACCTAAACGTGCTAGAACGGAGGTGGTCATATCCTTTAATGACTCACACTTAGAAGGGATAAAGTTTTCCCATGATGATCTTCTTGTCATAGCCCCTTTGATAAGAAATTCAGAAGTAAAGAGAGTCTTGGTGGACAATGGAGAATCAATGGATATCTTGTTCTATGATGCCTTTGTGAAGATGGGGTACAATGATTCCTAACTAACCCCTTCAGATGTTCCAATATATGGTTTTAATGGAGTGGAATCAAAAGTGGAAGGAACCATTCAACTACCCATGACAATGGGGAGAGAACCTCGAGCGGTCACTCAGATGCTAACCTTTCTGATAATCAAAGCATCTTCTATGTGGAATACAATCCTTGTTAGAACAGGCTTGCATGCTTTCAAGGCTATTGCCTCGAGTTATCACTTGGAGGTCAAGTGTTGGTGAGATTACGAAATTGTATGAATAGTAATCGTGATAACTTAACACTAGAACATGACAAGTAAATAATACTATGTTTACACAGAAATCAGGAAGAAATGAAGACAAGGCAAATACAGTGAATCAAGACATTAGAAGAAGTTTTGAAGTCTACTACAGGTCATTGAGAGAAGTACATTAATATGTTCATGCCTTAGTGAAGAATAATGGTTGAAGACTTTCAGGGTTTCAGAAGTGTTGAAGATTCAGTATAGAATTGTCACTAGAAGATTTCAGTGTAAAGGCATTGATTGAAGATAGACAGTGTTCGAAGCATAGGAATCTAGAAGAATTGAAGACATGGTAAAGACAAAGGATTAAGAAGACAACTGCAGTCTAGGAGTTATACTCACTGAAAGAATTTCATTTGTTTGTTCAAGTGTCAGTGAAGAATAGAGATTGAAGTATTCAAGATTGTGGTATAATGGAGACGTTGTCTAAGTATTAGAAAAGATTCTAGTGAAAGTACTATGTTTATTGACAGTTAGTGTTCGAAGCAATGAAGTTGCTGCAAACTTAACAATGTACGCAAGGAAATAATACGAAGACCTGGATCAAACTTAGTCGTCTGTGAACCAGACTAGTTATACAAGGATTCAGCAGTTTGTGAAAGGAATCTGAGTATTAACTATAGAAGAATTGTTAAGTTGAAGAACGTACTTGGAAAGAACAGTTATTTCTTAAGGTACAAAAAGTGATTTGTAGAGGCTACAGCCAAATAGCTAAATAGCTCAAAGGGTGCAAAGTGTCACAACCTTGGTACGAAAAGTGAAAGTTTCTGAACTACATTCGAAGAATGGAAACAACTCAGGGTACAAGGTGTAATGTGACAAGACTTTGGTACAAGAAATGGAAGTTGGTGAACTTTAGTCAAAGAATAAATAGAGGGTCAAAGTGCAGTGACCAAACTACACTTTGACCATGGTAATGAAATTCAGGCGCAAGGAAATGAAGAAGCACAATGAAATATTCAAGCGCAACTAAATCAGTTATTATGTTGCGCGTCCCCTGTGCAACCATTGTGATTGGCGCAAAAAACATTCCAAATAGCTTAAGGCATTTTCAAGGCGCCACATAAATCTTTACAGGGGATTCACTCTACAGGAGTAATAAAAATCTAAGCCGCAATAAAATATTTCTTGGCCCCACTTAACCCTCAGCCAATCAAATTACAACAACCTACTTTATTTGATTTAAAGTCTACACAGATAAAAGGAAGCCACTCATTAAAACGGGTCATCTTCTTCAACACAAATAATATGTAGAGAGCTACTGCCATGGCCGGAGCAAGAAGACTTAAATTTATACACACCCATACCTTGTTCCTGGTCAGATATTAGGATTAAGTCCTTTAATGAAAAATGCTCAGGGCTCTTAGATATCACTCCCTACGGACTCAATTTTTTCTTATACTAATTTAAATATATATATGTATAGGAACTGAGCCTTATATTTTTGTGTTAGTAGCAAAGAACTAATTTATTCTTTGAAAACCAGTTTTATTTTTAACTGGGTGTAGCAACCTCCGGGTATATATATAAAATATATATTCCCCGAATCTTGTCCTGTTTATTTTACTTGCTAATTTTCATGAACCTAATTTATTTATCCGAACACACAGAAATTAATAGGCAACTCACCTAAACACTACAAATGACCAAACCCACTTTGAAGCAATAATTTATTTTCCACAAATTTCGAAAAGAATTTAAATTATTTTGCGTATCGTATTCAACCTCACTTCTACGATACTTCGAGTCCCAACAATTGGTATCAGAGATTGCTGATTGATATACAAATCAGGATCCTTAACCCAGTGAAGCTCACCGTGCCGAAGCTCCTTGGACTCAGAATGTGGAGGTCGCGTTAAATAAAGTTTAATTATAAACTTTTAATAATTTTTTTTATAAACTTTATAAAATTTATTTTTTAAATTTTTATTAGTTTATGTTATAAATTTTAATTAGTTTATTTCATAAATTTTATATTAAATTTATTTTAAAAACTGTTATTAGTTTATGTTATAAATTTTAATTAGTTTATTTTATAAATTTTATATTAAATTTATTTTATAAACTTTTATAAAATTTATTTTATAAATTTTATTAGTTTACATTATAAATTTTAATTATTTTATTTTATAAAATTTATAAAAGTTTTAATTTTAAATTTATTTAATGTTAGTTAACGTGGTCCATTTTTTTCTTTCTTTCTCGACTGTTGACTTTCACGATGTGAAGCAGTTGATTCAAAGAATAAAAAGGACGCAGCAGACTTGGTTATCCACGCATGGCAAAGTGTAGCAGCGCATCCAAATTATCACGCGCGTGAGAATTTAAAATAAAATTATCACGCGCAGCGCAACTTACAAAAGCAGCGCAACATAAATTACATGCGTGTTGCGCTAGTACAAGATGTTGCGCCACATACCAAAATGCAGTTTTGTACCCCAAATTTTATACCCTTTGATTTTTTTAGATTTATTTATTTTTTCAGAAAATTTAAAATTCTTGAAAACTAAAATTTTTCTTAAAATATTAATTTACGAATTTTTGATTTTTATGAAATTTCAAATATTTTTGAAAATTAATTATTTGCAAATTTTTATTTTTGATTAATTTATTTTAGAAGAAAATTAAAAATTCTGTAGATTTAAATTTTCTTAAATATTAATTAAGGGTGTTTAAAGGGATTTGTAGTTGAAGATTTTTTCGGGTATTAAAGACAATTAAAATTGACTGAAAATTATCCAATGAAGTTAATTCTAGAACATGCTGAAGAAGATGTGGTATTAATTTCCTCGGAGGTTTACTCCATAGGATCCCACTAATATTTTGGAAGCTGCAAAAGAAGAGATTAATTTGGGTACAGTTTTTGGTTAATTTGAGTTGAATTTTTGGATGAAAAATCTTAGGGGTTGAAGTAGTGAAGGAGAACAGACTGGACTACCTGGCATCTCTGTACAAGCCTTAAGGATTATTCTACAGGGAGATTATAGGACATTCGTGTTAACATTGCAGATCATCTGAAATACAGGGATTACATGCAACATGGATCTAAGGATACAACCACATTATTTGTAAAAGACCTGTATGTGCTGAAGGCCTATGAACTAGAATAAGAGTTGAAGAAGATAATATTTGGTAAAGTAGATTGTTGGCATATCCACTGTATTTGTGACCCAGAAATCAAATTTGATTGAATTCAAGGTTAAGAATCTCTACACAGAAACGAAAGGATTCTAGAAGTTGAATTAAAGATGTAGTAGCTCGAGGAAGTGATCAAGGTGTTGTATGTGAATTTGACACTTTGGAATAACTTCAGAAGTGGACTGCAAGTCAAGCCTGCAAGACAAACAGGAAGTTCAATTCTAAATCTAAGGTCTTTACCAATAGAATCCATCGAGAAGATTTTCAAAATCAGTTCAAGAGGCGGTTACAAAACAGGGATGGTTTAAAATTGAAAGACAAGATCAGAGGTTTGCTACACAGTTTGAAGAAGCCTGTATAAGCAAATGATGACAGAGACTATGTTGGGTTGTAGCAGGAATCTCAAGCATTAGTGAAGATGCAGCAAGGGAAAAAATTTGTTGGTGAAGTTAAATGCAAGGCTGATTCTATCAATGATAGTGATGAACCAAATGGATATCTGGCATCAATAACCAACACTGGAGATGAATCACTATGCACTTCATAGGTACACATTCTAACTAGTATACGTTTATCTAATTCAGAACTCCATGATTATTAAGTTTTGAAATGTATTATATTCATGTCAGGATGTTAGCATCTTAGGACTTAAATGCTTAATTGATTGCTAAGAATGAGATTTGCATGCTAGGATTCATGACTTTAATTAGTACATTTCATACTTGATTTTTATGTAGTAAAATGAATATCTAGAATTAGATAGGGTATTCTAGACGGTTAGGTGTATCCCTAAACATTTACTGGAACTTGATTTAAATCTTCTGTGATTTAATACCTCTGCTAATGTTGTGAAAATTGCTAATACACAAGTAGGTCATATATCAGATATTTTATATTTGTTCTTATTGTGATAAATGACTTGTTAAGTATATGTGAAATTTGATATTGCTCATAATGTTTTATTCAAATATTCTACATATTCTTGAATTGTTTATGTGTTTATTTTCATATGACATGCTCCATTCACATAGTTGTACAAAATGATATATCATATCATGTATTGCTTGTTAAGGAGTATAATACTAAAAGATGGTAGAATTATATAAGTAGTCAGAAACACTTATTGATTCGAGAATTGATCTAAAACTGACTTAGGTAATTAGAGATAGTTAAAATGTTACACAATAACATAAATGGATTAGACAGAATTAGTAATTAATTTGTTAATGTTTCTATCCATGTGCTTTTAGAAAATGATTGAATATCTGTAATCTGCTTTACATCTGTTACACTTGTGTAGAATTATTAAAGTATATAGTACTAAATTTTTTAATATGCATAACATGCCTGAATTGCACAATTCTTATCTATAATGCGTTGAAGCTGAATGTTTACCATGTCTTCTTATTTTCATGCTTATTCGTTTAAATTTAAAAATGCACATCTTAGGACTTGCATACTCTTAGGCAAAGCATGTATAAGAATCACAATAGGGTAAAAACTGCTAGTCCACCTTAAGTTAGGTTGGAATCACTAGTCTCATAGCCTTAAGACTACTTTGTCAAGGCTACTATAAATGAGAAGTGATCAGTCAAAGATAAGTTTGTGCATGTTAAGGTTGAAGCTGTTGTTACCACTGTTGAAAGTAATATCTCTAACCCATCTGGACTCAATTAAAGTTGAGTATCAAGAAGCATAATCATTTGTTATTGCAGAGTATGTAACAAAAGATAAAAGTTATGTGACTTCGTGACATTTATTGTTCGAGGAATATGATTAAGATTAAAGCTCTGACATCACAGTTGGTTGATAAAACCTAACCAACAGTAACATTTGGGGATGACAACAAAAGATGTACAAGGGATTTGGCTATATTTGGAATTATCATCAGTGGAAGTATCTTTCTTGTCAACGGACTTAAGCACTATCTACAGGGCACTAGAAAATTCTTTGACAAGGGATTTCTGGAAAAGTATTGAAAAGGAAAAGTGTTTGATCTCAAACAAGAAGGTTGGATGCTCACTCAACTGAGAGTGATGAAATATGTTCGAGCTGACATGGATTTTGTATGCAAAGGTGAAGTGAACTTTTCAGTAAAGTTTCATCAGTAAAGAGTTAGATATGACATAAGAAGCTCTCACACTTGATATTCGAGACAATTGATTCTTTGATAAAGAAGAAATTGGTGAGAAGACTGCTTCATTTGGAATTCTATCCAGAAGGACATTTTGAAGTACGTAACATAGGGAAGTCAATGAAAACATCACACGAAGAAAATTACGTCATGAAAGAAATATGCTTAGTGGTGGTTGATGACAACCCTAGTTACAAGTTGGTGTTGTTCGTGCATTCAGCAGACAATACGTCACAAATGGTGATTCATCACATCAAGAAGATCAAGTTGGAAGCAATGTAAGCTGTGAGAACTTTAAAATCAGATAATGGAACTGAATTTCACGAATGAAGTTCTAGAAATATACATGTGGGTACAAATAAATTGTGGAAATTTCTTTATAAATAGATGATAATTCCTGGAAAAATACCTATGGGTACAAATAAATGATGGAAAATTCTCTATAAATAGAGAAAAATTCATGGAAAAATACTTGTGGGTACAAAATAATTATGGAAAATTCTCTATAAATAGAGAAAAATACTTGTGGGTACAAATAAATTATGGAAAATTCTCTACAAATAGAGGATAATTCCTGGAAATATACCAATCGGTATAAATAAATTATGGAAAATTTTCTATAAATTGAGGAAAATTCTAAGATATTGAGGAAAAATACTTGTGGGTACAAATAAAATTGTGGGTAATAAAATAAAAATTCATAAATGTCTAAGAAGACAAGATGAATTTCAGCAAAATATGAGAGGCTACCAAGACTAACTTCGACGAGAAAGTCTGTGAACTTTAACTTCTACAAAGTGTTGCACACTTTACAGAAGTTAGGGGCTAATGATATGAGCTGAAAGTAAACCCTAAAGACACAATTAATGTCACATTAATTAGACCTAGTTGGAACAAAAGGGGGCCCCATTTAATGAGGCTCAAAAGCCTAATAAATTCATAATTAATTAATTAGCTAAAAATACAGCTAATTATTTATGTCCAACTACATGGAAACTACTCCAAGGAGTAGCCCCCAAGACACCTTAATCAACAAGGAAACATATTCCTACATAGAAACTACTTCTATCACAAGAAGGATCCAAAATCCTTCTTGGAAGTGTTTTACCCATCAAGGTTCCTAAACCTACTCTAATTCTTAGAATCGCTACATCTATATAAAGGGCCTAACCCCTTATTCTTAGAACTATGTCTGGCTTGATTCTCATACATACTGATATATGTAGGCATCTTGTGAGGGAAGAACTAAGCTACGAAACACATGTGTAGCCACTAAAGCTCGATAAGTTCTGACATACGTCACATTTAATACACCCTAGTTTTTAATCCATAACACATGTCATCAACATAGACCTCAATGGTCTTACCGATGTGGTGCTTGAAAATATTATTCACAAGTCTTTGGTATGTTGCTCCTGCATTCTTTAGTCCAAAAGCCATAATGAGATAACAGAAAACACCAAATTTTGTTATGAATGATACCTTAGGGATGTCATTGGGGTGCATTCTGATTTGGTTATAGCTACTGAAACGATCCATGAAAATAAGCTTCTCGTGACCAGTTGTGGTATTAATCAGTGTTTTTATCCTTGGAAAGGGAAAACAGTCCTTTGGACAAGCATCATTCAAGTCTGTGAAGTCCACATACATCCTCCACATTCCATTGGCCTTCTTAACCATCACAGGGTTGGCTAGCAACTCAGAGAATTGAATCTCTTCAATAAAATCTACTTCCAATAGCTTCTTTACCTCATGTTTAATGGCTTCTTGCCTTTCAAGAGAAAAATTTCTCTTCTTTTATTTGATGGATGTCTGCTTAGGATTTATATTTAACTGATGTGTAATAAGTTTGGGGTCTATCCCTGGCATGCCAATGGCTTTCCAAGCGAATACGTCGATGTTGTCTTGCAAGAACTAAACTAGTTGTTGTTTCAGGTCTTTGGGGAGTGAATCCCCAACATAGGTCACTTTCTTAGGATCTTGAGGATCTAGGGGGATGGGCTCTAGGTCTTCTAAAGGTTTCCCACTTCTTTCCTCCTGATCTCGGACATCCATGTCTTCAATGGGCAGAATCTGCCCCCCGGTGCCATCGGGATTTAGAGCAGCCACATAACAGCTTCTGGCCATTCTTCGATCTTCTCTCTCTTCACCTAACCCATTCCTAGTAGGGAATTTGAGCATCAGATGATATATAAAAGTTATAGCCTTGAAGGCATGCAACCCAGTCCTGCCAAGGATCGCGTTATAGGTGGTACTTGCCTTAATAACCAGAAAATTTAGCATATGTGTTAACTGTCAAGGGTCCTCACCCATAGTCATAAGTAGCTCTATTATTCCTTCAATCTGAGATTCCACTCCATTGAAACCATAGATCGGCATGTTGGAAGGAGTCAGTTGTGAATCATTGTAATCCATTTTCATAAAAGCATCATAAAACAAGATGTCCACTGACGACTCATTGTCTATCAAGACTCTTTTTACAGGTAAATTCCCTATGATAGGGGTAATCACCTAGGGGTCATCGTGGGGGAACTTTACGCCTTCCAAGTGAAAATTATCAAATGCCAAAGAGACCTCAGTTCTTGCTCTCTTAGGAGCTTCTACAACAATACTTATCACTTCTCGGGCATAAGCCTTTCTATCACCATCTTTGGTGTGTTTGTTCAACTTTCCTCTTCTGATCAAAAATTCAATCTCATCCTTTAACTGACGACAATCATCAGTTTCATGTCCCACATCTCTATGAAACCGCCAGAAAATGTTCTTATTTCTTTTTTCATGATCAGTCCTTATTGGCTTCGGCCATCGAAGGTCCTTGTTCTTCTCAATATCCATCAATATTTGACTCTGGGCTGTATTTAGCCTTGCATACTCAGTGAACCTTGATCCACCCTTCTTCTTGGAGTCATCATCATTATCAGTCTTTGCATATTTGGTATCGACCGTATACTCGGTGTCACTTACGTATTTCTTAGAGTACGTATTAGAGGCTTGAAACCCTTGAGCTTTCCTCATACTCTCTTCAGCTTTGATATACTTTTCTGCTCTTTCCTAGAGCTTATTCATACTTTCTAGAGCCCTCTTAGCTATAGACCTTCTGAATTTCTCGTCCGAGGTCCCTTGATGTAGGGCTATCATAGCTACCTTCTGGTCTAGATCAGAGACGTTCAAGGATTTTTTGGTGAATATGTACTTCAACAATGTTGAGCTCTTCTCATGAGTTTTTCTACTGATGAATTAAACTATAAAAGCCCTGCTCAAATCTTTAAATGACCAACAGAGTTAGGGGGTAGACGGTTGAACCATCTCTGAGCCATACGACTTAGATTTAGGGCGAACACCCTATATTTGATGGTGTTAGGTCCTAAATCATCATAGAAGGGGGGGTTGAATATGATATTGGTAGATTTTCGATTAATTGCGGATTAAGTATTTGTGTTCTTGAGACATAAAAATGGTAGTAATTGAAATACAATGATTCGTGGAAATAAAGATATATTATTAAATCCATGAGGTGCTACACTTCTAATCAAAAGATTAGCTTCTATGGGTTAAATCAATATTACAACAAGAATACATATAGGTGTGTTTAATGTATGTCTTTAATGGAGCTTCCCTCTGTCTGTCTTAAATGTGGAAGATGAATGAATTATTGTATGTATTGATTTGACCGATATATATTCTATAAACTTTTGGAAATCAATTGAATTGATTATCCAACAATGTAAGTCCTTTCTTATGCCCTACTCTTGTGGCAGTGTGTAAGCACCATGAAATGTTTTGTTGTGCCTTTAAAACTTTTGTTGCGCCTAGTGAGATTCTTTATTGCGCCTCTATAACATTCACATTGTATAGGCTCCACCAAAGTATCTTCATTGAGTTTTGTTGCACCTTTGACTTCAATTTAATTCCAAGTAGCATTTTTGTTGTGCCTACACTAGGAGTGCCTTGTATAGGCACCACAAAAGACTTCGAAAGTTTCCTTGCGCCTCTTGTCAAGGTTTATTGTGCCTATACTCTTACTTGTATAGGCGCCACAAAACTTTGATTTAATCTTTTGTTGTACCAAAAGTTAACTCCTTGAGCCTTAAAGTAGCTTTGTTGTGCTTGACACATTGTGACAAGTGTGTAGGAACAACATAGTGACATAATTTACCTTATGTTAAATTCTTGAAGCTCTTGAAATATATATCACTTGATTTCCATTCTTCTGGCTTGATCAACTGAATTTTTTCTGATTAAACAAGACAATTCTTTTGTTGTTGTGCTAACGTTTAGTGCACTGGTCTAGTTCACAAATGACTAACACTGAATTGAATTCTCCTGACTTCTGTTCTGTTTTAGCTGATTAATCTTTGACATTTGCATTGCTTCTGATCACTGAAACCCTTTGATATTTATACTCAAATCATTACACTGTCTTTAATATTAAATCTTCTGAACTCTTATTTATTGCTAAGGCCTGAACATATTAATGAACTTTTGTCACTGACGTGCAATAAGCCTTTCATCTTGAATGCTTTGCAATGATGTATGTGTGATTCATGTTCACATGTCCTTCTGGATTCCTGTGCTGTATATTAGTATTATTTGATTGTCTTTGTTTCTTAGTTGAGTTATCGATACCACTATTACATATTACGTTACATTATACTTTACAATCTCCCCCTATTTGGTTGTTAGAGTTCGACAAACGAATCCTGTGAGAGGATAACTCAACTGATATTTACAAGAAAAAGTAAAGTGCAGAAAGACAGGAAATAATATTAATTACATTCTGGATTGGATTATACATTTCCATATTTCTTTACAAGTATAAGAGAAGTTTGTTCCTCTAGCTTGAACATAAATTTCTATGGTCTTCTGCTTGCTTGACTTGAATCTTGCTTCTTCTTTGATCTTGTCTCGGAGTAATGTTGCCTCAGCTTTTCTTCCTTTTCTTCTAATCTTGCTTTTACCAAATCCCTCGCTTCAACTTCAAGAGTGTTGACAGGACATGGATCTTCTAATTTCTTCAGAACTTTCTGAGAAATGCAGTTGAATTTGTCTTTGAGATAGACTCGAAGGCTAGTGATTGTCTTTTTGAAAACACGAACACTGTTATTCTTTTTTGAAAGCCTTTCACTCTGTTAGTGTCATGCATAGAATCTTCTGCTAATTCTCTACCAGAACATCTTGTATGATCCTCAAAGCCTTATTATCTAATTTGACAGTGGATCTCTTAATCCTAGAAAAGACTTTTCTGATGATGTCAGAATTGTTCCTTTTCATCTTTGAAAGTTCATTTCTCTTCTCCACTCCATCTTTCTTGAACAAGAAGTACTTTGTTCCATTTGGTTCAGTTTGGATGCAAGGTTCAGAATCCTTAATAGTTTCAAGTTCTTCAGTGCCATCCTCCTTTCTGATATATAGTAGATCCTGATAGTATCTAGTTGACTCCATAAGATATCTTCATGATGTTTTGATAGCTTTGTTCAACCTGAATGCATATATTAACTCAGCAGCTTTAAGATTTTCTTTAGTTCTATTCTTATTGACTCCAGACCTTCATCAGACAAATTTAGATTGTGTAGAGTTGTTTTTTTATAGTACTTGACCACTGGAGGCTTCTCAAATGCTTCGACACCAATCTCAATAATCTTCTTTTCAATTAGATCTCTCAGTATCTCATTTGACTTGTTTCCCCCAAAGATGACTTTCCTCTTCAGCACATACAACTTCACTATATTCATTTTCTCGAAGCTCATTGTCGACAAGATTCTTGATCCCAGGGTTGTTGAATTGATATACATCTTCCAACCGGATTTGAATGCACTGATTGACACACTTATTACTCCTTCTGATAGAGCATCATAGAACTCATGAACATCTTGAAATTTTTCCCCTATGGTTCTGAACAGGTCAAAGACTTCTCTGTCTTTCTTCTAGCTTAAAGTTAGTTCTTTCTTCTCCAACAAACTCATTGCTTCATCCCATTCAGGACCAACTTTAGTTTCAATGTCCTTGATTATATTTCTTCTTTCCATTGCATGTTGAACTCTTTTCCACTTTCTTTTCATTAAATCCTAAGGTTGAGGTACATCTTTAGTAACAACTTCATCCACACCAACTAGAAGACAGTCATTATCAAATGCATACTCCTTGGAAAATTCTTCTTCGACATTAATGCATGCAGCCTTTGCGGTCTCCTCTATCTCATATTCACTAGGAATATCCATTGGCACGTAGGGTTCAAAGATTTCACCTTCCTCCAGAATAAACATTCAATCTGTGAAACACGTCTTGTTTGAACTCTAGCATCTGGATCTCCAAGAATCAACTCAAAGGGGTGATCTCTACTCCACACCCTATGCCTAGGTATATTTGCCCTAGATGATTCAACTTGATTATCATTAAAGTGTTGAGTCATGTTAGTAGATCCTTCAGTTGCTCCCCCTGAGCTACTGTTTGGTTAAGAATGAGATTCTCTGCCACTACTAATAGTTTATATGAATCTTCCACTATTTCTACTACTAGGGTCAGAATCATCATTATTGTTATTCTCATTTGGTGCTTGATTTTCTGTTGCAGCTTCAGGTTCTACTTCACCTTCATCTAAGTTCATATTTTTAAAATGCAGAGTTTCAATATTATCTATTCTTTGCAGACTTGGGAGCTCTAGCTCATCAAAAGTTACATTCATGTTTTCAATGACCTCTTTGTGTTCAATCACATAAACCCTGTATGCTTTAGATTCCAGAGAGCAACCAAGAAATATGCCTTCATGAGCCTTGGATTCAAACTTTCCTAGATGCTCATCATCTTTCAGTACAAAGCACTTTGCTCCAAACACATGAAAGTATTTCAGTGTTGGTTTCTTGTTTGCCATCAACTTGTATGGAGTTTTGTCATGATCTTTATTAATAAGGGTACGATTCTGAGTATAGCAAGCTGTGTTGACTTCTTCAGCCCAAAATTATAGAGGTAACATAGCTTCATTCAACATTGTTCTTGCTACTTCAACTAGAGTTTTGTTCTTCCTTTCTACTACTCTATTTTGTTGTGGAGTTCTGAGCACTGAGTATTGTCTTGATATCCCTTTCTCAATATGAAATCATTCAGGGTTACATTCCTGAATTCAATTCCGTTGTCAGTCCTTATTTTCCTGACAGGAAAATCAGCTTCTAACCCTATCTTCTTAATGTGATCAATAATTGTTTGAGGGGCTTCATCTTTTGAGGCTAGAAAAAACACCCAAGTGTACTTGGAGTAGTCATCTACAATTACTAGTACTTATCTCTTCCTTAACATAGACATGACGTTGACTGGACCAAATAAATCCATATGCAGAAGTTGCAGTGGTTCAGTAATGTCTGATGATTCTTTACTTCCGTGATGCTTTCTTTGACTTCCCTTTTTCACATGCTTCACACAAACCTTCTTAACAGAATTCCTCTCAGGTAGACCTCTAACCAATTCCATCTTAACTAAAGAGTTCATTGCCTTAAAGTTCAGGTGTGAAAGTTTCTTGTACAATAAAAACATTGAACTTTACCTTTGCTTGTAGAGAATAAGTCAGCCACAAAGAGATTCCCCTTTCTCACTCCTAGAAAAGAAAGCTTCGCATCTTTCCTATTTTGGATTGCACACTTTTCCTTTTCAAACGTAACTTTGTAGCCCTTGTCAGTGAACTGACTGATACTTAGGAGGTTGTGCTTTAATCCGTCCATAAGAGAGATATTTTCAATGATAACATTTCTGATCTCCAAATGGCCATATCCCATTGTGACTCCCTTGCTGTTATCTCCAAAGGTCACTATCAGCAGCTTTCTAAATCACATCTGATAGCAGGGCTTTATCACCAGTCATATGTCTAGAACAACCACTGTCGAGAATCCACATGACACGCTTGTTCTTTGCTATGCTCTGTCACCACAGATTGATTACTTCTTCTTTGGAACCCAAATTTGATTGGGTCCAAGGGGTTTAGATAAGTTAAAAAATTTAGCTGTAGAAGTTTCTTTGTCCTTGTCTTTCTCATTGACTGTGTCCTTACCCTTTGGTTTAGCCTTGTCAGGTGTGTCTTTAGGCTTAGGGACATGGGCTTCCTCCCTAGACTTAGGAGGACTATCAGTCTTTGCCCTAACATGCTTTCTATTCATGTTCACGTCTGTATTAATACAAGTACTAGATGATGCATTCATCAAGTTTATATATGCAGACATGATGTTGAAAGCACATGGCATACATCCTACTTTATAGCATGATTGATGAGGGATAGACATGGCAGGCATGGCAGGAATATTAGAAGTTTCTGTTTTCACTACTTTTATCTTTTTGCATGCATGCGTAAGATGACCAATAGAATTACAATTGTTACAAACTTTACTAATAGCTTTGGAAGAATAGGCATAATCATTTTTCTTATTAACACCTATCTTGCCATTTCTGTTAGCTTTCATTTTTTCATTTTTGTTGCCTAAATCACTTTTAATATGTTCCTTAGGTTCTATAATTTTTACAGATTTCTTAGGCAACTTCACTTTATCTTCTTCCTCTTTCTTTTTATCCTCAGCAAGGATTTCTTCTTTCATTAAGATTTGTTCTTCATCTAAGGGTTGTATTACAAATTTCTTGTATAGGGGCTTAGGAACATTTTTTAACACATGGGGAATTTATTGCTTTATAGGATTTTCCTCAGCAATTGATTCCTCATGTCTCTTTCCAGCCTTCTTATCATAGGCAAATCCTATTCCAGTTTTTTGACCTATGACCTATTTATCTATTGCCTCATTAACAAGATTAACAGATTTCTTATAAGCTTAAAGTTTTAACTCTAACTCAAAAATTTTATTCCTAAGTGCAGTTTCTACTTCTTGGTTACATTTGTCTCTATTATGTAGATATTCTATCTTCTGTTTAAGATCTTCTATGTTAATACATGCAAGTTCTAGTTCTTCATTTCTAGCTTCTAGCATTTTATTCTTTAGAACTAGTTTAACATTTTCTTCTTCTGATGCTAGCATGGTTGTATGTATATTAAACATTTCTACACTAAGATCTTCTATAGTTTTCTTATAATCAGAATTAGACATGTCAACTGTGGAAATAAATGATACCTTCAATGAATGAGGTGATGCCTCTGAAGAGTCTACCATTAGAGCAACATTTGCATCTGTCTCTTCTTCATCGTTGTCTGAATCATCCCAGCTCTTTCCTTCGGCTATGTAAGCTTTGCCCTTATGCTTGTTTACTAGTGCATCATACTTCTATTTCAATTCATCATATGAGTCCTTTATTTCTTTTCCTTCCCTAGGCTTCCGACATTCTGTGATAAAATGTCTGGGTTCATTGCAGTTGTAGCACTTAAACTTACAGCGGTCTACCATTCTAGTCTTATAACCTCCTTTGTTGTATAAACCTGAAGTCGAACCACCACGGTTGTTATTTCTGAAGGTGGAACCACTGTAACTGGTGTTATTCTTGTATTTGTACTTAGGGTTCTTTCTAAACCTGAGGTTCTTGAACTTTCCTACCATATAGGCCATTGTCTTGTTATCCAACTGTTCAAGTTCTTCTATTGAGTAGAATTCATCTATATCACCTACTTGCACATTCTCTGTAAATTCAGCTTCTAGAATCTCTTCTTTCTCAGTTACAGGTTTTTCTTTGTTGGTTTCTGTACCAACAAAATCTTTTGCTTCAAGTACTGTAGTTTTCAACAGTGTTGTATTCTTACTGTCCATTGTTCCTGAACCACAAATGATTTGTCTTTGCTCTTGCTCCATTTCATCAATCTTGAGCTTCCCATATAGAATTTCAATAGACATGTCATTTATGTCACTTCTCTTTCTGATAACAGAGATTTTGTGTTCAAGATCTGCTAGAAGTGTCAACATAAATTTTCTGTTGATCTCCCTACATGAATAGGCCTTCCCATGCAGTGACCAGTCATTCAACAATATATTGTATCTCTCAAAGACTTTAGTGATACTTTCTCCTGGTAGTGACTTGAAAGCTTCATACTGGGATGTAAGAATATCCAACATGTTCTCATTCACTTGTGTAGTACCTTCTATTAACAGATCAATTGTATCCCACATTTGTTTGGCACTAGTGCAATTTATCACTTGATTCAACATTGTAGTGTTCAGTGAATCCATTAGGATACATTGAAGATGATTATCACATGTTACTCTTTCTCTGTTAGTGTCAGTGTACTCTGAAGGCTCCTTTGGGCTAAATCCTTGAGTAATCCGTTCCCCGTCATCTGAGACTGATTCTGGTGTAAGCTTCTGAGGAACATAGGGTCCATTTTCCAAAATTCCCATGAATTGAAAATTAGCTGATTTGATGAAAGAGGACATCTTCTTCTTCTATAAACTATATTCATTTTTATCAAATGGTGGGATTTTGATGCTACTAAGTTTTTGGGTACTCGTGGTTATGAAGAATTTTAAATTTCAAGAAGTAATTAATTTTTTTAAATTAAAATCAATTCGAATAAAAATTAGATTTTGAGAAATAAAATTTTAATTCGAATTCTTTACGATTAATAACTTTTTTAAAAAAACAATTAGTGGATTTGAAATCTTTAAAAATTTCAAAATTAAATTTTCTTTAAAAATAAGGAAATTTCAATACGAATTTTTCTAGATCTAAAAATACATCTTTTCGTAAAAATATTTTTGGATCTTGATTTGTAACTTCAATCAACAAGCTCTGATACCAATTGTTAGGTCCTAAATCATCACAGAAGGGGGGGTTGAATATGTTGTTGGTAGATTTTCGATTAATTACGGATTAAGTATTTGTGTTCTTGAGATATAAAAATAGTAGAAATTGAAACACAATGATGGGGGGAAATAAAGATATATTATTAAATCCCTGAGGTGCAACACTTCTAATCAAAAGATTAGTTTCTATGGTTTCAATCAATATTACAATAAGAATACAGATAGGTGTGTTTAATGTTTGTCTTTAATGGAGCTTCCCGTCTGTCTGTCTTGAATGTAGAAGATGAATGAATTACATTCTATATTGATTTCACCCATATATATTTTGTAGACTTTTGGAAATCAATTGAATTGATTATCCAACAATGCTAAGTCATTTGTTGCTCCTCTACTCTTGTGGCAGTGTGTAAGCGCCACGAAATATTTTACTGTGCCTTTAAAACTTTTGTTACGCCTAGTGAGATTCTATGTTGCGCCTCTACACCATTCACATTATATAAGCGCCACCAAAGTATCTTCATTGAGTTTTATTGTGCCTTTGACTTCAATTTAATTCCAAGTAGCATTTTTGTTGCGCCTACACTAGGAGTGCTTGTATAGGCGCCATAAAAGCCTTGAAAAGTTTCCTTGCGCCTCTTGTCAAGATTGTTAGTGTTGGTGTCCTAGAGACAATACTTTATGATAAATAATTAAGGATTATGTTTACTTGATTATTTAATTAATATTTATTATGTCTTTATTTACTGCGTTATAAATTGAAAACATAATAGGAGTGCTTGTATAGGCGCCATAAAAGCCTTGAAAAGTTTCCTTGCGCCTCTTGTCAAGATTGTTAGTGTTGGTGTCCTAGAGACAATACTTTATGATAAATAATTAAGGATTATGTTTACTTGATTATTTAATTAATATTTATTATGTCTTTATTTACTGCGTTATAAATTGAAAACATAATAAATGTCCTTGGAATATTAATGCGAATTATATATCTTTAAGTATGTGACTTAAAAATGAGATTATATGAATAGTATTATATTCCTAAAATTCCCTAGTCGAGTATTATTATTTAAGGACAATAATAATGCAATAAGACTAGCATGTTTGTTGATTGATGACCACATCTCATTGGTCATAGGTATTGTTTTCCCAGTTGCACAAGTAGAAGGGGGGTTGAATACTTGTGTGTCTTTTCTGTCTGATTTAAAATCAACTCAATATCAATTAACAGATATGAATTAAGAACAACGATCAAACACAAAGATATGAATAAATACTATTTGTATTATTAATTTATAAATACAAAACTCTCCTAGGGTGTACACAAACCCTAACAGCTTCTCTGTGTTTATCACAACAACTCTCTCTATCTCTATGCACTCACAAAGTTTCACTCAGATAAATTATGCTTCGACTCTTTTACAATTAGGTTACATAGAATTTATATAGAGAGCTGCCTATCAACTAATAACAGAAAGATAAATTACAATAGGAATATAATTCCTAATTATTAGTTGACAGTTTCCTTCTAGAATTCTCTTTCTTTCCCATAGCATATCTGCAATATATTTATCTTGAACTTCGAAGGCTTTCCATTCCTATGATCTTCTTCCAAATTTAACTTTAACTATATAGACTCTGAAATCTTCAGACTCTGATGATCTTCATACTCTGATCATATGTAGACTCTGATAGATCATAGACTCTGATAGTATATAGACTCTGAGCACATTCCAGACTCTGATCTTCATGTAGACTTTGGCTTCACTTTCTACAGAAATTCTTCTAAGTACAAGTAACATGAATATTGACTATCTAGACTCTGATTATACATTTCAGAGACTAGAAAGATTTATTGCAAATAAACTAAGCTAACCTCTGTTCTAGTATTTTGTACATCATCAAATGAATATATTCCTAACATTCTCCCCCTATTTATGCTTTATAAAATGTAAGCATAAATCAAGGTTTGATGATGTCAAAACTAAAGAATAAAATAATTAATCTAGAACAGTATAAAAGAATTGTAAAGGAAAAAGAATTACTTCTTATTTAATCTTCTCAAAGGCTGGATTATTCTTCAAAAATGAATTTAACATATTTTCCTCCACATTTGCAAGAGCTTCACTAACAAATTTCTTCAATTTCTTCACTTGAACATTTGATTTGGCAATAAGCTGCTCTAAGATCATTTGCACTACTTTCTTGTTCTTTTAAATCCTTCAACATTAGAACACTAACTTTCCCATTCATAGGTTGAAACCCAAAGTAATGACCCACACCTTCTTGGAATTTGACTTGTTTTTCTTCTAATGGCATGGCTTGATCATTTCCCTCAGTATCAACATATTTTAAGGAAAATTTGTCCATTTGTCAATTTGCCTGTTTGTGCAAAGTCAACTTCTTATCAATCTCCTTAAACCATTTGTGTGTGACAGCTTCTTTGCTCTTGTTAACTTCATAAGAAATTTGAAGGAGAAATCTAATATACCGCAATTCCACAGCCTGTTTGAAAAATACAAAGTTTGATTGACTTATCGATCTAGCTGATCCACCTTCTCAAAAATAAACCATCATCTCATTCTTCACCTTTTCTGTGCCTCCCTGTCCTCCTTGCATCTTTATTTCAAAAATATTATAAACAATTTGAGCAGATACCACTTTGTTTAAGTGCTTCTGTATGATATTTTCAAACTGCCTATCTGTCAAGGATTGAGGATCCCTGATTAGAGTAGATGTTCTGTCAATGTCAGATTCTTCAAAACCTTGAAGACTTGTCTTCTTTTTAGCTCTAAGTTGCAGATTTGATTGATTACACTTCCAGTATGAAGGTTCTTGAGTTTCATCAGAGTCTGATTTCTTCCTTTGTTTATCAGAGTCTGACTATGACTCTGATTTCCCATGTCCAGTCCCTGACTATTGTGTTTGAGATTTTGATAATACAACCACTCCAAAATGCTTGAGTGATACATCACCAAGACCCCTAGGACCATGAGAACTATCTCCATCAGCACCATCTCTCCTCCTATTAACTCCCCTTTTATCATCTCTGCATGTATCATCCTTATTTCTCCTGGTGGATGATTCACCTCTCTTCTCCCCCTTTTTGACATCATCATTACCAGTAACATCCAAAAGGATCTGTTCAAGAATTATGGAGATATTGGCATGTGCTGCAATGACTGAATCAACCTTGGTGGTTAAATCAGACACTGTTGATTGGAGAGAAGCTTGAGTAGAAGTGATAGCAGCTAGAACATCCTTGAAGGCTACCTCTTTGGATAATTGAAGTGAGTGAATTCTGTCAAATTTGGTACTGAGCAGAGAAGTAGTATTGTCAACACCAGTAAGTTTGGTTTGAATATGAGAGATGTCCTTGACCACACTAGCCAATTGTGCAGCAACACTTTCTGTCTCAGCTTTAACATCACCATCTAGAGCTTGATCTTCTTCACCAGGGTAGTGCCATGTTTCTGGAGATATGATTTTTTTCTGAAAAGCTTTCAGTCTCTCAGACAGATGAATTTCCATAATACAGGCAAACGAATCTTTATCATTTATGCCTCTTTGCTGTGCAGACTCCCAAGACTGAGGAAACACCTGATCAAAATAGACAAAAGAAGGGTGAACTTGATCATCATCTTCAGAAGTGCACTCCTCAGCAACAGGCTCAAGCTTTGTAATTGGAGGTGTAGACTCTGGTGGTAGTGTAGACTGTGAAACTGCAAACGGGACTATAGACCCTGACTCCTCCTGAAAGTTATCAGAGACTGTAGACTCTGGAAGTCTAGCCCTTATAGGCATGATCAAAAGTGGTTCTTCTGACTTCAATGATGCAGCCTCAGTTAAAGTGACAGTGTTATCCACCAAAGCCTCCATGACTCTATCTGCTCTCCTTACTAGAGAATCAACCAGATGATGTTGTGGTCTCTGTGTAAATGACTTCTGAGCAGCAAGAGCCTCCTCATTTTTGCCAATTTACACAATCAAACATAGTGAATTTTCATCCATCCCCTGCTCCAACTCTTTGATCTTGATCCCAATAAGTAAAGCTAGGTTGATGATACCCTAATATCTCATTCTCACAGTGGGGTTGGGCACCCACTTTCTCAATCTCACTCAAGCTCCCTACAGCCTTCTCTACCTCTCCTTTTGCCTGGACCAGTGCCAGCCTCTCAGATATTTTTTCACTCATTTTGGAGGGTACACTCAAGAATCCTACAAAAGAGGGGTTGAGAGATAATAATTGTGTATCAATACCTGAACCACCTTGATGGAGGGGAACCCCTTCATATGTCTGAAGGCTAGGGGTTTCCACCAAGGGGTGAGCAACAGATTCTGAACCCTTACAATCATCATCTTTCTTTTCTGAGCAGCAAGAGCCTCCTCCTTTTTGCCAATTTGCACAATCAAACATAGTGAATTTTAATCCCAATAAGTAAAGCTAGGTTGATGATACCCTAATATCTCATTCTCATAGTGGGGTTGGGCACCCACTTTCTCAATCTCACTCAGGCTCCCTACAGCCTTCTCTACCTCTCCTTTTGCCTGGACCAGTGACAGCCTCTCAGATATTTTTTCACTCATTTTGGAGGGTACACTCAAGAATCCTACAAAAGAGGGGTTGAGAGATAATAATTGTGTATCAATACCTGAACCACCTTGATGGAGGGGAACCCCTTCATATGTCTGAAGGCTAGGGGTTTCCACCATGGGGTGAGCAACATATTCTGAACCCTTACAATCATCATCTTTCTTTTCAGAGTCTGTTGGCTCCAGTATTCCAGTGTCAGGGTCTACTCTAGACTCGGACTGCTTCAGTATGACTTCATTAGAAGCCAGAGTCTGAATGTCACCATCTTTGACTGTTTGTGTATGAGACTCCCCCTAAAGGTAGATAGACTCTGATAGAAAATGATGGAAAATTTCTTCTTGAGAATCCATCAGAGTCTGTCCTCCCATATCATTAGGGTTCTCATCAGCATTTTGTTGAGTTGCCAATGAGGGCCTAACAGCATACTCCCCTAACCCACTATCACCTAACCTATGACTAGGTGGTTCTTGTGTGGGTGAGGTAGACTGAGCATCTTTATCATTAGTCACCACTGGTGCACTAGTCCCATCCTCCAACTGCTTGGCATCACCTGCTACCTCCTGTGGTTCTACCATAGTTAATGCATCCAAGTGTCCATTGAGAAAAATCCTGGCATGGAGTGCATTGATGGCCTGGGCAAAAGTCATGTGAAAGGAATCATGTAGTTCCCTTGCAAGCTTCTGATAATATGAGCCCTTGAGTTGATCTAATCTACTTTCATAGGTTGGATAGATGTATTTGTTGGCCACCTTTCCTAAATTTTGGACAAGAAAACCAACCACCTTCCTTGAAAGAGGCTGAATAGTAGAAATCCAATCAATAGTTGTCCTGTAGGTAATCCCTTGATCCCAAATTACTTCATAGTCAAAAACCTGTTGCTCAATCTCAGTTTCCAACTTAGAAACAGACTCTGATTCTCTCGTTTTGTAGATCTTAAGCTTTTTAGGCTTCTTTGTGATTTGTTGTTCAGAGTCTGGCACATCTAGTGCTTTGAGAACTTCAGCTGTTCTGCCTTCTATGAGCCCATCTGCTTTTTCTTGGAATGAAAAGTTGAATAGGTAGTTGTATACATTTTTGACTACATCTTGTGCACACATTTGTAGCTCCTGTTCCATTCTCTTCCTTAGGGCTTCATAGGTTGAAAGAAAATCCAAGACTTGAGATTTTGTCTGATAGTGCTCTGGATCTTCAACTAATTCCATCAAAGGATATAAGAATAGTAGTATCTCATCACTTGGAGTAAGGATCTCAACAATTAGACTTGAGACTACATCCAATGGCATTTCTTCCCAAAATGTGTCATGATCAGAGTCTAAAAGAAGTCTAGACTCTAACTCAACATTAGACTCTGGTTCAGGTGTTTTCTTGCTTTCAGATTCTGGCTCTACAGGAGCCTTGGGAGCATCTGTTTCTTGCAAAACAGGGTTAGTAACAAAAAAAGACTTGTGTGTGTGCAGAATAAACCTTCCTTAACCTTCTGTACTTCTGAGCAAAAGATTTTTCAAGAGATTCATTTTGAGAATCCTGAGGTGCATTCCTAGGTTTTTCAGAGTCTGTAGCCTTTTCAGAGTCTACAGACTTGGCTTGAAGGTTAGAATCAAGTTTATCATGACCTTCTTTTAGCAAAGAAAGACCTTCAACAACTTGTTTCTCTAAAGGGCTGAGCTCCTCATCATTGTGCTCATCTACTAGCCTAGTTTGAACCAATTTCCTCCTTTTTACAACTGGTGGCTTTTGAGAAACACCAGAGGTTGGTTTCCTAGTTCTAGGTTTTTGAGATTGTTTTGGTGAAAGGGATTGGGTTACTTGGGTAGGTGCAAGGGGACTCTCCATTACTTGTTCCTGCACCATTTCACCACCAAAAAATGAAGCATTATAGATAGAAGGTTTGTAGGTTGGGAGTTTTACCTACATTACATGTGGATATTTCATGGCAGGTAGACTCTGTTTCTTTTCATCAATTCTCTTAATGTTAGAGAATATTCTTCTTTGCTATTTGTATGCCTGCACACAACAATCATCTGCCAACTTGGTGGACATGTCAGGAATGAAGTGGTTGAGGAGAATCATAAGAAATCTATGGTAGTAAACCTTTTTCCTCCCCTCTTGCACATTATTTAATTTTGCTCCCATTTGAGTGAGCAACATATCACCAATGTTGATCACTTTATCAAATAGGAGACTGTAACCAATTTGATAAGTAATAGCAGTAATAGCATCAAAGCCACTACATTTTCCAGTAAAACACTTAGCAAGTTGATCAAAGAAAAAGGACCATTCCTTTCTTAAATATGGCCTAATTATTTTACTCATGTTATCTAAGCTAGCAGAATAACCTATTGTTTTAAACATGCTTTTAATGTCATCATCAGATACAATATTATCAAAAGAAGACTTAACAGGCAATTTAGACACAGAATTAAGTATATCTGCAGTTACATCAAATGTAGTAGAGCCAAAGGTAAACATGATTTTACCTGGTTGATCCTGAGAAGGATCAACTACCTTTGCAGAGCTCCAAGCTTGTGAAACAGCATCCATATGAATCACTGGTGATGCCTTGAGTATATAACTGAGCTCACTCTGCTCCAAGAAATTCATCATAGGATAGTAATTAGCATCTACCCCTTTCTTGTCACCAAGGGCTGCCACATGGTTAGTGGTCATGAACTCAAAGTCTCCAAAGGTGAATGCGATAACTTTGGGTCCCCTCATGACAGTGGAGATAACAGCCATTGAAATTGTTGAGGTGAAAGTGATGAATTCACCTGAAGAATTTAGCTAGGGTTCGTAAAAAGCTCTGTGATTAATTTTGCCTTAGAAAAAAATAGTAATAAACAAGTGAGTAAAATGTATGAAAATCTTCTATTTTGTTTGAATTGCTAACAATACACACGAGTCTACAGTCTATCTCCAGTCAAAAATAACTGTTACCTCCTATTTCAAGTCATTTGAACAATTTAAACACAATCAGAGTCTGCAGGCGCGAATTTGAACCGTTTCAGAGTCTAGGCGATAATTGTTTTTCAGAGTCTACAGACTCTCAGAGTCTACAGACTAGTCAGAGTCTACAGACTCGTCAGAGTCTAAAAACTAGACTCTGTCAAGATAAAGTACCAAACAAAATTTTGCAATAATAATTAATTATAATGTGTTAAAACAGGAATTATAATTAAAGTATATACCTTGCTTCTTGTAATTTGTAATCACTTACATGTTTAACATACCTAATTCACCTACCAGTCTGAGAAAGGTAGACTCATCAAGTGGTTTTGTCAAAATGTCTGCAATCTGTCTGTCAGTTGGAACATAGTGAAGTGTCACAATACCATTTTCAACATGTTCTATAATAAAATGATACCTGACATCAATGTGCTTTGTTCTGGAATGTTAGAAAGGATTCTCTGTAATTTTAATAACACTGGTATTATCACAATACATAGGAATATTTGAGAATGTTAGTCCATAATCAAGTGATTGATTTCTCATCCATAGAATTTGAGCACAGCAACTTCCAGCTACAATGTATTCAGCCTCAGCTGTTGAGGTTGTTACAGTCTGTTGTTTCTTGCTAAACCGAGAAATTATTCTGTTGCCAAGAAACTGGCATTGTCCTGTTGTACTTTTCCTGTCACCTTTGCATCCTGCATAGTCAGAATCTGAATAGCCAATTAGTGAAAAATCTGACTCTCTAGGATACCAAAGTCCAAGAGTTTGTGCACCCTTGAGATATCTAAAAATTCTTTTTACCGCTATTAAATGTGATTCTCTGGGGTCATCTTGAAATCTACCACACAGACAAGTTGCAAACATTATATATGGTCTACTAGCAGTTAAATATAATAATGAGCCAATCATACCTCTGTAGCTAGTGTTGTTAACTTTCTTACCCTTTGGGTCAGAGTTTAGCTTAGTGGTTGTTGACATGGGAGTTTTAGAAGTTGCAGAGTCTTGCATATTAAACTTCTTCAATAGTTCTCTTACATACTTCGTTTGATTGATGAAAATTCCATCATCATTCCGTTTGACTTGAAGCCCCAAAAAGAAGTTTAATTGTCCCATCATGCTCATTTCATAATTTGACTGCATTAGTTTACTAAACTTTTCACAGAGTTTGTCATTAGTAGATCCAAATATAATATCATCAACATAAATTTGGACAAGAAAAATGTCACCTTTATACTTCCTAATAAAGAGAGTTTTGTCAATGGTACCTCTTATGAAACTGTTTTCAAGAAGAAATTTTGAAAGAGTTTCATACTATGCTCTAGGTGCTTGCTTCAATCCATAAAGTGCCTTAAATAACCTGTAAACATGATCAGGAAACTTTGGATCAACAAATCCTGGTGGTTGCTCCACATAGACTTCTTCTTCCAATTCTCCATTTAAGAAGGCACTTTTTACATCCATCTGATACACCTTGAGTTTTGAATGAGCTGCAAAGGCAAGAAACATTCTGATAGCTTCCAATCTTGCTACTGGTGCAAAAGTTTCATCATAGTCAATTCCTTCCTCCTGTGAGTATCCTTTTGCAACTAGGCTTGCTTTGTTTCTTACTATAGTTCCATTCTCATCAAGTTTTTTTCTGTACACCCATTTTGCACCAATAACTGATCTATCTCTAGGTTTTAGTACAAGTTTCCATACTTTGTTTCTCTCAAATTCATTCAATTCTTCTTGCATTGCAATTATCCAATCAGGGTCTTGCAAGGCTTCTTCAATTTTCTTGGGTTCATTCTTTGAGAGAAAACAACTATAAATACATTCATTTTGAGTGGCTGTTCTTGTTTGTACACCACTCTCAGGGTCACTAATTATTAAGTCAGGAGTGTGATCCCTTGTCCATTTTCTAGCTGGTGGAAGATTGGTTCTTGAACTTGAATCTCCCCCTAAGTCATTTGCATCTTCTGTATTTGAGTGAAATTCAGAGTTGCTTGATCCAGACCCTGATGAGTTAGATTCTGAAGAATTTGATTTTGTCTGGCTAGACTCTGTCTGGGTAGACCCTGATCTATTAGACTCTGAATTATTTGAAGTTGTATTTTCTGGCTCTCCCTCAGAATATGCAGGTTCCTGTGTTGGATCAGGAGTTATTTGAGAGTCTTCATCCTCTTCTTCTTCATTTATCTCAGAACTTTTTAGATTTTTAAATTCCAGTGTAGTAGACTCTGACTCATCCTGCAGTCCTGTAAACTTTTTATCATCAAATGCAACATGAATAGATTTCATAACAATTTTGGTTCTGAGATTAAACACTTTGAATGCTTTTATGTTTGATGCATATCCAAGAAAAATTGATTCATCTGCCTTGGCTTCAAATTTGCTTAGATTTACAGGATGTACTTTCAGTACATAACACTTGCATCCAAATATGTGAAAGTGTATCACACTTGCCTTGTCCTTTATCATTTCATAGGGAGTCTTTCTATGCATGTTTATTAAAGTACAATTTTGAGTGAAACATGTTGTATTGACTACCTCTGCCCAAAAATATACTGATAGCTTAGACTCTGCCAACATTGTTCTGGCAGCTTCTATGAGGGTTCTATTCTTTCTCTCCACAACTCCATTTTGTTGAGGAGTTCATGGTGCAGAAAATTGTTGGGTAATTCCCTTTGATGCACAGTAGTCCTCCATGATTGAATTCTTGAATTCAGTACCATTGTCACTCCTTAGAACTCTAACTGTTTTCTTTGATTTTTTCTCTAGAAAAGTGATATGGTCTATTATGTGTTGTGGAGCTTCATCCTTTGAATGTAGAAGGAAAACCCATGTGAATCTTGTAAAATCATCTACAATAACAAGAGTATATTTCTTTTTGTTAATTGACATAACATTTACTAGACCAAATAAATCAAGATGCAATAAATAAAAGGGTTTAGAAATGGTGTTGATTGTCTTGCTCTTGAAGGATGATTTCTTTTGCTTTCCAAGTTGACATGCTTCACAAAGTCTATCTTGCACAAAATCAACCTGTAGTAATCCTCTTACAAGATTCTGTTTAACCAACTTGTTTAGTGTTTTAAAGTTGATGTGTGACAGTTTCTTGTGCCATTTCCAGCTTTCTTCAGTTGAGGCCTTGCTATATAGACATGTGAATTCACTGTGTATGCAATCCTCTAAGCAGGCTTCATAAATGTTACCATGTCTGTGACCTTTGAAAACCAAAATGCCTGTTTCTTTGTGAGTCACAAGACACTCTTTGTTGTCAAAGCCAGTATGATAACCTTTATCTCCTAGTTGACTTATGCTTATCAAATTGTGTCTTAAGCCATCAACTAGAGCTACTTGTTCAATGATGACATTCCCAAGTACAATCTTGCAATATCCCAGTGTTTTTCCTTTGTTGCCATCTCTAAAGGATACTTCTGGGCCAACCATTTCTACAATGTCTGTAAGCAGAGATTTCTTTCCAGTCATGTGTCCTGAGCATCCACTGTCCAGGATTAGGGTTACATTCTTAACCCTTGTTCCCTGCATATATAAAGCAACTAGTTAATTGTTTTAGGGACCCAAACAGTTTTGGATCCTTTTCCTCTAACTTTAGGTGAAACAGGTTTATCAATTTTCACCTTTGATTTACTTGTCTCCTTTGTTGCTTTAGACTCTGGTGGAGTCTTAACAGTGTCATGCCAACTTTTATCAATAGATGATTTTAGCTCATAAAAATTGAAATACAAATCATGATAGTCTCTACACATATAAATAGAGTGAAATATGCTACAACAGTGATAACAAGGTTTCTGTGGAATGTAGTGACTTTTCAGAGTCTGTGGAAGACTAGACTATGATTTCTTCTCAATTTTTGCTTTACAATCTATAGCTAAATGGTTGTGGTTGCCACATCTAACACACTTCTTTCTAGGAGCATTAAGATCCTTTTGATAATTATTTGCTTTATTAATGCCTTCCTTACCATTCCTATTTCTCCTAGTTTTGGTAGACTCTGATAAGTTCTCTAGCCTTTCTTTTAACTTAGACTTAGACAAGTACCCTATGTTAATATTTTTCTTAGAGTTATTTGCACCTGTTTCATCTGTCTTTTTGTCAACAATAGGGGGACTATTGACAGATGAGTTTGTGGTTTCAGTCTTTTCTTTAGGAGTCACAAACTTAACAGGAACAAATGTACTTTTGTCTTTAGTCTTATTAACTTGGCTAGCTTCTTCATTGTTATCATTCTCAACAATAGGTCTTTTGCCTTGACTCTTGTCATAGCCTAGACCAGCAGTTTGACACACATTTTGATTATTGAGAATTTCTTGAACTTTTCTACCAGAGTCTGTCCAGACTCTAAACTTAAGTCCCTCTTCTTCTAGTTCATTCTTAACATAGTCATAGGCTTTCAAGATTTCAGTGTAATTATGACTATATTTCTCAGAATCCTTTTTGTATTGTTCCATTAATACTAACTCAGACTCTAAATGATCATTCCTTTTAGTTAATGTTAAATTTTATTCTCTCAACCTTTCACTTTCACTAGTGAGAGACCTACATGTTATCATTATTTTATTAACCTCACTTTGCACAATTTCTATACCATTAGAGTCTAAATTAATTAAGGATTCAGGAGTAAAGATTGATACCTGAGTTTTATGAAATGATGGTTCTTTCGGAGATTGTGATTTTCTTGAGGAGGATGCCATCAATGCTAGATTTTCAAAATCAATTTCATCCTCTGAGCTTGAATCTGCCCAATCATTTCCAGTTGATAGAAGTGCTTTTCCTTTTCCTTGACTTTTTGACTTTCTGCATTCACTAGCAAAGTGCCCCAATATTCCACAGTTGAAACATTTGACTTTTTCTTTGTCAAGTTTGATTATAGTATTTTTGCTCTTCTCAACCTTCTCATCTTCCTTCTTGAATGATGGCCTTTTGCTAAATTTTTCAGTTCTTTTGTTACATTTCATTCTTTTGAAATTTTTAGCAAACATAGCCATCATTTGACTTAGATCAATCTCTTCATCAGAATCAGAGTCGATGTCAGTAGACTCTGACTCCAGAACAGCTTTACCCTTCTTCCTTGAATCCTTGATTCTTGCTTCTGTGGGTTGTTCTTGTTGTTCTTTCTCAGACTCTATTAAGAGTGCCACAGATTTTGTCTTCACAGACTTCTTATTCTTCTTCTGTTGCATCTCTAAATCATATGTCTTGAGTCTACCATACAATTCTTCTAGAGTTAGTTCATCCAAATCTCTAGCTTCCCTTATGGTTGTAGTCTTATTGTCCCACTCTTCAGGAAGTGCTCTCAGAAACTTGGTGTTTGTATCTTCAGAATCATAAACCTTACCAAGCATAGCCATCTCATTCAAGAGTTTTGTAAACCTATCATACATCTCAGTAATAGATTCTCCAGATTTTGCTTCAAAATACTCATACTCTTGAATTAGCAAAGACCTAGCATTCTTCTTGACATCTTTAGTCCCTTGATAGTGCACTTCAAGTTTTTCCGCATCTCCTTAGCTATTTGACATGATATAACGCAGTTTGTAAGAACAGAATCCAAACTGTTAAAGAGTATTTTTTTAACCTTTGCCTCCTTAAGGACATTCTCCTTGTCCTCTTTTGTCCATTCAGCCTTTGGTTTTTCAATGAAGTGTTCTGCAGTTACTTTGCCTTCTTCATTGATTTGAGGCACTAGCTTTAAGAGCACATAGGGTCCTTCATGAATTCTTTCAAGATAGTCAGGGTCTGTTGCTTCCAGATGGTGCAGCATCTTAACCTTCCAGTGGGTAAACTCGTTTCTCTTAAGCATAGGAATCTTAGAATTGCCATCTTTGTTTCCAGACATCTTTAATCGATTTTAAACGTTAGGCTCTGATACCAATTGTTTTCCCAGTTGCACAAGTAGAAGGTGGGGTTGAATACTTGTGGGTCTTTTCTGCCTGATTTAAAATCAACTCAATATCAATTAACATATATGAATTAAGAACAAAGATCAAACTTGTAGATATGAATAAGTACTTTTTGTATTATTGATTTATAAATACAAAACTCTCCTAGGGTGTACACAAACCCTAGCAGCTTCTCTGTGTTTATCACATCAACTCTCTCTATCTCTATGCACTAACAAAGTTTCACTCAGACAAATTATGCTTCGACTCTTTTACAATTAGGTTACATAGAGTTTATATAGAGAGTTGCCTATCAACTAATAACAGAAAGATAAATTACAATAGGAATATAATTCCTATTTATTAGCTGGCAGTTTCCTTCTAGAATTCTCTTTCTTTCCCATAGCATATCTGCAATATATTTATCTTGATCTTCGAAGACTTTCCATTCCTGTGATCTTCTTCCAAATTTAACTTTACTGTATAGACTCTGAAATCGTCAAACTCTGATGATCTTCAGACTCTGATGTAACACCCCCTTCCCAAAATGAGACGAGGGGTTACTTATCAAACCACAAATCTGTATACAGAGTACTAAAATCCACCTTAAAGTAATTAAATAGGTCCAACAACTCTCCAAAATAGTATTAAAATCTCCAAAACAATTCAACACGATAAATGCGAATTAATTCAAAACCTCTAATAATAACTAATGTCTAATTAATAGATAGAAGTCCAACTTCCTAATCAACTGCATTAAGGGTAGCTCTCCATCACACAACCCGAGATCCCCCTAAGTACATGCCAGAAGAAAGAATACGGCATGAGCCAAATGCTCAGTACGGATTGAAATACAGTTTATAAAACAAGAAACAAGATATATAATTTGATAATTGATATGGGCAAAAATAACCCTGAGGAAATAATAAATATAGCATTTATTATTTCATTAATTAGACCTGTTATGGTCCAAAGGCTTGGGCCTTCAAAACGAACTAGGAAACTAAATCCTAGGATCAACTGGATTTGTAAGTCCAGCCCACAAGCTCTGTTGAAGCCATAGGCCCATTAAGCCTTTGTTAGTAATTAATTTCGTAATTAATTAATAAAGGCTCAGTAAAGGCCCAAGAAGTCTGTTGAAGGCCTTCATCCTAGAAGGATCTAGAAACCCAAACGTGGGAAGAGTCCTACGAGACCCCTCATATGTGGAAGGCTCTAGAAGCCCAATCTCGAAGATAAACCTCACCTGCTAGAGTCCAACGAGGGCTCTCATTCCTTGGAGGTTACAACAACCTTACATCACTAGGAGACTTGACCCCCAAGTCTCCTAACTCTAATCTGATTCCAAGGCCCTCATACGCCTATATAAAGGGCCTAACCCCTCAACATTAGAACTACGTTTTGGCTTGATTCTCTAAACATTACAGAGATACGTAGGCAGTTAACGAGGACCCGAGTTAGTCACGAAACGTTAGTGCAGCCATTAAAGCTCGAAGCTCCCCCAAACCCTAGCATTAATTACGTATTAAAAACACCTCGTTTTTGATCCGTAACATTTGGCGCCGTCTGTGGGAAGAGAATAGCAACCATGGCAAGAACACGAAGTACCGCGAGCACCCTCGAAGGAGAGATCCCTGACACCACTGTTGACACTAACGTTACTCTTACCGTAACTCAGGAACAAAGAGTTGTTGTCCCAATCACCTCCGTTGAGGACCCTGAAATAAGCACCCGTCGTACGGGACCCCTGAGCGTCATTGTTCATCCTTCCGATCCTGATATGTCAATCCATGCCTCTATCCCTCCACTCCAGGTAATTCCACCCCTCAATACTACTTTTATTGCTCCTCTCCCTTTGCAGGTCTCCACTACGGTGTTGCCTAGCAACCCTCAATATGGGCTTCCACCTAACTATGTGCCCTCTTATGAGCAAGGGTTGCTGCCCCCACATAGCTCACGTTGGGGGAATCAAGATTTTTCTGGACCCTACTCGAATGATGATGAAACGACTGATGAGGACGTTAATCCTAAAAGGAGGCGACCTAGAAAGGAACCCCTTCAAGGGAGGAGTACCCAGCCCCGAGGGCCTCAAAACAATGACTCCACAAACCTACAAGAGATGATACGAGCTCATGAGGCTGAAGCTCAACGACTAAGGAAAGACCTGGAAAGGGAGCTAGCAAGGCAACAACGCCCGAGAGCTGAGGGGACTGGAGGATCAACAAGGAATGCATATGTGATAGATCTAGATGAGCCCCTGACAAGGAGGCAAACAAAGACAAGTCATGTTAGGGCTGACCCCCAAGACTTACTGCCACTTGGAGATCCTGATGATCCCACACCCCCCTTCACAGAAAATATTATGAAGGAGAAGATATCAAGGAAGTTTAAGATGCCTACAATCAAGGCCTATGATGGAACGGGAGATCCCTCAAATCATGTTCTCACATTCTCTAATGCACTGCTGCTGCAACCTGTCAATGACGCCATCAAGTGTAGGGCGTTCCCTCAAACCCTGAGTGGTATGGCTCAAAGGTGGTTTAGTCGTCTACCCCCTAACTCTGTTGGGTCATTCAAAGATCTAAGCAGGGCCTTTGTTGGTCAGTTTATCAGCAGCAAGACTCATGAGAAGAGCTCAGCTTCACTAATGAATATGTATCAGGGAAAGAATGAATCCCTGAGGGACTATATGAACAGATTCACGAAGGAGGCCTTGAAGGTCCCTGATCTAGACCAGAATGTAGCTATGATAGCCCTACAACAAGGAACCTCAGATGAGAACTTCAGGAGGTCTTTAGCCAAGAGGGCACCAGAAAGTATGAATGAGCTCCAAGAGAGAGCTGGAAAATATATCAAGGCTGAGGAAAGCTTGAAGAAGACTACCAACTCGTTCAGAAACGAGTGGGGTAGCAAAAAGCGTAAGCAAGATCAGTATGATGTCGAGGATGAGTATGATGTTGAGGATAAGTCTCCTAGAACCAACAAAGACTCTGACTATACCTCGAGAACGGTTGGCCAAGGGCCTAGGTTCACTGAGTATGCAAGGCTAAACTCACCAAGAAGTGAGATCCTGTTGGACATTGAGAAAGATAGAGAACTTCAATGGCCGAAGCCACTAAGGACTGATCCTAAGAAGAGGAATCCGAATTTGTATTGCAGGTTTCACAAGGATGTTGGACACGACACAGATAATTGTAGGCAGTTGAAAGATGAGATTGAATTCTTGATCAGAAGGGGAAAACTCAAAAAATTTATCAAAGAAGATGATAGAAACAACAATGATAGTCGAGACTATAATGAACGACGAAGGGATTATGATGACCATGATAAGAAGATAGAGCCTCGAGGCCCAACAATAAATGTGATCTCTGGAGGTCCAACAGCGGCCGGGACTTCAAGTAACTCGAGAAAGGCTTATGCCCGACAAGTTCTACAAATTGTGGGGGAAGCACCAAAGAGTGCAAGGAGCGAAGTATCAATTTCTTTTGATGATTCTGATTTGAAAGGGGTGAACTTCCCCCATGATGACCCGTTGGTCATAATACCTGTGATAGGCAACTCTTCGGTAAAACGAATCCTGGTGGATAGTGGAGCTTCAGTAGACATCCTGTTCCATGATGCCTATCTCAAAATGGGGTACACCGACTCTCAACTGACTCCCTATGACATTCCTATATATGGGTTCAATGGAGTCGAGTCTAAGGTAGAGGGAACAATTCGATTGCCTGTGACTATAGGGCAGGAGCCCCATGAGTCCACTCAAATGTTGAACTTCCTCGTGATCAAGGTTGTGTCCTCTTACAATGGGATCCTCGGACGAACAGGGATACATGCGTTCAAGGCTGTTGCCTCAACTTATCACCTCAAACTTAAATTTCCAACTAGGAATGGAGTTGGTGAGGAGAAAGGAGACCAGAAGATGGCAAGGAAATGTTATGTAGCCTCGTTGAGGTCCGACGGAGTCGGGGGGCAAGTACTCCCGATCGAAGGCGCGAATACATGGAAATAGTAGGCAACTCCTTCAGGAGTTATATTAAGGATTATTAAGTAGAAATAAGGTTCTATGGAACCACTAGGAACCACTAGGAACCAAGAAGTTGTTATCCCAAGTGGGAAATAGCTTGTTATTATGTAAGGGTAGGACCCTCTTTTACTTGAAGATATACTTCAAGATATTTTAATGAAAGTTTCTTTAGTATCCTTGAACTCTCTTGTTATGTTATTATTAAACACGAAAACAACCTTGTACCAATGCACATAAAAATGCAAACGAGAATGCATGAACGTAATAAGAGTGCTGAGTACTGAAGGGGTTCAAGGTACGAGAATAAAAGATAAAAGCCACGTATGGCCAACACGAATAGTAAATGGCAAAGCCTTGAGGGGCCTGGGTAAGGATGAAGGATTCCCTAAGAAATTAAACATTGGAGGAAACCAAGGCCTAGAAACCCATCAATTATGTCAGTAAGATTCTGCATGGCGCAGAGTTGAATAACTCAAAGATTGAGAAATTTGCTTCAAGAAAGCTACGCCTAAACTTCCAGGCGCACGTCATTGAGGTCCAGACAGACCAGCCCCTTGGAAGCACAATTCAATTTAGGGCTCAAATAAATCTTGAGACCCCTCAAGTCAGTCAAGTAAGGTTTGAGACCCATCAAGTCACTCAAACGAGGTTTGAGTCGACTTCATTCCTAGTTGAAGAGTTCAAAGCCATGAGGCCCCCATGAAATTTCGACTCCAAAGCAATTTGAAGTCTAATTCGACTTCAAACCAAGTCGAAAGTGACAAGCCATGAGGCCCCCATGAAATTTTGACTCCAAAGCAATTTGAAGTCTAATTCGACTTCAAACCAAGTCGAAAGTGACAAGCCATGAGGCCCCCTTGAAATTTTGACTCCAAAGCAATTTGAAGTCTAATTCGACTTCAAACCAAGTCGAAAGTGACAAGCCATGAGGCCCCCATGAAATTTCGACTCCAAAGCAATTTGAAGTCTAATTCGACTTCAAACCAAGTCGAAAGTGACAAGCCATGAGGCCCCCAAGAAATTTCGACTCCAAAGCAATTTGAAGTCTAGTTCGACTTCAAACCAAGTCGAAAATGACACAGCCGGGATGTCCCCCAGGAACTTCGACTTCAAGGATATTTGAAGTCTAATTCGACTTCAAACCTAGTCGAACGTTGGAAAGCCATGAGGCCCCCAGAACTTGCGGCTTCAGCGATATCAATGAACTATTCGATTCAAATCGGAGTCGAATTCGACCTCAAACACAGAATTCGACTTCAAAGGTTTTGGAACCCTTAAATCGACTCCAATCGGAGTCGAAATCGACTTCAACACAGATTTCGACTCCAAGCATTTTTGGAGCCTTAAATCGACTCCAATCGGAGTCGAATTCGACCTCAATCGCGGATTTCGACTCTAGACGTTTTTGGAGTCCTGTTCGACCTCAATCCAGGTCGACGGGAGGTCAAACCCTGTAGGGCTCATCGACCTCAATCCAGCCCCTTGGAAGTCAAATTCGACTTGGGCAGAGAATTGAGTCTTTGTTCGACCTCAATCCAGGTCGACGGGAGAGCAAACCCTGTAGGGCTCATCGACTTCAATCCAGCCCCTTGGGAGTCAAATTCGACTTGGGCAGAGAATTGGGTCTTTGTTCGACCTCAATCCAGGTCGACGGGAGGTCAAACCCTGTAGGGCTCGTTGACCTCAATCCAGCCCCTTGAAAGCCAAATTCGACCTGGGCTTGAAATTGAGGTTTGTTAGACCTCAATCCAAGTCTATTTGACCTACAGCTCAAACAAGGTTTGAAACCCCTCAAACCAGTCAAGTGAGGTTTGAGACCCTTCAAGTCACTCAAACAAGGTTTGAAACCCCTCAAGTCAAGTGAGGTTTGAGACCCCTCAAGTCAGTCAAACGAGGTTTGAGACCCCTCAAGCTAGCCAAATTCGACTTGGGCAGAGAATTGAGTCTTTGTTCGACCTCAATCCAGGTCGATGGGAGAGCAAACCCTGTAGGGCTCGTCAACCTCAATCCAGCCCCTTGGAAGTCAAATTCGACCTGGGCTTCAAATTGAGGTTTATTCGACCTCAATTCAGGTCTATTTAACCTGGGGCTCAAATGAAACTCGAGGCCCTTCAAACTAGACAAACGAGGTTCGAGGCCCCTCAAGTCAGCCAAACAAGGTTTGAGACGCCTCAAACTAGTCAAATTCGACCTGGGCCTCAAATTGAGGTTTATTAGACCTCAATCCAGGTCTATTCGACCTACAACTCAAACAAGGTTTGAAACCCCTCAAGTCTGTCAAGTGAGGTTTGAGACCCCTCAAGTCACTCAAACGAGGTTTGAGACCTCTCAATCCAAGTCTATAAAAATAGAAATTATTATTATTTATTAACAATAATAAAATCCGGGTTGGACGTTATCCGAATAAAATTTTATCCGAGTGGGACACCTCATTTTATCCGAGTAGGACACCACTGAATCAAAGAAATATTTATCCAAAAATTAATTGGGTAAAAGTAGAAATTATTATTATTTATTAATAATTAAAAAAAATCCGGGTTGGACTTTATTCGAATAAAATTTTATCCGAGTGGGACACTTCCAGATTCGAAATCCAATTATTCCAAAATAAATATTATTATTTATTAATGATATTTGGAAGAAACAAAAAAAAAAAAAAATTAATCAACCTCAAATGAGGTCGAAGGACGACCTCGAAATTCTGTTCGACTTGGAAGCAGAAACAGCTGATACTTCGACCTCAAATGAGGTCGGAGGAGAGAGAAAGTGACTTGGGTGGCCAAACTGCTAAATGGTCACCCAAGTTTCGCACAATTTACGATTATCCCCCTGAAGTTTGGAAACTTACGATTATCCCCCTGAAGTTTGGAAACTTACGATTATCCCCCTGAAGTTTGGAAGTTTACGATTATTCCCCTGAAGTTTGGAAACTTACAATTATCCCCCTGAAGTTTGAAAACTGACGAATACTTCCCTGAAGTTTGAAAATTTGCATAAAAAATTCCTAAATTCTTAGGAAAAATACCTGTGGGTACATAAAAATTCCTAAATTATTAGGAAAAATACCTGTAGGTACATAAAAATTCCTAAATTATTAGGAAAAATACCTGTAGGTACATAAAAATTCCTAAATTATTAGGAAAAATACCTGTGGGTACATAAAAAATTCCTAAATTATTAGGAAAAATACCCGTGGGTACATAAAAATTCCTAAATTATTAGGAATAAATTAAGAAAAATACCTGTGGGTACATAAAAATTCCTAAATTATTAGGAATAAATAAGAAAAATACTTGTGGGTACATAAAAATTCCTAAATTATTAGGAATAAATTAGGAAAAATACCTGTGGGTACATAAAAATTCCTAAATTATTAGGAATAATTGAGAAAAATACCTGTGGGTACATAAAAATTCCTAAATTATTAGGAATAATTCAGAAAAATACCCGTGGGTACATAAAAAATTCCTAAATTATTAGGAATAATTCAGAAAAATACTCGTGGGTACATAAAAAATTCCTAAATTATTAGGAATAATTGAGAAAAATACTTGTGGGTACATAAAAATTCTTAAATTATTAGGAGTAATTCAGAAAAATACCTGTGGGTACATAAAAAATTCCTAAATTATTAGGAATAATTAAGAAAAATACCCGTGGGTACATAAAAATTCCTAAATTATTAGGAATAATTCAGAAAAATACCCGTGGGTACATAAAAAATTCCTAAATTATTAGGAATAATTAAGAAAAATACCCGTGAGTGCATAAAAAATTCCTAAATTATTAGGAATAATTGAGAAAAATACCCGTGGGTACCTAAAAATTTCTAAAATTATTAGGAATATTACGAAAAATACTTGTGAGCACCATATGATCCGCAAAATATTTGGGAAAATACAGAAACACCTGTGGGTGATACAAAATCATGAAATTCGACCTCAATTAAGGTCAAAGTGAAGCCAAAGCCTTGAGGCCAATCGACCTCAATTGTTAATCGACATGGATGTACATGTTAAGTATAGTACGAACTCAATCGAGGTCGAAACGAAGATAAAGCCATGAGGCCCTCAGAGATTTCAGCCTCAAAGAATTTTGAGGTCTAATTCGACTTCATTCTTAGTCGAAAATTACAAAGCCTTGAGGCCCCCAAGTATTTCGACCTCAAGGATATTTGAGGCCTAATTCGACCTCAATCGAAGTCGAAATCGACCTCAGTACAATGTTTCGACTTCAAGGATTTTTGAGACCCTAATCGACTTCAATCGAAGTCGAAATCGACCTCATTCAAAGATTTTGACTTCAAGGCATTTTGGAGCCTAAATCAACCTCAATCGAGGACGAATCGACTCCAAATGGGTGTTTCGACCTCAAGGTTTTGGAGGCCTAATTCGACCTCAATCGAGGTCGAAATCGACTTCAATCACGCAGTTCGACTTCAAGAGATGTTGAAGTCTAAATCGACCCCAATCGAGGTCGAAATCGACCTCAGATACAGGTTTCGACCTCGAAGGTCTTTAAGACCTTTTTCGACCTGAACTGAGATCGAAATCGACCTCAGGGCATCAATTCGACCTCGAGGGTTTTTTAGGTCGATTTTCGACCTCAATCCTAGTCGATTTGGGGCAGAAATGTGATAATCTTATTTGGCAAATTAGCTACGAATAAAAGTCCATTGGGGACCGATTTATTAATTCTTTAAAAGGATTAAAAATAAAAAGGCTTGAGCCCAAAAAATTGAGATAAAATTGACTAAAAGGAGTCAAAAGCCTGATAAGGCATTAAAACCCTTTGAAACTTTTACGAAAACTAACGAAGTTTTCCCAAAAGTTGGGGGGCAAATGATATGGGCAAAAATAATCCTGAGGAAATAATAAATATAGCATTTATTATTTCATTAATTAGACCTGTTATGGTCCAAAGGCTTGGGCCTTCAAAACGAACTAGGAAACTAAATCCTAGGATCAACTGGATTTGTAAGTCCAGCCCACAAGCTCTGTTGAAGCCATAGGCCCATTAAGCCTTTGTTAGTAATTAATTTCGTAATTAATTAATAAAGGCTCAGTAAAGGCCCAAGAAGTCTGTTGAAGGCCTTCATCCTAGAAGGATCTAGAAACCCAAACGTGGGAAGAGTCCTACGAGACCCCTCATATGTGGAAGGCTCTAGAAGCCCAATCTCGAAGATAAACCTCACCTGCTAGAGTCCAACGAGGGCTCTCATTCCTTGGAGGTTACAACAACCTTACATCACTAGGAGACTTGACCCCCAAGTCTCCTAACTCTAATCTGATTCCAAGGCCCTCATACGCCTATATAAAGGGCCTAACCCCTCAACATTAGAACTACGTTTTGGCTTGATTCTCTAAACATTACAGAGATACGTAGGCAGTTAACGAGGACCCGAGTTAGTCACGAAACGTTAGTGCAGCCATTAAAGCTCGAAGCTCCCCCAAACCCTAGCATTAATTACGTATTAAAAACACCACGTTTTTGATCCGTAACAATAATAATAAATAAACTTTAATTTTTAAAGACAAGGCAGAAACAAAGAGGGGTTAGGATATTTCATACCGATACAAAGCAGATAACAGGTAACAGATACACACATCATAGGGTACCTAATGCGTGCAACAAACCGGATAACGTGTACGGCATATACAACGTCACCGTCAAATATCAAATCACAAATCAAATCAAATTCAGGTTGCACCCACGTATCCTCAAACAGATATTAAATGCGCAAAGCTCACCACCTGAGCTATCAGAAGGATACGCCGTGACTAATCACACTGCCACGGAAGTGTCATGCCACTGGTGCCGCAATGATATGGTTGTAGTACCCCTACAGCTGGTTAACTCGGTATACCCTAATATCACTCTAAAGGTTCAAATAAAATAATTTTCACAATTTTAAAATCACCTGAACAGATATTTCAAATATTCTACGCAGATATATAACATACATAATTTTCGAAAATCGCAGAGATAAATATTTAAATATTTGGAATCAGACTTTAAAATAACTTTCGAAGAATCAAAATAGTTAAAACGAATAATAACGGAAGGAACAGATTTACGAACGGAACAAATTAAATATAATTAATCCTAAAAAGAGTAGCACTGAAGAGAAAGAGAAGGAAATCTGTACCTCGAAATAGAAATCTCAGACACTAACGAAAACTCGAACTAGCAATTTCAGACAGTAAGGAAAACTGCATTGACCCACAAATTTCTGGTTCACGATCTGTTCTTCTTGATCAAGACAATTTAATGTGTCCAAGGTACCAAATAGCGCCTCTGTATTTCTTTCTTATGCGGACTCCACTTTAAGGTTTAATAAAACTCATGGTTGTGTATACATGGGTCTTGTATATATACTGAATAAAATAATCCTTAACACTCAATCAAAAATATCACATCTCAAACGTCGAACTTCTTCATAACTCCAAACGATATTTTCTGGAAAAACTTAAAACACAACAATCGTAGAGAACGAAAAGATATTTCTAAAAAGTCCAAAATCAATGAATTCTGACTTACGATGAATTTATTACGAATGTTACAAGACAGCTGATTTGTGTATGAATAATCCTACGAATTTTACAAACAAAGATGAAGGAAAAGAATAAGGATTTGTGTATCAAGAGAGATTTACATCTGTTTAGTCTTGGTGGATAGAAAAGAATATGAAAGAATGACGAGACCTTAATCTATATATCGAGTTTTAAAACCCTACAACAAAACCTACTACGATTCAAATACCAATATTCGAAAGCCCGTTATTCTAATCCATTTTTAATTCCTAATCTCTATCTAATTTTAATCCTTTTTTATTATTATTAATCTATTTTATTACAAATTCTATTTCTAATCAAATTCAATATAATAAATATTATGGTTAAAGAAAATAATCTTTACAAATTCTAATCTAATTCTAATTATTATTATTAATATCTAAATAAATAAATTATGGATATTACATATATACCCCCTTAAAAATGATTCTGTCCCCGGAATCTAACGAAACTAAAACTCATTCCTGAATCAAATAAGTGCATATATTTATCACGGATAGATTCTTCTAGTTCCCAAGTAGCCTCTCTCTTAGAATGATTTTTCCACAAAACTTTAACAAACAGAATAGTCATTTTCCTCATAATTCGTTCCTCTCGAGCTAAAATAGTTTCAGCTTCTTCCTCACAAGAAAGATCTTCCCTAATTTTATGTAACAGATATTAAACTACGTGCAACGGATAATACTTGTAGCCTCTTAGAACAGACACATGGAACACATTATGCACATGAGATAACTGTGGTGGCAATCCTACTCTATAAGCAACTTCCCCCACTCTCTCTATAATGTCAAAAGGACCAACATATCTTGAACTAAGCTTTCCTTTCGTACCAAAACATTTAACACCCTTCCAAGGTGACACCTTCAAGAACACATGATCATCAGGCTCAAATCCACCAAATTTTCTCTTTTGATCTGCATAGCTCTTTTGACACGATTGAGCTTCCTTTAAGTTTTTTTTAGCCTGTTCTACCTTCTCGTTAGTTACCCGACCCAACTCTGGTTCTTCAATGACACTCTATCCAACCTCATTCCAACAAGTCGGTGCTCTATATTTTCTACCATACAATGCCTCAAATGGTGGAATGCCAATGCTCGCTTGCCAGCTATTATTGTATGCAAACTCCACAAGACATAGATACTTGTCCCAATCACCAGACCAATCCAAAGCACAAGATTTCAACATATCCTCCAATGTCTGAATAGTCCTCTCTGATTGTTCATCAGTTTGTGGGTCAAAAGCTATACTATAATTAAGCCTCGTACCCCAAGCCTGCTGAAATCCATTCCAAAAACGCGAAGTAAACCTCGTATCTCTGTCTGAAATTATCGACATAAGCATACCATGAAGTCTAACAATATCCCGTTGAAATATCTCTGACAAATCATGAATTTGAGTAGTCTCTCTAATTGGTAAGAAATGAGTTGATTTTGTAAGTCTATCAACCACCACCCAAATAACATCATTTTTCTTGAAGGTCCTCGGTAAACCGGTCACAAAATCCATGGTAATGTTTTCCCACTTCCAAACCGGGATATCCAACTGCTGTAACAGTCCACTAGATCTTTGGTGTTCAGTTTTCACCGGTTGACATGTAAGACATTTCCCCACAAACTCTATTATGTCTCGTTTCATCCAACTCTACCAAAAGTGCATCTTCAAATCCCTATAAATCTTAGTAGAACTTGGATAAATAGAGAATGAAGAACTATGAGCCTCAGTCAAAAGTGCTTCACGAACTGCTACATCTGCAGGTACACACAATCTACTACCCAACCATATCACACCATGATCATCAACATGAAACTCTATTTGCTTGCTATCTTCCACATTTGATCTAATAGCTTCTAACCCTATATCATTTTTTTGAGCTTCCTTATCCCTTGAGACTAGATTTGATTCCATCTTCAAACTTGTAATGCTTGCAGTCGATCCTCCAACATACAGCTCCACACCCAAGCGCTCTGTATCTGAAATAAGGTGCTGTGGAGTAATAAGAGATGCAACACTTCCCAAAATCTTCCCACTAAGAGCGTCTGCCACTACATTCGCCTTTCCTAGATGGTACTAAATTTTAGCATCATAAACTTTAATAAGTTCAAGCCACCTCATTTTCTTCATGTTTAGCTCCTTTTGTGTAAAAATGTATTTGAGACTCTTATGATCAGTGAAAATGTCACAAGTTTCACCATACAAATAATGCCTCCAAATTTTTAACGCAAAAACCACTACTGCTAACTCCAAGTCATGGGTAGGATAGTTTACCTCATAAGGTTTAAGCTGCCTAGCGACGTAAGAAATTAGCTTCCCAGGGTGAATAAGAACACACCCCAATCCTCTATTAGTAGCATCACCATAAATCTAATGTCCTCCACTCAATGATGGTAAAATAAGTATAGGAGCAGACACCAACCTCTTCTTCAACTCTTGAAAATTCTACTCACGATCATCATTCCACTCGAACTTAATACCCTTCCGCATCAGCTGAGTCAATGGCAAAGCTATGGATGAGAAACCATCTACAAAGCGCCTATAGTAGCCTGCCAATCCCAAGAAACTGCTCACCTCTATCACAGTGCTAGGTCTCGGCCAATTTGTGATAGCCTCGACTTTCGCAGTATGCCCCAAAAATGCAACCTGCTCCAACCAGAATTCACACTTTGAAAATTTTATAAATAATTTCTTTTTCCTTAAGATTTCAAGTACAATGCGCAAATGTTCCTCGTGTTCTTCTTTACCCCTAGAGCATATCAAGATATCATCAATGAAAACTACACAAACTTATCAAACTAATCATGAAGGACACGTCAAATCTATAAATACCATTGCTGCATTCATCAACTAAAAAAAACATCACAAGAAACTCATAATGACCATATCAAGTACGAAATGTGGTCTTTAGAATATCTTCATTTCTTACTTGTAACTAATGATAACCCAATCTCAAATCTATCGTCAAAAAAAATATTTTTCCCCTTGCAAATAATCGAACAAGTCACCAATGCTTAACAAATGATACTTGTTTCTAATAGTCATCTTATTCAACTCCCTGTAGTCAATACACAATTTCATAGACCCGTCTTTCTTCTTCAAAAAAATAGTGGAGCACTCCATGGAGATACACTCGGTCTGCTAAATCTCTTATCCAACAAGTCTTGTAGTTGTTCTTTTAATTCATATAACTCTACTAGTGTCATCGTATGCAATCATTTTAAATAACTTCAGCCCTGATGACAAATTCAAGAATAACATATACATGCTTTTTTGAAATAACACATCTTTCATGCCTCTCGAGTATTCTCAAACCTCTATAAAATTCATCCACTACTTTCTTTTTATATTCTAACATCTCTAGTTATATGGAACCACTTAGGTTAGATCTCAATTCATATTTAAACCTCTAATATTAACTAATGTCTAAATAATAGCTAGAAGTCCAACTTCCTAATCAACTGTATTAAGGGTAGCTCTCCATCACAGAACCCGAGATCCCCCTAAGTACCTGCCAGAAGAAAGAATACGGCATGAGACAAATGCCCAGTACGGATTGAAATACAGTTTATAAAACAAGAAGCAAGATATATAATTTGATAATAATAAATAAACTTTAATTTTTAAAGACAAGGCTGAAACAAAGAGGGGTTAGGATATTTCATACCGATACAAAGCAGATAACAGATACACACATCATAGGGTACCTAATGCATGCAACAAACCGGACAACGTGTACGGCATATACAACGTCACCGTCAAATATCAAATAACAAATCAAATCAAATTCTGGGTGCACCAACGTATCCTCAAACAGATATCAAATGCGCAAAGCTCACCACCTGAGCTATCAGAAGGATACGCCGTGACTAATCACACTGCCACGGAAGTGTCATGCCACTGGTGCCGCAATAACATGGCTGTAGTACCCCTACAGCTGGTTAACTCAGTATACCCTAATATCACTCTAAAGGTTCAAATAAAATAATTTTCACAATTTTAAAATCACCTGAATAGATATTTCAAATATTCTACGCAGATATGTAACATACATAATTTTTGAAAATCGCAGAGACAAATATTTAAATATTTGGAATCAGACTTTAAAATAACTTTCGGAGAATCAAAACAATTAAAACGAATAATAACGGAAGGAACAGATTTATGAACAGAACGAATTAAATATAATTAATCCTAAAAAGAGTAGCACTGAAGAGAAAGAGAACGAAATCTGTACCTCGAAATAGCAATCTCAGACACTAATGAAAACTCGAACTAGCAATTTCAGACACTAATGAAAACTGCATAGACCCACAAATTTCTGGTTCACGATCTGTTCTTCTTGATCAAGACAATTTAATGCGTCCAAGGTACCAAATAACGCCTCTGTATTTCTTTCTTACGCGGACTACACTTTAAGGTTTAATAAAACTCACGGTTATGTATACATGGGTCTTGTATATATACTGAATAAAATAATCATTAACACTCAATCGAAAATATCACATCTCAAACGTCTCAAACGTCAAACTTCTTCATAACTCCAATTCTGCCGAGATCTGTATTTTACCTTTTTAATCCTCTAAATGATATTTTATGGAAAAACTTAAAACACAACAATCATAGAGAACGAAAAGATATTTCTAAAAAGTCCAGAATCAATAAATTCCGACTTACGATGAATTTATTACGAATTTTACAAGACAGCTGATTTGTGTATGAATAATCCTACGAATTTTACAAACAAAGATGAAGAAAAAGAATAAGGATTTGTGTATCAAGAGAGATTTACATCTGTTTAGTCTTGGTGGCTAGAAAAGAATATGAAAGAATGAGGAGACCTTAATCTATATATCGAGTTTTAAAACCCTACAATAAAACCTACTCCAATTCAAATACCAATATTCGAAAGCCCGTTATTCTAATACAATTTTAATTCCTAATCTCTATCTAATTTTAATCCTTTTTTATTATTATTAATCTATCTTATTACAAATTCTATTTCTAATCAAATTCAATATAATAAATATTATGGTTAAAGAAAATAATCTTTACAAATTCTAATCTAATTCTAATTATTATTACTAATATCTAAATAAATAAATTATGGATAATACATCTGATCATATGTAGACTCTGATAGATCATAGACTCTGATATTCTATATACTCTGATCACATTCCAGACTCTGATCTTCATGTAGACTCTGGCTTCATTTTCTACAGAAATTCTTCTAAGTACAAGTAACATGAATATTGACTATCTAGACTCTGATTATACATTTCAGAGACTAGAAAGATTTATTACAAATAAACTAAGCTAACCCCTGTTCTAGTATTTTGTACATCATCAAATGAATATATTCCTAACAGGTATGGTGATACTAAAGTCAAGAACATAAGTGCATGTCTCAATGCATGGCACTGGACAGACCCGCTGTGAGAATCTACATGTTAATAAGTGTCATAAGAAATTCTCACTGTGATAATGATGTAATGATCCTTTGACTTGAAATCATTATATTTTTATATGAGAATTAATATACTTTGATTACACTCAAATTTACCTTTAACCGGGTAATGATAAAGGTGGACATTGGGTATGCTATGAATCGCATGAGAAATATGAATGATAGATATAGGATTTAACCCTCATATTTTAGGAGTGATATTATTGGCCTCTTGATTGAGTGAGACTATAAAATGCATGGCCATACTCAAATATTGATTTGATTAATAGTCTACTCATTGATCAAGGAAATCCGGATTAAACGTTGAAGAGGATGACACAATACATGCCACGAGTTTGATCTATAATATAAGGTTAAAGAGATTATATTACATTATACATTATTCATGAAAGATTTAATTGAATCACAAATTATTATTATTACTTGGGTAGCAATGATGTATTACTAGATGCCGCTCATTGTTTATAATTTTATTATTAGAAAATAAAATTATTGCCAACGTAATAATAACCTAAAGGGTCACACACAAAGAACGTTTAAATGGAGTGTTATTTAAATTATGAATTTAAATATTGTTATTATTATTAATTTAAATTTATTTATTTAATTAATTAAGTGAGAATTGATTAATTATATACATATTAGAATTTGAATTTAATAATAATATAAATCTGAAATCTGAATGGGTTTTAAAAGGTCCAATCAGATTAGGGTTTTGGCCCAAGTCCCTCTCTTCCCTATATATACATAAAGATGTATAGTTTAGGGTTAACAACTTTATAAAATTCATTTTGAGAAAAAAACCCTAGCAGCTCTACGTTTTTTAGAGGCTAGAGAAATAGAGAGACAAAGAGGCAGAAACAGGCTAGTACCTAACTCCGGTGATCGTTAGACGATACGACGTTAGTGTGGATACCGATAGAGAGCATATTTCTGTGAAGGGCTGCTGTGATTCATCACTTCTGGACCTCTATAATCATCATAAGGAAAGCTTTAATAAGTTACACATCCGATTCTCCATAATCATCTGTCAATTATACACGGATCCTGCGTTTGGGATTAGTTAATTTTTTTTATTTAGCGTAATTCCGCTGCGTTTATATGACCGAATCCTAACAATGGTATGAGAGCTACGTGTACAAATAAGATGATTTGGTTACGTGTTTAACAGTTTTTCAATATATTCTAGTATGTATATGATCTGCCATGCATGTATATTGATACTGCCTTTGTATAAGATTTAATATGCATGTTGTTATGTTGATGTATGATTAAAACTATTACATAATGTGTATCTGGTTATTCATATGATGAGTACATAGATGATGATACTAGCATGTTAGCGATTTTCCATGACTGATTTATATGCCTTATTGCGATTTGTGTATATATTATGCATGTGCGGCAGTCCTCGGACCCCACCCAGGGATGCCGGCCCCGGACGCTCGCAATATTTTTCTTGTTCTTTTTGTGTACTTGAGCATGGTGCTGGTTATGGCCTTTAGACCCCTAGATTAATGGTTTTGGTTTTGGTTTTATAAATACGACTTGCATGTCATTTTCTTCATTCTTGTAATTGTTTAACCTCGAATATAACTCGAGTTTTCTTATGTAAGTATATTTGTATAGGTTGTATTCAATTATTCCATGTAATGTACTTGAAGATTGAAGGATGATCCAAGAAGAGGAGCAGGCACCCATGGATACAAGAAGAATGAAGACATGTAATTGTATTTATATTTTATCACCATAGATTGACCTTGATCCTTTCATTAGTTCGAAAGGATCACATATGAAAGGGGCCATAACCAAACACGTTTACATACTGCACTTTACATATTGATGTATGAATGTTAGTGTAGAATAATTAATGATGCATGCTTTAATTAGATTAATCATGTATGTGTGTATTAGATACGACACACATGCCATACTTGTTTAAACAAGATAAAATCTGTAGCGACTCAAGGCATTAAAATTGAATAAACGATCTTGAGATTCTTGTGTTTATGAAACACAGTATTGAATATGAATTTTCATTTTTATGATATGGGGAGATTTTATCAACAACGGATTATTAATGTAATCTGTAAGAAAGTTGGGTTTTAAGTGAGACCGCTTGTGACTTCTCCAACGATTTGGAAATCAAACCATTGACGAATATTGAAATGGATTATTTAATCAAGGAAAAATTGAAAATCTCTTTATGATGGGATCATGATCGTTAAATAATAAATCCCTAAATAAATATTAAGTTAATATAGATGCCTTCCAATGTTTATACACATTAAGATCTAGATTGAGAAGGAGTGGGTTTGCCAAAGTAAAGTGCTCTTATCAATCATGGGAAAATGTGATAAGTAATTGTATTTTGTTTATTAAACGTTGTGTCTAACTTAACTAAATCATCACAATAGGATTGTGAGTTTAGAGGCATATAGTTTGGTGAGATTTATTGGATAAATGTGTACAAAGGGTTGTTCCACCAAACTATCCAAGAGTTATATTTGATATAATTGATAAATGTTGTCTACCTAAATAGTCGTCTTTTGGGTGTATTAGCCAACGCTATCTTGAAACATGGATGAAATATGGATCTTGGCTCACTAGAAAGATTTGAATAAAATAGTAGGAGATATATATTATAAATGTATATGATAATCACTTGAACATAATTAAAAATTCTGCAAACTAACTAAATTTATGCATTTTAACATTGTAGATATTTAAATGGCAAACAATACAAATACTTTGTCCGTATGAGCAACCCTTGAGAAGGACAAGCTGACAGGAACTAACTTCCTTAATTGGTATAGGAATTTGAGGATTGTCCTCAGGCAAGAGCGTAAGCTCCACGTCATTGAAATTCCTTCTCCTACTCCTCCTGCTGAGAATGCAACTCACGCTCAACAAAATGCTTATCAGAAGCATATTGATGATGGGACTGATGTGGCATGTCTCATGCTAGCAACCATGAGTGCTGAGCTTCAAAAACAACACGAGCATATGGATGCTTATGAGATGATTGAACACCTTCAAAGGATGTTTGAAGGATAGGCTCGTCAAGAAAGGTTCGACACGAGCAAAGCACTGTACACTTGCAAGCAGGGAGAGCATCAACATGTTCAACCACATGTTCTGAAGATGATAGATTATATTGAGTATCTTGATACTTTGGGTTTCCCGATTGGTCGAGAAGCTTAGATTGACTTAATCTTACAATCTTTGAACATCAACTACACTCATTTTGTTATGAACTACAATATGAATGAGATAGACAAAACACCTACTAAATTGTTGGCTATGTTGCGAACTGTTGAAACCAACATGAAAAAGGCCGAATCTGCTCCAATATTGATGGTGAACAAGAAAGGTAAGGCTAAAGGGAAAGGTAAATGGAAGGGAAAGAAGAAGATTGGATCTGATTCTGCTCCCAAGCCAAAGGCTAATCCCAAACAGGCTTTAAAGCCTAAAGATGCTGTTGCAAAGGGTGATTGTCACTTCTGTGGTAAACCAGGTCATTAGAAGAGAAACTGTCATGCTTATTTGGAGGGTCTAAAGAAACTACAGTCTGTTCAGATTTCTGATTCAGGTATTTATGTTAAAGAAGTCAATATGTCTACTTCTACATCATGAGTATTGGATACTGGATGTGCTTCTCACATTTGTATAAATGTGCAGGAACTATAAAGGAGTAGGACTTTGGCTAAGGGAGAGGTCGACCTACGAGTTGGCAATGGAGCAAAGGTTGCTGCTTTGGCTGTAGGGACTTATTATTTATCGTTGCCCAGTGGGCTTATTTTAGAACTTAAGAATTGTTTTTATGTGTCAGTAATTTGCAGAAACATTATTTCGGTTTCTTGTTTGGACAAGAAAGGTTTTTCTTTTTTCAATTCAGAACAATTATTGTTCCTTTTCTTTGAATAATGTTACATATGGGGTTGCACGTTTGTTTAACAGTTTATATGTTCTTGCTTTAGACACTCTCATCTATAATGTGAATAACAAACGACTTAAGACTAATGACTCAAATCAAACATACCTTTAGCACTGTCGTTTAGGCCATATAAATGAGAAACGCATTTCCAAGTTACATAAAGATGGATACTTGGATAAGTTTGATTTTTAATCATACGAAGCATGTGAACCCTGTCTCATTGGAAAAATGACTAAAACTCCTTTTATTAAATAAGGTGAAAGGGCCACTGAACGATTAGAACTAATATATAGTGATATATGTGGTCCTATGTGTACTATGGCAAGAGGTGGCTTTTACTACTTTATCACGTTTACTGATAATTTCAGTAGATATGGATATGTGTATCTTATGAAGAACAAATCTGATTCTTTCGAAAAGTTCAAAGAATACAAAGCTGAAGTAGAAAAACAGACTAGCAGAAGTATTAAGACTCTACGATCTGATCGTGGGCGAGAATACTTAAGCTATGAATTTAAGAGTTTCTTAAAAGAGTGTGGTATCGTATCACAACTCACTCTTCCCGGAACACCACAATGGAATGGAGTTTCTGAGAGGAGAAATCGTACCTTGTTGGACATGGTGTGATCGATGATGAGTCATGCAGATCTTCCAATTAGTTTCTGGGGCTACGCCCTGGAGACAGCTGCTTATACACTTAACCGAGTTCGTACTAAAAGGTTCAGAAGAGTCCATATGAGATATTGACTGAGAAACGTCATAGCATGTCATTTATGAAAATATGGGGATGTGAAGCGTTTGTGAAACGTTTAACTTCTGACAAGCTAGGACCAAAATCAGACAAATGTAACTTTGTGGGATACCCAATTGAAACAAAGGATTATTCATTCTATAATCCTTCCGAGAACAAAGTGTTTGTTGCTCGAACTGCAGTTTTTCTTGAAAGAGAAATGCTTTCGATGAAAAACAGTGGGAGGATAATAGATATCGATGAAGTTCGAGGCCCACAAGATAATATTGAACCAATGGAGGAACTTGAGCAGGATGTACAAGAACACAACACTGCTCAAGAAACACAGGTTGTTCGTAGGTCGAGTAGGATTCGTCATGAGCCTGAGAGATATTATGGATTTCTCTTAACTCAAGATGGTGATGTGATGTTTATCGACGAAGATGAGCCTCTCACCTACCAAGACGCTATGAACACTTCAGAATCCAAGAGATGACTGGATGCCATGAAATCTGAGATGGAATCCATGTATACTAATCAAGTATGGACTTTGGTTGATCCACCTGAAGGGGTAAAACCTATAGGGTGCAAATGGGTTTTCAAGAAGAAGACCAACATGGATGGTAATGTACAGACATATAAGGCACGATTGGTGGCAAAAAGTTTCAAGAAAATTCATGGTATTGACTATGATGAGACTTTTTCACCAGTGGCTATGGTCAAGTCCATCAGGATTTTGCTTGCTATAGCTGCTTACTATGATTATGAAATCTGGCACATGGATGTCAAAACCGCTTTCTTAAATGGGAGCCTTGAAGAAGATGTGGATGTGTACATGACACAGCCTGAGGGTTTTGTTGATCCAAAGCATACTGGAAAGGTATGTAAGTTGCGTCGATCCATTTATGGATTAAAACAAGCCTCAAGGAGATGGAACATTCATTTTGATGAAACCGTAAAAGAATTTGGGTTTATTCAAAATGAAGATGAACCATGTGTTTACAAGAAGGTTAGTGGGAGCAATGTGGCATTCCTAGTACTATATGTTGATGACATATTAATAATAGGGAATGACATTCCTTCTTTACAGGCTGTTAAGACTTGGCTGAATAAAAATTTCTTAATAACAGACTTAGGCGACGCGTCCTATATATTAGGAATCAGGATCTATAGAGATAGATCAAGAAGAATGATTGGCTTAAGTCAGAGTACATACATTGACAAAGTTTTGCATCGATTTGGGATGCAAAATGCTAAAAGAGGCTATGTCCCGATGTCTCATGGGATATCGATATCTAAAGAAAATAGTCTTAAGTCATTGGATGATAAGGACCGTATGAGTAAAGTTCCATATACGTCGGCAATTGGTTCTATAATGTATGCAATGATATGTGCTCGTCCTAATGTCTCGTATGCTTTGAGCATGACGAGTAGATACCAGTCTAATCCAGGTGAAGGTCATTGGAAGGTAGTCAAGAATATTCTTAAGTACTTGAAAAGGACTAAAGATAAATTCTTGGTATATGGAGGAGAGGAAAAGCTGGTAGTAAAAGGTTACACCGATGCTAGTTTCCAAACAGACAAGGATGATTCGATCTCTCAGTCTGGTTTTGTATTTTGTCTAAATGGAGGGGCTGTAAGCTGGAAAAATTCAAAGCAAGAGACGGTTGACGATTCTACAATGGAGGCTGAGTATATTGCTGCCTGTGAAGCAGCCAAGTAGGCTATCTGGATTCGGAATTTTATTGCAGGTCTTGGTGTGGTTCCTTCAGTCACAGATCCGATAGATTTATACTGCGATAATAACGGAGCCATTTCACAGGCTAAGGAACCAAGGTATCATTCCCGAACAAAGCATATACTCAGACGATATCATCTTCTGCGAGAGATTAATAATCGAGGGGATATACATATCACTACTAGAAAAACTGGATATAACATCGGTGTTTTAACAACGGTTGGAAAAACCACCGATGTTAAACGTATTTTTAACATCAATTTTATTTAAAACGATGTCAAAGCAGATGTAATACATCGCTTGTTAAAAAATGTGATGTCGTATGTTCTGTTTTAAAATTTTTTAAAAAACACGGTCGTATTACTTCCCTTTATTACCTAAATATTTCCCCTTAGACAAAACATACTCCCCAATATTCACCCCTGCTCGCTCATCTCTATCTGCAAATCTCTCTCTCCCTCTCTATACTCTATCATATATCTCGCGAATCTTTCACCTCCCTCGCAACTCTCTCACTCAAATACACCCAAGTTCAACATCGTTCTCACCATCTCCCTCTTTCAATTACAAACCCTAAATTTTCGATTTGTGATTCTCTAAACCATCTCAGCTTTTAATTGTTGATTAGGTCAAATCTAAACTAAAATCTTCACTCCCTAAACAGGTCTCAAACTAATTGGGTCTGGAGCTAATTGGGTCTCGAACAATTTCAATTTGACAATGAGTAAGTGTTCCTTAGAGCTTTGGTTTGAATAACTTGTAGATCTATGTGTGTGTATGTATTTTTGAATAGATTTTATATATGTGTATGTGTGTATGTTTAATTAGGTGTTCGTTTATAGTATAGTCATGTTAGGTACTCAAGAGTCCAGTGATAGTTAGTGTAGATATATATGTGTATGTGTGTATATGATTTTGTGTTTATACTGCTTCTCTTTTAATTCTTAAACCCATCATTTTCACTTTCATTTTAGTAATTGAGTTCCAAAGGTTTCACCGGAAATAAGCACAAATTCATAAAGAGGTATTAGATGATTGCATACCTATAATTTAGATGTTTACCAAGTTTGGTAGATATTAGAGTTAACTTGTAAAAGTTATAGTGTTTGATTTGGTGTTAATTTCAGAATATTGATTATCGGAATTTTTACATTGTTTTAAACGGATTTTTGAAAAGGGTTGGGAACCAAATTACCAGAGTAAAAATTGTACTTCTACTTCTCAATGATACTCCTGTAAAATTTCATTTTAAGCAAATATGTGTAGCAAGAATTATTCCAAATTTTCCATACACAATTTCAGAGAATTCTGTAATTCAGGATTTATGTCATGGATTAAAGGCATAGTTTTAAAGGGGTAAGGACATAATTACTTGTACGACAAAAAATGAAAGTTGTAGGTTTATCTTTGAAATTTAAATATGTAAAATATTTTATTCATCAGACATTAAGATATTGAAATAGAGCCAATTGAACATGATCTACTCAATATGTTTTTGAAAATGCAGCAGGGCAGACTTTAGAATTTTGCTATAAATTGAAATTTTAATATTATATAATGAATTTTTGATATGTCATAATCCTGAATGTCTAGTTTACTCAGAAAAAAGAATTGAAAAAATTGAAAAAATTCAAAAAAAGTTATAGGCTCTGGAGTGGGGCTGGTCAGAACTGTTAATAGGAAAAAAATTGTTTATATGGTTAAGTTTGAAAAATCATCTAGACTGGTTTATAATATTCTTAAACTAAAACTTTGGTACGAATAAACTAGCATATGTGTTGGGGGTGTAGATAAACTTTAGGACAAAAAGAATCTCAATATATATTTAACTATTTAAACGAGAAGTGCTTGTATAAATTAGCATATGTGTAAGAGGTGTAGATAAACAATCAGAATGCCAAGGATTCACTCTCTCTTGATTGGGAAAAGGTAACTTAAAGCTCACAAATTTTTCTAGATCTGAAACTAATTATATGTATATTCTCGTTTTTCTCCTTCGTGCAGGCCACGAGAGTGCTGAAAAAATTAAAGATTTGTTTTTCTCATTTCACTACTGGTACAATATCTATCCCCTTATATATGTGTGTGTGTATGTGTTTGTGTATTTTCTCATTGTATCGTGAAGAACATCTAAATTTTCTTAATTGTATATTTCTTTATGTGTAATTGTCGCATTTATGTCTGAACTTGCATTTTCTGTACATCACTCTATTGTTCATTCAATTTATTTCCTTATGCAGTGCATTGCAAGCTTACAATGATCGAACTAGGAGGCCAAAGAGAACCCCTAAAATAATCTGTCTTGCAGTAAGAATTTCACATTTTAATTTACGTGGTTAAATTAGATTATTTATATGGTTGACTTATATTATTATTAGAATTTCTATTGGAACAGGAATCTCCTAAACAACCAGGGGGCCATGAATGTGGTTATGTTGTCATGCGATACATGAGAGACATCATCTTCAACAAGGAAATGTCTTTTATTACCAAAGTATTAAATTGTATTATTTAAATTCATAGAACAATGTTTCATAGTTGGAATGCCTAAATCAGTAATTTAATTTTTATTTTATGTATTATTTTAGTGGGTTTCCAAGACTCGTAATGTCTCAATCAGTAATTTAATTTTTGAAAGGGTTAAGGACATAATTACTTGTAGGACAAAGAATGAAAGTTGTAGGTTTAATCTTTGAAGTTTAAGTAAGTAAAATATTTTATGCATCAGGCATGAAGATATTGAGATAGAGCCAATTGAACATGATCGACTCAAGTTGTTTTTGAAGATGCATCAGGGCATATTTGGAATTTTGCTATAAATTGAAAAACTGGTATTATATAGTGAGTTTTGGATATGTCATAATCGTGAATGTCTAGTTTACTCAGAAAAAAGAATTGAATAAATTGAATAAATTGAATAAATTAAAAAAAAATTATAGGCTCTAAAGTGGGGCTGGTCAGAACTGTTAGTAGGAAAAAACTATCCAAATGATCCGCTCTCTCTTGACCGGTAAAAGGTAACCTAAAGCTCACTACATTTTCTAGGTCTGAAACTAATAATATATAGTTTCTCATTTTCCTCCTTTGTGCAGGCCAAAAGAGTACTAAAAATTTTAAGAATTTCTTTGTCTCATTTCGCTACTGGTACAATATATATCCCCTTATATATGTGTGTGTGTGTATTTTTGTTATAATTTTCTTCTAATGCTGGTACATTTAATCAAAACAAAATTGCCACTACAATAATTACAACTCATACTCTGATTGAGAACTTTAATTTTTTTTGTAGGTAGCAATAAAATGTCTCTTAGGCTTTATTTTTTTGCTAAATTTTAGTGGGCGACCAAGACTAGGAAGTGTTATACAATGCAGAAGCTCGATGAGGTGCGCATGGAGACGCTCGAATTCATTGAATAAAAAATGTAAAGATTTTAGTTTTGTTTACCTTGGAGTTTGATAAAACAATATATGTTATTGCCGGAATACGTTGTTGATTGGTTTCTGTTATAGGATACTAGCTTCATGTTCCGGTGAACATAAAAAATATTGTTAGATTTAATTTAGATTGCACTGAGATATTTTATTGGTTAATTAGTCGGAATTTGACTTTTAGTATTTATGTTCAATGGAAATGATTTTTACTGATGATGTATAGTAGTTGAGCTTTATGCTTTAAATTTTGGTCTGTTGTAGTTGTTTTGGTTATTTTATTTTAATTGGTTTGGTTTGATTTGGTTCATATGAATACACATGATAATGTGATCTAAACATGTAAGTATAAAATCATATAAAAGTTTTAAACCGATGTGTTATAACAGATTTTACAATAGTTTTAAAAAAAACTTAATGTCTAAAATCCATAAAGACAACAGTAGAGTTTCAAATAATTGATGTTAAACATATAATAGACATCAAAATTAATCCAAAATATGATGTGATTAGGAATCTAGTACATCGATTATATTGCAATATAAAAATGAACTGATGTCCTAAGCTACTTATTACATTGTTTTTATTAAGTAACTGATGTTAAAGATATCTATAGACATCGCTTCCTTACCTCAGACGATAAATGGTAAAAATGGTAGATAATTTCAATTACTTTCACGTATTTTAATAAAATCTATGAATTGTTTCGATTTACTTTCAATTTGGGGGTTAAACCTCAACTTTCTTAACATGAGCTGTGTTTTGGCTACTTTCAATTTGGGGGTTAAACCTTATTGATTGTATATCTGCGTGTCACCTTATTGATGTTTACTCTCTTGGCCTTTTCAGAGATTTAAGTGATAATGAACTAGTTGGATCAATTCCCCCCATTCTTGGCAATTTATCTTACACCGGGAAACTGTAAGTTTGATATATATATGTTTTGAATTAATGTTGCTCCTAATTTGTGTTTTGAAACATCTGTCTACCATTTTAAGTATCTCCATGGAAATAAACTTACGGGACCGATTCCGCCAGAGCTCGGAAATATGTCCAGGCTAAGCTACTTGTAAGATGCATATCTGACGTGAACAATCTTGCTAAGAACAATCTGGAAGGGCCAATCCCTCAAAACATCAGTAGCTGTAATTCCTTAAATCAGTTGTAAGCATATTCACTCAGTTGCAATTAAGCATGCTCACTCAGTTGTAAACATCAGTAATTGTTTTAAATGAGCTGTGGATATTCTAATGGATTTGTATCCCCTAGCTACCTTGTTAGCAATGTCCATGGCAACCGCTTGAATGGATCTATTCCTCTGAGCTTCCGCAATCTTGAGAGCCTTACCTATTTGTATGTTCTAATTGTCTTTGATGTATATTTTCAGTTGACCATAGTTTAGGTTTTGAACATATCTTTTCTTGGAAATAGGCAATTAAATTTGAATTATTGCCTCAGGAATCTTGTCCATCTCTGTTTAGTATGTGTTTAGTATCTATTTGTATGCCACTGCCTTTGATTCCTATTTTGGAATATTTGAGAATATGTATGTATGTATGTGATGTTCTGTTTTTATCGCATTAACATGTTACTATTCTTGCCTTAGATTGATAATATGTACATCATACTTGATTGTGAATGTGGAAGTTAGAGCGCGGAGAGATACCTGATTGGGAATTAGTTGCAGGTGTTAATTTGGTGCTAATTACTTGTTGGTTGCTGGTTTTGTTAATGGAGACAGACCTGCAATTTATTGGTGGGACTTTGGAGGCTGGTGTTTTGCTCTGTACTGATGTTATTGTCGCAGGAAACTTGGCTTTGCTGGGGGCTCTTTCTGTACCTTTTGCAGGTCTGATTATGCTGCAGATGATCTTAAAATTTGCAGATGTTTTTCAGGGGCATAGATGCAGGTGCAAGGCTGATTCAGAGGTGTTGCAGTTTCCAGACCTACACAGATTGCAGAAGATCTGCAAATGTGCAGTCAAGTTGCAGATTGAGCCCTGTATTGCAGCCAAAAATCTGGGCCCTGGTCCTTGCTTTGTTTTTAATTTCTGGCCCATTTGCTTTTCTTGGCTAGATTGCTTGGTATGAAGTTAGTGTTATTTTGCTTAATAATTTTGTTTCTCTTTGGAGGTTGTTCCAAGAGAAGTTGCTTTCTTTTTAATTATGAGAGGAGTCCTCCCAATACTTTCTTGTAAATATTATCTATAGACATCGATATTGTTTATAACAATGATGTTAAACATAACTATAGACATCGATATATTTTATATCTAGGATGTTAAAGATAGCTATAGACATCGAATTTCGTTAAATAATAGATGTGCTAAGACTCCTACCAAATCGTTTCTATAAATATAGACGATGTCAAAAAGATTAGTCAGTTAGGTTTTACATCGATTGTAGTTAAGGTATGATGTTATAAAAGAGTTTTAACATTGGCTTCACGTAGAAGGTGATGTGTTATATATGTTTTAACATCACGCTCTTTTACGGCTGATGTTAATACCATTCTTAAACATCAGTTTTTTTAATAAAAGCGATATAATTTCTATTTGGTACCTTGTAAGGCAATATATTAATAGGGATTAGACATCAAAATATAGTAATATTCAAAACAAAATCATGTAATATATTTAAAAATTGGGGAAAAGGACATCAGTATTTATAAAAAAACCGTTGTCTAAGTGTAGCCTAGACATCAGTCAAAAACCGATGTGTAAAGTATATACTTTTAACATCACATGCGAAGACATCGGTCAAAAAATTCTCAGACATCAGTCCACAACTGATGTTGTATGCAGTTTTTCTAGTAGTGGTTGTATATAGTTTTTCTAGTAGTGTATATGTAAAGTGCATACAAATGAGAACATTGCAAATCCACTGACCAAGGCTTTGTCGCAGCAGAAGCAGGAAGGTCATACTAGTTCTATGGGTATTAGATACATGAGAGATTGGCTCTAGTACAAGTGGGAGATTGTTAGTGTTGGTATCCTAGAGAAAATACTTTATGATAAACAATTAAGGATTATGTTTACTTGATTATATAATTAATATTTACTATGTTTTTATTTATTGCGTTATAAATTGAAAGCATAATAAATGTCCTTGGAATATTAATGTGAATTATATATCTGTAAGTATGTGACTTAAAAATGAGATTATATGAATAGTATTATATTCCTAAAAGTCTCTAGTCGAGTATTATTATTTAAGGACAATAATAATGCAATAAGACTAGCATGTTTGTTGACTGATGACCACATCTCATTGGTCATAGGTATGGTGATACTAAAGTCAAGAACATAAGTTCATGTCTCAATGCATGGCACTGGACAGACCCGCTGTGAGAATCTACATGTTAATAAGTGTCATAAGAAATTCTCACTGTGATAATGATGTAATGATCCTTTGACTTGAAATCATTATATTTTTATACGAGAATTAATATACTTTGATTACACTCAAAGTTACCTTTAACCGGGTAATGATAAAGGTGGACATTGGGTATGCTATGAATCGTATGAGAAATATGAATGATAGATATAGGATTTAACCCTCCAATTTTAGGAGTGATATTATTGGCCTCTTGATTGAGTGAGACTATAAAATGCATGACCATGCTCAAATATTGATTTGATTAATAGTCTACTCATTGATCAAGGAAACCCAGATGAAACGTTGAAGAGGATGACACAATACATGCCTCGAGTTTGATCTATAATATAAGGTTAAAAGGATTATATTACATTATATATTATTCACGAAAGGTTTAATTAAATCACCAATTATTATTATTACTTGGGTAGCAATGATGTATTACTAGATGCCGCTCATTGTTTATAATTTTATTATTAGAAAATAAAATTATTGCCAACGTAATAATAACCTAAAGGGTCACACACAAAGAACGTTTAAACGGAGTGTTATTTAAATTATGAATTTAAATACTGTTATTATTATTAATTTGAATTTATTTATTTAATTAATTAAGGGAGACTTGATTAATTATATACATATTAGAATTCGAATTTAATAATAATATAAATACGAAATCTGAATGGGTTTTAAAAGGTCCAATCAGATTAGGGCTTTGGCCCAAGTCCCTATCTTCTCTATATATACATAAAGATGTATAGTTTAGGGTTAACAGCTTTATAAAATTCGTTTTGAGAAAAAAACCCTAGCAGCTCTACGTTTTTTAGAGGCTAGAGAAAGAGAGAGACAAAGAGGCAGAAACAGGCTAGTACCTAACTCCGGTGATCGTTAGACGATACGACGTTCGTGTGGATATCGATAGATAGTAGATTTCTGTGAAGGGCTACTGTAATTCATCGCTTCTGGACCTCTATAATCATCATAAGAAAAGCTTTAATAATGTACACATCCGATTCTCCATAATCATCCGCCAATTATACACGGATTCTGCATTTGGGATTCGTTAATTTTTTTTTATTTAGCGTAATTTCGCTGCGCTTTTATATCTGAATCCTAACAAAGGTTTGTTGCACCTATACTGTTACTTCCTTGTATAGGTGCCACAAAACTTTGACTTAAGCTTTTGTTGAACCAAAAGTTAACTCCTTGAGCCTTGAAGTAGTTTTGTTGCGCTTGCACATTGTGATAAGTGTGTAGGAACAACATAGTGACACAATTTACCTTAAGTTAAATTCTTGAAGCTCTTGAAATATATATCACTTGATTTCCATTCTTTTGGCTTGATCAACTGAATTTCTTCTGATTATACAAGACAATTCTTTTCTCATTGTGTTGACACTTAGTGCACTAGTCTGGTTCACAAACGACTAACACTGAATTAAATTCCCTGAACTTCTGTTCTATTTCAGCTGATTAATCTTTGACATTTGCATTGCTTCTGATCACTGAAACCCTTTGATATTTATGTTAGGAATATATTCATTTGATGATGTACAAAATACTAGAACAGGGTCTAGATTAGTTTATCTGTAATAAGTCTTTCTAGTCTCTGAAATATATAATCAGAGTCTAGATAGTCAACATTCATGTTATTTGTACTTAGAAGAATTTCTATAGAAAGTGAAACCAGAGTCTGCATGAAGATCAGAGTCTGGAAGGTGATCAAAGTCTATAGACTATCAGAGTCTATGATCTATCAGAGTCTACATGTGATCAGAGTCTGAAGATCATCAGAGTCTGAAGATTTCAGAGTCTATACAGTTGAGGATAAATTTGGAAAAAGATCACAGGAATGGAAAGTCTTCGAAGATCAAGATAAATATATTGCAGATATGCTATGGGAAAGGAAGAGAATTCTAGAAGGAAACTGTCAACTAATAATTAGGGATTTTATTCCTATTGTAATTTTACTTTCTGTTATTAGTTGATAGGCAGCTCTCTATATAAACTCTATGTAACCTAATTGTAAAGGTGTGGAAGTCGAAGCATAATTGTCTGGGTGAAATTTTGTGAGAGCATAGAGATAGAGAGAGTTGCTGTGATAAACACAGAGAAGCTGCTAGGGTTTGTGTACACCCTAGGAGAGTTTTGTATTCACAAATCAATAATACAAAACAGTACTTATTCATATTTTTGTGTTTGAGTTTGTTCTTAATTTGATTTTAAATTAGGCAGAAAAGACATATAAGTATTCAACCCACCCTTCTACTTGTACAACTGGGAAAACAATTGGTATCAAAGCCTAACGTTTAAAATCGTTCAAAGATGTTTGGAAACAAAGATGGCAATTCTAAGATTCCTATGCTTAAGAGAAACGAGTTCACCCACTGGAAGGTTAAGATGCTGCACCATCTGGAATCAACAGACCCTGACTATCTTGACAGGATTAATGAAGGACCCTTTGTGCCCTTAAAAATTGTGCCTCAAATCAACGAGGAAGGCAAAATAACTGAAGAACACCTCGTTGAGAAACCAAAGGCTGAATGGACAAAAGAGGACAAGGAAAATGTCCTTAAAGAGGCAAAAGTAAAGAACATTCTCTTCAACAGTTTGGATTCTGTTCTAACTAACTGTGTCATATCATGCAAGACTGCTAAGGAGATGTGGACAAAACTTGAGGTGCACTGTCAAGGGACTAAAGATGTCAAGAAGAATGTTAGGTCTTTGCTAATTTAGGAGTATGAGTACTTTGAAGCAAAATCTGGAGAATCTATCACTGAGATGTATGATAGGTTTACAAAACTCTTGAATGAAATGGCTATGCTTGGTATGGTTTATGATTCTGAAGATATAAACACCAAGTTTCTGAGAGCACTTCCTGAAGAGTGGGACAATAAGACTACAGCCATAAGGGAAGCTAGAGATTTGGATGAACTAACTCTAGAAGAATTGTATGGCAGACTCAAGACATATGATTTGGAGATGCAATAGAGGAAGAATAAGAAGTTTGTGAAGACAAAATCTGTGGCACTCTTGATGGAGTCTGAGAAAGAACAACAGGAACAACCCATAGAAGCAAGAATCAAGGATTCAAGAAAGAAGGGTAAAGCTGTTGTGGAGTCAGAGTCTACTGACATAGACTCTGATTCTGATGAAGAGTTTGATCTAAGTCAAATGATGGCTATGTTTGCTAAAAATTTCAAAAGAATGAAATTCAACAAAAGAACTGGTAAATTTAGCAAAAGGCCATCATTCAAGAAGGAAGATGAGAAGGTTGAGAAGAGCAAGAGTACAATAATCAAACTTGACAAAGCAAAGGTCAAATGTTTCAACTGTGGAATATTGGGGCACTTTGCCAGTGAATGCAGAAAGTCAAAAAGTCAAGGAAAAGGAAAAACACTTCTATCAACAGGAAAGGATTGGGCAGACTCAAGCTCAGAGGATGAAATTGATTATGAAAATCTAGCATTATTGGCATCCTCCTCAAGAAAATCACAGTCTCCCAAAGAACCCTCATCTCCTAAAACTTAGGTATCAATCTTTACTCCTGAATCCTTAATTAATTTAGACTCTGATGGCATAGAGATTGTGAAAAGTGAGGTTAATAAAATAATGACAACATGTAGGTCTCTCACTAGTGAAAGTGAAAGGTTGAGAGAAGAAAATTTAACCTTAACTAAAAGGAATGGTCATTTAGAGTCTGAGTTATTATTAATGGAACAATACAAAAAGGATTCTGAGAAATATAGTCATAACTACACTGAAATTTTGAAAGCCTATGACTATGTTAGGAAAGAACTAGAAGAAGAAAGGCTTAAGTTTAAAGTTTGGACAGACTCTGGAAGAAAAGTTTAAGAAATTCTCAATAATCAAAACGTGTGTCAAACTGCTGGTCTAGGCTATGACAAGAGTCAAGGCAAAAGACCTATTGTTGAGAATGATAACAATGAAGAAGCTAGTAAATTTAATAAGACTAAAGACAAAAGTACATTTGTTCCTGTTAAGTTTGTGATCCCTAAAGAAAAAACTGAAACCACAAACTCATCTGTCAATAGTCCCCCTATTGTTGACAAAAAGACAGATGAAACAGGGGCAAATAACTATAAGAAAAATATAAACATAGGGTACTTGTCTAAGTCTAATTTGAAAGAAAGGCTAGAGAACTTATCAGAGTCTACCAAAACTAGGAGAAATAGGAATGGTAAGGAAGGCATCAATAAGGCTAATAATTATCAAAAAGATCCTAATGCTCCTAGAAAGAAGTGTTATAGATGTGGCAACCACAACCATTTAGCAATAGATTGTAAAACAAAAATTGAGATAAAATCAGAGTCTAGTCCTTCTCAGACTCTGAAAAGTCACTACATACCACAGAAACCTTGTTATCACTATGGTAGCATATTTCATTCTATTTATATATGTAGGGACTATCATGATTTGTATTACAAATTTTATGAGCTAAAATCTTCTATTGATAAAAGTTGGTATGACACTGTTAAGACTCCACCAGAGTCTAGAGCAACAAAAGAGACAGGTAAGCCAAAGGTGAAAATTATTAAGCCTGTTTCTCCTAAAATTAGTAGAAAAGGATCCAAAACTGTTTGGGTCCTCAAAACATCTAACTAGTTGCTTTATATATGCAAGGAACCAGGGTAAAGAAAGTAACTCTAATCCTGGACAGTGGATGCTGAGGACATATGACTGGAAAGAAATTCCTGCTTACAGACTTTGAGGAAATGGCTGGCCCAGAAGTATCCTTTGGAGATGGAAACAAAGGACAAACACTGGGATATGGCAAGATTGTACTTGGGAATGTCATCATTGAACAAGTAGCTCTAGTTGATGGTTTAAGGCACAATTTAATAAACATAAGTCAACTTGGAGATAAAGGTTACCATACTGGCTTTGACAACAAAGAGTGTCTTGTGACTCACAAAGAAACAGGCATTGTGGTTTTCAAAGAACACAGACATGGTAACATTTATGAAGCCAGCTTGGAGGATTGCATAAACAGTGAAGTCACATGTCTATACGGCAAGGCCTCAACTGAAGAAAGCTGGAAATGGCAGAAGAAACTGTCATACATCAACTTCAAAATACTCAACAAGTTGGTTAAACAGAATCTTGTAAGAGGATTACCACAGGTTGATTTTGTGCAAGATGGACTTTGTGAAGCATGTCAACTTGGAAAATAAAGGAAATCATCCTTCAAGAGCAAGAAAATAAACACCATTTCTGAACCCTTTTATTTATTGCATCTTGATTTATTTGGTCCAGTAAATGTTATGTCAATTAACAAAAATAAATATACTCTTGTTATTGCAGATGGTTTTACAAGATTCACATGGGTTTTCTTTCTACATTCAAAGGATGAAGCTTCACAACACATAATAGACCATATCACTTTTCTGGAAAGAAAATCAAAGAAAACAGTAAGAATTCTGAGGAGTGACAATGGTACTGAATTCAAGAATTCAATCATGGAGGACTACTGTGCATCAAAGGGAATTACTTAACAATTTTCTGCGCCAGGAACTCCTCAACAAAATGGAGTTGTGGAAAGAAAGAATAGGACACTCATAGAAGCTGCCAGAACAATGTTGGCAGAGTCTAAGCTACCAGTATATTTTTGGGCTGAGGCAATCAATACAACATGTTTCACTCAAAACTGCACTCTAATAAACATGCATGGAAAGACTCCCTATGAAATGATAAAGGACAAGAAGCCAAGTGTGAAACACTTTCACATTTTTGGATGCAAGTGTTATGTACTGAAATTACATCCTGAAAATCTAAGCAAATTTGAAGCCAAGGCAGATGAATCAATTTTTCTTGGATATGCATCGAACACAAAAGCATTCAGAGTGTTTAATCTCAGAACCAAAATTGTTATAGAATCTATTCATGTTGCATTTGATGATAAAAAGTATATAGGATTGCAGGATGAGTCATAGTCTACTACACTAGAATTTGAAATCTAAAAAGTTCTGAGATAAATGAAGAAGAAGAGGATGAAGACCCTAAAATAAATCCTGAACCAACACAGGAACCTGCACACTCTGAGGGGGAGCCAAAAAATCCAACTCCAAATAATTCAAAGTCTAACAGGTCAGGGTCTACCCAGACAGAGTCTAGACAGACAGAGTCTAACTCATCAGGGTCTAGATCAGGCAAATCTGAACTCTTGTCAGAGTCAAGCAATTTAGGGGGAGCCTCTTCATTTGAATTTCACTCAAATACAGAAGATGCAAATGACTTAGGGGGAGCTTCAAGTTCAAGAACCAATCTTCCACCTGCTAGAAAATGGACAAGGAATCACACTCCTGACTTGATAATTGGTGATCCTGAGAGTGATATACAAATAAGAACAACCACTCAAAATGAATGTCTTTATAGTTGTTTCCTCTCAAAGAATGAACCCAAGAAAATTGAGGAAGCCTTGCAAGATCCTGATTGGATTATTGCAATGCAAGAAGAATTGAATGAATTTGAGAGAAATAAAGTGTGGAAACTTGTACCAAGACCTAGAGATAGATCAGTGGTTGGTGCAAAATGGTTGTACAGAAACAAACTTGATGAGAATGGAACTGTAATCAGAAACAAAGCAAGGCTAGTTGTAAAAGGATGCTCACAGGAGGAAGGAATTGACTTGATGAAACTTTTGCACCAGTAGCAAGATTGGAAGCTATCAGAATGTTTCTGGCCTTTGCAGCTCATTCCAAATTCAAGGTGTATCAGATGGATGTGAAAAGTGCATTCTTAAATGGAGAATTGGAAGAAGAAGTCTATGTGGAGCAACCACCAGGATTTGTTGATCCAAAATTTCCTGATCATGTTTACAGGTTAGACAAGGTACTATATGGATTGAAGCAAGCACCTAGAGCATGGTATAAAATTCTTTCAAAATTTCTTCTTGAAAATGGATTCACAAGAGGTACCATTGACAAAAATCTCTTTATTAGAAAATATAAATGTGATATTTTGCTTGTCCAAATTTATGTTGATGATATTATATTTGGATCTACTAATGATAATCTCTGTGAAAAGTTTAGTCAACTAATGCAGTCAAATTATGAAATGAGCATGATGGGAGAATTAAACTTCTTTTTGGGGCTTCAAGTCAAACAGAATGATGATGGAATTTTAATCAATCAAACAAAGTATGTAAAAGAACTGTTGAAGAAGTTTGATATGCAAGATTCTGCAACTACTAAAACTCCCATGTCAACAACTACTAAGCTAGACTCTGACCCAAAGGGTAAGAAAGTTGACAACACTAGCTACAGATGTATGATTGGCTCATTGTTATATTTAACTGCTAGTAGACCAGATATAATGTTTGCAACTTGTCTGTGTGCCAGATTTCAAGCTGACCCTAGAGAATCACACTTAATAGCTGTGAAAAGAATTTTTAGATATCTCAAGGGGGCACAAACTCTTGGACTTTGGTATCCTAGAGAGTCAGATTTTTCACTAATTGGCTATTCAGATTCTGACTATGCAGGATGCAAAGTAGACAGGAAAAGCACAACAGGACAATGCCAGTTTCTTGGCAACAGATTAATTTCTTGGTTTAGCAAGAAACAACAAACTGTATCAACCTCAACAGCTGAGGCTGAATAAATTGCAGCTGGAAGTTGTTGTGCTCAAATTCTATGGATGAGAAATCAATTACTTGATTATGGACTAACATTCTCAAATATTCCTATGTATTGTGATAATATTAGTGCTATTAAAATTGCAGAGAATCCAGTCCAACACTCCAGAACAAAGCACATTGATGTCAGGTATCACTTTATTAGAGAACATGTTGAAAATGGTACTGTGACACTTCACTATGTTCCAACTGACAGACAGATTGCAGACATTTTGACAAAACCACTTGATGAGTCTACCTTTCTCAGACTGGTAGGTGAATTAGGTATGTTAAATATGTAAGTGATCAAAAATTACAAGAAGCAAGGTATGTACTTTAATTATAGTCCATGTCTTAACACATTGTGATTAATTATTATTGCAATATTTTGTTTGGTATTTTACCTTGACAGAGTCTAGTTTTTAGACTCTGACGAGTCTATAGACTATGACGAGTCTGTAGACTCTGAGAGTCAGTAGACTCTAAGAAAATTATCACCTAGACTCTGAAATGATTAAAATTCATGCCTGCAGACTCTGATTGCATTTAAAATGTTCAAATGACTTGAAATAGGAGGTAACAGTTATCTTTTGACTGGAGACAGGCTGTAGACTCGTGTGTATTGTATGCAACTTGAACAAAATAGAATTTTTCATACAATTTACTCACTTGTTTATTGCAATTATTTTCTAAGGCAAAAATATTCACAGAGCTTTTTACGAACCCTAGCTAATTTCTTCAAGCTTTTCCATCACTTTCCACTCAACAACTTTAATGGCTGCCGTTTCTACTGTCATGAGGGGACCCAAGGCGATTGCTTTCACATTTGGGGATTTTGATTTCATGACTACAAATCATGTTGTTGCTCTTGGAGATAAGAAAGGAGTAGATGCTGACTACTTCCCAATGATGGATTTCATGGAGCAATCTGAGCTCAGTTACATTCTGAAAGCATCTCCAGTGATTCATATGGATGCTGTCTCCAAAGCTTGGAGTTCTGCACAGGTCGTTGATCCTTCTCAGGATCAACCAGGTAAAATAATGTTCACCTTTGGCTTGACTACATTTGATGTCACTGCAGATGTGCTTAATTCTGTGTTTAAATTGCCTGTTAAATCTTCTTTTGATGAAACTGTATCTGATGATGACATTAAAAACATGTTTAAGGCAATAGGTTATTCTACTAGCTTAGATAACATGAGCAAGATAACTAGGCCTTACTTAAGAAAAGAATGGTCATTTTTCTTTGATCAAATTGCTAAGTGTTTCACTGGTAAGTGTAGTGGATTTGATGCTATTACTGCTAGCTATTACTTATCAAATTGGTCACAGTCTCCTATTTGATAGAATAATCAACATTGGTGATATGTTGCTCACTCAAATGGGAGCAAAATTAAATAATGTGCATGAGGGGAGGAAGAAAGTCTACTATCATAGATTTCTTATGATTCTCCTTAATCACTTCATTCCTGACATGTCAACCAAGTTGGCAGATGATTGTTGTGTGCAGGCCTACAAACAACAAAGGAGGATATTCTCTGACATCAAGAGAATTGATGACAAAAAGAAGAGTCTACCTACCATGCACTATCCACAGGTAATGCAGGTAAAACTCTCAACCTACAAACCTTCTATCTACAATGATTCTTTTTTTGGTGGTGACATGGTGCAGAAACAAGTACTGGAGATTCCCCCTGCACCTACCCCAGTCACCAAATCCCCTTCAATTACACAATCTTCCAAACCAAAATCCAAATAGAAACCAACCTCTGGTGTCTCTCAACAGACACCAGTTGTAAAGAGGAGAAAATTGTTTCAAATCAGGCTTATAGATGAGCACAGTGATGAGGAGCTCAACCCTCTAGAGAAACAAGTTGTTGAAGGTCTTTCTTTGCTAAAAGAAGGTCATGATACACTTGATTCTAACCTTCCATCCAAGTCTGTAGTCTCTGAAAAGGCTACAGACTCTGAAAAACCTAGGGAAGCACCTCAGGATTTTTACATTGAATCTCCTGAGAAATCTTTTGCTAAGAAGTACAGAAGGTTAAGGAAAGCTTATTCTGCACACACACACAAGCCTGTTATTATTACTAACCCTGTTTTGCAGGAAACAGATGCTCCCAAGGCTCCTGCAGAGCCAGACTCTGAAATCAAGAAAACACCTGAACCAGAGTCTAATGTTGAGTTAGAGTCTAGACTGCCTTTAGACTCTGATCATGAAATATTTTGGGAAGGAATGCCATTGGATGCAGCCTCATGTCTAATTGATGAGATCATTACTCCAAGTGATGAGGCACTGCTATTCTTATATCCTTTGGTGGAATTAGTTGAAGATCCAGGGCAATATCAGACTAAATCTCAAGTCTTGGATTTTCTTTCAACCTATGAAGCCCTAAGGAAGAGAATGGAACAAGAGCTACAAATGTCTGCACATGATGTGGTCAAAAATCTCTACAGCTACCTATTCAACTCTTCATTCCAAGTACAAGCAGATGGGCTCATAGAAGGCAAAACAAATGAAGTTCTCAAAGCACTAGGTGTGCCAGACACTGAACAGCAAATCACAAAGAAGCCTAAAAAGCTTAAGGTCCACAAAAGGAGAGCATCAAAGTCTGTTACTGAGTTGGAAACTGAGATTGAGTAACCAGTTTTTAACCATGAAACAATTTGGGATAATGGAGTTACCTACAGGACAGCCATTCAATGGATCTCTCAAGTTCAACCTCTGTCAAGACAGGTGGCTGACTATCTTGTCCATAATATAGGTACAATTGCCAACAAATACATCTATCCAACCTACCAAAGTAGACTGGATCAATTCAAGGGCACATATTTTCAAAGAGTAATAAGGGAACTACAGGAACTCTTCAATCTCACAGATGCCCAGGCAATCAATGCAATCCATCTCAGGGACTTTCATCACAAGTTGGATGCATTTATTCTTGAAGAACAACAGGAGGTAGCAGGTGATGCAAGGCAGTTGGAGGTTGGGACTAGTGCACCAGTGGTGATTAGTGACAAAGATGCTCAGTCTGCCTCACCCACACAAGAACCACCTAGTCAGAGGTTGGGTGATAGTGGGGCAGAGGAGTATGCTGTTGGGCCCTCCTTGACAACTCATCAAAGAGCTGATGAGAACCCCAGTGATATGGGAGGACAGACTCTGATGGATGCTCATGAAGTAATTTCCCAATCTATTCTATCATAGTCTATCCACCTTGAGGGGGAGTCTCATGCACAAACAGTCAAAGATGGCAACACTCAGACTCTGACTTCTAATGAAGTCAGACTGAAGCAGTCAGAGTCTAGAGTAGACCCTGAGACTGGAATACTGGAGCCAACAGACTCTGAAAAGAGAGAAGATGCTAGTAAGGGTTCAGAATCTGTTGATGCTCACCCCTTGGTGGAAACCCCTAGCCTTCAGACATTTGAAGGGGTTCCCCTCCATCAAGGTGGTTCAGGTATTGAAGCACCATTATTACCTCTCAACCCCTCTTCTGTAGGTTTATTGAGTGCACCCTCCACATTGAGTCACAAAATATCTGAGAGGCTGGCACTGGACCAGGCAAAAGGAGAGGTAGAAAAGGCTGTAGAGAGCCTGAGTGAGATTGAGAAAATGGCTGCCCAACCCCACTGTGAGCATGAGAGATTAGGGTATCCTGAACCTAGATTTACTTATTGGGATCAAGATTTTCCAAAGAGTTGGAGCAGGGGATGGATGACAATTCACTATGTCTGATTATGCAGATTGGCAAACAAGAGGAGGCTCTTGCTGCTCAGAAATCATTTACACAGAGACCACATCTTCATCTGGTGGATTCTCTAGCAAGGAGAGCAGATAGGGTCATGGAGGCTTTGGTGGATAATCCTGTAATTATAACTAAGGCTGCATATTCGAAGTCAGAAGAACCACTCTTAATCATGCCTATAAGGGCTAGACTTCCAGAGTCTACAGTCTTTGATCACTTTCAGGAGGAGTCAGGGTCTATAGTCTCGTTTGCAGTTTCGAAGTCTACACCACCACCAGAGTCTACACCTCCATTCACAAAGCTAGAGCCTGTTGCTGAGGAGTGCACCTCTGAAGATGATGATCACGTTACTCCTTCTTTTATCTATTTTGATCAGGTGTTTCCTCAGTCTTGGGAGTCTGCACAGCAAAGAGGCATCAATGATAAAGATTCTTTTGAGTGTATTTTGGATATTCATCATTCTGAAAGACTTAAAAGCTTTTCAAAAAAAATCCTTTCAACAGGAACATGGTTACTATCCTGGTGAAGAAGATCAAGTCTTAGATGGAGCTGTTAAAGCTGAGTTACCTGATGTTGCTGCTCAATTATCCAGTGTGGTCCAGGACATTTCTCATATTAAAATCAATCTCACTGGTGTTGATAATACAACTTCTCTGCTCAATACAAGATTTGACAGAATTCACTCCCTTCAATTATCCAAAGAAGTAGCTTTTAAAGATGCTCTAGCTGCTATCACTATAACTCAAGCCTCTCTTCAAACTACAGTTTCTGATTTGACCACCAAGGTTGATTCAGTTATTGCAGCCCAGGCAAATATCTCCACTGTTCTTGAGTATATTCTTTTGGCTGTCATCAGTAATGATGATGTCAAAAAGGGGGAGAAGGAGAAGCAATGTGAGTCCTCTAGGAGGAGACATAAGGATGAGGGATGCAAGGATACATCAATGGGAGTTAAAAGGAGGAGAGATGGTGATGATGGTGATAGTTCTCATGGTCCTAGGGGTCTTGATGATGTGCAACAAAAGCAATCTGGAGTAGCAAGAACTCAAACACATCAGTCAGGGACTAGACATGGGAAATCAGAGTCTAAGTCAGACTCTGATAAGCAAAGAAAGAAGTCAGACTCTGATCAAACTCAAGAACCTTCATACTGGAAGTGCAGTCAATCAAATCTGTAACTTAGAGCTAAAAAGAAGATAGGTCTTGGAGGATTTGAAGAATCTGACATTGACAGAACATCTACTCTAACCAGGGATCCTCAATCCTTGACATATATGCAGTTTGAGAAGATCACTCAGAAGCACTTAAATAAAATGGTGTCTGCTCAAATTGTTTATAATGTTTTTGAAACAAAGATACAAGGAGGTCAGGGAGGTACAGAAAAGGTGAAAAATGAGATGCTGGTTTACTTCTTAGAAGGTGGAAGTGTAAGATGGATTAGTCAGTCAAATTTTATCTTTTTCAAACAGGCTGAGGAACTACAATATATTAGATTCCTACTTCAAATTGCTTATGAAGTTAACAAGAGCAAAGAAGCTGTCACACACAAATTGTTCAAGGAGATTGATAGGAAGCTGATTTTGCACAAACAGGAAAATCGACAAATGGGCAAATTTTCTTTAAAATATGTTGATACTGAGGGAAATGATCAAGTCATGCCATTGGAAGAAAAACAGATTAAATTTCAAGAAGGTGTGGGTCATTACTTTGGGTTTTAGCCTATGAGTAGGAAAGTTAGTGTTCTGATGTTGAAGGACTTAAAAGATCAAGAAAGCAGTGCAAATGATCTTAGAGCAGCTTATTGTCAAATTAAATGCTCAAGTGAAGAAATGAAGAAATTGAAGAAATTTGTTGGTGAGGCTCTGGCAATTGTGGAGGAAAATATGCTGAATTCATTTTTGAAGAATAATCCAGCCTTTGAGAAGATTAAATAAGAAGTAATTCTTTTTCCTTTATAATTCTTTTATACTGTTCTAGATTAATAGTTTTATTCTTTAGTTTTGACATCATCAAACCTTGATTTATGCTTACATTTTATAAAGCATAAATAGGGGGAGATTGTTAGGAATATATTCATTTGATGATGTACAAAATACTAGAATAGGGTCTAGATTAGTTTATCTGTAATAAGTCTTTCTAGTCTCTGAAATGTATAATCAGAGTCTAGATAGTCAACATTCATGTTATTTGTACTTAGAAGAATTTCTGTAGAAAGTGAAACCAGAGTCTGCATGAAGATCAGAGTCTATAGACTATCAGAGTCTATGATCTATCAGAGTCTACATGTGATCAGAGTCTGAAGATTTCAGAGTCTATACAGTTGAGGATAAATTTGGAAGAAGATCACAGGAATGGAAAGTCTTCGAAGATCAAGATAAATATATTGCAGATATGCTATGGGAAAGAAAGAGAATTCTAGAAGGAAATTGTTAACTAATAATTAGGGATTTTATTCCTATTGTAATTTTACTTTCTGTTATAATTTGATAGGCAGCTCTCTATATAAACTCTATGTAACCTAATTGTAAAGGTGTGGAAGTCGAAGCATAATTGACTGAGTGAAATTTTGTGAGAGCATAGAGATAGAGATAGTTGCTGTGATAAACACAGAGAAGCTGCTAGGGTTTATGTACACCCTAGGAGAGTTTTGTATTCACAAATCAATAATACAAAACAGTACTTATTCATATTTTTGTGTTTGAGTTTGTTCTTAATTTGATTTTAAATCAGGCAGAAAAGACATACAAGTATTCAACCCCCCCTTCTACTTGTACAACTGGGAAAATAATTTATACTCAAATCATTACACTATCTTTAATATGAAATCTTCTGAACTCTTATTTGTTGCTGAGGCCTAAACATATTAATGAACTTCTCTCGCTGACGTTCAGTAAGCCTTTCAACTTGAATGCTCTGCAAATATGTATGTATGATTCTTGTTCACATGTCCTTCTGGATTCCTGTGCTTCATATTAGTATTATTTGACTGTCTTCGTTTCTTAGTTGAGTTATCGATACCACTATTACATATTACGTTACATTATATTTTATAGATGGGGCCATTTACTGGCTACAACAGCAGTGCATTGGTAAAAGTAAGAATGTGGTTTGAGGGGTCTCCAGTTCTATCATAGGCCTTGATTCTAGGCTTCTTCCACATTTTTGAGATTTTTTCATTCATAATATCCTCCATAAAGGGAGGTACTAGATCATTTTGGTCTTCAAGTGGTAACATGCCATGAGGATCAGTCCTAACACGACTCGACCTTATCTGTCTTCTTGTTGGAGTCTCATCAAGGTCTATCACCGATGTATTCCTTGTTGATCATCCAGCCCCCTCAGCTCCCGGGTGGCTTATTAACGCCCTATCCAGGTCCTTCCTCAGTCATTGGGCTTCGGCTTCATGAGCTTGTATCCTCTCTTGAAAGAATGAAGAGTCAGTACTTTGAGCCCCTCAGGGATGATTACTCCTCCCTCCAAGGGGTTCCTTTCTAGGTCACCTCCTCCTGGGGTTAACGTCCTCGTCCAATGATTCATCATCACTGGAGTAGGGACCTGAGAAATCTCATATCAGGGCTCATAATTTGGTAAATGCCCATAACTTGGATTGGGCACCACCGCTGTTGAGACCTGTAACGTGGGAGGAACAAAAAAAGTATTAATGAGGGGTGGAATTACCTAAAGTGGGGGAACCGAAGCCCGAATTGAGACCTCCATATTTGAAGGATGAACAATGACGCTAAAGGATCCTACTCATCGGAAGCTTGTTCGAGGGTCCTCAACAGTGGTTTGAATAACAGTTCCTTGTTTCTGCGATACGGTAGGAAGAACGTTTCCGGTGTCAACAGTGGAGTTTGGGACTTCTCCTTCGAGGGTGTTACTTCGTGTTCTTGCCATAGTTATTATTTTCTTCCCATAGATGGCGCCAAATGTTATGGATTAAAATTAGATTAAATTAATTCCCAATTAATAAGGGGTGAGAGCTTTCAAGCTTTAATGGCTGCACTTACATTTTATGACTAAACCAGGTTGTCATAAGTTGCCTACGTATCTCAAGAGTGTTTGAGAATAAAGCCAAACAAACGTAGTTCTAATGTTGAGGGGTTAGGCCCTTTATATAGGCGCACGAGGGCCTAAGAATCAGATTATAATTATGAGACTTGGTGGCCAAGTCTCCTAGTGACAAGGATATTGAAACCTCCCAGGAATGAGACCCCTCGTTGAACTCTTTTAGATGATATTTCCTTGATGATAATGTCTCTAGATCCTTCAGGGATGATGGGTCTCACAGGACTCTTCAGGTGTTTTATAGAGCCTTTATTAATTACGAAATAAATAGGGTTCTGGGCCTCATTAATTGGGTCATCCCTTCAGACCAAGCTAGGTTTAATTAATGCAACATTAATTATATTTCTAGGGTATTTTTTAGCCCATATCATTTTTGTGATAGAAACTAAAACACCTTAATATGCCATTAATTCATAGTGAATTTTAGTGACCTAATATTTTTTATCACTAAATCAACTTGCTACAGAAATACATTAACATGATCAATTTAACATACCTAATTCACTCACTAGCCTGTTGAATGTCTTTTCATCCAATGGTTTTATGAAAATGTGTGCAAGTTGCTTCTCTGTGGGCACATATATTAGCTTGATTGTGCCTTGCTCCACATGTTCTCTAATGAAATGATGTCTGATGTCAATGTGCTTGGTCTTGGATTGTTGAAAAGGATTTTTAGAGATGGCTATTGCACTTGTGTTGTCACAAAAGATAGGAATTCCTTGCAATGCCCAGCCATTGTCCAACAATTGATTCCTCATCCAAAGTAATTGAGCACAGTAACTACCAGCTGCAATGTATTCAGCCTCTGCAGGTTAATTTAACACAGAATGCTGCTTCCTGCTAAACAATGAAACTAATATTTCTCCTAAAAATTGACAGCTTCCTATTGTACTCTTTCTATCAATTATACATCCAGCATAATCTGAATCTGAAGAGCCGACCAAGTCGAAACCATATTATTTAGCATACCAAAGGCCTAAATCTTGAGTGTCTTTCAAGTATCTAAAAATCCTTTTAACTGCCATCAAATTTGATTCTTTTGGATCAGACTGAAAACTTGCACACAGACCTGTAGTAAACATTATGTCAGGCCTTCTACCAGTTAGATAGAGGAGAGAACCAATCATTCCTCTATACATCTTGTTGTCCACCTTCTTTCATTTTGAATCCTTGTCTAGTTTGGTTGCTGTTGAGATTGGGGTCTTTGAAACCTCCCAGGAATGAGATCCCTCATTGGACTCTTTTAGATGATATTTCCTTGATGATTAGGTTTCTAGATCCTTCAGGGATGAAGGGTCTCACAAGAATCTTCGGGTCTTTTATTGATACTTTACTAATTATGAAATAAATTGGGTTTCGGGCCTCATTAATTGAGTCATCCCCTCAGATCAAGCAAGATATAATTAATGCAATATTAATTATATTTCTAGGGTATTTTTTAGCCTACATCATTTGCCCCCCAGCTTTTAAGAAAACTTCATAAGTTTTCGTAAAAGTTTTATCAAGGGTTTTTCCTGCCTATCGGGCATTGGACTCATTTGTCTAGCTTAATGAAATTTGATAAATTTCACTTTTAATTTTGGGCTCGAGCCATTTATAACTAATCCTTTAGTAAGGATTATTTTTGACAAAGTTAAAGCCCACTAAGATTTTTACACCATATTTTCTTAAAAAATGGGAAGTTTTTTTTTACTAGTCAATTCGACCTGGAATGAGGTCGATTTAGACCTCATTCTGCCCCCACAGGTCAAAGAACCGATTGAGGTGCACAAGATAAATATGCCTTGGTTTTTGTCGACCTGGATTGAGGTCGACTTAGATATCAATTCCTCATATAGGTCGATGAAACTGAGGTCGAAGGGGCTTAAGTGCCTTGGTTTCTGTTGACCTGGATTGAGGTCGACTTAAACCTCAACTCCTCACCCAGGTCGATGGAATTGAGGTCGAAGGGTCTTAAGTGCCTTTGTTTCTGTCGACCTGGATTGAGGTTGACTTAGACCTGAATTCCTTATCCATGTCGATTTATGTTGGGTTTCATGGCCTTGATATATTTTTAACCTGGATTGAGGTCGAATTAACCTCCATTTCCTGACCCAGGTCGATTTTTTTGTTGGCCACTTGACTAAATTCTTCTTTGACCTGGATTGAGGTAAAAAAATATATTTCCTCACCTAGGTCGATTTTTTGGTTCTACTAAGAATTATAGTTGATTGGGCCTTGTGGGCTTGGAGTTCGTTTAAGAACAACATATTCTTGGGCTAGAATTTATGTTTTTCTTTTAGCACTTTTGAGCCGTCGATAATGGGCCTTCATAGGCTTCGAACTGAATTATAAGATTTCTAGGATGATATCAAGGGCGTTTTAGAGTTGAATTATGGGCCTTCTTGACATAATGGGTTTGACCCAATTCCTTAGCCCACTTTCTATATTATTACACGGGATTCTTGAATATTATTTCTATTTCTATTTTATTTTATTAACTATAATCCTTGGGCCTTCGATCACGGACTTTCACAATCGAGCACATTCACCGGTTACACCGGTTGCCTTGTTTCCCAACGGTCATGTGACCTGAAAATGCCCGTTCACGAGGGTAATTGAACGGTTATGTGACGGCTGAACTGTTATATATAGGTGGTATGAGAGAGTTCATTATTCACACTTCTCATTTCTCCACTCTCAAAATTCTTCCAATACTTTGAGCTCTCTATCTTTTTAGAAATCCAGCTCTCAAGCTCCTCTAGTAATTTAAGGGATTCGAAGGTAGCAATGGCCGACAAAAGAGCTTCAAGACTAGCAATCATGAACGCGGGGTCAGCCAGAAGAGGTGAACCCTTCGTCGTATTCCCATCTACTCCACTTACATGTCTTTAATTGATATGATTAACCAACGGTGGGATGAACACCCTAGCCAATCTCACCTTGATTCTTATAGTAATAGTAACAAGTTTTTCAATGCTGACATGATAGAAGAGTATAATAGGTTGTTTCGTCCTCGTTATACTATTTCCTTAGTTAGGCCTAGTGACAGAACATGTCATTAGAAACCTGGTTATCTTTTTGTTTATGTAGATGCCCTTTTAGCCGGGCTTAGGTTTTCCTTGCATTATTTTATCCCCACTTTTTTGGCTGATGTGCAAATCCACCCATGCCAAATAGTCCCTAATGGGTGGAGAATCATTCACTATTTCATGGTCATTTGCCTTGAAAAGAAAATTAAAATGACCGTCCCTTTGTTTAGGAAAATTTTTCAATTCAAGAATTCCTCTAATTTGTCCTTGGGTTGGGTTCACATAGGTCACAGGCCCAACATACCCCATATCTTTAATAATTCTTCCATTCCTGACAAAAACCCTAATTCGAAAGAGAACTTCGTCCAAATTAAGTAGGAAGGGGGTAACTTGGGTACCTCTTTTAGGTCCACCTTTGTGAAGGTAGCCGACGGGAGTGCTGAAACCATAGTGCTCGTGGAGGCGGAAGAAGCTGCCAATGTCGAGCTCACTAAGGGTGAGACCAATGAAGCTTCTTGAGTTGTCCTTAACGAGTATCGGCTAAAGGTTATTAGCCTTTTGAGGGCTTCTAGCAAAGGTATTTTATTTAAATTATCTTTTGTTTTTGCCTTTTCTATTGATTATTTGCTAATGTTTTCGTGTTTCTTTTTTAGCTGCTGCGCAGATCTACGAGTGAACCTTTCCACCCATTGAGGAAACTGGTTGCATGAAGTGGCTGAAGCTCAAACATGACCCCATGCAATCCAAGGAATTGTCGGCATTCTTATAGCCCCATTCTGGGGTAACTGTTGTTGAGGGTAGTTAGCTTGTTAAGGTTCAAACATCCCTGGCATTCAAGCCTGGCTGGGGATTCAGGAAAATAGATACGGTGGTGGGATCTATGGATCATGCCAAGGATCGGTCCCTTCACCCAATTACTCATTGAGAATACGAGGAAATTGTTGTGGGGCGCGAAAAAGAAAGCAACAAGGCTCTAGGTGCACAAACTTTGGCTTTGGTGAGTTTTCTTGCTTAACTGTTTCAATCTATTGCATTTAGTATTTTAGCATTTCTTTCCCTATTATTAATTTCTTTACTTACCACTGTTTGTTGGCTTTCCAGGCTAATGCCTATTTCCAGGCTCCCCTCCACCAGGCCAAGGCACGAAAAACGCAGGCTGAGAAGTATAAGAAGGATCTGACCGTTACAGAGGCCAAACTGAGGAGCTTAGAGGAAAAGATCATAGGACAAGTTGAATTTCTGAAGCAGGCTCAGGCAGAGGTGGTAAAACTCCGGGCCAATAAAAATGCAATTATTGACACCTACATGGGTTCGGAGGAATACTAGGATTTGATTAAAGAGCACGATGATATGATCTATCCTACCCACTATACCATTGGGTGGAACGAAGCTCTGAAAGCGGTGTTAGCAGAGCATCCAGAGTTGTTTGAACCGAAAGTGGACTTCAAGAGTCCTCAGTCAGCTGACGCTCTACGGCGTTTGATTGATGCAAAAGAAGGGGACAAAGATGAAGAGAGTAGGCCCGACATCAGAAAGAGAAATTCTAATACTCATTCACCTTCTCCTCATCGAGTCGAGCCTACGAAGGTTACCCTTGAACTAATTTCTCAGAAGTCGGCGGCAAAGAGTTCTTATGCTTCTAGATTATGGGAGGATGAAGAATCTGGTGATTCAGGAGAATCCTCGGGGAGTGAGGAGGCTGAATATACTGAAGGTGCCGATTAGTTTAGAATTTTCACCTTTGTAGTTTTTTATTTATCTCAGCCTTTCAAGGCTTTTTGTAGATTCTTGGCCTTTGACTCTTTGCATTTATGCACTTTGCACTTTTTTCTCTGTCTTTATTTTACTTGTTTTTCGTGTTTATTTAATTTGAACATAAACAATAAATGTCCGCATGACTTGTAAAAGTTTATCAAAACTTAATAATTTCATCAAAATGAAGATAATTGGAAATAATCCTTTTATATAATAGGAAGAACCAAGTTCTCGAACTTAAATATGTCTAGCCTCCAAGGCTTACAAATCAATAGGTAAATATTTAAAATGCTTAGGCCACAAGGCCTTCAATCAAACATGATAAATCCTCAAGTTAGCAGTGTTGGTCCCTGATATTGTAGAAGGGGAGTTGAATACAATATCTATTAATTATCGCGGAATATTGGATTTAAAAATATTATTTTAAATTCACACGAAATATTAATTGAAATGAAATACTGTTCAAGTAGAAGATATAATTTTAACTTGAAAAGTATTACAAAATTAATAAGTAGAAAGTTTATATAACTGTTTAAAAGCTTAGAACGATTTTGACAAGAATTGTTCGAGTTTAACAATTATATTCTAAACTTGCACAGAAATCTGTGAATATTACAATGCAGACAAATTTCTGAATTTGAACTGTTTTTCTAACTACTGAAAAATGAAGACAACTCATCATATTTATAGAGGTTGAAAGCTAGCATGACTCATCCCAAAATGACATTTTTCCTAATTGATTTAACACTTGTATGACTCACAAAAAGGCTGGGCATGACTTATTTCTGTCGGTATGACTCTTCAGAAATTCGGTATGACTCATTTAGAATCCGGTATGACTCATCAGAGATTCGGTATGACTTGTTATAAGTCATACTGGATTTTTCTTTTAATTAAATAAATCAGAATGACTTAATTAATTAAAATTAAATCAGCATGACTTATTACACGATTCCTTCGGTATGACTCAAGATTTCTTCTCTCGGTATGACTTAGCAAAATCACTCTGTATGACTTCTTTATCACCTGCCATATTCTTTTCTTTTCTTCTTGTTTTGACAAGTGGCAGGCTTCTATTGGTTGTTTCAAAACATAAAACACCTGCCCCTTTCAAATTGAAAAAGCAGGGGCCTATTTCGTCCTTATTAGGGCTAGCTCCGTAGAAATGCTTTTCGACCCGCACAACTTATATTCTTTGATTAATAAATAATAAATTTAATTCAGAAATTATAAAAAAAAATATCTAATATTATTTAGATATTTATAAATATAATTTACTAAATAAATAAAATATTTATTAATTAAATAAATCATTACGCTCTAAGTTGTGGTCTCCTGATCGTTTGGAACCGAACTCCTTTTGACTTGGAAATGATAAATCAATTCCAACCGGGGTTCCACTTTTAAGAATATATGAATCTGCATTTCTTCCGTGTCAATACTTTTTCCGTCTTGTCTTAATGTCTGTACCGTCAGGCCTGTTTAGCTGTTTCTGTATCCCTTTGAGCTTCCAGCTTCTTTCTTCTGTCATTCTAAAATAATTCTAAATTAATTAATCCTTTAATTAATTTAAGAAATAAATTAATTCTGAGTGAATTAATTTACTAATTAAATTAACTAATTAATTTAATTAATTAAGAGAGAATTAAATTAAAGGCTTGACTATTGTTGATGTAGATAAAACTCTTCTGTTCTTCAACAATAACCTTTCTAACCACTTGAACTTTTTGATGACGAATCTTCACTGACATTGTTAACACCCTGTGCACTGGTCTGGTTCACGGATGACTAACTACAATGTCGATTCTCATTTCTACTATAGTGGTCTTTGTGTCTTGTCTTGCTTCTAGCTTTGTCTTCAATATTTCTTTTCTTAGAATCTCTTTGTAGTAGGCACTTGGAATCTTCTGTATCTTCTGAACTCTTCTGAAATAGTACTCCTTTATTTTTCGCCGACGCTTGAACATATTAATGAATTCCTTCCGGTGTAGAGTAGCAGCTTCATTAGAACACTTCTGATATTAGGATTCTTTGTGTCTAGTTGACTGTCTTCATCTTGATTCCTTCCTTAGTATTTATTACTTACTTAATTTTCTTACTTGAGTTGAGTTGTCATCTACTTATTACAAATAGGCCTTGTCATATGCCTTTCAATCTCCCCCTATTTGTTGTTAAGCATTTAACATACAAATCCCTAGAGGATAACTCAACTAACAACTAAGAAAATAATATGACATTTAAGAACTGTAAATAATAAATTGTTCTCTGGATTATATAATACATTTCCAGATTTCCTGAGTTAACTGAAATGAAAGATGTTTGTTCATCTAGCATTGAACATATTATACATGTAGTATTATCTTCATTTCTCAAACTCATCACTATTCCCCCTTAAGATGACAGAGATGATGTCTGTTCTCTTCTTACCATTTTTCCTTTGAATTTCCAACTTCTATTTTTACTTCTCACCCAAGGTAGATTCATTTTCCCTTTTCATAAATTATCCAACTTTTCTTGTTCAACAATTGAGTAATCCTCTACTTCTCCCCTTTTGATCTACTCCCCCTTAGTTGAACACTTTAACATTTTAGAGTAATCCTCTTAATAATTCTCCCCCTTAGTTGAGTAATCCTCTTAATAATTCTCCCCCAATTGTTGGTCCTTTTTCTGAAGAAATTTCCACCTTGGTTAAGGGATTCGGTAAGTGTGCTAGTGTGTGATTTTACTTTGTGTTCCTCACAAGTGTTTCGCTCATATACTCTCTAAGTGTTTCACTCATAGATTATATATTTTCACTCTTCCTTACTTGTGTTTCACTCTTTTCTCACATCACTATATCTCTCTCAGTACGGATGACTCAGTCTTTTGTACCTGCAAGAAATTTCACCATAGCCCCTTCAAGAGAGGTCACTGGTGGTGCAATGGGGTTTCGTAAATCCCCGTCCTCAATTGAATCTATTAAAACATTTGATTTTATAAACTGAATTGCTTCAGGAATAGATTCAGTGAGTTGCTGATCATCTAAGATGATCTATTCTGTTAGGAATCCAGATATGTTCCATCTGGGGAGGGAGACAAGGATCTATAATGTAGCACATGATCCAAGTTTTCTCCTGACGCTTGTGAAGGCATGTTGATTCAGTCAGAATCATCAATCATTCTTCCTTCCTTGATATGGAAGTTTAGAATAATTGTTTCCGTCAATTCATCCTTACTGTGACATTATTGTTGGTCCCTTGGTGCGGTCCCTGAAACATAAGACACGAAATTTGTCGTTTCTTGAAAAATGTCAGATGAAATTGACTCTTTGCTGGTAGCCTTGGCTGACAGGCTGAATTCAATAGACTCACTCTGTTAAGAGAATGAACCTAGTAACAGTTTTGCCTTCTTCAAGTCTGTATCCTTTTGAGAGAACACAGATGAGCTAACAGTTGTCTCAGTTTTTATATATATATGAACCACCTTTCTGGAGACAGAGCTGTTGGTTCACTCACATCACCAACCTTATCAAATGCACTTAAGGCATTGACTCCCTCATTCTTAGCAATTAGGTATTCTGTTTAATGGTTAGAGAGACGGATGTGATAGTGTTTGTGTGTTTGGTTCTAAGATCTTGGATAGAGATTGATGCCAATGATTAGGATCTTACTATTAGAAACAATTGGATGATCAAGCTCATAGATCTTTCCTACTTCTCAAAAGAGACGTGAAATAATCAGCGCATATTTATATATAAATAAAAATATAAAAACATAAATAAAAATAAGGATACCAATGTTGAAAAACAACTAAAACTATACATACTTATATATATAAATAATATATGCCAATTATTGGAAAACAACAATAATATAAAATATTTACAGTAGATATGCCAAATAAATAAAACTGTATAAAAATAAGGAAAATCTTTTTGAGTTTTCTTTTTCATTTTGTTTGTTTGTTTTTGATAATCTTTTAAGGAATATATACAGTATATATACAAGGTTTGCTTAAAATTAAATATGCAATTTAAAACATCATGCAATAATCAATTCATGTTTAACATCCCTAACTCACTAACCAACTTTGAAAAAGTGGATTCATCAAGTGGTTTCGTGAAGATGTCATCAATTTGATCTTCTGTGGGTACAAAATGTAACACCACAGTTCCATTCATGACATGCTCTCAGATAAAATGTTACCTTATGTCTATGTGCTTGGTTCTTGAATGTTGTACAGGATTGTTGGAAATTGCTATGGCACTTGTGTTATCGCAAAGTATTGGAATTTTAGTTAGCGCAAGTCCATAATCATTCAGTTGATTCCTTATCCATAAGATCTGTGCACAACAACTACCTGCCGCAATGTATTCTGCTTCGGCTGTCGAGGTAGATACTGAGTGCTGTTTCTTGCTGTACCAGGAGATCAACCGTTGTCCTAGAAACTGACAGCTTCCAGAAGTACTTTTACTGTCCATCCTTCATCCTGCATAATCTGAATCTGTATAGCCTATTAGTTCAAAACCTGTATCTTTAGGGTACCAAATTCCAAGATTTGGTGTACCCTTCAGATATCTAAAAATTCGTTTAACGGCTATAAGATGAGATTCCCTAGTGTCAGATTGAAACCTTGCACATAAGCATTAGCAAACATTATATCGGGTCTACTAGCAGTTAGATATAATAATGAGCCTATCATACCTCTGTAGCATGTGATGTCAACTTTCTTACCAGTTTCATCTTTGTCAAGCATGGTGGCTGTTGGCATTGGGGTTTTTGCCGGTGAAGAATCTTCTAGATTGTATATCCTTAGAAGATCCCTTACGTACTTTGATTGGCAAATAAAAATCCCATCTTCCTTTTGCTTTATTTGCAATCCAAGGAAAAATGATAGCTCACCCATCATGCTCATTTCATACCTGCTCTGCATTAACTTAGAAAATCTTTTGCACAAGTTTTCGTTAGTAGAACCAAATATAATATCGTTAACATAAACTTGAACAAATATCATATCTTTATCATGTATTTTATAAAAGAGAGTTTTATCTATGACACCTCTAATAAAACCATTTTCAAGTAAAAACTGAGATAGAGTGTCATACCATGTCCTCGGTGCTTGCTTGAGCCCATAGAGAGCTTTGAATAGAAAATACACAAAATTAGCAAACTCTGGATTTTCAAAGCTAGGGGGCTGTTCCACATATACTTCCTCTTCTAACTCTCCATTCAGAAATGCACTCTTCACATCCATTTGATAGACTTTAAAATTGGAATGTGCTGCGAATGCCAGAAATATCCTGATAACTTCAAGTCTTGCAACTGGTGCGTAGGTCTCATCATAATCAATTCCCTCTTCTTGAGAGTAGCCCTTAGCAACCAGTCTGGCTTTGTTTCTTGTAACAATGCCATCACCGTCCAACTTGTTCCTGTATACCCATTTCGTGCCAATAACAGATCTATCTTTAGGCCTGGGTACCAGTGTCCACACTTCTTGCCTTTCGAACTGATTGAGTTCTTCTTGCATGGCAATAACCCAATCTGGATCAGTTAGTGCATCTTCAATTTTCTTTGGTTCTTCTTGAGATAGAAAAACCGAAAATAGACATTCATTTGAAGTTGCACTTCTGGTTCTGACTCCAACATCTGGATCACCTATGATCAATTCAAAAGGATGATCTTTGCTCCATATCCTTTCCCTTGGTAGGTTTGATCTTGATGATTCGCCTCGAAATTCATTGTGATGTTGTGTACTGCCAGTTGATCCATCATCTCCCCCTGAGTTGCTGCCAGGATGACTTGTTGATCCATCACTGGTATTAGTAGTATCTCCAGTGTTACCATTGTTTCCACCACTATTACCTGGATCATTATCATCATTATTTCCATTATCATCTCCTGTTGCAGCTTCAGGTTCTTCTTCACTATCCGAATGTGAGTCTGGATAATTGTCGAATTTTAATGACTCAGAAGAATCTTCAGTTTGGATACTTGGGAGTTTATTGTCATCAAAAGTTACATTGACACTTTCCTTCACTTGGTGCTGATCAATTATGTATACCCTATATGCTCTTCTTGAATACCCGACAAAAATAGCTTCATGTGCCTTGGCCTCAAACTTGCCACGATGTTAATCTCCATCCTTTAACACAAAGCAGTTGGCTCCAAATACATGAAAGTACTTGAGAGTTAGTTTCTTGCCAGCCATTAATTCATAGGGAGTTTTCATATGATCTTTGTTGATCAGAGTTCGATTTTGAGTATAACAAGTTGTATTAACTGCTTCAGCCCAGAAGTAGATGGGTAACCTTGATTCACTTAGCATTGTCCTTGCAGCTTCAATCAGGGTTCTATTTTTCCTTTCTACAACTCCATTTTGTTGCAGAGTCCTTGGTGCTGAATATTGCCTTGTTATCCCCTTGTCTGAGCTGAAGTTATTCAGAACTTCATTTTTGAATTCTGTTCCATTATCTGATCTGATTGCCTGGACAGGTAACTTTGAATCTAACTCAATCAGCTTTATATGATCAATCACCAAATGTGGAGTTTCATCCTTAGAGTTCAAGAATAAAACCCATGTATATTTTGTGAAGTCATCCACAATCACTAAGGCAAATTTCTTCCTTAACATAGACAATATATTTACTGGACCAAATAAATCCATGGGAAGGAGTTGAAGTGGTTCGGTGATGTTTGTAGTGTATTTGCTTCTGTGACTTGCTTTCTTTGACTTCCCTTTCTGAGATGCCTCACACAATCCTTCTTGTGTAAATTCCATAGGAGGCAGTCCTCTCACCAAATCCCTCTTGACTAGAGAGTTCATTGTTTTGAAGTTCAGGTGTGAGAGTTTCTTGTGCCATAGCCAACTTTCTTTTGATGAAGCCTTTGAATAAAAACAGTTTGCTTCATCTTCAGTTCCTGAGTTGAGATCTGCTACGTACAAGTTTCCTTTCCTTACTCCACGCAAGGCTAGTCTGTCGTCTTTAGAATGAGCTATTAAACACCTTTCTTTGATGAAGTTTACTTTATAACCTTTATCATAAAATTGACTGACGCTGAGTAGATTGTGCATAAGTCCTTCCACTAAAGAGACGTTTTCAATGATAACTTTCCCAGTATTTAACTTGCCATATCCCGTAGTCATTCCTTTGTTGTTATCTCCAAAGGTGACGATTGAGCCAGCTCTTTCAACCACGTTTGATAGAAGGGCTCTATCTCCAGTCATATGCCTTGAAGATCTACTGTCCAGGATCCATATAACACGGTTTACCTGTTTAACTCCCTGCACACATCAAACGGATTAATTTGTCTTCGGAACCCAAAATTGATTGGGCCCAGCATACTTAAAGAATTGACCTTTGTCAGCTTTGACAACAGATCCTTTTCGAATAACATCATCATCTTCCTTGACTGTTCCTACCTTCCTATAAACAGTCTTAACAACTTTCTGTTTAGACTTAGGAATATATTTTTCTTTCTTGACAGGTGAAGGAATCGCAGTCTTAGATTTAGCAAATTTATTATTGATGCATTTTCTAGGTGTCATTTTATCTTTCTTAGCTATCATGCGTTTAAAGTAAGCAGTCATAGCATTAAAAGCACATAACATACAATTTAAAACACCACAAGGTTTATGGCAAGCATCAATAGTAGGCATGTTATTCAATACAGTAGGTGGCTTAACAGATTCTACCTCAATTTTATCAGCAGATTTGAAGTTCTCAGTAGAATGAAATTTATTTTTACTGTTCCTACTGTTAACAAACGTGTTAGGTTTGTTCATTTTATTCTTTAAGTCTTTTTTACCTATACCAGGTCTGGGGGAATCAGAAGCTCCCACAACTTTCACTGGTGTCTTGGGCGCAATTATCTCTTCTTGGACATTTACTCCTTTTATGTCCCTAGCTCGTTCCTCTCTTTTCTTCTCTTCCTCAAGATCCTCTAAATTCATTTCATAGGCAATCATTATAGAGCTCTCAAGGATTGGTTCTGCTATAGGTGTTATGAAAAGAGGTTTATGTGCATCCTTAACAACATGAGGAATACCCCTTTCTTTAGCACTTTGCTTGAATGGGGTAATGTTACTTGCCTTTCCTACAGATTCATTATACTCAAACCCTATTCCAACTTTTCGTTTTATCACCTGTTGGTCAACTAGGTTTTTTACAATGTAAGAGGAGTTTTCATAGGCTAGACACCTTTTCTTTTCTTCCACTATCTGGTTTCTGAGATAAGTTTCAACATCAATATAACACTTGACTCTGTTGACTTGAAAAGCTAAGTCTTTAGTCAACTGGTCCGTCAACTTGTCATTATTTCTTTTTAACTGTTTAAGAACTTCAGTCTCATCAATTAACTCTTTGACTTTGAGTCTGAGTTTCTTAACCTTATCTCTTTCGCCATCTAGTTCTTTACCTAGCAATGCAAACATTTTAGGGCAAGAAGGATTTACATCTATTCCTCCTTGACGGGTGGGAGACAGTGATTCCTCGGATGAAACCATAAGAGCAAGATTTCCCAACTCTTCCTCATCATCATTGTCTGAGTCGTCCCAGCTTTTTCCCTTTGCTAGATAAGACTTTCCTTGATGCTTCTTCACAAGTGCATCATACTTTTTCTGGAGATCTTCATAAGACTCTCTCATTTTCCCTTGCTTCGGCTTTTTGCATTCAGTTGCAAAGTGACCTAGCTCATTGCAGTTGAAGCAACGAAACTTGCTTCTATCAACTAAGCCGGTCTTGTAGCCGCTTCTTGATTCAGCTGTTCAAGACCCTCCTTTTTAGTAACTTCCAAAATTAGGTTTTACGTTGTAGGAAGAGTTCCTTCAAAATCTCATGTTACTAAACCTCCTGGCAACCATAGCTAGAGACTCATCTTCCAGCTGATCCAGTTCTTCCAAAGTGTAGAACTCACTGTCTTCTCTGTTATATGAAGTATGTCCAAATTCTGGAACCACATACTCCACTGTACTATTAGAAGGTACAACAGCCTTCACTTCTTTCTTCTCTGGTGCTTCCACTATCAATGCTTTGGATGAACTTATAACCTTACCTCTGCCGTAGGTCTCTCTGGTCTGAATCTGTTCTAATTCATAGGTCTTCAGTACTCCGTAGAGTCTCTCTAGGGTAACCTCTTTCATGTCCCTAGATTCCCGGATTGCTGCAATCCTATGTTCCAGATGCTCTGGCAGGGTCAGTAAGAACTTCCTATTGACCTCCTAGTTCAAGTAATACTTCCCGTTTAGATTGAGCTCATTCATCAATTTATTCAATCTCTGAAACACCTCAGAGATACCCTCACCAGGGTTGGATCTAAACTATTCATACTGGGAAGTCAGGATTTCCAGTCTATTCTCTTTCACTTCCTCCGTCCCCTCATTGATAATCTCTATAGTATCCCAGATTTGCTTGGCGGTCTTGCAGTTAACCACATGATTGTACATGACATAGTCTAGGGATTCTATCAGTATAAGCTTGAGGTTATTGTCCAGGGATACAACTTCCTTTTCTTCAATTGTGTAGTCAGCTAGACTTTTTGGAAACTGTCTATGAGGAATTACAATCCCATCTATCTCGTGTTTGAGAATAACTGTTATAGGGGGTTCAACACCATTGGCCAAAATTAATGCATACTTGGGATTGGCAATCCCAATAAATAGTAGCATTTTGTGCTTCCACAAATTATAGTGATCTCTATCAAACTGTGGAATTTTAATGCTCGTCACATTTTGTGTACTCATCTTTAATAAGATTAAAATTTAAGTGTTTCAAAAAATATTTTAATTTTTGACTGAAAATAATTTTTGATCAAAAATGATTTTTTTTAAAAAAAATTATTTTGAATTAAAAATAATTTTTGAGATCTGTATGAGTCGCAGAATATTTGGTTCGGATCTGATATTTAATATATCAACCAGCTCTGATGCCAATTGTTGGTCCCTGATATTGTAGAAGGGGGGTTGAATACAATATCTATTAATTATCACGGAATATTGGATTTAAAAATATTATTTTAAATTCACACGAAATATTAATTGAAATGAAATACTGTTCAAGTAGAAGATATAATTTTAACTTGAAAAGTATTACAAAATTAATAAATAGAAAGTTTATATAACAGTTTAAAAGCTTAGAATGATTTTGACATGAATTGTTCGAGTTTAACAATTATATTCCAAACTTGCACAGAAATCTGTGAATATTACAATGCAGACAAATTTCTGAATTTGAACTGTTTTTCTAACTACTGAAAAATGAAGACAACTCCTCATATTTATAGAGGTTGAAAGCTAGCATGACTCATCCCAAAATGACCTTTTTCCTAAGTGATTTAACACTTGTATGACTCACAAAAAGGGTGGGCATGACTTATTTCTGTCGGTATGACTCTTCAGAAATTTGGTATGACTCATTTAGAATCCGGTATGACTCATCAGAAATTCAGTATGACTTGTTATAAGTCATACTGGATTTTTCTTTTAATTAAATAAATCAGAATGACTTAATTAATTAAAATTAAATCAACATGACTTATTACACAATTCCTTCGATATGACTCAAGATTTCTTCTCTCGGTATGACTTAGCAAAATCACTCGATATGACTTCTTTATCACCTGCCATATTCTTTTCTTTTCTTCTTGTTTTGACAAGTGGCAGGCTTCTATTGGTTGCTTCAAAACATAAAACACCTGCCCCTTTCAAATTGAAAAAGCAGGGGCCTATTTCGTCCTTATTAGGGCTAGCTCCGTAGAAATGCTTTTCGACTCGCACAGCTTATATTCTTTGATTAATAAATAATAAATTTAATTCAAAAATTATAAAAATAAATATCTAATATTATTTAGATATTTATAAATATAATTTACTAAATAAATAAAATATTTATTAATTAAATAAATCATTACGCTCTAAGCTGTGGTCTCCTGATCGTCTGGAACCGAACTCCTTTTGACTTGGAAATGATAAATCAATTCCAATCGGGGTTCCACTTTTAAGAATATATGACTCTGCATTTCTTCCCTGTCAATACTTTTTCCGTCTTGTCTTAAAGTCTGTACCGTCAGACCTGTTTAGCTGTTTCTGTATCACTTTGAGCTTCCATCTTCTTTCTTCTGTCATTCTAAAATAATTCTAAATTAATTAATCCTTTAATTAATTTAAGAAATAAATTAATTCTTAGTGAATTAATTTACTAATTAAATTAACTAATTAATTTAATTAATTAATAGAGTATTAAATTAAAGGCTTGACTATTGTTGATGTAGATAAAATTCTTCTGTTCTTCAACAATAACCTTTCTAACCACTTGAACTTTTTGATGACGAATCTTCACTGACATTGTTAACACCCTGTGCACTGGTCTGGTTCACGGATGACTAACTACAATGTCGATTCTCATTTCAACTATAGTGGTCTTTGTGTCTTGTCTTGCTTCTAGCTTTGTCTTCAATATTTATTTTATTGGAATCCCTTTGTAGTAGGTACTTGGAATCTTCTGTATCTTCTGAAATACTACTCCTTTATTTTTCGCCGACGCTTGAACATATTAATGAATTTCTTCCGGTGTAGAGTAGCAGCTTCATTAGAACACTTCTGATATTAGGATTCTTTGTGTCTAGTTGACTGTCTTCATCTTGATTCCTTCCTTAGTATTTATTACTTACTTAATTTTCTTACTTGAGTTGAGTTGCCATCTACTTATTACAAATAGGCCTTGTCATATGCCTTTCAAGCAGCATTCCAGCTTCTTGGGATTTCAATTCCTTCCAAGGTATAGAGTTTGTACGCTCCTTGCCCAATGACTTCCTTGACTTGATAAGGTCTTTCCCAATTCAGGACTACTTTGCCCTTGGGACCATGTCTAGAGGCTTCAATTTTTCATAGGACTATGTCTCTGTTAAAGAAGGACCTTTCTTTGACTCTATGGTTATAGTAAAATGAATCTTTCTTCTGGCTTTCAACAATTCGAGCATTAGCTTCAGCGCGCACTTCATCAATTAAATACAGGGAAAGTTTCATACCTTCCTCACTTGTTTCAGGTTCGAACTCTTGTATCCTTGGTGAGGCATGAGTGATCTCAACAGGCACCACGTCTTCTGCCCTATAGGCTAGTTGAAATGGTGTTGCACCTGTTCAGATTTTACAAGTAGTTCTATATGCCCACAGGATTGGGAGTAATTCATTAATCCAAGTCCCTTGAGAGCACTCAACTCTCTTTTTGATTCCGTCCAAGATAATTCTGTTGGCAACCTCTACTTGTCCATTTGACTGGGATGAGCTACCGAAGTAAAACGCAACTCAATGTCGTACTTTCCACAGTACTCATTAAAGTCTTTGTTATTGAACTGAGTCTCGTTGTCCATCACTAGGATCTTTAGTAAACAATACCCGCATATGACATTATCCTAGAAGAATTGTGTCACATTCTTTGTATCAATTTTGGCCAAAGGCTTGGATTCTATCCACTTAGTGAAGTAGTCAATTACAATAATGAGGAACTTCCTTTATGCACTGGCCATAGGAAATAGGCCTAGAATATCTATTACTCACATAGAAAATGGGAATGGTGAATTAATGGATGTCAACATCTCAGGGGGCTGCCTAACCATGGGTGCAAACCGTTGGCAAAGATCACACTTCTTAAAATAGACTTTGGCATCTTTAAGCATTTTAAGCCAATAGAATCCCAACCTTACAATCTTACGAGCAAGATCCCTGCTTCCTAGGTGCTGACCACATACACCCTCATGAACTTCTCTTAGGGCGGCTTCATTCTCATTGGGTCTCAGACACTTCAAGTACGGTACCATATGCGACTTCTTATAATGTATCCTTTCAATTAGAGCATACTTTAGGGACCTCACTGATAGTTTTTGTGCCCCTGTAGGATTAGTAGGTGTCTTCTCCGTCTCAAAGAAAAGCTTGATGGGATCCATCCAACACGTCCCAAGCCCAATCCGGGCTATCAATTTGGCATCAATGCTTGGGGACCTCAAGACCTGAAAATAAACACTACCAGAATGATTCTCAATTTTTGATGATGTAAATTTTGACAAGGCATCAGCCTTCACATTCTCCTCCCCCGGGATGTATTCAAAGTGACGTTCTTCAAATTGAGTTGTCTGAGCCTTAACAATTCTCAGATACTTCATCATTGTTTCTTCACGGGCCTCAAACTCCCCATTTACTTGGGAGATTACGAGCCTTGAGTCACCGTAAACCTTCATATTCTTTACCCTCAGGGCTCTGGCAAAATCGAGTCCAGCTATTAAAGCTTCTTACTCTGCCTCGTTATTCATAGTTGGAAAATCCAACTTGATTTCATATTCCACAATGAAATCCCTTGGGGATTTGCAGAACTAAACCAGCTCTACTTGTTTTTTTTGTAGAACTAAACCAATAATCCTTGGTTTCTTCTTCATTCTCTTCCTACCCCTCGACTTCTTGGTTGGGAATGGTAGACTCAACCACGAATTCAGCTAGAGCTTTGGCCTTGATGGTCATCCTAGGCTTGTAGAGGATCTCAAATTCTCCAAGTTCAATTGCCCATTTAATCAGCCTTCCATTAGTCTTGGGGCTATGCAGTATATTTCTTAAGGGTTGGTTTGTCAAGACTTCAATTATGTTTGCCTGAAAGTAGGGGCATAGCTTTCTTGAAGCCATTATCAATGCTAAGGCAAACTTTTCAACTTTTGAATAATTCAGCTATGCACCATGCAAAATTTTGCTAATATAGTAGATGGGTTTCTGAACACTGGCTTCCTCTCTCACAAGAACAACACTCAGAGTTGAGCTAGAAATAGCTAAGTATAGAAATAACACCTCTCTAAGGCAAGTTATGGTGAGCAATAGTGGCTCTTCCATATACTTTTTCAATTCCTCAAATGTCGCTTGGCTCTCTTCGTTCCACACAAAATCTTTGACCTTCTTGAAGGCCTTGAAGAATGGGAAACATTTCTCTCCAGACTTGAATATGAAATGTCCTAGGGATGCTACCCTTCTAGTGAGCTTCTAGACATCTTTAATATTTTTAGGGGGTTCCATGTCCAAGATAGCTTGATTCTTATCAGGATTGGCCTCAATGCTTCTCTTTGATACCATCAGGCCTAGAAACTTTCTGGAGCCTACACCAAAAATACACTTGGATGGATTCAACATCATTCTGTGGGTTCTCAGAACCTCAAATGCCTCCATTAGGTGCTCAAGGTTATCATCCTTGTCTAGACTTTTGACAAGCATGTCATCAACATTGACCTCCATGGTCTTATTGATGAGGTGCTTGAAAATTTTATCCACAAGCCTTTGGTATGTTGCTCCTGTATTCTTTATTCCAAAAGCCATGATGACAAAAAAGAAAACATCAAAGTCAGTTATGAATAATACCATAGGGATGCCATTGAGGTGCATTCTGATTTGATTGTAGCCACTGAAGCCATCCATTAAACTAAGCATCTCGTGACCAGCTGTGGCATCAATCAGTGTGTCTATCCTTGGCAAGGGGAAATTATCCTTTGGACATGCATCATTCAAGTGTATGAAGTCCACACACATTCTCAACTTTCCATTGGCCTTTTTGACCATCACAAGGTTGGCTAACCACTCAGGGAATTGAATATCTTCAGTAAATCATACTTCCAATAGCTTCTATACCTCATGTCATTGCTTCTTGCTTTTCAGGAGCAAAATTTTTCTTCTTTTGTTCGAAAGATGTCTGTTTGGGATCTACATTCAATTGATGTGTAGTAAATTTAGGGTCTATTCCTGGCATGTTTATGGATGTCCAAGTGAATACTCGAAGTTTTCTTGCAAGAACTGAACAAGTTGTTGTTTCAGGTTTTTGGGGAGTGAAGCCCCAACATAGGTCACTTTCTTAAGATCTTGAGGATCTAGGGGGATGGGCTCTAGGCCTTTATTAGGAATCTACATGTAATTTGATGATAACATTAATCTTTGAATCATAGAAATTTTATATGATGTAACTGATAAATTGATATGAAAATTTATAAATATTAATTGATCAGGAAACCATTTATCAGTTGAAATGTTTATATGAATCAACTGATATTGTTCTATTTCAATCGATAAGGTGTAAATCAATAGATATTATTCTTATCAATTGATGTTAGAGTTGATTGATATGGATCATCAATTGATGTGTAAATTAAACTATCAAATTGTAATTATTTGAAAACATAAAATTACACAAGTGAAGGATGATCAATTGATATTGAAGCATCGATAGATGAGAGATCAATCGAAGAAGCCAAGTCAAGAATTGAAGACTATCAACTGATGTGAAGACCCATCGATTGATATATCGATTGTTAACATCTATCAATCGATAAGTCATTCCTTATCAATCGATAGATATAAAGATCAATCGAAGAAGAACATTAGTTGATGGATTAAAGGATGAATCAATTGATATGCTTAATAACAAGTTATCAATTGATTGTGATAACACAGAAAAACTATTTGTTGTAGATCCATAGAACAAAAGCACACCTATGGAAGACAACCTAGGGTGGCTGTGAAGACTCAATCAGTAGCTATCTTTCAATTCTGTTTTCCTAAAAAGGAAAAAGGAAAAAGAAAGACAGATAGAAACAATCCTAGAATAGGAATTATAAAAATACACTTGTAGTATATAAATAAGTGTAGTAGCATTGTTAGAAAAGAGAGAAGTTAGACAATATTTTCTTAATCAACTGGTCAAGCTTCAAAGCACATTGTAAGATCAGTTGATTTTTCTAACCTTGTAAAAACGAAGCTAGGTTTTCTTTTAACCTAGGAACATTGAGCAAAAATATAAACTGATGGAAAAACCAATCCATCAGTAATTTTTAAATCTCTTTGTCCAGTTTAATTTTCAGTTATTATTTGTTCAAACATATTCTCTCAAACTCTCAAACATCAAGAACAAATATTAAAAGAAACAAAAGTTTTAATACTTGTATTCAATCCCCCCCTTCTACAAATATTGTCATTGTTCTAAGGAATAACAATTGGTATCAAAGCCAGGTTTTCAACATACAGAAAGTTTAAAGATCAAGAACAGTCAATATGGGCCAATAAGATTCAGGTATAAAGATTCCAGTATTAGAAAATGATGAATACTTTCCATGGAAGGTAAAAATGCATCTGCATCTTATTTCTCTCGACCCTTTCTATGTTCATTGCATAGAAAAAGGTTCTCATATTCCCATGAAGCTAGTCATAGGTGTGAATCCTGATGGAACTCATGCACTTAACAAACATATTCCTAAACTCATCTCTGAGTTCACAAAAGAGGATGAAAAAGAAGTACCCAAAGACAATAAGGCCATGAATATTCTGTTTAATAGTCTAGATAAAGATATGTTTGACAATGTGATAAATTGTACTTCATCAAAAGAAGTATGAGACATTCTTCAAACTCTATGTGAAGGAACTGAACAAGTAAGGAAAAACAAGATGCAACTCTTGATTCAAAAGTATGAGTCATTTCATTTCAAGAGTGGAGAATCTATCAATGACACCTATAGCAGATTTCAGAAGTTATTAAATGGACTAAAGCTATATGGTAGGGTTTATGAAACTGAGGATACAAATCTAAAATTTCTTAGATCTCTTCAAAAGAATAGAAACCAATGACTATTTCCATTAGACAATCTCAGGACTTCAAGGATTATACTCTTGAGAAACTTTATGGTATTCTCAAGACATATGAGTTGGAAATCCAACAAGATGAGGAGATTGAGAAGAATCAAAGAAAGGAGAAAAATGAGGCTTTGATAGTCAAAGGAAATGAAGAAAAGAAGGAAAATGGCTGTGTAGAAGAGTCTGTCTTGATGGCTGTTGATGCTGTTGAAGAATCATTCAAAAGAGGAAAGGGCAAGTGTGAAGAAAATGAAACATGCTCTCAGGATGATTTGGATGAGATTGATGAACACCTTGCATTTCTGTCAAGGAAGTTTTCAAAGATAAAATTCAAGAGGAATCCAAAAGCTCAAAGGCCTGGATCCCAGTTTAGAAGTAACAATCAAAACAAAAATTTGGTTGATAGATCTAAATTCAAATGTTATAACTGTGGATTGGCTAGTCATTTCTAAAATGAGTGTAGGAAGCCAAAACATGAAAAGGCAAAGTCTTATGATGGTATTGATTATAAAAAGAAACACTTTGACCTTTTGAAACAGAAAGAAAAGGCTTTTTTCACTGAAGAGAAGGACTGGGCTGCTGAGGATAGTGATTTTGAGGAATTCATCAATCTAGCACTAATGGGCAAACATGAAGATGAAGAAGTTAGTTCATCATCAAATCAAGGAAATAGGAAGAAAAATCTCTGGTATTTGGATAGTGGATGCTCAAGGCATATGGCTGGAGACTTGTCCCTGCTCATAAAGTTTGTGGAAAAGGCTGGCCCAGGAGTTACTTTTGGAGATAACAGCAAAGCTTCACCCTGGGATATGGTTCAATTGCAAAAGAAAATGTTATCATTGAACCTGTAGCACTAGTTGATGGATTGAAGCACAACTTGCTCAGTATTAGTCAACTGTGTGATAATGGTAATGGTGTGTGGTTTACAACTAGATCATGCATCATAGCCAACAAGGAATCTGGTGAAATTCTCTTAACTGGAGAAAGAAAAGGAAATGTCTATGTGGCTGATTTTCACTTTATAAAGGCAAATTCAATGACATGCCTACTGAGCAAAGCCAATTCAGATGAAAGTAGGATTTGACACAAGAAACTAGCCCATTTGAATTTCAAAGCCATGAATCTATTGGTTAGAAAGAATCTCGTTAGACGCATTCCACCGATGGAATTCACCAGGGACGGACTTTGTGATGCTTGTAAAAAGGGAAAACAAAGAAAAACATCATGTATGTCAAAGTCTGAATCATAAATTGATAAGCCTTTAGAATTATTGCACATGGATTTATTTGGTCCAGTCAACATCATGTCAATTGCCAAAAAGAAATATGCTTTAGTCATTGTGGATGACTTTACAAGATTTTCATGGGTATATTTCTTACACTTTAAGGATGAGGCAAGTAAATTAATTATCAATCATGTGAAAAATGTTGACAATGGCACTGAATGGAAGGTCAAGAAAATTAGAAGTGATAATGGTACTGAATTCAAGAATGCAACAATGAAAGAATTTTGTGAAGAAAAAGGTATCATTCATCATTTCTCTGCACCAAGAACTGTTAGTGTAGGTGCCCTAGAGGCAATACAATGTTTCTTTTAATAGACCTTTATGTTATTTGATTATTCAATAAACGTATTTATTATGACTTTAAATACTGCGATATATTTGTTAGCATAATAAATGTCCTTAGAATCATGATACACATTGTATAGTTTAGTACATGACTTGAACTTGAGATTATATAATAGATCATATTCTTAAATGTCCCTAGTCGAGTATTATTATTATAGGACAATAATAATACATAAATAGACTAGTATGTTGTTTGACAGATAACCACATCTCATTGGTTATAAGTATGGGGATACTAAAGTCAACACATAGGTACATGCAGGAGTACATGGTACTGGACAGACCCATAGTGAGATTCTTCATGTTTAATATAGTCATAAGAAAGACTCACAGTGATAATGGTGTAATGATCCTTTGACTTGAGATCATTATATTTCTGTATGAGGATTAATATACTTTGACTACATTAAAAATCACTTTTGACCGGGTGATGATAAAAGTGGACATCGGGTATATCATGAGTCGTATGAGAAATATGAATGATAGATAAAGAATTTAACCCTCCTATAATTAGGAGAGATATTATTGGCCTCTTGATTGAGTGAGACTATAAAATGCATGGCCATGCTCAAATAATGATTTGTTTTTCATAGTCTACTCATGGATCAAGTAAACCCAGATTAAATGTTGAAGAGGATGACTAAATACATGCCTCGAGTTTAATCTATAATATATATGGTTAAAGGGATTATATTACACGGAAACATTAATCACGAAAGGTTTTATCGAATCACGATTTAATTATTATTTAATTGGGTAGCAATGATGTATTACTAGATACCGCTCATTGTTTATAATTTTATTGGAGAATAAAATTATTGCTAATTAAATAATAGCCTATAGGGTCACACACATAGAGTACTTAAAGGAATAATTAATTTAAATTATAGATTTAAATTAATTGATGATTATTTGAATTTTATTATATTAATTAAGTGAGACTTAATTAATTAAAATAATATAAATTCGAATTCGAATTTGAATTCTGCACTTAATAATTAAGTGTGACTTAGTTATTAATTAAATAATAAAATTCGGTTTTATTATCCTAAACCTACATGGGTTAGGCTTTACTGTTATGGGCCTATTAACCAACCATTATAAATAGATAATGTAGGGTTAATAGGTATGAAATTTTTAAGAAAAACGAACCCTAGCAGCAGAAAAGGAAGAGGCAGATTTCGAAATCATCTAGAGGAGGCTAGTACATCCGTTCCATAATCAAGATCGTGAGACGTTCTTGAAGGTGCTCGTGTGGACACCATAGAGGTGTTTTCATGAGGAAGACACAAGTCGTGAAAGCTAGGATCTCCGTTGAGTTCGTAGTAGTCAAGACCAAACAAAGGTATGATTCCGTTTCACAATAATCAGTCCATGATTATACATGATCCTGTGTTAGGGTTCTGAAATTTTGTTATATTTACGTTTAATCCGCTGCGTTTTATGCCTCGGAACCCAACAAGAACTCCATAACAAAATGGAGTAGTTGAAAGGAAAAATAGGACCTTGATTGAAGTTGCTAGAACTATGTTAGAAGAAGAAAAACTACCTACATACTTCTGGGCAGAAGCAATTAATATTGCTTGCTACATTCAGAATATTTCCATGGTCAATCAAATTTAAGGCAAAACTCCATATCAGTTGATGAAGAAGGACAAGAAGCCAACAGTTAACTTTCTTCAAGTATTTGGATGCAAATGTTTTGTACTGAGAAATCAAAGTGAAAATCTAGGAAAATTTGAAGCCAAGGCTGATGAAGCTATATTTGTTGGATATGGAATAACAACCAAAGCATATAGAGTCTACAAACATAAATTATACATTTTTATGGAATCTATGCATGTAGTCTTTGATGACAAGAAAATTCAATGGTTGTTTGATGAAGGATTTCATGACCTATTACATTTTGAAAATGAATCAACAAGAAATATTGAAGATAGTGAAGATGATGTGGAAATTTCAAGAAATCAAGTACCTAGAATCCTCCCATCAATTGATGTCAATACATCAATAGATAACTTATCAGTTGACAATCTTCAATCGACTGATAATACATCAATTGATAATTATTCGATGGATAACAACTCTGCTCAACAATCTTCAAGTGGAGTGTCCATCTCAGGGGGAGGGTTCTCAAATAGTCAATCACATCACAATGATCAAAACACTTTCAATGATCATGAAGCATCATCTTCAAGAACAAATTTACCATCTCAAAGGAAAAATACAAAAAGCCATCCCTTTGAATTAATTATTGGAGATACAAATGATGGAGTCAAAACCAGAAGTGCAACTCAAAATGAATGCTTGTATAGCAGCTTTCTATCTCAAAAAGAACCAAAAAGGATTGAAGAAGCCTTGAATGATCCTGATTGGATAATTGCTATGAAAGAAGAGTTGAATCAGTTTGAAAGGAACAAGGTATGGAAGCTGGTGCCCAAACAAAAGAACAAGTCTGTCATTGGCACAAAATGGGTATTCAGAAACAAAATGGATGAATCTGGTACAGTGACAAGGAATAAAGTAACATTAGTGGCAAAGGGCTATTCAGAAGAAGAAGGCATAGATTTTGATGAAACATTTGCATCAGTTGCAAGGTTGGAAGTAATTAGAATCCTTCTAGCATATGCTGCTCATGCAAATTTCAAGGTGTATCAGATGGATGTGAAAAGTGCCTTTCTCAATGGAGAACTAGAAGAAGAAGTATATGTAGAACAACCTCCTAGTTTTATTGATCATGTTCATCCTGGATTTGTGTACTATCTTCTGAAGGCACTTTAAAGATTAAAACAAGCACCTAGGGCTTGGTATGAAACTCTATCTAAATTCCTGATTGAGAATCACTTCACAAGAGGTACTGTTGACAAAACTCTCTTTCATAGAAATGTTAGTGGCTCTATGATTCTTGTTCAAATCTATGTAGATGACATTATTTTTTGTTCAACTAATGAGAAATTGTCAAAAGTTTTCTAAGTTGATGCAGAGTAAATATGAAATGAGCATGATGGGAAAACTTACCTATTTTCTTGGTTTGCAAGTCAAACAAGTCAAAAATGGCATTTTCATAAATCAAACCAAATATATTTCTGATTTATTAAAAATATTTGATTTAAATGAATGTTCTTCTGCAAAAACTCTCATGGGCACTGCAACTAAACTTTAACTGAATACTAAGGAAGCTAAGGTGGACATTTCAAGTTATAGAGGCATGGTTGGCTCATTACCTTATTTAACTGCAAGTAGGCCAGACATAATGTTTGCTACATGTCTTTGTGCTAGATTTCAGGCTGATCCTAGAGAATCTCATTTGATTGTAATAAAAAGAATATTCAGATATCTCAAGGGAACACCAAATCTTGGAATTTGTTATCCTAGAGATTCTGGATTTGATCTTATTGGTTATTCAGATGCAGACTATGCAGGTTGCAGAACTGACATAAAAAGTACTACAGGCTCCTATCAATTTCTAGGAAATAAGCTTGTATCATGGTTCAACAAAAAGCAGAATTCAGTGTCTACATCTACTGCAGAGGCTGAATACATTGCAGCTGGAAGTTGCTGTGCACAAATATTATGGATGAGGAATCAACTACTTGACTATGGGTTCAACATGAACAAGATTCCTATTTTCTGTGATAATACAAGTACCATTGCAATAACAAAAAATCCTGTGCAAAATTCCAGAACCAAGCACATTGACATAATGTATCACTTCATTAGGGAACATGTAATGAATGGTACAGTTGAATTACATTTTGTCCCTAGTGAAAAATAACTTGCAGACATTTTTACCAAATCATTAAATGAATCTACCTTCAATGGATTGGTCTATGATTTAGGTATGCTTAATTATATTTAATATTTTAAATGCCTGACAAGTTATATATATATATTTATATAAATTTTAGCCATTGACTATGTTAATCTATTGATTCTTCATTAATCAATTGATAAACATTATTCTTATCGATGGATATTTGTAGCCATCGACATATAAATATATCAATTAATAATATATTTACTTATCGATGGATATCTGTAGCTGTCGACAGATAAATATTCAATTGATGATATATTTATTTATCGATGGATAAGCGTACCTGTCGATGAACAAGCTTTACTAATCGATGACCTGGAATTTAAAGGGGTTCATGTCATAAATCGATCTGTGCAAAAATCTAGCCGTTGATTACTCATTTTATCAATTGATAAATATATACATTCATGTATGTATAATAGTCGATTGCCAAAATTGGTAACTTTTACTTTTCATTTTTTTTAACGGTCGATTAAGTTCTATTTTGAGTAAGAAATTGATTGAGAAATCAGTAAATATAAATAGTGAGATTAAAACATTTGTTCAGTCTTACTTGCAATTTTTACTAACGAATTCTCTTTCCCTCTTTCTCTTTCTCAATCTCTGAACTCTTTCTCTGTATCTATCTCCTGCTAATAACCCTAATTGCTACTCTTTAATTGTTGTTTCTATATAATTACTAACAAGTTTGCCATTTAATTCTCATCTCATTTTCAAACTCACTTATGACATCATCAAAAAAAGTCTCACAATCTGGATTCTACTACGAACTCAACAACTTTGTTGCTTGCACTATGGTGAAGGAAGCCCTAATAGAATTCCATCCTCTAATGGAATTCCTAAGAAGTTCAAGGATATCAAAGGCCCTCACAGAAGCACTAAAGATAGTGTGCAATCTAGTTGAATAATTATGGACTACTACAGAGGTAGCAGATGATTTCTCTTCAATCTCATTTGATTGCAAAGGACAGAGGTAAATTCTAACCACTATAGTTTTGGGTGAGTGTTTAAATCTTCCTGCAAATAATACAGAAAATTCACCCACTGACACATAGATTAGAAGCATGCTTAGAGAAATCAATTACACTGCACCTGATGCTAGTCTAGGAAGTATAATTAGAAAGAATCTAAGAAAAGAATGGTCATATTTCTTTGATGCAATAATAAAGTGTTTTTCTGGTAAAGTGAGTAATTTTGATGCAATAACAACAAGTATGCAGCAAGTAGGGTATAACATTTTATATGATAGATATCATAATTTAAGTAGCCTGTTACTCAATGAAATGTCTGCCAAATTGGGAAATAAAATAAATAGATCTAATCATATTTGTTATGCTAGATTTATTATGATTGTTATTAACCACTTTGTCAAGAATATTGAGATTGACAAGAGTACAGAAGTTTTGGATTGCTAGACTAAAAAAAAGGGTCTTTAAAGACTTGGTAAGGATCAATCTTCACATCAATGTAGAATTGATCTATCCTCCTTTTGTTCAGGTATTTATCTTTACTTGAAATTCTTCCAATCCCCAACTTCTTTGCCTTCTGTGGATTTTGAGGGTGTTAGTAATGACCCAAACCCTCCTACCCAAGCCACACATCCAGTTTCTAAGTCCAAATCTAAAAGGCCAACCATAATAGGTTCCCAAAAACCTGTTGTTGAAAAATCTAAGAAAAGAAAAACAACTGTTGTGGTAGATAGACTAGAAGGAGATGTAGGTGGTGAGGGAACTGGGGAACATCAAAGAACCCGGAAGAATAAGGAGAGTGAGGGTGAGCAACCTCAACCAAGCCACTCCACAGTCTTCCAAAAGACTGTGGATGTTAATATGGAAAATACCACATCCCTATTGTCATCCTCTCAAAAGGATGACAATATTGAAAATAGCCCACAACCAAGAACACATAACCAATTTGGGGACACACATGCCCAAGAAATAAAACCATATGAAAGGAGAAAGAAGAAAGTCACCTTTGCACATGGGGAATCATACACTGCAAAATCACAGGAAACTGTGGTAGAGCCTTCTCAAAGTCAGATTGATGCATCTCATATAAATGATGAGATGCAGCCCCATTCTCTCTCAATTGCAATCCCTTCTATTCTTACTTCTCCATCCCAACAAATTTCTTCAGAAAATGTTTTGATAGATTATCAAACATTTTCAGATTCTCCTTCTTTATTTATCAAGGAAAAGCCAACCCTCTCTCCTGAATCTTCTTCACATGATATTCAGGATTCCATTTCTCATATTATTAAAAATATCTCTTCTCAAATCATTTCCTCATCTGTTTCTACTCCATCAATTGATGTTCCTTCATCAATTGATATACAGCCATCGACTGATAAGCCATCAATCGATACTCAAGATCAATCGATGGGTATGCATCAATCGATGGATATCCCAAACACCTCAACTGTTAATATCTTTACATCAATTGATGCTCAATCAATTGATGTTGCACAAACACTCTTAGGAATGAGTGAGTTGAGTGAGAGGCAGGATTGCATCCTGGCGAAAGGAGAGGGAGTGAGTGAGAGCAGTCCTAATTCTTCCAGGAATGAGAATGAAACACTTGAGGGCCCCACCTTAGAAGGTGCACAGAAAATGAGTGAGGGAGAGGTGAGATTCCAGGATGAGATCCTGATGCAAAATAGAGAGATAAGTGAGAGAGATAAAACAATTCTTCTATTTGCACAGGAGTTGGAAAATGAGTTGATGGTAAAAGAGGTGGGAGTCAAGGAGATAGGGGGAGTATCAAATGCAGAAGCTAGTGGGAGTGGAATTGCTAAGGACATTGAAGAGGAAGTTGATGCTGGTGAATTGGATCCACATAATTTCATCCATCATAATCCACAATATCAGGAGTTGGCTACTTCAAGTAACAGGGATGTAGAACAACTCTTGGGAATTGATCATACAGAACAAAGGACCAGGAATCTGAAGGAGAGCATTGCCAATACGACAGACACATGTTATATGGCACCTGAAGAACTAGAAGAAGATTCTGATGAGGAGCCATGGCTGAGCACAATTGATGGTTCCTTAGAAGCTGCTGAAACTGAGATTCTTTCTCAATATAGGAGGGCAATGGTGGAAGGAGAAATTGAAGATCCTACTCAAAGGAGAGTTGTTCACTATATGAGAGAGTCACTGAAAATTCACAAGATCACAGTGACAGGATTGAAGAGGGAACTGGAGATTATCAAGGACTCTATCATTACCAACAAGGATGTTTTGGACAGGAGATTGGATGAAAAGCTATAATTCAACACCATGAATCACATCAAAGACAATCTCTTCATGGAATCAATGAACTTTGCAGCTTTAGAAACTAGAGTGCGATCTCTAGAAAAGAAAATGGATGCTATAATTGCAGGTCAAAGTCTTCATGCTTCCATTCTTCAAAATTTTCTTGACAGAATGCCACCACCCCCTCCAATTGATGATAACAAAAAGGGGGAGAATACAAAGAAGAAGGATGATGGTGATAATGGTGATGGCAAAGGCAGTGGTGGTGTAGGTGGTTCTGGTATGGACAAGAGAAGTGGCATTGGTGGTTCTGCAACAAAAAGATTCAAATACAGAAGTAACAGGGATAATCAGTCTTCAAAAAGAACTAAGTCATCTAATTCTCCTAAAGATGAATTAGAACAGAAAAAGGAAGAATTCAATACGTTTGAAACTGATCTAGAAGCTAGAAGGATTTCTAGGGAAAGAGAAACTCAATCAATGATTGAGAGAGAAAGGAAAACATTTGAAGATTTGAAAAGAAGCACTGAGTTGGTGACATAGGCAGTAGAAAAAGGAGAGTTGAATGAGTTCATTGCTCAAACAAGAAAAATGAATGAAGATGCATAAAAGGCTGCCAAAGAAAGAAACACAAATGTTGAAGCCTTTCTATCAATTCAAGAAGAAAAAGGGTAAAGCCATAATGATTGAAGAAGAAAAGAAAAGGAAAGATCCAGTTGGCCAGAAGCTTCTTCAAGGAGCCATTTCTATAGGATTGTCAAATGCTGTAAGAAGAGAAAAGGAGAATGAGGAAATAGCATGGCAAATGGAAATAGAATGGAATATGGAAGATCAATCAATGGAGCAACCACTGAGGAAAAAGAGAAAAATAGTTATGGCCAAGAAAAGGTCAAGTTCTATTCAAGAAATAGTGGTTCAAGAAAACCTTCAGGGTCAATAAGAAGAAATAAGGGAGGAGGTGACAATTGAAGGTTATGATATGAAGGGAGTACCAGTAATAAATGAAAAAGGACTAATTGGAGTAAGGGCTCACCCTACTACATCTAATCAAGAAGAATCTATGAGATTGGAGTATGAAATGGAGTGAAGATCACCTATTCAATGAAAGTGATAATGAAGCAGAGCTACAATGTTTTAAAGACTATCCTTCCTCTACTCAACAGAAAGTACAAACTCAACACAACAATTGCTCAGAAGATTCAACAACAAATTTCAAAGCTAAGGAGATCCAATGCAGAAGATGATCCTGATTCACTTCTAAAGCTATAGATGTCACAGGTCAAAAAGGTGGTGTTAGAGCCAAAGTATGCTATGATTTTTACAGATATGGAGGGCAACATAAAGTTCTTTGATATCTGTAAATATCTGGACAAAATCACAGATGAAGAAATACATTACCTTATGAGGCAACTTAGAGAAACTGACATGGATGAAGCAATTTTGAGGAGTTCTTTCATGAGGCAACTAAAGGAAAATGCTGAGAAGAGAAGGAAGAGAAGCTAATTGAATTATAGAGACAATGAAGACATTGAAGCTTCTCGCAAGAGTTATCTATCAATCTGGTACTTCCAAAATTAATGTGTTAATTAAATTTCTTGATTCTATCTGAATGTAAATTATTAAGGGTTTTACTATCATCAAGTAGATTTATGCCTGTTCATATCACAGACACAAATAGGGGGAGATTGTTAGGAATCTATATGTAATTTGATGATAACATTAATCTTTGAATCATAGAAATTTTATTTGATGTAACTGATCAATTGATATGAAAATTTATAAATATCAATTGATCAGGAAACCATTTATCAGATGAAATGTTTATATGAATCAACTGATAATTGGACTATAGCATAGGTGTACTTAGTCTATTTCAATCGATAAAGTGTAAATCAATTGATATTATTTTTATCAATTGATGTTAGAGTCGATTGATATAGATCATCAATTGATGTGTAAATTAAACTGTCAAATTATAATTATTTGAAGACAGGAAATTGCACAAGTGAAGGATAATCAATTGATATTGAAGCATCGATGGATGAGAGATCAAATGAAGAAGGCCAAGTCAAGAATTGAAGACTATCAACTGATGTGAAGACCAATCGATTGATATATCAATTGATAACATCTATCAATCGATAAGTCATTCCTTATCAATCAATGAATATAAAGATCAATCGAAGAAGAACATTAGTTGATGGATTAAAGGATGAATCAATTGATATGCTTAACAGCAAGTTATCAATTGATTGTGACAACACAGAAAGACTATCTGTTGTAGAAACACAGAAAAAAGCACACCTATGGAAGACAACCTAGGGTGGTTGTGAAGACTCAATCTGTAACTGTCTTTCAAGTCTATTTTCCTAAAAAGGAAAAAGAAAAAAGAGAGACAGATAGAAACAATCCTATAATAGGAATTGTAAAAATACACTTGAAGTATATAAACAAATGTAGTAGCATTGTTAGAAAAGAGAGAAGTTAGACAATATTTTCTTAATCAACTAGTCAAGCTTCAAAGCACATTGTAAGATGAGTTAATTTTTCTAACCTTGTAAAAACGAAGCTAGGTTTTCTTTTAACCTAGGAAAATTGAGCAAAAATATAAATTGATGGAAAAACCAATCCATCAGTAATTTTTAAATCTCTTTGTTCAGTTTAATTTTTAGTTATTATTTGTTTAAACATATTCTCTTAAACTCTCAAACATGAAGAACAAATATTAAAAGAAGCAAAAGTTTTAATATTTATATTTAACCCCCCTTCTATAAATATTACCATTATTATAAGGAATAACAGTATTCTACATGTTTCCCCCTTCTTTCCTCTTGGTTTCGGACATCCATGTCTTCAATGGGAAAAACATGCCCCCTAGTGCCATCGGGATTTATAGCAACCACATAACAACTTCTGGCCATTCTTTGATCTCCTCTCTCTTCTCCTACCCCGTTCCTAATATGGAACTTAAGCTTCAGATGATATGTAGAAGTTATAACCTTGAAGGCATGCAACCTAGTCCTGCCAAGGATCGTGTTGTAGGTGGTATTTGCCTTAATAACTATAAAATTTAGCATCTGTGTTGACTGTCGAGGGTCCTCACCAATAGTCATAGGTATTTGTATTATTCCTTCAATCTGGGAATCCACTCCATTTAAACCATATATGGGCATGTTGGAAGGAGTTGGTTTTGAATCATTGTAACCCATTTTCATAAAAGCATCATAAACCAATATGTCAACTAACGACCCATTGTCTACCAAGACTCTTTTTACTGGTGAATTCCCAATGATAGGGGTAATCACCAAGGGGTCATCAAGGGGAAACTTTACCCCGTCCAAGTCAGAATCATCAAAGGCCAAAGAGACCTTAGTTCTTGCTCTCTTAGGAGCTTCTCTGATGATACTCATCACTTCTCAGGAATAAGCCTTTCTAGAATTTCGGGAGTTACTTACAACAGTTAGCCCTCCTGAAATACATTGATCACAGGACCATGGGACTGGTTCCTCCTTTCTTTGGGGTCAGTATCCCTTTGCTTGTCATTGTAACCTTTGTTATTTCTATCACCATCCTTGGTATATTTGTTCAACTTTCCTCTTCTGATAAAAAATTCAATATCATCTTTTAACTGACGGCAATCATCAATTTCATGTCCCACATCTCTATGAAACCGACAGTAAGCATTCTTATTTGTTTAATGAGGATCAGTCCTTATTGGCTTCGGCCATCGAAGGTCCTTGTCCTTCTCAATATCCATCAATATTTGACTCTGGACTGTATTTAGCCTTGCATACTCAGTGAACCTTAGTCCACCCTTTTTCTTGGAGTCATCATCATTATCACTCTTTGCATATTTGGTATCGACCATATACTCAGTGTCACTTGCTCGTTTCTTATAGTAGGTATTAGAGGCTTGAAACCCTTGGGCTTTTCTCATACTCTCTTTAGCTTTGATATACTTTTCTGCTCTGTCCTGGAGTTTATTCATACTTTATGGAGCCGTCTTAGCTAAAGACCTTCTGAAGTTCTCGTTTGAAGTCCCTTGATGTAGGGCTATCATAGCTACATTCTGGTCTAGATTAGGCACATTCAAGGCTTTTTTGGTGAATCTGTTCATCAATGATGTTGAGCTCTTCTCATGAGTTTTTCTACTAATGAATTGACCTATAAAGGCCCTGCTCAAATCTTTAAATGACCCAACAGAGTTAGGGGGTAGACGGCTGAACCATTTCTGAGCAATACCACTTAGACTTTGGGGGAACACCCTATACTTGATGACATCATTTACCAGCTACAACAGCAGTGCATTAGTGAAAGTAAGAACGTGGTTTGAGGGGTCTCCAGTTTCATCGTAGGACTTATTTGTAGGTATCTTCCACTTTCTTGAGATTTTTTCATTCATAATCTCCCCCATAAAGGGAGGTACTAGATCATCAGGGTCTTCAAGTGGTAACAGGTCATAGGAATCAGTCCTAACATGACTCGGCCTTATCTGTCTTCTTGTTAGAGTCTCGTCAAGGTCTATCACTGATGTATTCAGAATCGATCCTCCAGCCCCCTCGACTCTCGGGCGCAGATGCCTTGTTAAAGCCCTATCCAGGTCCTTCCTCTATTGTTGGGCTTCGGCTTCATGAGCTCGTATCCTCTCTTGAAGGGATGCGGAGTCAATACTTTAAGACCCTCGGGGTTGAGTACTCCTCCCTCTAAGGGGCTCCTTACTAAGTTGTAAAAACATGTAATTCTGACACTCGGAATTATTAAGAGTTTTGGATAAAAAATTTCCTTTTAAGAATAAACGATTTTATTTAAAATTGCTCAAAAAGAACTTAAGATTTGAGGTCGTACTATTTATATACGAAGTATTTGAATATATGTGTCGATTTTATTTTTCTAAATATGGGGGAACTTTAAAATATTTTATTAGGAATAAAGAGTGCATTGTGAGTAAACAATATTGCACAATTCTTTCTTTATATTAGACTTTAGTTCTGAGGACGTTTTAGTATTCAGCGCGATAATCGGGTTTGTAGGCGCCAAATTAGGTATTGCTGAATCTTGATTTGGTAAATTTATTACGAACCTACAATATATTTAAATATATGTAAATCACGTACTTTTCAAAAATTCTCAATTCTTCTACTAGATTGTAATTTACGAGCTATTTGAGTGCAGGTAAATCCCGATGATTTTCGGATAATTGTAACTTGAAAGTTTTTGTCGTCTCGTGTTTAGGATAATATACATAATAAGAATAGGACTTTATTATTAAAGTTAGTCTAACAAAACCAATTTGAAGTCCTCCTAGAAGTTATAACAGAGTTTAAAGAATGGTGGAAGTGAATAGTGTTTCGGTGAATAGTCAATTTTGGAAATTCTGGAAATAATTAACTGTAATTGATTTAATTGTTAAACTTCATATTAAAGACACAAAATAGAATTAAAAAATGATATTTAAATATTTAAAAACTTGAAATAGTAGGAGGAATAAAGCACGAGAATGAGTGATTAAAATGAAGTCGGAAGTCGCGTGAACTCCCATAAAAGATCCCACCAACATTTAAACCCCAAATCTCTTCCATTCGTTTTCACACATCAAAAATTCAGTTTTCTCCCCCCCATGAAGAGGATAAACCGAAGACCCCTTGTGCTTGAAGAAAAATTCCAGCTCTTGCTTGATTCTTGCTCGAATTCATCACTTAATAGCTTGAATCGAAGGTACAAACTCCTACTACGCTTGTCTTTGATTTCATTTCATTCCATGTAACAAAACTCTTTCAATGATTTAAAAACTCAAGAACATGAATAGTGTTTTTTAAAATAAAAATTTTGTTTCTTTGATTCTTGGGTTCCTATAGCTTGTTAGATGATTTTTATATGATGTACAAGTCATGAGTAGTATAGATTAAGTTTGGTTGATCCTAGAAACACATAACTTGTTCATTTGATTTTAAATTACTTTGCATAAGCTTGACTCATTTTGTTGGATTAAAATTATAGTATGTTGATTATTGATGTTATTTGAGGGGTTGGGATTGCTTGTTGGTTGAATTAAAGTAGAATAGAAATAGAAAATGATGAGTTTACAAACATTACCATGCCCATTTATTTCTTCTCATTCTGCTGTCACTTTCCAGAAAATCTGGGAACATTTTTCCTCTACTCTGGGCAGTTGGGTGATTACTGGATATTAGATAGTCTTAAGATCATTTGCGCGCTAATTTTGCGTCATTCGGTGTTACGAGTCAAAAGTTATGAATGATTTAGTAATCGTAGCGCATAAAATAAAAATTCTGTTTTTGTCTAACTTTGAGGCTATGATTGGACTAGCTAGAGAGCTTAATAAAATCAGAAACTTTTATTTAAAATACTAGAGTTATGTGGAATGTTCTAGAAAAAGGTTTCGGATATTAAAAGGAGTAAAATCCGATTTATTAAAATTGTTAGAGTCAAGTGGGTATGAATAAAAAATCTTAAGGAATAAACTTATCATGTGCCTAAATTTGAGGCAGTTTTTACCCTAGCTACAACTCTGGGATGGATCTGAACCATTTATGGGAGAATTTTGGTAGTACAAAGATGATCTCAGAAAAGTATTCATTTCAAAACAATTAATTTCCAATTTATTAAAAATGGTAGAAAATTGGGTGTTATGTGAAATGAACATAAGAAAAAGGTTAAACAACCGTTTTGGGAGATGATTTCGAGCAAGATAGAGGACTTGTTTCGAGTCAATCAAGTAATGGAAGTTGTTAAGGAATATCATGACTATATGTAAGTGTAAAGAAATTGATTAAAAATCATGGATAAGATGATTTTACGAATATCTAAAGTAGGCCCGAGGAGGTGAAATGTCGGACAAAATAAGTATTAGTAAAACGACCAAGTACAAATCCTAATGTCATAAATTTACTCGATATAGGTTGTCAACAAGTATCGAGGTCATAGCAAAACTAAATTAAGAGGTTTAGTAATCGCAAAGCAAATGTTAGTAGTTAATAAAAAGTGATTATGATTAGTAGAGTTAAAGTAGTTAACTCGGATAGAGAGACTAATAAAAGTTTTTATATCTATTAATAGAACTTCTGGATTAGGAGTGGAACTTTGGAAATGCATCATGGACACCAGACAAGTTTTCTAACTCTATTGTTGAAATTCTATTGCAGAATATTTTGATTATTGTATATGCAAGTTTCTTGACTTCTTGACTTTATAACAAGTTCTTGTTTATAAACCTCTGTTTTGTATGAACTCTTTATATCAATCAGAACTGTTTTCACCCCCATGCTACCTAATTCCTTCGCGACTCTGAAATTCTTGAAAAGTTAGAGTGCACATAGTAGTAGTTAATGATATATGAATCGAGTATCGAGTTACCTTCTATTTACTTGATAGTTGACCAGGAGTAGCCTATTATTTTTTTGACTTTTAGTAGATATTATTCAGGAATCTTTCCTTAGAATATATTTTTGATATTAATTGATAATAAATATGAATTATTTATTTATTAATTAAATATCCCTTAAAATTATTTGAATAGTATTTAAAGTTGATTAAATATTATTTAAAGATATTAAATAGTATTTAAATATTGATTAAATACTTTCAGTTCATTTTGAATTATTTAAATATTATTTAAAATTGATTAAATATTATTTAAATATTTTTGTTCATTTAAAATTATTTAAATATTAAATAATCTTGATTAAATCCTAATAAATATCTTAATATTTTTTAATCCTTTTTATATTGTTCGAGGATTATTCGAGATCTCTTAATTATTAATTAAATATTATTTGACCTTTAAAAATATTCTAGAGCTATCTAAAATTCTTTAAATATTACTTTCCATTAGATAATAATTACTAATTTATGACTCAAATATTCCATAATTATTTTTGAGTTGATAACTCCATATTAGGGAAGGAATATTCAACGTTGACATTCTTCCCATATATATACTTATAATGTTAGGGTCTAGTAGCCCACTCTTTTGAACATTCTTCACTAAGGTTATTTTATTACTTTATTACGATTCCCCGGTCGTGTTCTTGAGTCTTCTTGATTCCATTATCTTCATCTTATTGATTAGTAGATCGAGAATTAACCAACATACCCACAAGATTACTTCCACATAATTTTGAAAGTGAATCCATTAATTGATGTTGAAATCTTAGAAAGGATTATTGCTATTCTGGAATGTTGGGTTAAATTTCCCTTCCAGACTTATTGATTTTCATATATTCAAAGGGCACTAGAGATATAAGTGTAAGAGTCTTGTGTGCGGCACAGTCTATCAGAGCATAAGAGGCTGAATAATGCACGGTCCAGTATTTAAAGTCCCATGTGTTGCCTGGGGTGATGACCTATTGCGGATCATCCTTCTACTAGTAGAGAAAGTTACATATTTTTTTATTGTATAATACGACTGATCATCGTGTACAATAGGGCGTGGTTAATGCTCCAAATTATAGTTCCTCCTTCCAATTGGAATTTGACATTAATACTGTAACAAAAGCCAAGGTGCTAAGTTACCGATAGTGTTAATGATTTTTTATAACTTTTATTGGTTCTTTTCGCAGTATCTTGAACTACTTTCTTAGTGATTCTTAAATAAATAGAATTCTGTAGCTTATGCTATGGTGCTAAGTTACTGATAGTGTCATTCTAAAATTGTGAACTTAAATTGTTTGTACCGCAATAACTCAAATTACATATTTATTGTGAGTGTAATAACCCGTATTTTTGACGCTTAGGGTTATTGCGATTTTTGGATAAAATTTTTTCATTTTATGAATGAATGATTTATGGATTTATTTTCTTCATAAGGTACGGGAAATGTGAGACCGTATTGTTAATATACGGGGTAGTTGAAAATATGCGTATCGGTGTTACGGTAGCATATGCAAACAATATGGGACTTATGATTATTTTTGGTCTAACAAAAATAAATTTGAAGTCCGGATGGAAGTCGTGGCAAAGTTTGAGAGACGGTGTAAGTGATTAGTGTTTATTCGGAGAATGGTTTCGTAAACTCTCGAAACAATTAAAGAGTATTAATTTAATGATTCTAAAATATATTAGAATCATAATATGAGATATTAAAGTTTTTTTTAAAACTTAGGTGGGACAAAAGAAAAGAGAACGAGAACGAGACATTAAAACATTGTCGGGAAATTACGCGACTCCCGCACGAACCTTTTAAAACACTCGCTCCACCATATCCACAAATAAGAAAAATCAGTTTTCTCCCCCATTGCAAGAAGCTCTCGGTAGATTTTTTGAGAAGAGGAGAACATGTGCTAGCTTCCATGGATTATGGTGTTCTATAGCTTAAAAGAAAGGTGCTTCCAAGCTTGTTCTAACTATGGTAACATCTCTCATACCCACACTCCATAGCATGTTCATTTCTTGAGTTGAAAGTGACGATGAACAGTGATTCCGAAAATTAAAAAATTTATTTTCTTTGATTTAAGGTTTCCTTTGGCTTGGTTGATGATTGATATAGCTTATACATGTTATGGGTAATATTGATTAAGCTTGGTTAGTCCTAGAAATGCATAGTTTGTTAATTTGATTTTATTTCATAAACTTGATTGGTTAGCTTGGGGTTGATGCATGATGCAGTATATGGTTGAATGAGGAGTTTGGGATTGTTTGTTGGTTGATTTGGAGTAGAATAAAAATGAAAAACGATGAGTTTACAAACGTAACCATGCCATTTTTTTTCATGACCTAACTGCAGTAACTATCCAGAAAAATCTGGGAGAATTCGGTCACTGTTCTTGGCTTATGGCTGATATGGTTAGATAGTAGATTGTCTCTAGATCGTTTGAGCGCTAATTTTGCGTCATTCGGAGTTACGAGTCAAAAGTTATGGACGTTTTAGTAACGGTAGCGCAGGAAATGAAAATCCTGTTTTTGTCCAACTTTGAGGCTATGATTGGACTAGCTACGGAGCTTAATAAGAGTGGGTTCTTGTATGATTATAGAGTACCCGGAGCGTGGAGAAGTTGGAATGGCATTCCTTGGACTCCAGGCAAGTTTCCGACTCTATCGTTTTATTCCATATAAGAATATTGTTGATTCATGGTGAAGCCAAACTTTTTAAAATCTTTGACTTAATGATAAGTTCTTCAATTATGCATTTTTGCTGTGTTTGGAACTATCTAGCTTATTATAGTCGTTGGAAATGCACGTCGGCATTTCCCTTGAACTGTCTTGTTCATTTATAACTTGATTCTTCTGCTACTCTGAACTTCTCGAAAAGTTAGAGTATGCAAGTATCTGACACTTTGTCACATTGATTCTGATGTATGACATATGTATGCATGAGTCGTTTAAGGTAGTTCCTTGCGAGTAGAACTAGATCCTTTCAACCTAATTCTGAGCCATCTCGGAACTTCTTAAAAAGTTAGAGGGCGTTTGTTTTCAGTTTTGTATAACTGAATCTGGTGTCGAGTACATCTTTTTGGTGCTCGATGGTCGACCGGGAGTAGTCTAGCGTGTCTCGACGGTTAGTCGAGGTTTACTATTTTAAATAATATTTAGTTTATTAAATATTATTTAAAGAATATAGAAAGTATTTAAAGGTTAATTAAATACTTTCAGGGCATTTGAAATTATTTAAATATTATTTAATATTGATTAAATATTATTTAAATATTTTGGGGCATTTAAAAGTATTTAACTACTGATTAAATACTTCCAATTCGTTTTGGTTTATTTAAATATTATTTAATGTTGTTTAAATATTATTTAAATATGTTGAATCGTTTAAGATTATTTAAATATTAAATAATCTTGATTATATTGGGATTAAATATTTTAATTCTTTTAAATCCTTTTAATATTTTTCGAGGACTATTCTAGGCCTCTTAAATATTAATAAAATAGTTATTTGTTCTTTAAAAATATTCTGGAGTTGTCTAAGCGTCTTTGATTATTATTTTTCATTAAATAATAAATAGCGAGCGATGACTCGGATATTTTGGATTTATTCCGAGTCGATAACTCCAGGTTCGGGAGGTAACGTCCGACTCCGATATTCCTCCCAGTCGTATTGGTGCCTCATGGCCCATGGTTTCACTCCAAAACGGTAATATTTTGTGGAGTCTATTTTAGCTACTATTAGCGGCTCCCCGGTCGCGTTCTTGAGTCTCCTTGATTCAAGGGTTTCTGTCTTGTTGAATTCGTTGACTGAGAGTCAACCCAGATGTTTCGAGAGTACTCCCACTTGGTTTAGGGAGCCAAGCTATTGTCAGATATTGAAATCTTACAATAGGTCGTTGTTGTTCTGGAAGGTTGTATTAAATTCCCTTCCTTATCTGTTGATGAAATCCTGTGATGGATTGTCGTTGTTGTTCTGGAAGGTTGTATTAAATTCCCTTCCTTATCTGTTGATAAAATCCTGTGATGGATTGTTGTGTTGTTCTGGAAGGTTGTATTAAATTCCCTTCCTTATCTGTTGATCGAAATCCTGTGATGGATTGTCGTTGTTGTTCTGGAAGGTTGTATTAAATTCCCTTCCTTATCTGTTGATCGAAATCTTGTGATGGATTGTCGTTGTTGTTCTGGAAGGTTGTATTAAATTCCCTTCCTTATCTGTTGATTGAAATCCTGTGATGGATTGTTGTGTTGTTCTGGAAGGTTGTATTAAATTCCCTTCCTTATCTGTTGATTGAAATCCTGTGATGGATTGTTGTGTTGTTCAGGAAGGTTGTATTAAATTCCCTTCTTTATCTGTTGATGAAATCCTGTGATGGATTGTCGTTGTTGTTCTGGAAGGTTGTATTAAATTCCCTTCCTTATCTGTTGATGAAATCCTGTGATGGATTGTTGTGTTGTTCTGGAAGGTTGTATTAAATTCCCTTCCTTATCTGTTGATCGAAATCCTGTGATGGATTGTCGTTGTTGTTCTGGAAGGTTGTATTAAATTCCCTTCCTTATCTGTTGATCGAAATCCTGTGATGGATTGTCGTTGTTGTTCTGGAAGGTTGTATTAAATTCCCTTCCTTATCTGTTGATTGAAATCCTGTGATGGATTGTTGTGTTGTTCAGGAAGGTTGTATTAAATTCCCTTCCTTATCTGTTGATTGAAATCCTGTAATGGATTGTTGTGTTGTTCTGGGAGGTGGTATTGAATTCCCTTCCTTAACAGTTGATTGAAATCCTAGAGTGGATTGTTGTTATTCTAGAAGGCTTGATTAAATTTCCTTCTAGGTTTGATGAATGTTTAAGTATTCATCAGGGACTGGAGTAAGGTTGCGTAAGAGGTCGGTGACGCACGACCCAGCCGTAAACTAAAGGCCCATGTGTTGCCTAGGGCGACGTCCCGATAAGGGGTTGTCCTTCTACTAGTAGAGAAAGTGACTGGTTTTTCTACTGTACAAGGCGACTGATCATTGCGTACAATAGGGCGTTGAAAAATCTCCAGATTAATCCCGTTTCTTCCAATTGGAATTTGACGTTGCACTGTAACGAAAGCCTAGGTGCTGTGTTACCGATAGTGTCAACGGGAATGTAATCCACTCTGAGTTGGTTGGTTGTTTTGAGTACCTTTTTATTCGTATATATATCAGTTTCATTGTTCCTACAATATAACGAAAGCCGTGGTGCTAAGTTACTGATAGTGTTAATGGGAATTGATGAACTTCCGTTCATTCTTTTCGCAGTATAATGAACTGCTTGCTTATTGGTACTCAAACTAATGGTACTCGGTGATTGAGGCCATTGTGCTAAGTTACTGATATTGTCAAACTCAATAATCATAAACTTAAATTGTTGTATTGCAGTAACGTGAACTGCATTATTGTTGTGAATATCTTCTTGCATCGTGAACCTTGAGTCGTTTATTGTCGAAATATAACTGGTTATACATCTTCAATCAGATTGCTAGTTATGTACTTTATTGTTGAATATCCAGTTGGGATAATTATGGCTATCACCTTTTCCTTGAAATATTTTGATATATATAACTTGCTGAGCATTCTTTGGCTCATTCTTGTTTTTTTTGTAAATCTTATATCTTGCAGAAAGAGATGACTATGAATTGTCTACCTCGAGTATTATGATAAGGAACAAGAAAATTCGAGCTTGAGCTAGTCAGGTTCAGGAATTCGATAAATGGTGCAAGAAAGGCGGGATTCCAGATTAGAATCCTAGACTTATTGAAAAATATGTGATGTGACAGTAGATCTTGGATTAATGTTTACTTCTAATGTAACATCATGTGGAAGTTATATTAGTAGTGTGAGATCCTGAGGATACATTGGTTGTAATAACTATTACTATTTTAAGTTCGTTCCCTGAGACTATAACTCGAGTTGTGTGTTTGGTTTGGGGTCACTGCTTTTATGTTTGGTTATTATAATGGTTAAAGCAGGTGAATGATGTTATTGTGGTGAAAATTGGATAGTGACAACCTAGATTCCTGACCCCGGATCTGGGGGCGTCACAGAGATGGTATCAGAGCTCTAGGTTATAGTACTCAGGAACGAGAGAGTTAAGAGTTATGTTTGGATAAGATTAAGAAAGGGTGAGCTCAGATCGAGTTCATAATCGGGCTATCGGATGTAGCAGTGATTTATATTATGAGGCTGATATACTCAGATAAGGATAGTTAGGAAAGATAATAAGAACTTTCCTTATAAAGATGTCGAGCACTAGCCGAGGAGACTCATCTGAGTAAGAGGATTTATGATTGAGAATGAGAGTTTGAGAATTATGGAGCACTTATAAAAGAGCCCAGATATGCTATAAGTGTAGCACTAAGTATGCTAGTACCCCAGGACTGAGGGGAGCATTACTAAGAGAAGAAAAACCACTTCATTCTTGGCACAATCATTAAGATGACCATGTTCAAATTGATGGCATGTCAAATCTTCACCAATCTTTCATCAATTGGCAATAAGCTGAAGAGATAGTTTACATTTCAGTAAACTCTTATTAGTGTTATGGAGCGAATGTGATTGATGGTCCATGATATTGATCATTGGTATTGTTGTTGACTGACTTGTGGATACTCGAGAGTGGGTATATTTATATATAGTGACTCATAGTTATTTCCCCTTTTGGAATACATTATGTTATAAGGGACCGATGAGATGTTGATGTTTGGGAACTGTGAATGTTTTGGGATTATAATTGAGGTGTTTTTACACCAGGCATAGTCCGACATATGAATAGGTCATGCCCAATTGTCTGTGGAAAATACGTTCCCATTAGTTTAATGAAATTTAGAAATAAGAGGACGTGTAAATGGAATGTTTCAAGGTAAAATGGAGTAGTATGGCTTAAAGAATATAGCCATCTATATATGAGTAATATTGAGGATTCTCTGAGAGTAAAAAGTAAAGCTCTAGTTTAAATAGTGTATGGTATGCATACAATGTAGAGTCGTAATAAAGAGATGAGATACGCACTTTGTAGGGTTTCGTGACACAAAACGCAGCGGAATAAACGCGAAAAATAAATCAAAATAGCGAAACCCTCCGCAGGATCCATGCGAAAATAAAAGATTTAATTCGGAGATAAAGAATAAATACCTTTAGAAGCTTTAACAGTTCATTAATGGAAGATTAATGGAGGTCCAAAGCTTGTTTAATCACCACGTATCCCGCTCTCGCGATCTACGCTCTACGGTATCCACACGAACACTTTTCATGAAGGATTGATGTGTACTAGCACTCGAAAACTTCTTCTCTCTCTATCTTCCTCCTCTCTCAGAGCGGCTAGGGTTTTTGTAAAATCTCTATCTTATTAAATCAGCCCATAAAGAGATTATATAGAGAGAGGAATAAGTTTTCTAATTATAATCCAATTATAATTAATACTAATCCAAAATTCTAAATTATTTAACTAAGTCTCACTTAATTAATTAATTATTAATTTTGGAATTAGTTTAAGTAATTCATTTATTCTATTTATATAATTAATTAAGTCATACTTAATTAATATCATAAATAAAATAAATTACTTATTTAATTTAAATTCATAATTTAAATTATTTCTCCTTCAAGCGTTCTTTGTGTGTGACCCTGTAGGTTATTATTACGTTGGCAACAATTTTAATATCTAATTAAAATTGTAAACAATGAGCGGCATCTAGTAATACATCATTGCTACCCAAGTAATAATAATAAATCGGTGATTCGATTAAACCTTTCGTGAATAATGTTTCATGTAATATAATCCCTTTAATCTTGATATTATAGATTAAACTCAAGGCATGTCTCGTGTCATCCTCTTCATAATTTAATCTTTATTTTCTTGATCGATGAGTAGACTATTAAAATCAAATCAACATTTGAGCACGACCGTGCATTTCATAGTCTCACTCAAACAAGAGGCCAATAATATTACTCCTAAAATTAGGAGGATTAAATCCCATCTAGATCATTCATATTTCTCATACGATTCATAATATACCCAATGTCCACTTTTATCATCACCCGGTCAAAGGTAACTTTTAATGTAATCAAAGTATATTAATTCTCGTATAGAAATATAATGATTTCAGGTCTAAGGATCATTACACCATTATCACAGTGAGAATTACTTATGACACTTACTTAACATGTAGAATCTCACGGCGGGTCATTCCAGTGCCATGCATTGATACATGCACTTATGTTCTTGACTTTAGTATCCCCATACCTATGACCAATGAGATGTGGTCATCTGTCAAGAAACATACTAGTCTTTGTGCATTATTATTGTCCTTAAATAATAATACTCGACTAGGGAATTTTAGGAATAAGATACTATTCATATAATCTCATTTTTAAGTCACATACTTAAAGATATATAATACGTATCAAAATTCCAAGGACATTTATTATGCTTTCAATTTATTACGCAGTAAATAAAACATAATAAATAATAATCAATAAAACATAATCCTTAATAATAAATATTTTTCTTAAAATATAAAAAGTATTGTCTCTAGAGCACAATTACTAACAATCTCCCACTTGCACTAGAGCCAATTACCCAAGTATCCAATACTCATGGAACTAGTGTGACTTTCGTGCTTCTGCTGCGACAAAGCCTTAGTCAGTGTGTCTGCAATATTATTATTAGTATACACTTTACATATATGTATATCTCCTTGATCATTAATCTCATTAATTAGGTGATATCTCCTAAGTACATGCCCAAACAGCCTCCTTGGGTGCTTCACAAGCATCAATATACTCAGGTTCTATTGTAAAATCAACAATTATCTTTGCTGTGAACCATTCCAGCATACAACATCTCAATAAAACACAAAGCTAGACAGAAACATTAAATTATCGTTATCTGTCTAGAAACCAGTATCACTGAAACCTCTTACAACTAGCTTCACATCTCCTCCATATAACAAGAATGAATCTTTAGTCCTCTTTAAGTACTTAAGAATATTCTTGACTGTCGTCCAGTGACCTTCATCTGGATTAGATTGGTATCTACTCATCATGGTTAAAGCATACGAGACATCAGGACAAGTACATATCATTGCATACATTATAAAACCAATTGCTGACGCATATGAAATTTTACTCATGTAGTCCCTATCATCCAATGATTTAGGACAAATTTTATTTTGAGATCACTATCCCATGAGACATTGGGACATATCCATTTTAGTCTCTTTGCATTTGAAATTGATGCAAAACTTTGTCAATGTATGTACTCTAAATTAGGCCGATCAATCACCTTGATCTATCTCTATAGATCTCGATCCCTAATATATATGTCACATCGCCTAAGTCTTTCATTGAGAAATTATTTCTCAACCAAGTCTTCACAGTCTGTAGAGAAGGAATGTCATTCCCTATTAGTAATATATCATCAACATATAATACTAGGAATGCCACATGGCTCCCACTAAACTTCTTGTAAACACAAGTTTCATCTTCATTCTGAATAAAGTCAAACTCTTTTTGACTGTTTCATGAAAACAAATGTTCCATCTCCTCGAGGCCTGCTTTAATCCATAAATGGATCGACGCAACTTACATACATTTCCAGCATCCTTTAGATCAACAAAACCCTTAGGGTGTGTCATGTACACATCCATATCTTCTTCAAGGCTCTCATTTAAGAAAGCGGTTTTGACATCCATTTGCCAGATTTCATAGTCATAGTAAGCAGCTATAGCAAGCAAAATCCTGATGGACATGACCATAACAACTGGTGAAAAGGTCTCATCATAGTCAATACCATGAATTTTCTTGAAACCTTTTGCCACCAATCGTGCCTTATAGGTCTGTACATTAGCATCCATGTCGGTCTTCTTCTTGAAGACCCACTTGCACCCTATAGGTTTTACCCCTTCAGGTGGATCAACCAAAGTCCATACTTGATTAGTATACATGGATTCCATCTCAGATTTAATGGCATCCAGCCATCTTTTAGAATCTGGAGTGTTTATAGTATCTAGGTAGGTGAGAGGCTCATCTTCATCCACAAGCATCACATCACCATCTTGAGTCAAGAGAAATCCATATTATCTCTTGGGCTCATGGCGAATCCTACTAAACCTACGAACACCTGTGTTTCTTGAGCAGTATTATTTTTCTTGTACATTCTACTCAGGTTCCTCCACTGGTTCAACGTTATCATGTGGGTCTCAAACTTCATTGAGATCTATTATCCTCCCACTTTCTCTCAGCAGTTCGAGCAACAAACACTTTGTTCTCGGAAGGATTATAGAAAGAATAACCCCTTGTTTCAGTTGGGTATTCCACAAAATTATATTTGTCTGATTTTGGTCCTAGCTTGTCAGAGATTAGACGTTTCACAAACGCTTCACATCCCCAAAATTTTATAAATGACATGCTGTGACGTTGCTCAGTCCATATCTCATAAGGAGTCTTTTGAACCAATTTAGTAGGAACACAGTTAAGTGTATGTGGAGCCGTTTCCAGGGTGCAACCCCAAAAACTAATTGGAAGATTCATTGACTCAACATTGATCGCACCATGTCCAACAAGGTGTGATCTCTCCTATCAAAAAAAAACTTTTCTTTGATATTTTCTACTTCATCTTTATAGTCTTTGAACTTTTCAAATGATTCGGATTAGTTCTTCAAAAGATACATATATCCGTATCTACTAAAATAATTAGTAAATTTTATGAAGTTAATAAAATCTACCTTTTGTCATCGTACACATATGACCACATACATCACTATGTATAAGTCATACCCATTCAATGATCCCTTCACCATGTCCGGTAAAAGGAGCTTTAGTCATTTTACCAAATAAACCAAGATTCGCATCCTTTTGTATGATTCATAATCAAACTTATCCATGAATGCATCCTTATGTATTCTGAAAATGCGTTTCTTATTAATATGGCCTCAGCGACAGTGCCAAATGTAATATTTGATTTGAGTCACTTTAGAACATATAAATTGTTAATTAGATGTGCAACATTATAAGGTTCATCATCAAAATAGAATAAACAACTATTGTTATAAAATGAAAAAGCCTTTCTTGTCCAAACAAGAAACTGAAATAATGTCTCTGCCAATTACAAGCACGCTATAACAATTATTAAGTTCTAAATTTTCCTTATAGGCCAAAAATTAAGTAACGAGTTCCTCGAACCAGAGCAACTATCTTTACTCCAATTCCAACCCGATACCTTAAGCTTGACCCTTATTGATCATCATCTTCCGATCTTCCAATTAAGCATGACAATTTAATTTCCAGTCTCCCAACTTTCCACAGAAGTGACAATCGTCTTCTTTATCAACACCTCATTCAGACTTTAGAGTCTGCTTTAGGGATTGGACTTTGGTTTGACAACGGAACTAGATCAAATTTTCTCCTTGCCTTTCCATTTTCCTTTCCCTTTTGCATTCCCTATGTTTACCATCAATATAGTAGTAGTTCATGCATTTATCATATTACTTTCAGCAGTTCTCAACATGCTTAGCAACTCAATGGGTGTTTTACAAATCTTATTCACTTTATTGTTCATAACAAAATAAGAATAATATTTGTCCAAAGATTGTAAGATCAAATCTAACTGTCTCCAGACCAATCTGGAAATCCAAAATATCAATGGTATTCATTATACCCTATAATCTTTAGAACATGTGGTGTAACCGGGTCTCACTCTCCCTACTTGTAAGTGTATAGTGCCCTTTCAAATATATCTTGTGCTCAATCGTTTCATAAGCATCTATATGCTTGTATTGCTTCTTAAGCTCAGCACATATATTTGCGAGCATGAGACATGAAACATCAGTCGCAACATCAATTTGCTTCCAATAAGCACTATGATTTGCACATGTTACATTCTCAACTTTAAGAGCAGGGGAAGAGATTTGACTAATATCGTGGTGCCCGAGGACGATCCTCAAGCTCCTATGTCAGTCAAGGAAATATATTCTCGTTAACTTGTCCTTCTCAAGAACTGATCGCATGGAGAAGTTGTTTGTGTTTATCATTTGATATCTACAATATTAAAGTGCATAAAATAAACTAGATTGCAAATTTAATATTAATTATGTTTAAGTTATTATGGTATATCATCATATACCTCCCACTATTTTTATCAAACTAATAGCCCTTACTATTAATTTGGAAAGTATATCCCATAATTCTTTCTAGTGAGCCAAGATCCATATTTCGTCACGTCCTAAGTCAACCACTGGAAGTCCTTAGAAAATGATTATTTAGGTAGACAACAGTTGTCAATTATATCATATATAATTCTTGGATAGTTTGGTGAACAACGATTGATCTTATCTATCTAATAGACTTTTAACCAAACTCTATGCTTCTAAGTTCATAATAGTTGAATATAACCGTTTATTTTCACTTATTATGACGACTCAGTTAAGTTAGACCCAATGATACAATGGCCGAATACAACCGTTTATATTCGTCGCATCTCACCACGATAGATAGGAGTCCCCTGCCACTGACAGTCCTTCCCCTTATCGATCTAGGATTCGATGAGTGTTCATTCATTGGAAAGCATCCGAGTAAAACTTAATATTTTGTTAAGGGGTTTTAGAAAATTTATAACGATCATGATCACATCATAAAGAGATCCTCAATTTTTCCTTGAACCAAATATTTCAAATCGACATCTTAAATTGTTCATTTCCCAGGTAGATGGAGGATACCAATGGTCACACTTAAAACTCATCAGCCTTACGAATACGCATATCCGCTTTTGTCAGAAAATCCCAATTATAGATATCAAAAATCCATATTTAATTCCGTGTTTTAAAAATCCATATTTCATAAACACAAGAATCTCATGATCATTTGTTAATTTTAAAATCTTGAATCGTTACAGATTTTATCTTGTTTAAGCAAACATGGCATGGGTGTCGTATCTAATACATACATGATTAATCAATATTAAGCATGCATCTCAATTATATCTACGCATACATACCAATACATGCAATCATATACATATATGTAATATGCGTAAATTAAACGTGTTTGGTTATGGCCCCATCCTATATGATATTTCCAAGCTAATGGAAATATCAAGGTCAGTCTATGGTGGTTTTAAAAATACTATCTATTACATGTCTTCTTTCTTCATTGCTCCATCATCCCCTTTTGGATCGCCTCCTTGCTTGCAAGTCTTCATTGATAATTACATTGAATAATAAAAATAAAACTATTCTAATGAAATTACAAGAAGAACTCGAGTTACATTCGAGATAATTAAATTACAATGAATAAACGACATGCAAGTCGTATTTAGAAACCAAAATCATAAATCAAAACCACTATCCTATGGGTCTTTAGGCCATAACCATCCACCATGCTATCATATAACACATATAATATATCTCATATTATATAATCATATCATATAATCATATATAACAAATTTCGAAATTTCAGAAAATTAAAACAGATTTCTGAAGAAAATAAATCGCTATTTCGAGGCCCTTAACGACGTCAAACGCCTTACAGACCCGTCGATGATAGCTTAGCTATCAGTTTTGTTCATTGACCCGATTCCAGTCAGAAAACACATATCGTTTACAAAAATCGGATACAGCAATCAGATTTCTCCAAATCTGACGGTGTTTCAGAAATCGTATCATATACAATTCTCATAACAAAAACAAGCATATATTATATATACATATACAGAGATACATACAATGGCATCATAGCTACTTGCGAAACGTTTTAATTCGGTTATGTGCTTAACAATTTTTGATATATAAGCATGTATGCGATCTATCATGATTTTATATTGATATAATATGTATATGTTTATATATATTATGAATATATGATATTCATATGATGTATAATCATGTGATGATTATGTGTGTTGATGTATGTATATGATACATATATGTTCTTATTATGGGAATCGTATTCGATACGAATTCTGAAACGGCTGCCGTTGATTTTCTGAAATATGTGTCCGTTGTCCGAATTTCGCAAACGATATGTGTTTTCTGACTGGAATCGGGTCACTGAGCAATACTGACTACGTCAGCTCTGCGGCTGTAAGCCATTAGATGTCGTTACAGCCTCCAAAACGGATAATGGAGGTCCAAAGCTTGTTTAATCACCACGTATCCCGCTCTCGCGATCTACGCTCTACGGTATCCACACGAACACTTTTCATGAAGGATTGATGTGTACTAGCACCCGAAAACTTCTTCTCTCTCTATCTTCCTCCTCTCTCAGAGCGGCTAGGGTTTTTGTAAAATCTCTATCTTATTAAATCAGCCCATAAAGAGATTATATAGAGAGATGAATAAGTTTTCTAATTATAATCCAATTATAATTAATACTAATCCAAAATTCTAAATTATTTAACTAAGTCTCACTTAATTAATTAATTATTAATTTTGGAATTAGTTTAAGTAATTCATTTATTCTATTTATATAATTAATTAAGTCATACTTAATTAATATCATAAATAAAATAAATTACTTATTTAATTTAAATTCATAATTTAAATTATTTCTCCTTCAAGCGTTCTTTGTGTGTGACCCTGTAGGTTATTATTACGTTGGCAACAATTTTAATATCTAATTAAAATTGTAAACAATGAGCGGCATCTAGTAATACATCATTGCTACCCAAGTAATAATAATAAATCGGTGATTCGATTAAACCTTTCGTGAATAATGTTTCATGTAATATAATCCCTTTAATCTTGATATTATAGATTAAACTCAAGGCATGTCTCGTGTCATCCTCTTCATAATTTAATCTTTATTTTCTTGATCGATGAGTAGACTATTAAAATCAAATCAACATTTGAGCACGGCCGTGCATTTCATAGTCTCACTCAAACAAGAGGCCAATAATATCACTCCTAAAATTAGGAGGATTAAATCCCATCTAGATCATTCATATTTCTCATACGATTCATAATATACCCAATGTCCACTTTTATCATCACCCGGTCAAAGGTAACTTTTAATGTAATCAAAGTATATTAATTCTCGTATAGAAATATAATGATTTCAGGTCTAAGGATCATTACACCATTATCACAGTGAGAATTACTTATGACACTTACTTAACATGTAGAATCTCACGGCGGGTCATTCCAGTACCATGCATTGATACATGCACTTATGTTCTTGACTTTAGTATCCCCATACCTATGACCAATGAGATGTGGTCATCTGTCAAGAAACATACTAGTCTTTGTGCATTATTATTGTCCTTAAATAATAATACTCGACTAGGAAATTTTAGGAATAAGATACTATTCATATAATCTCATTTTTAAGTCACATACTTAAAGATATATAATACGTATCAAAATTCCAAGGACATTTATTATGCTTTCAATTTATTACGCAGTAAATAAAACATAATAAATAATAATCAATAAAACATAATCCTTAATAATAAATATTTTTCTTAAAATATAAAAAGTATTGTCTCTAGAGCACAATTACTAACACACTTGATATAATTTTTGAATATATTAAGGACGTTGGATTAAGGTAAGCCTTGGGATAGAGATGACCGCCACATTGCAAATATGGTGGTTGGATTAACCGGTGTAAATGAGTTATGGCATAAAGGCTTATATGAGGTTACTTGTTTTAATAGTGGAATTCCGGACTAGAGAGCGGTCCGAGTAGTCATTGATGAACCTAAATTTCTGAAAAGTATTTGGTCGAGGCCTAAAAAGGTCGTTGATTCAGCAAGAATTCTTATGAACTTGGTTGAACAAAGAATTCTTTAGCCATAGCTATATCTTGCATTATGCAACTGTTTCCTAAGTTTCTGGAAATTCAGATGTAATGAAAGTACTAGACCTGAAACAAGAGTGTGTCAGATCATGAATCAAAGTCTTTGGGAATTGTCAAGATTGTCCCAAAAGTAGTGAATTGAGAATAAAGTCACAATGTTGGAAATAATCAACTATGACAGAATATGAAAATGAAGTGGCTACACATATGGAAATACCATGAACTTTTAACAAGGAACCAGAGTTCTACTTCTGGAAGAACAGTGGATTAAGAAATATGAGCGGGTTGGTGTACTACTAATTATGGTTCACCCAAGCCAATCGAGGCCTCACTTACTAAACAGTGAGCCTGAAATGGGAGAATATGTGAAATGGACAGTAAGAAGCTATAATTGTAAAGTCCAGATGTTATGTTAATGATTGCCCTAAAAGAAGGGATGACATGTTTTAAATATGGAGAGATAATTTGAGAAGGTTTGAATTAAGACTCGAATAAAAAGTATATTACGCTTTGGATGCTAAGTTGTGGGGCACCAGTAATGGATATGAAAAAGGAACTATTCAATAAAGAGAGTAGTTAAAGAATTGGGAAAAATAACCCTTAGTGATATTTTGGGGTTACCACCAATGGAGATCACGTCATTCATCATTGACCTAGTGTTATGAGCAACTTCACCATTGGAGGCATCTTAGAAGATGGCCCCTGGCAGCCTAAGAGGGTTAGTCCCTCAGTTATAAAGACTATTTATTGAAAGTGTTACTAAGAGGTGCACGTGGGTTGTTTGTAAAGGAAACGGACAGCGGCATGAGACTGCGTATACATTGGTGAGAATGGATTAAGTGAATTGGTTAATTTAGCAATCAATATTGGTTATCCATAATATGGATAGACCACTCGAAGAAATTAGTCTACTGGAGAAAATATATTGATGATAAGTTATCGCCAACTACAGAATTACCTAGATAATATGCCAAGGATGGCATTGAGAACGTGATAAGGACAGTATGAGTCTTTGATGAGGTAGGTTATATTAATGTATGCACCTGTATCTTCCGAGGATTAATTGGAATGTTAAGAAATAATTGGACAAGTTGTCATAATCTCCACATAGGATATCCTGATCGGTCTAACGGTGGAGGAAGAACCCGAAGGTAAGATATATATATCACTGGAAAATCTTAAGAGAAAAGAGGTTGGATGACAAATCCCATAAGAATGAGTTTGGGTAAAATGAGTCTAAATTGTGAGACATAGAGTAAGTGGTGAATAAAGTTTGAGGAAAGTAAAGGACAAATATGAGTAATTGTCCTAATGTGGTATGTACCAGATGATAAAAGGTGAATCTTGTAATTAATAATTACATGTCTTTTGAGGGATTGCTTGTGCACGGAAGCAACATAGTAGAAATAATTTTATATACGTCGGAGTAACGGGAGAAACATGAATTAAGGTATCTTAATCATGAGTTGGAGGAAATAGCCATAACGGTTGCACTTAACCGGTGGAAACATCACTTGGATGGGTAGAAGCGGAGAAAGTACAAAGACCATAAATGTCTTAAGGATTTATTCATTCGGAAAGAATAGAAATGAGAAATAAGAAATTTGGGGATTTTATAAGTAGGTTCCTAAATGACTAGGGACTGTTGTATATTGAGTTCGTAATGCATTAAGGAATGAAAATCTCAAACTATATTTTCTCTCCCTTTCAAAATCATTTTCTTCTAAATGTTAACTATTTTTCATCCGATTGAGATGAACAATGCATATGGTATGACTTCTTGTCTGTGTGACAAAAGTCTGGTGGGCAACCACTCGATTATGTATTATAAGCCAGAAAGTACTAAAGACTGGCCATCATGAGTACAAATATGGTTGCTCTCAGTCATATCCAAATTAATTTCTTCCTTATCTCTAAAAAACATTCGAAAATGAGCATATTGATCTACTTTGTGTTAAGGGCAAAATTGACGAATGATAGATAACTGTGGACATGGACCGGTTGACAGGCATCGGATACAAGTTTTAGTATGGGAAGCGATTAATGATAACTCAAGGTAGACAAAGCGATTCTGGTGATCAAGTCTGAAAATGGAAGAGAGTATGAAGCGAGAGACTTCATGTTGCTGAAAGCATTATCATGGAAAGAAGTAACGAGATTTGGTAAGAAAGAGAACTTAAGCTCGAGGAGTATTGAACCTTTCAAGGTCTTGGAGTATATTAAGAAGGTTGGAGTCTCAACCTAGAAATCAGAAAGCGAGGTGTGAAAATAGTAACCTCGGTTGTTCTCGTATGAATTCCGAGGACGGAATCCTTTTAAGGAGGGGAGACTTTAATAACCCGTATTTTTGACGCTTGGGGTTATTGCGATTTTTGGATAAAAATTTTTCATTTTATGAATGAATGATTTATGGATTTGTTTTCTTCATAAGGTACGGGAAATGTGAGACCGTATTGTTAATATACGGGGTAGTTGAAAATATGCGTATCGGTGTTACGGTAGCATATGCAAACAATATGGGACTTATGATTATTTTTGGTCTAACAAAAATAAATTTGAAGTCCGGATGGAAGTCGTGGCAAAGTTTGAGAGACGGTGTAAGTGATTAGTGTTTATTCGGAGAATGGTTTCGTAAACTCTCGAAACAATTAAAGAGTATTAATTTAATGATTTTAAAATATATTAGAATCATAATATGAGATATTAAAGTTTTTTTTTAAAACTTAGGTGGGACAAAAGAAAAGAGAACGAGAACGAGGCATTAAAACGTTGTCGGGAAATTACGTGACTCCCGCACGAACCTTTTAAAACACTCGCTCCACCATATCCACAAATAAGAAAAATCAGTTTTCTCCCCCATTGCAAGAAGCTCTCGGCAGATTTTTTGAGAAGAGGAGAACAAGTGCTAGCTTCCATGGATTATGGTGTTCTATAGCTTAAAAGAAAGGTGCTTCCAAGCTTGTTCTAACTATGGTAACATCTCTCATACCCACACTCCATAGCATGTTCATTTCTTGAGTTGAAAGTGATGATGAACAGTGATTCTGAAAATTAAAAAATTTATTTTCTTTGATTTAAGGTTTCCTTTGGCTTGGTTGATGATTGATATAGCTTATACATGTTATGGGTAATGTTGATTAAGCTTGGTTAGTCCTAGAAATGCATAGTTTGTTAATTTGATTTTATTTCATAAACTTGATTGGTTAGCTTGGGGTTGATGTATGATGTAGTATATGGTTGAATGAGGAGTTTGGGATTGTTTGTTGGTTGATTTGGAGTAGAATAAAAATGGAAAACGATGAGTTTATAAACGTAACCATGCCATTTTTTTTCGTGACCTAACTGCAGTAATTGTCCAGAAAAATCTGGGAGAATTCGGTCACTGTTCTTGGCTTATGGCTGATATGGTTAGATAGTAGATTGTCTCTAGATCGTTTGAGCGCTAATTTTGCATCATTCAGAGTTACGAGTCAAAAGTTATGGACGTTTTAGTAACGGTAGCGCATGAAATGAAAATCCTGATTTTGTCCAACTTTGAGGCTATGATTGGACTAGCTACGGAGCTTAATAAAATCCGAAACTTTTATGGGAGATTCTTGGACAGTCATATAAGACCCCAGAGAAGGAATCGTGTCAAAATGATTAATTTCCAATTTATTAAAAATGACGGAAAACAGGGTGTTAAGTGAAATGAACCTGAGGAAAAGGTTAAGCAATCGTTTTGGGAAACGATTTCGGGCAAGATAGAGAACTTGTCTCGAGTCGACCCAGTAACGGAAGTTGTTGAGGAATATCATGACTATACGTAGGTGCAAAGAACTTGATTAAAAACTATTGAGAGGATAGTTTTACGAGTAGCTAAAGTAGGCCCGAGGAGGTGAAGTACCGGGCGAAATGTAGAGTAATTGTATAAATTACAATTAACATGATACATGCATAGGTATACTAAGAGTGGGTTCTTGTATGATTATAGAGTACCCGGAGCGTGGAGAAGTTGGAATGGCATTCCTTGGACTCTAGGCAAGTTTCCGACTCTATTGTTTTATTCCATATCAGAATATTGTTGATTCATGGTGAAGCCAAACTTTTTGAAATATTTGACTTAATGATAAGTTCTTCAATTATGCATTTTTGCTGTGTTTGGAACTATCTAGCTTATTATAGTCGTTGGAAATGCACGTCGGCATTTCCCTTGAACTGTCTTGCTCATTTATAACTTGATTCTTCTGCTACTCTGAACTTCTCGAAAAGTTAGAGTATGCAAGTATCTGACACTTTGTCACATTGATTCTGATGTATGACATATGTATGCATGAGTCGTTTAAGGTAGTTCGTTGCGAGTAGGACTAAATCCTTTCAACCTAATTCTGAGCCGCCTCGGAACTTCTTAAAAAGTTAGAGGGTGTTTGTTTTCAGTTTTGTATAACTGAATCTGGTGTCGAGTACATCTTTTTGGTGCTCGATGGTCGACCGGGAGTAGTCTAGCGTGTCTCGACGGTTAGTCGAGGTTTACTGTTTTAAATAATATTTAGTTTATTAAATATTATTTAAAGAATATAGAAAGTATTTAAAGGTTAATTAAATACTTTCAGGGCATTTGAAATTATTTAAATATTATTTAATATTGATTAAATATTATTTAAATATTTTGGGGTATTTAAAAGTATTTAACTACTGATTAAATACTTCCAATTCGTTTTGGTTTATTTAAATATTATTTAATGTTGATTAAATATTATTTAAATATGTTGAATCGTTTAAGATTATTTAAATATTAAATAATCTTGATTATATTGGGATTAAATATTTTAATTCTTTTAAATCCTTTTAATATTTTTCGAGGACTATTCTAGGCCTCTTAAATATTAATAAAATAGTTATTTGTTCTTTAAAAATATTCTGGAGTTGTCTAAGCGTCTTTGATTATTATTTTTCATTAAATAATAAATAGCGAGCGATGACTCGGATATTTTGGATTTATTCCGAGTCGATAACTCCAGGTTCGGGAGGTAACGTCCGACTCCGATATTCCTCCCAGTCGTATTTGTGCCTCATGGCCCATGGTTTCACTCCAAAACGGTAATATTTTGTGGAGTCTATTTTAGCTACTATTAGCGGCTCCCCGGTCGCGTTCTTGAGTCTCCTTGATTCAAGGGTTTCTGTCTTGTTGAATTCGTTGACTGAGAGTCAACCCAGATGTTTCGAGAGTACTCCCACTTGGTTTAGGGAGCCAAGCTATTGTCAGATATTGAAATCTTACAATAGGTCGTTGTTGTTCTGGAAGGTTGTATTAAATTCCCTTCCTTATCTATTGATGAAATCCTGTGATGGATTGTCGTTGTTGTTCTGGAAGGTTGTATTAAATTCCCTTCCTTATCTGTTGATGAAATCCTGTGATGGATTGTTGTGTTGTTCTGGAAGGTTGTATTAAATTCCCTTCCTTATCTGTTGATCGAAATCCTGTGATGGATTGTCGTTGTTGTTCTGAAAGGTTGTATTAAATTCCCTTCCTTATCTGTTGATCGAAATCCTGTGATGGATTGTCGTTGTTGTTCTGGAAGGTTGTATTAAATTCCCTTACTTATCTGTTGATTGAAATCCTGTGATGGATTGTTGTGTTGTTCTGGAAGGTTGTATTAAATTCCCTTCCTTATCTGTTGATTGAAATCTTGTGATGGATTGTTGTGTTGTTCAGGAAGGTTGTATTAAATTCCCTTCCTTATCTGTTGATGAAATCCTGTGATGGATTGTCGTTGTTGTTCTGGAAGGTTGTATTAAATTCCCTTCCTTATCTGTTGATGAAATCCTGTGATGGATTGTTGTGTTGTTCTGGAAGGTTGTATTAAATTCCCTTCCTTATCTGTTGATCGAAATCCTGTGATGGATTGTCGTTGTTGTTCTGGAAGGTTGTATTAAATTCCCTTCCTTATCTGTTGATCGAAATCCTGTGATGGATTGTCGTTGTTGTTCTGGAAGGTTGTATTAAATTCCCTTCCTTATCTGTTGATTGAAATCTTGTGATGGATTGTTGTGTTGTTCAGGAAGGTTGTATTAAATTCCCTTCCTTATCTGTTGATTGAAATCCTGTAATGGATTGTTGTGTTGTTCTGGGAGGTGGTATTGAATTCCCTTCCTTAACAGTTGATTGAAATCCTAGAGTGGATTGTTGTTATTCTAGAAGGCTTGATTAAATTTCCTTCTAGGTTTGATGAATGTTTAAGTATTCATCAGGGACTGGAGTAAGGTTGCGTAAGAGGTCGGTGACGCACGACCCAGCCGTAAACTGAAGGCCCATGTGTTGCCTAGGGCGACGTCCCGATAAGGGGTTGTCCTTCTACTAGTAGAGAAAGTGACTAGTTTTTCTATTATACAAGGCGACTGATCATTGCGTACAATAGGGCGTTGAAAAATCTCCAGATTAATCCCGTTTCTTCCAATTGGAATTTGACGTTGCACTGTAACGAAAGCCTAGGTGCTGTGTTACCGATAGTGTCAACGGGAATGTAATCCACTCTGAGTTGGTTGGTTGTTTTGAGTACCTTTTTATTCGTATATATATCAGTTTCATTGTTCCTACAATATAACGAAAGCCGTGGTGCTAAGTTACTGATAGTGTTAATGGGAATTGATGAACTTCCGTTCATTCTTTTCGCAGTATAATGAGCTGCTTGCTTATTGGTACTCAAACTAATGGTACTCGGTGATTGAGGCCATTGTGCTAAGTTACTGATATTGTCAAACTCAATAATCATAAACTTAAATTGTTGTATTGCAGTAACGTGAACTGCATTATTGTTGTGAATATCTTCTTGCATCGTGAACCTTGAGTCGTTTATTGTCGAAATATAACTGGTTATACATCTTCAATCAGATTGCTAGTTATGTACTTTATTGTTGAATATCCAGTTGGGATAATTATGGCTATCACCTTTTCCTTGAAATATTCTGATATATATAACTTGCTGAGCATTCTTTGGCTCATTCTTGTTTTTTTTGTAAATCTTATATCTTGCAGAAAGAGATGACTATGAATTGTCTACCTCGAGTATTATGATAAGGAACAAGAAAATTCGAGCTTGAGCTAGTCAGGTTCAGGAATTCGATAAATGGTGCAAGAAAGGCGGGATTCCAGATTAGAATCCTAGACTTATTGAAAAATATGTGATGTGACAGTAGATCTTGGATTAATGTTTACTTCTAATGTAACATCATGTGGAAGTTATATTAGTAGTGTGAGATCCTGAGGATACATTGGTTGTAATAACTATTACTATTTTAAGTTTGTTCCCTGAGACTATAACTCGAGTTGTGTGTTTGGTTTGGGGTCACTGCTTTTATGTTTGGTTATTATAATGGTTAAAGCAGGTGAATGATGTTATTGTGGTGAAAATTGGATAGTGACAACCTAGATTCCTGACCCCGGATCTGGGGGCGTCACAGTGAGTACCTTCTTGTATCGTGAAATCTGATTCAATTATTGTCGAGATATACCTGGCTACACATCTTCATTTATATTGCAAGTTGTATATTTATAATGTTCAATATCCGGTTGCGATAATTATGATTACCACCGTTTTTCTTGGTGCAAACCACATAAATATTCTGATAAATAACTTGCTGAGCATTTTTTGGCTCATTCTTGCTTTTTCTAAATATTATATCATGAAGTAAGATATGACTATGAGTTGTCTACCTCGCGTATTATGGAAAGGAACAGGATGATTCGAGCTTGAGATAGTCAAGTTCAGGGCTTCCATAAATGGTGCAAGTAAGATAGCATTTCAGTTTTGAATCCTAAGACTTATTGTAAAATATGTAATGTAATAATAAATCTTGAAACAATGTTTACTTCTAATGTAAGATCATGTAGAAGTTATATTAGTAGTATGAGATCCTGACTTTATATTTGGTTTGTAATAACTGTCATTATTTTAAGTTCGTTTCCTGAGACTATGACTCGAGTTGTGTATTTGGATTGGGGTCACTGAAGTTATGTTTAGTTATTATAATTGTTAAGCAGGTGAGTATTATTATTGTGGAATTGGACCGTGATGGCCTGGATCCCTGACACCGGATCCAGGGGTGTCACATAGGTCGCCTCCTCCTGGGGTTAACGTCCTTGTTCGATGATTCATCATCGGTGGAGAAAGGGCCTGAAAAATCTCTGTTTCTATGGTGTGAGCCATATTGGGTTAACAATCCATACTCATATGGGGGCTCATAATTTGGTGAAAGCCCATAACGTGGATTGGGCACCACCATTGAGACATGCAATGTGGGAGGAGCAAGAAAAGTAGTATTGAGGGGTGGAATTACCTAAAGTAGGGAATCGAAGCGTGAATTGAGACATCTAGATTTGAAGGATGAACAATGACGCTCAAGGGTGTTGCTCATCTGAAGCTTGTTCCAGGGTCCTCACCAATGGTTTGAATAACAGTTCCTTGTTTCTGCGAGACGGTAGGAGGAACGTTTTCGGTGTCAACAATGGAGTTTGGGACTTCCCCTTCAAGGGTGTTACTTTGTGTTCTTGCCATGATTGTTATTCTCTTCCCACAGACGACATCAAATGTTATGGATTAAAATTAGATGCAATTAATTCACAATTAATAATGGGTGAGAGCTTTCGAGCTTTAATGGATGTACTTACGTTTTGTGACTAAACCAGGTCCTCGTAAGTTGTTTACGTATATCAAGAATGTTTGAGAATCAAGCCAAAAAAACGTAATTTTAATATTGAGGGGTTATGCCCTTTATATAGGCGCACGAGGGCCTAGGAATCAGATTAGAATTAGGAGACTTGGTAGCCAAGTCTCCTAGTGACAAGGTTATTGGAACCTCCCAGGAATCAAAGCCCTCATTGGACTCTTTTAAATGATATTTCCTTTATTAATTATGAAATAAATAGGGTTCCGGGCCTCATTAATTGGCTTATCACCTCGGACCAAGTTAGATTTAATTAATGCGACATTAATTATATTTATAGGGTATTTTTTTAGCCCATATCATTTTTGTGATAGAAACTAAAACACCTGAACATGCCATTAATTCACAATGAATTTCAGTTTACTAATATTTTTGATCACCAAATCAACTTGCTACAGAAATACATTAACAGGATAAATTTAACATACCAAATTCACTCACTAGCCAGTTCAATGTCTTTTCATCCAATGGTTTTATGAAAATGTCTGCAAGTTGCTTCTCTCTGGGCATATATAGTAGCTTGATTGTGCCTTGCTCCACATGCTCTCTAATGAAATGATGTCTGATATCAATGTGCTTGGTCTTGGATGTTGAACAAGATTTTTAGAGATGGCTATTTCACTTGTGTTGTCAAAACAGATAGGAATTCCTTGCAATGCCAGGCCATTGTCCAACAATTGATTCCTCATCCAAAGTAATTGAGCACAACAACTATCAACTGCAATGTATTCAGCCTCTGCAGTTGAATTTGACACAAAATGCTGCTTCTTGCTAAACCATGAAACCAATCTTTCTCCCAGAAACTGACAGCTTCCTGTTGTACTCTTCCTGTCAATTATTCATCCAGCATAGTCTGAATCAAAACCGCATTTTTTAGCATTCCAAAGGCCTAAATCTTGAGTGTCTTCCAAGTATCTAAAGATCCTTTTAACTGCAATCAAATGTGACTCTTTTGGATCAGACTGAAACCATGCACACAGAAATTTAGCGAACATAATGTCAGGCCTGCTAACAGTTAGATAAAGGAGAGAACCAATCATTCCTCTATACATCTTGTTGTCCACCTTCTTTCCTTTTGAATCCTTGTCTAGTTGAGTTGTTGTTGAGATTGGAGTCTTTGCAGGTGATGAGTTTTCCATATCAAATCTTTTTAAAAGATCTGTGACATATTTGGTTTGGCAAATGAATATTCCATCTTTCTTTTGATAGACTTGAAGTCCAAGAAATAATACAAAATCACCCATCATGCTCATCTCATATTTGTTCTGCATTAACTCAGAGAATTTCTTGCACAGTTCTGCATTTATTGAGCCAAAGATGATGTCATCTACATAGATTTGGACTAGAATGATATCATTTCTATGATTTTTGTAGAACAGAGTCTTATCCACAATCCCTCTTGTGAAGTTATTCTCAAGGAAAAACTTGGAAAGGGTATCATACCAGACCCTTGGAGCTTGCTTTAAACCATACAATTCTTTGAGAAGTTTGTAAACAAATCTTTGCATTTTTGAATCTTCAAAGCCTGGGGGCTGTTCAACGTAAAGTTATTCTTCTAGTTCTCTATTTAGGAAAACACTTTAAACATCCTTTTGAAATACTTTGAAGTTGTTAAATGCAACAAAAGCCAAGAAAATTCTTATGGCTTCAAGTTTGGAAACAGGTGAAAATGTTTCATCATAATCAATTTCTGCATGTTGACAGTAACCTTTTGCTATCAACCTTACTTTGTTTCTGGTGACAACTCCACTGTCATCCATCTTGTTTCAAAAGACCCACTTAGTACCTATTACAGACTTTTTCTTTGGTTTAGGTAGCAATTCCCATACACAGCTTCTCTCAAACTAGTTGAGTTCTTCTTGCATAACATTTATCCAATCTGGATCAAGTATTGCTTCATCTAGAGTTTTAGGCTTAACTTGATATAGGAAGCAGGAGTACATGCATGCATTTGCCACATATCTTCTTGTCTTCACTCATGTTCCTAGATCACCAACAATTAAATCATTTGTGTGATCCCTGTTTCACTTTGTTTCTCTAAATGGATCACCAGAATCTTCTGTACTTTATTGATTGACGGCATCTCTTCCTTTTGTATTGTTGACAACATCAATTTCTTCAAGTCCACTATCCATGGGAACATTCCCAGAGGAACCAAAGTTGGACCAAAAATTGTGTGTTTAACTCTTGGTGATTCTTCATCATTAATATCATCCAAATAGCCTTGATACTAGAAGCTAAGGACTCTAATTCTTGACTTCCTTCAACACTAGGAAACTTGGTTTCATCAGAGGTGACAATTACACTTTCATCCATAACCTTGTGATCTATGATATAGACTCTATATGATGTTTTTTCAATTCCACATCCCAAGAATATTCCTTCATATGCTTTAGTATCAAACTTCCCTTTGACCTCTATTGAGTCTTTCATGATATAGCATTTACTTCCAAACACATGAAAGTACTTGATAGTAGGTTTCCTTCTTGTCAGCAGCTCATAGGGTGTTTTTCCAAAAGCCTTGTTGACCACAGTCCTATTTGAGTATAACGGGTTGTATTAATCGCTTCACCCAAAAAATAAGTAGGAAGTTTTGCTTCACTCAACATGGTTCTTGAAGCCTCAATGAGAGTTCTATTTTTCCTTTCCACAATACCATTTTGTTGAGGTGTCCTTGGTGAAGAGATTTGTTGAGTAATGCCATTGAATTGGAAAAAATCATTCATGATACTATTTTTGAATTCAGTACCATTATCAGTTCTCAAGGTTTGCACAATCCTTAAATTGTGTAAGTTTATTATAGACCTCATGTGGTCAGTAATAAACATACCCAACTCAAAATTTAGGGGTTTACTAGATAGTATGCAGTGTGTATTTTTCTTGAGTGTGGGGGACTCCATACATTGTACACTATCTAGATTAATTATGCCTACAACAGAATTAATAATAAGCATAAAGAATCGAGGATAGTAAATTACCGGCTTCCTGCTATCCTTCTTTCCCAACCACTAACCTTGCTTGACATAGCTCGAGTGACAGCATCCAGAATCATTTTCCACTCCTTCACCAGGTACTTTCTATCCATTCCACCAGATGGATACCAGTCATCAGTGTCTAGGCTTGTCTTGGGGGTCCTATATACCCAACCATTTTGAAAAACTTTGTTAGCTGAGCAACATTTATAGGCTCTTGGAATAGCGAAACTTCTTTAGCTTCAGTATGGAGAACAATGTTGATGTGAGTTGAGTTGATGGTTTATGAGGTGTTGTTGATTTGGAAGGTGCTGGTGCTAGGTTCCTACTCCCCCTCACAAGTTTCAGAGGTCCACAACTTCGACAACCTTAGAATCCCCAACATAGGGCTCTCGGTCAAAGCATATGACATGGAGGAGTTGTTCATGAAGACAACAAAGGTTTTGAAGGCTTCTCCTACTTCACCCACCATAACCATGGTGGTGAAGTTGGTTTGGGCAAGTGTGCAAATAATTTGAGGTCCATACATGGTTGTAGAAAAAATGAAAGGTTAAGAAATTTAGCTAGAGAGAGAAACTGAGTTGCAAAGAGAGAATAGAAGGTTTAGAGCTTTTGAGAGTGAAAGATTATTAGAAGAAGTGAAGAGTGTAAAAATATTTATTGTTTGTATTTATATGAAGTGAAAAAGAAACTGTCAAGAAAGAATTTCAATCAATTAAATTGACAGTTGTGTGCTTAATCCATTCCCTTTTGGCAGTAATTCCTGCGCTAGAATTCGCAAACACTCTTGATAGTAACATTAGTGGTTAGAGAATAAATAAATAAACAATAACCCTAATTTAATTGTTAACGGTATATTATGCGGGTATTTAGAAAACTATATTGTCAATGAATACTGACAGTATATTCAGCATATAAGATTTTAGGGCTCAAAGTTCTAATTGTAGAGAAAATATAATACTCTTTATGCCTTTCCAAAACTGTTTTCTATACAATTTCTATATCAAGAAATAAGAAGGTTCATAAATACTGTAGACAAAATATGACTGCATTTAAAGAGAACTAAAATGTCATATATATACATAATTTCTAGGTTACATCATGTGTCATAAGTTCTGATTACAACAAAAGTAAGTCAGTTAGGCTAGCTTCTAATCAGAGTGAGACTACTACAATGTACACAAAATACTACTCCCCAAAAATGGCACATCTATACATAATGCCAAAATATGATACTAGTGTTAGTGTAGGTGCCCTAGAGGCAATACAATATTTCTTTTGATAGACTTTTATGTCATTTGATTTTTCAATAAACGTATTTATTATGACTTTAATTACTGCGATATATTTGTTAGCATAATAAATGTCGTTCGAATCACGATACACATTGTATAGTTTAAGTACATGACTTGAACTTGAGATTATATAATATATCATATTCTTAAAAGTCCATAGTCGAGTATTATTATTATAGGACAATAATAATACATAAATAGACTAGTATGTTGTTTGACAGATAACCACATCTAATTGGTTATAAGTATGGGGATACTAAAGTCAATACATAGGTACATGTAGGAGTACATGGTACTGGACAGACCCACAGTGAGATTCTTCATGTTTAATATAGTCATAAGAAAGACTCACAGTGATAATGGTGTAATGATCCTTTGACTTGAGATCATTATATTTCTATACGAGGATTAATATACTTTGACTACATTAAAAGTTACCTTTGACCGGGTGATGATAAAAGTGGACATCGGGTATATCATGAGTCGTATGAGAAATATGAATGATAGATAAAGGATTTAACCCTCCTATAATTAGGAGATATATTATTGGCCTCTTGATTGAGTGAGACTATAAAATGCATGGCCGTGCTCAAATAATGATTTGTTTTTCATAGTCTACTCATGGATCAAGTAAACCCGGATTAAATGTTGAAGAGGATGAATAAATAAATGCCTCGAGTTTAATCTATAATATATATGGTTAAAGAGATTATATTACACGGAAACATTAATCACGAAAGGTTTTATCAAATCACGATTTAATTATTATTTAATTGGATAACAATGATGTATTACTAGATACCGCTCATTGTTTATAATTTTATTGAAGAATAAAATTATTGCCAATTAAATAATAGCCTATAGGGTCACAAACATGGAGCACTTTGAGTAATAGTTAATTTAAATTATAGATTTAAATTAATTGATGATTATTTGAATTTTATTATATTAATTAAGTGAGACTTAATTAATTGAGATAATATAAATTCAAATTAGAGGAGTATTTCTGCCCATAATAATTAAGTATGACTTTGTTATTAATTAAATAATAGAAATTCGTTTTATTATTTAATCATATACCTACATGGGTTAGGTTTTGCTATTATGGGCCTATTAATCAGCCATTATAAATAGATAATGTAGGGTTAATAGGCCATTACGTTTTTAATAAATAAAACCCTAGAGGGGGCAGCAACAAGTAGGCAGAAACATTAACTCGAATTATCAAGAGGGAGGCTAGTACGTCCATTCCACAGTCAAGATCGTGAGACGTTCTTGAAGGTGCTCGTGTGGATACAATAGAGGTGTTTTTAGAGAGGAAGACACAAGTCGTGAAAGCTAGGATCTCTGTTGAGTTCGTGAAAGTCAAGATCTTAATAGGTATAATTCTGTTTCGGAACCCTAACTCAGGATCCATGTATAAGATTGGACAGATTATGGTGAAACAGAATTATACCTATTAAGATCTTGACTTTCACGAACTCAACAGAGATCCTAGCTTTCACAACTTGTGTCTTCCTTTCGAAAAACACCTTTATTGTATCCACACGAACACCTTCAAGAACGTCTCACGATCTTGACTGCGGAATGGACGTATTAGCCTCCCTCTTGATAATTCGAGTTAATGTTTCTGCCTACTTGTTGCTGCCCCCTCTAGGGTTTTATTTATTAAAAATGTAATGGCCTATTAACCCTACATTATCTATTTATAATGGCTGATTAATAGGCCCATAACAGCAAAACCTAACCCATGTAGGTATATGATTAAATAATAAAACGAATTTCTATTATTTAATTAATAACTAAGTCATACTTAATTATTATGGGCAGAAATACTCCTCTAATTTGAATTTATATTTATATTTACGTTTATCCGCTGCGTGTCATGCCTCGGAACCCAACAACTAGAAGGCTATATCATCTCATAGGAGTCACTGGAACCTACTACAGACCAAGTCCCTGACTTGACCCATCAGGCTATCCACCATCATGTCCACCTCATCACTCCCCATCGGTCCTCCACCTATGGGTGTCCTCAACTCGCGAAAGAATCGCGCCCATATCTGGATCCCAGCAAGGCCAGTCTCAATGTCCTATGAAATGTCATCCTAAGGAATGCCGCCCGGGGGTAGGCCAACCTGAGGTCCAACACGTCCTGGAATCATCATATCCATAATGCGCTTCAATAGTCCATACGACCGGTCGAGACATCATGAACCCTCGCGAGGGAAGACACTACCCATGACGGCATTGGCTCCTCTGTGGCTGGTGGTGGTGGAGGTGGTGGTGATAGTGTGTCAAATGGAGCATCCTCTGGCTCTGAGGGATCTGGGGTGAGTCCCTCGAACCCCTCATCCTCGGACGGTATGGGACTAAGTAGGGTTAAAAGTGGAATCACTACAGGTGGTGGTATCATATGAATATCTCTATACACGACCTCTAATGGTCTGGCCTGATCAGTAACTGGGAGGGTGGCTGTTCGCACTTTATCCACGCAAGAGAACGTGGTCACAAGTAATACAATAATAAGTAGGATACGTTCCCACAGAGACTCGACTTGTTTACGTTTAGTCCACTTTTACACCAGAGTATAGTTATTCTTCACTACTAAGAAAATGAACAATTTGGTGCTCTGATTACACTAATGATTAAAACTTAACGATTTACTTATATGAAACAAACATGTGATTTCAACTTCATTAACTATCTCATCTAGAATCTTATGCCTTTTTAACCTAGCATGTGAAAGTGATGATAACTGATCAGACCCTCAAAACTGATAAACGCCAACCTTCGTTGTACGCATACCATCCTAATGAACATCTACAAATGATAGAAGTCAAATAGTCAACCACGATGCTTAGTCCCTATATGACTATAGAGATTGAAAACATAATGGCATAAGCACAATTATCCATAAAATCACATAGTCAGTGCAAGATGGTTAGAATTATACCACAAATTTATACATGCTCTCAACATGCAAAAACCTATGCTAGCATGACATGTTCTAAACCCTAGATCCACTTTCGCATTCACGAGGGTTTAACAAACAATCATAAATGTTCGCGACGCATTTACAATGAATAAGCTTATCCATACTATGATATCCATAACAATCACACACTTTGGTATAAAAACAATCAATATCTAGAATCGATAGAAAAATCCATTAAAGTCCCATGACATCACTTAGCCCATAATTGGACTAACCGCCATCATGGGTTCAATTGAAAACATAGTAGATAACCAATTATAAATAAAATATTGATATTAATTGCAAGAGTATATGAAACAACCGATCATCCACGTTGTAGGAAATTACAAAAGAAATAGTTCGAACTAAATCACCCAAGATAGCTTGATGACCTAATTCTCTTCCTTGGTGGCTCACAAAATACTCCTACTCTTTTTTCTAATTAATACGATAATGATCCTAATAATCCCTAATTCATGTCTTTTTTTACTAGGTTACATAAAAACCATATATCCATCGGCCTACTTCTTGCTGGGCCTTAAAAGCTAACCAAACTGCAAAATAAATAAATAAACTTCAATTAGGGCGCGGGCGCGCTTGATGAAGCGCGGGCGCTCTTGCTCTTTCCTGTTGACGCGCAGGCGCGCCTGGTGAGGCGCGGGCGCGCCTGCAACTTCTGTCCAGCAGTTGATTTTTAGTCCGTTTGCTTTTTTAACGACTCGACTCGCCCTCTCTTGATCTCAACTCAAGCCTTGACTCTCCTCCTCTGAAATCCCCGATCATATACCACCAAATGATGCAATTATTCCTCAAACCTGCTTCGACCTGTAATCTGCACACCAAAGACACAAAACACATAAAAAGACACTACATACTTGGGCAAAAACGATCAATTTAAGCCGAATTTGAACGTATATAGTGGATAAAAAGTCCACTAACACACCCCCAAACTTAAACTGATGCTTGTCCCCTAGCATAAACAGACTCTAACAATCTAATGCAAAGCAATGCATGAATGCAACTAATATGAAAATGCAAGGACCCCCTCGAACTCACCAAAACCAATCGACAAGCCAAAACCTCAAAGAGATGCAATACATCCGAACAGAGCTCGACCAAGCCCCCGTATACCGATACTACATGAACAGAACGTGGGTGTGTGCGATGCTCATCAAATATACTCTTACACTAAAGGCTTATACAATAATACCCATGTAGCGAGCGTTAGGTCAGTAAGTCCCAGACTATAAAAAGCCTTAGGTCACTAGGCACAAAGTCCCCGCGAACTTAATTACTCGAGTATTAAAGAGCTCACCCTGGTTAATTTTGCCTTGAAATTATTCACACGACTCTTTTTTTTTTCTTTTTTTTTTCTCTTTTTAAAAAAAAAATAAAATCTGGAGTGAGAATTCTCAATTCCAACCCTAGACTACTCATAAAAATATGAGCCGGCTATTAGCCATTTGACGCCTAGCCATTCTCGACAACTATTAACAATTAGCATGAATCCCTGGTTTCCCCCAAACTTATACTTTAGCATCCTTACATTATCAAGGGAATAACAAACATTCTAGATATAAACAGGCGATTAAATCTAAAACAACTAAACAGGCATGACTCAACCTAACCCAAAAGCAACCGATGAGACTGTGTAAAGAATGCTTCTGAAACATGCAAATCAATTTCATAAGGACTGTAAATCATCCCTCTGCTCGTCAATACCACACTCAATTTGACCTCGACCTAACAATCAGAATTAGCTCGTCCTAAGGGATCATGAAATATGCATGCTATGAAATGCAACTAAATTGGACTCACATGGTAAACAGAACAAAAAAATGCAAACAAAATGCTCTATATGGACAATCAAAACAAAATGCATGAACAACACTACAACTACATGTCCTATATGCATCTAACTACAATCTCCATTTCCCACCCCCAACAATTTCCCCATTGAAGGCAAGAAACAAAGAAAGTGTGAAGATATACCTCAATCGTCAGCAGAGTCACCCTCCTCGGATGAATCAGGTGGTGGATACACGGTGCCAGCTCCGTAAACAGGCCAATTTACCTGTACACCAGTAGCCAGGAAAGCTACACCGAGAGCCTGAGTCAGGTCAGAAGCAAACCGGCTCTGTCTATCATCAACGGCGTCCATCCGCCGCGCCAACCGTCTAAAATGAGCCTCATCCATGCCAGCACTAGCCACATCACGCTGTGCCCTAGAAGATCCATCCCTAGCCTCCCTCTGCTGTCTAGGAGGTACTTCACCACTCACAATATACCGTAAACCTCTGGCATGCGATACACCACCATCCCATTCAGCCAGCCGGGCTATCGCCGCCGTATCAATGGTACTTGCGGGTAGTTGCAACTGCTCCTCTGCCGGCCAGTGAATACCCACATCAACACACAGACGAACAACCACTGAGCCATAAGAAATCGCTCTAGTGGTACTTCCTTGCAAAAATCTGATCATGTGCCTGTAGATAAAGGAGCCTATGTCGATATATTTCCCGCTTAGAATTCCCCACAACAAAATAGTTCGATCCACTGTCACCTCATGAGAATGCGAAGATGGCACAATATTAGCACACAAAAACAGGTTCCAGGCCTTAGTATACGGGTTCAACGCCGCCGCTGAGAAGGTACCCGGCTCAGTAGAGCCCACCCTGGAACGGTCATATCTCGCAGAATGGCCTCAAGGTCAACCTCCCCACGGGTTTTCAACCCAAAATCTTCCTCACCTTCCTGCTGTGCCGGCAATTTCAAAACCTTGGTAATAGCGGGAGGAGTATAGTCCACCACATACCCTCGGACTGTAGAATACCCATTTTTCTCTTGCTTGGCATTAGCATAAAACTCCCTAACGATACTCAACGGTATCGCCTCCGCAGCCTCACACACGGTTTCCCAACCGCGCTCACCAATCATCGCAAGCAAAGACCCATCAAGAACACCCGGAGTAAATCCTCTCTCATTGACCACAAATTTGGTCATTAATCGCGCAAATTCAGTTTGAGCCTCCGGTGAATTAAACTGAGGAAGGACTCCCCCACTCGAAGAAGAAGTACTGAAATCTCTTGCTCGCCTAGCTCTCTTGGGTGCCATATGTTGATTTGTAGTTGTGTGTATAGGTGAGATGTATAGATTTTGCTAGAATAGGAGTTCAAGGACAAGGATAAGTGTTTGGGAGTTTTGAATGTGGGAATTAGGGTTAGGGTATGTGAAAAGGCTATAAAACCGATCTGCATTGGCTGTATTTGCTTTTGGGAATGCTTTTTGCCTTTTTTCTCTTTTTTTTTATAACAGCGGCCTCAAGCGCGCCCGCTCCTGGGGCTACTGTTTATAATTCTTTTTTGTAGAGCCATTCAAGCCGTAGGTTGCCTCCTACGAGCGCTGTCGTTAGCGTCATTTAGCCGGACGTGACTTCAGGTCCTTAATCCTAGGTAGACAGAATCGCGATTTCAGCTTCGTGATTTACTATTTCTCCCAAATAAGTCTTCAATCTCTGACCATTGACTTTAAACGCTTGATCTGGTGTCTTTTCAAAAATTTCCACAGCTCCGTGTGGAAACACAGTCTTCACAACAAAAGGTCCTGACCACCTTGACTTTAGTTTTCCTGGAAACAATCGCAGACGAGAGTTAAATAATAAAACTGACTGACCAGGAACAAATACCTTTGTTATCAACCGACGATCATGCCATCTTTTCACTTTCTCCATGTAGAACTTGTTATTCTCATAAGCTTGTAGACGAAACTCATCCATCTCATTGATCTACACAATCTGTTTTTCCAACGCGGCTTTACAATCGAAATTCAACTTCTGCAATGCCCAATAAGCCTTGTGTTCCAGTTCCGTTGGGAGATGACAAGCTTTCCCATAGACAAGTTGATATGGCGACATACCCAAAGGTGTTTTGAACGCGGTTCGATAAGCCCACACGGTTTCATCCAGTTTTAATGACCAATCCTTACGAGAAGGACTTACCACCTTTTCCAGAATGCGTTTGATCTCACGGTTTGATACTTCAGCTTGGCCATTGGTTTGAGGCTGGTATGCTGTCGCCACCCGATGGTTGATGTTGAATCTTGCCATCAGATTAGTGAACTTCCGATTACAAAAGTGAGAACCCTCATCACTAATAATGACTCTTGGAGTCCCAAATCTGGTGAAAAGGTTCTTGTGAAGGAAGTTGAGCACTACATTGGCATCATTAGTTGGGAGTGCCTTGACCTCAACCCATTTGGAGACGTAATCCACAGCTAGCAAGATGTATTGGTTATTGCATGATGAAATGAATGGGCCCATGAAGTCAATTCCACATACATCAAAAATTTCCACCTCTAGCATCACATTAAGTGGCATCTCATCCCTTCTCGATATGTTGCCTACTCGCTGGCAACGATCACACCTGGTTACAAACTGATGAGCATCCTTGAAGAGTGATGGCCAATAAAATCCTGCCTGCAGAATACGAGTCGCTGTCTTTTCACCTCCATAATGGCCTCCATAAGTTGTGGCATGATAATCCCTCAGAATAGCTTATGTCTCACTATATGGTACGCACCTTCTGATAACATGATCAGCCCCTTGTTTAAACAAATATGGCTCGTCCCAACGAAACCACTTGACGTCATGCATGAATTTCTTCCTTTAGGCTGAAGACAACTCGGGTGGAACAATTTGACTCACAAGATAATTCACAATATCAGCATACCATGGTTCATCGTTTTGTACTCCAAATAGTTGTTCATCCGGAAAGGATTCATTGATGAGAGTACTATCTTGTGATGATTTACCAAGATCTTCCAATCGTGAGAGGTGATCAGCTACTTGATTTTCTGTCCCCTTTCTATTTTTGATCTCCACGTCGAATTCTTGTAGCAGAAGAACCCATCGAATCAAGCGGGGTTTAGAGTCCTTCTTGGAGAGCAGATATCTAATAGCTGCGTGGTCAGTATACACCGTCACTTTCGTACCAAGCAAGTATGATCTGAATTTTTCAAAGCCATATACAATGGCTAACAGCTCCTTCTCCGTGGTTGTGTAATTCAATTGCGCATCATTGAGTGTCTTCTTTGCATAGTAGATAACATGAAAAATCTTATCTTTCTTTTTGCCAAGAACAACCCCCACTGCAATATCGCTAGCATCACACATCATAGCAAATGGTTTAGTCCAATATGGAGCAATGATCACCGGTGCTGAAATCAACTTCTTCTTCAATGTCTCAAAAGCTGTCAAACAATCATCATCAAATTTGAAGGGAATATCCTTCTCCAATAGCTTACACAAAGGTTTGGAAATTTTGGAGAAGTCCTTGATGAATCTTCTGTAGAAACCTGCGTGACCGAGGAAACTACGAATTCCTCTCACTGAATTGGGAGGTGAAAGGTTTGCAATGGTCTCTATTTTGGCTTTATCCACTTCCAGGCCTCGATATGACACCTTGTGTCCAAGAATAGTTCCCTCTTGTACCATGAAATGGCACTTCTCCCAGTTGAGGACCAAATTAGTCTCCACGCATCTTTTCAGAACCATGCCAAGATTGTGTAGACACTCGTCAAAAGAAAAACCAAATACTGAAAAGTCATCCATGAAGACTTAGACTGTCTTACCAATCATGTCTGAAAAAATTGCAATCATGCACCTCTGAAAAGTGTCAGGTGCACCACATAACCCAAAAGAAACCCTTCGAAAAGCGAAGGTACCAAACGGACATGTAAATGTCGTCTTCTCCTGATCCTCTAGAGCAATACAGATCTGATTGTAACCCGAATATCCATCCAGAAGGCAATAGTACTCATGGCCGGCGAGTCGGTCTAGCATCTGATCAATGAAAGGAAGAGGAAAGTGATCCTTCCTAGTAGCTTTGTTCAACTTCCGGTAGTCCATGCAAATTCTCCAACCATTAACTGTCTGCCTCATTTCTTCGGCACACATTGAACTGGGCTCACCCAAACACTGTGAGAAATAGGATAGATAATTCCTGCATCCAACCACTTGATAATTTCCTTCTTCACTACTTCTTTCATGAGTGGATTTAGCCGTCTCTGATGTTCCACTGTTGGCTTACTTCCTTCTTCCAGCGGAATCTTATACTAGCAATAGGCAGGGCTGATTCCTTTGATGTCTGCAATAGTCCAACCAATGGCTGATTTGAATTCCCTGAGAACCCTCAATAGCTTTTCTTCTTCAGGACCTGTAAGATTAGCAGCAATAATCACAGGCAAAGTAGATGATTCCCCAAGAGAAGCATACCTTAAGTGATCAGGTAATGGTTTGAGCTCTAGCTTCGGTGCTTCCTCGATAGATGGTTTCAACCGCTGATTTGATTCTCTCAACTCAGATAAACCCAAAGATTCCAGTGGTCTCTCAAACTTTCGTTACCAAGGGGAAGCATTCAGAAACTGCACTTGTTCTTCAACCTCATCCTCTTCAAATGTAGAGTCCCCACTTAAAGCTTTTTCCAGCGTATCATTCATGAGCATGTGTTCAATTTTTGCTTGCACAGCAGATTTCACCACGTCTACGTTAAAGCATTGTTCTTCATCTGTTGGAAATTGCATTGCTTTGAACACATTGAATGTGACATTCTGATCGTGCACCCTCATGGTGAGTTCCCCCTTCTGTACGTCAATCAACGTCTTTCCCGTTGCTAAGAATGGTCTACCAAGAATGATAGGGATCTTCTTGTCTTCTTCAAAATCAAGGATGACAAAATCTGCTGGAAAGATTAGTTTGTCCACTTTCACCAAAACATCTTCGACAATTCCTCGCGGATAAGTGATTGAATGATCCGCCAACTGTAGTGACATGTTGGTCGGCTTTAGCTCAGGAAGGACAAGTTGTAAGAATACAGAGTATGGCATGAGGTTGATGCTCGCTCCCAAATCGCACAAACATTTGTCGAACGACAAATTCCCAATTATGAATGATATAGTGAAACTACCAGGATCCTTCAACTTTGGTGGCAACTTCTGCTGCAATACTGCACTACACTCTTCCGTCAAAGCAACGGTGTTTAATTCCTCTAGCTTCAGTTTCCTCGACAGAATGCCTTTCATGAATTTGGCGTAGCTTGGCATTTTTTCCAGCGCTTCAACAAAAGGTAAGTTGATGTGTAGTTTCTTGAAAACTTTCATGAATTTAGCAAACTGTTTGTCTGATTTCTGCTTCTGAAGCCTTTTTAGGAATGGTGGAGGAGGAAATACTTCTTTATTATCACTCTCTTTCTCTGAACTGCTTCTCTCCTCTGAATTACTCATTTTTTTCTTGATCGGCTCCTCCTGCACAACATTTTCTACAGAATTTTCCATTTCGGCAATGAGGTGAGGCACGCCCGCGCCTGTGGAAGCGCGCCCGCTCTCCACCTCCTGTCCAGAATGCTGACGTTCTTCGTTTTGTGGAATTTCGACCTCTTGATTGTTTGTAACCCTTCCAGAATGCAACGTAATAGCGTGTATCTATTCCTTGCTTTCTTTCTTGCCTGGATTAGCCTCTGTGTCACTTGGTAATTGTCCTTGAGGTCTGTTTAGAAGAGCACTTGCTAGTTGACCAATTTGGTTTTTCAACGTTTTCAGAGTTACAGCTTGACTCTTATACATCATTCCCAATTCCTCTATCTCTGACTTTTCATTCGAATGCCCTTGTCCTCCTTGAGGTTGTTGATGGAAACCAGGAGGGTTGTATGATTGCCTTGGTGCATAGGATTGTTGAGGACCAGAAATGTTGAAAGGCCTTGGTCCGAATTGCTGACCTTGCGATGGTTGCGGCATGGCATTCTGATTGTTGCTCCAACTGAAGTTAGGGTGGTTCCTGTTGTTGGGGTGATAAGTATTAGGTGCCGGTTGTGTAGGCCTCTGAAAGTTGCTGATAAAATGCGTCGAATCGCTAGAAATAGCACACTGAGTTGTCTCATGAGCACCTGCACACAAGTCACAGACCATATCGACTTGCTGAATCCCTGCCTTGGACAATGCGTCGACCTTCATAGATAAAGCCTGTAGCTGAGCTGTTATAGCCGTGGCAGCGTCCACTTCAAAAACACCTGCAGTTTTACTCAATGGCAATCACTGAGTAGGATTCTGATACTCGTTAGCAGCCATCATTTCAATCAAGTCATAAGCTTCTTCATAGCTATTGGCCCAAAGAGCTCCTCCAAATGCTGCATCAAGCATAGGTCGTGAATGATTCAATCCATTATAGAAACCGTTAATGACCATCCAATCTGGCATCCCATGATGGGGACATTTTCGAAGCATTTCTTTATACCTTTCCCAAGCCTCACACAACGTTTCTCCAGAATGTTCTTTGAACTGTGTAAGAGCGTTCCTCATGGCTGCCGTCTTAGCCATAGGAAAGAATTTAGTCAGAAACTTTTGTGCGAGATCCTCCCAAGTAGTTATAGAACCTGCTGGCAGCGAGTGCAACTAGCTCTTTGCCTTGTCTCGTAGAGAGAATGGAAACAACCTCAGCTTTATAGCATCTTCAGAAACCTCGTTAGTTTTGAAGGTATCACAGATCTCGATGAAGTCTCTAATATGCGTATTAAGGTCCTCAGCAGGTGAACCCCCAAACTGCACAGAATTCTGAACCATTTGAATCGTTCCCGGTTTGATTTCAAAATTTTTAGCCGCAATAGCCGGCCTAACAATGCTTGACTGAATGTCATTGATCTTCGGCTGGGAGTAATCCCTTAGAGCTTTCACTGGATCCCCCATCACTATTTCTAGCTCAATTTCTGGAACTTTAATTCCCCTCTCCTCGTCTAAGTGTTCTTCCAGTTGTTCCTTACTCGATTGAGAATGCGTAGGCATACACGATCAATTATCTGAAATCACGTAACAAATAAGAATGATTAGTAACAATTCCCAGTCAGTGATATCTAACGACCACTAATGATAAGCACATTAACTAAACAAAACAATGAACCGAGTCCCCGATAGCGGCGCCAAAAACTTGTTCGCACTTTATCCACGCAAGAGAACGTGGTCACAAGTAATACAGTAATAAGTAGGATACGTTCCCACAGAGACTCGACTTGCTTACGTTTAGTCCACTTATACACCAGAGTATAGTTATTCTTCACTGCTAAGAAAATGAACAATTTGGTGCTTTGATTACACTAATGATTAAAACTTAACGATTTACTTATATGAAACAAACATGGGATTTCAACTTCATTAACTATCTCATCTAGAATCTTATGCCTTTTTAATCTAGCATGTGAAAGTGATGATAACTGATCAGACCCTTAAAACTGATAAACGCCAACCTTCGTTGTACGCATACCATCCTAATGAACATCCACAAATGATAGAAGTCAAATAGTCAACCACGATGCTTAGTCCCTATATGACTATAGAGATTGAAAACATAATGGCATAAGCACAAGTATCCATAAAATCACATAGTCAGTGCAAGATGGTTAGAATTACACCACAAATTTATACATGCTCTCAACATGCAAAAACCTATGCTAGCATGGCATGTTCTAAACCCTAGATCCACTTTCGCATTCACGAGGGTTTAACAAACAATCATAAATGTTCATGACGCATTTACAATGAATAAGCTTAACCATAATAGGATATCCATAACAATCACACACTTTGGCATAAAAACAATCAATATCTAGAATCGATAGAAAAATCCATTAAAATCCCATGACATCACTTAGCCCATAATTGAACTAACCGCTATCATGGGTTCAATTGAAAACATAGGAGATAACCAATTATAAATAAAATATTGATATTAATTGGAAGAGTATATGAAACAACCGATCATCCACGTTGTAGGAAATTAAAAAGAAATAGTTCGAACTAAATCACCCAAGATAGCTTGATGACCTAATTCTCTTCTTTGGTGGCTCACAAAATACTCCTACTCTTTTTTCTAATTAATACGATAATGATCCTAATAATCCCTCCTTCATGTTTTTATTTACTAGGTTACATAAAAACCACATATCCATGGGCCTGCTTCTTGCTGGGCCTTAAAAGCTAACCAAACTGCAAAATAAATAAATAAACTTCGACTGGGGCGCAGGCGCGCTTGATGAAGCACGGGCGCTCTTGCTCTTTCCTGTTGACGCGTGGGCGCGCTTGGTGAGGCGCGGGCGTGCCTGCAGCTTCTGTCCAGCAGTTGATTTTTAGTCCGTTTGCTCTTTTAGCGACTCGACTCGCCCTCTCTTGATCTCAACTCAAGCCTTGACTCTCATCCTTTGAAATCCCCGCTCATATACCACCAAATGATGCAATTATTCCTCAAACCTGCTTCGACCTGTAATCTGCACACCAAAGACATAAAACACATAAAAAGACACTACATACTTGGGCAAAAGCGATCAATTTAAGCCGAATTGGAACATATATAGTGGACAAAAATTCCACTAACAGTGGCTGCTGGTACTGCTGGCACTGCGTCCGCCTCTGCTGGAGCCTCTATAGGATCCTCATCGGGGTCCTCCTCAGGGTCCTCATCCACTCCTAACACCACTCTGTCATACTGGGCCTCATATACCTTAGGGTCGGGTATCTACACTATAACAATAACTCGTCACTAACATATAGTGAATAAATTTTTAGTCTTATTAAAGTTTTTAGTCTTTTATTTTAATTGCTTTTATTACTATTACGTATCTCGTTTCTGAATACTATAACTTATGGCTCTGATACCATTTCTTTAACTCCGAATGATGCAAAATTAGCGCGTAAATGATCTATAGACTATTTACTATTCAGTAATCTCACCCAAGTGCACAAAGCAGAACAAAAATGTTCCCAGAATTTCTGAACAGTTTCTCCAGAATGAAAACGGGCATGGTAACGTTTGTAAACTCATCATTTCCCATTTCTATTCTACTTCAATTCAACCAACAAGCAATCCCAAACTCCTCAATCAATATCAACAATCAACGTACTACAACCTCAAACCAAAAATCAGTCAAGATTATTAAATGTAATTCAAAATAAAATGAACAAGTCTTTTATTTCTAGGACCAACCAAGCTCAATCTATACTACCCATAACATGTATATACTATAACAATCATCAACCAAACCAAAGGAAGCCTTAAATCAAAGAAAATAAAATTTCATTTTTGGAATCACTATTCATCATCACTTTCAAGTTGTAAAAAGAGTAATCTAGAGATGGTGGGTGCTTGAGATGTTACCTTAGTTCGGTAGAGCTTGGAAGAACCTTTCTTTTAAGCTATTATATGCAGTAATCCACCAAGTAACCATGGAGTTTTCACCATCTTCTTCCTCCTTGCTTCACTTTGGTTTTTCTTCATGGAAATGGGGGAGAGCTCAACTGATTTTTTTTGTTGTGTTTTTTTCTTGGGAAGTGTGTGGTGGAAGCTAGTGTTTTAAAAGATTTATGCGGTAGTCGTGTAATTTCCCGATGACGTTTTAATCTCTCGTTCTCATACCTTATACATCCGACAAACTTAAGTTTTAAAATATCAAATTCTCATTTTATAATTCTCTTATGAATCATTATTATTAAATTAATTCCCTTTAATTGTTTCATGAATTTATAAAATAATTCTTCGGATAAACACTATTCACTTACACTGTCTCTCAAACTCTGTTACGACTTCACCTGTATTTCAAATTTGTTTTGTTAGACTAAAAATAATTATAAGTCCTATATTTATTACCTATGCTACCCTAAATACCGATACGACCAAGAATTTTTAAATTATAATTCTCCAAAAACCGTAGGTTTTACATACACTACAATATCTCGTAATTCTAAATAAAATTGAAGCAATGGACATTGTCAAAAAAACTAAGTTGATTTACATTCACTTAAATATATTGTAGTTCCATAATAAATTTACAAAATCAAGATTCGGTGATAAGCAATTTGACACCTAATAACCCGATTATCGCGTAGAATACTAAAACATCCTCGGTACTAAAGTCAAATATGAGTGAAGAATTGTGCAACATTGTTTATGCACAATACACTCTTTATTCCTAATAAAAGATTACGAAGTTCCCATAATTTAGCAATATAACAATACGCATATTTTCGAATACCCCGTATATTAATAATACGGCCTCACATCTCAAGTACCTTATGAAAAATAAATCAATAAAATCGTTTATTGATAAAATGAAAAAATTTATCCAAAAATCTTAATAATATCAAGTGTAAAAAATATGGGTTATTACACAATGAACGAGAAAATGAAGGAGCCTTGAATCGAAAATAGAAAAATTGTGACATCCCCCAAACTCGGGGTCAGAGATCTAGGTTATCACGGTCCAATTTTCAATATTCATGCACTTGTTATCCATTGATAAGATAATAACATTTTAATAATCTTAAAATGAATGACATGCTGATGACCCTAAACACTTTAACACATGCGAGCCATAGTCTCAGAAAACATAATTACATTAATTTACATATTTAAGTCCTTGTCATTACATTCCCAGTTATAACATTCTTGAGTTCGTGCTACTGATTATAAATTTTGCAAAAAATTATAACAGCAGCCAAAAGTTGATTAAGTTTCATAAGGGTACATATATTTATATAAACAGTACTTATAGATAAACCTGACTGTCAAAACTTGAATGCCTACTCTGCTCATTTTCCCTACCTCGGGAATGGGATTGCGAGGCCTATCATATGGGGTCCTTGCCCTTGGCACGCTCTTTTGGAGGGTATGGTACACGAGGCGTGTTAGGTCCTAAATCATCATAGAATGGGGGGTTGAATATGATGTTGGTAGATTTTCATTTAATTGCGGATTAAGTGTTTGTGTTCTTGAGATATAAAAATGGTAGTAAATGAAACACAACGATTCGGGGAAATCAAGATATATTATTAAATCCATGAGGTGCAATATTTCTAATCAAAAGATTAGCTTCTTTGGGTTCAATCAATATTACAACAAGAATACAGTTGATTATGTTTAATGAAAGGCTTTAATGGAGCTTCCAGTCTGTTTGTCTTGAATGTAGAAGATGAATGAATATTTTGTCTGTATTGATTTCACTTTTATATATTCTACATACTTTTGGAAATCAATTTAATTATTATCCAACAATTGTTTAAGTCCTTTGTTGCACCTTGTAGAGTGATAATGGTGTGTTGGAGCCACAAGAGGTTTTGTTGCACCTCTATATGTTTGTTGCGCCTTTAGATGTTTGTTGCGCCTCTAGATGTTTATTGCGCCTGCACTCTCAATCCCTTGTGCAGGCGCCATCAAATGCCTGTGATTATCCTTCCAAGTATTTCCTTGTGCCTAGAAGTTGTTTGTTGCGCTTATACACCTAATTCCTTGTGTAGGCGCCACAAACATCTTCCATTAAACTTTTGTTGTGCCTTGTACTTGGTTTGTTGTGCCTACACTCTAGTTGCAGTGTGTAGGCGCCACAAAATCTTGCCTTAGAGGTTTATTGTGCCTTTAACACTACTGAACACCATGGAAAACATTTTGTTGTGCTTCATACATGGTTTCAAGAGTTTAGGAACCACTAAATGTAGTAATACTTGCTTTAAACAATATCTTAAATTCTTGAAGTGTTTACCACTTGGTTTTAACTCTTCTGGCTTGATCAACTGACTTTCTTCTGACATATCAAAACAATTCTTTTCTTGTTGTGCTGATGCTTAGTACAATGGTCAGGTTCATAAACGACTAACACTGACTTGAATTCGCTTGACTTCTATTCTGTTTCAGCTGATTAACCTTGGAATGTTGCATTGCTTCTGATCACTGAAACCCTTTGACAATAATACACAAATAATTACATTGTCTTTAATATGAAATCTTCTGAACTCTTATTTTTTACTGAGGCCTGAACATATCAATGAACTTCTTTTTTTGACGTTTAGTAAGCCTTTCATCTTGAATGCTCTACGATAATGTATGATTCATGTTCACATGTCCTTCTAGATTTCAGTGTTGCATATTAGTATTATTTGACTGTTTTTGATTCTTAGTTGAGTTATCGTTATCACTATTACTTATTACGTTACATTATGTTTTACAATCTCCCTCTATTTGGTTGTTAGAGTTCGACAAGCAAATCCTGTGAGAGGATAACTCAACTGATACTTACAAGAAAAAATAAAGTGCAGAAAGATAGGAAATAATATTAATTACATTCTAGATTTAATTTTACATTTCTAGATTTCTTTACAAGTACAAGAGAAGTTTGTTCCTCTAGCCTGAACATAAATTTCTATGATCTTCTGCTTGCTTGACTTAAATCTTGCTTCCTTTTAGATATTGTCTTGGAATAATGTTTCCTCAGCTCTTCTTCCTTTTCTTCTAACCTTACTTTTACCAAATCCCTCGCTTCAACTTCAAGAGTGTTGAAAGGAGGTGGATCTTCTAGTTTCTTCAAAACTTCTGAGAGAAATGCAGTTGAATTTGTCTTTGAGATAGACTCGAAGGTCAGTGCTTGTCTTTTTGAAATGCAATTGACACCATTATTCTTTTTGGAAAGCCTTTCGCTCTGTTAGTATCATGCATAGACTCTTCTGCTAATTTCTCCACTAGAACATCTTGTATGATCCTCAAAGCCTTCTTATCTTATTTGACAGTGGATCTCTTAACCCTAGAAAAGACTTTTATGATGATGTCAGAATTGTTCCTTTTCAGCTTTGAAAGTTCCTTTCTCTTTTCCAGCCCATCTTTCTTGAACAAGAAGTACTTTGTTCCATTTGGTTCAGTTTAGATGCAAGGTTCAAAAATCCATAATGGTTTCAAGTTCTTCAGTGCCATCTTCCTTTCTCACATACATTGGATCCTGATAGTATTCGGTTGTCTCTATAAGATATCTTCCTGATTTTTTGATAGCTTTGTTCAGCCTGAATGCATAGATTAAGTCAGTAGCCTTAAGATCTTCTTCAGTTCTGTTCTTCTTGCTTCTAAGTCTTACCTCTACATACTGCATGAACATCACTTGGCTTGACTCCATACCTTCATCAGGCAAAGTTAGATTGTGTAGAGTTGTTGCTTTATAGTACTTGACCACCGGAGGCTTCTTAAATGCTTCGACACCGATCTCAATAATCTTCTTTTCAATTAGATCTCTTAATATCCCATTCGACTTGTGTCCCCCAAAGATGACTTTCCTTTTCAGCACATACAACTCCACTATATTCATTTTCTCGAAGATCTTTGTCGACAAGATTCTCGATCCCAATGTTATTGAATTGATATACATCTTTCAACTGGATTTGAATGAACTAACTGACACACTTATTAATTCTTCTGATAGAACAGTATAGAACTCATGAACATCTTGAAAATTTTTCCCTTATGGTTCTGAACAGGTCAAGGGCATCTCTCTCTTTCTTCTGGCTTAAAGTTTGTTCTTTCTTCTCCAATAGACTCTTTGCTTCATCCCATTCAGGACCAACTTTAGTTTCGATGTCCTTGATTATATTTCTTCTTTCCATTGCATGTTGAACTCTTCTCCACTTTTTTTTCATTAAGTCTTGAGCTTGAACTACATCTTGAGTAACAACTTCATCCACACCAACTAGAAGACAATCATTATCAAATGCATACTCTTTGGCAAATTCTTCTTCAACATCAATACTTGTAGCCTTTGCGGTCTTCTCCTACATTTAGGAGTTTTCTGAGCCAGCAGCTGTTGGACTAAATCTTTAATTTCTTTCATTTCATTGCGTTTCTGCTCTTGCACTTCCAAGATTTTCGTTAGAGAATAGTGAATTTCAGTGACTTGAGCCTCTGGATTTAGAATCCTTTGGCTGTGTGTTGTGTGTGCATTATGTGGGGTGCTTATTTGGTCAGTGGGTGTCTCACTGCTCACTGTGAGTGTTTGTGCATGTCACTCAACACTCACACTCGGTTGATCAGGGTCAGGGAATTGAAGATCACTCAGGGTAATTGTATCACTCAACTCATTAATAGTATCTTGATGTTCTGTACCTATATGTAAATCCTTATCCCTTCTATAGGTAGGTTGCCTCTCCGCCTGACCGCTTCAGGTGGGGAGAACTCCTTTTCAGGAACTGGGGGATTTAGACCCAATGTGGTCACCACTATGGATTCTGTAATAAGTGGCAGAGTTGAAAAATCCATGATACCAGCTGAAGCTATTGAAAGCCTTACCTGCTCAGAGGCACACTAAACAAGTTCTACTACCGAAGTAGCAGATACTCTAAGTATAGAGTCCACATCCCTTTTATGATTGTATTGTCCCTCTACCTTGTTAGTATTGGTGTCCTAGAGACAATACTTTTAATATTTTATTGAAAACAATTATGTTATGTGATTATTTAATTTATATTTATTATGTCTTTATTTACTGCGTCATAAATTGAGAGAATAATAAATGTCCTTGGAATATTAATACGTAATATATATCTTTAAGTATGTGACTTAAAAATGAGATTATATGAATAGTATTTTATTCCTAAAATTCTCTAGTCAAGTATTATTATTTAAGGACAATAATAATGCAATAAGACTAGTATGTTTGTTGACAGATGACCACATCTCATTGGTCATAGGTATGGTGATACTAAAATCAAGAACATAAGTGTATGTATCAATACATGACACTGGAAAGACCCATCGTGAGATTCTACATGTTAATAAGTGTCATAAGAAAACTCACAGTGATAATGATGTAATGATCCTCTTACTTGAAATTATTATATTTCTATACGAGAATTAATATACTTTGATTACACTCAAAGTTACCTTTAACCAGGTAATGATAAAGGTGGACATTGGGTATGCTATGAATCATATGGGGAATATGAATGATAGATATAGGATTTAACCCTCCAATTCTAGGAGTGATATTATTGGCCTCTTGAATGAGTGAGACTATGAAATGCATGGTCATGCTCAAATATTGATTTGTTTAAATAGTCTACTCATTCATCAAGGAAACCAAGATTAAACGTTGAAGAAGATGACACTATACATGCCTCGAGTTTGATCTAAAATATAAGGTTAAAGGGATTATATTACATTGCACATTATTCACGAAAGGTTTAATTAAATCACCAATTATTATTGTTACTTGGGTAGCAATGATGTATTACTAGATGCCGCTTATTGTTTATAATTTTATTATTAGATAATAAAATTATTGCCAACGTAATAATAACCTAAAGGGTCACACACAAAGAACGTCAAAACGGAGGTTTATTAAAATTACGAATTTAAATATATTATTGTTTATTCGAATTTAATTATTGAATTAATTAAGTGGGACTTGATTAATTATATTAGAATTCAGATTTAATAATAATAATAATCCAAAGTCACAATGGGTTTTGGAAACCACATGGATTAGGGTTAGGCCCAAAATCTCTCTCTCCCCTATATATACATAATGATGTATAATATTAGGGTTTAATCATTAGATTTCGTTTTAGAGAAAAACCCTAGTTGCTAAATATCAAGAGAGGCTAGAGAAAGAGAGGCAAACAATTCGGCTAGAACCGACTCCGGTGATCGTAGGACGATCAGGCGTTCGTGTGGACTTATTTGGAGGGCAGATCTTTGCAACAAAGGGCTGCTATGATTCATCGTTTCTGGACCTCCATTAAACAGCATACGGAAAGCTTTGTTAAGGTATAAACTTCTTCACCATAATCATCCATCGTTATACATGGATCTTGCGATTGGGTTTCAATTTTTATTGTTTTTACATTAATTTCACTGCGTTTTCATGCCCGAAACCCTTCACACCTGACCTGAAAAGGTGATGAGGACCCCCTTTGAAGGAGCTGGATTTTTAATCTCCAAGGGGGTCACCACCTCAGGCAATGTAATAAGTGACAAATTAAAGCCTGTGGTGCCCCGCAATACTTGTGAAGGCAATACCACTTGAAGTGGTGATGCTGCTGATGCAGCTACTCCATGAATGGAGACCTCTTCCCTTCTAAAAGAGAGTTGCCTTTCCACTTCACCCAATTGGGGAGGGAAAACATCCTTACTAGGATCTGTGTATGTTAAGTCCAGGGGGTTACCATATTTGACAATGTAATGAATGGCTCGTGAGAGTCAGTGATTCCCCCTTCTGTTTGTGAAGACAGGTTCTGAATTGGATTAACCAAAACAGTACTGGCTACTGAAGTAACTGATTGTGTTTCCATCTCTGTTTCTGTTCCCGTACCTTTCAGGAGTTTGTCAATTTCAGAATTGAGATCATGAAGAAAAAGAAAGGTCTCAGAGATTGGAGACTCAGGTTCTTGGTTTACAGTTGCCTTAGATTTAAAATTCATTTTACGACGTTTTCGAGAAGGCAGAGCTGTAGGGGATATTTCAATAATTTCCTGATTCGGTAGGAATTCACTCCTATCATCTAAGTCAAGTGATCTTTTTCTAGTTTCAGGAGAGATAGGGAGTGTTTGTTGATCTCTGACAGGGATTAGAACTGGTTGGTCACCAAGTTCATTGTTAGCTTCGAAGGCAACTGAGGGCTCAAGTGTGTGCGCTACCGTTTGAGGCACAGAAGTAGATATTGTGCCAAATTCATTTAGAAGAAAAGTAGAAAAGTCAAAATTCAGGAGTGTACCTTCTTCCATTTGTTCATCAGAAAGGTTAGGTATGTACATATCATTGTTTTGAGTCTCTTCCCCAGCAACATCTTTTAGTGCATCATTAGGGCTTTGCCTTTCTTGTTCTTGTTCAGGATCTGGTATTTGTTCATGGTCTGAACCAGCTTCATCCATGATTTCATCTTTTTTTTCAATTTCTGGTTCTTCTTCTTGAGATGCTTCTTTGCTTCCAGAGTCATCTGATGTTTCAGCTTCAGTTTCCTCTTGAGAGGTTGTTTCTTCTTCTTCTTTACTTGTTGACTCATCAGTTTGAGAAACATGTTCTTCTTCTTTTCCAGCTTCTTTTTCATCATTTCTAAGAAGATAAAAGTAATCTCGAATATAATTAGTCATTGGAGCAGGAGTAAACCTGTTTAGGTAGTCAGCCTCATGTTGTAGCAGCAATATTGTTTTGAACTATATTGATGGTGATTCTCCCAAAGGACAATTATGAAATGATTGAAATTGATCAGCGTTCAATACTTGGTCCAACACCAATTGCAAAAATATTAGATATAGATAAAAGTTCTCCATTTTTGTTTGGTTCTTTAAGATCTCAGTCATGATCAATCTTTCAAAGTTGATCCTGACATCTAAAGCCACTGCATAAGCGATCACCTTGTTGAACTGTGTTATCCCGTGGAAGTCACATGTCTTTGGTGCAAAACCATGAGACAAGGTGTTGAAAAACAGATTCCACTCCTTGGATAGATGATGCTAGTAGATCTTCTTCGAGAGATTGTTGTTTTCCCTGATATAGTTCAGAAACATGAAGAAGTTGTTTAGATCTATCTGAGATGGTTCATCTTCAAAGTTTTCAGTTAGCAAATTAAGTTTTCAGTTAGCAAATTTTGCAAGTGAAAACTGATATCCCATCTACAGATGTGTCCTTAGAAGACATGTACACCTGTGTAAGAAGATTGCGATTTAAAGACACATTAGTAATTAGAGCATAACGGACCATAGAACTTTCATTTAAAAATCGGGCCCATTTACCTAACTCACCTGCTTCAGTTTAGTCATCTACTAAAATAGATAAATAAATAGTCTTTTTAATCTCAAAATGACCTGTAATTTAATTAAAGTGAAAGGTAATTTTTATGAATTAAAAATAGTAATTAAAATTGAATTAATTTAATAAATTATGGTCTAAACCCTAATTTTAAAAATTACTTGGATTAAATTTAAATTAATATATGATGAACTCCTAGTAATTTTAAGCACACTACTTATTTTGTTTAATTTTTAATCGATTAAAACTATGAGAATTCTAATTCAAACTGTTCGAAATATTACGAAAATGTTGATTTCAAAACCTCAACCAAAATTGATGATACCACTTGCAATTGAAAGATATGACTGTGGTTAATACACATATGGTCTTAGATTTAAAAACGAGCAAAGATTGACTGAGTTTTGTTCGATCAAAAATTTTAGATCTTAGTTACGCCTCTTATGTGTATGTACTGTGTATGTATATTTGAATTACAACAAAACAAATAAAAATGAAGTACAATTACAATACACAGATATATATAGGCGCCACTAAAACAAAAATAAAAAGACTAAGAACTTTTGTTGTGCCTACACGGTGTATACACTGTGATGGCGCCACAATCTTCCTTAGCGCAACAAGAAATAAATGGCTAAGTTGTTTTGTTCCGCCTTCACAGTGGATACACTGTGATGGCGCCACAAAATTTCTTAGTTCAACAAACAACAAACAAAATCTTTTAGTTTATTGCGCCTCTATAGTAGTGACACTCTATAAGCGCACCAAAACCTCAAGGCGCAACATGATTTTCAAGAAAAATTATAAGTACTTGTGCTAATTTTTGTAGCGCCTATACAGTTGAACCAGTTTATAGGCGCAACCGATCAATGCCGTGCCACAAAGTACTTGATTAAAATTTCAAGTTACTCCTAGATTTTGCTACTAATAAATAATAATGTTTATGAATAAAATGAATAATTAACCAATAATAATTAATTACTCACAAATATTATTTCACAACATATTTATTAATAACAATAATAACATTAATTGTTAAAAGTATTATCATACATAAATTTTGATTCTTTATTATTTTACTTTTATTTTAACTATGAGAACAAATATAAATATTCACCATTTCTATTTAAAATAATTTCAAATAATATTTAAATATATATAAGTGCTAAGAATTTATTAATTAAACATAAGCACTTAAATATTTTCTAAGATCAAGATTGAATAAATACAAGATTAATAAAATTAGCAGGCATGCACAAGGTATTTATCTAATATTTAATCTCAAGAACTGGAAAATAATTTCGTAAATAAATTCATAAGTCCTAAAAATATTGAAATTAATTAACTAGTGAATTTATCAGTTTCAAATTGCAATTATTGATTATGAACTAATTAGTTAATAGAATTTAACATCCCAAGTTCACAAACCAGTCTAGTGAAAGTGATTTCATCCAGTGGTTTAGTAAAGATGTCTGCAATTTGCTACTCTATAGGCACAAAATTTAACTCTACAGTACCACTCATGACATGCTCTCTTATGAAATGATACCTGATATCAATGTGCTTGGTTCTTGAGTGTGAACTGGATTGTTTATGATTTCTATGAAACTTGTGTTATCATAGAATATTGGAATTTTACTCAGCAACAATCCATAATCTTGAAGTTGGTTCCTTCTCCACAATATTTATGCACAACAGCTTCCAACAACGACATTTTCAGCTTCAGTTGTTGACATTGCAACTGAGTGCTGCTTCTTGCTATACCAGGACACCAATCTTCTATCAAGGAATTGGCACCTTCCTGATGTACTCCCTCGATCAATCCTACAACCTGCATAATTAGAATATGGTATAGCCAACAGGGTCAAAACCTGTATCCTTACCAAATTCCAAGATTCAGACTACCTTTAAGATACTTAAATATCTGTTTTACAGCTATAAGAATTGATTCTTTAGGGTCGGACAGAAACCTAGCACACAAGCATATAGCAAACATAATATCTAGCCTACTTGTAGTTAAGTAAAGTAATGAGCCGATCATACCTATGTAGCTTATGATCTCTACCATCTTACCAGGTTCATCTTTATCAAGCATAGTGGCAGTTTCAATAGAGGTTTTGGCTGGTGATGCATCTTCAAGACCATACTTCTTCAATAGATCTATGATGTACTTGGTCTAGCAAATGAAGATTCCATCTTTCCTTTGGCTTACTTGGAGTCCAAGGAAGTAATTCAGCTCACCCATCATGCTCATTTCATACCGACTCTGCATTAACTTAGCGTATCTATTACATAACTGATCGTTAGTAGAACAAAATATAATGTCATTCACATAAACTTGTACTAATATCATGTCATTTTTATGCATTTTATGAAACAGAGTCTAATCTATGACACCTCTAGTGAAAACCATTTTCAAGTAAGAATATAGATAGAGTACCATACCATGCTCGAGGTGCTTGCTTTAAGCCATAGAGTGCCTTGAAAAGAAAGTACACAAAATCAGCAAATTCTGGATCTTCAAACCCTGGGGTTTGTTCCACATACACTTCTTCTTCAAGCTCTCCATTAAGGAGTTTACTCTACACATCCATTTGATATACTTTAAAGTTGGAATGTGTTGTGAATACCAGAAACATCTTAATAGCTTCAAGACTTGCCACTGGTGCATATGTTTCATCATAATCTATTCCTTCTTCTTGGGAATAACCTTTAGCAACAAGTCTGGCTTTTGTTCCTCGTAACAATGTCATCTTCATCCAGTTTATATCTTAATACCCACTTTGTGCCAATTATAGACTTGTTCTTTGGCCTGGGTACCAGCTTCCAGATTTTTTGTCTTTCAAATTGATTGAGTTTTTCTTGCATAGCAATAACCCAATCTGGATCTTCTATTGCTTCTTCTACTTTCTTTGGCTCTTTCTCAAAGAGAAAACCAGAGAATAAACATTCATTCTGTGAAGCACGTCTTGTTTGAACTCCAACATCTAGATCTCGTAGAATCAACTCAAAGAGGTGATCTCTACAACACACCCTATGCCTAGGTATATTTGCCCTAGATGATTCGTCCTGATTATCATTAAAATGCTGAGTCCTGTTAGAGGATCCTTCAGTTGCTCCCCTTGAGCTGCTGCTTGGTTGAGAGTGAGATTCTTTGTCACTACTAGTAGTTTCTGTGAACCTTCCACTGTTTCTAGTACTAGGGTTAGAATCATCATTGTTGTTATTCTCATTTGGTGCTTGATTTTCTGTTGCATCTTCAGGTTCTATTTCACATTCATCTAAGTTCATATTTTCAAACTGCAGAGTTTCATTGCTATCTGTTCTTTGCAGACTTGGGAGCTTGAGATCATCAAAAGTTACATTCATGCTTTCAATGACCTTTTTGAGTTCAATCACATAATCCCTGTATGCTTTAGATTCTAGAGAGTATCCAAGAAATATGCCTTCATGAGCCTTGGATTCAAACTTTCCTAGATGCTTATCATCTTTTAGTACAAAGAACTTTGCTCCAAACACATGAAAGTATTTCAGTATTGGTTTCTTGTTTTCCATCAACTCGTATGGAGTCTTGTCATGATCTTTATTAACCAGGGTAAGTTTCTGAGTATAGCAAGCTGTGTTGACTACTTCAGCCCAAAAGTATAGAGGTAACTTAGCTTCATTCAACATTGCTCTTGCTGCTTCAACTAGAGTTCTGTTCTTCCTTTCTGTTAGGAATCTACATGTAATTTGATGATAACATTATTCTTAGAATCATAGAAATTTTGTTTTATGTAACTTATCAATTGATATGAAATTTATAAATATCAATTGATCAGGAAACCATTTATCAGTTGCAATGTTTTATGAGTCAACTGATAATTTGGACTGTAGCATAGGTGTACTTAATCTATTTCAATCGATAAGGTTTGAATCAATTGATATTATTTTTATCAATTGATGTTAGACTCGATTGATATAGATCATCAATTGATGTGTAACTTAAACTGTCAAATTGTAATTATCTGATGATAGAAAATTGCGCAAGTGAAGGATGATCAATGGATATTGAAGCCTTAACAGATGAGAGATCAATTGAAGAAGCCAAGTCAGGAATTGAAGACCATCAATTGATGTGAAGACTCATCGATTGATATATATCGATCGATGTCATTTATCAGTCGATAAGACATTCCTTATCAATCGATGGATGTAAAGATCAATCGAAGAAGAACATCAGTTGATGGATTAAAGGATGAATCAATTAATATGCTTAACAGCAAATTATCAATTGATTGTGACAACACAGAAAGTCTATCAGTTGTAGATCCAGAGAACAAAAAAAAACAATCGATCCTAGGGTGGCTGTGGAGACTCAATCAGTAGCTGTCTTTCAAGTCTGTTTTTCTAAAAAGGAAAAAGAGAGACAGATAGAAACAATCCTAGAATAGGAATTGTAAAACACACTTGTAGTATATAAACAAGTGTAGTAGCATTGTTAGAAATATATAGAAGTTAGACAAAATTCCAACAATCAACTGATCAGCTCAAGAGCACATTGTAAGATCAGTTGATTCTTTTTAACTTTGTAAACGAATCTAGGTTATTTTTAACCTAGGAACATTGAGCAAAAATATATATCTGATGGAAAAACCAATCCATCAGTAATTTTTAAATCTCTCCTTATTCATTTTAATTTTCAGTTGTTTGTTCAAACATATTCTGTTAATCTATCAAACATCAAGAGCAAATATTAAAAGTCCTAAAAGGTTTAATATTTGTATTCAACCCCCCTTCTCCAAATATTGACATTGTTCTTAGGAATAACAATTAGTATCTGAGGAGACTTTCAACATACAGAAAGTTTAAAGATCAAGAACAATCAATATGGGCCAAAAAGATTTAGGTGTAAAGATTCCAGTGTTTGAAAAGGACGAATACTTTCCATGGAAGGTAAAAATGCATCTGCATCTTCTTTCTCTCGACCCTTCCTATGTTCACTGCATAGAGAAAGGTCCACATATTCCCATGAAGCTAGTCACAGGTGTGAACCCTGATGGAACTCCTGCACTTGAAAACATATTCATAAACTCATCTCTGAGTACACAGAAGAGGATGACTATCAATGAAATGTCCAATGAGTTGTACAATTTGCATGTCACACTTAAATCTCTAAACAAGGAAAATCTCAAGTTAAAGAACACCATTGATGTCTTAGCTGAGAAGAATGGTTTTCTTGAAAATGAACTTGTTTGTTTAGATAGATTTAAGCAGGAAAGTAAGGATGCAATGAATGAACTAGTAAGCAGTTTGAAAAGAGAAGAATTGTTAAAAGAACAATTGGCTGAAGAAATTGAAACCATTAACAAATGGAATAGGTCTGCTAAAACTACCAAACAAATTATTGATGTTCAAGGTGTAGATACTCTAGGAGAACTCCCCAAATCAATAGGAAAGCCCTTGACTGATACTTCAACGGATAAAGATCAATCGACTGCTAATCCTTCATCATTTGATAAGGATTATCATTCGATTGATGCTAAATCAACTGATAAGCATCCTTCGACAAGTAAATCATCAATGGCTAATAAAAAGAACAAATTTAACACTCCTATCAATTTTGTTAAGGAAACTAAAATTCAAGTTGAGACTGAAGCTGAGAGGATTAACATAGGTAGCTTATCCAAGAAACAATTAAAAGAGAAATTAGAAAAGATGGCACCTGTGGAAATTACTCAACCTAAGTCTGAGAAGAAGAAAAGAATAGGAATGGTAAAGTAGGCATTAATAAGCATAACAATTACACTTCTGACATGTATGCTTCCAGAAAGGTATGTGCTAAATGTGGTAGTGTAAATCATCTGTCTATGCAATGCAAGAATGAAAAGAAACCTATATCTTCAAATGATTTAAATGCAAATGCTATGACTGCTAATGCCATGTTTACCAATCTTATGCTCATGAATGCCGTGTCTTCTAATTTAGTTGCACCAAATGTTCATATGCCCTATGCACAAGTTCCATACATGTATAACCCCTTCTTTGCATATGCAAATATGAACATGCCTGGTATGCCATGGAACATGCCAAATGTAAATAATGAAATGCATGGAAATTCTGCCATGAGTTCCAAGGTGTCTAAGCCCCAAAAGCCTACTCCCAAAGTTAAAGTGGATTTAAATTCACCAAAACCAAAGGAACCAAAATTGGCAACAAAGGCTCATGTTGCAACTAATGAAAGAGGACCCAAGGCAACTTGGGTACCAAAAATAACTTGATTTCTTTATGTTTGTGCAGGGAAACAGAAAGAAAAATCTCTGGTATTTGGATAGTGGATGCTCAAGGCATATGATTGGAGACTTGTCCCTGCTCACAAAGTTTGTGGAAAAGGATGGCCCATGAGTTACTTTTGGAGATAATAGCAAAGGTTTTACCCTGGGATATGGCTCAATTGCAAAAGAAAATGTTATCATTGATCTAGTAGCACTAGTTGATGGATTGAAGCACAATCTGCTCAGTATTAGTCAACTGTGTGATAATGGTAATGGTGTATGGTTTACAACTAGATCATGCATCATAGCCAATAAAGAGTCTGGTGAAATTTTTTTGACAAGAGAAAGAAAAGAAAATGTATGTGGCTGATTTTCACTCTGTAAAGGCAAACTCAATGACATGCTTGCTGAGCAAAGCAAATTTAGATTAAAGTTGGATTTGGCACAAGAAACTAGCCCATTTGAATTTCAAAGCCATGAATCTATTGGTCAGAAAGAATATGGTTAAAGGCATTCCATAGATGGAATTCACCAAGGATGGACTGTGTGATGCTTGTCAAAAGGGAAAACAATGGAAAACATCATTTAAGTCAAAGTCTGAATCATCAATTGATAAACCTTTGGAGTTATTGCACATGGACTTATTTGGACCAGTCAACATCATGTCAATTGCCAAAAAGAAATATGCCTTAATCATTGTGGATGAATTTACAAGATTCTCTTGGGCATACTTCTTACATTATAAGGATGAGGCAAGTAAATTAATTATCAATCATGCGAAGAATGTTGAAAATGGAACTGAATGGAAGGTCAAGAAAATTAGAAGTGATAATGGTTCTGAATTCAAGAATGCAACAATGAGGGAATTATGTGAAGAAAAAGGTATCACTCATCATTTCTCTGCACCAAGAACTCCACAACAAAATGGAGTAGTTGAAAGGAAAAATAGGACCTTGATTGAAGTTGCTAGAACTATGTTAAAAGAAGCAAAACTACCTACATACTTCTGGGCAGAAGCAATTAATACTGCTTGCTACATTCAAAATATGTCCATGGTCAATCAAATTCAAGGCAAAACTCCATATCAGTTGAAAAAGAAAGATAAGAAGCCAACGGTTAACTTTCTTCATGTATTTGGCTGCAAATGTTTTGTACTGAGAAATCAAGGTGAAAATCTAGGAAAATTTGAAGTCAAGGCTGATGAAGCTATATTTGTTGGATATGGAATAACAACCAAATCATACAGAGTCTATAATCTTATATTATACATTGTTATGGAATCTATACATGTAGTCTTTGATGACAAGAAAATTCAAGGGTTGTTTGATGAAAGATTTCATGGTCTATTGCATTTTGAAAATGAATCAATAAGCAATATTGAGGATAGTGATGATGATGTGGAAATTTCAAGAAATCAAGTACCTAGAATCCTCCCATCAATTGATGTCAATACATCAACAGATAACTTATCAGTTGACAATCTTCAATCGACTGATAATACATTAATTGATAATCATTCGATGGATAACAATTCTGCTAAACAATCTTCGAGAGGAGTATCCATCTCAGGGGGAGGGTTCTCAAATAGTCAATCACATCACAATGATCAAAACACTTCCAATGATCATTAAGCATCATCATCTTCAAGAACAAATTTACCATCTCAAAGAAAATGGACAAAAAGTCATCCCTTTGAATTAATTATTGGAGATGCAAATAATGGAGTCAAAACCAGAAGTGCAACTCAAAATGAATGCTTGTATAACAGCTTTCTATCTCAAGAAGAACCAAAAAGGATTGAAGAAGCCTTGAATGATCCTGATTGGATAATTGCTATGCAAGAAGAGTTGAATCATTTTGAAAGGAACAAGGTATGGAAGCTGGTGCCCAAACCAAAGAACAAGTCTGTCATTGGCAAAAAAAGGGTATTCAGAAACAAAATGGATGAATCTGGTACAGTGACAAGAAATAAAGCGAGATTAGTGGCAAAGGGCTCCTCACAAGAAGAAGGCGTAGATTTTGATGAAACATTTGCACCAGTTGCAAGATTGGAAGCAATCAGAATCTTTTTAGCATATGCTGCTCATGCAAATTTCAAGGTGTATTAGATGGATGTAAAAAGTACGTTTCTTTATGGAGAACTCAAAGAATATATGTAGAACAACCTCCTGGTTTTATTGATCCTGTTCATCCTGGATTTGTGTACTATCTTTTTAAGGCACTTTATGGATTAAAACAAGCACCTAGGGCATGGTATGAAACTCTATCTAAATTCTTGATTGAGAATCACTTCACAAGAGATACTGTTGACAAAACTCTCTTTCATAGAAATGTTAGTGGATCTATGATTCTTGTTCAAATCTATGTAGCTGACATTATTTTTGGCTCAACTAATGAAAAACTTGGTCAAAAGTTTGCTAAGTTGATGCAAAGTAAATATGAAATGAGCATGATGGGATAACTTACCTACTTTCTAGGCTTGCAAGTCAAACAAGTCAAAATTGGCATTTTCATAAATCAAACCAAATATATTTCTGATTTATTAAAGAGATTTGATTTAAGTGAATGTACTTCTGCAAAAACTCTCATGGCCACTGCAACTAAACTTGAACTGAATACTAAAGAAACTACGGTGGACATTTCAAGTTATAGAGGTATGGTTGGCTCATTACTTTATTTAACTGCAAATAGGCCATACATAATGTTTGCTACATGTTTGTGTGCTAGATTTCAGGCTGATCCTAGAGAATCTCATTTGATTGCAATAAAAAGAATATTCAAATATCTCAAGGGAACTCCAAATCTTGGAATTTGGTATCCCAGAGATTCTGGATTTGATCTAATTGGTTATTCAGATGCAGACTATGCAGGTTGCAGAATTGACAGAAAAAGTACAACAGGCTCCTATCAATTTCTAGGAAACAAGCTTGTATCATGGTTCAGTAAAAAGCAAAATTCAGTATCTACATCTACTGCAGAGGCTAAATACATTGCAGCTGGAAGTTGTTGTACACAAATATTATGGATGAGGAATCAACTACTAGATTATGGGTTCAACATGAACAAGATTCCTATTTTCTATGATAATACAAGTGCCATTGCAATAATAGAAAATCCTGTGCAACATTCCAAAACCAAGCACATTGACATAAGGTATCACTTCATTAGGGAACATGTAATGAAAGGTACAATTGAATTACATTTTGTCCCTAGTGAAAGACAACTTGCAGACATTTTTACCAAACCACTAGATGAATCTTCCTTCAATAGATTGGTTTGTGATTTAGGTATACTTAATTATGATTAATGATTTAAAATGTCTGATAAGTTATATATATATGAATATATAAATTTCAACCATTGACTATATTAATCTATTGATTCTTCATTAATCAATTGATAAACATTTTTCTTATCGATGGATGATTGTAGCTATCGACAGATAAATATATCAATTGATGATATATTTACCTATCGATGGATAATTTTAGCTATCGACAGATAAATATATCAATTGATGATATATTTACCTATCGATGGATAATTGTAGCTATCGACAAATAGATATATCAATTGATGATATATTTATTTATCGATGGATAAGTGTACCTGTTGATATACAAGATTTATCAGTTGATGACCTGGAATATAAAGAGATCCATGTCATCAATCGATCTGTACAAAAATCTAGCTGTTGATTACTAATTTTATCAATTGATTAATACATACATTCCTATATGTATAACAGTCGATTGTCAAAATTGGTAACTTTTACTTTTCATTTTTTTAACGGTCAATTAAGTTCTATTTTGAGTAAGAAATTGATTGAGAAATTAGTAAATATAAATAGTGAGATTAAAACATTGTTCATTCTTACTTGCAATTTTTACTAATGAATTCTCTTTCTCTCCTTCTCTTTCTCAATCTCTGAACTCTCTCTTTGTATCTATCTACTGCTAATAACCCTAATTGCTACTTTCTAAATTGTTGTTTCTGTATAATTACTAATAATCCTGCCAGTTAATTCTCATCTCATCTTCAAACACACTAATGGCATCATCAAAGAAAGTCTCACAATCTGGATTCTACTACGAACTCAACAACTGTGTTGCTTGCACTATGGTGGAGGAAGCCCCAACAGAATTCCATCTTCTAATGGAATTCCTAAGAAGTTCAAGGATATCAAAGGCCCTCACAGAAGCACCAAAGATAATGTGCAATCTAGTTGAAGAGTTCTGGACTACTGCAGAGGTAGTAGATGATTTTTCTTCAATCTCCTTTGTTTGCAAAGGACAGATGTATATTCTAACCACTATAGTCTTGGGTGAGTGTTTAAATCTTCCTGCAAATAATATAGAAAATTCACCCACGGACACAGAAATTAGAAACATGCTTAGAGAAATCAATTACACAGCTCCTGATGCTAGTCTAAGAAGTATAGTTAGAAAGAATTTAAGAAAAGAATGGTCATATTTCTTTGATGCAATAATTAAGTGTTTTTCTGGTAAGGTTAGTAATTTTGATGCAATAACAACAAGTATGCAACAAGTAGGGTATAGCATTTTATATGATAGATATCATAATTTAGGTAGCCTGTTACTCAATGAAATGTCTGCCAAATTGGGAAATAAAATAAATAGATTTAATCATATTTATTATCCTAGATTTATTATGATTATTATTAACCACTTTGTCAAGAATATTGAGATTGACAGGAGTACAGAAGTTTTGGATTGCTGGACTCAAAACAAAAGGGTCTTTAAAGAGTTGGTAAGGATCAATCTTCACAGCAATGTGGAATTGATCTATCCTCCTTTTGTTCATGTATTTATCTCTACCTTAACTTTTTCCAATCCCCAATCTTCTTTGCCTTCTATGACTATGGAGGGTAGTAGTAATGACCCTAACCCTCCTACCCAAGCCACACAACTAATCTCAAAATCCAAATCTAAGAAACCAACCTCAGCAGGTTCTCAAAAACCTGCTGTTATAAAAACAAAGAAAAGGAAATTAACTGTTTTGGTAAATAGACTAGAAGGAGATGTAAGTTGTGAGGGAACTGGGAAACATCAAAGAACCCAGAAGAATAAGAAGAGTAAGGGTGTACAACCTCAGCCAAGCCACTCCATAGTCTACCAAAAGACTGTGGATGTTAATATGGAAAATACCACATCCCTATTGCCATCTTCTCAAAAGGATGACAATATTGAATATAGCCCACAACCAGGGGCACATAACTAAATTAGGGACACCAAAGCCAAAACAATAACACCATAAGAAAGGAGAAAGAAGAAAGTCACCTTTGCACATGGGGAATTACACACTGCAAAATCACAGGAAACTGTGGTTGGAGCCTTCTCAAAGTCAGGTTGATGTGTCTCATATAAATGATGAGATGCAGCCCCATTCTCTCTCAGTTCCAATTCCTTCCATTCTTACTTCTTCATCCCAACAAATTTCTTCAGAAAATGTTTCCACTATGTCTGTGTTCTTTCAATGCCCCTTCCGGCTACTGGACTCTCGCCATCTAGGGTGCAGTACTCCACCCAACAAGGGATGGACGTAAACTCGTAAGCTTAAGCCTTATCCATCCCAGGAGATGACCGATTCCCGAAAAGCCTTTCTGGATGCCGGGTACGAGAGGCTCATGACATTGCTTCTCCTAAAAAAGGTCGGAAAGAACACCAACGGAGAAAACATTTGCAGCGTGAAGAGAGACTGGCTGCCCTAAGCTTAGAGAGCTTAGAAACGACATGATTGATTATCAAACATTTTCAGATTCTCCTTCTTTATTCTTCAAGGAGAAGCCAAGACTCTCTCCTGAATCTTCTTCATAAGATATTCAGGATTCCATTTCTCATGTTATTAAAAATATATCTTCTCAAATAACTTTCCCAATAGTTTCTACTCCATCAATTGATATTCAACCATCGACTGATAAGCCATCGATCGATACTCAAGATCAATCGATGGGTATGTATCAATCGATGGATATCCCGAACACCTCAATTGTTAATATCTTTACATCAATTGATGCTCAATCAATTGATGTTGCACAAACACTCTTAGGAATGAGTGAGTTGAGTGAGAGGCAGGATTGCAGCTTGGCAAAAGGAGAGGGAGTGAGTAAGGGCATTCCTATTTCTTCCAGGAATGAGAGTGAAACACTTGAGGGCCCCACCTTAGAAGGTGCACAGAAAATGAGTGAGGAAGAGGTGAGATTCCAGGATGAGATCCTGATGCAAAATAGAGAGATGAGTGAGAGAGATAAAACAATTTTGTTATTTGCACAGGAATTAGAAAGTGAGTTAATGACAGAAGAAGTGGGAGTCAAGGAGTTAGGGGGAGTACCACATCCAGAAGCTAGTGGGAGTGGAGTTGCTAAGGACATTGAAGAGGAGATTGATGCTGGTGATTTGGATCCACAGAACTTCATCCATCCCAATCCACAATATCAGGGGTTAGCTACTTCAAGTAACAGGGATGCAGAACAACTCTTGGGGATTGATCATACAGAACAGAGGACAAGAAATCTGAAGGAAAGTATTGTCAATACCACAGATGTATGTTATATGGCACCTGAAGAGCTAGAAAAAGATTCTGATGAGGAGCCATGGATGAGTACAATTGATGGTTCCTTAGAAGCTGCTGAGACTGAAATTCTCTCTCAATATAGAAGTGCAATGGTGGAAGGAGAAATTGAAGATTCTACTCAAAGAAGAATTGCTCACTGTATGAGAGAATCACTGAAGATTCAAAAGATGACAATAACATGATTAAAGAGGGAACTGGAGATTATCAAGGACTCTATCTCCACCAACAAGGATGCTTTGGACAGGAGATTGGATGAAAAGCTACCATTCAACACCATGAATCACATCAAGGACAAGCTCTTCTAGGAATCAAAGAACTTTGCATCTTTGGAAACTAGAGTGGGCTCTCTAGAAAAGAAACTGGATGTTATTATTGCAGGTCAAAGTCTTCATGCATCTATTCTTTAAAATTTCCTTGACAAAATGCCACCACCCCCTCCAATTGATGATAACAAAAAGGGTGAGAATACGAAGAAGAAGGATGATGGTGACAAAGGCAGTGGAAGTGGTGGTGTTGGTGGTTCTGGTATGGAAAAGACAAGTGGCACTGGTGGTTCTACAATAAAAAGATTCAAGTACAGAAGTAACAGGGATAATCAGTCTTCAAAGAGATCTAAGTCATCTAATTCTCCCAAAGATGACTTAGAACAGAAAAATGAAGAATTCAGGAAATTTGAAATTGATCTAGAAGCTAGAAGAATTTCTAGGGAAAGAGAAACTCAATCAATGATTGAGAGATAAAGGAAAATAATTGAAGACTTGAATAGAAGCACAAAGTTGGTGACAGAGGCAGTAGAAAAAGGAGACTTGAATGAGTTCATTGCTCAAACAAGAAAAATAAATGAATATGTACGAAAGGCTGCCAAAGAAAGCAACTCAAATGCTGAAGCCTTTCTATCAATTGATCTTGAAGCCCTAAAAGAGAAGGAATAGGACAAAGCCATAATGATTGAAGAAGAGAAGAAAATGGAAGATCCAGTTGGCCAGAAGCTTCTTCAGGGAGCTATTTCTATAGGATTGTCAGATGCTGCAAGGAGAGAAAAGGAAAATGAGGAAATAGCAAGGCAAATGGAAATAGAATGGAATATGGAAAATCAATCAATGGAGTAACCATTGAGGAAAAATAGAAAGATAACTATGGCCAGGAAAAGGTCAAGTACTACTCAAGAAATAGTGGTTCAGGAAAACCTTCAAGGACAACAAGAAGAAATAAGGGAGGAGATAACAATTGAAGGTTATGATATGAAGGGAATACCAGTAATCAGTGAAAAAGGACTAATTGGAGTAAGGACTCATCTTGCTACTTCTAATCAAGAGGAATCTATGAGATTAGAGTATGAAAATGGAGTGAAGATCACCTATTCCATGAAAGTGATAATGAAGCAGAGTTACAATATCTTAAAGACTATTCTTCCTCTACTCAACAGAAAGTACAAACTCAACACAACAATTGCTCAGAAGATTCAACAGCAAATTTCAAGATTAAGAATATCCAAGGCAGAAGCTGAACCTGATTCACCTCTAAAGCTATGGAAGTCACAGGTCAAAAAGGTGGTGTTGGAGCCAAAGTATGCAATGATTTTTACAGATGTGGAGGGCAACACAAAGTTCTTTGATATCTGCATATATCTGGAAAAAATCAAAAATGAAGAAATACACTACCTAATGAGGCAGCTTGGAGAAACTGACAGGGATGAAGCAATTTTGAGGAGTTCTTTCATAAGGCAGCAAAAGGAGAATGTTGAGAAGAGAAGGAAGATGAGCTAATTAAATCATGAAGACATTGAAGCTATTTGCAGGAGTTATCTATCAATCTGGTATTTTTAAAATTAATGTGCTAATTAAATTTCTTGATTCTATCTGAATGTTTTTTTTTAGTTTTGTTATCTTCAAGTAGATTTATGCATGTTCATATCACAAACACAAATAGGGAGAGATTGTTAGGAATCTAAATGTAATTTGATGATAATATTATTCTTAGAATCATAGAAATTTTGTTTTATGTAATTGATCAATTGATATGAAATTTATAAATATCAATTGATCAGGAAACCATTTATCAGTTGAAATGTTATATGAGTCAACTGATAATTTGGATTGTAGCATAGGTGTACTTAATCTATTTCAATCGATAAGGTGTGAATCAATTGATATTATTCTTATCAATTGATGTTAGAGTCGATTGATATAGATCATCAATTGATGTATAAATTAAACTGTCAAGTTGTAATTATCTGAAGACAGGAAATTGCACAAGTGAAGGATGATCAATTGATATTGAAGCCTCAACAGATGAGAGATCAATTGAAAAAGCCAAGTCAGGAATTGAAGACCATTAGTTGATGTGAAGACTCATCGATTGATATATATCGATCGATGTCATTTATTAGTCGATAAGACATTCCTTATCAATCGATGAATGTAAAGATCAATCGAAAAAGAACATCCGTTGATGGATTAAAGGATGAATCAATTGATATGTTTAACAACAAATTATCAATTGATTGTGACAACACAGAAAGTCTATCAGTTGTAGATCTGGAGAACAAAAGCACACCTATGGAAGACAGCCTAGGGTGGCTGTGGGGAATCAATCAGTAGCTATCTTTCAAATCTATTTTTCTAAAAAGGAAAAAGGAAAAAGAGAGACAGATAGAAAAAAATCCTAGAATAAGAATTATAAAACACACTTGTAGTATATAAACAAGTGTAGTAGCATTGTTAGAAATATATAGAAGTTAGACAAAATTCCAACAATCAACTGATTAGCTCAAGAGCACATTGTAAGATCAGTTAATTCTTTCTAACTTTGTACAAATGAAGCTAGGTTATCTTTAACCTAGGAACATTGAGCAAAAATATATATCTGATGGAAAAACCAATCCATCAGTAATTTTTAAATCTCTCCTTGTTAATTTTAATTTTCAGTTATTTGTTCAAACATATTGTGTTAATCTATCAAACATCAAGAGAAAATATTAAAAGTCCTAAAAAGTTTAATATTTGTATTTAACCCCCCCCTTCTCCAAATATTGACATTGTTCTTAGGAATAACACTTTCTACTACTCCATTTTGTTGTGGAGTTCTGGGCACTGAATATTGTCTTGATATCCCTTTCTCAATACAGAAATCATTCAGGGTTACATTCCAAAATTTTGTTCCATTGTCAGACTTTATTTTCCTGACAGGAAAATCAGCTTCTAACTCTATCTTCTTTGTGTGATCAATAATTGTTTGAGGGGCTTCATCCTTTGAGGACAAAAACAACACCCACATGTACTTAGAATCTGTTCCTTGACATAGACATGACGTTGACTAGACCAAATAAATCCATATGCAGAAGTTGTAGTGGTTCAGTAATGATAGATGAATCTTTGCTTTGGTGAGATGCTTTCTTTGACTTCCCTTTTTCACATGCTTCACATAAACCTTCTTGACAGAATTTCATCTCAGGTAAACCTCTAACCAATTCCCTCTTAACTAAAGAGTTCATTCCCTTAAAGTTCAGGTGTGAAAGTTTCTTATTCCATAACCAACTATCCTCTGTTGAAGCTTTGCTGTAAAAACATTGAACTTCGTCTTTGCTAGCAGAGAATAAGTCAGCCACAAAGAGATTCCCCTTTCTCACTCCCTGAAGAGCAAGTTTCACATCTTTCCTATTTTGGATTGCACATCTTTCCTTTTCGAAAGTTACTTTGTAGCCCTTATTAGTGAGCTGACTGATACTTAGAAGGTTGTGCTTTAATCCGTATTATCAATATACGAGGTATTCGAAAATATGCGTATTGTTATATTGCTAAATTGTGGGAACTACGTTAAATTTAAGTGAATGTCAATCAAGTTATTTTTTTGACAATGTCCATTTCTTATATTTGATTTGGATTTGCGAGATATTGGAGTGTATATAAAACCGACGGTTTTTTGGAAAATTATAATTTAAAAATTCTTCATCGTATCATAAATATAGGATTTTAATTAGTTTTTAGTCTAACAAAATAAATTTGGAATCCAGGTGAAAGTCATAACAGAGTTTAAGAGACGGTGTAAGTGAATAGTGTTTATCTAGAGAATTGTATCGTAAATTCTCGAAACAATTAAAGTGTATTAATTTAATAATAATGATTCATAAGATAATTATAAAATGAGAATTTGATATTTTATAATTTAAGTTTATCGGATGAATAAAGTACAAGAACGAAAGATTAAAATATGGTCAGGAAATTACACAACTACCGCACAAACTTTTTAAAACACTTGCTTCCACCACACACTTCCCAAACAACAAGAAAAAAAAAATCAGATTTCTCCCCCTTTCATGAAGAAAAAACCGAAGGGAAGACAAAGGAGGAAGATGGAATGCTTGCTTGCTTATTTCTCCACCAATTCATGCGCATAATAGTTTAAATTGAAGGTAGTAAACCCCTTTTGCTCTCTCTTAATTCTTACAAACAACCATCCATGAAATCTCTAGATATGATCCAAAGTGTGATGAACATGAATAGTGATTTCAAAAATAAAATTTTATTTTCTTTGATTTTTGGGTTCCTTTGCCTTGGTTGATGATTGTTATAGCTTATACATGTTATGGGTAATATAGATTAAGCTTGGTTGGCCATGGAAACACATAGTTGTTACTTGATTTTTAAAATCTTAATTCTTGAGCTAAACTGATTGTATGGCTTAAAGTGGTAGTATGTTGATTTTCGATGTTGTTTGAGGAGTTTGGGATTGCTTGTTAGTTGAATTAAAGTAGAATAAAAATGGAAAACGATGAGTTTATAAACGTTACCATGCCCATTTTTCTATCCATTCTGCAGAAACTACCCAGAAATATCTGGGAGGATTTATTTTCTGTTATGGGCATATGGATAATATGTTTAGATAGTAGATAGTCTCTAAATCGTTTACGCGCTAATTTCATAACATTCGGGGTTACGAGTCAAAAGTTATGAACGATTTAGTAGCGGTAGTACAGAAAATAGAAATTCTGCTTTCATCCAAATTTGAGGCTATGATCGGACTAGCTAGGAGGCTTAATATAATCTGAAACTTTTATTTAAAATACTAAAGTCATCTGGAATTATCCAGAAAAAGGATTCAGATTAAAAGGAGTAAAATCCGATTTATTAAAATTGTTAAAGTTGAGTAGGGGCAAGTAAGAATCCTTAAGGACTAAACTTACCATGGGTTTATGTTTCATGCAGTGTTTCATCGAGCCATATTATGTGGATGGATTCGAAACTTTTATGGAATATTGTTGGTAGTTAAAATATGATCTCTGAAAAGACTCGTGTCAAAAGGATTAATTTTCAATTTATTAAAAATGCTAGAAAATAGGGTGTTAGAGTGAAAAGAATATGAGGAAAAGGTTAAACAACCGTTTTTGGAGTCAATTTTGAGCAAGATAGATGACTTGTCTTGAGTCGGTCAAGTAACGAAAGTGGTTAAGGAGTATCACGACTACATGCTGGTGTATAGAACTTGATTAAAAATCATTGACAAAATAGTGTTACGAATAGCTAAAGTAGGCCCGAGGAGGTGAAATATCGGGTAAAATAAGTGTTTATAAAAATGACCAAGTACACTCGATATAAGTTTGAGAGTTAACGTCGAGGTGTAAGAATGAAGAAATTGTGAAGTCTAAATGTTATAATCATCTTGTAATTAGTTAACGAATTCGGTTATGCTTATTACTAGTGTACCTAGTTGTCTTGATTAAGAGAATTAATCTAGAATATTATATCTATTGATAGAACTTCGGGGAGATGTATGGACTTTGGAAATGCATCATAGACACCAGGAAAGATTCCTAACTCTATTCTTCGAATTCTATTACAAAATATTTTGATTCCTGTATATGCAAGTATCTTGACTCCTTGAAATCTTGACTTTATAACAGGTCTAGTTTATAAAACCTTGTGGTTTATGAATATTGTTATATCAATCCGAATTTATTTTACCCCCCTACTACCTAGTTCTTTCGCGACTCTAAACTTCTTGAAAAGTTTGAGTACGCATATTAGTAATTAAGGATAGCTGAATTGTGGATCGAGTTATGTCCTTCGATGAACTCGATAGTTGACCGGGAGTAGTTTATTATTTCTCGACTTTAGTCGATATTATTCAAGGATCTTTGCTTAAAATATATTTTTGTATTCATTGATAATAAATGTGGATTGTTTATTTATTAATCAAATATCCCTTAAATTTATTTGAATAATATTTAATGATTGATTAAATATTATTTAAAGAGAGTAAATAGTATTTAAATATTGATTAAATACTTTCAGTTCTTTTTGATTTATTTAAGTATTATTTAATATTGATGAAATATTATTTAAATATTTCAACTCATTTAAAACTTTTATATATTAAATAATCTTTATTAAATCATAATTAATTATTTCAATCATTTCTCTCTAAATCCTTTGAATATTATTCCAGGATTATTCGAGGTCTCTTAGCTATTAATCAAATAAGAATCGATCTTTAAAACTATTCTGGAGCTATCTAAAATTCTTTAAATATTATTTTTTATTAAATAATAATAATTGAGCTATGACTCAAATATTCCGCAATTATTTTTGAGTAAACTCCACATTAGGGATGGAATATTAAACTTTGACATTCTTCCCTTATATATATTTGTGCTATTACAGGCCAATATCTTGCTCTATTAATTATTCTTCGCTGAGTTATTTTTTTCTCTTATAGCGACTCCCCGGTCGTGTTCTTGAGTCTTCTTGATTCAATTGCATTTATCTTATTGATTAGTTGACTAAGAGTCAACCCACATATATATGAGATTATTTCACATAATTCCGGAAGTGAATCCATTACCTGATGTTGAAATCTTACAAAATATTGTTGTTATTATGGAATGTTGCGTTAAATTTCCCTCCCAGACTTGTTGATTTTAAGATATTAAACAGGGGACTGGAGATATAAGTGTAAGAGGCTTGTGTGCGGTAGAGTCCATCATAGCGTAATGGGCCGAGTGACGCACGGTCCAGCATTTAAAGGCCCATGTATTGCCTGGGGTGATGACCAGTTGAGGATCATCCTTCTATTAGTAGAGAAAGTTACATATTCTATTGTACGATACAACTGATCATCGTGTATAATAGGCATGGGGAATGCTCTAGTATAGTCCTATTTCTTCCAATTGGAAATTTGACATTAACACTGTAATAAAAGCCTATGTGCTATGTTACCGATAGTGTTAATGAGAACTGTTGAACCTTTACTATTCCTACACTATAACGAAAACCAAGGTGCTAAGTTATCGATAATGTTAATGGGAACTATTGAATTTTCACTGTTCCTACACTATAACGAAAGCCAATGTGCTAAGTTACGGATAGTGTTAATGGGAACTGTTAAACTTTTATTGATTATTTCTGCATATATATTGCAAGTTATCTATTGATATTGTTGGACATCGGGTTGGTATAAATATTTGTTACCACCCTTTTCCTAGTGCAAATTACATAAATATTCTAATATATATCTTGCTGAGTATTCTTTGGCTCATTCTTGCTTGTTATAACTTTAAATCTTGCAGTAAGACGTATCCATGGTATGAAAAGGAAAGAAGAGGATCAATCTTGAGTTAGTCAGGTTCAAGGCTTCTACAAGCGGTGTAAGTTAAGATAGGAATTCAGGTAAGAATCCTAAGATTTATTGTAAAATATATATTGTTATAATAAATCCTGAAACAATGTTAACTCCTAATGTAACTTCAGGTAGAGGTTATATTAGTAGCATGAGATCATGAGTTTATTACAGTTGGATTATAATAACTGTTATTATTTTAAGTTCGTTTTCTAATACTATGGCTCGAGTTGTGTAATTGTATTGGGGTCACCAGTATATGTTGTTGATATAATTGTAAAGAAGGTGAGTAATTTATTGTTGGAAGTGGACTGTGATGGCCTGGATCCCTGACCCCGGATCTGGGGGTGTCACACTCATCGTTGGTCTAGGACTAACCAAGGCCTTGATAGCCCAAACCTTAATCCATAGAGACTCGAGATTGGTGATCTTGCAGCTAACTGGTGAATATGAGGCCCGAGATGAAAAATAGCCATGTACTTGAGAATTATAAAAGCTCAGATGACAGTTTGAAGAATGCATGGTATAGCACATCCCAAGAGAGGAAAACATGAAGGCTGATGCCTTGTCTCAGTTCGTATCTTTATAGAAAAATAGTTGTTCAGGAAATGTCTACTTTCAAGTGTTGAGAACACCGAGCATCAAAGCCAAACTGGTGGCCCCTATAAGCCAGGGAAGTTGTTGGATGGATCCGATAAACGCTCAATTTGAAAGTGGTTGGACTCTGACCAACCCGATGGAGGCTAGGAAGATCACCGCGAGGGTCGTGAGGTATGCCTTGATCGAAGGGATACTGTACAAGAAATCCATGAAAGCATATGCGGACAACACCTGGGGGCTAGGGTCCTTGCTTAGAAGGCTACCCATCTAGGCTTCTACTGGCCTGAGTTGCTAAGTGATACAAAAGATTATGTGAAGAAGTGTAATCGCTGTCAAAGTTTTGCACCTGTGGTTAGACAACCACCTGAGATGTTGATGTTAGGAATTATGAGTTTTGATGATAACAAATTACTTAGAATTTCAAAAGGGACTTAAAATTACTTTGTAACTGGTCGATGGATATGACTTATAAATATCCATTGACTAGGAAACCAGTTATCAGTTGAAGCTTGTTTATCAACTGATAAACTGGATTGTAGCATTGATTTATGTTTCACTATCAATTGATTGTATTGCCTCGATGGATGCTATGAAGTAGTCGACTGATGTTATTGACTTCAATTTCTAGCTTCTCAACAGATGTGAAGAATGGCTGATCAATTGTAAATATTCTAAGTCAGAATTCTCACAAGTGAAGTGATCAACTAATGTTGAAGTCGATGGATGAAAACACTACTCAACGGATGAAAGCTATCAACAGATGCAAGTCATTAATGGATAAAGACAGTCAACGGATAAGGAACCATCAATGGATAGGGAGTCGATGGATAACTCAATTATCCATCGACACATCAACTGATCAACAGATATCCTATCCATCGATGGATAAGCAAAGGAGAATCAACTGATAAGCTTAACAGCATTTATCGGTTGATTAAGGTTTCCCAATTTAGTTAAAGACAAGAAGTATGGGAACTGTGCAGAAACTAAATCAATGGAATACAGTCCTGTCAGGATTGTGAAGACTTTCAAGGCAACACACTATTCAAGGAATGTATCAAGACAAAGATACTTCCAGGGCTAGTCAGTTCAAAAAGAAGATTATGCTAGTAGCTAGTTTCTATTTTCATGTAAACAATATAAGTTGTAATTTTATATTGCTATCTGTCGATAGAAATTAGGAGTGAAGAAAACTTCTATATAGTTGTTAGAAGTACACAGTAGCAAAGTGTGTAGAAAAACATCAAGAACTCAAAAAGCACAAAAAAATAGGCAGTATCTTGTAGTGCTTTTCTGAGTTCAAAACTCACTTTGTAAGCAGCTTAGTATTCGTACTAAGATCATGCACCAACATGAATATGCCTGTTATTCCATGGAATATGTTTAATAATCTTCATGCACCAAATTTTTCCAATTCTGCAAGCATGAGCATTCCAAATATTAGCACTGAGAATTCTGAGGTAAGGAAACCGACACCTAAGGTTGATGTGGAAGTAAAACCACCTAAACCAAAGGTACAAAAATTGGAAACCAAGCCGAAGATAGCAACTAATAAGAAAGGACCCAAAGCAACTTGGGTACCAAAATCAACTTAATTTGTTTTGACTGTGTGCAGGGAAAAAGAAGAAATCTTTGGTACTTGGATAGTGGGTGTTCAAGACACATGACTGGACATAAATCCCTGCTCACAAAGTTTGAGGAGAAAGCTGGCCCTGGAGTAACTTTTGGAGATGACAGCAAATGGTACACCATGGGATATGGCTTGATTTCAAAAGAAAATGTCATCATTGAACCTGTTGCATTAGTTGATGGCTTAAGACATAACTTGTTAAGCATAAGTCAACTAAGCGACAATGGAAATAAAGTTTGTTTCACAACAGAAACATGCACAATTTCCAACAAAGTAAATGGAAGCCTGGTTATGACTGGGAATAGAAAAGGAAATGTGTACATAGCTGACTTCAACTCAACAAGTGCATATTCAATGACTTGTCTTCTCTCTAAGGCAAGTACAAATGAAAGTTGGTTGTGGCATAAGAAAATAGCTCACTTGAATTTCAAAGCCATGAATCTGTTGGTCAAGAAAAATCAAGTGAGAGGCTTACCACAAATGGAATTTGTCAAGGATGGACTTTGTGATGCTTGTCAGAAAGGAAAACAAAGGAAGGCATCATTCAAGTCAAAATTGGAATCATCAATTGAAAAGCCACTTGAGTTATTACATATGGATTTGTTTGGTCCTGTAAATATCATGTCTATTGCAAAGAAGAAGTATGCTCTAGTCATTGTGGATGATTTTTCAAGATTCTCATGGACTTATTTTCTTCATTCAAAGGACGAAGCTAGTCATATCATCATCAAGCACATAAGAGAAGTTGAGAAAAACCTTGAATTGGATGTAAAGAAGATAAGGAGTGACAATGGGACAGAATTCAAAAATTCCTCAATGAAAGAGTTCTGTGAATCAAAAGGAATCATACACATATTCTCTGCACCAAGAACACCTCAACAAAGTGGGGTAGTTGAAAGGAAAAATAGGACACTGATTGAAGCAGCTAGAACCATGTTGGAGGATGCAAAACTACCAACATATTTCTGGGCTGAGGCCATAAACACCGCATGTTACATTCAAAGCATCTCCTTAGTAAATCAAGCTCAAGGGAAGACCCCTTATCAATTGATTAAGAAAGACAAAAAGCCAAAAGTGGGGTTTCTTCATGTTTTTGGCTGCAAGTGCTATGTGCTAAGAAATCAAGGTGAAAACCTAGGAAAATTTGAAGCCAAGGCTGATGAAGCTATATTTGTTGGGTATGCACTATCAGGCATAGTCTATAGAGTCTACAATCTCAGACTACACATTGTTATGGAATCTGTACATGTAGTATTTGATGATAAAAAGATTCAAGGCTTGTTTGATGAAGGAAATCATGACATACTGCACTTTGAGAATGAATCAAATGATGTAAATGATGATGAAGAGGCAGAAATTATAAAACCTCAAGTTTTCAGAAACCCAATATCAGTTGATGTTACTGCATCAATGGATAATTTATCAGTTGACAGAAATCCATCAACTGATAATCCATCAACTGATAACTCCTCAACGGATAATCAACAATCTACATCTAGGGTATCCACTTCAGGGGGAGGGTTTCAGAATCAATCTACAAATTCATATCACTTTGAGTTCAATACAAATGATCATGAGGCCTCATCATCAAGGCAAAATTTGCCTCCTCAAAGAAAATGGATAAGAAGCCATCCATTTGAACTAATCATTGGAAATGCAGAAAATGGTGTCAAGACAAGAAATGTTACTCAGAATGAATGTTTGTATAGCAGTTTTCTATCTCAAGAAGAACCCAAAAGAATTGAAGAGGCTCTCATGGATCCTGATTGGGTTTTGGCTATGCAAGAAGAACTGAATCAATTTGAAAGAAATAAAGTATGGAAGCTGGTGCCCAGACCAAAAGATAGATCAGTAATTGGTTCAAAATGGGTATTCAGAAACAAAATGGATGAAACTGGTATTGTGACTAGAAACAAAGCAAGGCTTGTGGCAAAGGGATATTCACAAGAAGAAGGAATTGATTTTGATGAAACATTTGCACCAGTTGCGAGGTTAGAAGCAATCAGAATCTTTCTAGCTTATGTTGCACATGCTAATTTCAGAGTCTATCAGATGGATGTGAAGAGTGCTTTTTTGAATGGGGTACTAGAAGAGGAAGTCTATGTGGAACAACCTCTTGGCTTTGAAGATCCAAATTTCCCTGACTTTGTCTACTATCTACTCAAAGCACTCTATGGCTTGAAGCAAGCACCAAAGGCCTGGTATGACACTTTATCTCAGTTCCTCATTGAGAATCACTGCACAAGAAGTACTGTTGATAAAACTCTATTCAGTAGAAATGTTAATGGCTTTATTATTCTTGTACAAATTTATGTGGATGACATTATTTTCGGCTCAACTAATGAGGGACTTTGCAAAAAGTTTGCCAAATTAATGCAGAGTAAATATGAAATGAGCATGATGGGAGAGCTTACCTACTTTCTTGGGTTGCAAGTCAAACAAGTTAAGGATGGTATTTTTATGTCAAACAAAGTACATTCATGATTTATTAAAGAAATTTGACTTAAATGAATGTTCTTTTGCAAAACCTCCCATGGCCACTGCCACTAAACTTGAATTAAACACCAAGGAAGCTAAGGTGGATATTTCAAGCTATAGAGGCATGGTAGGATCTCTTTTATATTTAACTGCTAGTAGGCCGGATATAATGTTCTCTACATGCTTATGTGCTAGATTCCAGGCTGATCCCAAAGAATCTCATTTAGTGGCTATTAAAAGAATTTTTAGGTATCTCAAGGGTACATCAAATTTAGGTAATTGGTATCCTAGAGATTCTGGTTTTAATCTAATAGGCTACTCAGATGCAGATTATGCAGGTTGCAAAATAGACATGAAAAGTACTACAGGAACCTGTCAATTTCTAGGAAACAAACTTGTGTCATGGTTTAGTAAAAAGCAACATTCAGTATCAACTTCAACTGCAGAAGTTGAGTACATTGCTGCTGGAAGTTGATGTGCACAAATATTGTGGATGAGGAATCAACTATTTGACTATGGGTTCAACTTGAACAAGATTCCCATCTTCTGTGACAATACAAGTGCCATTGCAATACCAGAAAATCATGTGCAACATTCCAGAATCAAACACATTCACATAAGGTATCATTTCATTAGGGAACATGTAATGAATGGTACAGTTAAATTACATTTTGTCCCTAGTGAACAACAACTTGCAGACATCTTTACCAAACCTCTAGATGAATCTACTTTTAATAGATTAGTCTGAGAATTAGGTATGCTCAATTTTCCTCAATCTTAAAATGTCTGTCAAGTTTTCTGTCTTGTAGCCATTGTTCACAATTATCTGTTGAAACCAAGTAAACAATTGATAAATGTGTTAATTATCAATGGATATTTTATTCCTATCAATGGATATTTATCTATCGACAGATAATTACCTCAGTAATTGTTTATCGATGGATAAATTCTTTCTTATTTGATCAACAGATAAATTTTATTCCTATCAATGGATATTTATCTATCGACAGATAATTACCCTGGTAGTTAGTGATCGATCGATAAATGATTAACTCTTTATTTTATCCGTCGATAGTAATAGAATTTCTACAGTTTTATTCATCCGTTGATCAGATTATAGCCGTTGGATAATTACCACTTAGGGTAACATACTACTTTCTTTTATTCATCAACAGTTATATCCTTAATTAAAAAGACTTTTCAAGTCATTTTAATATCAGAAAATATAAATAGCAGTTACAGTTAACATTTCATTCTTACTTGCTATTTTATTTTCTATCTCTAATCTCTGCAACACTGTCTCTTTCTCAAGCTAATTTTCTCTAATTCTCTCTAATTCTCTTAAGATCTTCCAAGTTCTCTTTAATCTCTTAAGAATAAACTGACAAATGGCACCATAAAAGAAGATTGTTTCCTCCACTGGGTTCATCTATGAGCAGAATAACTTCACAGCATGCCTAACGTTGAACGATGCTCCCGTGGATTTCCATCCCTTGATGCGATTCCTGGGTGACTGCAAAGTGTCCAAAGCTCTTAGTGAAGCACCCACAATTGTGTGTTCATCTGTTGAGGAACTGTGGAACTCTGCGGAAGTATCACAAGACGGGAAGGTAATCACTTACACTTGCAGAGGTAATTCCTACACCATTACTAGTACTTCTTTATCTGAATGCTTAGAATTACCTGCAAATAATTGTGATAAACCTCCAACTGAAGAAGAAATTAGGGACATGCTAGAATCTGTTAATTATGCAAATGCTGAAACAGGATTAGGAGAAGTTGTTAGGAAAAACCTTAGAAAAGAATGGAGTTACTTCTTTGATGCCATTATTAAAGTATTTTCTGGAAAAATAAGTAATTTTGATGCAATTACAACTAGTATGCAAGAAATTGCTTATTTTGTCCTGTTTGATAAATACTTCAAATTTGGCACACTACTCCTAAATGAATTAACTTCTAAGTTAGGATCCAAGGCATCTACGAAAAATAACATTTATTTTGCTAGATTTTTCATGATGATTATTAATGCCTCCATTGGAGAATACAAGATTAGTGCAGATATGGAGTCCTTGGAGCCATGGATGTAAAACAAGAGGGTTTTCAAGGATCTTGTGAGAATCAACTTACATCCTAAGTTGTGTCTCATTTATCCTCCTCTTGTGCAGGTATATCTTAAGAATCTCAATCTTTTAACTTCTTCCTCAAACACTCAAATTTCTTTGCCTTCTGCAACAATGGAGGGAGATGGAAGTGCCTCCATCCCTCCTACCCAAGTTGCACAACCTTCCAAACACAAGTCTAAACAAACCACCTCAGTAGTTTCTCAAAAGACTACTGTTGTAAAAACTATGAAAAGAAAAACCACTGAGGGGAGTGTGAAGGTGGTTGATAAGGGTGAGGGAACTGGCCAACATCAAGAAAGCCAGAAGGATAAGGAGAGTGAGATTGAGAGAAACCAGCCAGCCACCAGCCCAATCTCCCAACAGATTGAGGCTGTAGTAAAGGACTTAAACACATCCCTAGTTGCATTTTCTAAAAAAGGTGTAACTATTGAAAAGAGGTATCTCAACCAGGACCATCAGATGGAGATAAGGGTCACCAAACAATACAGCCATACAAAAGGAGAAAGAAGGTTCAAATACTGCACAGGATACACACACACATGCAAAGCCAAATGAAAATTTTGTGGAGCCTTCACTCTCTTCTTTTGATGTGTCTCAGAATCTTCCTGAGGCACAACCCCATTCTCTATCTGTCTCTTCTCCTCAATCTCCTTCAAAATCTATTTCTTCAGAAACAGTGTTGATTGACAACTTCATTGTTTCAAATTCACCCTCTTTACAACTCAGGGTGGAGCCAACACTCTCACCTGCATCACCAAATAAGGTTAACACCTTGGTTGATCAGGAAAATGCTGAAAATTTCAACAAGTCAATGGATGGCATTCCATCAACTGATACATTTCAACATCCATTGACTAGTTCACTTCCATCGATGGATATCATTACATCCATCGACGAGCACCCATCAATAGATATTCCTTCATCGATGGATATCTCTTATCCATCGATTGAGCCTTTTATTCCAATTCATGAACCATCCACTGAAACAATTGTGGCCAACACCCTATTAGGATTGAGTGGAGTGGGTGAGGTGAGTGAGAGGCAAGGTTTGCATACCTTGGCAAAAGGAGAGTGTGTGAATGAAGGGCCCTCAACTTCTTCTGAGGTGGCAAAAGGAGAGGGTGTGAGAAAAGAGAGTTCCACCTTAGAAGGTGATGTAAAAGAAGAGCTTAGTGAGGGAGAGGTGAGAATCCAGGATGAGATCCTGATGCAAAAATAGAGTGATGAGAGTGAGAGAGAAAAGAATAGAGAGAAACCAGCTTTTCAATCTAATGAAGCATCATCTTCTAAAACTTAGCAGGTTGCAGCAAAACTCACCCAGGAGTTGGGGCTAGAGTTAGGGGGAGTTGTAGGCCATGGAGTTCCTGCAGGAGTTGCAGAAGTCAACCTGGAGGTGGAGGATGAAATTGAAGTCAATCTTGATGCTTCAACCTTTCAACATGGAGATCCTCGTCATCAAGAACTAGCAGCAGCATCTAATCAAGTAGCTAAGGGTTTGGTGCAGACAGGGGAGCAATTCAGGAGTGGGAAGGAGTTTTTGGCCTGTCAACCTGATGATGTATCCCACATGAACCCTGAAGATTTTGAAGACATCTCTGATGATGAACTTCTGGATCCACAAGTGGCCAGTGATGAAACCAGTTTGGCTGACACAGAAAGGGCCATCATCTCTCACTACAGAAGATCAATGGTTGTGGTGGATGTGGTAGATCCCTTGCACAGAAGAATTCTGAACTTCTACAGAGACAACCTGAAGATCCAGAAAATGCATGTCACAGGTTCCAGATATGAGTTGAAGAAGATAAGGGAAGAAATTGACAGTTCTAGGATGCATTTTGACCACACCATTGATTCTAGACTCAGCCTCACAATGTTAACCAGAATCAAGCAAAGGTTAGATACTGAGTATTCAGCTAAGGACAAGGTAGTTGCATTGGAGAAAAGAGTAACTGCCATGGAGCTCCACATGCAGCAAACCATGAAGAACCATGTCACTCAAATCAATCTCCTGGGAAAAATCTTGGAAACCCCTCTCCTGTCCCAGTCATTAGCACAAGAGCCAGTTGATGATAACAAAAAGGGGGAGAAGCAGGAAAGTGAAGCTTTGGTGACAAAGTCTACAAATCCAAAGAAGGAGTTGGCTCAGAATATTGTAAGGCAATTTGATTCAATTGCCAGCAAAATCAAGGAGACCAATTCAAGTAGCTCAGAACCTGGTGACAGGAAAGCAAAGGGCAAACTGAATGAAGTTGGCAAAAAGAAAGTGGAAGCTGTCACAGGTGGAGGTGAAAAATTGTTGAGCAAAGCCATAGTAGTTGGCATAAGAGAAAGGGAGCAACAAGAAAAATCTCAAGAAGAATTAGCTATTCAATTACAAAGGGAATATGATGAGGAGGATAGGCTAATTAAAGAAGCCAAAAGAAAAGAAGGTGAAAGGAGGCCAAGAATGAAGCAAAGAGCAAACAAGCCTGTTGATGCACCAAGAACTTCTGGAGTTAAGAGAAAATTGGTTGTTGAAGACAAAGAAGACAAAGAGAAGAAACCAAAAGAAGTCAAGGTTGAAGGTCAAGCTTCTGGGAGTAATCAAGCTAGAGAGATAGAGGTGTTCAAACACAAATCTGAAGACTTTGTGCCAATCAAAGCTGAAGGAATGATTGCAGCAAAAGGACAAAGGAAGAAGGATGTTGATCTTCTTCACATTGAGTATGAAGATGGATCATATTCAACTTTTACATTCAATCAAGTCCTGGATCAAGGATATGGCATCTTAAGGAAAATCTACATTATGCTCAACATGAAGTATTATATAACTGAAGAGCTAGGAAATGCCATCCTTGAGAGAATGAAGAAGATGAGGGAGGCACCTGTTCAAGAAGAAAGGGATGACAGGATAAAGATCTAGAACCCTGAAGGAAGAAAGGTGCTTTATGAGCCATTCTACTTGATGATATATAAGGACAGAGAAGTCAGAGAAAAGTGTATTGACATTTGTCAAGAAATAGACAAACTGCCTAATCTGGAATTGAATCATCTAGCAAGTCAATTGGACTACAGGGTTGAAGATGAGAAGATCTTGAAGGGAACTCTATACAGAAAGATGAAAGAAAATGAAGACAAGATGAATGAGTCAAAGGGAAGAAGAAGAAGATAGAAGATTAAATCTCAATCATCAAAATTATCAGAATTCATCTTTTACTGGTATCTGATTAGTCTGTCTCAAATTATCTTTGTCAATATTGTAATTCTTGCTAAGAATAAAAATGTTTAGGAGTTTTGTTATCATCAATAGAATTTTTTTGCATATTTCACATATTCATAAATAGGGGGAGATTGTTAGGAATTATGAGTTTTGATGATAACAAATTACTTAGAATTTCAAAAGGGACTTAAAATTACTTTATAACTGGTCGATGGATATGACTTATAAATATCCATTGTCTAAGAAACCAGTTATTAGTTGAAGCTTGTTTATCAACTGATAAACTGGATTGTAGCATTGATTTATGTTTCACTATCAATTGATTGTATTGCCTCGATGGATGCTATAAAGTAGTCGACTGATGTTATTGACTTCAATTTCTAGCTTCTCAATAGATGTGAAGAATGGTTGATCAATTGTAAATATTCTAAGTCAGAATTCTCACAAGTGAAGTGATCAACTGATGTTGAAGTCGATGGATGAAAACACTACTCAACGGATGAAAGATATCAACAGATGCAAGTCATCAATGGATAAAGACAGTCAACGGATAAGGAACCATCAATGGATAGGGAGTCGATGGATAACTCAATTATCCATCGACACATCAACTGATCAACAGATATCATATCCATCGATGGATAAGCAAAGGAGAATCAACTGATAAGCTTAACAACATTTATCGGTTGATTAAGATTTCCCAATTTAGTTAAAGACAAGAAGTATGGGAACTGTGCAGAAACTGAATCAATGGAAGACAGTCCTGTTAGGATTGTGAAGACTTTCGAGGCAACACAGTATTCAAAGAATGTATCAAGACAAAGATACTTCCAGGGCTAGTCAGTTCAAAAAGAAGACTGTGCTAGTAGCTAGTTTCTATTTTCATGTAAACAATATAAGTTGTAATTTTATATTGCTATCTGTCGATAGAAATTAGGAGTGAAGAAAACTTCTATATAGTTGTTAGAAGTACACAGTAGCAAAGTGTGTAGAAAAACATCAAGAACTCAAAAAGCACAAAAAATAGGCAGTATCTTGTAGTGCTTTTCTGAGTTCAAAACTCACTTTGTAAGCAGCTTGGTATTCGTACTAAGATCAATTGAAAGCAAAAACATACCAGTGGAAAACCAATCCACTAGTAATTTTTAACATTGTTGTATTTTGTTTTCAATATTTTTCTTGTCAAGTTCTTAGTTACATCAGTTCTCTCTATACTAAAAAATACTGTCCTTGAAACAAACTTCATTCCGCTAGAATTAAAATTAATTCTTAAGTTTGTATTCAACCCCCCCTTCTCCAAACTTAGTGTACTTAAGGGCAGATAACAGTTGATGTTTATCAATTCTCCAATTCTATTTGCTATTTGGGGAATGGACATCCTAGGCCCATTTCCGATGGTCAGTGCATAAAGGAAGTTTCTCATTGTGGCAATCTACTACTTTACAAAGTGGATTGGGGCCAAACTCTTAGCCCATATCACCACTAGGTAGGTCACCCAATTCTTTTAGGAGAATGTCATATGTAGATATAGGCTTCCAAGGATTCTTGTTACTAATAACAGGGTGGGGAATTTAGAAAATATCATGAAGGGAATAATATTAAGCTACGGTTCACCTAGGTAGCTCATCTTGAGGCTAATGACGAAGAAGAGGTTGCCAATCAAATCATCCTTGATGGACTCAAGAAAAGGGTGGAATGATCTAAGGGAAGTTGGGTGGATGTGATAGTCTCAATGCTCTGGGCCTACCGCACCAAAAGCGAAGTTAGCATCAGAGCTACCCCGTTTATATTGGCATACGGAACTGAAGTAGTAGTTCTCATAGAGGTAACTCACATATCCCTGAGAGTAAAAGCATTTGAGCCAGAAGCTAACACCGAAGGCATGAATTTTTGCCCTGGAATTAATTGATGAAGTGCGTGATGAAGCCAATGCACGGACATTCGAGAATCAGAAGCAAGTTTCATTCTACTACAACCTCAGGGTTAAAGAAATGTTTTTTCGGGAAGGGGACCTATTTCTCAGAAAGGCAGAAGCGTTTGGTGTTTGAACAAAAGGAAATATGGCCTCCAACTGGGAAGGACCATAGCAATTCAAGGAAGTCTCTGAGCAAGGCTCCTACCGGCTCTAGTCACTTGAAGGGATTGAAGTCCCGAGGGCGTGGTATGCCTTAAACTTCAAGTCTTATTTCATTTAAATAGCTCTAATATGAGCATATCTAGTAAGACTAAGTAGCAATATGGTTCATGTGAAATCACTAGCGTAGTAAACTTTTTGACTCTCCGAGGAAAAATATATGTGAGGGTTGATCCCATTTCAAGAATGTTAACGCAAGTTTGCTTATTTATTTATTTATTTTTTTATGATCCTATTTTTGTGTCGAGCACCTATTGAGTGCAAGTCTAAAGTTGACCAAATACTGAAAAATAAGGGAACAAGAAAACAAAACATAGATAAATAAATACCTCAAAAGGTCTAGAGTCATACAAACATCGAATAAATAGCTAAGTCCCCAAGGGACCCCAAATAAAAGCTAAATAAAAGCCAGATGTGGCAAACAAGGCCGTGCAAGGCTGAAACATCACTCCTCCTCCTCAACCTCTTCCTCGTCGCTATCAGGCTCTTCGTTTGTCTCCTAAGAGGAAGAGAATGAGGAATTGTCTCATTCCGGACCCCTGTCCTTCGGCGACTGATGGATCCTTCTATGGGAAGAAGGGCTAATAGCCTTGTTGACCCCTCGCGCTCTAGAGTCTTGGCTTCCCGAGCGTGCTTTGCCTTTGCATCCCGAAGCACCTCTATCTGACCCGAAGAGGTATGATGCGGCCTTGATGGCAGACGCCGAGCCTTGGCTCATCTGGTTGCCCATAACTACGGTCTAATCAGGACGAGAAAAGTCTTTCGGGTTCACCACATTTGGGTACCGATGATGAACAATCCCAATGGCCATATCACATCCAAGCTCCATGTTAGTTGGGCGCATCTAATCATCATGGTCATCCATGAACTAGAGGAAGGATTCTGATTGCATATAAGCGTCGATCACCGTATGAAATTCTACATTTTTCTTCCTTGTCAAGACGGCATACTAGTCCCTATAAGAATCACCCTCAATCTAGGCAGTGTTAGCCCTAGACTCCTACTATTGGGATTCTTTTTAGAACCTATATTTCTCCTTCATCAAGGCTTGGTTTGATTTCCTCAAGGCTTTTCCTTGAAAGGCAGAGGAGTAGAGATAAGCATTGGCCTGGAAAAATGAACAAACTTAGAGTAAGCAAAATGACAAAGTAACGAAGATATATAAGCCGAGAAAAGGATGTTTACCTGATACAAGGCCTAGCGCCCAACTGCTCAGACTCCTCTAAATGATCCCCCGTAGTCACAGTAATAAAATCGATAGGAGTAATAGAGCACTTGGACGAATCCAAGGAGATCAAGGGACTCCCTAAAACAGAGTCTTGGGCACTGATTCCCCAATCATGGGTAAAAGGAATCTTGGTACTGCCGTCTGCATTCCTCAAACTTTTTCCCGCCTTCGAGCAATGCTGCAAGGAATCCAGAACCTTGACGGCAGAAGGATTTATTTCCTTCTCGGCCCTCTTCATCATCCTCCTAGTGGGCACCTCGCCCTTAGCCGCACTCTGATCTATGAGATCATCAACTGAAACAAAGCAAGAAAAACATTGGAATAAGAACAAACATGTTCAAGATAAACAATGGGTGAAAAAATAATTACCCTCAAGTGAAAGGCCAGTGAGGACAACTTTAACCAAATTTCTTTTAGTCAAGACGACTTGATAATGAGTTTGATTGTTGTCTCAATAAGTTTATTGCAGTTCAACAACTTATAAGGCCCAAGATCATAAATGAAGTGTGAACTATCTTGCTTATAGTTGAAGTCCTTCCTCAAGAAGTGACCCCAATCTCCCCTTTCCATTTGAGTATAACGAAATTTTTGTTCCAATATAGATGAGAATCGAGCAAGGAGTATGAGTCCACAATATGAGGGACGTTCGCCCAATGTTGGATGGCCACTCAACCTGCCCTTCTAAAGGAAGAATTCTTGAGCATGAAAATATTTCTAAACATAAAAGTGTTCAACGGGATGTCCAACTGAAGACATCTTATTATGAAGATGGATATGGACCTCCAATTATTGGGATACAGGTGACAAAGACAAACTTTGATCTCAGCTAATAACCTAACAATGAAGGGATTGACAGGGAACCTCAACCCAACTTCAAGGGCTCCTTTGACACACAGAGCTCCTCGGGGTTCTAGGTACAAGTTCTGTCATTCACGCCCGGCTCACGGACCTTTACACATCTTAGGAAGCTATACATCTCCATGATTTTTAGGAAATCTGCCCCGCTCAATCTACATGAGTGGAAGAATGAGTTGAGGTGGACGTTATTTGGAAAAGCCTCTGTCGTCTCACTAAAAAGGTCTAACATACAAGTATAATGATGGTTATAATACGAATGCAGGATATAGACAAGTATAACGGCGGTTGTAATACGAAGACGGGATATGGAATTTACCTTTCGACACCCGGGCCTTGCCACACTTGGCCATCATCTCGGTCATGGAAGAAAGAGGTTGTGGAGCTTTATCAGCCATCTTCGATTTTGGATTGAGACTTAAGTGGATCTTTCATGGAAAAAACTTAGAACGGAGTTTGAAAGAGCTTAAGAAAACTTGAAAGCCTAGAAAAGATAGAAATGAACACTTCACCTCCATTTTTATAGAGAAAAGGGTAACCTATGACATCAAGTTATAATACAGGCTGGTTCTCGTTAGTAGGTCGTATGCAAGTTATATGCATAAAAATGGCAAAACTTGACCTATTGGAACGAGAAATTTAGTTAAAACTATGTTGAAACTCTTATATGTCCAAAAAAGAGAAGAGAGAGATAATTCAATATTCGACAAAGGGCCGCAATAACCTATCGGCCACGATTTAAAGGCTAACTACGCTTATGAAAGTAAAAAAAGCCAAAGTCGAACTCTAATCAAGGACTAAGGGTATTAATCGAGGGAGTTGTCTAGAAATCATAAATTTCTGGACCAAGGTGTATTCAATCAACAAAGCTTGGAAGGCCAATGAAGAAGACCCAGTTTGGTCCTTGGTCCAAGAATCCAAAGACCAGTGGATGCCGACCTCCCCACATTTGAAGGGCTTAATCTGACCTAACATGATTTTAGGGCTAAGAGGCCTAAGACCAGAGTATGCCGACCTCATCCCTTTTAAAGGGTTTCAGCCGACCTAACTTAATCCTAGGTCTAAAGGGTGTTAAACCAGAGGAAGCCAACCTCATTCCATTTTTAAGGGGTCGAGACGACCTAGCTTGATTGTAGATGCAAAGGTTGACAAATCAGAGGAAACCAGCTTCATTCCATTTTGAAGGGATTAAGCCAACCTAGCTTGGTCCTAGTTCCAAGAGTTTATAAACCCGAGGGAGCCAATCTCATTACATTTTAAAGGGCTTAAGCTTACCTACTTTGATCCTAGTTCCAAGAGTTTATCAACCAGGGGATGCCAACCTCGACTCATTTAAAGATCTCTGGTCGACCAGAACAGCTCCAGGGACAACCTAAGAGTAGAGTCAGCCAACCAGAGCCTATTCAGGAGCTCTAATTGACCAGAATGGCTCCCGGGCACGACCCTGGTTGCCCGACTTCGATTTTGATGATTTGAAACACCTCCGTTCAATTCAAATCTTGGCGTTGGATCTTAGAATCCACCTTGAACCCTGAAGTTAAAATTAAGAGGATAGAGAATGAACAATTGATCATTGACACTCAAAGTCACGAAAACATGAAACAAACCCTGAAACTTCAAGAAGACGGCCAACCTGAACCTGGGATAACAGACCAGGAGGTCTCCGGCCGACCGAGACCAGCCAACTAGGCTAGGCCGACCAGGGCCGCCTAGAAAGGCTCTACCCAACCATGGCTGGCTGACAAGCCACTAGGGAGGCCCAGCCTACTAGAGATGGCCGTCCAAATGCCTGGAAGGTCTAGCCGGCCCGGTCGGTTGGCAGCCCAGCCACATTTTTCTAGTCTGATGACCCTGACAATTACCGGACCTGATTTTAGGTGATTTTTTCTTGAAAAATGATAATTTTTAGAATTTTGGATTAACCCCGATTATGGTCGATTAACATAATCCTATTCATAATTAGAATATATTAAGGATAATTAACAATTTACGCTTGTAGTTTAGCCCTAATTAGGGCATATTAGTAGCTTTTACCCCATAATTAGCCTAGGTTAAGGATAAAAGGTGATCAACGCTCATTGATTAGCCTCAATTAGGGGAGATTAGTGTCGAACAACACTTAATAAGCCCCAACTAGGGCCCATAATTCTCAAAATAACCTTGAATAGGGAAAATTGTCATAAACGTGTAGGACACACTACATTTTACACGAAAGAAAAGACCCGAGAAGGGCTGATGAGACTTTAAGTCGATAAAAAGATCATTATAACTTTTACGAAAGCTCAAGAAGTTTTCCTAGAAGTTGGGGGTAAATGATATGGGCAAAAAATAAACCTAAATAAGATAATTAATGTTGTATTAATTATAGCTAGTGTGGTCCATTTAAGAGGCCCATTAATGAGGCGCATCAAAGAAGAGGTTGAAATTCTAGGTCTTGAACGCGGCTTTATCGAGGACGATCAGTAGAGGCACAATCAGATGACCCACAAATAGAATGCATGATCTAGAATCATCACGGTCCAGGATAGTCATGGTCCAGAATAGTCACGGTCTAGAACCGTCATGGTCTAGATGCGCCCTAGAAGGTAACTAAAAGAGTAGCCCCCAAGACACCTTGATTGACAAGGAAATTGAGTCATAAACGGAAATATAGTCACAAATGGAACCGTCCGATAAATCAGCATGATCGTCTAAATAGAAACTTTTCTGCCAAGTCTCAAACCCTAATCGAAAGCCTAGACTCTCATTGTCTATATAAAGGGTCTAACCACTCATTCATACAACTACGTCCTGCCATGATTCTCAATATGTTTGAGATACGTAGGAATCTTGCTAGAACATAGATAGTTCCGATAAGCAAATGCAACCATTAAAGCTCGAAGCTCATAAACCCTAGTCTTAAATACGCATTAACTACAACCTAGTTTTTGATCCATAACAAAGACCTATTTTAATTTATTATAGAGATTTGAGATTTATCCACACCATCTATTCTTATCAAATCCAATGGTCTATATTTAGTTTATGCCTAAATGTAATCTAATTAATCGAAGGGCATAATTGTCTAATGTATATCTTATACAACATGTTCTAAGAGGAAGTTTTTTACAATAATATGGAGCCCCTTGTTGAAATAGCGGAAGAAAATTAAAGAAAATCAATTAGATAAAAGCTTCTTAACTGAGCTTCTAGGGAAGGTGGATAGTAGTTTGTATGAAGAACGGAATGAGCTGAAAGGGATCTGAAGCACCATGGAAGATTACACCGCCCAAGTACTTTAGATTATCAACGAATACTCAAGTTTCACGTGCTCTCCTTGCGTGCCAATATTTTTGGAACCCCATTGTTACTTGCCTACATACCCTATATATAGGGATCAAATCCATATGTAGTCTTAGGTATTCATTACTCTTCGGATGAGTGATCGGCTGTGTTTTGATAAGATTTATAATCTGGTTAAATGATTATCTCGAAGTATTTGAGTTGAAAGAATAGTCGAAGCTGATTAGTACCCATTGGAAGCTCCATGTGTATATATATATATATATGTATATATACACATACATATATATATATATATATCATAATTATCTCATTTAATCTGGTAGAATCACTTTAGAAGACTACATTTAGAGTGATAAGATGAGTTCCTAAAGTTTAGGAGAAAGAATCCATCTCAAACTACGGTTTTGTTGTTCAACTAGAAGCTATTCTCTAGAAATTGTCTGATTGGGCATGGAACCTATTTTTTGAATATTAAAGCATGTTAAGACCTCCAACATAAATTATCAAGTTCATTGGCCTCCTGGAACCTCTCCAAATAGGTTTCAGCCTTGATATAGTGGAAGCTTTCTGGATAGTGGAACCCCTGCACTAATAGGCCTTTCTTTTCTGGTGGTTCCTCATCTTTGGGTTGGTAATTCCTCACCCTCTTGATTCTCTTAACATCTTACATGGTTCACTTTAGTACAATGGATTCTCAATAAATCCCCCAAATTGGCATGTAATCTCTTCATGGTCGCAAATAACTGATAGATTGGACCTCAAATATCCCATGCGCCTAAATCCAGTCCAAGTGAGATTTTGGGCACAATACAACAGTTAGACAATTATAGAGATGCAGTAATGTAGAACAAGTTTTCCATCAATAAATTAGTGTTTGCTCTAGTCTAGTTCATCATCCAAAATTAAATGATCCTGCGATTTCATCATATATATTAATTTTCTCATGTTCAAGAATTCACGATATGGCCATTCCTGAGGAGGGTTCAAATATGTTATCAAATATGTTGTATGATTTATATGTATTCATATGTCTCATTATTTTATTTGTTTTCTAGTCTTAATCTATCTACATATAACATTATATATGCAATTGAATTTATGTTAAGTATAAGACATTATAATTGCAGGGTAATTAGACATATATAATATCATATATGAAGTTGAATTTATATACAATAGACTATTTTCTACTGCTTTCAGTTCAAACTGCATCGTGTAGTCTGTAATGCATTACCCTTAAAATGGTTGAAAATTTTACTATTCGGTGCGACAAGTATTACATTCTGTTATAGTACTATTATATTATATTATGTATTATGTAGTGGATCTAGTTCTTAGTATTAAACATTGCACAGTAAAGAAGATTTGTTGATCAAGATCGTGTTAGTCATTTGTGAACCAGACTAGTTGCACTAAACGTCAGCATAAAAGATATTGAGAGACGCATCTGAGAATCAGAAGAACTGGTTAAAGGATTTCAATCAGACTCAAGAATGTATCTATTTATTGAAAGTCAAATTCAACAATGCTTGAGTCAATGTAGAAGGTTATTTCGTTAAAGCACAAAAAAAATTCCAAGGCAAATAACATGATGCAGCTCGATTGTTAAGATGACATAAGGTGATTGTTAGCATATTTAAATAAAGTCATCGACTGTTGTCAAAGGACAAAGCTCAATTGAATTAATACTCAATCGATTGTTATGGTGAATATGACATCATTTGATTTTTATAATAATAATCAATGACATCACTCATGGGCAACTTCAACTGAAACCAATTGTTATTAATTCAATTAATTTATTTTGAATTAATTGATTTATTATTTTACCGATTGTGGCTATGTGAGACATGGGGAGTTAATCAATTTTACACCGATTATAAGTAAATATAAATTGAAGCAATTTCCATATGATTAGTTGTAATAAAGCCACGTATACGGACTTTAAAATCTTCACTTAAATTAAAAAAAAAGTCGATTGATTTTGGAATTCATTCAGTTCATTTTACATACAGAGAAGAAATCGAGAGAGAAGAGAAAAGAGCATTCAAAGCAAATCTGTACACTAGAGAGTCATAAATGAAATTATAGTTTCATGTTAGCATTAGTATTGAATACTAACTTTGTATATGTATCTAGACTAGTGAATCATTGTAGCTAACCTTTGTGTTAGAAGTGTAGCACTCTCAGGATTTATATTAATACAAAGATATATTCCCCGAAAGAACCATGTTGTGATTGTTATATCTTGGTTTTGTTCCTGTTAGAAGTCTACAGTCGAAGAAATATATATTCCATAGATAAAGTTTAAAAAGATTAAAATTGAACATATCATATTGAACCCCCCTTCTACGATATTTGTGACTAACGATTGGTATCAGAGCTCGCTGATTGATTATACAAATCATGATCCAGTGATTAGACTTCAGTGTTAAGCTTCATGAAATTTTTCACAAATTTTTTAATTATAAAAAATTATCACTTTGAGATTTTTGAACTTTAAAAAGTTTTGAAAAAATTGATATCATGAGTTCTCAGAAAGTGCGAAGTATCAAGGTTACCCAATTCGACAGGGGGTCAACTACAATCTCTAGAAGGGAAATATGTCGTTGTTTATTAAGGCTATTAATCCTTTATACATGGACATTTTGGAAAACAAACTGTATGTTCCAATGAAAATAATTCACAAAACCACAATGGATGGAGTTAGAGTTCCTCAAAGGTCTACTCCAAAGGATCCTACTAATTGACTCGGAAAAGGAAATTTTTGCATTGGACTTAGGCCTCCAACTGATTTCGGTTGATTCTATGGATTCTGACATGAGCCATCAGATTTTGCACTGTATTAGTGGAAAGCACATGTGGGATACCATTGAGCTGATAATGGAAGGAACATAAAAGAGTATGGAAATTTGATTGGATATTCTGGCATCGGGATATGAAGCGTTCAAATCTTTTCCTGGAGAAACTATCACTCAAGTCTTTGAGCGATAAAATAAGTTGTTAAATGAATTGAGTATCCACGTCAAGAATTATCCATTAAGGGAAACAAATAGGAAATTCATGTTGACTCGTCCACACCATGTCGAGCACAAAGTTTTATCGATTAGGGAAAGGGACAACTTTAACACAATGCCCCTTGAGAAGTTATATGGAAAATTGAAAACCTATGAGATGGAGCAAGAACATAGATTGATCATATATGGTTCAGGCTCAGTGCATAGTAATAGAGCATCATTATTGAAGACCACTGCTCTTGTGGCTGATGAAAGTAAAACTTCTGAACCTAAGGTTATTGAGACCAAAACAGGTGGAGAAATGATTATTGAAGCTGAAATGGGTACAAATAACCAAGTTGTGAATGAGGATGATTTTTATTCATTAGAAGAGCTTGAGGAAATGGAAGACAAATCCATGGCATACTTGGCAGGGCACTTCAAGCACATCAGATTTAGAAGGAATCTCAAGTACAAGAAGAGTTTCAGTAGCAAGTTTCATAAAAGTGGATCATTCTCTAAGTCCAGTTCAAGAGGTGGTTATAAATCAAACATGGTTGATCGAAACAAGTTTTGGTGTTACAACTGCAATGAACTAGGGCATTTTGCCACTGAATGCAGAAAACCTAAATAAGAAAAAGACAAGAAGAGTAGTTTTGAGAAGAAGAGCTATGATGAGTTGAAGAGGGAAAATGAGAAGCCGAAGCAGAAATTGGATGCCTTGATAGCAAAACATCATGGAAAAGCCTACATTGCTGAGGGTAAAAGATGGGATGATACAGACTCTGAAGGTGAAAAGGAATATGTGAACTTTGCACTTATGGCAAACACTTTAGAGGAATCTTCACCATCTCAAGTACTGATTCTCACCATAGTTGATATGTCTCTATCTGAATATGAAAGAACTGTTAATGATTTAAGTATAGAGATATTCAATGTACACTTAAGTATGGTAGCTGCTGAAGGAGAAAATGTTAGACTAGTTGGCAAGATTAAAAAACTTGAAAATGAAAAAGAATAACTAGAACTTGTAGCTGTAACAGTTAATGAACTTAAAGCCAGAAATGAATATTTAGAGAATAAGGTAAACTGTTATGCAGAGGTTGAGAAAGCACTTGAGGCTAAAATATTTGAACCTGAATTTAAAGTAGTATAATATAAGGATTCAGTAGTTGTGGCTATAGAGATCATGGATAAGAAGAGTCTAGAAAACACTACGTGTATAGGCTCTTATTATAATGAGTTTGAAAAGAAAAAGAATAAGGGTAAAGGGAAAGTTTCATTTAGTGCCTCTAATAATGTTTACTTAGAAAATGAAAACATTCCCAAGAACCTTAAAAAGGTACATAAACAAATCTTTAGACCACATCTCATAGAACCTTTAGTTGAAGATGCTCTCTTAAGAAATCATGAATTTCTTGTTGAGGATAAGTTACAAGAGAAAGAAATTGAGGAGAAAATTAAAGAGAAGGTAGAAGCTATTGAACCTATAAAAGTAATTAAAATTGAGTGTTAAAACTAAAATAAGTAGTAGTAAATCTAAGACCAAGGGTAACAGAAATGGTAAAGTAGGTGTTCATAACTCTAATTCTTCTGCACCTACACCTAATACACCTAGGAAATTGTGTAATAACTGTAACTCTACTGGACAACTTACACATGCATGTAAAAAGGTTAAAATATTAGATGAAGTTCCTAATGTGCATAAGTCTGTTTACATGAATAGTTTTCATTTGCCATGCGGTATTGTTGGACGTATGCCAAATTCTTGTTTTTATACAGGAACTTGAATTGGGGTTGATGTCTGAGGGGGAAGGAGTGCAAGAGACAGAGGGAGTCCCTAATACCAATGAAGCTAGTGGTAGTGGAGTTGATAAGGAAGCTGAGCAATTGGAGAAGGTGGTTGTAAAAGATGAAGAAGTGGATGCAAGAGAATTGGATCCAATGAACTTTATCCATCCTGATCCAATGTATCAAGGGTTAGCTACTTTATCTAACAGGGATGCTGAGACAATTCTGGGGTTGGATTACACATAGCAAAGAACTAGACGCCTGAAGGAGAGTTTAGCCAATATTGTAGATGTTCGTCACATGGCTCCTGGTGACATTGATAATGACAGTGATGAAGAACCATGGATGAGCACAATTGATAGAAGCTTGGTTGATGCTGAAACTAAGCTACTCTCTAAGTATAGAAGATCCATGATAGAGGTGGAATTTGCAGATCCCACTTGAAGGAGAATTGAAAATTATTTAAGGGACCAATTTAGGGTGTCACAGGAGTCAAGAGTTAATTGGCCTCAATCAAAAACCTTATCTCATCCACCAAAGATGTGTTGGAGAGATGGTTGGATGAAAAATTGCCTCATGGCACTCTCCATCACATTCAGCAAAAGTTTCTCAAAGATGTTAAGGGTTTCACTTATTTGGAGAAGAGGGTTTCTACCATGGAATCCAAGATGGATGATGTTATCAGAGTTCAAGCCCTTCATGCACAGATTCTTCAGAAGTTTCTTGACATGATGCCACCACCTCCTTCTTGTGATGATAACAAAAAAGGGGAGAACATTGATAAGAGGGATAATGATGGCAATGGTGGTAGAAAGGGAGTTACTGGGAGTAGCTGGTTTGTAGAAGTTAGTAGTGATGAAGCTAGTATGAGTAATAAGGAGACAAGAGGAACCAGAAGCAATAAGGGGAAATCATCAACTTCAATCAAGAATGATTTGGACAAGAAAATGAATAATGCACAAAAATTTGATGATGACTTGGAAGCTAGGAATATTTTTAGAGAAAAAGACACAAATGAGCTAATTGAAAAAGAAAGAAGAAGGTTTGAGCAGTTAAAACAAAGTACAGAGCTGGTGACAAAGGCTGCCCAAACAGGGAATTTGGATGACTTCATTGCACAGACCAAAATTGTGCATGAGAGTGCAAATAAAGATGCTAATGAAGTTAATGTTCATGCAGAAAAACTTCTTCAATTAGCAGAAAAGAAAAAGGGAAAAGCCATTATGGTTGAAGGGGAGAAAAAAAAGAAGGAAAGGTTTTCAGGAGAAAAGTTGCTACATGGAGCCATTACTTCAGGAATGTCTGATGTTTAAAGGAGAAATAAGGAGGATGTAGAAATAGCAAGGCAAATGCAGATGTAATGGAATCAAATGGATGTAACTGAAGACCAACCTTCAAAACAAAAGAGACATATTAAAGTGGCCAGGGAAAAGTATTTTGACATCTATAAGTATCTAGACAAAATCACAGATCAGGAGATTGTCTATTTAATGAGGCAACTTGGCAACTCAGATAGGGATGATCAAATATTAAGAGGATCATTCATGAGGCAACTAAAGGAGAATGCTAAGAAGAGAAAGAAGATGAAGAAGTGATTAAAGCCCTTAGTAGATTGAAGCAGTCTACAAAATTCAACCAACTGGTACTTCTAAATTTTAAGTGTTTTTAAAATTCTTGATTCTATATGAATGTAATTAGTTTAAGGGTTTTATTATCATCAAGAAGATTTATGCCTGTTATTGTCACAAACAAAAATAGGGGAAGATATTTAGGAATCAATGTAGGCTTGATGATAACTCTAATGTTAGAATCATAGAATTTTTTTTATTCTAACTGATCAACTGATATGAAAATTATAAATATCAATTGATCAGGAAACTATTTTTAAGTTGAAATATTTATATGAATCAACTAATAATATGGATGGTAGCTTTAGTCAATTGATAATTTTCTCATCAATTAATACTGGAGTTTATTGATATACGTAATTAACTGATGTGTAGCTTAGACTGTCAAATTGTAATTATTTAAAGACATGAAAATTATGCAAGTGAAGGATGATCAATTGATATGGAGGCATAAATGGATAGATGATCAATTGATAACAAGTCAAGTCATAAATTGAAAACCATCAATAGATATGAAGAACCATCGATTGATCTATCGATCGATAAGTCACCAACTATTATCAATCGATGGATATCAACATCAGTCGAAGAAGACTGTTAGTTGATGGATACAAGGAAGAATCAATTGATATGCTTAATAACAAATTATCAATTGATAGGGACTGCACAACAAGACAAAATGTCAGAAATCGTCAGACTAAAGCATACCTATGGAAGACAATCTACATTGACTATGAAGACTCAGATTGAAGCTGTCTTTCCTGGGATGAAGATATTTCTCAAAATAGAAATAAACAGAAATGAAGGATAGTTTAGTAAAATTCCTATAATAAGTAATTTTGTCTTACTATTCTTGAGATTGTAAACACTCTTGTGTTATATAAATAAGAGTGGTAACATTGTTAGAAATATAGAAGTTAGAATATCATTATGAATCAACTATTCAGCCTTAGAGCACTTTGTAAGAATAGTTGATTTTATTTCTAAGTTTGTAAAACGCAGCCAAGTTTTATTAACCTAGATTATTTGAGAAAATATATACACTGATGGAAAAATCAATCCATCAGTAAATTTTAAATATCTTGTTCAATATATATTTCAATTGTTGTGGTTTTTTTGTATACATTTCTTAAACTTCTCAAGAAAATACTAAAATCTTCAAGATTTGTATTATTTGTATTCAACCTCCTCTCCTTCTACAAATATATTGAATTTGTTCTAGGGAATAATAGGTTGGTTCATTAACATCTAGGGGATTTCAAGAATGGTTTATAGTTGGGTTGAGAGTCCCTGGGTTAGGTGCATTTTGTTCTTCTGCTACCTTGGGACTCTTTGTTGTGTCAAGGTAACCATATTTAGGTTGCACCAATGGATATCCCTAAAAAACACTCATCATATAAGATGTGATTTAAAGAGGAACATTCACACTGGTTCTTCTATCCAATGTAGCATAAATGATTTTTGACATGGATTTGGAATAGCCAATTCTATGTTTGTTCATCCCATGTAGTTCATGTTAGTAATTGTGCTCTAGAGACAATACTTTTTATATTTTAAGGAAAATATTTATTATTAAGGATTATGTTTTATTGATTATTATTTATTTATTATGTTTTATTTACTGCGTAATAAATTGAAAGCATAATAAATGTCCTTGGAATTTTGATACGTATTATATATCTTTAAGTATGTGACTTAAAAAATGAGATTATATGAATAATATCTTATTCCTAAAATTCCCTAGTCGAGTATTATTATTTAAGGACAATAATAATGCACAAAGACTAGTATGTTTCTTGACAGATGACCACATCTCATTGGTCATAGGTATGGGGATACTAAAGTCAAGAACATAAGTGCATGTATCAATGCATGGCACTGGAATGACCCGCCGTGAGATTCTACATGTTAAGTAAGTGTCATAAGTAATTCTCACTGTGATAATGGTGTAATGATCCTTAGACCTGAAATCATTATATTTCTATTCGAGAATTAATATACTTTGATTACATTAAAAGTTACCTTTGACCGGGTGATGATAAAAGTGGACATTGGGTATATTATGAATCGTATGAGAAATATGAATGATCTAGATGGGATTTAATCCTCCTAATTTTAGGAGTTATATTATTGGCCTCTTGTTTGAGTGAGACTATGAAATGCACGGCCGTGCTCAAATGTTGATTTGATTTTAATAGTCTACTCATCGATCAAGAAAATAAAGATTAAATTATGAAGAGGATGACACGAGACATGCCTTGAGTTTAATCTATAATATCAAGATTAAAGGGATTATATTACATGGAACATTATTCACGAAAGGCTTAATCGAATCACCGATTTATTATTATTACTTGGGTAGCAATGATGTATTACTAGATGCCGCTCATTGTTTACAATTTTAATTAGATATTAAAATTGTTGCCAACGTAATAATAACCTACAGGGTCACACACAAAGAACGCTTGAAGGAGAAATAATTTAAATTATAAATTTAAATTAAATAAGTAATTTATTTTATTTATGATATTAATTAAGTATGACTTAATTAATTATATAAATAGAATAAATGAATTACCTAAACTAATTCCAAAATTAATAATTAATTAATTAAGTGAGACTTAATTAAATAATTTAGAATTTTGGATTAGTATTAATTATAATTGGATTATAATTAGAAAACTTATTCCTCTCTCTATATAATCTCTTTATGGGCTGATTTAATAATATAGAGATTTTACAAAAACCCTAGCCGCTCTGAGAGAGGAGGAAGATAGAGAGAGAAAAAGTTTTCGGGTGTTAGTACACATCAATCCTTCATGAAAAGTGTTCGTGTGGATACCGTAGAGCGTAGATCGCGAGAGGGGGATACGTGGTGATTAAACAAGCTTTGGACCTCCATTAATCTTCCATTAATGAACTGTTAAAGCTTTTAAAGGTATTTATTCTTTATCTCCGAATTAAATCTTTTGTTTTCGCATGGATCCTGCGGAGGGTTTCGCTATTTTGATTTATTTTTCGCGTTTATTCCGCTGCGTTTGTGTCACGAAACCCTACAGTTCAATCAAACTAGCATTTTTATAATTTAAAATTGATTGAATGAAGCGAGGGAAGAAAATCTCATTCCCTCTCTTGGGAATCCTGGTTATGAGTTCCCCAAGAATGAGCCTACTTACATTGAGCTTTTAGTTGTATGCTAAAGAGTAGGCTAGCTTCTAGGCAATTGAGCTGATTTGATCAAAGTCAGTCTTCCTGTAGGTGAAGACTCTCAGTAGAGTGCCCAAATAGAAATGACCATTCCTTTAGAACATATTTCTTGTTGAGATTTCCAAGTTTGATCTCATCAGAGTATCTAATAAACTCCTTGAAGTCCTCCAGTTCAGCTTCTGTTGGCACCTCATCATTTTTTTCAGTTGGGAGAGACAAACTTGAATTTACATCATTTTCATTGAAACTTATGTTAACCCCTTGAATTTTGCAGGTGACTTGAATCATGGAACTCCCATCTACCAATGCAATCCCCTCCCAGTTTGCAGTGTTCTAGAATTGCCCTAGAATGTCCCAGTACAGTAGAGGGTTGGTCAACAATACTTCCTTCAAGTAAGAATCGATGACAAATCTGGTGAAGCACTTGTACTGTGGCTTTGCATCTGCATCTCTAGCAATCGCCAAGAAGTTTGTTTATGGAATAATAAAAACTTATGTTGCAAGGTTGGAACTAGAAGAAGCCATTAGAGTAGTATATAAAAAGGAGAAGTGAAGAAATGAAAGTGTTTAGAAGAAAACAAGAGAGAATTTGAGTGTACCTGTTGAGAGTAAAAGTTCTTTGGGTTTGTGATTTGGCGTAGAAATGAAAATGTTAGAACTACTTTGCTATTTATATGACTTTGACAACTAAACTAGAATTGTAATCGATTTTGAATGATCGAGAACTCAGAAAATAAATAAAGTAACTTTAGTAGAGAACTTTCAAAAATTGATCGAGAACTCATGTATGTATTCATATTCAAGAACTGTATCATTCGAGAACCCAATTTGAACTTAATCGAGAACTATAGAGGCCGAGAACTCACATTAAAACTAGATCGAGAACTCTGTAAAACATAGTTGATCGAGAACTCTATAAAACATAGTTGATCGAGAACTCAAACGCTAACTTGATCGAGAACTCACTAAAAAGTGATTCGACAACTCTATTTGAGACTATCCGAGAGCTCAAGACTTGTAACTAGTCGAGAAGTCAGAAAAGAATGGCAACTTAATCACAAACTCCAGTTTTGAAACTTTACTATATTTTCAATTGGAAAATAAAATAAAAATTTATCAAACACATTTTTCAAACTAAATTTAAATCAAATTAATTTAATCTGGGATTAATTTAATCTGGGATTAAAGATGCACAAGTATAATAATTCTTTTCAGGTTACTTAGAACATAAAAATAGTTCCAAGCTATAATTTTGATTTTTCAAAAACAATGTACAACAATATGACTGATATATTTATAAATATATACCGGTTTACTTCACTTAGATAAATCATTGATCATTCATGTCTGTGAAGTAATTATTATAACAATTAGATAGATATATTTATTTGGTCACTTAAGTAGAAGAATTTAGCATTCCAGTCTCACTAAACAACCTTTTAAAGGTGGATTCATCTAGTGGTTTAGTAAATATATCAGCCAACTATTTTTGTGTAGGAACTTAGAATAATTCAATCACAGCATTTTCTGCATGTTCCCTTATGAAATAGTATCTTACAATAATGTGCTTTGTCTTTAAATGATTCACTAGATTTGCAACAATGGATATGGCACTAATGTTGTCACACATGATAGGAATTCTCTCCAACACTAGTCCATAATCCCTTAATTGATTTCTTATCCAAAGCACTTGAGCACAGCAACTTTCAGCAGCTATATATTCAGCCTCGGCTGTAGAAGTTGCAACTGATTGTTGCTTTTTGCTATACTATGACACCAATCTCTCTCGAAGGAATTGATAACTTCCAGAGGTTCTCTTTCTATGAACTCTGCATCCAATAAAATCATCATAAGAATATCCAACTAGGTTGAATCATGTTTCCTTTGGGTACCACAATCCCATTTATGTTGTTCCTTTTAGATATCTCATGATTCTTTTGACAGCAATAAGATGAGATTCCTTTGGATTGGCCTGAAACCTTGCACACAAACATGTAGAGAACATAATATCTAGCCTACTAGCTGTTAGATAGAGTAGAGATCCAATCATTCCTCAATAAGTCTTCATATCTACACTCTTGCCTTTCTTATCTTCATCAAGTTTGATAGTTGTAGACATTGGAGTTTTTGCTAGTGAGCAATCTTGCATATCAAACCTTTCGAGCAAGTCATTAATATACTTGGTTTGACTAGTGAAGATGCCATCTATTCATTGACCTATTTGAAGTCCTAGAAAATAATTGAGCTCTCTCATCATGCTCGTTTCATATTCACTTTGCATGATCTTAAAATATTTTTGACAAAGTTTTTCATTTGTAGAGCTAAAAATTATATCAGTCACATAAATTTGAACAACTCTATTTTGTTGTGGAGTTCTTGGAGCTTAGAATTGGTGAGTAACTTTATTTTCTTTGCAGAATTCACTTAATGTAGCTTTTTTGAACTCTGCTCCATTCTCACTCCATATAGCCACAACAGGTGTTGGGCCTTTATCCAATCTCCTTAGATTTTCAATGATAAGCTCATGAGCTTCATCTTTTGAGTGCAGAAATTCCACCCATGTGTATTTGGAGAAGTCATCAACCATGACAAGTGCATATCTCTTCTAGGACATTGACATAACATTTACTAGTCCAAATAGATCCATGTGAATTAATTGTAGAAGCTTTGTAATTGAGGTGAATTCTTTACCTCTTTGACTTCACCTCCTCATTTTACCTTTTTGGCATGCCTCACACAATCCTTCTATGCAGAATTCAAGTGAGGGAAAGTCCTTTACTATTTTTCTTTTGACTAGAGAATTGAGATTCTTGAAGTTCAAGTGAGACAGTCTCTTGTACCAAAGCCAAATTTTACTTTTAGAAGCTTTGGTGCAGAAATAAAATATTTTATCCCTGTTTGCAAAGTCCAAGTCAGCTACAAATAGACTTCTTTTCCTTACTCTTTGTAGAGCAATTTCTTTGGTTTTTCTGTGTGATATGAGGCACATTTCTTTATCAAACTCTAAATTCAAGTCTTTGTTGCAGAATTGAGTGATGCTCAATAAATTGTGCTTCAAACAATTTAACAACGCTACATCTTCAATGATAACATTTCCATGAATCAATTTACCATATCTCATAGTGAAACCAATACTGGTGTCTCCAAATGTCACCATTGGGCTAGCCTATTCTTTAAATTGTGACACCAGGGCTTTGTCACCATGTTTTCCCAATTACACAAGTAGAAGGGGGGTTGAATACCTGTGTGCTCTTTTTACCTGATTAAAATCAACTTAATGTAAATTGAAGCTTTGAATTAAGAACAAAGAACAAACACAAAGATACAAATGAATACTCTTTGTATTATTGATATATGAATACAAACTCTCCAATATTCATTTGTTTAAATAGTCAACTCATTGATCAAGGAAACTAAGATTAAACTTTGAAGAGGATGACAATATACATGCCTCGAGTTTGATCTATAATATAATGTTAAAGGGATTATATTACATTGCACATTATTCACGAAAGATTTAATTGAATCACCAATTATTATTGTTACTTGTGTAGCAATGATGTATTACTAGATGCCGCTCATTATTTATAATTTTATTATTAGATAATAAAATTATTGTCAAGGTAATAATAACCTAAAGGGTCACACACAAAGAATGTCAAAACAGAGGTTTATTTAAATTACCAATTTAAATATATTATTGTTTATTCGAATTTAATTATTGAATTAATTAAGTGGGACTTGATTAATTATATTAGAATTCGGATTTAATAAGTATTATTATTATTCGAATTTAATTATTGAATTAATTAAGTGTGACTTGATTAATTATATTAGAATTCAGATTTAATAATAATAATAACCCAAAGTCATAATGGGTTTTGGAAACCACATGGATTAGAGTTAGGCCCAAAATCTCTCTCTCCCCTATATATACATTCTGATGTATAGTATTAGGATTTAATCATCAGATTTCGTTTTAGAGAAAAACCCTAGCTGCTCAACATCAAGAGAGACTAGAGAAAGAGAGGCAAACAATTCGGCTAGTACCGACTCCGGTGATCGTAGGACGATCGGGCGTTCGTGTGGACTTCTTTGGAGAGCAGATCTTTGCAACAAAGGGCTACTGTGATTCATCTTTTCTGGACCTCCATTAAACAGCATACGGAAAGCTTTGTTAAGGTACAGACTTCTTCACCATAATCGTTCAACGTTATACATGGATCCTGCGATTGGGTTTCAATTTTTATTGTTTTTACATTAATTCCGCTACGTTTTCATGCCTGAAACCCTTCAATGGCATCAGAGCTACGTGCATAATGGGATGATTTGGTTATGTGTTTAACAGTTTTTCGATGTATGTAAACATATATATGATATGCCATGACTATATTTTGATATATAAGTTTTATATGATTTTGAATATATGATATTCATGTGTTATATAATCATGGGATGATTGTGTGTATTGTTGTATGTATATGATACATGTTTGTTCTTGTTATGGAAATCGTATTCGATACGAATTTTGAAATGGCTTCGGTAGATTTTCTGAAATATGTGTCCAGTGTCCGATTTTCAAAAACGATATATATTTTTTGATTGTAATCGTGTCACTGAGCAATTTTGGAACCCTAACGCAGGATCATGTATAATCATGGACTGATTATGGTGAAACGGAATCATACCTTTGTTTGGTCTTGACTTTCACGAACTCAACGGAGATCCTAGCTTTCACGATTTGTGTCTTCCTCTCGAAAACACCTCTATGGTATCCACACGAGCACATTCAAGAACGTCTCACGATCTTGATTACGGAATGGATGTACTAGCCTCCTTTAATGATTTCGAATTTGTTTCTGCCTTTGCTATGTGGCTGCTCTTCTAGGGTTTTCTTATCAAAACGTTAACCCTTATTAACCCTATATTATCTATTTATAATGGTTGGTTAATAGACCCATAATAGCAACCCATAACAGCAAAGCCTAACCCATGTAGGTTTAGGATTAAATAATAAAACTGAATTTTATTATTTAATTAATAACTAAGTCACACTTAATTATTAATGGCAGAATTCAAATTCGAATTTATATTATTTCAATTAATTAAGTCTCACTTAATTAATATAATAAAATTCAAATAATCATCAAATAATTTAAATCTATAATTTAAATTAATTATTCCTTTAAGTACTCTATGTGTGTGACCCTATAGGCTATTATTTAATTAGCAATAATTTTATTCTCCAATAAAATTATAAACAATGAGCGGTATCTAGTAATACATCATTGCTACCCAATTAAATAATAATTAAATCGTGATTCGATAAAACCTTTCGTGATTAATGTTTCCGTGTAATATAATCCCTTTAACCATATATATTATAGATTAAACTCGAGGCATGTATTTAGTCATCCTCTTCAACATTTAATCCGGGTTTACTTGATCCATGAGTAGACTATGAAAACAAATCATTATTTGAGCACGACCATGCATTTTATAGTCTCACTCAATCAAGAGGCCAATAATATCTCTCCTAATTATAGGAGGGTTAAATCCTTTATCTATCATTCATATTTCTCATACGACTCATGATATACCCGATGTCCACTTTTATCATTACCCGGTCAAAGGTAACTTTTAATGTAGTCAATGTATATTAATCCTCGTATAGAAATATAATGATCTCAAGTCAGAGGATCATTACACCATTATCACTGTGAGTCTTTCTTATGACTTTATTAAACATGAAGAATCTCACTGTGGGTCTGTCCAGTACCATGTACTCCTGCATGTACCTATGTGTTGACTTTAGTATCCCCATACTTATAACCAATGAGATGTGGTTATCTGTCAAACAACATACTAGTCTATTTATGTATTATTATTGTCCTATAATAATAATACTCGACTAGGGACATTTAAGAATATGATATATTATATAATCTCAAGTTCAAGTCATGTACTAAACTATACAATGTGTATCATGATTCTAAGGACATTTATTATGCTAACAAATATATTGTAGTAATTAAAGTCATAATAAATACGTTTATTGAATAATCAATTGACATAAAGGTTTATCAAAATAAACATTGTATTGCCTCTAGGGCACCTACACCAACAATCTCCCACTTGCACTAGAGTCAATCACCCATGTATCTAATACTCATGGAACTAGTGTGACCGTCGTGCTTCTTCTGCGACAAACCTTTGGTCAGTGGGTCTGTAATGTTATCATTTGTGTGCACTTTATATATGTGTATGTCACCCCTTTCATTAATCTCTCGAATGAAGTGATATCTCCTGAGTATGTATTTGGTTCGGGAGTGAGCTCTAGGTTCTTTAGCCTGTGCAATGGCTCTATTATTATCGCAGTATAGATCAATGGGATCTGCGATCGATGGAACCACTCCCAAATCAGTAATTAATTTTCGAATCCAAACAGTTTCCTTAGCCGCTTCACAAGCTGCAATGTACTCAGCCTCCATTGTAGAATCAGCTACAGTTTCTTGCTTTGAACTCTTCCAACTTACAGCACCTCCGTTTAGACAAAACACAAAACCAGACTGTGATACAGTATCATCCCTGTCTGTTTGGAAATTTGCATCGGTGTAACCTTTTACAACCAGTTTTTCCTCTCCTCCATACACCAAGAATGAATCTTTAGTCCTTTTCAAGTACTTTAGAATATTATTGACAGCCGTCCAGTGACCTTCACCTGGATTAGATTGGTATCTGCTCGTCATGCTTAAAGCATACGAAACATCTGGGCGAGTACATACCATCGCATACATGATGGATCCAATTGCTGAGGCATATGGAACCTTACTCATGCGGTCCTTGTCATCCAATGATTTCGGACACTGATCTTTAGAGATCGTTATCCCTTGAGACACGGGGACATATCCCCTTTTTGCATTTTGCATACCAAAACGATGTAAAACCTTATCGATGTATGTACTCTGACTTAGACCGATCATCCTTCTAGATCTATCCCTATAGATCCTCATTCCTAGAATGTAGGATGCTTCTCCTAAGTCTTTCACAGAGAAGTTGCTCCCTAACCAAATCTTAACAGCCTTGAGAGAAGGTATGTCATTCCCCATTAGTAGTATGTCATCAACATAGAGTACTATGAATGCCACATGGCTCCCACTAACCTTCTTGTAAACACAAGGTTCATCTTCGTTTTGAACAAAGCCATACTCTTTGACTGTTTCATCAAAACATATATTCCATCTCCTAGAGGTTTGCTTCAATCCATAAATGGATCGACGTAATTTACATACCTTGCTAACATTCCTTGGATCGACAAAACCTTCAGGTTGGGTCATGTACACATCCACATCCTCTTCAAGGATTCCGTTAAGGAAGGCTGTTTTGACATCCATTTGCCAGATTTCATAATCATGGAATGCTGTAATAGCAAGCAAAATCCTTATGGACTTGACCATAGCCACTGGTGAGAAAATCTCATCATAGTCAATACCATGAATTTGTCTGAAACCTTTTGCAACCAGCCTTGCTTTATAGGTCTGAACATTTCCATCCATGTCAGTTTTCTTCTTGAAAACCCATTTGCACCCTATGGGTTTTACCCCTTCAGGTGGATCAACCAAAGTCCATACTCGGTTTTCGTACATGGAATCCATCTCGGATTTCATGGCTTCTAGCCATCTCTTAGAGTCTGGACTGTTCATAGCATCTTGGTATGTGAGAGGCTCATCTTCGTCTATGAGCATCAAATCACCACATTGAGTCAAGAGAAATCCATATCTCTCTGGCTCATGGCGAATTCTTCCAGTTCTACGAATAACCTGTGTTTGTTGAGCATTATCATTATCCTGCTCTTGTTCCACTTCAGGTTCAATACTATTTTGTGGTTCTCGATCTTCATCGAGGTCTATAGTTCTCCCACTGTTTCTTTTGGAAATAAAATCTCTTTCCATGAAAACAGCATCTCGAGCAATGAACACTTTCTGCTCAGAAGGACTATAGAAATAGTACGCCTTTGTTTCTCTAGGGTATCCCACAAAATTGCACTCTTCAGATTTAGGTCCAAGCTTGTCAGATACTTGACGCTTCACAAACGCCTTGCATCCCCAAACTTTCATAAAGCTCATGCCTGACCGTTTCTTCTCCCATATCTCATATGGAGTCTTTTGAACCTTCTTAGTAGGAACACGGTTAAGTATGAAAGCCGTTGTTTCTAGAGCATAACCCCAGAAACTAATTGGAAGATCTGCATGACTCATCATCGATCGCATCATGTCCAACAAGGTGCGATTTCTCCTCTCTGAAACTCCATTCCATTGAGGTGTACCTGGCGGAGTGAGTTGTGATACAATACCACACTCCTTTAAATAATCTTTAAATTCTGTGCTCAAGTATTCTCCTCCACGATCAGATCGTAAGATTTTAATACTTGTGCCTCCGCCAATTTGCTTCTCTACTTCAGCCTTGTATTCTTTGAACTTTTTAAAAGAATCGGATTTATTCTTCATAAGATATACATATCCATATCTACTATGTATTAAAATCTTACGATCTGAAATCATCAGTAAATGTTATGAAGTAGTAGTAGCCTCATACATCACTATGTATTAGCTCCAAACGTTCAGTGGCCCTTTGACCCTTACCAGTGAAAGGGGCTTTAGTCATTTTACCAAGCAAACAAGATTCGCATTCTTGGTATGATTCAAAATCAAACTTATCCAAATATCCATCCTTATGTAATTTGGATATGCGTTTCTCATTTATATGGCCTAGACGACAATGCCAGAGGTATGTTTGATTTGAGTCATTAACTTTAAGTCGTTTGTTTTCTATATTACAGACAAGATTATCTAAGTCAAGAACATATAAACCATTAAACAACCGCGCAACACCATAGGTTAAATCATTCAAAGCAAAAGAGCAACTGTTGTTTTCTTATTGTAAACGAAAAACCTTTCTTGTCCAAACGACAAACAGAAATAATGTTTCTGCGAATCGCAGACACGTAATAACAATTTTCCAGTTCTAAAACTAGCCCAGAGGGCAAAGATAAATAATATGTTCCTACAGCTAAAGCAGCAACTCTTGCTCCATTGGCAACTCGTAGGTCCATTTCTCCTTTAGCCAATGTCCTACTTCTCTGCATTTCCTGCACATTTATACAAATGTTAGAAGCACATCCAGTATCCAATACCCAAGATGTAGAAATAGACAGATTGACTTCTATAACATATATACCTGAAGTAGAAGCTTGCTCAACCCTTTTCTTCTTCAGATCCTCCAAGTAAACTGAACAGTTTCTCTTCCAGTGACTAGTTTTCTTACAGTAGTGACATTCACCCTTATCGACCCCATCTTTAGGCTTTAAAGCCTGTTTAGGACCTGACTTTGGCTTGGGTGTAGAATCAGAACCTGTCTTCTTCTTACCCTTCCACTTGCCTTTCCCTTTGGCCTTACCTTTATTTCCACCATCAGTATGGGAGCAGGTTCATCCGTCTTCATGTTGGTCTCATATGTTCTCAACATAGCCAACAATTCAGTAGGTGTTTTGTCAAATTCATTCATATTGTAGTTCATAACAAACTGAGTGAATTTGTTGTTCAAAGAATTCAAGATTAGGTCAATACCAGTTTCCGGACCAATCGGGAAACCCAAAGTATCAAGATACTCAATGTAACCGATCATCTTCAGAACATGTGGGCCAACCGGTTCACTTGCCCCTTGTTTGTAATTAAAAAGTGACTTACTCGTGTTGAACCTTTCTTGACGAGTTGGGCTTGCAAACATGCTTTGCAAATGCTCATAGATAGTATATGAATCCATATGCACATGCTGTCTTTGAAGCTCAGCACTCATAGTTGCCAACATAAGACATGCAACATCAGTTGCATCATTTTCATCCTTTGTGTGGGCCGCTTGTTCCTCAACAGTAGCGCCCTCAGGAAGGGGACCTGCCGGAGGAATATCAATGTCATGAAGCTTGCGCTCCTGCCTGAGGACAATCCTCAAATTCCTCTGCCAGTCTAGGAAGTTGTTTCCTCCTGTCAGCTTATCCTTCTCAAGGACAGATCGTACGAATAGTGTGTTTGTGTTGTTTGTCATTATTTGGTATCTACAATGATAAAATCACAAAATAAACATTAGATTGTCTGAGTTATTTATTATGTTCAAATGATTATGATACATTCATAATATATCTCCCACTATTTCTATCAAATCAATAGCCCTTACTATTAATTTGGAAAGTATATCCCATAATTCTTTCTAGTGAGCCAAGATCCATATTTCGTCATGTCTCAAGTCAACCACTGGAAGTCCTTAAGAATGATTATTTAGGTAGACAACATTTGTCAATTATATCATATATAATTCTTGGATAGTTTGGTGAGCAACGATTGATCTTATCTATCTAATAGATTTTTAACCAAACTCTATGCTTCTAAGTTCATAATGGTCGAATATAACCGTTTATTATGACGACTCAGTTAAGTTTGACCCAATGATACAACGGCCGAATATAACCGTTTATATTCGTCGCATCTCACCACGATAGATAGGAGTCCCCTGCCACTGACAGTCTTTCCCCTAATCGATATAGGATTCGATGAGTGTTCATTCATTGGAAAGAATCCGATTAAAACTTAATATTTTGTTAAGGGGTTTAGAAAATTTACGACGATCATGATCACATCATGAAGAGATCCTCAATTTTTCCTTGAACTAAATATTTCAAATCGACATCCTAAATTGTTCATTTCCCAGGTAGATGGAGGATACCAGTGGTCACACTTAAAACCCATCAGCCTTACGAATACGCATATCCGCTTTTGTCAGAAAATCCCAGTTATAGATATCAAAAATTCATATTTAATTCCGTGTTTTAAAATCCATATTTCATAAACACAAGAATCTCATGATCGTTCGTTTGTTAATTTTAAAATCTTAAATCATTAAAGATTTTATCTTGTTTAGCATGGCAAGCATGGTATGGGTGACGTATCTAATACATGCATACATCATTAATCTAATTAAAGCATGCATCTTCTACTCTACACATACATTCATACATCAATATGTAAAGTGCAGTATGTAATCGTGCCTGGTTATGGCCCCTTTCCTATGTGATCCTTTCGAGCTAATGAAAGGATCAAAGTCAGTCTATGGTGGTGGGAAAAAAAATATAAATACAGTTGCTTGTCTTGATCTTCTTGCATCCATGGCTGCCTTCTTAGCTTCTTGCATCCATGGCTGCCTTCTTAGCTTCTTGTATCCAGTTGCTTGCCTTCAGTCTTCAATTACATTACAAGAAAACATTGAATTCAACCTAAGCTAATGTACTTACATAAGAAAAGCTCGAGTTACATTCGAGGTTCAACAATTACAAGAACGAAGAAAACGACATGCAAGTCGTATTTATAAAACCAAAACCAAAACCATTACTCTAAGGTCTAGAAGGCCATAACCAGCACCATACTCACATAACAGTTACTGGAATCCCAGAATGCATAATCATATCATCATGCATCAAATATATCATGATCAAAAATTTTCAAAAAATTAAAACTATGATCAGAAAACAAAAAACTGCATTTTTGAGGCCCTTAACAATGTCAAATGGCCAAAAAACACCATAGGTCACGGCGATTTTCCCTTTCCAGAAAGAGTAAATTTGACCCATTCTGACTCCGTCGAAAAACACTGTTCACTGCAGAATCACTATTCACAGCAAACCGCATCTTATGCCGTTGTGTTTCTTATCGATTCAGAACGATTCCGATGACCTTCCCTGGACTGTATCTTGTATCACATACATACAGTGCATCACACATATCATGCCATAACAGATTATAACATTGCAGATCACATATAGTCATGGCAGAAGCATGGCAGATTGTGACAAGACAGTAGCATGGCATGGCAGTCACCAAAACAGGCATGTATGCATCAAATACATAAAACACGTAACCAAATCAGTCCCTTATACACGTAGCTCTGATGCCATTGTTGGGTTCCGAGGCATAAAACGCAGCGGATTAAACGTAAATATAACGAAAATTTTTGGAACCCTAACGCAGGATCATGTATAATCATGGACTGATTATGGTGAAACGGAATCATACCTTTGTTTAGTCTTAACTTTCACGAACTCAACGGAGATCCTAGCTTTCACGACTTGTGTCTTCCTCTCGAAAACACCTCTATGGTATCCACACGAGCACCTTCAAGAACGTCTCACGATCTTGATTACGGAATGGATGTACTAGCCTCCTTTGATGATTTCGAATTTGTTTCTGCCTTTGCTATGTGGCTGCTCTTCTAGGGTTTTCTTATCAAAACGTTAACCCTTATTAACCTACATTATCTATTTATAATGGTTGGTTAATAGGCCCATAATAGCAACCCATAACAGCAAAGCCTAACCCATGTAGGTTTATGATTAAATAATAAAACCGAATTTTATTATTTAATTAATAACTAAGTCACACTTAATTATTAATGGCAGAATTCAAATTCGAATTAATATTATTTCAATTAATTAAGTCTCACTTAATTAATATAATAAAATTCAAATAATCATCAAATAATTTAAATCTATAATTTAAATTAATTATTCCTTTAAGTACTCTATGTGTGTGACCCTATAGGCTATTATTTAATTAGCAATAATTTTATTCTCCAATAAAATTATAAACAATGAGCGGTATCTAGTAATACATCATTGCTACCCAATTAAATAATAATTAAATCGTGATTCGATAAAACCTTTCGTGATTAATGTTTCCGTGTAATATAATCCCTTTAACCATATATATTATAGATTAAACTCGAGGCATGTATTTAGTCATCCTCTTCAACATTTAATCCGGGTTTACTTGATCCATGAGTAGACTATGAAAACAAATCATTATTTGAGCACGGCCATGTATTTTATAGTCTCACTCAATCAAGAGGTCAATAATATCTCTCATAATTATAGGAGGGTTAAATCCTTTATCTATCATTCATATTTCTCATACGACTCATGATATACCCGATATCCACTTTCATCATTACCCGGTCAAAGGTAACTTTTAATGTAGTCAAAGTATATTAATCCTCGTATAGAAATATAATGATCTCAAGTCAGAGGATCATTACACCATTATCACTGTGAGTCTTTCTTATGACTTTATTAAACATGAAGAATCTCATTGTGGGTCTGTCCAGTACCATGTACTCCAGCATGTACCTATGTGTTGACTTTAGTATCCCCATACTTATAACCAATGAGATGTGGTTATCTGTCAAACAACATACTAGTCTATTTATGTATTATTATTGTCCTATAATAATAATAATACTCGACTAGGGACATTTAAGAATATGATATATTATATAATCTCAAGTTCAAGTCATGTACTAAACTATACATTGTGTATCATGATTTTAAGGACATTTATTATGCTAACAAATATATCGCAGTAATTAAAGTCATAATAAATACGTTTATTGAATAATCAATTGACATAAAGGTTTATCAAAATAAACATTGTCTTGCCTCTAGGGCACCTACACTAACAGTTTATAGGCATAGAGTTTGGTGAGATTTGTTGGATAAATGTGTACAAAGTGTTGTTCCACCAAACTATCCAAGAGTTATATTTGATATAATTGACTAATGTTGTCTACCTAAATAGTCGTGTTTTGGGTGTATTAGCCAACACTATCTTAAAACATGGATGAAATATGGATCTTGGCTCTCTAGAAAGATTTAATGAAATGCTTTCCGGATTAATAGTTAGGGCTATTGATTTGATAAACATAGTGGGAGATATATATTATGAATGTATATGATAATCACTTGAACATAATTAAACTTCTGCAACTAACTAATATGCATTTTAACATTGTAGATATTTAATGGCACATAACACAAATAACTTCTCTATGAGAGCAACCCTTGAGAAAGACAAGCTGACAGGAACTAACTTTCATAATTGGTATAGGAATTTGAGGATTGTCCTCAGGCAGGAACAACAGCTTCACGTCATTGAAATTCCTTCACCCGCTGAGAATGCAACTCGCGTTTAGTAAAATGCCTATCAGAAGCATATTGATGATGCGAATGATGTTTCATTTCACATGTTGGCAACCATGAGTGATGAGGTTCAAAAACAACATGAGCATATGGATGCTTATAAGATGATTGAACACCTTCAAAGAATGTTTGAGGGACAGGCTCGTCAAGAAAGGTTCAACACGAGCAAAGCACTGTATGCTTGCAAACAGGGAGAGCGTGAACCTGTTCAACCACATGTTCTAAAGATGATAGGTTATATTGAGTATCTTGATACTTTGGGTTTCCCGATTGGTCCGGAAGCTCAGATTGACTTGATCTAGCAATCTTTGAACCACAACTATACTCATTTTGTTATGAACTACAATATGAATGAGATAGACAAAACACCCACTGAATTGTTGGCCATGTTACGAACTGCTGAAACCAACATGAAAAAGGCTGAACCTGCTGCCATGTTGATGGTAGATAACAAAGGTAAGGCTAATAGGAAAGGAAAATGGAAGGGAAAGAAGAAGATTGGATCTACTTCTGGTCCCAAGCGAAAGGCTAATCCCAAACAAGCTTTAAAGCCTAAGGTGCTGTTGCAAAGGGTGATTGTCGCTACTGTGGTAAACCAGGTCATTGGAAGAGACACTGTCATGCTTATTTGGAGGATCTGAAGAAGAACAAGGCTGATCAAGCTTCTGATTCAGGTATTTATGTTATAGATGTCAATTTGTCTACTTCTACATCATGGATATTGGATACTGGATGTGGTTCTAACATTTGTATAAATGTATAGGAGCTGCAAAGGAGTAGGACTTTGGCTAAAGGAGAGGTCGACCTACGAGTTGGCAATGGAGCAAAGGTTGTTGCTTTAGCTGTAGGGACTTATTATTTATCATTGCCCACTGGGCTTATTTAGAACTTGAGAACTGTTTTACGTGCCTGCAATATGTAGAAACATTATTTTGGTTTCTTGTTTGGACAAGAAAGGTTTTGTATTTTTAATTCAGAACAATAGTTGTTCCTTTTCTTTGAATAATGTTACCTATGGGGTTGCACGTTTATTTAACGGTTTATATGTTCTTGATTTAGACACTCATATATATAATGTGAATAACAAATGTCTTAAAACTAATGACTCAAATCAAACATACCTCTGGCATTGTCATTTAGGCCATATAAATGAGAAGCGCATTTCCAAGTTACATAAAGATGGATACTCGGATAAGTTTGACTTTGAATCATACGAAGCATGCAAACCTTGTCTCATTGGAAAAATGACTAAAGCTCCTTTTACTGGACAAGGTGAAAGGGCCACTGAACGATTAGAACTTATACATAGTGATGTATGTGGTCATATGCGTACTATGGAAAGAGGTGGCTTTTACTACTTTATCATGTTTACTGATGATTTTACTAGATATGGATATGTGTATCTTATGAAGAATAAATCCGATTCTTTTGAAAAGTTCAAAGAATACAAAGCTGAATTAGAAAAGCAAACTGGCGGAAGTATTAAGACTCTACGATATGGTCGTGGAGATGAATACTTAAGCCATGAATTTAAAAGCTTATTAAAAGAGTGTGGTATTGTATCACAACCCACTCCTCCTAGAACCCTACAATGGAACGGAGTTTCTGAGAGGAGAAATCGTACTTTATTGGACATGGTGCGATCGATGATGAGTCGTGCATATCTTCCAATTAGTTTCTAGGGCTACGTCATGGAGACGGCTGCTTATATACTTAACTGAGTTCCTACTAAAATGGTTCAGAAGACTCCGTATGAGATATGGGCTGAGAAACTTCATAGCATGTCATTTATGAAAATTTAGGGATGTGAGACATTTGCGTAACGTCTAACTTCTGACAAGCTAGGACCTAAATCAGAAAAATGTAATTTTGTGGGATACCCAATTGAAACAAAGGATTATTCTTTCTATAATCCTTCAGTGAACAAAGTGTTTGTTGCTCGAACTGCAGTGTTCCTTGAAAGAGAAATGTTGTCTAAGAAAGATAGTGGGAGGATAATAGATCTCGATGAAATTTGAGACCCACATAATAACAATGAACTAATAGAGGAACCTGAGCAGAATGTACAAGAAAACAATACTGCTCAGGAAACACAGGTTGTTCGTAGGTCTGGTAGGATTCGCCATGAGCCCGAGAGATATTATGGATTTCTCTTGACTCAAGATGGTGATGTGATGCTTGTGGATGAAGATGAGCCTCTCACGTACCAAGACGTTATGAACACTCCAGAATCTAAGAGATGGTTGTATGCCATGAAATCTGAGATGGAATCCATGTATACTAATCAAGTTTGGACTTTGGTTGATCCACCTGAAGGGGTAAAACCTATAGGGTGCAAGTGGGTTTTCAAAAAGAAGACCAACATGGATGGTAATGTATAGACCTATAAAGCACGATTGGTGGCAAAAGGTTTCAAGCAAATTCATGGTATTGACTATGATGAACCATGTACAAGAAGGTTAGTGGGAGCAATGTGGCATTCCTAGTATTATATGTTAATGATATATTAATAATAGGGAATTACATTCCTTCTTTATAGACTGTTAAGACTTGGTTGAGTAACAATTTCTCAATGAAAGACTTAGGCGAAGCGACTTATATTTTAGGTATCAGGATCTATAGAGATAGATCAAGAAGAATTATCGGCCTAAATCAGAATACATACATTGATAAAGTTTTGCATCGATTTGGGATGCAAGATGTAAAAAGGGGATTTGTCTCGATGTCTTATGGGATATCGATCTCAAAAGATAACAGACCTAAATCATTGGATGATAAGGACCATATGAGTAAAGTTCCATAAGCTTCAGCAATTGGTTCTATAATGTATTCAATACTATGTACTCGTCCTAATGTCTCGTATGCCTTGAGCATAACGAGTAGATACCAGTCTAATCCAGGTGAAGATCACTGGACAACAGTCAAGAATATTTTTAAGTACTTGAAGAAGACTAAAGATCAATTCTTGGTATATGGAGGAGAAGATAAACTGGTTGTAAAAGGTTACACCGACGCTAGTTTCCAGACACACAAGGATGATTCGATTTCTCAGTCTGGGTTTGTGTTTTGTCTAAATGGAGGTGCTGTAAGCTAGAAAAGTTCGAAGTAAGAGACAGTTGTTGATTCTACAGTAGAGCCTGAGTATATTGATGTTTGTGAAGTAGCCAATGAGATTGTTTGGGGATGTACTTAGGAGATATCACCTAATTAATGAGATTAATGATAAAGGAGATATAGATATTATATATATATATATATATGTATGTAAAGTTCATACTAATAAGAATAATGCAGACCCACTGACTACGGCTTTGTCGCAGCAGAAGCATGAAGGTCATACTAATTCCATGAGTATTAGATACACGAGAGATTGGCTCTTGTACAAGTGAGAGATTGTTAGTATTGGTGTCCTAGAGACAATACTTTTAATATTTTATCGAAAATAATTATGATATGTGATTATTTAATTAATATTTATTATGTCTTTATTTACTGCGTCATAAATTGAAAGAATAATAAATGTCCTTGGAATATTAATACGTAATATATATCTTTAAGTATGTGACTTAAAAATGAGATTATATGAATAGTATTTTATTCCTAAAATTCTCTAGTCAAGTATTATTATTTAAGGACAGTAATAAAGTAATAAGACTAGTATGTTTGTTGACAGATGACCACATCTCATTAGTCATAGGTATGGTGATACTAAATTCAAGAACATAAGTGTATGTATCAATACATGACACTGGAAACACCCGCCGTGAGATTCTACATGTTAATAAGTGTCATAAGAAATCTCACACTGATAATGATGTAATGATCCTCTGACTTGAAATTGTTATATTTCTATACGAGAATTAATATACTTTGATTACTGTAATAACCCGTATTTTTTACACTTGGGTTATTAAGATTTTTTTTGAAATAAAATTTTTCATTTTATGAATAAATGATTTTATGGATTTATTTTCTTGATAAGGTACTTGAAGTGTGAGACCGTATTCTTAATATACGGGATATTCAAAAATATGCGTATCGGTGTTACGGTAGCATATGCAAACAATATGGGACTTATAATTATTTTTGGTCCAACAAAATAAATTTGAAGTCCGGATGGAAGTCGTAACAGAATTTGAGAAATGGTGTAAGTGAAAAGTGTTTACTCGGAGAATTGTTTCGTAAATTCTCGAAACAATTAAAGAGAATTAATTTAATGATTCTAAAATATATTAGAATCATAATATGAGATTTTAAGTTTTAAAACTTAGGTGACACGAAAGAAAAGAGAACGAGAAGGAGAGATTAAAATGTTATCGGGATGTTACGCGGCTACCGTACAAACCGAATTAAATATCGAGCTTCCACCACACACCACACAAAAATCAGTTTGTGCCTTCGTTTCTTCAAGTTGAGCAGCCCCAACCGAAGCTCCATGGGGGGGGGAAGAAGAAAAATCAAGAACTCACTCATCTCTTGCTTGTTTCTTGAGTTTAATGGCTTGATTCGAAGGTAATCATCTCACCTTGTTTTGTGGAGTCTATTTTAGCTAGTATTAGCGGCTCCCCGGTCGCGTTCTTGAGTCTCCTTGATTCAAGGGTTTCTGTCTTGTTGAATTCGTTGACTGAGAGTCAACCCAGATGTTTCGAGAGTACTCCCACTTGGTTTAGGGAGCCAAGCTATTGTCAGATATTGAAATCTTACAATAGGTCGTTGTTGTTCTGGAAGGTTGTATTAAATTCCCTTCCTTATCTGTTGATTGAAATCCTGTGATGGATTGTCGTTATTGTTCTGGAAGGTTGTATTAAATTCCCTTCCTTATCTGTTGATTGAAATCCTGTGATGGATTGTCGTTGTTGTTCTGGAAGGTTGTATTAAATTCCCTTCCTTATCTGTTGATTGAAATCCTGTGATGGATTGTCGTTGTTGTTCTAGAAGGTTGTATTAAATTCCCTTCCTTATCTGTTGATGAAATCCTGTGATGGATTGTCGTTGTTGTTCTGGAAGGTTGTATTAAATTCCCTTCCTTATCTGTTGATGAAATCCTGTGATGGATTGTCGTTGTTGTTCTGGAAGGTTGTATTAAATTCCCTTCCTTATCTGTTGATGAAATCCTGTGATGGATTGTTGTTGTTCTGGAAGGTGGTATTGAATTCCCTTCCTTAACAGTTGATTGAAATCCTAGAGTGGATTGTTGTTATTCTAGAAGGCTTGATTAAATTTCCTTCTTGGTTTGATGAATGTTTAAGTATTCATCAGGGACTGGAGTAAGGTTGCGTAAGAGGTCGGTGACGCACGACCCAGCCGTAAACTAAAGGCCCATGTGTTGCCTAGGGTGACGTCCCGATAAGGGGTTGTCCTTCTACTAGTAGAGAAAGTGACTAGTTTTTCTATTGTACAAGGCGACTGATCATCGCGTGCAATAGGGCGTTGAAAAATCTCCAGATTAAGCTCGTTTCTTCCAATTGGAATTTGACGTTGCACTGTAACGAAAGCCTAGGTGTTGTGTTACTGATAGTGCCAACGAGAATGTAATCCACTCTGAGTTGGTTGGTTGTTTTGAGTACCGTTTTATTCGTATATATATCAGTTTCATTGTTCCTACACTATAACGAAAGCCATGGTGCTAAGTTACTGATAATGTTAATGGGAATTGATGAACTTCCGTTCATTCTTTTCGCAGTATAATGAACTGCTTGCTTATTGGTACTCAAACTAATGGTACTCGGTGATTGAGGCCATTGTGCTAAGTTATTGATATTGTCAAACTCAATAATCATAAACTTAAATTGTTGTATTGCAGTAACGTGAACTGCATTATTGCTGTGAATATCTTCTTGCATCGTGAACCTTGCGTCGTTTATTGTCGAAATATAACTGGTTATACATCTTCAATCAGATTGCTAGTTATGTACTTTATTGTTGAATATCCAGTTGGGATAATTATGGCTATCACCTTTTCCTTGAAATATTCTGATAAATAACTTGCTGAGCATTCTTTGGCTCATTCTTGCTGTTTGTAAATCTTATATCTTGCAGAAAGAGATGACTGTGAATTGTCTACCTCGGGTATTATGTTAAGGAACAGGAAGCTTCGAGCTTTAGCTAGTCAGGTTTCGGACTTCGATAAATGGTGCAAGAAAGACGGGATTCCAGATTAGAATCCTAGACTTGTTGAAAAATATGTAATGTGACAATAGATCTTGGAGTAATGTTTACTTCTAATGTAACATCATGTGGAAGTTATATTAGTAGTGTGAGATCCTGAGGTTACATTGGTTTGTAATAACCGTTATTATTTTAAGTTCGTTCCCTGAGACTATAACTCGAGTTGTGTGTTTGGTTTGGGGTCATTGCTTTTATGTTTGGTTATTATAATGGTTAAAGCAGGTGAATGATGTTATTGTGGTGAAAATTGGATAGTGACAACCTAGATTCCTGACCCCGGATCTGGGGGCGTCACAATTACACTCAAAGTTACCTTTAACCGGGTAATGATAAAGGTGTACATTGGGTATGCTATTAATCGTATGGGGAATATGAATGATAAATATAAGATTTAACCCTCCAATTCTAGGAGTGATATTATTGACCTCTTGATTGAGTGAGACTATGAAATGCACGGTCATGCTCAAATATTGATTTTTTTAAATAGTCAACTCATTGATCAAGGAAACCAAGATTAAAATTTGAAGAGGATGACACTATACATGCCTCGAGTTTGATATATAATATAAGGGTAAAGGGATTATATTACATTACACATTATTCACGAAAGATTTAATTGAATCACCAATTATTATTGTTACTTGGGTAGCAATGATGTATTACTAGATGCCGCTCATTGTTTATAATTTTATTATTAGATAATAAAATTATTGCCAACGTAATAATAACCTAAAGGGTCACACATAAAGAACATCAAAACGGAGGTTTATTTAAATTATGAATTTAAATATATTATTGTTTATTCAAATTTAATTATTGAAATAATTAAGTAGGACTTGATTAATTTTATTAGAATTCGGATTTAATAAGTATTATTATTATTCGAATTTAATTATTGAATTAATTAAGTGGGACTTGATTAATTATATTAGAATTCAGATTTAATAATAATAACGCAAAGTCATAATGGGTTTTGGAAACCATATGGATTAAGGTTAGGCCCAAAATCTCTCTCTCTCCCCTATATATACATAATGATGTATAGTATTAGGGTTTAATCATCAGATTTCATTTTAGAGAAAAACCCTAGCTGCTCAACATCAAGAAAAGCTAGAGAAAGAGAGGCAAACAATTCAGCTAGTACCGACTCCGTTGATCGTAGGACGATCGGGCGTTCGCGTAGACTTCTTTGGAGAGCAGATCTTTGCAACAAAGGGCTGCTGTGATTCATCTTTTCTGGATCTCCATTAAACAGCATACGGAAAGTTTTGTTAAGTTACAAACTTCTTCACCATAATCATCCAATGTTATACATGGATCCTGCGATTGGGTTTCGATTTTTATCATTTTTACATTAATTCCGCTACGTTTTCATGCCCGAAACCCTTCACACCTGACCTTAAAAGGTGAGGAGGACCCCCTTTGAAGGAGCTGGATTTGTAATCTCTAAGGGGGTCACCACCTCAGACAATGTAATAAGTGACAAATTAGAGCCTGTGGTGCCCCGCAATACCTGTGAAGGCAATACCACTTGAAGTGGTGATGCTGCTGATTCAGCTACTCCATGAATGGAGACCTCTTCCCTTCTAAAAGAGAGTTGCCTTTCTACTTCACCCAATTGGGAGGGAAAACATCCTTACTAGGATCTGGATATGTTAAGTCCAGGGGGGTTACCACATTTGACAATGTAATGAATGGCTCGTGAGAGTCAGTGATTCCCCCTTCTGTCTGTGAAGACAGGTTCTGAATTGGATTAACCAAAACAGTACTGGCTACTGAAGTAACTGATTGTGTTTCCATCTATGTTTTTGTTCCCGTACCTTTCAGGAGTTTGTCAATTTCAGAATTGAGATCATGAAGAAAAAGAAAGGTCTCAGAGATTGGAGACTCATGTTCTTGGTTTACAGTTGCCTTAGATTTAAAATTCATTTTACGACGTTTTCGAGAAGGCAGAGCTGTAGGGGATATTTCAATAATTTCTTGATTCGGTAGGAATTCACTCCTATCATCTATGTCAAGTGATCTTTTTCTAGTTTTAGGAGAGATAGAGAGTGTTTGTTGATCTCTGACAGGGGTTAGAACTGGTTGGTCACCAAGTTCATTGCCAGCTTCGAAGGCCACTGAGGGCTCAAGTGTGTGTGCTACTGTTTGAGGCATAGAAGTAGATATTGTGGCAAATTCATTTTGAAGAAAAGCAGAAAAGTCAAAATCCAGGAGTGTAAATTCTTCCATTTGTTCATCAGAAAAGTTAGGTATGTACACATCGTTGTTTTAAGTCTCTTCCACAGCAACATCTTCTAGTGCATCATTAGGGCTTTGCCCTTTTTTTTCTTGTTCACGATCTGGTATTTGTTCATGGTCTGAACCGGCTTCGCCCATGATTTCATCTTCTTTTTCAATTTCTTGTTCTTCTTCTTGAGATGCTTCTTTGCTTCCAGAGTCATCTGATGTTTCAGTTCAGTCTCCTCTTGAGAGGTTGTTTCTTCTTCTTCTTTACTTGTTGACTCATCAGTTTGAGAAAAATGTTCTTCTTCTCTTGCAACTTCTTTTTCATCCTTTCTAAGAAGATAAAAGTAATCTCAAATAGAATTAGTCTTTGGAGCAGGAGTAAACCTATTTGGGTAGTCAGCCTCATGTTGTAGCAGCAAGATTGTTTTGAACTGTATTGAGGGTGATTCTCCTAAAGGACAATTCTGAAATGATTGAAATTGATCAGCTTTCAATACTTGGTCCAACACCAATTGCAAAAATCTTAGATATAGATAAAAGTTCTCCATTTTTGTTTGGTTCTTTAAGATCTCAACCATGATCAATCTTCCAAAGGTGATCCTGACATCTGAAGCCACTGCATAAGTGATCACCTTGTTGAACTGTGTTATCCCGTGGAAGCCACATGTCTTTGGTGCAAAACAATGAGACAAGGTGTTGAAAAACAGATTCCACTCCTTGGGTAGATGATGCTTGTAGATCTTCTTCGGGAGATTGTTTTCCCTGATGTAGTTCAGAAACATGAAGAAGTTGTTTAGATCTATCTGAGATGGTTCATCTTCAAAGTTATCAGTTGGCAAATTAAGTGCTTGATTGATGTCATTTTCTGTTATTCGCACTTTTTATCGCTGAATTTTGCAAGTGAAAGCTGATATCCCATCTATAGATGTGTCCTTAGAAGACATGTACACCTGTCTAAGAAGATTGCGATTTAAAGGCACATTAGTAGTTAGAGCATAACGGACCATAGAACTTTCATTTAAAAATCGGGCTCATTTACCTAACTCACCTGCTTCAGTCCAGTCATCTACTAAAATAGATAAATAATTAGTTTTTTTAATCTCAAAATGACCTGCCATTTAATTAAAGTGAAAGGTAATTTTTATGAATTAAAAATACTAATTAAAATCAAATTAATTTAATAAATTATGGTCTAAATCCTAATTTTAAAAATTACTTGGATTAAATTTAAATTAATATATGATGAACTCCTAGTAATTTTAAGCACACTACTAATTTTATTTAATTTTTAATCGATTAAAACTATGAGAATTCTAATTCAAACTATTCGAAATATTACGAAAATGTTGATTTTAAAATCTCAACCAAAATTGATGATACCACTTTCAATTGAAAGATATGACTGTGGTTAATACACATATGGTCTTAGATTTAAAAACGAACAAAGATTGACTGAGTTTTGTTCGATCAAAAAATTTAGATCTTAGTTGCTCCTCTTATGTGTATGTACTGTGTACGTATATTTGAATTGCAACAAAACAAATAAAAATGAAGTGCAAGTACAATACACAGATATATATAGGCGCCACTAAAACAAAAACAAAAAGACTAAGGACTTTTGTTACGCCTACACGGTTTATACACTGTGATGGCGCCACAATCTTCCTTAGTGCAACAAAAAACAAATGGCTAAGTTGTTTTGTTCCACCTTCATAGTGGATACGCTGTGATGGCGCCACAAAATTTCTTAGCTCAACAAACAACAAACAAAATCTTTTAGTTTGTTGCGCATCTATAGTGGTGACACTCTATAGGCGCAACATGATTTTTAAGAAAAATTATAAGTACCTGTGCTAATTTTTGTAGTGCCTATACAGTTAAACCAGTTTATAGGCGCAACCGATCAATGCAGCGCCACAAAGTACTTGATTAAAATTTCAAGTTGCTCCCAGAATTTGCTACTAATAAATAATAATGTTTATGAATAATATGAATAATTAACCAATAATAATTAATTACTCACAAATATTATTTCACAACATATTTATTAATAACAATAATAACATTAATTGTTAAAATTATTATCATACATAAATTATGATTCTTTATTATTTTACTTTTATTTTAAATATGAGAATAAATATAAATATTCACCCTTTCTATTTGAAATAATTTCAAATAATATTTAAATATATATAAGTGCTAAGAATTTATTAATTAAATATAAGCACTTAAATATTTTCTAAGATCAAGATTAAATAAATACAAGATCAATAAAATTAGCAGGCATGCACAAGGTATTTATCTAATATTTAATATTAAAAACTGGAAAATAATTTCGTAAATAAATTCACAAGTCCTAAAAATATTGAAATTAATTAACTAGTGTATTTATTAGTTTCAAATTGCAATTATTGATTACGAACTAATTAGTTAATAGAATTTAACATCCCAAGTTCACAAACCAGTCTAGTGAAAGTGATTTCTTCCAGTGGTTTAGTAAAGATGTATGCAATTTGCTACTCTGGGCACAAAATGTAACTCTACAGTACCACTCATGACATGCTCTCTTATGAAATGATACCTGATATCAATGTGCTTGGTTCTTGAGTGTGAACTGGATTGTTTGTGATTTCTATGACACTTGTGTTATCATAGAATATTGGAATTTTGCTCAGCAACAGTCCATAATCTTGAAGTTGGTTCCTTCTCCACAATATTTATGCACAACAGCTTCCAACAGTGACATTTTCAGCTTCAGTTGTTGACATTGCAACTAAGTGTTGCTTCTTGCTATACCAGGACACCAATCTTCTATCAAGGAATTGGCACCTTCCTGATGTACTCTTTCGATCAATCCTACAACCAGATAATTAGAATATGGTATAGCCAACAGGGTCAAAACCTGTAGCCTTACCAAATTCCAAGATTCAGACTACCCTTAAGATACTTAAGTATCTGTTTTACAGCTATAAGATGTGATTCTTTAGGGTCGGACAGAAACCTAGCACACAAGCATGTAGCAAACATAATATTTATCATACTTGTAGTTAAGTAAAGTAATGAGCCGATCATACCTATGTAGCTTATGATCTCTACCATCTTACCAGGTTCATCTTTATCAAGCATAGTGGCAGTTTCAATAGAGGTTTTGGCTGGTGATGCATCTTCAAGACCATACTTCTTCAATAGATCTCTGATGTACTTGGTCTAGCAAATGAAGATTCCATCTTTCCTTTGGCTTACTTGGAGTCCAAGGAAGTAATTTAGCTCACCCATCATGCTCATTTCATACCGACTCTGCATTAACTTAGCGAATCTACTACACAACTGATCAGTAGTAGAACCAAATATAATGTCATTCACATAAACTTGTACTAATATCATGTCATTTTTACGCATTTTATGAAATAGAGTCTAATCTATGACACCTCTAGTGAAAACCATTTTCAAGTAAGAATATAGATAGAGTACCATACCATGCCCGAGTTGCTTGCTTTAACACATAGAGTGCCTTGAAAAGAAAGTACATAAAATCAGCAAATTCTGGATCTTCAAACCCTGGGGTTTGTTCCACATACAATTCTTCTTCAAGCTCTCCATTAAGGAGTGCACTCTACACATCCATTTGATATACTTTAAAGTTGGAATGTGTTGTGAATACCAGAAACATCCTAATAGCTTCAAGCCTTGCCACTGGTGCATATGTTTCATCATAATCTATTCCTTCTTCTTGGGAATAACCTTTAGCAACAAGTCTGGCTTTTGTTCCTCGTAACAATGTCATCTTCATCTAGTTTATATCTGAATACCCACTTTGTGCCAATTATAGACTTGTTCTTTGGCTTGGGTACCAGCTTCCAGACTTTTTTTCTTTCAAATTGATTGAGTTCTGCTTGCATAGCAATAACCCAATCTGGATCTTCTATTGCTTCTTATACTTTCTTTGGCTCTATCTCAGAGAGAAAACTAGAGAATAAACATTCATTATGTGAAGCACGTCTTGTTTGAACTCCAGCATCTGGATCTCGGTATATTTGCCTAGGTATATTTGCCCTAGATGATTCGGCTTGATTATCATTAAAGTGTTGAGTCCTGTTAGAGGATCCTTCAGTTGCACCCCTTGAGCTGCTGCTTGGTTGAGAGTGAGATTCTTTGCTACTACTAGTAGTTTATGTGAATCTTCCACTATTTCCACTACTAGGGTCAGAATCATCATTATTGTTATTCTCATTTGGTGCTTGATTTTCTATTGCAGCTTCAGGTTCTATTTCACCTTCATCTAAGTTCATATTTTCAAACTGCAGAGTTTCATTGCTATCTGTTCTTTGCAGACTTGGGAGCTTGAGATCATCAAAAGTTACATTCATGCTTTCAATGACCTTTTTGAGTTCAATCACATAATCCCTGTATGCTTTAGATTCCAGAGAGTATCCAAGAAATATGCCTTCATGAGCCTTGGAATCAAACTTTCCTAGATGCTCATCATCTTTCAGTACAAAGCACTTTGCTCCAAACACATGAAAGTATTTCAGTATTGGTTTCTTGTTTTCCATCAACTCGTATGGAGTCTTGTCATGATCTTTATTAAGCAGGGTACGGTTCTGAGTATAGCAAGCTGTGTTGAATACTTCAGCCAGTATAGAGGTAACTTACATTCATTCAACATTGTTCTTGCTGCTTCAACTAGAGTTCTGTTCTTCCTTTCTGTTAGGAATCTACATGTAATTTGATGATAACAATATTCTTAGAATCATAGAAATTTTGTTTTATGTAACTGATTAATTGATATGAAATTTATAAATATCAATTGATTAGGAAACCATTTATCAGTTGAAATGTTATATGAGTCAACTGATAATTTGGACTGTAGCGTAGGTGTACTTAATCTATTTCAATCGATAAGGTGTGAATCAATTGATATTATTCTTATCAATTAATATTAGAGTTGATTGATATAGATCATTAATTGATGTGTAACTTAAACTGTCAAATAGTAATTATCTGAAGACAGGAAATTGCATAAGTGAAGGATGATCAATGGATTTTGAAGCATCTGCAGATGAGAGATCAATTGAAGAAGCCAAGTCAGGAATTGAAGACCATCAATTGATGTGAAGACTCATCGATTGATATATATCGATCGATGTCATTTATTAGTCGATAAGACATTCCTTATCAATCGATGGATGTAAAGATCAATCGAAGAAGAACATCAGTTGATGGATTAAAGGTTGAATCAATTGATATGCTTAACAGTAAATTATCAATTGATTATGACAACACAGAAAGTCTATCAGTTGTAGATCCAGATAATAAAAGCACACCTATGGAAGACAACCTAGGGTGGCTGTGAAGACTCAATCAGTAGCTGTCTTTCAAGTTTGTTTTTCTAAAAAAGAAAAAGGAAAAAGTGAGACAGATAGAAACAATCCTAGAATAGGAATTGTAAAACACACTTGTAATATATAAACAAGTGTAGTAGCATTGTTAGAAATATATAGAAGTTAGACAAAATTCCAACAATCAACTAATCAGCTCAAGAGCACATTGTAAGATTAGTTGATTCTTTCTAACCTAGGAACATTGAGCATTGAGTAAAAATATATATCTGATGGAAAAACCAATCCATCAGTAATTTTTAAATCTCTCCTTGTTCATTTTAATTTTTAGTTGTTTGTTCATACATATTCTGTTAATCTATCAAACATCAAGAGAAAATATTAAAAGTCCTAAAAAGTTTAATATTTGTATTCAACCCCCCCTTCTCTAAATATAGACATTGTTCTTAGGAATAACAATTGGTATCAGAGCCGGTTTTCAACATACGGAAAGTTTAAAGATCAAGAACAATCAATATGGGCCAAAAAGATTCAGGTGTAAAGATTCCAGTGTTGGAAAAGGACGAATACTTTCCATGGAAGGTAAAAAGCATCTGCATCTTCTTTCTCTCGACCCTTCCTATGTTCACTGCATAGAGAAAGGTCCTCATATTCCCATAAAGCTATCACTGTTAGTGTAGGTGCCCTAGAGGCAATACAATAGACCTTTATGTCATTTGATTATTCAATAAACGTATTTATTATGACTTTAATTACTGCGATATATTTGTTAGCATAATAAATGTCCTTAAAATCATGATACACATTGTATAGTTTAGTACATGACTTGAACTTGAGATTATATAATAGATCATATTCTTAAATGTCCCTAGTCGAGTATTATTATTATAGGACAATAATAATACATAAATAGACTAGTATGTTTTTTGACTGATAACCACATCTCATTGGTTATAAGTATGGGGATACTAAAGTCAACACATAGGTACATGCAGGAGTACATGGTACTGGACAGACCCACAGTGAGATTCTTCATGTTTAATAAAGTCATAAGAAAGACTCACAGTGATAATGGTGTAATGATCCTCTGACTTGAGATCATTATATTTCTGTACGAGGATTAATATACTTTGACTACATTAAAAGTTACCTTTGACCGGGTAATGATAAAAGTGGACATCGGGTATATCATGAGTCGTATGAGAAATATGAATGATAGATAAAGGATTTAACCCTCCTATAATTAGGAGAGATATTATTGGCCTCTTGATTGAGTGAGACTATAAAATGCATGACCGTGCCCAAATAATGATTTGTTTTCATAGTCTACTCATGGATCAAGTAAACCCGGATTAAATGTTGTAGAGGATGACTAAATACATGCCTCGAATTTAATCTATAATATATATGGTTAAAGGGATTATATTACACGGAAACATTAATCATGAAAGGTTTTATCGAATCACGATTTAATTATTATTTAATTGGGTAACAATGTTGTATTACTAGATACCGCTTATTGTTTATAATTTGATTGGAGAATAAAATTATTGCTAATTAAATAATAGCCTATAGGGTCACACACATAGAGCACTTAAAGGAATAGTTAATTTAAATTATAGATTTAAATTAATTGATGATTATTTGAATTTTATTATATTAATTAAGTGAAACTTAATTAATTGAAATAATAAAATTCGAATTTGAATTCTGCCCTTAATAATTAAGTATGACTTAGTTATTAATTAAATAATAGAAATTCAGTTTTATTATTTATTCTAAACCTACATGGGATAAGTTTTGCTGATTGGGCCTCTTAACCAGCATTATAAATAGATAATGATAGGGTTAAGAGGGATTACGTTTTTGAGAAACAAAATCCCTAGAGGCAGCAGCAAGCACAACAAGGCAGAAACAAATTCGAAATCATCAAAGGAGCTAGTACAATCCATTCCGTAATCAAGATCGTGGGACGTTCTTGAAGGTGCTCGTGTGGATACCATAGAGGTGTTTTCGAGAGGAAGACACAAGCCGTGAAAGCTAGGATCTCCGTTGAGTTTGTGTAAACCAAGACCAGACAAAGGTATGATTCCGTTTCACAATAATCAGTCTAGGCTTGTACATGATCCTGCGTTTAGGGTTCCGAATTTTTGTTATATTTACGTTTAATCCGCTGCGTTTTATGCCTCGGAACCCAACAATGGCATCAGAGCTACGTGTATAAGGGACTGATTTGGTTACGTGTTTTATGTATTTGATGCATACATGTCTGTTTTGGTGACTGCCATGCCATGCTACTGCTTTGTCATAATCTGCTATGCCACTGCCATGCTACTGCTTTGCTACTGCCATGCCTATTTGAGACTGCCATGCTACTGCAATGTTATAATCTGTTATGACATGATATGAATGATTTATATGCCTTATTGCGATTTGTATATTATGCATGAGGGTCAGTTTGTATAGTGATATAAACTGGTGGACAGATTGTGTTGGACATGATTTGTTAACTGGGATATGATAAGTATGTATATGATACATGCTTCTGAAACTGCATAAGTTGCAGTGGGGAAAAAGGCCAACAGATATGATCTGTAGTTCAGAAATTGATGATTTCTGAATAGGACTGGTCATCGAAAAAAAAAAAAAATTGATTTCGAGCTGACCTGGTAGCTCAACCCCAGCCGGGGGCTGCCGCCCCCAGACCCCGCCCGGGGCGGGACCCCGCCCAGGGGCTGCCGCCCCGGGACCCCCGCATTATTTTTGTTGTGTACTTGAGCATGGTGCTGGTTATGGCCTTTGGACCCCTAGATTAATGGTTTTTTGTTTTGGTTTTATAAATACGACTTGCATATCGTTTTCTTCATTCTTGTAATTGTTTAACCTAGAATGTAACTCGAGTTTTCTTATGTAAGTACATTAGTATAGGTTGTATTCAATTATTCCATGTAATGTACTTGAAGATTGAAGGATGATCCAAGAAGAGGAGCAAGCACCCATGGATACAAGAAGAATGAAGACATGTAATTGTATTTATATTTTACCACCATAGATTGACTTTGATCCTTTCATTAGCTCGAAAGGATCACATAGGAAAGGGGCCATAACCAAGCACGTTTACATACTGCATTTTACATATTGATGTATGAATGTATGTGTAGAGTAGAAGATGCATGCTTTAATTAGATTAATGATGTATGCATGTATTAGATACGTCACCCATGTCATGCTTGCCATGCTAAACAAGATAAAATCTGTAACGATTTAAGATTTTAAAATTAACAAACGATCATGAGATTCTTGTGTTTATGAAATATGGATTTTTAAAACACGGAATTGAATATGGATTTTGATATCTATAATTAGGATTTTCTGACAAAAACGGATATGCGTATTCGTAAGGCTGATGGGTTTTAAGTGTGACCACTGGTATCCTCCATCTACCTGGGAAATGAACAATTTAAGATGTCAATTTGAAATATTTAGTTCAAGGAAAAATTGAGGATCTCTTCATGATGTGATCATGATTGTCTTAAATTTTATAAACCCCTTAACAAAATATTAAATTTTAATCGGTTATAAACGAATATAAACGATTATATTCGGCCGTTGTATCATTGGGTCAAACTTAACTGGGTCATCATAATAAGGTGAAAGTAAACGGTTATATTCAACCATTATGAACTTAGAAGCATAGAGTTTGGTTAAAAATCTATTAGATAGATAAGATCAATCGTTGCTCACCAAACTATCCAAGAATTATATATGATATAATTGACAACTGTTGTCTACCTAAATAATCATTTTAAGGACTTCCAGTGGTTGTCTTTGGACATAACGAAATATGGATCTTGGCTCACTAGAAAGAATTATGGGATATACTTTCCAAATTAATAGTAAGGGCTATTAATTTGATAAAAATAGTGGGAGATATATTATGAATATATCATAATCATTTGAACATAATAAATAACTCAGACAATCTAATGTTTATTTTGTGCTTTTATCATTGTAGATACCAAGTAATGACAAACAACACAAACACACTATCCGTACGATCAGTCCTTGAGAAGGATAAGCTGATAGGAGGAAACAACTTCCTAGACTGGTAGAGGAATTTGAGGATTGTCCTCAGACAGGAGCGCAAGCTTCATGTCATTGATATTCCTCCGGCAGGTCCCCTTCCTGAGGGCGCTACTGTTGAGGAACGAGCGGCCCACACAAAGGATGAGAATGATGCAACTGATGTTGCATGTCTTATGTTGGCAACTATGAGTGCTGAGCTTCAAAGACAACATGTCCATATGGATGCATATACTATCAATGAGCACTTGCAAAGCATGTTTGCAAGCCAAACTCGTCAAGAAAGGTTCAACATGAGTAAGTCACTCTTTAATTGCAAACAAGGGGCAAGTGAACCAGTTGGCCCACATGTTCTGAAGATGATTGGTTACATTGAGTATCTTGAAACTTTGGATTTCCCGATTATTCAGGAAATTGGTATTGACCTAATCATGAATTCTTTGAACAACAAATTCACCCAGTTTATCATAAACTACAATATGAATGAATTTGACAAAACACCTACTGAATTGTTGGCTATGTTGAGAACATATGAGACCAACATGAAGACGGCTGAACCTACTCCCATACTGATGGTGGGCAATAAAGGTAAGGACAAAGGGAAAGGCAAGTGGAAGGGTAAGAAGAAGACAGGTTCTGATTCTACACCCAAGCCAAAGTCAGGTCCCAAACAGGCTTTAAAGCCTAAAGGTGGGGTCGCTAAGGGTGAATGTCACTACTGTAAGAAAAATTGTCAATGGAAGAGAAACTGTTCAGTTTACTTGGAGGATCTGAAGAAGAAGAGGGTTGAGCAAGCTTCTACTTCAGGTATATATGTTATAGAAGTCAATCTATCTATTTCTACATCTTGGGTATTGGATACTGGATGTGCTACTCACATTTGTATAAATGTGCAGGAAATGCAGAGAAGTAGGACATTGGCTAAAGGAGAAGTGGACCTACGAGTTGGCAATGGAGCAAGAGTTGCTGCTTTAGCTGTAGGAACCTATTATTTATCTTCGCCCTCAGGGCTAGTTTTAGAACTGGAGAATTGTTTTTACGTGCCTGCGATTCGCAGAAACATTATTTCTGTTTCTTGTTTGGACAAGAAAGGTTTTTCGTTTACGATAAAGAACAATTGTTGCTCTTTTGCTTTGAATGATTTAACCTATGGTGTTGCTCGTTTGTTTAATGGTTTATATGTTCCTGACTTAGATAATCCTGACTATAATATAGAAAACAAACGACTTAAAGTTAATGACTCAAATCAAACATACCTCTGGCATTGTCGTCTAGGCCATATAAATGAGAAACACATATCTAAATTTCATAAGGATGGATACTTGGATAAGTTTGATTTTGAATCATACCAAGAATGCGAATCTTGTTTGCTTGGTAAAATGACTAAAGCCCCTTTCACTGGTAAGGGTCAAAGGGCCACCGAACGTCTGGAGCTAATACAAAGTGATGTATGTGGCCCAATGCGTGTGATGGCTAGAGGAGGCTACTACTACTTCACAACATTTACTGATGATTTCAGTAGATATGGATATGTATATCTTATGAAGAATAAATCTGATTCTGTTGAAAAGTTTAAAGAATACAAGGCTGAAGTAGAGAAGCAAATCGTCGGAGGTGCAAGTATTAAAATCTTACGATCTGATCGTGGAGGAGAATACTTGAGCACAGAATTTAAAGATTATTTAAAGGAGTGTGGTATTGTATCACAACTCACTCCGCCAGGTACACCTCAATGGAATGGAGTTTCAGAGAGGAGAAATCACACCTTGTTGGACATGGTGCGATCGATGATGAGTCATGCGGATCTTCCAATTAGTTTCTGGGGTTACGCTCTAGAAACAGCGGCTTTCACACTTAACCGTGTTCCTACTAAGAAGGTTCAAAAGACTCCATATGAGATATGGGAGAAGAAACGGTCAGGCATGAACTTTATGAAAGTTTGGGGATGCAAGGCGTTTGTGAAACGTCAAGTATCTGACAAGCTTGGACCTAAATCTGAAGAGTGCAAATTTGTGGGATACCCTAAAGAAACAAAGGCGTATTATTTTTATAGTCCTTCTGAGCAGAAGGTGTTTATTGCTCGAGACGCTGTTTTCATGGAAAGATATTTTATTTCCAAAAGAAACAGTGGGAGAACTATAGACCTCGATGAAGATCGAGAACCACCAAATAGCATTGAACCTGGAGTGGAATAGGAGCAGGATAATGATAATGCTCAACAAACACAGGTTGTTCGTAGAACTGGTAGAATTTGCCATGAGCCAGAGAGATATGGATTTCTCTTGACTCAATGTGGTGATTTGATGCTCATAGATGAAGATGAGCCTCTCACATACCAAGATGCTATGAACAGTCCAGACTCTAAGAGATGGCTAGAAGCCATGAAATCCGAGATGGATTCCATGTACGAAAACCGAGTATGGACTTTGGTTGATCCACCTGAAGGGGTAAAACCCATAGGGTGCAAATGGGTTTTCAAGAAGAAAACTGACAAGGATGGAAATGTTCAGACCTATAAAGCAAGGCTGGTTGCAAAAGGTTTCAAACAAATTCATGGTATTGACTATGATGAAACTTTCTCACCAGTGGCTATGGTCAAGTCCATAAGGATTTTGCTTGCTATTGCAGCATTCCATGATTATGCAATCTGGCAAATGGATGTCAAAACAGCCTTCCTTAATGGAAGCCTTGAAGAGGATGTGGATGTGTACATGACACAACCTGAAGGTTTTGTCGATCCAAGGAATGTTAGCAAGGTATGTAAATTACGTCGATCCATTTATGGATTGAAGCAAGCCTCTAGGAGATGGAACATCCATTTTGATGAAACAGTCAAAGAGTATGGCTTTGTGCAAAACGAAGATGAACCTTGTGTTTACAAGAAGGTTAGTGGGAGCCATGTGGCATTCATAGTACTGTATGTTGATGACATACTACTATTGGGGAATGACATACCTTCTCTCAAGGCTGTTAAGATTTGGTTAGGGAGCAACTTCTCTATGAAAGACTTAGGTGAAGCATCCTACATTCTAGGAATGAGGATCTATAGGGATAGATCTAGAAGGATGATCGGTCTAAGTCAGAGTACATACATCGATAAGGTTTTGCATCGTTTTGGTATGCAAAATGCAAAAAGGGGATATGTCCCCGTGTCTCAAGGGATAACGATCTCTAAAGATCAGTGTCCGAAATCATTGGATGAGAAGGACCACATGAGTAAGGTTCCATATGCCTCAACAATTGGATCCATCATGTATGCAATGGTATGTACTCGCCCAGATGTTTCGTATGCTTTAAGCATGACGAGCAGATACCAATCTAGTCCAGGTGAAGGTCACTGGACGGCTGTCAAGAATATTCTAAAGTACTTGAAAAGGACTAAAGATTCATTCTTGGTGTATGGAGGAGAGGAGAAACTGGTTGTAAAGGGTTACACCGATGCAAGTTTCCAAATAGACGGGGATGATATTGTATCACAGTCTAGTTTTGTGTTTTGTCTAAACGGAGGTGCTGTAAGTTGGAAGAGTTCAAAGCAAGAAACAGTAGCTGATTCTACAATGGAGGCTGAGTACATTGTAGCTTGTGAAGCGGCTAAGGAAGCTGTTTGGATTCGAAAATTCATTACTGATTTGGGAGTGGTTCCATCGATCGCAGATCCCATTAATCTATACTGCGATAATAATGGAGCCATTGCACATGCTAAAGAACCTAGATCTCACTCCCGAACTAAACACATACTCAGGAGATATCACCTCATTCGAGAGATTAATGAAAGGGGTGACATACACATTTGTAAAGTGCACACAAATGATAACATTGCAGACCCACTGACCAAACGCTTGTCGCAGACGAAGCATGACGGTCACACTAGTTCCATGGGTATTAGATACATGGGTGATTGGCTCTAGTGCAAGTGGGAGATTATAGTGTAGGTGCCCTAGAGGCAATACAATAGACATTTATGTCATTTGATTATTCAATAAACGTATTTATTATGACTTTAATTACTGCGATATATTTGTTAGCATAATAAATGTCCTTAGAATCATGATGCACATTGTATAGTTTAGTACATGACTTGAACTTGATATTATATAATAGATCATATTCTTAAATGTCCTTAGTCGAGTATTATTATTATAGGACAATAATAATACATAAATAGACTAGTATGTTGTTTGACTGATAACCACATCTCATTGGTTATAAGTATGGGGATACTAAAGTCAACACATAGGTACATGCAGGAGTACATGGTACTGGACAGACCCACAGTGAGATTCTTCATGTTTAATAAAGTCATAAGAAAGACTCACAGTGATAATGGTGTAATGATCCTCTGACTTGAGATCATTATATTTATGTACGAGGATTAATATACTTTGACTACATTAAAAGTTACCTTTAACCGGGTAATGATAAAAGTGGACATCGGGTATATCATGAGTCGTATGAGAAATATGAATGATAGATAAAGGATTTAACCCTCCTATAATTAGGAGAGATATTATTGGCCTCTTGATTGAGTGAGACTATAAAATGCATGGTTGTGCTCAAATAACGATTTGTTTTCATAGTCTACTCATGGATCAAGTAAACCCGGATTAAATGTTGAAGAGGATGACTAAATACATGCCTCGAGTTTAATCTATAATATATATGGTTAAAGGTATTATATTACACGGAAACATTAATCACGAAAGGTTTTATCGAATCACGATTTAATTACTATTTAATTGGGTATCAATGATGTATTACTAGATACCGCTCATTGTTTATAATTTTATTGGAGAATAAAATTATTGCTAATTAAATAATAGCTTATAGGGTCACACACATAGAGCACTTAAAGGAATAGTTAATTTAAATTATAGATTTAAATTAATTGATGATTATTTGAATTTTATTATATTAATTAAGTGAGACTTAATTAATTGAAATAATAAAATTCGAATTTGAATTCAGCCCATAATAATTAAGTATGACTTAGTTATTAATTAAATAATAGAAATTCGGTTTTATTATTTATTCTAAACCTACATGGGTTAGGTTTTGCTGATTGGGCCTCTTAACCAGCATTATAAATAGATAATGATAGGGTTAAGAGGGATTACGTTTTTGAGAAACAAAATCCCTAGAGGCAGCAGCAAGCACAACAAGGCAGAAACAAATTCGAAATCATCAAAGGAGCTAGTACAATCCATTCCGTAATCAAGATCGTGGGACGTTCTTGAAGGTGCTCGTGTGGATACCATAGAGGTGTTTTCGAGAGGAAGACAAAAGTTGTGAAAGCTAGGATCTCTGTTGAGTTCGTGTAAACCAAGACTAGACAAAGGTATGATTCCGTTTCACAATAATCAGTCTAGGCTTATACATGATCCTGCGTTTAGGGTTCCGAATTTTTGTTATATTTACGTTTAATCCGTTGCGTTTTATGCCTCGAAACCCAACAGTCACAGGTGTGAACCCTAATGGAACTCCTGCACTTGACAAACATATTCATAAACTCATCTCTAAGTACACAAAAGAGGATGAAAAAGAAGTTCTTAAAGATAAGAAGGCTATGAACATTCTGTTTAATGGCTTAGATAAAGATATGTTTGACAATGTGATAAACTGTACTTCATCAAAAGAGGTATGGGACACTCTTCAAACTCTATGTGAATGAACTGAGCAAGTAAGGAAAAACAAGATACAACTCTTGATTCAAAAATATGAATCATTTCATTTCAAGAGTGGAGAATCCATCAATGATACTTATAGCAGATTTCAGAAGTTATTAAATGGACTAAAGCTATATGGTAGGGTTTATGTAAATGAGGATACAAATTTAAAATTTCTTAGATCTCTTCCAAAAGAATAGAAACCAATGACTGTTTCCATTAGACAATCTCAGGACTTCAAGGATTATACTCTTGAGAAACTCTATGGTATTCTCAAGACATATGATTTGGAAATACAACAAGATGAGGAGATTGAGAAGAATCAAAGAAAGGAGAAAATGTGGCTTTGATGGTCAAAGAAAATGAAGAAAAGAAAGAAAGTGGCTGTAAATAAGTGTCTGTCATGATGGCTGGTGATGCTGTTGAAGAATCATTCAAAAGAGGAAAATGCAAGTGTGAAGAAAATGAAACATGCTCTCAGGATGATTTGGATGACATTGATGAACACCTTGCATTTCTGTCAAGGAAGTTTTCCAAGCTAAAATTCAAGAGAAATCTAAATGCTCAAACGCCTGGATCCCAGTTTAGAAATAACATTCAAAACAAAAATTTGGTTGATATATCTAAATTCAAATGTTTTAACTGTGGATTGGCTGGTCATTTTTTAAATGAGTGCAGGAAGCCAAAACAAGAAAAGGTAAAGTCTTATGATGGTATTGATTATAAAAAGAAATACTTTGACCTCTTGAAATAGAAAAAAAGGCTTTTGTCACTAAAGAGAAAGACTGGGCTGTTGAGGACAGTGATTTAGAGGAATTCATCAATCTAACACTAATGGCCAAACATGAAGATGAAGAAGCTTAGTTCATCATCAAATCAGGTACTAGCTACAAACTTTTCTGAGCTTACAACTGATGAATGCAATAGTACTATCAATGAAATTTCCAATGAGTTGTACACTTTGCATGTCACACTTAAATCTCTAAACAAGGAAAATCTCAAGTTAAAGAACACCATTGATGTCTTAACTGAGAGGAATAGTTTTCTTGAAAATGAACTTGTTTGTTTAGATAGATTTAAGCAGGAAAGTAAGGATGCTATAAATGAACTAGTAAACAGTTTGAAAAGAGAAGAATTGTTAAAAGAATAATTGGCTGAAGAAATTGAACAAATGGAATAGGTCTGCTAAAACTGCCAAACAAATTATTGATGTTCAAGGTGTAGATACTCTAGGAGAACTCCCCAAATCAATAGGCAAGCCCTTGACTGATACTTCAATGGATAAAGATCAATCGACTGCTAATCCTTCATCAACTGATAAGGATTATCAATCGATTGATGCTAAATCAACTGATAAGCATCCATCGACAAGAAAATCATCAATGACTAACAAAAAGAACAAATTTAACACTCCTATCAATTTTGTTAAGGAAACCAAAATTCAAGTTGAGACTGAAGCTGAGAGGATTAACATAGGTAGCTTATCCAAGAAACAATTAAAAGAGAAATTAGAAAAGATAGCACCTGTGGAAATTACTCAACCTAAGTCTGAGAAGAAAAAGAATAGGAATGGTAAAGTAGGCATTAATAAGCATAACAATTACACTCCTGACATGTATGCTCCCAGAAAGGTATGTGCTAAATCTGGTAGTGTAAATTATTTGTCTATGCAATGCAAGAATGAAAAGAAACCTATATCTTCAAATGATTTAAATGCAAATTCTATGACTGCTAATGCCATGTTTACCAATCCTATGCTCATGAATGCCATGTCTTCTAATTTAGTTACACCAAATGTTCATATGCCCTATGCACAAGTTCCATACATGTATAACCCCTTCTTTGCATATGCAAATATGAACATGCCTGGTATGCCATGGAACATGCCTAATGTAAATACTGAAATGCATGGAAATTCTGCCATGAGTTCCAAGGTGTCTAAGCCCCAAAAGCCTACTCCCAAATTTAAAGTGGATTTAAATTCACCAAAACCAAAGGAACCAAAATTGGCAACAAAGGCTCATGTTGCAACTAATGAAAGAGGACCCAAGGCAAATTGGGTACCAAAAACAACTTTATTGCTTTATGTGTGTGCAGGGAAACAGAAAGAAAAATCTCTGGTATTTGGATAGTGGATGCTCAAGGCATATGACTGGAGACTTGTCCCTGCTCACAAAGTTTGTGGAAAAGGCTGGTCCAGGAGTTACTTTTGGAGATAACAACGAAGGTTTTACCCTGAGATATGGCTCAATTGCAAAAGAAAATGTTATCATTGATCATGTAGCACTAGTTGATGTATTGAAGCACAACCTGCTCAATATTAGTCAACTGTGTGATAATGGTAATGGTGTATGATTTATAACTGGATCATGCATCATAGCCAATAAAGAGTCTTGTGAAATTCTCTTGACAGGAGAAAAAAAAGGAAATGTCTATGTGGCCAATTTTCACTCTGTAAAGGCAAACTCAATGACATGCCTGCTGAGCAAAGCAAATTCAGATTAAAGTTGGATTTGGCACAAGAAACTAGCCATTTGAATTTCAAAGCCATGAATCTATTGGTCAGAAAGAATATGGTTAGAGGCATTCCACAGATGGAATTCACCAAGGATGGACTGTGTGATGCTTGTGAAAAAGGAAAATAAAGAAAAGCATTATTTAAGTCACAGTCTGAATCATTAATTGATAAACCTTTGGAGTTATTGCACATGGACTTATTTGGACCAGTCAACATCATGTCAATTGCCAAAAAGAAATATGTCTTAGTCATTGTGTATGACTTTACAAGATTCTCTTGGGCATAGTTCTTGGTTATGCTTATTACCAGTGTACCTAGTTGTCTTGATTAAGAGAATAATCTAGAATATTATATCTATTGATAGAACTTCGGGGAGATGTAATGGACTTTGGAAATGCATCATAGACAACAGGAAAGATTCCTAACTCTATTCTTCGAATTCTATTACAAAATATTTTGATTACTGTATATGCAAGTATCTTGACTCCTTGAAATCTTGACTTTATAACAGGTCTAGTTTATAAAACCTTGTGGTTTATGAGTATAGTTATATCAATCCGAATTTATTTTACCCCCCTACTACCTAGTTCTTTCGCGACTCTAAACTTCTTGAAAAGTTTGAGTACGCATATTAGTAGTTAAGGATAGCTGAATTGTGTATCGAGTTATGTCCTTCGATGTACTCGATAGTTGACCGGGAGTAGTCTATTACTTCTCGACTTTAGTCGATATTATTCAAGGATCTTTGCTTAAAATATATTTTTGTATTCATTGATAATAAATGTGGAATATTTATTTATTAATCAAATATCCCTTAAATTTATTTGAATAATATTTAATGATTGATTAAATATTATTTAAAGAGAGTAAATAGTATTTAAATATTGATTAAATACTTTCAGTTCATTTTGATTTATTTAAGTATTATTTAATATTGATGAAATATTATTTAAATATTTCAACTCATTTCAAATTTTTATATATTAAATAATCTTAATTAAATGTAATATTCCTAAATTTCAGGTACTTTTAAAACTTTTGTTAATAAATAGTAAATACGCGTTAGAGGTAAAAATGGTTGCATCACCGGACTTACGTATCGAAAAGTAGAGTTTCGAAGTCGTATTATTAAAGTGTGATATAAATGAGTGTATGTAAATCTCACCAGAACGCGGAGATTCATAACTCAAAAATATTTCGTCGTTCGTATTTTCAAGTTAGTCTAAGTAAATAGGATGGTGTTTAAATAATATATATAATTAGGAGTGAAGTTTTGGTGGTTTTCAATTTATTAGAATTCCTGGAACGAGTAATAGTTATTAAATTCATCATAGCGGATCGTACGAAAATGTATCCTAAATTACTTCCTTAAATTAATAATTAATCAAAATTTGAAACAAAAGAAATGCAAATAGTTGCACTTAGTGATGTGTTAAGGAAGCTAGAAGCAACATTGACCAAAGTCAAGGAAGACTTTTGTTGACTTGACCCTTGGATAGATTAAAAAGACAAGAGCCAAGCTAGTGTTAATATAAAGCAAAAATAGAAAAAGAAAATCAAGAACACCCCCTTGAAGGAGAGCATTCGGCTGAAACAAGAAGAGAAAGGAGGAGAAAATTCAAAGCTTCATCAATACTTGCTTGATCATCTTGGTTAGTAGCTTAAAAGAAAGGTATAACCCTTACCTATCTTCCATATGAATCCTACACATAGTTATCCACTAGAACTCTTGATTTCTTATGAAGAACAAGAACATGAATGATAACTTTTCATAAAAATAAAATCTTAAACTCATGTTTTATGATTCCTTAAGCTTTGTTAGTGTTAATTAGGCTATGGGTAGTTGTTATTATGCATATATAGCCATGGAACTCAAGTAATAGCTATATGATGATTGTATGGCTTTGGATGCCATGTTTTGATTATGATCATAGTTAAAGCTTGCTTATTTTGTTGGTTATAGTTGTGAAATGTGGAGATACTTTGATTGAGGTTTATGGATGTTAAGGGTATGGAATGATATGGAATGAATTGATTGATTGTGAAGTAGTAAGATTGTTTTAAAAATAAGATGAATGGGTGGATGAGTTTTGGTGATTTATTGGTAACAATTGGGTGATAATAAAAATGTGAAATCACTTGGGATTGATTGGTTATATGTTCAAGTAGTAGTATAAATTGTGTTGGAGTTGTTTGGGTTGAAATTGAGTAGTGTAAAAATTGGGGAAACGTTGAGCGTACAAACATAACCACGCTATTTGTTTTCTGCCTATAACTGACCTAGAGACCCAAAGAGGTTACCCTGACTTGTTGAACCAACTCTGGGATTCATAGAGGATGGTCTCTAGATCGTTTAGGGCCAAAATTCATGTCAATCGGAGTTACGAGCGAAAAGATATGAATTAATTAGTAACGGTAGCGCAGAATCTTAAAAATCTGTTTTTACCTAACTTGGAGGCTATGATCACACTAGCTAGGCTGTTCCATTAAATCTGAAACTTTTATCTAAAATACTAGGGACATCTGGAAAGACTTGGGAAAAAGTTTCGGAGTAAAAAGATTAAAATCCAATTTATGAAAATTGGTAGAGTCAAGTAGATGTAAGTAGAAACCCTTGTAGAACTTGTTGTTTTGGCCTTAACTAAACAAAGTCATAAGTAAGGTTTCGAGGCTAGTTTATAAAACGAACCTTCAAAGAAAGTTGTTAAGAATTGTGATGAGGTCATAACTAACTAAAGAACCAGGCTAAAACTCGTTAGCAAGATAAGCTAAGATGCATTCATGAGTAGGTATAAGTAGAGTTAAAAACTCTTATAACTAATTATGAACCGTGTTTTCATTCTTATAGCGACTCGTGCCAAGGAAGGACCAACCAACCACCGCACCAACAGCAAAGGCAAGTTCTTAACCTCTTGACTTTATAACAACTTATTGGTTATAAAGCCTGTGGTGTTTGAAATTCTATTCAATTAAAACTATACACCCTGTTGTTGAATTGTTCGTTCGCGACTCTGAACTTCTCGAAAAGTTAGATGACGCATCCTATCAGTTTTGCATAACTGAATCCAGTGTCGAATACACCTTTTTGGTGCTCGATAGTCGACCGGGAGTGGGCTATTACTTTTCAACTTATAGTCAATATTTTCAAGGGTTTTCTCTAGAATAAATATTTGGATTACTAACTAGTAAGATATAGAGATTAAATAAATTTTGATTAATATCCCTTGAATATCTTAAATAATATTTATCTTTATTAAATATCATTTAAAGAGTACATATAGTATTTATATAATGATTAAATACTTTCAGTTCTTTTGAATTATTTTAATATTGCGAAGCATTCAAAAATAGATTATTTAATTATATTTATATTCTATTAATTATTTTAAATAGTATTAAATATTATCTTAATATTATTTAAATATTGGAAATTTTAAAAGACAATTATTGTCAATTGATTTTATCCGAAACAATATTTAAAAATTGTTTTACTCTGATTATTTTTAATCATCCCGAGCTACTGAGATTCGAGGGTTAGCAGAGTACCCGAATCACTACTAAAATATTTTGAGGATCTCTAAAAATATTTTGGAGCTTTCGAGAAACTATTTAAATATTATTTTTAATTAAATATAGATTATTTAATTATCAATAAAATATTCTGCGAATATTTTTGGGCTAACAACCCTACACTAGGGAAGGAATAAGTAATCCTAACATTCTTCCCATATATCCTTGGGTCTTTCGAGACTTATATCTGGTTCTAATTCAATACTCTTCATTAAGGTTATTATATTTCAATATTAGCGGCTTCCCGGTCGTGTTCTTGAGTTTTCTTGATTCGATTATTTGTATCTTACTCATTAGTTAACTGAGAGTCAACCCTCATACTCCAGGATTGCTCCCACCTCATTTCGGGAGCCAATCTATTATCTGATGTTAAAATCTTACGAATATTTATTGTTATTTGGGAAGGTTGGATTAATTCCCTTCCATACCTGTTGATTTGAATAAATCCTAGAGAGGATTGTTGTTATTCTAGAAGGTTGGATTAAATCCCCTTCTAGACTTGTTGATTTCTAAATTATTCAAAGGGGACTGGGGATAAAAGTGTAAGAGGCTTGTGTGCGGCACGGTCCATCTAGCGTAAGAGGCCGAGTGACGCACGATCCAGCATTTAAAGGCCCAGGTGTTGCCTAGGGTGATGACCAGTTGATGATCATCCTTCTGCTAGTAGAAAAGGTTACTTAACTATTGTACTATACGACTGATCATCGTGTACAATAGGCATGGTGAATGCTCCAGTATCTTCCCTTTTCTTCCAATTAGAATTTGACGTTGCACCGTAACGAAAGCCCAGGTGCTTAGTTACCGATAGTGTTAACGAGAATTATAGCAACCTATTATTCTTTGACATAGTATCTATAATTGTTTATCATTCACATACATGTTGCATTTGTTACTCTGATACACATATCATTGTTGTTCCTTATTATTGACATGTTGTTGATTATATACTTGCTGAGCATTGTAGCTCATTCTTGTTTCTTTTTACCTTTCCAAACACCACAGCTGCAGAACATGTCTCGCATGGTACGCCGAACCTTGAGAAAAAGTGTGAGAAGGGAAAGGACCCCGTATAACCGACCTCTCGGCTCGATTCCCGAGGTAGGGAAAATGAGCAGGATAGGGTTGCAGCTTTTGATAGTTAGATTTATCTATAAATACGGTTTATGTAAATACATGTAACTTAATGCAACTTAATCCAAATTTTGGGCTGCTATTATAGTTTCTTGCCGAAGCTGTAATCAATAGTACTAACTCAAGATTATGATAACCATGAATGTAATGATAAGGATTTAAATATGTAAATTAATGTGATTTCGTTTCTTTAGACTATGACTCGAGTGTGTTAAAGTGTTTGGGGTCATCAGCATGTCATTTACTATAAGGTTTATTAAACTATTATTATATTATTAATGATTTACAAGTGCATGAATATTGGAAATTGGACCGTGACAACCTGGATCACGGACCCCGGGTCTGGGGTGCCATAAAGATGGTATTAGAGCCCTAAGTTATAGTACTCAGAAACGAGAAGCTGTTATCTGCCCTTAAGTACACTAAGTTTGGAGAAAGGGGGGTTGAATACAAATTTAAGAATTAATTTTAATTCTAGAGGAATGAAGTTTGTTTCAAGGACAGTATTTTTGAGTATAGAGAGAACTGATGTAACTAAGAACTTGACAAGAAAAATATTGAAAACAAAATACAACAATGTTAAAAATTACTAGTGGATTGGTTTTCCACTAGTATGTTTTTGCTTTCAATTGATCTTAGTATGAATACCAAGCTGCTTACAAAGTGAGTTTTGAACTCAGAAAAGCACTACAAGATACTGCCTATTTTTTTTGTTCTTTTTGAGTTCTTGATGTTTTTCTACACACTTTGCTACTGTGTATCTAACAACTATATAGAAGTTTTCTTCACTCCTAATTTCTATTGACAGATAGCAATATAAAATTACAACATATATTGTTTACATGAAATAGAAACTAGCTACTAGCACAGTCTTCTTTTTGAACTGAGTAGCCCTGGAAGTATCTTTGTCTTGATACATTCCTTGGATACTGTGTTGCCTTGAAAGTCTTCACAATCCTAACAGGACTGTCTTCCATTGATTCAGTTTCTGTACAGTTCCCATACTTCTTGTCTTTAACTAAATTGGAAAACCTTAATCAACCGATAAATGTTGTTAAGCTTATCAGTTGATTCTCCTTTGCTTATCCATCGATGGATAGGATATCTGTTGATCAGTTGATGTGTTGATGGATAATTGAGTTATCCATCGACTCTCTATCCATTGATGGTTCCTTATCCGTTGACTGTCTTTATCCATTGATGACTTGCATCTGGTGATAGCTTTCATCCGTTGAGTAGTGTTTTCATCCATCGACTTCAACATCAGTTGATCACTTCACTTATGAAAATTCTGACATGGAATATTTACAATTGATCAGCCATTCTTCACATCCGTTGAGAAGCTAGAAATTGAAGTCAATAACATTAGTCGACTACTTCATAGCATCCATCGAGGCAATACAATCAATTGATAGTGAAAGATAAATCAATGCTACAATCCAGTTTATCAGTTGATAAACAAGCTTCAACTGATAATTGGTTTCCTAGTCAATGGATATTTATAAGTCATATCCATCGACCAGTTACAAAGTAATTTTAAGTCCCTATTGAAATTCTAAGTAATTTGTTATCATCAAAACTCATAATTCCTAACAATCTCCCCCTATTTATGAATATGTGAAATATGCATAAATTTTATGTTGATGATAACAAAACTCCTAAAAAAATTTATTCTTAGCAAGAATTACAATATTGACAAAGATAATTTGAGACAGAGTAACCAGATACCAGTAAAAGATGAATTCTGATAATTTTGATGATTGAGATTGAATCTTCTATCTTCTTCTTCTTCCCTTTGACTCATTCATCTTCTCTTCATTTTCTTTCATCTTTCTGTATAGAGTTCCCTTCAAGATCTTCTCATCTTCAACCCTGTAGTCCAATTGACTTGCTAGATGATTCAATTCCAGATTAGGCAGTTTGTCTATTTCTTGACAAATGTCAATACACTTTTCTCTGCCTTCTCTGTCCTTATATATCATCAAGTAGAATGGCTCATGAAGCACCTTTCTTCCTTCAGGGTTCCAGATCTTTATCCTGTCATCCCTTTCTTCTTGAACAGGTGCCTCCCTCATCTTCTTCATTCTCTCAAGAATGGCCTTTCCTAGCTCTTCAGTTAGATAATACTTCCTGTTGAGCATAGTGTAGATTTTCCTTAAGATGCCATATCCTTGATCCAGGTCTTGATTGAATGTAAAAGTTGAATATGATCCATCTTCATACTCAATGTGAAGAAGATCAACATCCTTCTTCCTTTTTCCTTTTGCTAAAATCATTCCTTCAGCTTTGATTGGCACAAAGTCTTCAGATTTGTGTTTGAACACCTCTATCTCTCTAGCTTGATTACTCCCAGAAGCTTGACCTTCAACCTTGACTTCTTTTGGCTTCTTCTCTTTGTCTTCTTTGTCTTCAACAACCAATTTTCTCTTAACTCCAGAAGTTCTTGGTGCATCTACAGGCTTGTTTGCTCTTTGCTTCATTCTTGGCCTCCTTTCACTTTCTTTTCTTCTAACTTCTTTAATTAGCCTATCCTCCTCAACATATTCCCTTTGCAATTGAATAGCTAATTCTTCTTGAGATTTTTCTTGTTGTTCCCTTTTTCTTATGCCAACTACTATGGCTTTGCTCAACAATTTTTCACCTCCACCTGTGACAGCTTTCACTTTATTTTTGCCAACTTCATTCAGTTAGCCCTTTCCTTTCCTGTCACCAGGTTCTGAGCTACTTGAATTGGTCTCCTTGATTTTGCTGGCAATTGAATCAAATTGCCTTACATTATTCTGAGCCAACTCCTTCTTTGGATCTGTAGACTTTGTCACCACAGCTTCACTTTCCTGATTCTCCCCCTTTTTGTTATCAGCAACTGGCTCTTGTGCTAATGACTGGGACAGGAGAGGGGTTTCCAAGATTTTGCCCAGGAGATTGATTTGAGTGACTTGGTTCTTCATGATTTGCTGCATGTGGAGCTCCATGACAGTTACTCTTTTCTCCAATGCAACTACCTTATCCTTGGCTGAATACTCAGTATCTAACATTTGCTTGATTCTGGTTAACATTGTGAGGCTGAGTCTAGAATCAATGGTGTGGTCAAAATGCATCCTAGAACTGTCAATTTCTTCCCTTATCTTCTTCAACTCAAATATGGAGCCTGTGACATGCATTTTCTCGATCTTCAGGTTGTCTCTGTAGAAGTTCAGAATTCTACTGTGCAAGGGATCCACCACATCCACCTCAGCCATTGATCTTCTGTAGTGAGAGATGATGGCCCTTTCTGTGTCAGCCAAACTGGTTTCATCACTGGCCACTTGTGGATCCAGAAGTTCATCATCAGAGTTGTCTTCAAAATCTTCAGGGTTCATGTTGGATACATCATCAGGTTGCCAGGCCAAAAACTCCTTCTCACTCCTGAATTGCTCCTCTGTCTGCACCAAACCCAGCATTTGCTCAGCTACTTGATTAGATGCTGTTGCCAGTTCTTGATAATGAGGATCTCCATGTTGAAAGGTTGAAGCATCAAGATTGACTTCAATTTCATTCTCCATCTTCAGGTTGACTTCTGCAACTCCTGCAGGAACTCCATGGCCTACAACTCCCCCTGACTCTAGCCCCAACTCCTGGGTGAGTTCTGCTGCAACCTGCTTAGTTTTAGAAGATGATGCTTCATTAGATTGAAAAGCTTGTTTCTCTCTATTCTTTTCTCTCTATTCTTTTCTCTCTCACTCTCATCACTCTATTTTTGCATCAGGATCTCATCCTGGATTCTCACCTCTCCCTCACTAAGCTCTCCTTTTGCATCACCTTCTAAGGTGGAACTCTCTTTTCTCACACCCTCTCCTTTTGCCACCTCAGAAGAAGTTGAGGGCCCCTCATTCACACACTCTCCTTTTGCCAAGGTATGCAAACATTGCCTCTCACTCACCTCACCCACTCCACTCAATCCTAATAGGGTGTTGGCCATAATTGTTTCAGTGGATGGTTCATGAATTGGAATAAAAGGCTCAATCGATGGATAAGAGATATCTATCGATGAAGGAATATCTGTTGATGGGTGCTCGTCGATGGATGTAAGGATATCCATCGATGGAAGTGAACTTGTCAATGGATATTGAAATGTATCAGTTGATGAATGTCATCCATTGACTTGTTGAAATTTTCAGCATTTTCCTGATCAACCAAGGTGTTAACCTTATTTGGTGATGCAGGTGAGAGTGTTGGCTCCACCCTGAGTTGTAAAGAGGGTGAATTTGAAACAATGAAGTTGTCAATCAACATTGTTTATGAAGAAATTGATTTTGAAGGAGATTGAGGAGAAGAGACAGATAGAGAATGGGGCTGTGCCTCAGGAAGATTCTGAGACACATCAAAAGAAGAGAGTGAAGGCTCCACCAAATTTTCATTTGGCTTTGCATGTGTGTGTGTACCCTGTGCAGTATTTGTAACCTTCTTTCTCCTTTTGTATGGCTGTATTGTTTGGTGACCCTTATCTCCATCTGATGGTCCTGGTTGAGACCTATTTTCAATAGTACACCTTTTTGAGAAGATGCAACTAGGGATGTGTTTAAGTCCTTTACTACAGCCTCAATCTGTTGGGTGATTGGGCTGGTGGCTGGCTGGTTTCTCTCAATCTCACTCTCCTTATCCTTCTGGCTTTCTTGATGTTGGTGTTGGGTTCCGAGGCATAAAACGCAGCGGATTAAACGTAAATATAACGAAAATTTTGGAACTCTAACGCAGGATCATGTATAATCATGGACTGATTATGGTGAAATGGAATCATACCTTTGTTTGGTCTTGACTTTCACGAACTCAACGGAGATCCTAGCTTTCACGACTTGTGTCTTCCTCTCGAAAACACCTCTATGGTATCCACACGAGCACTTTCAAGAACGTCTCACGATCTTGATTACGGAATGGATGTACTAGCCTCCTTTGATGATTTCGAATTTGTCTCTGCCTTTGCTATGTGGCTGCTCTTCTAGGGTTTTCTTATAAAAACGTTAACCCTTATTAACCCTACATTATCTATTTATAATGGTTGGTTAATAGGCCCATAATAGCAACCCATAACAGCAAAGCCTAACCCATGTAGGTTTAGGATTAAATAATAAAACCGTATTTTATTATTTAATTAATAACTAAGTCACACTTAATTATTAATGGCAGAATTCAAATTCGAATTTATATTATTTCAATTAATTAAGTCTCACTTAATTAATATAATAAAATTCAAATAATCATCAATTAATTTAAATCTATAATTTAAATTAATTATTCCTTTAAGTACTCTATGTGTGTGACCCTATAGGCTATTATTTAATTAGTAATAATTTTATTCTCCAATAAAATTATAAACAATGAGCGGTATCTAGTAATACATCATTGCTACCCAATTAAATAATAATTAAATCGTGATTCGATAAAACCTTTCGTGATTAATGTTTCCGTGTAATATAATCCCTTTAACCATATATATTATAGATTAAACTCGAGGCATGTATTTAGTCATCCTCTTCAACATTTAATCCGGGTTTACTTGATCCATGAGTAGACTATGAAAACAAATCATTATTTGAGCACGGCCATGCATTTTATAGTCTCACTCAATCAAGAGGCCAATAATATCTCTCCTAATTATATGAGGGTTAAATCCTTTATCTATCATTCATATTTATCATACGACTCATGATATACCCGATGTCCACTTTTATCATTACCCGGTCAAAGGTAACTTTTAATGTAGTCAAAGTATATTAATCCTCGTATAGAAATATAATGATCTCAAGTAAGAGGATCATTACACCATTATCACTGTGAGTCTTTCTTATGACTTTATTAAACATGAAGAATCTCACTGTGGGTCTGTCCAGTACCATGTACTCTTGCATGTACCTATGTGTTTACTTTAGTATCCCCATACTTATAACCAATGAGATGTGGTTATCTGTCAAACAACAAACTAGTCTATTTATGTATTATTATTGTCCTATAATAATAATACTCGACTAGGGACATTTAAGAATATGATATATTATATAATCTCAAGTTCAAGTCATGTACTAAACTATACAATGTGTATCATGATTCTAAGGACATTTATTATGCTAACAAATATATCGCAGTAATTAAAGTCATAATAAATATGTTTATTGAATAATCAATTGACATAAAGGTTTATCAAAATAAACATTGTATTGCCTCTAGGGCACCTACACCAACAGTTGGCCAGTTCCCTCACCCTTATCAACCACCTTCACACTCCCCTCAGTGGTTTTTCTTTTCTTAGTTTTTACAACAGTAGTCTTTTGAGAAACTACTGAGGTGGTTTGTTTAGACTTCTGTTTGAAAGGTTGTGCAACTTGGGTAGGAGGGATGGAGGCACTTCCATCTCCCTCCATTGTTGCAGAAGGCAAAGAAATTTGAGTGTTTGAGGAAGAAGTTAAAAGATTGAGATTCTTAAGATATACCTGCACAAGAGGAGGATAAATGAGACACAACTTAGGATGTAAGTTGATTCTCACAAGATCCTTGAAAACCCTCTTGTTTTGCATTCATGGCTCCAAGGACTCCATATCTGCACTAATCTTGTATTCTCCAATGGAGGCATTAATAATCATCATGAAAAATGTAGCAAAATAAATGTTATTTTTCCTAGATGCCTTGGATCCTAACTTAGCAGTTAATTCATTTAGGAGTAGTGTGCCAAAATCGAAGTATTTATCAAACAGGGCAGAATAAGCAATTTCTTGCATACTAGTTGTAATTGCATCAAAATTACTTATTTTTCCAGAAAATACTTTAATAATGGCATCAAAGAAGTAACTCCATTCTTTTCTAAGGTTTTTCCTAACAACTTCTCCTAATCCTGTTTCAGCATTTGCATAATTAACAGATTCTAGCATGTCCCTAATTTCTTCTTCATTTGGAGGTTTATCACAATTATTTGCAGGTAATTCTAAGCATTCAGATAAAGAAGACTAGTAATGGTGTACGAATTACCTCTGCAAGTGTAAGTGATTACCTTCCCGTCTTGTGATACTTCTGCAGAGTTCCACAGTTCCTCAATAAATGAACACACAATTGTGGGTGCTTTACTGAGAGCTTTGGACACTTTGCAGTCACCCAGGAATCGCATCAAGGGATGGAAATCCACGGGAGCATCGTTCAACGTTAGGCATGCTGTGAAGTTGTTCTGCTCGTAGATGAGCCCAGTGGAGGAAACAATCTTCTTTTGTAGTGCCATTTGTCAGTTTATTCTTAAGAGATTAAAGAGAACTTGGAAGATCTTAAGAGAATTAGAGAGAATTAGAGAAAATTAGCTTGAGAAAGAGACAGAGTTGCAGAGATTAGAGATAGAAAATAAAATAGCAAGTAAGAATGAAATGTTAATTGTAACTGCTATTTATATTTTCTGATATTAAAATGACTTGAAAAGTCTTTTTAATTAAGGATATAACCGTTGATGAATAAAAGAAAGTAGTATGTTACCCTAAGTGGTAATTATCCAACGGCTATAATCTGATCAACGAATGAATAAAACTGTAGAAATTCTGTTACTATCGACAGATAAAATAAAGAGTTAATCATTTATCGATCGATCACTGACTACCAGGGTAATTATCTGTCGATAGATAAATATCCATCGATAGGAATAAAATTTATCTGTTGATCAAATAAGAAAGAATTTATCCATCGATAAACAATTACTGAGGTAATTATCTGTCGATAGATAAATATCCATTGATAGGAATAAAATATCCATTGATAATTAACAAATTTATCAATTAATTACTTGGTTTCAACAGATAATTGTGAACAATGGCTACAAGACAAAGAAAACTTGACAGACATTTTAAGATTGAGCAAAATTGAGCATACCTAACTCACAGACTAATCTATTAAAAGTAGATTCATCTAGAGGTTTGGTAAAGATGTCTGCAAGTTGTTGTTCACTAGGGACAAAATGTAATTCAACTTTACCATTCATTACATGTTCCCTAATGAAATGATACCTTATGTCAATGTGTTTGGTTCTGGAATGTTGCACAGGATTTTCTGTTATTGCAATGGCACTTGTATTGTCACAGAAGATGGGAATCTTGTTCAAGTTGAACCCATAGTCAAATAGTTGATTTCTCATCCACAATATTTATGCACAGCAACTTCCAGCAGTAATGTACTCAGCTTCTGCAGTTGAAGTTGATACTGAATGTTGCTTTTTACTAAACCATGACACAAGTTTGTTTCCTAGAAATTGACAGGTGCCTGTAGTACTTTTCCTGTCTATTTTGCAACCTGCATAATCTGCATCTGAGTAGCCTATTAGATTAAAACCAGAATCTCTAGGATACCAATTACCTAAATTTGATGTACCCTTGAGATACCTAAAGATTCTTTTAATAGCCACTAAATGAGATTCTCTGGGATCAGCCTGAAATCTAGCACATAAGCATGTAGAGAACATTATATCAGGCCTACTAGCAGTTAAATATAAAAGAGAGCCTATCATGCCTCTATAGCTTGAAATATCCACCTTAGCTTTCTTGGTGTTTAATTCAAGTTTAGTGGCAGTGGCCATTGGAGTTTTTGCAGAAGAACATTCACTTAAGTCAAATTTCTTTAACAAATCATGAATGTACTTTGTTTGACTTAAAAAAATACCATCCTTAACTTGTTTGACTTGTAACCCAAGAAAGTAGGTAAGCTCTCCCATCATGCTCATTTCATATTTACTCTGCATTAATTTGGCAAACTTTTTGTAAAGTCCTTCATTAGTTGAGCCAAAAATAATATCATCCACATAAATTTGTACAAGAATAATAGAGCCATTAACATTTCTACTGAATAGAGTTTTATCAACAGTACCTCTTGTCAAGTGATTCTCAATGAAGAACTGAGATAAAGTGTCATACCAGGCCCTTGGTGCTTGCTTCAAGCCATAGAGTGCTTTGAGTAGATAGTAGACAAAGTCAGGGAAATTTAGATCTTCAAATCCAGGAGGTTGTTCCACATAGACTTCCTCTTCTAGTACCCCATTCAAAAAATCACTCTTCACATCCATCTGATAGACTCTGAAATTAGCATGTGCAGCATAAGCTAGAAAGATTATGATTGCTTCTAACCTTGCAACTGGTGCAAATGTTTCATCAAAATCAATTCCTTCTTCTTGTGAATATCCCTTTGCCACAAGCCTTGCTTTGTTTCTAGTCACAATACCAGTTTCATCCATTTTGTTTCTGAATACCCATTTTGTACTAATTACTGATCTATCTTTTGGTCTGGACATATTACATGGCATAACAGGCATATTCATGTTGGCAAATGCAAGATATGGATTAAACATATAAGGCATTGATGCATACTTAGCATGAATAGCATGAGAGTCACCTAAATGAGGAAAAACAGAATTAGAATGCATGTTAGGTATAACAGGTACATTGGTTGTTGTAGGCATGTTGAGTTTGCATTGCACAGATAAATGACTTTTACTACCACACTTAGCACATATCTTCCTAGGAGCATATTTGTCAGGTGTGTAGTTATTGTGTTTATTTATGCCTACTTTACCATTTCTGTTTTTCTTCTTCTTTTCATTTGGCTGAATATTAGGCTCTATCTTTTCCAATTTTTCTTTCAACTGATCTTTAGATAAGAACCCTATATTGGCCTGTTCAATTTTGACTTGAGATTTAGAAGAGCTACTTTCTTTGACAAATTTAACAGGTCTGTTAAGCTTGGTTTTAACAACACACTTCTTAGTAGTTGATGATTCCTCAATCGATGGATAATTATCCGTTGGAATGACATTATCAATCGATGGATGATTACCCGTTGAATTGACATTATCAATCGATGGATAATTCTTATCAGTTGATTCAGAATTAGCAATCGATTGCTTCTTTTCCAAAGATTGATCTTCATCAATGGCTAATTTCTCAAGAGTTTCAGACAACATGGTGAAAATTTTTTTCCCATGAATGTCATTCATCTTCTTACTAGCTTTACTTGACCTGTTCCACTTGTCAATGGTTCTTAGTTCTTCTTCCAATTTTTCTTTCAAATTTTTTATTTCCTTTTTGCTCTCAACTAGCTCCTTTCTAGTATCTTTGTTATCTACCTTGAGTTTGTCCATTTGCACTAGCTCATTCTCTAGGAAATTATTTCTTTCAGTGAGAGTTTCTAAGGTTAATTTGAGCCTAGTGTTCTCTTTGTTCAAGGATTTAAGAGTGATATGCAAATTATACAATTCATTTGACATTTCATTAATAGTAATATTGCATTCATCTTTGGATAACTCAGATAGGTTTGTAAAAATTACTTGATTGCTAGATGAACTAGCTTCCTGGTCATCTTGATTTGCCATTAGTGCAAGATTGATGTGTTCTTCTTTTTCTTCAGAATCCTCCTCACCAGCCCAGTCCTTTTCTTCTGTCACAAAAACCTTCTCTCTTTGTTTAAGCAAGTCAAAGTACTTCTTCTTATAGTCAATACCATCACTAAACTTTGACTTCTTTTCTATTTTAGGCTTTCTGCATTCACTTGAAAAATGACCAGCCGATCCACAGTTGAAGCATCTGAATTGAGTCATGTCAACAGGATTTTTGCTTTGTTGAGTGTCTCTCTTGAATTGTGATCCAGGCTTTGCATAGGATTCCTTTTGAACTTGAGTTTTGGAAATTTTCTTGATAGAAATGCTAAATGCTCATCTATTTCATCCATTTCATCTTTAGTGAATGACTCATCATCCTCACAAATTTCTTTTCCTTTCCCAGTAGAAGATTCATCATATCTAACATTACTTGCACCATTGCCATGACCTTCTTTCTTTCCTTCTTTGACAGGAGCAACTTCACCTGATTCTGCAACTTACTTATCCTTGGCAACCAAATCAATGGACTTTTCTCTCTTCTGACTTTTCTCAATTTCCTCATCTTGTTGTAGCTCCAACTCATAGGTTTTCAAGATGCTATACAGCTTATCAAGAGTATATTCTTTAAAGTCAGGAGATTGTCTTATAGAAACAGTTATTGGTTTCCATTCCTTAAGTATGGACCTCATGAATTTGAGGTTTGTATCTTCAATAACATATACTTTTCCATATAGTTTTAGCTCATTCAACAGCTTGTGAAACCTACTATATGTGTCATTGATTGCTTCACCACTCTTGAAGTGAAAGGCCTCATATTTTTGAATCAAGAGTTGCATCTTTTTCTTTCTTACTTGTTCAGTGCCTTCACAGAGGGTTTGAAGAGTATCCCAGACTTCTTTGGAGGTTGTACAGTTGATAACATTGTCAAACATATCCTTGTCAAGACCATTAAACAAAATGTTCATAGCCTTTTTATCCTTGTGTACTTCCTTCTCATCTTCATCTGTATACTCACTCATTGGTTTAGGAATGAGTTTGTCTGGTGCCTGAGTACCATCTGCATTTACACTTGTAACTATCTTCATAGGCACATGTGGACCTTTCTCTATACAGTGAACATAGGAAGGATCAATGGATAGCAGGTGCAAGTGCATTTTCACTTTCCAGGGAAAATACTCATCTTTCTCTAGAACTGGAATCTTAACTCCTGTGTCTTTTTGACCCATACTTGATGTACTTTTAGATCTTAACTTTCTGTAGGTTGAAAGCCTGCTCTGATACCAATTGTTATCTGCCCTTAAGTACACTAAGTTTGGAGAAGGGGGGGTTGAATACAAACTTAATAATTAATTTTAATTCTAGCGGAATGAAGTTTGTTTCAAGGACAGTATTTTTGAGTATAGAGAGAACTGATGTAACTAAGAACTTGACAAGAAAAATATTGAAAACAAAATACAACAATGTTAAAAATTACTAGTGGATTGGTTTTCCACTAGTATGTTTTTGCTTTCAATTGATCTTAGTACGAATACCAAGCTGCTTACAAAGTGAGTTTTGAACTCAGAAAAGCACTACAAGATACTGCCTACTTTTTTGTGCTTTTTGAGTTGTTGATGTTTTTCTACACACTTTGCTACTGTGTACTTCTAACAACTATATAGAAGTTTTCTTCACTCCTAATTTCTATCGACAGATAGCAATATAAAATTACAACTTATATTGTTTACATGAAAATAGAAACTAGCTACTAGCACGGTCTTCTTTTTGAACTGACTAGCCCTGGATGTATCTTTGTCTTGATATATTCCTTGAATACTGTGTTGCTTTGAAAGTCTTCACAATCCTAACAGGACTGTCTTCCATTGATTCAGTTTCTGCACAGTTCTCATACTTCTTGTCTTTAACTAAATTGGGAAACCTTAATCAACCGATAAATGTTGTTGAGCTTATTAGTTGATTCTCCTTTGCTTATCCATCGATGAATAGGATATCTGTTGATCAGTTGATGTGTCAATGGATAATTGAGTTATCCATCGACTCCCTATCCATTGACGGTTACTTATCCGTTGACTGTCTTTATCCATTGATGACTTGCATCTGTTGATAGATTTCATCCGTTGAGTAGTGTTTTCATCCATCGACTTCAACATCAATTGATCACTTCACTTGTGAGAATTCTGACTTAGAATATTTACAATTGATCAGCCATTCTTCACATCTGTTGAGAAGCTAGAAATTGAAGTCAATAATATCAGTCGACTACTTCATAGCATTCATCGAGGCAATACAATCAATTGATAGTGAAACCTAAATCAATGCTACAATCCAGTTTTTCAGTTGATAAACAAGCTTCAACTGATAACTGGTTTCCTAGTCAATGGATATTTATAAGTCATATCCATCGACCAGTTACAAAGTAATTTTAAGTCCCTATTGAAATTCTAAGTAAGTTGTTATCATCAAAATTCATAATTCCTAACAATAGCATAATGGCAATAAAAGCAATTAAAAATAAATGATTAAAAACTTTAAGAAGACTAAAACCCAAAAAGGGAAGTTATTCACCATATGTAGTGACTAGTTATTATTGTATTGTAGATACCCGACACTGAGGTATATGAGGCCCAGCATGACAAAGTGTTGCTAGGAGAGGATGAGGACCCTGAGGAGGACCCCGAGGAGGACCCCGAGGAGGATGCTATAGAGGCTCCAGTAGAGGAGGACGCAATGCCAGCAGTACCAGCACCCACCCTCCCAGTAGATGATCAGGTCGGGCCAGCATAGGTCGTGTACAGAGATATTCATATGATACCACCACTCGTAGTGATTCCACCTTCACCCCCAGTTAGTCCTATACCTTCCGTGGATGATGAGCTAGAGGGACTCATCCCAGATTCCCCAGAGCCAGAGTATGCTCCATTTAACACACCATCACCACCACCAGCAGCACCGCCGCCACCACCTCCACCTCCATCAGCCGTAGGGGAGTCAGTGCCGTCATGGATAGTGTCTTCCCTCATAAGGGATCAGGATATCTCGATCGGTCGTGTAGACGAGTTGAGGCGCATTATAGACAGGATGATTCCAGGACGTGTTGGATCTCAGAGTGGCCTACCTCCGAGCGGCATTTCTCAGGATGGCATTCCACAGGACATTGAGACAGGCCTTACTGGGATTCAGACGTGGGCACGATATTTTCGTGAGTTGAGGGCACCCTTAGGGGGAGGGCCTATAGGGAGTAGTGATGTGGATGAGATGGTGGAGGGTGTGATGGGTCTGGTTCGGGACTTGATCCGCGATAGGTTCCCATGACTTATATGGAATGATATAGTCTTATAGTTTCAGATTTTAGCATTAGATATAGATGTGCCGTTTTGGGGGAGTAGTATTTCATGTATATAGTAGTATTCCCACTCTGACTAGAAGATAGCCTGCTGACTTACTTTTGATGTACCCAGAAATTATGACGGATGATGTAATCAAGAACTTATGTATATATATGTTGTTTCAGTTTTCTTAAATGCAGTCTTATTTTGTTTACTGTATTTATACACCTTCTTGTCCTTGATATAGAAATTGTATAGAAATCACTTGTGGGGAGGCATAAAGAGCATTATGTGTCCTCGAATAAAAAATTTTATATGTTGTATAGACCGTGTTAAGTGTAAATGTAAATCATTACTCATATGATTGTTTAATGTGACATATAATGTGGTGACTAGGCTAATAGTTAGTTGACCAATATTGTTTGATTTTATCAGAAAATGCCACCAAGAAGGAATACCCGGTTGCATCCTGTAGACAGTGGGGATTCGCGTGAGCAAAATATGCACGAGGAGGAAAGTGACTCAGAAGAATATAACGAGTTTGATGAGGAAGAATATGCGGAAGAAGAGTATGTGAGTTCTAGCGCTTCGGGCCATAGCCAGAATCAAAGTTAGAATGAACTGGAGGGTAATGAGAGTCAGGATCAGCAAGGGGAAAGCCAAAATGTGGACCCCATGAACTTATTCTTGGATTTTCTCGGGCATCATGTTAACCCCAATACAAATCAGTCTCCACCAGTTCCCCGTAACTCAGTCGCTAATTCTTTCTGAGCCTTTAAATCCTTGCGACCACCCGAGTTTCAAGGGACTGCAAACCCAATTGAGGCGAGGGCCTGGTTAAAGGAGATGGAGAAATCATTTGAGATACTACAAATAGAGGAGGGAGAAAAGACGGTCTTCGCCACTTATCTTCTAAAAGGGGAGGCAAATTTCTGGTGGGAAGCTAAGAAGAATTTGGAGGGAGAAGGGGTAGTAGCTTGGGAAAGGTTCTCTCAGCTGTTTTAGAGAAGTATTTCCCCAAATTCATGGAAAACCGGATGGAGTTGAAATTTCTGGAGTTGAAGCAGAATAACCTAAGCGTAGCTGAGTATAAAGCAAAGTTTACTGAATTGTCGAGGTTCGTGCCAGATTTTGTGAACATGGATGAGAAAAGGGCTAGGAGGTTTTAGCAGGGATTAAAATAGTGGATTCAAAATCGGGTGGCAATACTTGAGTTGACTGATTATGCCATGTTGGTGCAGAAAGCTTCGATTGTAGAGGCTGGGAGTGATTTGATTCAAAAGAAGAGAGATGGGAAGAAGAGGAAGGAAGATAGCCAGCGAGGAGGTTCAGCAAGTGGGAACTTCCCGAGTAAATTTAATCGGGGACAAGGATCTCAGTTTCGGAGGAGTGTTAGGTTCAAGAAAGCTGAAAGTGTGAGTGTTAACCAGGGCGGCAGGCAGTCAGGGGTAGCATACTCCAATCAATCACAACCCCTACTACTAGATTGCAAGACATGTGGAAAGAAGCATACGGGTATATGTAGCAAGTTAGGGGTTACTTATTTCAAGTGTGGACGAGTGGGGAATTTTGCAAATATTTGCCCTCAGAATAGCATGATTTGTCACAACTGCGGACGGATGGGGCATGTGAAGAAGGACTGTAAGTTTTCTGGACCAGAGGTAACGAGACAAAGCGGGGCTGCTTCCAATAAATCCCCTACTGCCAGGACCTTCAACATGACTGTGAGGGATGCCGTGAGAAACACGGATGTTATTGCAGGTACACTTTTACTTAATTCCGTCAATGCAAATGTTTTGTTTGATTCCGGAGCAACCAGGTCTTTTATATCTCGAGACTTTGCGCATAAATGGAACCTTGAGTCAAAATCGTTAACCGATCCCTTACGCGTAGAAATAGCTAATCATGAGGTCATTCATGTTAGTCACGTATGTAATAACTGTGAACTAGAAATCGAAGGGCAGCAATTCATCCTAGACTTTATTCAATTTTCTCTAGGGGAGTTTGATGTCATATTGGGAATGGACTAGCTGACAAGTTGCGAAGCTAGTATTGATTGCAAGGGAAAGAAAGTAAGAATAAAGTTGCCCAACCAGAAAGAAGTGGAGTTTAGAGGGCAGAGACAGACTAATAAGTTCTTGACTAAGATGCAGGTAAAGAGGTTGTTACGCCAAGGGTGTGAGGCCTACTTAGCCTATCTAGTAGACACAGAGAAGGAATTAACCAGTATAAGTGACATAGCGGCTGTCAATGAATTTGAAGATGTGTTTCCTGATGACCTTCCAGGGTTATCACCCGACAGAGATATTGAGTTTGCCATTGAGTTAGAGCCAGGGACGACACCCGTGTCAAAGGCTCCTTACCGATTAGGCCCTGTAGAAATGAAAGAATTAGCCACGCAGCTACAAGAGCTATTGGAGAAAGGGATGATTCGACCAAGTGTGTCTCCATGGGGCGCACCAGTGTTGTTTGTCAAGAAAAAGGATGGAAGTATGAGATTATGTATAGACTATAGGGAACTCAAAAAGCTAACCATCAAGAATAGATACCCCTTACCAAGAATAGATGATTTGTTTGACCAGTTAAAGGATGTTGTTTACTTTTCAAAGATTGACGTTAGAACTAGGGCTGGCAAAAAAATTTGAAAAATTCGATATCCGTCCGAAATATCTGTATTCGTATCCAAAAAAAAGCGGATATTATCTGTATCTGGAAAAAAACGGATACAGATATTATCCGTATCCGAAAATTCCAGATACGGATATGGATATAGGTGCATCCGTATTCGAAAATATCTGTATCCGAAATTAATTATATATACTATATTTTTTAAATGTAATTATAAAATATAAGCATGTGGTCCTGCTATGAAGATAACATATTACCCCGTATTAGATTGGAAACACATGTTTATCATTCTATCAAGATATATAATAATATAGTCAAAGTGAGATAAAGCATGCTTCGGCAGAAATCACTAAGTTATCTTTAATTATTTCCATGACTAAGTCTAACACAATAATCAGGTAGCCCAAGTGGTTGGAGTGTGGTATTAGGAAAGCAAAAGGGAGAGACTAGGGTTCAAAGCCTTCCTCACGCAATTGTTTTAAAACACAGAACAAGTGGCTGAAAAATTCGGATTCGGATATTATCCGTATCCGGATAGTATCCTCCGGATTCGGATACGGATAGGGTTTATCCAGATATTGCCGGATTCGGATTCGGATACGGATACGGTTTCAAAATGCCAGATTCGGATACAGATATGGCTATATCCGGATCCGTTTTATCGTATTCCCACCCCTACCGTCAAAGGCTCCTTACCGATTAGCCCCGGTAGAAATGAAAGAATTAGCCACCCAGCTACAAGAGCTATTGGAGAAAGGGATGATTCGACCAAGTGTGTCTCCATGGGGCGCACCAGTGTTGTTTGTCAAGAAAAAGGATGGAAGTATGAGATTATGTATAGACTATAGGGAACTCAACAAGCTAACCATCAAGAATAGATACCCCTTACCAAGAATAGATGATTTGTTTGACCAGTTAAAGGATGTTGTTTACTTTTCAAAGATTGACCTAAGAACTGGATACCACCAACTGAAAATTAAACCTGAAGATTTGCCAAAGACAGGATTTCGTACACGGTATGGGCACTATGAGTTTTTGGTGATGTCCTTTGGATTAACCAACACCCCCGCAGCCTTTATGGATTTGATGAACCGAGTTTTTAAGAAGTATCTCGACAAGTTTGTCATAGTCTTTATAGATGACATATTGATCTACTCAAGGACAAGGGAAGAGCATGAAGAACATTTAAGGATAGTACTGGAAATATTGAGAAAGGAGAAGCTCTACGCTAAATTTTCAAAATGTGAGTTTTGGTTGAAGGAAGTTCAATTTTTGGGACACGTGATAAGTAGTAAGGGCGTGCTAGTTGACCCTACTAAGATTGAAGCTATTTCGAATTGGGAAAGGCCAACGAGGCCAACTGAAGTAAGAAGTTTTATGGGATTAGCAGGATATTAAAGGAGATTCATCCAGGACTTTGCGAAGATAGCTACTCCACTGACGAAACTCACCTGTAAGACCGAGAAGTTTGAGTGGACTGAGAAATGTGAAGAGAGTTTTCAAGAACTGAAAAAGAGGTTAATTACCGTGCCAGTGCTAGCCCTACCAGACGAAAAAGGTGATTTTATGATTTCTAGCGACGCATCTCATAAGGGACTAGGATGTGTATTGATGCAACATGGCAAGGTAATTACTTATGCGTCTAGACAACTGAAAGAGTATGAGATAAGATATCCAACCCAGACCTAGAATTAGCAGCGATAGTTTTCGCATTAAAGATATGGAGACATTACCTATACGGAGAGAAATGCGAGATTTACACAGATCATAAGAGTCTTAAGTACATTCTCACACAGAAAGAGTTAAACATGAGGCAAAGAAGGTGGTTAGAGATGATCAAGGATTATGACTGTTCGACTAACTACCACCCTGGGAAGGCCAATGTTGTGGCCGATGCTCTAAGTAGAAAAGAAAGGTTGAGAATGATGGTTTCTTCTGAGGAATTGATACGAGAGTTTGAACAGATTAAATTAGAAGTGAAGTTTTCTGATGATGGTACTGATACATTATTTGAGATTTGAGTTGAGTCCGAATTGATTGAGAAAGTAAGGATATGTCAAGAAAAGACGATGGAAGAAAAAGAGGAAAAGAAAATTGGAGATAAACGAAGATTTGTTAAGGATGAGAGAGGAATCCTAAGATTTGGTAATAGAATTTGGATTCCTGATGTTCAGGAACTGAAAGATGAAGTGTTGAATGAGGCACACAACTCTAGGTTTTCTATTCACCCCGTAGGTACTAAGATGTATAAAGATCTGAGAGAGCACTATTGGTGGCCGAATATGAAGAGAGACATCGCCGAATGGGTAAGTAAGTGTTTGACCTGTCAGAGAGTGAAAGCGGAGCACCAAAGACCGAGTGGACTTTTACAGCATCTGGAGATTCCAGAGTGGAAATGGGAGCACATTGCAATGGATTTTGTGGTGGGGTTACCAAGAACGAAAATGAACCACGATGCCATCTGGGTAATAATTGACCGATTAACAAAGTCAGCACATTTTCTTCCTATCAATGAGAGATATTCAGTTGACCGATTAGTTGAGCTTTATTTGAAAGAGATAGTGGTACGCCATGGACTTCCAGTAGGAATTGTGTCTGATAGAGACCCCAGATTCAATTCTAGATTTTGGAGAAGCTTCCAAGACTGCTTGGGAACAAGACTGAATATGAGCATCACTTACCATCCCCAAACTGATGGACAAAGTGAGAGAACCATCCACTACGCCATAAGTGCACATAGGCAATGCTCTCTGATGTTGCCTTATGTGCCAAATGGTGTTGCCTTAGGCCTGAAATCGAAAAAGGCAACACTTTTTGAGTGTTGCATCTGCAGCCATTGCCTTTGACCTCTAATGCAACGCTTTTGTTGTGTAATGCAACACCGCTGAAAGTATTGCATATTGGTCATAAAGCAACACCACCATGGTATAAATGCAACAAAATTTAGTGTTGCTTTAAATGTGAAGCTGAAACAAATGTGGGTCAGGTCAGCAGTGGGGCCCACTAGTGCCACGTCAGCAGTGGGGCCCAACAGTGCCTCGTCAGCATTGGGGCCCACATGCCACGTCAGCAATGGGGTCCGTTTTGCCACGTCAGCAGTGGGTCCCACCAGTGCCACGTCAGCAGTGAGCCCATTTTTGCCATGTCAGCAGTGAGCCCATTTTTGCCACGTCAGCAGTGGGGCCCAACAGTGCCACGTCAGCAGTGGGGGCCCAACAGTGCCACGTCAGCAGTGGGGGCCAACTGACCATATGCAACACTTTTACGCTATAATGCAACACTAAATTGAAAGCCTTTAGCAACACTAAATTTGTAAAATGCAACATCAATATTGACATTGGCAACAGTGTATTATAATATATTGCAATACCAAATATTCATTATGCAACACTTATAAAAGCAAAAGGCAACACTTTTAATAAATTTTTTGAAATAGTCTTTTTGTACATACATCAATCCCATGAACAACCAAGGCAGATAATAAAACCAAAAGATTAATAGATCTAGCTATGTTCCTCAACAAATCTATCGATGATAAAATAAACTACCGAAAGCATAGAAATATGGCTAGTTTAAAATGTACCAAAACCAACTTCACATAATACTAGAAATAATCACATAATACGAACTCCATATCATTATTGTAACCCCGGTCTCTGACTCTTCCCTTGTCCCTCTCATGACCTATGCTCATGCATCTATCCATATCTTCGCGTTCCCTAAATTTGTTCTCTCTTTCCTTGCCTCTGTCTCTGCTTTTCTCTCTTTTATCCCTATCATTCATACCTGTCAAAAATGACAGTTGTAAACAAACAAGCAAAAAATTTCCATAAGAGCAATGAATGCAATAATAGTCATGCCTGATCCAAAGAACAACTTTCTATTACTCATGTACATCTCATGTATAAATTCTAGGGTCATAAAAAAATTACATACCTGTCCTCTGTGAATAGATTACAGGCAAGCCCATGAAATTGCAAAACATATGAGCAATTATTGGAGCAGTAATATGCCCTGCAATTAACGTAAGATGATGTATTAGCAAAAATTAAAAAATGCCAGCGTAATAAGTAGACCAATGACCAATCTAATCAAAGCTATCCAAATAGATTAAAAATTGAGAATACATTTATAAGCAATATTAACAGATCACAAGTGTGTGTTAGCACTTAACAAGCTTTAATAATAAATTGGTACTACTTGTATAAGAGCCTTGGCATTAGAACTGGATGGTCATATTATAACCACCAATAAAACAATTGGATAAGACTTAAGAGAGATGAGGAATGGACGACATAGTGACTAAGAACTTATGACATGTTCCCAATGACAGAAACCTAGCTCATGAAGGAGTGGAACAACAAACTTGTACCAATGCCAAAACATATTAATATTGTGTTTCAAATCAAATGGATACAAAGACAGTAGTTTCATCTATTTTAGAATGAAAGAGTAATAGTGTGCTTGGATTATTATTTATGTAATTAAGTATAAGCAAAGCTTCAGCCCTCAAATTATGGCCATAAAATCCCATAGGCATACCTCCGTATAGTCCATAACACTAAGAACTTGAGAGGTTTCAGTGAAACAATAATACTAGAAGAAAATCTTAATTGGTTATGGAGTGAAGCATCGTCTACATGTTCGAACAAATAAAAAGGAGGCATACCACCCAAAAATGACTGTGTAGCCAAGCTGGAAACCTAACTCGCCAAAAAATAAAAAATATTAGGCAGGATTTGATGAACTCAAATTATAACTGGATCATTTTAGGGATAAAAGTACATACCTATGACGATCGAAGCTTGGAGTAGGCTACGATTTTGCAGGGTATCCAATAAATGGTTTAAATGAGCTACATGAAAATTATAACCATAACTATTAGCCATTTATATGCTAAAAGATATATAATAAGAGACAAAGTTTCAATTGATTATATTATCAAGGTTATGCCCTGTTCTAGAAAACTGCACGGTCATGCATAGTTTATCAGGGCTTAGTCCAAAGATCAAGTAGATTAGTAGTGATATGGTATCTTGAATATTATATATACTACACAACTAAGAATTATATATAGAATGCGGTCCCTGAACCTGAATCATATATAACGCATTCCTCCTAAATGAATGTCATCTAACTTACCCAAGCTGAAGAAAACAGGACAAAGAAACACAGCAGTGTATGTTGTAAGTCCTCCACAGAGAAGCAAAGGTATCATACAAGCTCTGAATACCAACTCTTCTGTGAGTGGTGCCTGTTTCATGGATGACCATTAGTTACTACAAAAAGATCAGCTTTGAAATTTCTCAATGTTCAATGGATAGAACTCTAACTAAACAAGATTTTTGCAGATGCCCAAAGATTGTAGTTCATGTGAAAATAACTAATGAATTTAGCATAAAAAAGCTATCATCATCCCCTTCACTACATATTTTGCAGTGCACATTGTTTTATAAAAGGAACCTGGTCACTGGTCAGCAACCATGGTCATGGTGCATAGTGACATTAATATTTCATGTAAGACCCTTCTTCCAGAGTTGGACATGAAAACATTAAGAAAATTATGTCAGATGATTTTTTTTTATGGAAATTGTACGCACATAACACCTGTACTTTATAGAGGTAGTTACTTGAGTCTCCTTCAGCCTTTAAGAAGCTCAGATGGCGTTGAAAAGAAAATTTATGGAAATCATGTTACAGATGCTATCTCGGAGCTGACAACAACAAATTCAAAGGTTCCATTGTAGTACTACATCACGTTTAAGAAATTACTACACAAATGTGTGCATGCTAATGTCCGGTAAACCAACTATAGATAGTTTTTGCAAGGTAATCTAGATAGCAAAGTTCACAGTAAAAAAGGGTACTTATTGACAAAGAAAATTACACCATAAGGGAGCACGTTCCAACAGAATTCATCATGCTATATTAAATTTGCATCTGGAAAAATCTTATAGGCTAAAAATAAATTGCTAAAATTTAGATTAACAATAGGGTAAGATACTGACCACAATGAAGTTGCGCCACACCATGATATTAGAAGCAACTGATTTCATCCAAATGATTGATTTGCCTACAATGTCTTTTACACTGTCACATGAAATGCTATCACCATGATTCCACTTATCCTTCCATGAGTCCAGCAGCAACAAAGACTTTAAGACTAGAGATCCTGCATACATTAAAGGTGTTAAGGAAAGAGGAATGACGACAGCTTGCCACTGTTTCATACACAAAATTGCAATTCAGCATGAAATCAGCGATACTCACCCTTTTTGAATCTGCAAACAATACGAGGTATGAATAGAATACCAAATAAACATCACAACAGATCTCATTTGTCATATAGCCTTGGAGTACATAATTTACTCAACTTTGCACACAACAATAGGTAACTTCTCTTGTCACTCTTTATTCCATTTAGTAGCAGAGAAGTGTCTTCCATTGACAACCCTAATCAAACACATGATGGGCACCACTAAAAGCAAATGAAACCCACTCAAAACATCAAGAAATCAAGCAAAAATACACGTAAAACATACCTTAAAATCTGTTCAATGACTGAACCTCTAATGAGCTGGTGCCTATCAGTATGCCAAGCTCTTCTAACACACTCATAAGGTCTTAGACCTGTTAGAACAGGACCTGACCTATGTATCTTCTTTCATCAACTCAATTAGCTTCAATAGTAAAATAAAATAGGCGTAAGTGAACAAAGAATCATAGTGGCTTCAATCAGCCACTATGAGCCACTGCATATATACTGGGGTTTAAAACTATACATATAAAACTATACATATATACATACAACAGATAATGAAACAAGCATACACACATATATATACAGAATAGTTAGTAAAACAGAGTAGTTATACATATAAAAATAACATAGATTTGTAAATAATAAGACTACTTTAAGGTTTTTTTGGGTCTGACTATAGATCGTAAACTAACAAATATCAATATATCCCTAAAGCATCAAATTCAGATAGTAAGCATCAAACCTGAGCAGAATATACTCTAGTCAAACAGAGTAAATACCTAAAATCGAAGAAGAGCAGTTAAGTCAAGCTCCAATTAAAGAACCCGATTAAATCAGTCCTAAAAAAACAAATGAAACGAATTAACGAGATAACTGGAAAAGCCCCAAGTCAAGAAACCAAATAAATAATAAACCCTTAATTCAAATACAAAAAACCCTTAATTTTGTTTGACTCAATTGAAGAAGCCCCAAGTCAAGAAACCCCTACTTCATTCGACTGAGATTTAAGAAGCCCCAAACCTAATTTAAGACACAAATGGGAGTACATAGACCAATTGAAAGAGAGAGGTCGAGCATAGAGAGACGAGAGAGCGGAGAGTGTGTAAATTGAGTGTGTAAAGTGAGTGCCCTAATTTTACCCGCTTGCTTTTTGTCCAAAATTTTGACACCCGCCGTGATATTTCCTCCCATTAAACCCGGATTCTTTTGAGCTTTTTTAATATAAATTATTAATTATAAATTTTAATAAAAAATCTTTATTATTTATAAAAATAATAAATCTTTGTTAACTTTATTATTAATTATTCATTATGAAATCTTTATGATAAAATTAATTCTATATGATATAAATAAATTTATTATTTTTAATTAATTTGGGAGTTTTTGTTTATTAAAAAATAATTGGTGCCACTAAAATAGTCATATATTAACATCCGTACGGTTGGATCGTAGTTATAGAAATTAAAAAAAATAGATTCAGCATTCAGCACAACAATAGTTACAGAGAAAGTCTCGTTTGACCGGTTTGACTAGTATAAAATCACATAAAATAAAACTGAATTTTAAAAAAAAAATTGGCGCCACTAAAATAGTCAGATATTAACATCCGTGCGGTTGGATCGTCGAAAAAGAAATTTAAAAAAATAGATTCAGTATTCAGCACAACACTAGTTACAGAGAAAGTCTCGTTTGACCGGTTTAACTAGTATAAAATCACATAGAATAAAATAAATTTTTTTAAAAAAAATATTAGCGCCACTAAAATAGTCAGATATTAACATCCGTACGGTTGGATCATCGGAAAAGAAATTTAAAAAAATAGATTCAGCATTCAGCACAACACTAGTTATAGAGAAAGTCTCGTTTGACCGGTTTGACTAGTATAAAATCACATAGAATAAAACTGAATTTTTTTAAAAAAAAATTGGCGCCACTAAAATAGTCAGATATTAACATCCGTACGGTTGGATCGTCGGAAAAGAAATTTAAAAAAATAGATTCAGCATTCAGCACAACACTAGTTACAGAGAAAGTCTCGTTTGATCGGTTTGACTAGTATAAAATCACATAGAATAAAACTGAATTTTTTAAAAAAAATATTGGCGCCACTAAAAAAGTCAGATATTAACATCCGTATGGTTGGATCGTCGGAAAAGAAATATAAAAAATAAATTCAGCATTGAGCACAACAATAGTTACAGAGAAAGTCTAGTTTAACCGGTTTGACTAGTATAAAATCACATAAAATAAAACTAAAATTTTTTTAAAAAAATTGGCGCCACTAAAATAGTCAGATATTAACATCTGTACGGTTGGATGGTCGAAAAAGAAATTTAAAAAAATAGATTCAGCATTCAGCACAACACTAGTTATAGAGAACGTCTAGTTTGACTAGTATAAAATCATATAGAATAAAACTGAAATTTTTTAAAAAAAAATTGGCACCACTAAAATAGTCAGATATTAACATCCGTACGGTTGGATCGTCGAAAAAGAAATTGAAAAAAATAGATTCAGCATTCAGCACAACATTAGTTACAGAGAAAGTCTCGTTTGACCGGTTTGACTAGTATAAAATCACAAAGAATAAAACTGAATTTTTTTTAAAAAAAATTGGCAATACTAAAATAGTCAGATATTAACATCCGTACGGTTGGATCGTCGGAAAAGAAATTTAAAAAAATAAATTCAGCATTCAGCACAACACTAGTTACAGAAAAAGTCTAGTTTGACTAGTATAAAATCACATAGAATAAAACTGAAATTTTTTTAAAAAAATTTAGCACCACTAAAATAGTCAGATATTAACATCCGTACGGTTGGATCATCGAAAATAAATTTTAAAAAATTGATTCATCAATCGGGTTATACTAATTATTATATAAAGACTAGAAAATACAAAGGCAACACTAAACAACCAAATGCAACGCTACCATATTAAATGCAACGCTTGTGATGGGGACCACATGCCACGTCAGCAGATGTGGGCCCCACAACTGCCACGTCAGCGTGGGTCCCACTACCACGTCATCAGTGGTGGGCCCCACACTGCCACGTCAGCATGGGCCCCACTGCCACGTCAGCGTGGGTCCCACTGCCACGTCAGCAGTGGTGGCCCACTGGTGGGTCCCACCAGCCACGTCAGCATGGGCCCCACTGCCACATCACCCGTGGTGGGCCCCTTATTGCCACGTCAGCACTGGCCCACTGCCACGTCACTAATTATTAAAAAAAAATTAGCAAATGCAACACCATTCGTTAGTGTTGCATTCACTGCAACACCGTGAGTAATATGCAACACGAAGTTTTATCTAATGCAATACTATTTTAGCAGTGTTGCAAAAGACCAAAAAATTCAGAGCTACTGCAACGTTTTCAGTGCAACGCTTTCTAAAAAGCATTGCCTATGAGCACTTATGGCGTAGTGATCCAAACAGTAGAAGATATGTTGAGAGTCCGTGCCATAGATTTCAAGGGTAGTTGGGACGATCATTTGCCATTAATTGAGTTTTCCTACAACAACAGCTATCATGCTAGCATTGGGATGCCCCCTTACGAAGCCTTGTATGGTAGGAAGTGCCGATCACCACTGTGTTAGGACGAAGTAGGTGAACGTAAGATGTTGGGACCCAAATTGGTCCAGCAAACCAAAGAGATAATAGATCTTATCAGAAAAAGACTAGTGGCAACTCAAGATAGACAACGCAAGTATGTAGATCAAGCTAGAAGAGACAGAGAGTATGAAGTGGGAGATTCAGTGTTACTAAAAGTATCCCCATGTAAAGGTCTGATGAGGTTTGGCAAGAAAGGGAAGTTAAGCCCTAGATTTATTGGACCGTTTGAGATTCTGAAGCGCATCGAGAAGGTAGCATATGAGTTAGCCTTACCCCCAAATCTGCAACAGGTTCATAATGTATTCCATGTGTCCAAGTTAAGGCAGTATCACCCGGATGCCAAACACATAATAGAGTACGATAATGTGGAAATCCAACCATACTTATCCTATGTAGAGCAGCCAGTGGATATCATGGATAGAAAGGAACAAGTGTTGAGAAACAAGGTCGTCAAGCTAGTATGAGTGTTGTGGAGGAATCAGAATGTGGAAGAATCAACCTGGGAATTAGAAAGTGCCATGCTAGAAAAGTACCCTCACATGTTTTCAAGTTAGATTCCGGGACGGAATCCTTTTAAGGAGGGGAGACTGTAATATTCCTAAATTCCAGGTACTTTTAAAACTTTTGTTAATAGATAGTAAATACGCGTTAGAGGTAAAAATGGTTGCGTCACCTTACTTGCGCATCGAAAAGTAGAGTTTCGAAGTCGTATTATTAAAGTGTGATGTAAATGAGTGTATGTAAATCTCACCAGAACGCGGAGATTCATAACTCGAAAATATTTCGTCGTTCGTATTTTTAAGTTAGTCTAAGTAAGATACGTAGTACTTCCTTAGTATATATTATCCGGAGAATAACATTCGAACCCTTTCGAATAAATAGGATGGAGTTTAAATAATAATATATATATAATTAGGAGTGAAGTTTTGGTGGTTATTCAATTTATTAGAATTCCCGGAATGAGTAATAGTTATTAAATTCGTCATAGCGGATCGTTATGAAAACGTATCCTAAATTACTTCCTTAAATTAGTCTTGCACTTAGTGATGTGTTAAGGAAGCTAGAAGCAACATTGACCAAAGTCAAGGAAGACTTTTGTTGACTTGACCCTTGGATAGATTAAAAAGACAAGAGCCAAGCTAGTGTTAATATAAATCAAAAATAGAAAAAGAAAATCAATAACACCCCCTTGAAGGAGAGCATTCGGCTGAAACTAGAAGAGAAAGGAGGAGAAAATTCAAAGCTTCATCAATACTTGCTTGATCATCTTGGTTAGTAGTTTAAAAGAAAGGTATAACCATTACCTATCTTCCATATGAATCCTACACATAGTTATCCACTAGAACTCTTGATTTCTCATGAAGAACAAGAACATGAATAGTAAATTTTCATAAAAATAAAATCTTAAACTCATGTTTTATGATTCCTTAAGCTTTGTTAGTATTTTTTAAGTGTTAATTAGGCTATGGGTAGTTGTTATGCATATATAGCCATGGAACTCAAGTAATAGCTATATGATGATTGTATGGATTTGGATGCCATGTTTTGATTATGATCATAGTTAAAGCTTGCTTATTTTGTTGGTTATAGTTGTGGAATGTGGAGATACTTTGATTGAGGTTTATGGATGTTTAGGGTATGGAATGATATGGAATGAATTGATTGATTGTGAAGTAGTAAGATTGTTTTAAAAATAAGATGAATGGGTGGATGAGTTTTGGTGATTTATTGGTAATAATAAAATTGTGAAATCACTTGGGATTGATTGGTTATGTTCAAGTAGCAGTATAAATTATGTTGGAGTTGTTTGGGTTGAAATTGAGTAGTGTAAAAATTGGGGAAACGTTGAGCGTACAAACATAACCACGCCATTTTTTTTCTGCCTATAACTGACCTAGAGACCTGAAGGGGTTACCCTGACTTGTTGAACCAACTCTGGACATGGATTCGTAGAGGATGGTCTCTAGATCGTTTAGGCGTAAAATTCATGTCAATCAAAGTTACGAGCGAAAAGATATGAATTAATTAGTAACGGTAGCGCAGAATCTTAAAAATCTGTTTTTACCTAACTCGGAGGCTATGATCACACTAGCTAGGTTATTCCATTAAATCTGAAACTTTTATTTAAAATACTAGGGACATCTGGAAAGACTTGAGAAAAGGTTTCGGAGTAAAAAGATTAAAATCCAATTTATGAAAATTGTTAGAGTCAAGTAGATGTAAGTAGAAACCCTTGTTGAACTTGTTATTTTGGCCTTAACTAAACAAAGTCATAAGTAAGGTTTCGAGGCTAGTTTATAAAACGAACCTTAAAAGAAAGTTGTTAAGAATTGTGATGAGGTCATAAATAACTAAAGAACCGGGCTAAAACTCGTTAGCAAGATAAGCTAAGATGCATTCATGAGTAGGCATAAGTAGAGTTAAAAACTCTTATAACTAATTATTAACGGTGTTTTCATTCTTATAACGACTCGTGTCAAGGAAGGACCAACCAACTACCGCACCAACAGCAAAGGCAAGTTCTTAAACTCTTGACTTTATAACAGCTTATTGGTTATAAAGCTTGTAGTGTTTGAAATTCTGTTCAATTAGAACTATACACCCTGTTGTTGAATTGTTCGTTCGCGACTCTGAACTTCTCGAAAAGTTAGAGGACACATCCTATCTGTTTTGCATAACTGAATCCAGTGTCGAGTACACCTTTTTGGTACTCGATAGTTGACCGGGAGTGGGCTATTACTTTTCAACTTATAATCGATATTTTCAGGGATTTTCTCTAGAATAAATATTTGAATTACTAACTAGTAAGATATAAGGATTAAATAAATTTTGATTAATATCCCTTGAATATCTTAAATAATATTTAGCTTTATTAAATATCATTTAAAGAGTACATATAGTATTTATATAATGATTAAATACTTTCAGTTCTTTTGAATTATTTAAATATTACGAAGCATTCAAAACTAGATCATTTAATTATATTTATATTCTATTAATTATTTTAAATAGTATTAAATATTATCTTAATATTATTTAAATATTGGAAAATTTAAAAGACAATTATGGTCAACTGATTTTATCCGAAACAATATTTAAAAATAATTTTACTCTGATTATTTTTAATCATCCCGAGCTACTGAGAATCTAGGGTTAGCAGAGTACCCGAATCACTACTAAAATATTTTAAGGATCTCTAAAAATATTTTAGAGCTTTCGAGAAACTCTTTAAATATTATTTTTAATTAAATATAGATTATTTAATTATCAATAAAATATTCTGCGAATATTTTTGGGCTAACAACCCCACACTAGGGAAGGAATAAATAATCCTGACATTCTTCCCATATATCCTTGAGTCTTTTGGAACTTATATCTGGTTCTAATTCAATACTCTTCATTAAGGTTATTATATTTTAATATTAGCGGCTTCCTGGTCCTATTCTTGAGTTTTCTTGATTCGATTATTTGTATCTTACTTATTAGTTGACTGAGAGTCAACCCACATACTCCAGGATTGCTCCCACCTCATTTTGGGTGCCAATCTATTATCTGATGTTGAAATCTTACGAATATTTATTGTTGTTCGGGAAGGTTGGATTAAATTCCCTTCCATACCTGTTGATTTGAATAAATCCTAGAGAGGATTGTTGTTATTCTAGAAGGTTGGATTAAATTCCCTTCTAAACTTGTTGATTGCTAAATTATTCAAAGGGGACTGGGAATAAAAGTGTAAGAGGCTTGTGTGCGGCACAGTCCATCTAGCGTCAGAGGTCGAGTGACGCACGTTCCAACATTTAAAGGCCCAGGTGTTGCCTAGGGTGATGACTAGTTGAGGATCATCCTTCTGCTAGTAGAAAAGATTATTTAACTATTGTACTATATGACTGATCATCGTGTACAATAGGCGTGGTGAATGCTCCAGTATCTTCCCTTTTCTTCCAATTGGAATTTGACGTTGCACCGTAACGAAAGACCAGGTACTTAGTATTAACGAGAATTATAGCAACCTATTATTCTTTGACATAGTATCTATAATTGTTTATCATTCACATACAGGTTGCATTTGTTACTCTGATACACATATCATTGTGGTTCCTTATTATTGCCATGTTGTTGATTATATACTTGCTGAGCATTGTAGCTCATTCTTGCTTCTTTTTACCTTTCCAAACACCACATCTGCAAAACATGTCTCGCATGGTACGCCAAACCTTGAGAAAAAGCGTGAGAAGGGCAAGGACCCCGTATGACCGACCTCTCGGCTCGATTCCCGAGGTAGGGAAAATGAGCAGGATAGGGTTGCAGCTTTTGATAGTTAGATTTATCTATAAATACTGTTTATGTAAATACATGTAACTTAATGCAACATAATCCAACTTTTGGGCTGTTATTATAGTTTCTTGCCGAAGCTGTAATCAGTATTACTAACTCAAGATTATGATAACCAGGAATGTAATGATAAGTATTTAAATATGTAAATTAATGTGATTTCGTTTCTTGAGACTATGGCTCAAGTGTGTTAAAGTATTTGGGGTCATCAGCATGTCATTTACTATAAGGTTTATTAAACTGTTATTATATTATTAATGATTTACAAGTGCATGAATATTGGAAATTGGACCGTGGCAACCTGGATCTCGGACCCCGGGTCTGGGGGTGCCACATTAAATCCTAATTAATTATTTCAATCATTTCTTTCTAAATCCTTTGAATATTATTCCAGGATTATTCGAGGTCTCTTAGCTATAAATCAAATATGAATCGATCTTTAAAACTATTCTGGAGCTATCTAAAATTCTTTCAATATTATTTTTCATTAAATAATAAATATTGAGCTATGACTCAAATATTCCACAATTATTTTTGAGTAGATAACTCCACATTAGGGATGGAATATTCAACTTTGACATTCTTCCCATATATATATTTGTGCTATTACAGGCTAGTATCTTGCTCTATTAATTATTCTTCGCTGAGTTATTTTATTCTCTTATAGCGACTCCCCGGTCGTGTTCTTGAGTCTTCTTGATTCAATTGCATTTATCTTATTGATTAGTTGACTGAGAATCAACCCACATATATATGAGATTACTTTCACATAATTCCATAAGTGAATCTGTTACCTGATGTTGAAATCTTATAAAAGATTATTGTTATTATGGAATGTTGGGTTAAATTTCCCTCCCAGACTTGTTGATTTTATGATATTAAAAATGGGACTGGAGATATAAGTGTAAGAGGCTTGTGTGCGGCAGAGTCCATCATAGCGTAAGGGGCCGAGTGACGCACGGTCCAGCATTTAAAGGCCCATGTGTTGCCTGGGGTGATGACCAGTTGAGGATCATCCTTCTATTAGTAGAGAAAGTTACATATTTTATTGTATGATACGACTGATCATCGTGTATAATAGGCATGGGGAATGCTCCAGTATAGTCCTATTTCTTCCAATTGGAAATTTGACATTAACACTGTAATAAAAGCCTAGGTGTTAAGTTACTGATAGTGTTAATGGGAACTGTTGAACCTTTACTATTCCTTCATTATAACGAAAACCAAGGTGCTAAGTTACCGATAATGTTAATGGGAACTATTGAACTTTCACTGTTCCTACACTATAACGAAAGCCAAGGTGCTAAGTTACGGATAGTGTTAATGGGAACTGTTAAACTTTTATTGATTATTTTTGCAGTAACTTGAACTGCATTGTTATCGTGAATATCTTCTTGCATCGTAAACTCTGATTTATTTATTGTCGAGATATACCTTGCTAAACTTTCTGCATATATATATTGCAAGTTATCTATTGATATTGTTGGACATCGGGTTGGTATAAATATTTGTTACCACCCTTTTCCTAGTGAAAATTACATAAATATTCTAATATATATCTTGCTGAGCATTCTTTGGCTCATTCTTGCTTGTTGTAACTTTAAATCTTGCAGTAAGACATATCCATGGTATGAAAAGGAAAGAAGAGGCTCAAGCTTGAGTTAGTCAGGTTCAAGGCTTCTACAAGCGGTGTAAGTTAAGATAGGAATTCAGTTAAGAATCCTAAGATTTATTGTAAAATATATATTGTTATAATAAATCCTGAAACAATGTTAACTTCTAATGTAACTTCAGGTAGAGGTTATATTAGTAGCATAAGATCATGAGTTTATTACAGTTAGATTATAATAACTATTATTATTTTAAGTTCATTTTCTGAGACTATGGCTCGAGTTGTGTAATTGCATTGGGGTCACCAGTATATGTTGTTGATATAATTGTTAAGAAGGTGAGTAATTTATTGTTGGAATTGGACTGTGATGGCCTGGATCCCTGACCCCGGATCTGGGGTGTCACACTCATCGTTGGTCTAGAACTAACCAAGGCCTTGATAGCCCAAACCTTAATCCATAGAGACTCGAGATTGGTGATCTCGCAGCTGATTGGTGAATATGAGGCCCGAGATGAAAAATGGCCATGTACTTGAGAATTGTAAAAGCTCAGATGACAGTTTGAAGAATGCATGGTAGAGCACATCCCAAGAGAGGAAAACATGAAGGTTGATGCCTTGTCTCAGTTCGCATCTTTAGAGACAAATAGTTGTTCGGGAAATGTCTACTTTCATGTGTTGAGAACACCGAGCATCAAAGCCAAACTGGAGGCCTCTATAAATTAAGGAAGTTGTTGGATGGATCCAATAAAGGCTCAATTTGAAAGTGGTTGGACTCTGACCAACCCGATGGAGGCTAGGAAGATCACCGCGAGGGCCCTGAGGTATGCCTTGATCGAAGGGATACTATACAAGAAGTCCATGAAAGCATATGCGAACAACACCTTGGGGCTAGGGTCCTTGCTTAGAAGGCGACCCGTCTAGACTTCTACTGGCCTGAGTTGCTAAGTGATATAAAAGATTATGTGAAGAAGTGTAATCGCTGTCAAAGTTTTGCACCTGTGGTTAGACAACCGCCTGAGATGTTGATATTCATCAATTCTCCAATTCTATTTGCTATTTGGGGAATGGACATCCTAGGCCCATTTCTGATGGTCAGTGCATAAAGGAAGTTTCTCTCTGTGGCAATCTACTACTTTACAAAGTGGATTGGGGCCAAACCCTTATCCCAGATCACCACTAGGCAGGTCACCCAATTCTTTTAGGAGAATGTCATATGTAGATACAGGCTCCCAAGGATTCTTGTTACTAATAACAGGGTGAGGAATTCAGAAAATATCATGAAGGGTACGATATTAAGCTACGGTTCACCTCGGTAGCTCATCTTGAGACTAATGACGAAGAAGAGGTTGCCAATCGAATTATCCTTGATGGACTCAAGAAAAGGGTGGAACGATCTAAGGGAAGTTGGGTGGATGAGATAGTCCCAATGCTCTGGGCCTACCGCAGCAAAAGCAAAGTTAGCATCAGAGCTACCCCGTTTATGTTGGCATACGGGACTGAAGTAGTAATTCTCGTAGAGGTAACTCACGTATCCCTGAGATTAAAAGCATTTGAGCCAGAAGCTAACACTGAAGGCATGAATTTTTGCCCTGGAATTAATTGATGAAGTGCGTGATGAAGCCAATGCACGGACATTCGAGAATCAAAAACAAGTTTCATTCTACTACAACCTCAGGGTTAAAGAAATGTTTTTTCGGGAAGGGGACCTATTTCTCAGAAAGGCAGAAGCGTTTGGTGTTTGAACAAAAGGAAAGATGGCCTCCAACTGGGAAGGACCGTAGCAATTCAAGGAAGTCTATAAGCAAGGCTCCTACCGGCTCTAGTCACATGAAGGGATTGAAGTCCTGAGGGCATGGCATGCCTTAAACTTCAAGTCTTATTTCATTTAAATAGCTCTGATATGAGCATACCTAGTAGGACTAAGTAACAATATGGTTCATGTGAAATCACTAGCGTAGTAAACTTTTTGACTCTCCGAGGAGAAATATATGTGAAGGTTGATCCCATTTCAAGAATGTTAACACAAGTTTGCTTATTTATTTAATTTTTTATGATCCTATTTTTGTGTCGAGCACCTGTTGAGTGCAAGTCTAAAGTTGACCAAATACTGAAAAATAAGGGAACAAGAAAACAAAACATAGATAAATAAATACCTCAAAAGGTCTAGAGTCATACAAACATCGAATAAATAGCTAAGTCCCCAAGGGACCCCAAATAAAAGCTAAATAAAAGCCAGATGTGGCTAACAAGGCCGTGCAAGGCTGAAACATCACTCCTCCACCTCAACCCCTTCCTCGTCGCTATCAGGCTCTTCGTCTGTCTCCTAAGAGGAAGAGGATGAGGAATTGTCTCATTCCGGACCCCCTGTCCTTCGGCGGTTGACGGATCCTTCTATGGCAAGAAGGGCTAATAGCCTTGTTGACCCCTCACGCTCTAGTGTCTTGGCTTCCCGAGCGTGCTTTGCCTTTGCATCCCGAAGCACCTCTATCTAACCCGAAGAGGTATAATACATCCTTGATGGCAGACGCCGAGCCTTGGCTCATCTGGTTGCCCATAGCTACGGTCTAATTAGGATGAGAAAAGTCTTTCGGGTTCACCACCTTTGGGTACCAATGATGAACAATCCCAATGGCCCTATCACATCCAAGCTTCATGTTAGTTGGGCGCATCTAATCATCATGGTAATCCATGAACTAGAGGAAGGATTCTGATTGCGTATAAGCGTCGATCACCGTCTAAAATTCTATCTTTTTCTTAATTGTCAAGACCGCATACTAGTCCCTATAAGAATTAACCTCAATCTAGGCAGTGTTAGCCCTAGACTCCTACTATTGGGATTCTTTTTAGAACCTATATTTCTCCTTCATCAAGGCTTGGTTTGATTTCCTCAAGGTTTTCCTTGAAGGGCAGAGGAATAGAGATAAGCATTGGCTTGGAAAAATGAATAAAGTTAGAGTAAGCAAAATGAAAAAGTAACAAAGATATATAAGCCAAGAAAAGGATGTTTACCTGATACAAGGCCTGGCGCCCAACTGCTCAGAATCCTCTAAATGATCCCCCGTAGTCACGGTAATAAAATCGATAGGAGTAATAGAGCACTTGGACGAATCCAAGGAGAGCAAGGGACTCCCTAAAACAGAGTCTTGGGCACTGATTCCCCAATCAGGGGTAAAAGGAATCTTGGAACTGCCATCTGCATTCTTCAAACTTTTTCCCGCCTTCGAGCAATGCTGCAAGAAGTCCAGAACCTTGACGGCAGAAGGATTTGTTTCCTTCTCGGCCCTCTTCATCATCCTCCTAGTGGGCACCTCGTCCTTAGCCACACTCTGATCTATGAGATCATCAACTGAAACAAAACAAGAAAAACATTGGAATAAGAACAAACATGTTCAAGATAAACAATGGGTGAAAAAATAATTACCCTCAAGTGAAAGGCCAGTGAGGCCAGCTTTAACCAAATTTCTTTCAGTCAAGACGACTTGATAATGAGTTTGATTGTTGTCTACAATAAGTTTGTTGCGGTCCAACAACTAAGGCCCAAGATCATGATTGAAGTGTGAACTATCTTGCTTATAGTTGAAGTCCTTCCTAAAGAAGTGACCCCAATCTCCCCTTTCCACTTGAGTATAACGAAATTTTTGTTCCAATATAGGTGAGAATCGAGCAAGGAGTATGAGTCCACAATATGAGGGACGTTCGCCCTATGTTGGATGGCCACTCAACCTGCCCTTCTAAGGGAAGAAATCTTGAGCATTAAAATATTTCTAAACATAAAAGTGTTCAACGGGATGTCCAACTGAAGACATCTTATTATGAAGATGGATATGAATCTCCAACCATTGGGATACAGGTGACAAAGATGAACTTTGATCTCAGCTAACAACCTAACAATGAAGGGATGGATAGGGAACCTCAACACAACTTTAAGGGCTCCTTTGACACACAGAGCTCCTCGGGGTTCTAGGTACAAGTTCTGTCATTCACGCCCAGCTCACGGACCTTTACACATCTTAGGAAGCTATACATCTCCATGATTTTTAGGAAATCTGCCCCGCTAAATCTACATGAGTGGAAGAATGAGTTGAGGTGGACGTTGTTTGGAAAAGCCTCTGTCGTCTCACTAAAAAGGTCTAACATACAAGTATAATGATGGTTGTAATACGAATGTAGGATATAGACAAGTATAACGGTGGTTGTAATACAAAGGCGGGATATGGATTTTACCTTTGGATAGCCGGGCCTTGCCACACTTGGCCATCATCTCAGTCATGGAAGAAAGAGGTTGTGGAGCTTTATCAGTCGTCTTCGATTCTGGATTGAGACTTAATTAAGTGGATCTTTCGTGGAAAAAACTTAGAACGGAGTTTGAAAGAGCTTAAGAAAACTTGAAAGCTTAGAAAAGATAGAAATGAACACTTCACCTCCATTTTTATAGAGAAAAGGGTAACCTACTACATCAAGTTATAATACAGACTGGTTCTGGTTAGTAGGTCGTATGCAAGTGATATGCATAAAAATGGCAAAACTTGACCTATTAGAACGAGAAATTGTTAGTATTGGTGTCCTAGAGACAATACTTTTAATGTTTTATTGAAAACAATTAAGGATTATGTTTTATGTGATTATTTAATTAATATTTATTATGTCTTTATTTACTGCGTCATAAATTGAAAGAATAATAAATGTCCTTGGAATATTAATACGTAATATATATCTTTAAGTATGTGACTTAAAAATGAGATTATATGAATAATATTTTATTCCTAAAATTCCCTAGTCAAGTATTATTATTTAAGGACAGTAATAATGCAATAAGACTAGTATGTTTGTTGACAGATGACCACATCTCATTGGTCATAGGTATGGTGATACTAAAATCAAGAACATAAGTGTATGTATCAATACATGACACTGGAAAGACCCGCCGTGAGATTCTACATGTTAATAAGTGTCATAAGAAATCTCACAGTGATAATGATGTAATGATCCTCTGACTTGCAATCATTATATTTCTATAGGAGAATTAATATACTTTGATTACACTCAAAGTTACCTTTAACCGGGTAATGATAAAGGTGGACATTGGGTATGCTATGAATCGTATGGAGAATATGAATGATAGATATAGGATTTAACCCTCCAATTCTAGGAGTGATATTAATGGCCTCTTGATTGAGTGAGACTATGAAATGCATGGCCATGCTCAAGTATTGATTTGTTTAAATAGTCTACTCATTGATCAAGGAAACCAAGATTAAACGTTGAAGAGGATGACACTATACATGCCTCGAGTTTTATCTATAATATAAGGTTAAAGGGATTATATTACATTGCAAATTATTCACGAAAGGTTTAATTGAATCACCAATTATTATTGTTACTTGGGTAGCAATGATGTATTACTAGATGCCGCTCATTGTTTATAATTTTATTATTAGATAATAAAATTATTGCAACCGTAATAATAACCTAAAGGGTCACACACAAAGAACGTCAAAACGGAGGTTTATATTGTTTATTCGAATTTAATTATTAAATTAATGAAGTGGGACTTGATTAATTATATTAGAATTCGGATTTAATAAGTATTATTATTATTCGAATTTAATTATTGAATTAATTAAGTGGGACTTGATTAATTATATTAGAATTCAGATTTAATAATAATAATAACCCAAAGTCATAATGGGTTTTGGAAACCACATGGATTAGGGTTAGGCCCAAAATCTCTCTCTCCCCTATATATACATAATGATGTATAGTATTAGGGTTTAATCATCAAATTTCGTTTTAGAGAAAAAACCCTAGCTGCTCAACATCAAGAGAGGCTAGAGAAAGAGAGAGAGAGAGAGAGAGAGAGAGAGAGGCAAACAATTCGGCTAGTACCGACTCCGGTGATCGTAAGACGATCGGGCGTTCGTGTGGACTTCTTTAGAGAGCAAATATTTGCAACAAAGGACTGTTGTGATTCATCTTTCTGGACCTCCATTAAACAGCATACGAAAGCTTTGTTAAGGTACATACTTCTTCACCATAATCATCCAACGTTATACATGGATCCTGCGATTGGGTTTCGAATTTTTTTATTGTTTTTACGTTAATTCTGCTGCGTTTCATGCCCGAAACCCCTCAATGGCATCAGAGCTACGTGTATAATGGGATGATTTGGTTATGTGTTTAACATTTTTTCGATGTATGTAAACATATATATGATATGCCATGACTATATATTGATATATATGTTTTATATGATTTTGAATATATGATATTCATGTGTTGTATAATCATGGGATTATTGTGTGTATTGCTGTATGTATATGATACATGTTTGTTCTTGTTATGGAAATCGTATTCGATACGAATTCTGAAACGGCTTCGGTAGATTTTCTGAAATCTGTGTCCAGTGTCCGATTTTCGCAAACGATATGTGTTTTCTGACTGGAATCGTGTCACGGAGCAATACTGAAAAAGTCAGCTTCGCGTCTGTAAGCCGTTTGACGATTTTACAGGCCCCGAAACAGCGATTTATTATTTTCTGAAATTTATTTAATTTTTTGAAATTTCGAAATTTATTATATATGATTATATGATATGTTTATATAATCTGAGATATATTACATGTGTTATGTGATAACATGGTGAATGGTTATGGCCTAAAGACCATAGGATAGTGGTTTTGTTTTATGGTTTTGGTTTCTAAATACGACTTGCATGTCGTTTATTCATTGTAATTGTTAATCTCGAATATAACTCGAGTTCTTCTTGTAATTTCATTAGAATAGATTTATTTATTATTCAATGTAATTGTTCAATGGAGACTTGGAAGCAAGGAAGCTAGGAGGCAATCCAGATAATGGAGCAATGAAGAAGATAAAGACATGTAATAGTGTAGTATTTGAAACCACCATAGATTGACCTTGATAATTCCATTAGCTTGAAAATATCACATAGGATGGGGCCATAACCAAACACGTTTAATTTACACACAATACATATATGTATATGAATGCATGTGTAGATATGTATGTGTTGGAATGATGTATGTATTAGATACGACACCCATGCCATGTCTGCTTAAGAAAGATAAAATCTGTAAAGATTCAAGATTTTAAAATTAACAAACGATCATGAGATTCTTGTGTTTATGAAATATGGATTTTAAAACACGGAATTAAATATGGATTTTGATATCTATAACTGGGATTTTCTGACAAAAGCGGATATGCGTATTCGTAAGGTTGATGGGTTTTAAGTGTGACCATTGGTATCCTCCATCTACCTGGGAAATGAACAATTTAAAATGTCAATTTGAAATATTTGGTTCAAGGAAAAATTGAGGATCTCTTTATGATGTGATCATGATCGCTATAAATTTTCTAAACCCCTTAACAAAATATTAAGTTTTACTCGGATGCTTTCCAATGAATGAACACTCATCGAATCCTAGATCGATTAGGGGAAGGACTGTCAGTGGCAGGGGACTCCTATCTATCGTGGTGAGATGCGACGAATATAAACGGTTATATTCGGCCGTTATATCATTGGGTCTAACTTAACTGAGTCGTCATAATAAGGTGAAAATAAACGGTTATATTCAACCATTATGAACTTAGAAGCATAGAGTTTGGTTAAAAGTCTATTAGATAGATAAGATAAATCGTTGTTCACCAAACTATCCAAGAATTATATATGATATAATTGACAACTGTTGTCTACCTAAATAATCATTTTTTAAGGACTTCCAGTGGTTGTCTTTGGACATGACGAAATATGGATCTTGGCTCACTAGAAAGAATTATGGGATATACTTTCCAAATTAATAGTAAGGGCTATTAATTTGATAAAAATAGTGGGGGATATATTATGAATATATCATAATCATTTGAACATAATAAATAACTTAGACAATCTAATGTTTATTTTATGCATATTAAACATTGTAGATAGTTAAATGTCAAACAATACAAATACTTTCTCCGTACGAGAAACACTTCACCTCCATTTTTCCCGCCTTCTTTAGAGAGCAAATATTCGTGTGGACTTCTTTAGAGAGCAAATATTTGCAACAAAGGACTGCTGTGATTCATCTTTCTGGACCTCCATTAAACAGCATACGAAAGCTTTGTTAAGGTACAAACTTCATCACCATAATCATCCAACGTTATACATGGGTCATGCGATTGGGTTTCGATTTTTTTTTATTGTTTTTACGTTAATTCCGCTGCGTTTCATGCCCGAAACCCTTCAGAAATTTCGTTAAAACTACGTTGAAACTCTTATATGTCCAAAAAAGAGAAGAGAGAGATAATTCAATTTTTGACAAAGGGCCACAATAACCTATTGGCCACGATTTAAAGGCTAACTACGCTTATGAAAGTAAAAAAAGCCAAAGTCGAACTCTAATCAAGGACTAAGGGTATTAATCGAGGGAGTTGTCTAGAAATCATAAATTTCTGGACCAAGGTGTATTCAATCAACAAAGCTAGGAAGGGCAATGAAGAAGACCTAGTTTGGTCCTCGGTCTAAGAAGCCAAAGACCAGAAGATGCCGACCTCCCCCCATTTGAAGGGCTTAATCTAACCTAACATGATTCTAGGGCTAAGAGGCCTAAGACCAGAGTATGCCGACCTCCTCCCTTTTAAAGGGCATGAGCCGACCTAACTTGATCCTAGGTCCAAAGGGTGTTAAACTAGAGGAAGCCAACCTCATTCCATTTTTAAGGGGTCGAGACGACCTAGCTTGATTGTAGATGCAAAGTTTGACAAATCAGAGGAAACCAGCTTCATTCCATTTTGAAGGGATTAAGCCAACCTAGCTTGGTCCTAGTTCCAAGAGTTTGTAAACCAGAGGAAGCCAATCTCATTACATTTTGAAGGGCTTAAGCTTACCTACTTTGTTCCTAGTTTCAAGAGTTTGTCAACCAGAGGATCCCAACCTCAGCTCATTTAAAGATCTCTGGTCGACCAGAACAGCTCCAAGGACAACCTAGGAGTAGAGTCAGCCAACCAGAGCGTATTCAGGAGCTCCAATTGACCAGAATGGTTCCTGGGCATGACCCTGGTTGCCCGACTTCGATTCTGATGATTTGAAACACCTCTGTTCAATTCAAATCTTGGCGTTGGATCTTAGAATCTACCTTGAACCCTGAAGTTAGAATCAAGAAGATAGAAAATGAACAATCGATCATTGACACTCAAAGTCACAAAAACACGAAACAAACCCTGAAACTTCAACCAGAGACTCTACCCAACCATAGCTGGCTGACAAGCCTCTAGGGAGGCCCAGCCTACTAGAGATGGCCGTTCAAGATGCCTAGAAGGTCTAGCCGGCCCGGTCGGTTGGCTGCCCAACCACATTTTTCTAGTTTGATGACCCTGACAGTTCCCGGACCTGATTTTAGGTAATTTTTTCTCGAAAAATGATAATTTTAAGAATTTTGATTAACCCCGATTAGGGTCGATTAACATAATCCTATTCATAATTAGTATATATTAAGGATAATTAACAATTTGCGCTTATAGTTTAGCCCTAATTAGGGCATATTAGTAGCTTTTACCCCATAATTAGCCTAGGTTAAGGCTAAAAGGTGATAAACGCTCATTGATTAGCCTCAATTAGGGGAGATTAGTGTCGAACAACATTTAATAAGCCCCAACTAGGGCCTGTAATTCTCAAGATAACCTCGAATAGGGCAAACTGTCATAAACGTGTAGGTCACACCACATTTTACACGAAAGACAAGACCCGAAAAGGGCTGATGAGACTTTAAGTCGATAAAAACACCATTATAACTTTTACGAAAGCTCAAGAAGTTTTCCTAGAAGTTGGGGGTAAATGATATGAGCTAAAAATAAACCTAAATGAGATAATTAATATTGTATTAATTATAGCTAGTGTGGTCCATTTAAGAGGACCATTAATGAAGCCCATCAAAGAAGAGGTTGAAATTCTAGGTCTTGAACGCGCTTGTATCGAGGACGATCAGTACAGGCACAATTAGATGACCCACGAATAGAATGCATGATCTAGAATCATCATGGTCCAGGATAGTCATGGTCCAGAATAGTCACGGTCTAGAACCGTCATGGTCTAGATGCGCCCTAGAAGGTAACTAAAAGAGTAGCCCCCAAGACACCTTGATTGACAAGGAAATTGAGTCCTAAACGGAAATATAGTCACAAATGGAACCGTCCGACAAATCAGCATGATCGTCTAAATAGAAACTTTCCTGCCAAGTCTCAAACCCTAATAGAAAGCCTAGACTCTCAATGTCTATATAAAGGGTCTAACCACTCATTCATAGAACTACGTCCTGCCTTGATTCTCAATATGTTTGAGATATGTAGGAATCTTGCTAGAACATAGATAGTTCCGATAAGCAAGTGCAACCATTAAAGCTCGAAGCTCATAAACCCTAGTCTTAAATACACATTAACTACAACCTAGTTTTTGATCCATAACAAAGACCTATTTTAATTTATTATAGAGATTGGAGATTTATCCACACCATCTATTCTTATCAAATCCAATGGTCTATATTTAGTTTATGCCTAAATGTAATCTAATTAATCAAAGGGCATAATTGTCTAATGTATATCTTATACAACATGTTCTAAGAGGAAATTTTTTATAATAATATGGAGGCCCTTGTTGAAATAGCGAAAGAAAATTAAAGAAAATCAATTAGAAAAAAGCTTCTTAAATGAGCTTCTAGGGAAGGTGGATAGTAGTTTGTATGAAGAACGGAATAAGATGAAAGGGATCTGAAGCACCAGAATGCAATCACGGGAGATTACACCGCCCAAGTACTTCAGATTATCAACGAATACTCGAGTTGCACGTTCTCTCCTTGCGTGCCAATATTTTTGGAACCCCATTGTTACTTGCCTACATACCCTATATATAGGGATCAAATCCATATGTAGTCCTAGGTATTCATTACTCTTCGGATGAGTGATCGGCTGTGTTTTGATAAGATTTATACTCTGGTTAAATGATTGTCTCGAAGTATTTGAGTTGAAAGAAGAGTCAAATATGATTAGTACTCCTTGGAAGCTCCATGTGTGTGTGTATATATATATATACACACACACACACATATATATATATATATCATAATTATCTCATTTGATCTGGTAGAATCACTTTAGAAGACTACATTTAGAGTGATAAGATGAGTTCCTAAAGTTTAGGAGAAAGAATCCATCTCAAACTACGGTTTTATTATTCTACTAGAAACTATTCTCTAGAAATTGTCTGATTGGGCATGAAACCTATTTTTTGAATATTAAAGCATGCTAAGACCTTCAACAGAAATTATCAAGTACATTGGCCTCCTGGAACCTCTCCAAATAGGTTTCAGCCTTGATATAGTGGAAGCTTTCTGGATAGTGGAACCCCTGCACTAATAGGCCTTTCTCTTCTGGTGGTTCCTCATCTTTGGGTTGGTAATTCCTCACCCTCTTAATTCTCTTAACATCCTACATGGTTCACTTTAGTACAATGGGTTCTCAATAAATCCCCCAAATTAGCATGGAATCTCTTCATGGTAATAAATAACTGATAGATTGGACCTCAAATATCCCATGGGCCTAAATCCAATCCAAGTGAGATTTTGGGCACAATACAACAGTTAGACAATTATAGAGATGCAGTAATGTAGAACAAATTTTCCATCAATAAATTAGTGTTTGCTCTGGTCTAGTTAATCCTCCAAAATTAAATGATCCTGCGATTTCATCATATATATTAATTTACTCATGTTCAAGAATTCACGATATGGCCATTCCTGAGGAGGGTTCAAATATGTTATCAAATGTGTTGTATGATTTATATGTATTCATATGTCTCATTATTTTATTTGTTTTCTAGTCTTAATCTATCTGCATATAACATTATATATGCAATTGAATTTATGTTAAGTATAAGACATTAAAATTGCAGGATAATTAGACATATATAATATTATATATGAAGTTGAATTTATATACAGTAGACTATTTTCTACAGCTTTCAATTCAAACTTCATCATGTAGTCTGTAATGCATTACCCTTAAAATGGTTAAAAATTTTACTATTCGGTGCGACAAGTATTACATTCTGTTATAGTACTATTATATTATATTATGTATTATGTAGTGGATCTAGTTCTTAGTATCAAATATTGCACAGTAAAGAAGATTTGTTGATCAAGATCGTGTTAGTCATTTGTGAACCAGACTAGTTGCACTAAACGTCAGCATAAAAGATATTAAGAGACGCATCTGAGAATCAGAAGAACTGGTTAAGGGATTTCAATCAGACTCAAGAATGTATCTATTTATTGAAAGTCAAATTCAACAATGCTTGAGTCAATTCAGAAGGTTATTTCATTAAAGCACAAGAAAATTTCCAAGGCAAATAACATGATGCAGCTCAATTGTTAAGATGACCTAAGCATGACATAAGGTGATTGTTAGCATATTCAAATCAAGTCATCGACTGTTGTCAAAGGACAAAGCTCAATTGAATTAATACTGAATCGATTGTTATGGTGAGTATGACATCATTAGATTGTTATAATAATAATCAGTGACATCACTCATGGACAACTTCAACTGAAACCAATTATTAGTAATTCAATTAATTTATTTTGAATTAATTGATTTATTATTTTACCGATTGTGGCTATGTGAGACATGGGGAGTTAATCAATTTTACACCGATTATAAGTAAATATAAATTGAAGCAATTTTCATATGCTTAGTTATAATGAAACCACGTATATAGACTTGAAAAGTCTTCACTTAAATTAAAAAGAAGTCGATTCATTTTGGAATTCATTCAGTTCATTTTACATACATAGAAGAACTCGAGAGAGAAGAGAAAAGAGCATTCAAAGCAAATCTGTACACTAGAGAGTCATAAATGAAATTATAGTTTCGTGTTAGGATTAGTATTGAATACTAACTTTGTATCTGTATCTAGACTAGTGAATCAATATAGCTAACCTTTGTGTTAAAAGTGTAGCACTCTCAGGATTTATATTAATACAAAGATATATTCCCCGAATGAACCATGTTGTGATTGTTATATCTTGTGTTTGATTTAGTTCCTGCTAGAAGTTTATAGTCGAAGAAATATATATTTCATAAATAAAGTTTAAAAAGATTAAAATTGAACATATCATATTGAACCCCCTTTCTACGATATTTGTGACTAACGAATGGTATCAGAGCTCGCTGATTGATTATACAAATCATGATCCAGTGATTAGACTTCAGTGTTAAGCTTCATGAAATTTTTCATGAATTTTTTAATTATCAAAAATTATCATTTTGAGTTTTTTGAACTTTAAAAAGTTTTGAAAAAATTGATATCATGAGTTCTCAGAAAGTGAGAAGTATCAAGGTTACCCAGTTCGACAGGGGGTCAACTACAATCTCTGGAAGGGAAAAATGTCGTTGTTTATTAAGGCTGCTAATCCTTTATACATGGACATTTTGGAAAACAAATTGTTTGTTCCAATGAAAATAATTCATGAAACCATAGTTGATGGAGTTAGAGTTCCTCAAAGGTCTACTCCAAAGGATCCTACTAACTGACTCGGAAAAGGAAATTTTTGCATTGGACATAGGCCTCTAGCTGATTTCGATTGATTCTATGGATTCTGACATGAGCCATCAGATTTTGCACTGTAATAGTGGAAAACACATGTGGGATACCATTGAGCTGATAATGGAGGGAACATAAAAGGGTAAGGAAAATTGATTGGATATTCTGGTATCGAGATATGAAGCATTCAAATCTTTTCCTGGAGAGACTATCACTCAAGTCTTTGAGCGATACAATAAGTTGTTAAATGAATTGAGTATCCAGGGCAAGAATTGTCCATTAAGGGAAACAAATAGGAAATTCATGTTGACTCGTCCACACCATGTCGAGCACAAAGTTTTATGGATTAGGGAAAGGGACAACTTTAACACAATGCCCCTTGAGAAGTTATATGGAAAATTGAAAACCTATGAGATGGAGCAAGAACATAGATTGATCATATATGGTTCAGGCTCAGTGCATAGTAAGAGAGCATCATTATTGAAGACCACTGCTCTTGTGGCTGATGAAAGTAAAACTTCTGAAGCTAAGGTTATTGAGACCAAAACAGGTGGAGAAATGATTATTGAAGCTGAAATGGGTACAAATAACCAAGTTGTGAATGAGGATGATTTTTATTCATTAGAAGAGCTTGAGGAAATGGAAGACAAATCCATGGCATACTTGGCAGGGCACTTCAAGCACATCAGATTTAGAAGGAATCTCAAGTACAAGAAGAGTTTCAGTAGCAAGTTTCATAAAAGTGGATCATTCTCTGAGTCCAGTTTAAGAGGTGGTTATAAATCAAACATGGTTGATCGAAGCAAGTTTTGGTGTTACAACTGCAATGAACTAGGGCATTTTGCCACTGAATGCAGAAAACCTAAACAAGAAAAAAACAAGAAGAGTAGTTTTGAGAAGAAGAGCTATGATGAGTTGAAGAGGGAAAATGAGAAGCCGAAACAGAAATTGGATGCCTTGATAGCAAAACATCATGGAAAATCCTACATTGCTGAGGGTAAAAGCTGGGATGATACAGACTCTGAAGGTGAAAAGGAATATGTGAACTTTGCACTTATGGCAAACACTTTAGAGGAATCTTCACCATCTTAGGTACTGATTCTCACCATAGTTGATATGTCTCTATCTGAATATAAAATAATTGTTAATGATTTAAGTATAGAGATATTCAATGTGCACATAAGTATGCTAGCTGCTGAAGGAGAAAATGTTAGACTAGTTGGCAAGATTAAAAAACTTGAAAATGAAAAAGAACAACTAGAACTTGTAGCTGTAACAGTTAGTGACCTTAAAGACAGAAATGAATATTTAGATAATAAGGTAAACTGTTATGTAGAGGTTGAGAAAGCACTTGAGGCTAAAATATCTGAACCTCAATTTAAAGTAGTATAATATAAGGATTCAGTAGTTGTGGCTATAGAGATCATGGATAACCAGAGTCTAGAAAACACTACGTGTATAGGCTCTTATTATAATGAGTTTGAAAAGAAAAAGAATAAGGGTAAAGGGAAAGTTTCATTTAGTGCCTCTAATAATGTTTACTTAGAAAATGAAAACATTCCCAATATCCTTAAAAATGTACATAAACAAATCTTTAGACCACATCTCATAGAACCTTTAGTTAAAGATGCTCTCTTAATAAATCATGAATTTCTTGTTGAGGATAAGTTACAAGAGAAAGAAATTGAGGAGAAAATTAAAGGGAAGGTAGAAGCTATTGAACCTATGAAAGTAATTAAAATTGAGTGTTAAAACTAAAATAGGTAGTAGTAAATCTAAGACCAAGGGTAACAAAAATGGTAAAGTAGGTGTTCATAACTCTAATTCTTCTACACCTACACCTAATACACCTAGGAAATTGTGTAATAACTGTAACTCTACTGGACAACTTACACATGCATGTAAAAAGGTTAAAGTAGTAGATGAAGTTCCTAATATGCATAAGTCTGTTTACATGAATAGTTTTCATTTGCCATGCGGTATTGTTGGACGTATGCTAAATTCTTGTTTTTATACAGGAACTTGAATTGGGGTTAATGTCTGAGGGGGAAGGAGTGCAAGAGACAGAGGGAGTCCCTAATACCAATGAAGCTAGTGGTAGTGGAGTTGATAAGGAAGCTGAGCAATTGGAGAAGGTGGTTGTAAAAGATGAAGAAGTGGATGCAAGAGAATTGGATCCAAGGAACTTTGTCCATCCTGATCCAAGGTATCAAGGGTTAGCTACTTCATCTAACAGGGATGCTGAGACAATTCTGGGGTTGGATCACACATAGCAAAGAACTAGAAGCTTGATTGAGAGTTTAGTAAATACTGTAGATGTTCGTCACATGGCTCCTGGTGACATTGATAATGACAGTGATGAAGAACCATGGATGAGCACAATTGATAGAAGCTTGGTTAATGCTGAAACTAAGCTACTCTCTGAGTATAGAAGATCCATGATGGAGGTGGAATTTGCAGATCCCACTTAAAGGAGAATTGCAAATTGTTTAAGGGACCAATTTAGGGTTTAAAAGATGATTGTCACAGGAGTCAAGAGTGAATTGGCCTCAATCAAAAACCTTATCTCATCCACCAAAGATGTGTTGGAGAGATGGTTGGATGAAAAATTGCCTCATGGCACTCTCCATCACATTCAATAAAAGTTTCTCAAAGATGTTAAGGGTTTCACTTATTTGGAGAAGAGGGTTTCTACCATGGAATCCAAGATGGATGATGTTATCAGAGTTCAAGTCCTTCATGCACAGATTCTTCAGAAATTTCTTGACAGGATGCCACCACCTCCTTCTTGTGATGATAAAAAAAGGGGGAGCACACTGATAAGAGGGATAATGATGGCAATGGTGGTAGAAAGGGAGTTACTGGGAGTAGTTGGTTTGTAGAAGTTAGTAGTGATGGAGCTAATATGAGTAATAAGGAGACAAGAGGAACCAGAAGCAACAAGGGGAAATCATCAACTTTAATCAAGAATGATTTGAACAAGAAAATGAGTAATGCACAAAAATTTGATGATGACTTGGAAGCTAGGAAGATTTCTAGAGAAAAAGACACAAATGAGATAATTGAAAAAGAAAGAAGAAGGTTTGAGCAGTTAAAACAAAGTACAAAGTTGGTGACAAAGGCTGCCCAAACAGGGAATTTGGATGACTTCATTGCACAGACAAAAGTTGTGCATGAGAATGCAAATGGAGATTCTAATGAAGTTAATGTTCATGCAGAAAAACTTCTTCAATTAGCAGAAAAGAAAAAGGGAAAAGCCATTATGGTTTAAGGGGAAAAGAAAAAGAATGAAAGGTTTTCAGGAGAAAAGTTGCTACATGGAGCCATTACTTCAGGAATGTCTGATGTTTAAAGGAGAAATAAGGAGGATGTAGAAATAGCAAGGCAAATGCAGATGTAATGGAATCAGGATGTAACTGAAGACTAACCTTCAAAACAAAAGAGACATATTAAAGTGGCCAGGGAAAATTATTTTGACATTTGTAAGTATCTAGAAAAAATCACAGATCAAGAGATTGTCTATTTAAGAGGATCATTCATGAGGCAACTAAAGGAGAATGTTGAGAAAAGAAAGAAGATGAAGAAGTGATTAAAGCCCTGAGTAGATTGAAGTAGTCTACAAAATTCAACCAACTGGTACTTCAAAATTTTAAGTGTTTTTAAAAATCTTGATTCTATATGAATGTAATTAGTTTAAGGGTTTTATTATCATCAAGAAGATTTATGCATGTTATTGTCACAAACAAAAATAGGGGAAGATTTTTAGGAATCAATGTAGGCTTGATGATAACTTTAATGTTAGAATCATAATTTTTTTTTATTCTAACTGATCAACTGATATGAAAATTATATATATCAATTGATCAGGAAACCATTTTTAAGTTGAAATATTTATATGAATCAACTAATAATATGGATGGTAGCTTTAGTCAATTGATAATTTTCTCATCAATTAATACTAGAGTTGATTGATATACATAATCAACTGATGTGTAACTTAGACTGTCAAATTGTAATTATTTAAAGACATGAAAATTATGCAAGTGAAGGATGATCAATTGATATGGAGGCATAAATGGATAGATGATTAATTGATAACAAGTCAAGTCAGAAATTGAAGACTATCCATTGATATGAAGAACCATCGATTGATATATCGATCGATAAGTCACCAACTATTATCAATCGATGGATATCAAGATTAGTCGACGAAGAATGTTAGTTGATGGATACAAGGAAGAATCAATTGATATGCTTAATAGCAAATTATCAATTGATAGGGACTATACAACAAGACAAAATGTCAGAAATCTTCAGACTAAAGCATACCTATGGAAGACAATCTACATTGACTATGAAGACTCAGATTAAAGCTATCTTTCCTGGGATGAAGATTTTTCTCAAAATAGAAATAAACAGAAACGAAGGATAGTTTAGTAAAATTCCTAGAATAGGTAATTTTGTGTTACTATTCTTGAGATTGTAAACACTCTTGTGTTATATAAATAAGAGTGGTAACATTCTTAGAAATATAGAAGTTAGAATATCATTCTGAATCAACTATTCAGCCTTAGAGCACTTTGTAAGAATAGTTGATTTTATTTCTATGTTTGTAAAAAGCAGCCAAGTTTTATTAACCTAGATTATTTGAGAAAATATATACACTGATGGAAAAATCAATCCATCAGTAATTTTTAAATATCTTGTTCAATATATATATTTCAATTGTTGTTGTTTTTTTATATACATTTCTTAAACTTCTCAAAAAAATACTAAAATCTTCGAGATTTGTATTATTTATATTCAACCTCTCCTCCTTCTACAAATATATTGAATTTGTTCTAGGGAATAACAGGTTGGTTCACTAACATCTAGGGGATTTCAAGAATGCTTTACAGTTGGGTTGAGAGTCCCTGGGTTAGGTGCATTTTGTTCTTCTGCTACTTTAGGACCCTCTGCTGTGTCAAGGTAATCATATTTAGGTTGCACCAATGGATATCCCTAAAAAACACTCATCATGTAATATGTGATTTGAAGAGGAACATTCACACTGGTTCTTCTATCCAATGTAGCATAAATGATTTTTGACATGGATTTGGAATAGCCAATTCTTTATTTGTTCATCCCATGTAGTTCAATCAAACTAGCATTTTTATAATTTAAAATTGATTGAATGAAGCGAGGGAAGAAAATCTCATTCCCTCTCTTGGGAATCCTGGTTATGAGTTCCCCAAGAATGAGCCTACCTACATTGAGCTTTTAGTTGTATGCTAAAGAGTAGGCTAGCTTCTAGGCAATTGAGCTGATTTGATCAAAGCCAGACTTCCTGTAGGTGAAGACTCTCAGTAGAGTGCCCAAATATAAATGACAATTCCTTTAGAACATATTTCTTGTTGAGATTTCCAAGTTTGATCTCATCAGAGTATCTAATAAACTCCATGAAGTCCTCCAGTTCAGCTTCTGTTGGCACCTTGTCATTTTTTTCAGTTGGGAGAGACAAACTTGAATTTACATCATTTTCATTGAAACTTATGTTAACCCCTTGAATTTTGCAGGTGACTTGAATCATGGAGCTCCCATCTACCAATGCAATCCCCTCCCAGTTTGCAGTGTTCTAGAACTGCTCTAGAATGTCCAAGTACAGTAAAGGGTTGGTCAATAATACTTCCTTCAAGTATGAATCGATGACAAATCTAGTGAAGCACTTGTACTGTGGCTTTGCATCTACATCTCTAGCAATCGCCAAGAAGTTTGTTTCTGGAATAATAAAAACTTATGTTGCAAGGTTGGAACTAGAAGAAGCCATTAGAGTAGTGTATAAAAAGGAGAAGTGAAGAAATGAAAGTGTTTAGAAGAAAACAAGAGAGAATTTGAGTGTAACTGTTGAGAGCAAAAGTTATTTGAGTTTGTGATTTGGCGTAGAAATGAAATGTTAGAACTACTTTGCTATTTATATGACTTAGACAACTAAACTAGAATTGTAATCGATTTTGAATGATCGAGAACTCAGAAAATAAATAAAGTAACTTTAGTAGAGAACTTTCAAAAATTGATCGAGAACTCATGTATGTATTCATATTCAAGAACTGTATCATTCGAGAACCCAATTTGAACTTAATCGAGAACTATAGAGGTCGAAAACTCACATTAAAACTAGATTGAGAACTCTGTAAAACATAGTTGATCGAGAACTCAAACGCTAACTTGATCGAGAACTCAGTAAAAAGTGATTCGAGAACTCTATTTGAGACTATCCGAGAGCTCAAGACTTGTAACTAGTCGAGAAGTCAGAAAAGAATGGCAACTTAATCACAAACTTTAGTTTTGAAACTGTTAGGTCCTGGAGATCGTAGAGGGGGGTGAATACGATTCCCAAATAAAAATCTGACTTTTATTTATTTTTGGGACAACATAAAAATTACTTTGGTTCAAACCCAGGTACTGTTCATCATCTTCTTCAACCTCAAGAACACCATTAAAATAACCAAGATAATAAACGGTAAATCATCCAAAATACACAACACAACAAGATCCAAGAATATAACTTTATATTCATTGAAGTGGGGTAGATGCTACAAACAAGTTCAAGAACATAAGCTCAAGAACACAACAAAGAAGTGATTTTTGTTCCTCTAAAAATATTACAAATTCTAGATCTAGGAGACAAAAATCAAACCTATCTTCTAAACAAGATTTAGCAATGTTTACAATAGAAGAATAGATGAGTGGTATGATAAAGAAAATCATGACTCTAAAATATGCAAGATCTAGTTCGGCCATGGGGGAGAGAAAAATAATTCTTTTTCTCTCTCCCCTTTTCTCTTCTCATCCGGATGCACTACATACTGATTAAGACTTGGGTTTCTTCTTTATATATTGAAAAAGGTGTTTCTTTTTATTTTTCCACCTTTTTCTCTTGTTCACCCAAATCATATCTTCAAAGTCATGTGCCAAGCATGCCTTTGGAAATATTTAATATAAAAGTAATATTTAATAAATATATAAAATATAAATAAAGAATATCTTTATTTATAAAATATATAAATAATTACTTTATTTAATTAAATTAAATATTTCCATTCCACTCTTCAATTTGTGTAGACTTCCTTATCCAAATACTTGGCCCCGTATACGTGACTCCACCACGTCCAAGTATTTGGCCTTCTAATCTGTGAAGCTTTAGTAAGATCCAATCAGGTTGTGCCGTCTGTCTCTTATCCATTAGGCTGACATTTCTCCAACACTGATTTACCACCTTTGTTGATCCTCCACATGACTCAAGAAAACCAACAACTTTAGAATGATTAAAATCATATTAACCGACGAGAGCTTGCCTCCAATGTCCTGACACTTGATGCAACGGTCTGGTTCATAAGTGACTAGTCTTGATAGGGGCTCTTGATTCCGAACATGATTCCACATTCTTCTTTGCAAACCTTACTTGTTGCTTCGATTGTAATGCACTAAAATCGTCATAGACTAAGACAATCTTCTGTAGCTTCCACATCCTTGAATAGATGTCAACATCTTTTATTCTTCACTGAGGCATGAACATGTTAATGAACTTCTTCCAGTGAGCTTCAAGTCTGTAGATGATCCTTTGATACTTTGTCTTAACTGAACTCTGTGATCCAAGATTTCTGTGCACCTGTATATTATTACATGTCCTATTCTGTTGTTGAGTTATCATCAACCATTACATAGAGATTACATTTAGCATTTCTAGTACACATGAAAGTGCAGTGAGTTACTTCCCTTCACTCCTATCTCCCCTTTCAATCTCCCCCTATTTGGTTGATATGGAATAGCAATCAAATACTATTTCCCTTTACAATCTCCCCCAAAAGCAATTAAATAAAATTAACTACTAGAGGATAACTCAACTAACATACAAGAAACAATTAAAGTACTGGACATGAAAATAATATACAAAAGGTTCTGGAAACATATAATCAGTTAAATCCAGATTTCCTGAGTTGCTGAAAATGAATGATGAATTTCTGAATTTCATTTTCCTTTAGCTTTCTCCACTTCAATGTTCTTCAAAGATGGGGTTCTTTCAATAAAGAAACAAATCATTAGTAAAGACTTCTGAACAATCATTCTTGTTTATCTTGCAATTCGAACTAGAACATACAGCTCTCTATGTTCCCCATAAGAGGTCAACTCATTCTCCCCTTAAGGTTGTTCTCTCTTGGAATGAAAGTCACTTCCTCTTTTTCTTCAGGATGTTCTATTTCCAGGAAACATATTTTTCTTTCTTCCCTGCACTATTCCACTGACTTCATCTATCACTGAAACAAGAAATAGAACACACTTGGACACTTCTCAGATGCCCCTTGAAAATCTCCTTCACATTCTTCTTTACCCAGAAAACTTCTACTTAGCAAAAACTCCCCCTGAGTTGATACTCTTAAAAGAAATCTTCATTTTCATTAATTGATCATGCTAGAAAGAATTCTTCTGCCGAACCTCTCCTAAGAATGTTCCAAGGACAGATCTTCAAACAAATAGAGCAAAATCCCTTAGATATCTTTTCAGAATAAGATATAGCATTGCAAACCAAGATGTTAAAATTCTCCATAACTTCTCCCCTTAGTACGACAAGTAACTTCTTCCCAATTGACAAAAAGTAACTTCTCCACTTCAGACGAAAAATCAGTTAAATCTACAACACCTTTAGGGATTAGGCTCCAACCAATTACTAAGAAACTCCCCCTTAGTAATTTCTCCATTGCATCACTAAGGTTTCAATTTTATCTAATTCTCCCCCTTAGTTCATGCAAGCTCCAATCCACCCTTGTGTCTTTAGATATCCTCTAAGTAACCTCCACAAGATAGGATTGACAGATCTCATTTCTTATATCACCAAGAGATCTCGTTTCTTGTATCACCAAATTCTCCCACTTAGTTGAGAATATCCTTTAAAACAATAAAAGTATCATCTACATCCAATCGAATAAGAAACTCTCCTCCAATTGAACATAAAATCCTCCTTAGGCCTAAAAATTAATGTCTCCCCCTTTGAGATTGAGAACAACACGAATTAATAGATCCAAAGGTAATAGTTTGGACATTCCCACTAAGCTTCAGCTAGACTCTTCTTCAGCTTGTCTTCCAGAAAAGAATCTCTTCAACATTCCAGAGCTGGAAAATTCAGTAACAGGATTCAATCATAGTAGCAAGGTTAGTGTTTGGTCTATGGTTTCCTCACTTCTACTACGTTCTGTTGGTGTTTACACTTTCAAGCGTAAGTGTTCCACTCATTTCTCTCCCTATTTCTCTCACTCAAGTGTATCACTCCCTCACTTCACTCAAGTGTTTCTCTCCCTTACTTGCACTCATTCCATTTATAGCAATTTGTACCTGCAAGTAAATGCTAGTCTCACCAAGATATTATGGATCGTTGACTGTAGCATGTTATCGATCACTAAAGATCTAGGTTCTGAGATGGAATCTCAGACAGGGTTTCAGTTAGGTCGTCACCCAACTCACCATGAGCAAATCCATGCACACGTGGCTCGTCGTCGGGGAATAACCCTTCTGAAATTGGAATCTCCTCCATTCCAGGAGTGACTGAAATCCCAACACCCTGATCCTCAAAAGACTCATCAAATTGGTAAACCAACTGAATCATAGTCTACGAGTTGTTGCTCAACTACTTTCAGCATCAACAATCTCCCCATATGCAAATCCATGCACTGGATCGTTGAATGTGGTATGCGTACTAGCAGCTATTTAAGCATCAACCGACTCCCCATATGCAAGTCCATGCACTGGATCGTTGACAGTGATATGCCTTTAAGTTTTGAGCGATCCATGTATTCCAGAATTTGAATTCCTGGGAGAGTAGACGTGTACAAACGTCTCTCTCAATCACCTGTAAAGATGAATTAACTCACTATTTTCAGTCATGGAAAACTGTTAGTGATTGCCTATCAACATCAATAGATTGCTCTGCGGATGTGAAATCCCGTTAGGGAACTAGGACTGTTCCTCCTAGGAAGGTTGACAAGGATTCTAATATATGGCAAGAAATCCAAGTTTCCCTCTAATGCCTGTGAAGGCGGCTCAACAACTTCATTCACCATGAATGGTAAACACAGAAGTTTAGGGGTTTTACCTATACCTCACAATGTGCACTTCTTGCAATGTGTCCTCACAATTGTTAGTCCCAAGAGAGGCTAGAGAACTGTTAGGTCCTATAACATCCCTTAGAAGCAAAAACTTTAGGATTACCATCAGCGTGAATGCTTTTGGTGTGCTTGACTCATTACAAGGTGCTCTGGCTGACGAGCGAATTTTCAATGAAATCACCCTGTTGAGAGAGTTCATTCAGAAACGGTTGAATTGCCTTTTCAGCTCTGCATCCTTTTGAGAGAATACAGATGAGCTACAGATACCTCAATTTGTATACTTCTTTCCTTCTCGAGAGGTAGAGCTGTGGGTGCACTTCCGACTTCATCCTTATTTGCTGCATCAAGTGCAGTTTCTCCCTTAACAACCGCTAATCTATATAAGTTCCTTATATCACCAAGGGTTAAAAGTTTGAATTAGAATGATAGTGTTTGGTACTAAGGCCTTGGTTAGAAATTGATGGATTATTCAACTTCTTGACCTTCCCCTATAGCCACTTAGGCCAAGCCATTACGGCTAAATAGATAGAGTTGATCAGAGCTATATAAAATTTGGTATAGTATGATTAAACTTATTCTCTATTCCTTCTCAGAAATATAGCATCGGAGCAATGTGTCCTCAAGAAACAATGCACCAGAGCTAAAATGTGGGAATTAATAAAGAATAGATAAAAGAATATTAAGCCAAATTTCATAAACTCACAATTTTGAAAAAAAAGTTTAACAGATTAACAAAAGTGTTCTTTTGAATTTCTCTTAGACAAATATCCAATTGAAATTCAACTCTTTTAACAAAAACATTTTGATTAATAACTCAAATCTATTTCATCTTGCTCACTGTATGTTTTCAGAAATTGTTTTGCAATTCATTCTTATCGGAAATTATCTCCGACTTAAAACATAAATCATTAAAAAAAATAGAATGAATGCTTTAGTCATACAGTCTAAGGCACTAATCCCAAAGCACACAACCATTGTTTTAATACTACAGGTCAATGTGAAACAGACATTAACAAGAGTTTTGAAAAACGTTTTACCAATGGTTGATACCTCAAGATTAAAATAATTTACTCAAATAAAATAGCCTGATACTATGCAACCTAAGTTATAAGTTATCAAGTAACTTTATTTAAACAAATCATGGAGAGAAAACAGTTTTCATTACAAAATATTTAGAGAGAGAGAGGATATATGATTTTGAAATAGAAAGATAATCCTCAAGAAATGTTCTCTTTCAAAGAAAACTTTTAGTGGCTTTTCATTCTCTGGCAAATGAATGCATGTTTAGATAAAACATTTTTCACAAGAAATAGACAAGAAATTTCTTTATGCATTCAAGTTCTAAAGAATGAAAAACATATGTTAATACTAATGAATTATCAAAGATATGAATGACAAGACATTCAAAAGTACTAACATCATTCAATCATTTTGTAATAAAATGCATCTTACTACAAAATAATCAAGCACATAAGATACTTACATTATGCTAGACAATTACCATTTGTCGCTTGAAACAAACACATATTGCAATATAGATCATGGTAATTATAAAGCATAAAACATAAGCATCCGCTAAACACTGAACACACATTGACCGAATGACAGCATTTAACTTCTTACACTACATCTCAACAATTATCACATGAGTATATTGAAAATACTCATGACAATCAGAATGTATGTAAGCTCGAGGTACTAGTTGCATCAGAGATCAAATACCTTTAAATATTAATACTAAAATTTATGATCTTTGACAACCCCTCGCGATGTAGTAAATTACTTTTAATATAAGTGTTTTTGAAATAATCTTTTTGTCACTTAGTGCAGAAATTCTAAGTGACATCACTAATATCAAAAGAATGACAACTAATATTAATGGATTTTGCAAAAGACAAGGATTACATCACTTAAACTACATATTAAGTGGTTCCATTAATATTAGCATTAAACAATTAAAAGTAAATAAAATTACAATTAATTAATATATACAAATACTTATGCTGAAACATTTGATACATATAGCATGAATAACATATGACAGCACAAAGTACGAGATCCTGGATATAAATTGACTATACAAAGAGATGCTACAATGTTAGGTCCCTAGGTCCCGGGTGATCATAGGTAATCTCATAGCGATAATATTGGGTCCCGGGTGGTCACAAGCTCCTAGAGATCGTAGACATCTAAATAGCATGAACACTCTCTATAAACATTACATTTAAATAAATCAACATTAGACTAGAGTGACATACCTTAGTCAATAGAGCTTTTACTGGTGTATGATCGTTGAATGAACAATTACTCCTCTTTGCCCTAGAGATCGAATGTTTACTCCTTTCGAGATCGAACGTTTACTCCTTTTGGACAGGAATAACTTTTCAGCTACCAGTTAACATTGTTCCTCGAAACAATACCACGCTCATCCAGACGGAAACTGCATTACCTTCAACACCCAAATATTTCCTTGTAGATATTGGTCTTGGCAGCAGCTTCACTAAACTCAGCACTCTAGAAATCAGTAGTCTTGACACTAGCAGAGTAGAACCTTCAAACACTCTGAACTACCCTTCAGCTTCTGTATCAATACCCAGTCTTCATGTGGATTGATTCCTTGTGCTAAGTGTATCTGCCTCTGGTTCAATTGAGTTAGTTCCTCGATTCGAACCCTACTCAATCTTGATTAGTTAGTGCATCTTCAATCTTCATTGAATTCACTCAGAAAAACTAATGAAATACTCTTATACATGCACGACACTACCAATCACTACTCTACTACCCAGATTCATCAAGAACTGACTCTAGGAAATGTTGTTACACAAAACACTTTGTCATGACAGATGTGTCCTTAATGTTTCCTTAGATATTCAGTGGGTAGAGTATTCTTCTTCAAATATGATTGAGATCATCTTGCATTATCTTTAAATTGACAATTTCCTTTCTAATATGCAATCACTCAATCTGGATCACTAAGTGCTCCTAAGAATCTCAACTCTTACTCAATGAGCACTGCTAGCCTTTGAACATCAAACATGACTAGTTGATCCAACTTACTGATGCTCCCCCTGTGATGCTGCTTGCAGCTTTTATTCATCTGGTGTCATCTGATCTTGAGCCCTAAACAGGATGTCAACCTTTAGAAATTCAGAGCTAAAATCAAACGAATGCTAAGGAGCTTGATGATGATGTTCACTGCATCTAGATCATCTTAAATCAATCACAGACTCTGTGTAAGCTCTTAACTCCAAATAAGATAGCCCTTCATCACACCATGTGACTTCAGGCATGATTAATCTTACTTGATGTCTTCTCTTTACATTTGCTGATTAGACTTGCTGTGTCAACTGATTCAGCCATAGTGAATAGGAAACCTTAAGTCTATCCATTATCCTTGTAATTCCACTCAAGGTCTGGATTTCCCTATCAACTCCTCCATTTGGTCATGAAGTCCGTAAACTGAACTTTACTCTAGAATACTCCTTTCAGTGCAGACATAACATAGAACTTCGTTCGTCAACAAATTCCATTACCTGCCCTCAAAGTGTTCTTACAGCAATCTGCCTAATCCTTTGAATGTGATTAATCACTGAGATGCTTCATCTATCGAATGCATGAACAAACACCAAAACTAAACAGGGTAGCCTTTGACTTGACTTCCCTTCAACTGACATACTTCACTAATGTCCTTCTTAAAAGAATTTCATTAGAAGTTGTCCTTTCTCACCAACTTCATCTTTACCGTCGAATCCGTTATCTTGATAAACCAAGTATTAGTTGATAAACCAAGTGTGAGAGCATCACTTGTTGTTGCAGCTAACTCTATTCTGATAAACTTCAACGAATAGTTGACTTCATCATAAGCATTACATTTTGTGTCAGCAGTAACCTCACTTCCAGTAGAGTGAGCTTCTATTTCTCTTGACCCCGATCAATACTGTTCATCCTCGAACTGATATTAGGAAACCCTTCGCAAAGAATTCCCTAGGTCTTCCTTAATATTGTGCTTCAGATCATTCAAGAAAAATAGGTAACATTGCTTAACCATTTGAATACCAAAGCAAAAGTAGTTATATGCCTCGAACATGAAAATGTCAGAGATATATAACTTGTACATGTTGAAAGATACTCTGCATTCACAAATGATTAAGACACGTGGTCCTCAATTTGATTGAGTCCAAGGGTTAGAGATATTTCTAAACATAGTTAACAACAAAGCATTCAAGTTCAACATGCTCATTCTTATTTGACTGATCACTCCTCATCTATGTCAGCCTCAACAAGTAGTCTTGGCTATGAGCTCAGTGATCCCAACCTAACTTAAGGTGGACTAGCAGTCTATAAGAATCATGTCGTACATATATGTAGTCATAGAAGAATCAATCACTCAGATTCCTAATTAATCACCTTTGTTGTTCACTTTAACATTATATTATCTCTAATTATCTGAGTCAATTTAAATTTAAAAATTTAATTCATGGTTTATTAAACTGACCCCTAGGCAATTCCCAAATTAGAAACAAACTTATCTTAACAAGCACATGATCAAATATAGCATTTAATACAACCATGCGAGTATAAACAGATTATTGACAATGTAAACATCAAGGCACTTAGCATGCAGCAAATACTCTTTCCGGTAAATGTACCCCTACAAATACCTAAGACTCTATATGCTAACATGATCAATTATCGTAAAGCAAGCATTAAATCACATAAGATCTAATCATGAAGTCAAACACTGATAAACAAGCAACACTAACAAACTAGCATAAGTTATCTAATTTATATAGAAATCAAGGTGAGACATGCATTACATCAAACTTATAATATAATGCAGTTCAGCACTTAATACTCTATAATTGAATCAAACAAGTATAAACTAGTTAGAAAGTATACCTGAGCGATGCTTAGCATTCCATCTCGAGTGATAATCAATTGATCCAAATCAATTTCCATTCTACTAACACTCATGGAAGTATCCTTGCATTTGACCTCAATAACCAATGATGTTCCTGCTTCAACCCAAATTGATACCTGATTGTTCTGCTTAAAGACCCCGACATAGAATGTCTCATGTTCTGCTTGAAAAGATCACTCTTCTTTGTATGTGTAGCAATAACCCCTTGATTATCATATGTCAGTGATAATCAAACCTTGTGTATTTCTGCCACTGATGTCCTTTAACCAAATCTTCAATTGTTGTTTTGGTTCTTTGACCGTTAAACTGAATTCCTTTTCAAAATCCCAAATTCTTCAGATATTGATTCGAAAACCACTGATCGAAGACTCTTCCCTAAATGAACTAATCCCCTTTCAATAACCAAATGATCCACTGAGTAGACCGATGTATAATTACATCTCCAATGGTAAGATCAGGTCTCAACTCCATTAGAATGTTCTTCAGTCAGTTCGTTTGTCCTCAACGAACGAAGAATCAACTCCTGTTGTTTCGTTTAATAAAACATTTTGTTCAAACAGAAGTATTTAATTTTTTAGGAATTTAAATAATCAAAATAAATTGAAAATGCATTTTTGATAAATAATAATAAATTTCTCAATTTCAAATTATAAATAAAATAAAATTCGAAAAGAAAGTTTTGATATAGAGATAACAAAATTTTCAAGGTATATTAAATAATCCTGAAAAAGAAATTATTTCAAATCAAAATTAATTTCCAAAGAATTTTATAGAATTTATAATCCAAAACAGTTTCAATTATAATTAAAATAAAACAGATTGAAAATATAAGTTTGATATAAAAATAATAAATTTTCAAGTCATCTTAGATATTCTTGAAAATAAATTATTTCAACCAAAATGATTTTCCAAAAAGTTTTATGAGATTTATAATTAAAACTTCTATAAAAAATAAATTATTAAACCTCAAAAATAATTCTCAAAATACTTTTAAGAATGTTAAACTCAAAAGAAATTAAATTGGATTTTAAGATTAATTTTAGTTTTTAAATTAATAAAATTCTTAACTAAGAATATTAAAAATATAAAATATTTGACTCTAAAATTTAAAAGAAAATAAAATATTTTCCAAGATGTAAACTTGAAAAATAAATTATTTAAATTTAAAAATTATTTTCAAAATATTTTATATAATTAAATTCAAATTTAATTATTAAATTAATTATTAAACTAAAAACAATTTGAAAGAAAAATAATTTTTGTTTTAAATAAAAGTTAAACTATGTAGCCATGTGTCATGTTGAAACAGCCTTCTAAGAAAAAAAATTCTACATAGAAATGTTCTACATAGACTCTATCTAGAACATCAAGTAGAAATTCTACATAGAAATGTTCTACTTAGGCTCTATCTAGAACATTAAGTAGAACTTCTGACTTAGAAAATATTTCTAACTCCAGAATTTCTACTTAGGTTCTATCTAGAACATTAAGTAGAATTTCTACATAGAAATGTTCTACTTAGGCTCTATGTAGAACATTAAGTAGAACTTCTGACTTAGAAAATATTTCTAACTCCAGAATTTCTACTTAGGTTCTATCTAGAACATTAAGTAGAATTTCTACATAGAAATGTTCTACTTGGCTATCTAGAACATTTTGTACTTAGAAAAATTCCGGGCTTAAAAAAAATTCTGGATGCCCAGTGAACCAATTGTACCCTCTTTAATCTCAAAAATAAAAATAGATCCAATCGATTTGTATGTCAATCGAGTAGCTCTGATACCAATTGTTAGGTCCTGGAGATCGTAGAGGGGGGGTGAATACGATTCCCAAATAAAAATCTGACTTTTATTTATTTTTGGGACAACATAAAAATTACTTTGGTTCAAACCCAGGTACTGTTCATCATCTTCTTCAACCTCAAGAACACCATTAAAATAACCAAGATAATGAACGGTAAATCATCCAAAATACACAACACAACAAGATCCAAGAATATAACTTTATATTCATTGAAGTGGGGTAGATGCTACAAACAAGTTCAAGAACATAAGCTCAAGAACACAACAAAGAAGTGATTTTTGTTCCTCTAAAAATATTACAAATTCTAGATCTAGGAGACAAAAATCAAACCTATCTTCTAAACAAGATTTAGCAATGTTTACAATAGAAGAATAGATGAGTGGTATGATAAAGAAAATCATGACTCTAAAATATGCAAGATCTAGTTCGGCCATGGGGGAGAGAAAAATAATTCTTTTTCTCTCTCCCCTTTTCTCTTCTCATCCGGATGCACTACATACTGATTAAGACTTGGGTTTCTTCTTTATATATTGAAAAAGGTGTTGCTTTTTATTTTTCCACCTTTTTCTCTTGTTCACCCAAATCATATCTTCAAAGTCATGTGCCAAGCATGCCTTTGGAAATATTTAATATAAAAGTAATATTTAATAAATATATAAAATATAAATAAAGAATATCTTTATTTATAAAATATATAAATAATTACTTTATTTAATTAAATTAAATATTTCCATTCCACTCTTCAATTTGTGTAGACTTCCTTATCCAAATACTTGGCCCCGTATACGTGACTCCACCACGTCCAAGTATTTGGCCTTCTAATCTGTGAAGCTTTAGTAAGATCCAATCAGGTTGTGCCGTCTGTCTCTTATCCATTAGGCTGACATTTCTCCAACACTGATTTACCACCTTTGTTGATCCTCCACATGACTCAAGAAAACCAACAACTTTAGAATGATTAAAATCATATTAACCGACGAGAGCTTGCCTCCAATGTCCTGACACTTGATGCAACGGTCTGGTTCATAAGTGACTAGTCTTGATAGGGGCTCTTGATTCCGAACATGATTCCACATTCTTCTTTGCAAACCTTACTTGTTGCTTCGATTGTAATGCACTAAAATCGTCATAGACTAAGACAATCTTCTGTAGCTTCCACATCCTTGAATAGATGTCAACATCTTTTATTCTTCACTGAGGCATGAACATGTTAATGAACTTCTTCCAGTGAGCTTCAAGTCTGTAGATGATCCTTTGATACTTTGTCTTAACTGAACTCTGTGATCCAAGATTTCTGTGCAGCTGTATATTATTACATGTCATATTCTATTGTTGAGTTATCATCAACCATTACATAGAGATTACATTTAGCATTTCTAGTACACATGAAAGTGCAGTGAGTTACTTCCCTTCACTCCTATCTCCCCTTTCAGAAACTTTACTCTATTTTCAATTAGAAACTAAAATAAAAATTTATCAAACACATTTTTCAACCTAAATTTAAATCAAATTAATTTAATATGGGATTAAAGATGCACAAGTATAATAATTCTTTTCAGGTTTACTTAGAACATAAAAATAGTTCCAAGCTATAATTTTGATTTTTCAAAACAATGTACAACAATATGACTGATATATTTATAAATATATACCGGTTTACTTCACTTAGATAAATCATTGATTATCATTGTCTGTGAAGTAATTATTATAATAATTAGATAGATATATTTATTTGGCCACTTAAGTAGAGGAATTTAGCATTCCAGTGTCACTAACCAACCTTTTAAAGGTGGATTCATCTAGGGGTTTAGTAAATATATCAGCCAACTATTTTTGTGTAGGAACATAGAATAATTCAATCACAACATTTTCTGCATGTTCCCTTATGAAATGATATCTTACAACAATGTACTTTGTCTTTAAATGATTCACTAGATTTGAAACAATGGATATGTCACTAATGTTGTCACACATGATAGGAATTCTCTCCAACACTAGTCCATAATCCCTTAATTGATTTCTTATCCAAAGCACTTGAGCACATCAACTTTCAACAGCTATATATTCAGCCTCGGCTGTAGAAGTTGAAACTGATTGTTGCTTTTTACTATACCATGACACCAATCTCTATCCAAGGAATTGATAACTTCCAGATGTGCTCTTTATATGAACTCTGCATCAAATAAAATCATCATAAGAATATCCAACTAGGTTGAATCATGTTTCCTTTGGGTACCACAATCCCATTTGTGTTGTTCCTTTTAGATATCTCATGATTCTTTTGACAACAATAAGATGAGATTCCTTTGGATTGGCCTGAAACCTTGCACACAAACATGTAGAGAACATAATATCTAGCCTACTAGCTGTTAGATAGAGTAGAGATCCAATCATTCCTCAATAAGTCTTCATATCTACACTCTTGCCTTTCTTATCTTCATCAAGTTTGATAGTTGTAGACATTGGAGTTTTTGCTAGTGAGCAATCTTGCATATCAAACCTTTCGAGCAAGTCATTAATATACTTGGTTTGACTAGTGAAGATGCCATCTATTCATTGACCTATTTGAAGGCCTAGAAAATAATTGAGCTCTCTCATCATGCTCGTTTCATATTCACTTTGCATGATCTTAAAATATTTTTGACAAAGTTTTTCATTTGTAGAGCTAAAAATTATATCAGTCACATAAATTTGAACTAAGATGATGTCCTCACCATGCTTCTTATAAAAATGATTTTTTATCAATTGTTCCTCTAGTAAATTGATATTCCAGTAGAAACTTTGACAGAGTGTCATACCATGATCTAGGGGCTTCTTTGAGACCATACAATTCTTTGAGAGGTGTGTAGAAAAAATCATGAAATTTGGAATCTTCAAAGTCAGGTGGAGGTTGTACATAAACCTCTTCTTCCAATTCACCATTTAGAAATGCACTTTTGACATCCATTTGATAGACTTTGAAATTTGAATGTGTTGTAAATGCCAGAAAAATTCTTATTGCCTCTAGTCTTTTAACAAGAACAAAAGTCTCATTATAGTCAATGTCTTCTTCTTGTGAATATCCTTTTGCCACCAACCTTGCCCTATTTCTTATGACAATTCCATGTTCATCCATTTTGTTTCTATAAACCCATTTAGTGCCAATAATTGATCTATCTTTTAAAAGTGACACTTATTCCCAAACTTTGTTTCTCTCAAATTAATTTAGCTTTTTCTGCATGGAAACAATCCAGTCTAGATCCAACAATGCTTCTTAAATATTTTTAGATTCATTTTGAGAAAGAAAACAAATATACAAGCATTCATTTATGGTTGCCCTTTTTGTTCTCACACCATTATCGGGATTTCCAATGATTTGATTTGCAGTGTGAGCTCTATTCCATTTTATTTCATGAGCTATACCTCTTGCATTTGAACTTGTTTCTTCCTGATTTGAGTTGTTTGTATTTGTTATTAATCCTTGAGAAGCTCCCCTTGAATGAATGCTAGGGTTGTGTGGAGAGTTCTCAAGTTGTATGTGACTGAAATCCTCAATATGTTTCTCTTCATTTGTATCATGTGAAATTTCTACATGTGAGGCTTCATGTGCATTGTCATCTTTTTTATTTTCAGATACTTCCACTTCCATTGTGTTTTCAAATCTCAAAGTGTCACATTTTTCTACTTCAAGACTCATGGCAGGAAAATTAAAGTCAACAAAAGTCACATTGGTGCTTTTCATCTCTTTTTGTTGATCAATCACATATACTCTATAGACAATCTTGTCTAAGGAATATCCTATAAAGATTCCTTCATATGATTTGACTTCAAATTTTCCTAGATGATCAACATCATCTTTGAGAATAAAGCATTTTGCTCCAAATACATGCATATGCTTAACAGATGATCTTCTGTTTGTCATGATGTGATAAGGATTCTTTCCAACAGGTTTTGTGATGATTGTCTTGTTTTGAGTGTAACATGCAGTCTTGATAGCTTCAGCCCAAAAACTAGTTGGTAGACTTGCTTCTGTTAAAATGGTTCTTGCAGCTTCAATTAAAGTCATGTTTTTTCCCTCAACAACTCTATTTTGTTGTGGAGTTCTTGGAGCTTAGAATTAGTGACTAACTCCATTTTCTTTGCAGAATTCACTTAATGTAGCATTTTTGAACTCTGCTCCATTGTCACTCCTTATAGCCACAACAGGTGTTGGGCCTTTATCCAATCTCCTTAGATTTTCAATGATAAGCTCATGAGCTTCATCTTTTGAGTGCAGAAATTCCACCCATGTGTATTTAGAGAAGTCATCAACCATGACAAGTGCATATCTCTTCTAGGACATTGACATAACATTTACTAGTCCAAATAGATCCATGTGAATTAATTGTAGAGGCTTTGTAATTGAGGTGAATTCTTTACCTCTTTGACTTCACCTCTTCATTTTACCTTTTTGGCATGCCTCACACAATCCTTCTATACAGAATTCAAGTGAGGGAAAGTGCTTTACTATTTTTCTTTTGACTAGAGAATTGAGATTCTTGAAGTTCAAGTGAGACAGTCTCTTGTACCAAAGCCAAATTTTACTTTTAGAAGCTTTGGTGTAGAAACAAAATATTTTATCCTTGTTTGCAGAGTCCAAGTCAACTACAAATAAACTTCTTTTCCTTACTCTTTGTAGAGCAATTTCTTTGGTTTTTCTGTGTGATATGAGGCACATTTCTTTATCAAACTCCAGATTCAAGTCTTTGTTGCAGAATTAAGTGATGCTCAATAAATTGTGCTTCAAACAATTTACCAACGCTACATCTTCAATGATAACATTACCATGAATCAATTTGATATATCTCATAGTGAAACCAATGTTGGTGTCTCCAAATGTCACCATTGGGCCAGCCTCTTCTTTAAATTGTGACAGCAGGGCTTTGTCACCATGTTTTCCCAATTACACAAGTAGAATACCTGTGTGCTCTTTTTACCTGATTAAAATCAACTTAATGTAAATTGAAGCTTTGAATTAAGAACAAAGAACAAACACAAAGATACGAATGAATACTGTTTGTATTATTGATATATGAATACAAACTCTCCTAGGGTGCATACAAACCCTAGCAGTTTCTCTATGTTTCTCACAACAACTCTCTCTATCTCTATGCTCTCAAAAACTTCGACAATTATAATAGGTTACATAGAGTGTTTATATAGAGAGCTGTTTGTTAGGGATTGTGGTGTTAACAATGTAACCGACTAATATTTTATTTAGATTAATTAGAAATTAACTAAGTAAAACATACTTTCATATACACATTGACAATATGTTTTAAATGTCACTTGTAACAGTATGTATTAAAGCCATGTAGGTGACAGTAAGTATCAACAATTATTGTCTTGTACAAATGTAATAAATGATCTATGAAGTAGAAGTTCACAAAGTTTTCATGCACAGCATGGATTAAATCATTGACGATAAAATTTTACAAACTGAAGCCTATGACAGCATATTCAAGTGAAAACACCTTTTGGAACAGACGACGACAACTATTCCTTTCACAATAAACTTGGTGGAGAATAAAGATTCTAAGACAGCAAGTTTTACTGACAACATCTATTCCTTGATAGTAAACTTGGCGGAGAATGAAGATTCTAAGACATCAAGTTTTACTGACAGCATCTATTCCTTGACAGTAAACTTGGCGGAGATTGAAGAATCAAAGAGAGCAAGTTTCCTGACAGTATCTTTGGCGTGGATAGCTGACAGCATGTTTGGCGGGATAGTTGACAGTACCTTTAGACGACAACATGTTTTAGAAGACTGACAAGCTTGATAGTAAAGTATGCGGAATCAAAGATTTTATCACCAAAGAGAAGCTAAAGGTTGACAGTAACCTTTTGGTGAAGCTGACAATCTATTTCAAGAAGCAGACCAGGTAATGTTAATTCACTAATTGATATTGACAACTCTACCTAATATGTCAAGTCTACTACTGTAACTTGAGAAAAAGCAAGCAAAAAGATAAAGCATGCTCAAGGAATCAAGATTGTTAAATCTTCTCAGAGCAATTTTATCTACAAATAGAATCAAGACATATTTGAATAGAAAAAGTGAATTTTCTATTTCAAGTATCGTCCTAGGAACAAGGGAAAGCACACTTATAAGTGAGATATGTGTTTTAGCTTAAATACACATATCTCACAAACACTTTCCCTTATGCAAATGAGCTTAACTTTTCTCAAGTATAAAAACATTAGCATTCCCTTGTTATTGTATCTATTGAAGCTGGAAACATCTTCCAGTCAGTTGTTGCAAAACAAAAATTAATAAAATTAATTATTGAAGTTATACACCTTTCTTCTTTTACTTGCTAACAGTTTTTGCATTCCTAACTTGATTTTATTACTTCTTGTTTTGTTGTTAGCAAGATTAGTGATAAATTATCAAGTTACATTCAACCCCCCTTCTGCAACACTCATACTGTCTAACAACTGGTATCAGATAAGCAAGTTAGATATACATAACCTGAAAAGATCTAAAAATGAGTGCACAGAAAGTAAGCAGCATAAAAATACCCACCTTTGACAAAGAACACTACAACCTTTGGAAATGAAAAATGACATTGTTCATAAAAACAGCAAACCCTCTTTATCCTGGAATACTGGAAAATGGTCCTTTCATTCCTCAGACATATGTACCTAAAACTACAGTAGATGGTGAAACAATATCAGCCTACTGGGTTCCTAAAAAAGTTTCAGAGTATAATGGCACTAAAAAAGAAAAAGTATCTCTGGATGATTGCTTATAATTTATCATCATTGAGGCACTTGACAATATCATATACAACAACATTGTCAACTGCACCAGTGCAAAGCAAATGTGGGAAACCATTGAAATACTCTATGAAGGAACATAAGAAGTAAAAGAAAATCAAAGACAGATTCTGGTGTCTCAGTATGAAGCCTTCATGGCCAAACCAATTGAAGGGTTGACTGAGATGTTTGAGAGGTTTAACAAGTTGATAAATGACTTGCAGCTACATTAAAAGTTTTATGGCAAAAAGGAAGTAAACATGAAATTCATGGTGACACTTCCTGACCACCTAAAGCACAAGGTTTCTGCCATAAGAGAAGGAAGGGATTTTGAAAAGTTTCTCTTGAAACTTTATATGGCATCCTTAAAACCTATGAGCTAGAGCTGCTGCAAAAGAGAGCTATTCAAGCTTGTCAAAGAGGAAAAATGGCCAACACATCAAATGCTCTAGTAGCTCAAGATCCACAGGTGATGTAGCTCAAGGAATCTCAACATCAACAACAAATCAAGATTGAAAAAATCACAGATGAAGATGAAAGTGTGACTCTGGAACTCAAGGATGGTGAAGAAGATGAGTTCTACACTTTGGAGGAACTGGAAAACATGGAAAACAAAACAATGGCCTACATAGCAAGAAAGTTCTCCAATTTGAGATTCAAGAAGAACAAAGCTTTCAAACCCAGAGGACAAAGCTCCAGGTTCAACAAACCAAATATCTCAAAACCTGGAGGAAGTGGCAAAGGTGGATACAAAACAGGTATGGTGGATAGATCCAAGATAAGGTGTTACAACTGTAGTGAAATGTGGCATTTTGTAACAGAATGCAAGAAGCCAAAATAAGTGAGAAGAAATGACAATGATTATCAGGAACTCAAAGCAAAGTGTGAAGCCTTGCTGAAAAAGCAACAAGGAAGAGCCTTTGTGGCTGAAGGAAAGTGTTGAGAAGACGCTGATGATGAAGAGAAAGAAGAACATGGAAATCTTGCTCTCATGGCAAACTCAGGAGAAGATCCATCCAATTCATTAAGTCAGGTACCCTTTCTTACTACTGTTAATATGACTACATCTTAGTATAAGGAAACTGTTAAAAGTTTAAGTTCTGAAATTTTCAATATCCATACAAGCATGTTAGCTGCCAATGAAGAGATAGTTAAATTTTCTAGTGTTAATGAGTTATTGAAGATTAAAAATCATGAACTAGAACTTAAATAGAATGCTTTTGAGTCCCTACAACAAGAAAATGAGATTCTTAAAAACAAGGTAGTTTGTGCTTCCCAGATTGAGAAATTTCTTAGAAAACAGATTTCTAAGAATGAACTAAAAATCAAGGCCTACAAGAACTCTTCTTCCTTGTTAAAATCTTACCATGATGATAATACTGAAAATCAAAAGGTAGGTATAGGTTTTAACTATGAGAAGAAAAGTGGAACGAAACATGTTGTAGAGGAAGATATCAAAAATACTATCAAACCGTCCATTCTAAAGAAAGTTAAGAATCCCATGTTCAAGAGGGAAAATTTTGAATTTGATGAGGAAGCATTAGTATATAAACAAGAGATAGATGATGAGGACAATGAAGCTGTCATTAAGTCCCTTAAGGCTAAAGATACTGTCAAAATCTCCAAGACAAATAGTTTTGACCTTGACAGTAACTTGTGTTTTATTGGGTCCCGAAGTATCATAGAAGGGGGGTTGAATACGATACTTATAATAATTTAAATTCTTTTCAGAATTTGTGGATAAATAAATTATTGCTTAAGAGTGGGTTTGACCATTTGTAGTATTTAGGTGAGCTGCCTACTAATTTTCTGTGTGTCCGGATAAATCAATTAGGTTCAAGAAAATTAGCAAGTAAAATAAATGGGACAAGATTCGGGGAATATATCTATTATATATACCCGAAGGTTGCTACACCCAGTTAAAAATATAACCGGTTTCCAAAGAACAAATTAGTTCTTTTCTACTAACACAAAAATATAAGGCTCAGTTCCTATACAAATATATCTAAATTGGTACAAGGAAAAACTGAGTCCATAGGGAGTGATATCTAGGATCCTTGAGCATTTTTTATGAAAGAACCAGGTCCTAATATCTGGCCGGGAGTAAGGTATGGGTGTGCATAAATTAACTCTCTTACTCTGGCCATGACTGCTATTTACATATTTTGTGTTGAAGAAGACGACTCCTTTTAATGAGTGGCTTGCTTTCTTATCTGTGTAGACTTTAAATCAATAAAGTAGGCTGCTTTAATTTGATTTGCTGAGGGCTAAGTGGCGCTTAGAATCTTTTTGTTACACCTACTAATTATTGTTGTGCCCTATTCATGTAATGCACAGAGGAGGCGCAACATAGAAATGCAGTTGTATCAATTTAACCAAATCAAGTGTCCCCACTTTAACATTTTATTGTGCTTGAATTGTTTGTGGCACTTTATAAATTTTGTTGTGCTAGAAACATTTTGTGGCGCTTTACTATTAAAGTGGCGCATGATTTATTAAATTTTATGGTCAAAGTGTTGTTAAGTCACTGCACTTTGACCCTCTATTCATTCCTTGACAGAAGTTCACCAACTTCCATTTCTTGTACCAAAGTCTTGTCACATTACACCATATACCCTGAGCTATTTCCGTTCTTCGATTATAGTTCAAAAACTTCTACTTTTTGTACCAAGGTTGTGACACTTTGCATATACCCTGAGCTGTTTAGCTGTTTGGCTGTAGCCTCTACAAATCACTTTTCATACCATAACAAATAACCGTTCTTTCCAAGTACGTTCTTCAACTTAATAATTCTTCTATAGTTAATACTCAGATTCCTTTAACAAAATGCTGACACCTAGGGAAACTAGTCTGGTTCATAGACGACTAACTTTGATCCAGGTCTTCGAATTATAGCCTTACGTACATTGTTAAGTTTGCATCAACTTTATTGCTTCGAACACTAACTGTCAATAAACATAATACTTTCACTGGAATCTTTTATGGTATTTAGACAATGACTCCACTATTACCACAATCTTGAATACTTCGTTATCTGTTCTTCACTGACGCTTGAACATATAAATGAACTTCTTTTAGTGAGTGTAACTTCAAGACTGCAGCTGTCTTCCTTAACCTTTGTCTTTACCATGTCTTCAATTCTTCTACATTCCTATGCTTCGAACACTTTCTATCTTCAATCAATGCCTCTACACAAAAATCTTCTAGTTGCACTTCTATACTGATTCTTCAACACTTCTGAAACCCTGAAAGTCTTTACACATTATTCTTCACTTACTCTTGAACATATTAATGAACTTCTTTCAGTGACCTATAGTAGACTTCAAAACTTCTTCTAATGTCTTGCTTCACTATATCTCCCTTGTCTTCATTTCTTCCTGATTTTTGTGTAGGCATAGTATTATTTACCTGTCATGTTTTAGTGTTGAGTTGTCACAATTACTATTCATACAACTTCGTAATCTCACCAACATGTTTAAAAGATGATGTTAACACTGGCAAGACAATAAGTTCAGAAGTTGTTGTCAAGATAGTGAGATCCAAACTTACTATCGAGACAACTCCATCTAAACCTACTATCAACACCAGCATGACAATAACTTCTAAACATACTTTCATGAAGACCAAGAAGAATAGAAATGGAAAACTAAGAATAAACAAGAAGAACAATTATGATTATATTCCTAATGCTCTTAGAAAGTTATGCAATAATTGTGGGTCTACTAGTCATCTAACTCATATTTGCAATAAGAACAAGTCAAATGTTAAGAATGCTACCTCTGTTAATGGAAATTTACACAACATGCCTTTAAAGAACAAACAAGTTACTCACTGTGGTGATTTTGATTGCATTTCATGTAAAATGAACTTTATGAGTATATGCTTTAATATGCCTTTTGCTAATAATCAAGAATGCCTACATAAGAGTGATAAAACTGAAAAATCAAAGACTCCAAGTCCATCTAAAGTTAGGATGGACAAGCCATCCAAGAGAAAAGCTATTAAATCAGTAATCAAATCTGAATGGGTAGCTATATGAGTCTTGCTAAAAGCAATAGAAGGAATTTCAACTAATCCAACTTCAAACTGTGATCCAGCTAAGTCAGATGGACCCAATGTGAATTGGGTACCAAAAGTAATTTGAGATATTTTGCTTTGTAGGGCAACAGGAAAAATAAAAGAATCATGTGGATCATTGATAGTGGATGATGAGGACACATGACAGGTGATAAACCTATGCTATCACAGTTCAAGGAAATGGTTGGCCCTTATGTAACCTTTGGTGACAATAGCATTGGATTCACAATGGGATATGGCATATTGGAATTTTAAAATTTGAAAATTGAGAAAATTGCTCTAGTAAATGGATTGAAGCACAATTTGTTGAGTGTCGCTCAATTTTGTGAAAGAGGTTTCAAAGTTGGTTTTGATCAAGATAGATGCTCTATTGTCAACAAGAAGACAGGAGAAGAAGCTCTTCAAAGAGTAAGAAAAGGAAGCCTCTACATAGCTGACTTGGATTCTGTAAGGAAAGACAAAGTCTACTGTTTTTACAGTAAGGCTTCTCCATCTGAAAGTTGGTTATGGCATAAGAAACTTTCTCATTTAAACTTTAAAGCAATGAATCATCTAATGAAGAGAGAATTGGTGAAATAGATGCCTCAACTTGAAATCTGTCAAGAAGGATTGTGTGAGGATTGCCACGAAGGGAAGCTAAGGAGAGCTGCTCACAAAAGCACTCCTAGTGGTTCAATCAATGAGGCATTTCAACTAATTCACATGGACTTATTTGGTCCTGTGAATGTGCAATCTCTGGCCAGAAAAAGATATGCCTTAGTAATAGTTGATGATTTCTCAACATACACTTGGGTGAGGTTTCTAGCATCCAAAGATGAAGCTGCACAAGAAATCATTGATTTGGTAAGGGTTCTTAACAAGAATCCCAAGTACAAAGTGCAGATTTTAAGAAGTGATAATAGTACTGAGTTCAAAAATAGTGTCATGAATGATTTTTGCAAAGACAATGGAATCACTCAAAAATTCTCTGCACCAAGGACACCTCAACAAAATGTTGTTGTGGAAAGGAAAAACAGGACTCTTATTGAGGCTGCAAGACCAATGTTGGGTGAAGAAAAACTTTCTACCTATTTTTGGGGTGAAGCAATCAATACAACCTATTATACTTAAAACAGGACTGTAGTCAACAAAGCCTATGGAAAGATACCCTATGAATTGCTCAAAAGAAGGAAACCAACTGTCAACTACTTTCATGTCTTTGGAAGCAAGTGCTACTTCATGAAAGGTTCAACTGAGATCAAAGGAAAATTTGATACTGAAGAACTTGAAGGAATCCTTGTGGGGTATGGCATTGATAGGACTGCATATAGAGTCTACATCATTGATCACAAGACTGTGGAGGAGAGTGTAAATGTCACCTTTGATGAGTCAAAATTTCCTAGAGTTGAAGGAAGTCAAGAAATGGAACCACTGTTTTTTGAAAATCAAGGTTATCTAGAAGAGATTGATGAAGATTCAACAAGAGTTGATCACACAATTTCTGGTCCATCAAATGATCCTATCCAATTTGGAGATAATGAAGGAACTGCTCAAACAACTGATTTGTCTGGGAATGTTCCCATGAATAGTGGTCTTGAGGAAATTAATGTTGTTAACAGTGCAAAAGCAAAAGATGTTGTCAATCAACAAGGTGTTGAAGATTCCAGTGATTCTCTAAGAGAAATAAAATGGAATAGAGATCATACAAATGATTTAATTATTGGTGATCCAGGAACTGGAGTCAAAACAAGAAGAAATTTTGCCAATGAATGCATGCACTCTTGTTTCCTTTCTCAAACTGAACCCAAAACTCTAGAAGAAGCTTTGGCTGATCCAGATTGGATTAATGCCATGCAAGAAGAGCTAAATCAACTTGAAAAAAGTTGTGTTTGGGAGTTGGTGCCTAGACCAAAGAACAAATCCATAATAGGCACTATCATAAGAAACAAAATGGATGATAGCGGTACTGTCATAAGAAACAAAGCAAGGCTGGTGGCAGAAGGGTACTGTCAACATGAAGGGATTGATTATGAAGACACATTTTCTCCTGTTGCCAGACTTGAGGCAATAAGAATCTTTTTGGCTTTTGGTGCATTCAACAACTTCAAGGTTTTTCAAATGGATGTTAAGAGTGTTTTCCTTAATGCAGAGTTAGAAGAAGAAGTGTATGTTGAACAGCCTCCAGGCTTTGAAGATCCAAAAATGGGGAACTTTGTGTACAAACTACTCAAAGCATTGTATGGTCTAAAGCAAGCACCAAGGGCTAGGTATGATACTCTTTCCAAGTTTATTCTTGATAATAACTTTACAAGAGGGATTGTGGACCAAACTCTTTTCTACAAAATGCATGGAAAGGGTATTATTCTAGTTGACGTGTATGTTGATGACATTATCTTTGGTTCAACAAATGAGAAATTATGCAAGAAATTCTCTGAGTTGATGCAGAACAATTATGAGATGAGTATGATGGGTGAATTGTTATTCTTACTTGGACTTAAGGTCTATCAAAAAGAAGATGGAATATTCATTTGCCAGACTAAGTATGTTAAAGATATCTTGAAAAGATTTGATATGGAAAACTCATCTCCTGCAAAAACTCCAATCTCAATAGCAACTCAACTTGACAAGGATCTAAAAGGAAAGAAGGTGGACAACAAAATGTATACATGGCTGATTGGATCTCTCCTCTATCTAACAGCTAGCAGGCCTGACATCATGTTTGCAACAGAGTTGTGTGCAAAGTTTCAGTCTGATCCAAAGGAGTCACATTTAATGGCAGTAAAAAGAATTCATAGATATGTGAAAGGCACTCAAAATTTAGGCCTTTCGTATCCTAAAGAATTTGGTTTTGCATTGGTTGGATATTCAGACTCAGATTATGAAGGGTACAGAATAGACAGAAAGAGTACAATACGAAAATATCAATTTTGGGAGAAAGATTGGTCTCATGGTTTAGTAAGAAGCAATATTCAGTGTCAAATTCAACTGTAGAGGCTGAATATATTATAGATGGTAGTTGCTGTGCTCAGTTACTTTGGATGAAGAATGAGCTATTGGACTATGGGTTGACTCTGCAAGGAATTCCTATCTTTTGTGACAACATTAGTGCCATAGCAATTTCTGATAATCCTGTTCAACATTCCAAAACTAAGCACATTGACATCAAACATCATTTAATTAGAGAGCATGTAGAGGAAGGCACAATCAAGCTAATCTATGTGCCCACATAGAAGTAACTTGCAGATATTTTCACCAAACCATTGGATGAAAAGACATTCAATAGGCTAGTGAGTGAATTGGGTATGTTAAATTTAACATGTTAATGTAATTCTGTTTAGTTGATCAAAAATTTAGTTAACTGAATTTCACTGAGAATTATGGCCTCTAGAGGTGTTTTGATTTTTGTCACAATGGAAAGACATGATGATATTTAACTGAGAGGTTAACTAATTTAGTTTTAAGTAACTTAATTCATAAGAAGTTAATAAAAAGTACTGTCAAGGTTCTTGACAGTATGTTTTATTCATACTGTCATATGTTAATAAGTTATTGTCAAAATCTGTGAAACCTATTGTCACATGTTTAAGAAATCTTGATAGTATAGTTTGCGGGATTAAAACATACTATCGAATCCTGTGAAACTTACTGTTAAAAGGTTGAGAAGTCTTGACAGTATATTTCATGGGAGGAAAACTTACTATCGAATCCTGTGAAACATACTGTCAAAAGATTGAGAAATCTTGACAGCATATTATGCAGGACTGAAACTTATTATCAAATTCTGAAACTTACCGTCAATATCCTTTCACAGTATAGTTTTCTAAATTCCCCGCATAACATACTGTCAACAGTTAATATTAGGGTTATTCATTTATTATATATTCTTTAACCGCTAATGTTACTGTCAAGAGTGTTTGTAATTTCTAGCGCAGGAGTTACTGTCAAAAAATGGAACTAGAAGACAACTGTCACTTAAAATCGTTTAAAATTCCTTCTTGATAGTTTCTTTTTCACATCATATAAAAACACAGCTAAAATTTCTCTCATTATTCACTTTACTTTATTTCTCTCTTAATTTCTCTACTCTCTAAAGTCCTAAAAACTCTCTATTTTCTTTGCAACTTCTTTCTCTAAACCGTTCTTCAAACTCTAAACCTTTCTTCGTTTTTTAACTTCAAACAAATCCTTAACCATGTTTGGACCTCAAATTATTTGTTCTCTTGCCCAAACCAACTTCACCACAATGGCTTCTATGGGTGAAGCTGGTTAAGCCTTCAAACCGTTTGTTGGCTTCATGAACATCTCATACATGTCTTTTTCCCTCAATAACAGCCATATGCTAGAAATAACAAGATTATCACAGTTGTGGACCTCTGCAACGTGTGAGGGGGAGCAGGACTCAAGCTCTATCAAGTTTCAAATCAATGGACTCTCCTACACCATTGATTCAACCTGTATCAATACTGCTCTTCACACTGAAGTTGAGAAGGATGCTCCTTTTCAGGAACCTGCAAATGAAGAACAACTCTCCAAGTTCTTCAAAATGGTTGTGTATACTGGACCCAAGTTAAGTTCAAATGGTGATGAATGTTACCCTTCAGGAGGCATGGACAGAAAGTACCTCAATAAAGAATGGAACATGATGCTAGATGTTTTTTCAAGGTCCATTCTAGGAAGACCAGTGGCTGAAATGAAGTGCCAGCCTACATCAGGAAGATTTTGCACTCCATGGTGCACAACTATAGAATCGAAATTGGAAAGCTCCTGATGCCCCTGTTCAAACTGGTGCTTGGCAAGAAAGAAACAAGGAAACAGATAATATACTATCCTAGATTTTTTATGCTTATCATTAATTCTGTTATAGGTATAATAAATTTAGATAATGTTCAATGTATGGAGTCCCCAACTTTAAAGAAAAACACTCATTCTTTGTTATCCAGTAAACCACTTAACACTGAATTGAGTTTGTTCATAACCGATTTCATGCTTTCTACTATCAATAGATTAAATTTAAAAATTGTTGGGGACTACAATGTATTTTCCATGAGAGATGAGAATGGTGTTGATCTCTCCATTCCTAACCCATACTCTAAACCATTTGAAGGAGTCCGACCTTCTGGAGTCACTAAAAATATTAGCCAAGGGTCTGGTTCCTCTCAAAAGGACCAGGCTCCTAAAAGGAGGAGAATCAGTCAGCCTAGGTTAGAAACCTTTCCATATGTAGGTGATGTAACTGCACAAGATGCAACAAATAAGGCTGGTAGTTTGGACACAGAACCCACAGAGGGCCCTGGTGAGCCTAGGAGAAAGAAGGCAAGGGTATCAACCTCTGTTAGCCAATGTGTGTCCTCTCAAAAGGGCACATCTCTTAAAAGGGATCAAAACACATCTCTGGATGTCTCCTCTCAACAGGAGGCATCTATTAAAATTGGCGAGTCTCTTATGGCATTTTGTAAAGAGTCTTCATAATAGGTTGAACACACTCAACCTGAGCCCACACCTGAAGAAACACACACAATAGGGCTAGAAAATGTGGAACACAACTCATTTAATTATGGTTCATCTCATTTTGCCAACTTTAAAGATCAAAATGTTGATGCACTATTCCTACAATCGAATGAGACTGATCATAGCAATCCACAAGAACTTTCTACTCAAATGGTGGAAGAGATTGTTGTCACATCCTCAGTGGCTGTTAATGACAAAGTTGTTGTCAATCCTCTTGACAGTAACTTCTTACAGATGCTGCCACAGAAGCTGTCAACATTCAAAATTCAGACAGAAGCTCTCCAATGGCCACCACTTCTCAACAAAACAGTAATGATGATTCTGCTCTCATATCTACAATCCTCAAGGTAAAATCTAAATCTCTTATGCAAGATGTACATGCTCAGTCTCTTGCACTTAGGATGAGTGAGGGTGTGAAAAGAAAAAAAGAGATAAAAGAAAAGAGAAGTGAGCATAAAAATGACGGGCTGAGAAAATCCCAGGCAAAAGGAGAGGGCACTGAGCAAGGCTAAATAAAAAAGCAAAAAATGGGAGCCACAATATCTAAGGCAATAGGCCTTGAGAGTGAGTTGGTGAGGAGTGATGAGATCACTTAGAAAAAACCAGAGAGTGTAAGAACCACCACTGCCTCCAAATCCTCTAAACAAGCTGATGAAAGGTTGAAATCCCTTTCAATTAAAGTTACAAAGTTATCTAAAAATCTGAATACTGTTGGAAGAAACCAGGTGAAGCTCATCAACAAAATGTCTTCCTTAGAGAATATGATAATTGAGGGGTTCAAGGCTGTGTTTGCCAAATTAGAAAAATTCAACTCCAAGTTGGGAGCTGATACCTCAACTAAGGGGGAGGGAAGTATGAATGAGGAAGTGTTTGAAGATGGTGAAAAGGAGAAGGAGAAAACTCAAGCTGCATCTCAAGGGCAGAGTCAACTAGCATTAGTATCTAGTATTACTACTGAGATTGCTACAAATCTTGGTGGTAATAAGGTGGAGAGGTCTAAGGAGAAAGGCATTGTGATAAAGGAAGAGAAAGGTATTGTGATAAATGAAGGTGGAGTGAAAAAGGATTTTGTAATCCATGTAGCTGGAAAAGGAAAGAGAAAACTCTTTCAAGATGGAACTGATGATTTGATCATAAAAGAGAGAGAGAATACTTTGATGATGAACATGCTTCCCTTCTTATGGTTGATGAAAATGAAAATAGCAGAGTCTTTGAAGATGCTAAATTCAATAAAAGGATCAATGATCTGAGAGCCTCATCTGACAAAGACCCCAAGAAATTTTCTGATTCAATGAGACATTCAACAGTAGGAGCAGTTGTGATGGTGTCAAAAAGTAACAAATGGGTAATCTCTGTCAGAAATGAAGGAGGTTTCAGTTGGTGTGTGAGCATGGCTTATTTGAGTAGACAAGAAATTGCAATGATAGAGGCCATCAAACTCAAAATCAAGATAGACAAGTCATGGCTATATGAAAATCTGAAGAGGACACTGCAGAAGCTGATAATTGGGAAATTTCCAAAAATAACTCATGATCAATTGGGCATAAAATTAAGTAGCTCTACAGATGGAATATACAGATCTATGAATCTTGAAAGGGTAAGCATGTATAGGCCTAGGTCTGTAAAAAAAGCTTTTGACTACTTCAAGCATATTCCTATCAATGAAGAAAGAGTTGAAGTAATAAGGGTGTTGGAAAGAGAATTGAGAAGACTTGAGGAGTTGAAGTCAATGAAGAATGTGAAGAAGACTCAGGAGAAAAGATATGGAGATAATGATGTAAAGCATGATGGATGTGCAGGTAGTTCCAGCCAACACAGTAACAATGGTGAAGGATTATCTGGAACTGGAAATAAGGTTGATGGAGATAAGGAGAAGGATGAGAAGGAGTATAATGATGGTGTTGAAGGAAAGGTTTTAAATATAGTGGTACTTGGCTTTGAAGATGATGAGAAAGATGCTATCAGGAGTAATAAGGGTGAACATACTATCAAAGAAGCAAAACCTACTATCACAGACCTACTCTCGAGCCTGCATCGATAGTAACTTCTCAAAAGTTACCGTCAAAAAAAATATCCATGAGGTACATGAAGGCAAGGGCAGAAAGACCAAAACCTCACTCTAGTAGGAAGCCTAGTAGGAAGGGATGGAAGCTTATGTCTGAGGTGCTCCATGAGAATTGTCTTGATCTTAGAAGATTTAAAATAAACAACTTGGCACAATCAAAGGTAGAATCTCTGATCCAGGTGGATGTTGAATGGTCTGAAGTCAATTCTCTTAGCAAGATAATTCTTTTTTATTCATATGGAGTAGCAAAAGAGATGAGTTATGAGATGTAAGATATGAACTATTTTCTAATAAGAAAGATGCTGCTCATAATTCAAGAAACAGACATGAGGACACAAGTTTTGAGAGGGATTTAATTAAAAAGTTCATGGAACTGATGGATTCCTTCAAACCTCATCCTTTGGATTTTATAAATGTTGAAGAGTTTGAGACAATTGTCTACTCAGATAGGGTGATGTTTGAAGGTGAAGATGGAGTTAAGGAGTTTTAGAGCACAGAGTCCCTGCAAGACAAAAATCTGGATCTACTTCAAGAATATGTGAAGTAGTTGAAAGAGTATCATTATCCTGAGGAAAGCAATTTCATGTCAAGTGTTATGTGAATAATTCAAGCCAAGAAGAAAAAAAAATTGAGCAAAAGATTGAATATGAGAGTACACAACAAAGTCTTCTCAAAAACCATGACAGAATAATTTTCTACAATTCTGATGGATTTGCTGAAGAAATCACCTTTGAGGAATTGAAAATTTTGGCTATGAATGATCCTCAAATCACTGAGCTGATCAAGAAGCAACTACTCAACATAACCAACTTTGAGATTTTTGATCTAAAGAATAGAGCACTGGATATATGTGAATCTAAGAAGAAAGAAGAAAGAAAAAAGAGAAAGAAATTTGAGAGTGAATTTGAAGCTGCACAGAAGAAGGTGGAGAAAATAACCAGAAGAATCAGGACAGTTTCTGCAGAAAAAAAATGGCATGGTGACGTTTGTATACTCATCATTTTCCATTTTTAAACTATACCAAAACCAACATCAATCAATCCCAAACTTCTCATACCTCATTATACACTAATAATCTGCAGAAAACCAAGCCAAACCAGTTGGCACAACAAAGTGAAACTCAACCAACTCATTACCAAAACTCAATCCAAGCAAAATATCAAGTTTCATCAAGTTTACAACTTTATACATTGCTTGACTCCAACACATTAACTAAAACTTGAAACATATTATTGAATTCCACTTAAAACATCATGAACTTAAACATTTCTAAAGATTCAAAAGTGAGATTGAAACTATATGATTAACATATGCATCCATGACTCCTTTTTCTTTTTCTTTTTCTATCCTCGCAGCCCTGATTTGCTTCACAAAAAAGTTAATAACTCCCTGATGCTTTAATCATATCCATTGATTCCTTTTTCTGAGTAAACTAGATATTCAGGGCTATGACATATCCGAAATTCACTTTATAATATCAAATTGTCGATTTACATCATAAAATCTCTTTTAAAATATATAAGAATTAGAATAAAAATATTCATGGAATGAAATCATATTTATAAATATGTAATCTCATTATTAAAAATATCTCAAAACTTTTATAAGTGACAACTCAAAATTAATTGATTTCCCCTTTGATTTGAATAAAATATATTAAATTTTATTCAACGACCATTTAATAAGTATTAAAAATCTCAATCTCTACCAACTTTAAAAATCCTCAAGAAAAGTTGAAAGATATTTTCAGACAATTCTATAACCCTCCATCAATCAATAAAAAAATATTTTTCACTTTTTAAATAAATAATATTTTTACTCGTATAAAATACCGTCTCGAGATACCAACTCGATCCGTAAATTTTTTTAAACAGAACCAATTTTTCTGAACCGGTAATTAACTAAATAAATAATGTTGGAAATCCATCCAACTAGAATAAAATATTAAAATTTTTATTCCTCCAATATATTAGAAAATCAATAATTATTTAAATAATAATAAAAATTAAATTCTGAAAAATCTGGGTTGTTATAACCTCTATAGCTTGTCACTTCAGTTCAAATACCTAATTTGCCCTGATCAAGCATAGTGATCTATTGGCAAGAAGTCCTGGCATATCTAGAATCTTCCAAATTGTGCATCTTCAAAAGATCCTTGACTTACTTTAATTGTCATTATTCTTTTGAATTAATTGTAATCCTAAAAGAATTTCAACTCTTCCAACATGCTCATATTGTACTTACTCTGCATTTACTTAGCAAAATATCTCTTGCACAAGTTTTGTTAATAGACCCATATATAATACAATCATGGTATACTTGCACATATATTACATTGTGTGTGCTTTGTATTCTTGAGAGATATATGTATTATGATTCTAATATAAAATCATCTTCAAGTAATACACAAGTTAGAATGTTCATACCAAGTCTTTGACAGTTTTCTTGAATCCCTAACTCCATTCATAGAGAGCTTGTGAAGAGAATGATATACAAATTCCAATGATCTGCAACTTCAAATTCAGGAAATGTTATACATCAACTTCAAATTCAGGAAATGTTATACATCAACTTCAACTTCTTACTCACCATTCAAGAGTGCACATGTTCACATTCATCTTATAGATATTCATACTTGAATGCTCAACAGGTGCTAGGGATATCATATTGTTAGGTCATCAACTTGTTCAGCCCTAATAAGATCAAGTCTCGTCACTGATGCTTACTATTTGATCTTGAAAGTCCCGAAGATTCTGTTTTCATCATCGTCGATACCTTCTACTTGATAGTAACCTGTAGAACCAGTTTGGCTTTGTCCCTCATAACAATGCCAATAATCATCCAGTTTCTGCAAACCCTAACTATACCAATTTCAGCTTTGTCTTGTGGTCTGGGTTCCAACTTCAGTTGTTTTGCCTTCGAACTGATTGAGATCATCTTGCATTGCAATCACCCAATCTGGATCAATCAGTGCATCTTCAGTATTCATTGGGATTCCAGATGTTATGTCCCGAAAAATATATGTTCATTTTGATTACAACTTCTAGCCTTTACTCAATAATCTGGTTTACTAAGAACTAGACTCTAGGAATGACTTTGACTTTAAACCTTTTGTCTTGACATATATGTTCTTGATGTATTCTTTTGATCTTCATTGTATTGAGTACGACTAGTAGATCCTTCTTTTATTTGCTCCCCCTGAGTTGCTTCTAGGATGTGTTGAAGATCATTTACCTTATTAAGTTGATTCTGTTAAAGTTCACGAGTTATGTAGTTTCACTACCATTTCCACTAATAGGATATGAATTATCATCATTATCATTGATTCCTTCTGCAACCTCAGTTTGATCATCAGTATCTGAATTTGACTTTGACAGGATGTCAAACTTCAAAGATTCAGAATAGTCATTCATTTGAATGCTCGGGAGCTTGGTGTAGTAGGTCAACACATTCAGACTTTCAATCACCTTTTGGTTTTCAATTACATATGCCTTATAAGCTTTCGACATCAATGAGTAGCCTAAGAAATTGTTCCATGAGCCTTAAATTCAAACTTTCCAAGATACTCATATAAATCTTCAATAATTATCAATTTCCTCCAAACACACGAAAGATGTTTGTTTCTAGTTGGCCATTATCTCATATGCTATTTTTTCACGATCTTGTTGATTAAAGCAGTATGTTGTGTTAATTGCTTCAGCTTCAAAGTACCTTTATAAGTGCAGACTTCATTTAGAACTTCATTCACGAAATTCAGTTTCATTATCTGAGTTCAAAGTTCTCACAACTTACTTTGCTTCCAACTTGATCTATCTGATGTGATGAATTACAATCTGTGATATTTTTTATGTTGAATGCATGAATATCACCAACTTACTAGGGTCGTCAATATCCACCACTAAGTATATTTCTTCCATGACATAATTTACTTCAGTGTGATGTTTTCATTGACTTCCTCATATGACATACTTCAAAATGTCCTTCTAGATAGAATTCTATATGAAGCAGTTCTCTCACCAATTTCATATTTATCAAAGAATCCATTGTCTTATTCACCAAGTGTGAAAGCTTTCTATGCCATATCTAACTCTTTACTGATGAAGCTTTACTAATAACCTCACATCACCTTTTCATATCGAATCCTTGTCAGCTACGAACAAACTTCCTCACTCTCAGTTTGAGTGGGCTTCCAACTTTCTTGTTTGAGATCAAACACTTTTTCTTTTCAATGGTTTTCCAGAAAACCCTTGACAAAGAATTCCCTAGTGCCATGTAGATAGTGCTTAAGTCCGTTGACAAGAAAGATGCTTCCATTGATGACAATTCAAAAATCATAATAGCCAAATCCCTTGTATATCATTTATTGTCATCTCCAAAGGTTACCGTTGGGTAGGATTTCTTAACCATCTGTGATGTCAGAGCTCCAATCTTAATCATATGCCTCGAACAATAAATGTCATGAAGTCACATAATTCTTGTCTTTTGTTACATACTCTGCAATCAAAAATGATTAAGCTTCTTTGTACTCAACTTTAATTGAGTCCGGATGGGTTAGAGATATTACTTTCAATACTGGTAACAACAGCTAACACATGCATATTAAAAATATCACTACTCTCTACTTTAATCATTCTACACAAGTGTAACAGATGTAAAGTAGATTTATAGATATTCAATAATTTTCTAAAAACACACGGAATAGAAGAACTAACAAATTAATTACTAATTCGGTCTAATCCATTTCTGTTGTTGTCTAACATTTTTAACTATCTCTAATTACCTTAGTCAGTTTTAAATTAAGCTTCGAATCTATAAATGTTATTGAGTACTTAGAAAATTCTACCATCTTTTAATCTTATACTCCTTAACAAGCAATACATGATATGATATGACATTTTAGTGCAACTATGTGAGTGGGAGCAAGTCATATGAAAATAAGCACATAAAAAATTCTAGAATATGCAGAATATTTGAATGAAACATTATGAGCAATATCAAATTCCACATATACTTAACAAGTCATTTATTACAATAAGAACAAAAGTGAAATATTTGATCTATTACTTGGTTGTCTATTTTAGCAATTTTCACAACATTAGTAGAGGTATTAAATCATAGAAGATTTAAATCAAGTTCCAACAAATGTTTAGGGATACACCTAACCGTCTAGAACACCCTATCTAATTCTAGATATTCAATTTACTACATATAAAATCAAGTATGAAATGTACTTATTTAAACTCATGAATCCTAGCATGCAATCTTATTCTTAGCAATCAATTAAGAATTTAAATCCTAAGATGCTAACATGCTGACATGAATATAATACATTTTAGTACTTAATAATCATACAGTTCTGAATTAGATAAATGTATACTAGTTAGAATGTATACTTGTGAAGTGCTTAGTTATTCATCTCCAGTATTATTCAATAATGTAAGATATCCATTTGGTTCATCATTGTAACTTATAGAATCAGTTTTGCATATAACTTCACCAACATATACTTTCCCTTGCTGCATCCTCACTAATGCTTGAGATTCCTACTACAACCCAACATAGTGTCTATCATCATTTGCTTGTACAAACTTCTCTAAACTGTGTAGCAAACCCCTGATCTTGTCTTTCTAATATAAACCATTCATGTCGTGTAACCGCCTCTTCAACTGGTCTTACAAATCTCCTCTTTGGAATCTACAGGTAAGGACCTTAGATTAAGAGTTGAGATTTCGTCTTAATCTGATGTCACTGAAATTCCATTTACCCTGCAGGCTTGACTTGCAGTCCAGTTCTCAAGATATTCCAAAGTGTCAAACTCACATATAACACCTTGACCACTACCTCGAGCTACTACATCTTCAATTCAGCTTCTAGGACCATTTCGTTTTTGTTCAGAGGTTCTCAACCTTGACTTCAATCAAATTTAGTTCCTGGGTCACAAATACAGTGGATATGCTAACAACCTACTTTACCAAATATTATCTTCTTTAGCTCTTGTTCTAGTTCATAGGTCTTCAGCACATACAGTTCTTCTACAGACAATGTGGTTGTATCCTTATCTCCCTGTTGGCTGTAATCCTGAGTTCCAGATGACCTACAGTGTTAGCACGAACTTCCTGTAATCTCCCTGTAGAATAATCTTTAAGGCTTGTACTGAGATTCCAGGTAGTCTATTCAGTTCTCCTTCACTACTTTAACCCCTAAGATTTTTTATCCAAAAATCCAACTCAAATAAACCAAAAATATTACTCAAATTAATTTCTTCTTTTCCAGCTTCCAAAATATTAATAGGATTCTATGGTGTAAACCTCTGAGGAAATTAATACCACTAATTCTTCAACCTGTTACAGAATAAGCTTCATTGGATAATCTTCAGTCAATTTTAGTTGTCTTCAATACCCAGAAAAATCTTGAACTACTAACCCTTGAGCACCCTGAAATTAATATTTAAGAAAAATTTAGATTTATAGAATTTTTAATTTTCTTAAAAAATAAATTAATCAAAAATAAAAATTTACAAATAAATAATTTTCAAGAATATTTGAAATATCTTAAAAATTAAAAATTCGTAAATTAATATTTTAAGAAAAATTTTAGTTTTCAAGAATTTTAAATTTTCTAGAAAAATAAATAAATCTAAAATAAAAATTAAAAATTAAAGGGTACAAAATATGGGGTACCAACTAGCTTTTGTTGATTAAAAAAATGGACCAAAAAGAATTAACCGTTAAACTGTATTAAATTTATAAAATAAACTAATTAAAATTTATAACATAAACTAATAAAAGTTTATAAAATAAATTTTATAAAAGTTTACAAAATAAATTTTAGTTAAAATTTATAAAATAAATTTTAGTTAAAATTTATAAAATAAACTAATTAAAATTTATAACATACACTAATTAAAGTTTATGAAAAATAATTATAAAAGTTTATAAAATAATTTTTTTTTAAAATTTATAAAATAAACTAATTAAAATTTATAACATAAACTAATAAAAGTATATAAAATAAATTTTATAAAAGTTTATAAAATAAATTTAAGTAAAATTTTATAATTAAACTTATCTACAAAGGCCTCTAAATTTAAGTCCAAACAGCTTTGATACTCTGAGTTTCACAGAGCTACGGATCTTGATTTATATATCAATCAGTCTGCTCTAATACCAATTGTTGGGTTTCAGAAGTATCGTAGAAGGGGGGGTTGAATACGATACTCAATAAATTAAAAATTTCTTTCGAATCTTTTACGGATAAATAATTTAGAGTTCGGTTAGTGGGTTCGAGTTCATGAGGTGAATAGTGTTTAGGAGACTGACTTACTAATTTTCTGAATTTATGAATAAACAATAAAGATCTAAAAAATTAGAAAGTAATTTAATGAGACAGGTTTCGGGAAATATATCTTTCGTATATAAACCTTGAGGTTGCTACACCCAGTTAAAAATATAACTGGCTTCCAAAGAACAAAATAGTTTTTTGTTTCTACAAATAGATATGACTTAATTCTATACAATATTTGACTATATATTTGTACTAACGGAATCAAGCTAAAAGAGAGTGTTTTACAATATCCCTACACTCTATTTACCCTGTAGAGGCGCCACCAAATACCCTTGAACTTTCCTTGTGCCCAAGTGACTTGTTTTTTGCGCCTATACTCTAGACACACTGTATAGATGCCACAAAATGTCCATATTCTTTTGTTGCGCCTTTAACTCAACAAAATATCAAGGCAAGTATTTTTTTTTGCCTGCACTCCACAACCCTTGTGCAGGCGCCACAAACCTTCCATTATATCTTCATTGCGCCTTGAACTTCTTTTGTTGCGCTTGCACCCTGAGTTCCTAGTGCAGGTGCCACAAAACACTTGGATAATATTTCCTTGCGCCTCTCCATTGCTTCAAGAGTACAAGAGCCACCAAATGTAGTAATACTTGTCTTAAACAATTTCTTGAAATGCTTGAAATATTTACCACTTGGTTTTTACACTTCTAGCTTGTTCAACTGATTTTCTTCTGATACATGGGGGTAATTCTCTTCTTGTTGTGATGAGGCTTAGTGCACTGGTCTGGTTCACAAATGACTAATACTGAATTAAATTCTCTTGACTTCTATTATGTTTCAGATGATTAACCTTGGACTGTTGCAATACTTCAAACACTGACTGTCAATAAACATAGTACTTTCACTAGAATCTTTTCTGCTACTTCGACAACGTCTCAATTATTACCACAATCTTGAACTTCATTCTCTGTTCTTCACTAACACTTGAACATTTAAATGAACATCTTTCAGTGAGTATAACTTCAAAACTACAACTGTCTTCTTTAATCTTTGTCTTTACCCCTAGATTCCTATACTTCAAACACTGTCTATCTTCAATCAATGCCTTTACACTGAAATCTTCTTGTGGCACTTCTATACTGAATCTGAAACCCTGAAAGTCTTCAATCATTATTCTTCACTGAGGCATGAATATATTAATGTACTTCTCTCAATGACCTGTAGTAGACTTCAAAACTTCTTCTAATATCTTGATTCACTGTATCTGCCTTGTCTTCATTTCTTCCTGATTTCTGTGTAGGCGTAGTATTATTTACTTTTCATGTTCTAGTGTTGAGTTATCAAAATTATTATTCATACAGTTTCATAATCTCACCAACAGACGATGTTAAAACCAAGTTTGGACATCAATTTTCTTATAAAAGTCGACATCTATAGCTATGTTTAACATCGATTATTTTTATAGAGACGATTTACTAGTTTCTTTAAGACATCATGTTTTATCTTTATATCTGATGTCTATTACAAATTTAACATCAGTTTCTTCAGTTTAAATGATGTAATAGCTTATTTAAGACATCATATTTTTTAAAGACCAACTAATATCATTGTAATTTAAGACATCAAATTTCTTTTATAAAATATTGTTAGATATACTATACACATCTCTTTAAAAAAAATTGTGATGTTATTTCTTTAGGTTTAGATGACAGTGTCCTGTGTACATTGATATATATTAGCCAAAAGAAATTCAACCAACTAACAAACTTATTCAACCACAACCAAACTATAGAAAAAGAATTGCTGCCACAAAAAGAAATTTAAATTGTCAAACTCAATTGATATATATATCATTACCAGCAACCAAAGTAACACATCCACATAAATAAACATGGCTATCCATAATATATAGTGAACCAAGTTTGTCAAGGTCAAAAATACGCATAATGAAAATATTTACATCTTGTATTCAATAAATGTCAGGTCTTCAAGTGCGCCTCATCCAATTCCTGCACTGTGTAATACTTTCGAGTCTTCGTAGCCCACTAAAATATAGCAAAATAGAAGAAATAATTAGAGCGAACAGTAAAGACAAGAAAACAAAAAATTATGCATAAAAAGATGTTCATTGATAAACCAATCCTACCTTTTTTTTTGACAACTTCCAGAATCAAATTTTTACCCAAAATGAACAAGTTGTAAGAAACGCCGGCTCTTATCTAAATAAGTAAATGACAATCATATAATGGGTGTAAATTAAGGAAGGCAAGTATAGGCATTATTAGACTACAACATTCACATAATCAATCATGTAGATTATTTATTTCCGGAGTAGAAAATATTACTATTAGCAATCAAAACTTCTTACATAATCAGTGTAAGCTGTAATACAACACACAAGACAAAATTTGACCTTCTCTACCAGCATGGTCGCACTCATACAACACAGACATGTAAAAGACAATAACTCAAACTAGTGATTTCCAATTAATAAATTGGTCACTTCTTGGTTAACTAATGTTGTTCAAAAGCAAGATAACTAAAGATATAACTAATAACTCTGTAAATTACATGATGGTAGCCCTCTATTAGGGAGTGAATGGTGAATAACGAAATGGATCCACACTACCGTGGTAAAATGCGACTTTGTGTCCTTACTCCTAAAAATGTACACGCTGTTAAAGCAATTTATATTCTCAGCAAGATTATAGACCTTAAAACCATATTCAGAAACATTAAAATATTTTATAATAATCAGGATAAGAAAAAGTTATCAGGTTATAAAATCAAGGTAGAACTACATGATAAGAGTACACCTTTTAATACCATATGCACTTTTTAAGTATAAAAATTTGTATGGAACAACTACACATTTTTTATGATAGTCAGACACGCTGTTAAAGCAATTTATATTCTCAGCAAGATTATAGACCTTAAACCCATATTCAGAAACATTAAAATATTTTATAATAATCAGGATAAGAAAAAGTTATCAGGTTATAAAATCAAGGTAGAACTACATGATAAGAGTACACCTTTTAATACCATATGCACTTTTTAAGTATAAAAATTTGTATGGAACAACTACACATTTTTTATGATAGTCAGACACATTTTAATACCTTAAGTTCCAGGGAATCGTTAACCAAATATGAAGTAAGAGATAAGAGTATGGTGAAACTCACTAAAAACATTTGCTAACATCAAAATCTTAACATTACTAAACACCCCTAGTCATTGAACACCAATCAACTAAAACAACATATAATGGTGGTTGCTATTAAGTAACAAGAACTAAACATATACAACCCAAACACCATTTTATCACACTTTACTACATTATCAACAAAAACAAAAAAAACCAAACAGATACAAGTGCACCAGTTTTCATTTTGTATAGTGATAGATAGATAGATACAAAAGAAATTAAGGTACAACAAAACTGCCCATGTATAGCTATAGCCTAAAACTGCTAAAAGTCCAGCTATAGCCTAATTATCTTATTACGACACATGGTATAACAAAACTACAGAGTATATAGGTACATAGTATCATTCCCACTTTATGTATAAACATCTTTACAATATTAAAGAATATTAAGAAAAATACGTATAACAACCCAAGCCCATAACTGAATGCATATAAGGCCCAACAACCCACCACAGGTCATCCCATAAAAAGCTGGCAATTTTAGGTATACATTAGTTATTTACTTTTTCTTATAAAGGGCCCAAATACACTTTATTTATTCGATGTTGGATGTTACAAACACCCCACCTTATTGGGTCGACGTCTTCGTCGAGCCCATGGATAAACTTACGGAACCCGGGCAGTGTCTTAGCACTTCCGGCCGGGCAAGGCTCTGATACCATTTATAACAACCCAAGCCCATAACTAAATGCATATCAGGCCCAACAACCCACCACAGGTCAGCCCATAAAAAGCTAGCAATTTTAGGTATACATTAGTTATTTACTTTTTCTTATAAAGGGCCCAAATACACTTTATCTATTCGATGTGGGATGTTACATTACGGGTTTCAAAAGTGCAAACGTGGCCAATACGATGGAAAAAGAAGACTGAGTACCAGATAATATTTGTAAAATATAAAACCAATTAAAACTAATTAACCCCCAAATTAAAATTAATTAGGGTTTCGATCTAATTCACCCCAAATTACAACAAAATTAAAATAATCAAAGTTACCCCTTCATTTCTGAGTAGTAACAAGTGAAATTTGGAAACTTGGAGCACTTCAATTGGGTAGAGAAGATATGAGCCTGGAGAAGTGATGAGTAACCAAACAACGAGCCCAGAGAAGATACGAACACCACCGGTGAGCACCACCACCGAGTAACCACTGAAAAACGAGCCTAGAGAAGAGATGAGTGTGAATCGGGGTTAGGGTTGTTAGTAATTGTGCTCTAGAGACAATACTTTTTATATTTTAAGGAAAATATTTATTATTAAGGATTATGTTTTATTGATTATTATTGATTATGTTTTATTTACTGCGTAATAAATTGAAAGCATAATAAATGTCCTTGAAATTTTGATACGTATTATATATCTTTAAGTATGTGATTTAAAAATGAGATTATATGAATAGTATCTTATTCCTAAAATTCCCTAGTCGAGTATTATTATTTAAGGACAATAATAATGCACAAAGACTAGTATGTTTCTTGACAGATGACCACATCTCATTGGTCATAGGTATGGGGATACTAAAGTCAAGAACATAAGTGCATGTATCAATGCATGGCACTGGAATGACCCGCCGTGAGATTCTACATGTTAACTAAGTGCATAAGTAATTCTCACTGTGATAATGGTGTAATGATCCTTAGACCTGAAATCATTATATTTCTATACGAGAATTAATATACTTTGATTACGTTAAAAGTTACCTTTGACCGGGTGATGATAAAAGTGGACATTGAGTATATTATGAATCGTATGAGAAATATGAATGATCTAGATGGGATTTAATCCTCCTAATTTTAGGAGTGATATTATTGGCATCTTGTTTGAGTGAGACTATGAAATGCACGGCCGTGCTCAAATGTTGATTTGATTTTAATAGTCTACTCATCGATCAAGAAAATAAAGATTAAATTATGAAGAGGATGACACGAGACATGCCTTGAGTTTAATCTATAATATCAAGATTAAAGGGATTATATTACATGGAACATTATTCACGAAAGGCTTAATCGAATCACCGATTTATTATTATTACTTGGGTAGCAATGATGTATTACTAGATGCCGCTCATTGTTTACAATTTTAATTAGATATTAAAATTGTTGCCAACGTAATAATAACCTACAGGGTCACACACAAAGAACGCTTGAAGGAGAAATAATTTAAATTATGAATTTAAATTAAATAAGTAATTTATTTTATTTATGATATTAATTAAGTATGACTTAATTAATTATATAAATAGAATAAATGAATTACTTAAACTAATTCCAAAATTAATAATTAATTAATTAAGTGAGACTTAATTAAATAATTTAGAATTTTGGATTAGTATTAATTATAATTGGATTATAATTAGAAAACTTATTCCTCTCTCTATATAATCTCTTTATGGGCTGATTTAATAACATCAGAGATTTTACAAAAACCCTAGCCGCTCTGAGAGAGGAGGAAGATAGAGAGAGAAGAAGTTTTCGGGTGCTAGTACACATCAATCCTTCATGAAAAGTGTTCGTGTGGATATCGTAGAGCGTAGATCACGAGAGCGGGATACGTGGTGATTAAACAAGCTTTGGACCTCCATTAATCTTCCATTAATGAACTGTTAAAGCTTCTAAAGGTATTTATTCTTTATCTTCGAATTAAATCTTTTGTTTTCGCATGGATCCTGTGGAGGGTTTCGCTATTTTGATTTATTTTTCGCGTTTATTCCGCTGTGTTTGTGTCACGAAACCCTACAAGGGTTAGAGAGGAGCGAGGGAAGAGAAGTGACTGAACCGGGATTAGGGTTATAAGAAATTAGGTCGAGGGAGAGAGAGAGAGAGAAAGTAAGTCGTATGAGAGCACAAAGCAGGTCGAGAGAGATTGAAAGGGGGAAATAAAATGTCTAAGGGCGGAATATTTTTTTTAACATGGGAAATATTTAGGTAATAAAGGGGAAGTATATATGACCAAGTTTTTTTTATTTTTTAAAACAGAACATACAATATCGGTTTATATAAGGAGCGATGTCCTATATTTGTTTTGACATTGTTTTAAAGATAATCGATGTTTAAAAGTACTTTAACATCGGTGATTTCTATGACCGTTGTTAAAAGCCCGATGTTATATCCACTTTTTCTAGTAGTGAAGTATCAGTTGAGCTATCCTCTCACAGGATTTACTTGTCGAACTCTAACAACTAAATAGGGGGAGATTGTAAAGCATAATGTAACGTAATATGTAATAGTGGTATAGATAACTCAACTAAGAAATAAAGACAATCAAATAATACTAATATGCAGCATAGAAATCCAGAAGGACATGTAAACAGGAATCATACATACATCATTCAAGATGAAAGGCTTACTGAACGTCAGCGAGAGAAGTTCATTAATATGTGTTAGTAATTGTGCCCTAGAGACAATTACTTTTATATTTTAAGGAAAATATTTTATTATTAATGATTATGTTTTATTGATTATTATTTATTGATTATATTTTATTTACTGCGTAATAAATTGAAAGCATAATAAATATCCTTAGAATTTTGATACTTATTATATATCTTTAAGTATGTGACTTAAAAATGAGATTATATAAATAGTATCTTATTCCTAAAATTTCATAGTCGAGTATTATTATTTAAGGACAATAATAATACAATAAGACTAGTATGTTTGTTGACAGATGACCACAACTCATTGGTTATATGTATGGTGATACTAAAATCAAGAACATAAGTACATGTCTCAATGAATGGCACTGGAATGATCCGCCGTGAGATTCTATATGTTAATAAGTATCATAAGAAATTATCACTGTGATAATTATGTAATAATCCTCTGATTTGAAATCATTATATTTCTATACGAGAATTAATATACTTTGATTAGACTAAAAGTTACCTTTAACCGGGTGATGATAAAAGTGGACATTGGGTATACTATGAATCGTATGAGAAATATGAATTATAGATAAAGGATTTAACATTCCTATTTAGGAGTGATATTATTGGCCTATTAATTCAGTGAAACTATAAAATACATGGTTGTGCTCAAATATTGATTTTGTTAATAGTCTACTCATTGATCAAGGAAACCCAGATTAAACGTTGAAAATGATGACACGATACATGCCTCGAGTTTGATCTATAATATAAGGCTAAAGGGATTATATTACATGGAACTTATTCATGAAAGGCTTAATCAAATCATTGATTTTATTATTATTACTTGGGTAGCAATGATTTATTACTAGATGCCGCTCATTGTTTACAATTTTAATTAGATATTAAAATTATTGCCAACGTAATAATAACCTACAGGGTCACACATAAAGAATGTTTGAAGGAGAAATAATTTAAATTATGAATTTAAATTATATAAGTAATTTATTTTATTTATGATATTAATTCAATATGACTTAATTAATTATATGAATAGAATAAATGAATCAATTAAACTAATTCCAAAATTAGTAATTAATTAATTAAGTAAGACTTAATTAATTAATTTGGAATTTTGGATTAGTATTAATTATAATTAGATTATGGGCTGATTTAATTAAAAGACACATATTTTTCTAAAACCCTAGCCGTTTTGAGAAAAGAGGAAGATAGAGAGAAAGAAATAGTTTTTAGGTGCTAGTACACAATAATCCTTTATAAAAAGTGTTTGTGTGGATACAGTAGAGCGTAGATTGTGAGAGCAGGATATGTGGTGATTAAACAAGTTTTGGACCTCCATTAATCTTCCATTGATGAAATATTAAATCTTTTTAAGGTATTTGTTCGTAATCTCTGAATTAAATCTTTTATTTTCGCATGGATCATGCGGAGGGTTTCGATTTATATTACGTTTTGTATTTAATTTTGCATTTATGTTTAGGCCTCAGCAACATATAAGAGTTCAAAAGATTTCATATTAATGATAGTGTAATGATTTAAGTATAAATGTCAAAGGGTTTCAGTGATCAGAAGCAATGCAATAGTCAAAGGTTAAACAGCTGAAACAGAACAGAAGTCATGGGAATTCAATTCAGTGTTATTCATTTATGAACTAGACCAGTGCACTAAGCGCCAGCTCAACAAGAAAAGAATTGTCTTGTTTAATCAGAAGAAATTCATTTGATCAAGCCAGAAGAGTGAAAACCAAGTGGTAAATACTTCAAGTATTTCAAGAATATGTTTAAAACAAGTATTACTATATTTGGTGGCTCTTATACTCTTGAAGCAATGGAGAGGCGCAACAAAGACTCCTCAAGGCTCAAGGAAATAATTTTAAGTGATTTATAAGCTTTGTGGCGCCTACATTAGGGATGTAGAGTGTAGGCGCAACAAAATGTTCTGCCTTGGTGTTGTGGAGTTAAAAGCGCAACAAGAAATGAAGGAACATGTTTGTGGCGCCTATACAATGTGTATAGAGTATAGGCACAACAAACCTGTTACTTAGGCGCAAGGAAACTTCTCAAAGTGAACAAGTATGTTTGTGGCACCTACACAAGGGAATGGGAGTGTAGGCGCAACAAAACTTCTACCTTGGGGCAACAAATCACATAGGCGCAACAAATAACTTTGGTGGCGCCTATACACCACTCATACTCTTCAGGCTCAACAAAGGACTTAAGCAATTGTTGGAAAATCAATTCAATTGATTTTCAAAAGTCTACACAAATATATATGGGTTTAAATTCTAAAGCATCAGTGTGCATCTTCTTCAGCAAACTCAACAAACTTACGAGAGCTCCATTAATAGCAAAGCATTAAATACCCACTTGTATTTTTGTTATATTATTGATTGAACCCATAGAACCTAATCTTTTGATTAGAAGTGTAGCACCTCGGGGATTTAATAATATATCTTTATATCCCTGAATCGTTGTGTTTCATTTACTACCATTTTTATATCTCAAGAAGACAAACACTTAATCCGCAATTAAACGAAAATCTAATAACATCATATTCAACCCCCCTTTCTATGATGATTTAGGACCTAACAAGAGTTATTTGATTCAAACCCTGATGGACTAAACTCTGAAGAACTAGACTTTGTCTGTCTAGACTCTGACTAACTAGTCTCTGAATTATTAGACTATGAGTTAATTAAAATATAATTTTTTGGCTCCCCCCCAGAGTGTGCAAGTTCTTGCATTGTCTCGGGAGTGATTTGAGATTCTTCATTCTCATCATCTTCATCTATCTCAGAACTTTTAAAATTTTCAAATTCCAGTGTTGTAGACTCTAGTTCAACCTGCAGACCTGTAATCTTTCTGTCATCAAATGCAACATGAATAGATTCTATAACAATTCTGGTTCTAAGATTTAAGACTCTGAATCCTGTTGTATTTGGTGCATATCCAAGGAATATAGCTTTATCAGCTTTTGCTTCAAATTTACTTTTCAAGATGTACTTTCAGTACAAAGCACTTGTATCCAAATATGTGAAAGTGTTTCACACTTGGCTTCTTGTCCTTTACCATTTCATAGGGAGTCTTTCCATGAATGTTTATTAATGTAAAGTTTGGAGTGAAACATGCTGTCTTGACTGCCTCAGCCCATAAATATACTGGCAGTTTAGACTCTGTCAACATTGTCATGGCTGCCTCTATGAGTGTTTTATTCTCTCTCCATAACTCCATTTTGTTAGGGTGTTCCTGATGCTGAAAATTGTTGAGTAATTTCCTTTGATGCACAGTATTCCTCCATGATTGCATTCTTGAATTAAGTACCATTGTCACTCCTTAGTATTCCTACAGTCTTCTTTTATTTAGTTTCCATAAAAGTGACATGGTCTATTATATGTTGTGAATCTGCATCCTTTGAGTACAAAAAGAAAACCCATTTGAATCTTGTAAAATCATCTACAATGACAAGAGAATATTTCTTTTTGTTAATTGACATCACATTTACTGGACCAAATAAATCAAAATGTAAAAGATAAAAGGGTTCAGAAATGGTGTTTATTGTTTTGCTCTTGAAGGATATTTTTCTTTGTTTTCCAAGTTGACATGCTTCACAAAGTCCATCTTGAACAAAATCAGCATGTAGTAAACCTCTCATAAGACTTTGTTTCACCAACTTGTTGAGAGTTTTGAAGTTGATGCGTGATAGTTTCTTGTGCCATTTCTAGCTTTCTTTTATTGAGGCCTTATTGTATAAATATGTGATTTCATTGTGAGTTCAATCCTCAAAGTTGGTTCATATATGTTACCATTTCTGAGTCCTTTGAAAGCTAAAGTGTCTATTTCTTTATGAGTTATAAGACACTCTTTTTTGTTAAAACTAGTATGGTAACCTTTATCTCCAAGTTGACTAATACTGATCAAGTTGTGTTTCAATCCATCAACTAGAGCTACTTCTTCAATGATGACATTTCCAAATACAATCTTGCCATATCCCAGTGTTTGTCCTTTGTTGCCATCTCCAAAGGATACTTCTGGGCCAACCATCTCCACAAAGTCTGTAAGTAGGGATTTCTTTCCAGTCATCTGTCCCGAGCATCCACTGCCCAGAATTAGGATTACCTTTTTAGCCCTTGTTCCCTACATAAAGATAGTAACTAGTTAGATGTTTTGAGGACCCAAAAAGTTTTGGATCCCTTCCTACTAACCTTAGATGAAACAGGTTTAGAAATTTTTACCTTGGACTTACCTGTTTCCTTTGTTGCCTTAGACTCTGGTGGAATCTTGGTAGTGTCATACCAACTTTTATTAATATAAGATTTTAGTTCATAAAAATTATATTACAATTCATGATTGTCCCTACACATATAAATAGAGTGTAATATGCTACCACAGTCATAACATGATTTCTATGGAATGTAGTGAATAGTCAGAGTCTGAGGGGATTTAGACTCTAATTTCTTCTCAATATTTGTTTTGCAATCTAGAGCCAGATGGTTGTGGTTTCCATATCTATAATATTTCTTTCTAGAAGCATTATGATCTTTTTGGTAGTTTTTAGCTTTATTAATGCCTTCCTTACCATTCATATTCCTCCTAGCCTTGTTAGACTCTGGTAAGTTATCTAGCTTTTCCTTTAACTTGGACTTTGATAAGAAACCTATGTTTATATTTTTCTTAGGTTTCTTTACTCCTAATTCATCTGTCTTTTTGTCAAAAACAGGAGGATTATTGACATATGAGTTTGTGGTTCCTTTATTAGAAGTCACAAACTTAACAAGAGTAAAGGTGCTCTCGTCCTTAGTCTTATTGATTGGGCTAGTTTTTTCATTTTTATTATTCTCAACAACAGGTCTTTTGCCTTGACTCTTGTCATAGCCTAGACCAACAATTCGACACACATTTTGATTGTTAAGAATTTCCTAAACTTTTCTACCAGAGTCTATCAACACTTTGAACTTAAGCATTTCTTCTTCTAGTTCTTTTCTAACATAGTTATAGGCTTTTAGAACTTCATTGTAGTTGTATCTATACTTCTCAGAATCCTTTTTATAATCTTGCATAAGAACTAACTCAGACTCTAGAAGGTTATTCTTACTTGTTAAGATTAGGTTTTCTTCTGTCAACTTATCATTGTCATTTTATGAGTGATCTATAGTTAGTCAATAACTTTTTAACTTCACTTCGAACAATTTTCATACCATTAGTATATAAATTAAATAAAGATTCAGCAGAAAAGATTGATACCTGAGATTTGGGAGATAAAGGTTCTTTGGAAGATTCTGATTTTTGCAAGGAGACAACCATCAATGCTAGGTTTTTATAATTTATTTCATCCTCTAAGCTTGAATCTGCCCAATCCTTTCATGTTGAGATGAGTGTCTTTTCTTTGCATTAATTTTTTACTTTTATACACTCACTAGCAAAGTACCCCAATATTCCACAGTTGAAGCACTTGAATTTTGCTTTGTCAAGCTCGATTATGGTGCTTTTAGTTTTCTCAACTCTTTTATCCTCCTTTTTGAGTGTTAGCCTCTTACTAAACTTTCCAATTCTTTTGTTGAATTTCATTCTTTTGAAATTCTTAGCAAACATAGCCATCATTTGACTCAATTCTATCTTCTCATCAGAATCAGAGTTTGTGTCAGTAGACTCTGACTCAACAAAAAATTTACCCTTTTTCCTTCAATCCTTGATTCTTGCTTCCTTGGGTTCTTCTTGTTATTCTTTCTCAGACTCTATCAAGAGTGACACAGATTTTAGTTTTCCATATTTCTCGTTCTTTCTTTATTGCATCTATAAATCATATGTCTTGAGTCTGCTATATAATTTTTCTAGAGTTATTTCATCCAAATCTCTAGCTTCCCTTATAGCAGTTATTTTTTTGTCCTCCTTTCAGGAAGAGCTCTCAGAAACTTGGTATTTATGTCTTCAGAATCATACACTTTACCAAGTATAGCCATCTCATTTAGAAGTTTAGTAAACCTATCAAACATCTTAGTGATGGTTTCTCCAGTTTTTGCCTAAAAATACTCGTACTCCTAAATTAGTAGATACCTTGCATTCTTCTTGACATCCTTGGTTCCTTCACAGTGCACTTCAAGTTTTGACCACATCTCTTTTGAAGTTTTTCATGATATTATAAAGTTTGTGAGAATAGAGTCCAAACTGTTAAAGAGAATATTCTTCACTTTTGCCTCCTTGAGAACATTCTTATTGTTCTCATTTGACCACTCAGTCTTTGGTTTGTCAACAAAGTGATCTCCAATAATTTTTCCTTCACCAGTGGTTTGAAGAGCAAGCCTTGAGGGCACATAAGTTCCATTATGAGTTCTTTCTACATAGTCAGGGTCTGTGGCTTCTAGATGGTGCAACATCTTGATCTTCTAGTAGAAGTACTCGTTCCTTTTGAGCATAGAAATTTCAGAATTGCCATATTTGTTTCCAAACATCTTTGATCGATTTTAATCTTTAGGCTCTGATACCAATTATTTTCCCAGTTACACAAGTAGAAGGGGGGTTGAATATTTGTGTGCTCTTTTTGCCTGATTGAAATCAACTTAATATAAATTAAAGATTTGAATTAAGAACAAAGAACAAACATAAAGATATGAATGAATATTGTTTGTATTATTGATATAAGAATACAAACTCTCATAGGCTGTATGCAAACCCTAGTAGCTTCTCTGTGTTTCTCACAGCAACTCTTTCTATCTCTATGCTCTCAAAGACTTCGACAATTATAATAGGTTACATAGAGTGTTTATATAGAGAGCTGCCTATCAACTAATAACAGAAAATCAAATCACAATAGGAATATAATTCTTAATTATTAACTAATAGTTTCTTTCTATAATTCTACTTCCTTTTCATTGCATATCTGCAATATATTTGCCTTTATCATCAAAGACTTTCCATTACTGTAATCATCTTTTAAATTCAACTTCAGCTTTATAGACTATAAAAATATTCAGAATCTGATGATCTTCAGTTTCTGACAGATTATAGACTCTGATTGAACTCTAGACTCTGATTTGCATCCAGACTCTGGTTTTATTTCTTTAGAAAATCTTTTAAGTACAAATACATTTGATACCTGTTCAAGAACTAATCAGACTCTAATTTTTATTTACTTGGATCAGAGACTAGAAAGACTTATTATGTTATAGATATATCTATGCTAGACTCTGTTTTAATATTTTGTACATCATCAAAATGAATATATATTTAACACACCATTCATGTGCCATGAGCATCCAATGTCCAAGATCTACATAACCTTCTTCTTCTTACTTGTGCCCTGCAATCAAAACAATATATAGTTTTATTTGGTACCCAAATTAGGTTGGGTCCTTTATGCTTAGTCATATGAATGTCATTTTTCTTGTTAGTAGTCCTAGTCACTTTATCATGCATAATTTCCTTTTTCTTGTTTTGATTCTTAGCTTGGTTAGAGCTTCCTGAGCTAGATTCATTTTAAGGTGACATGTAGTGTTTTCTTCCTTTGACTGGACTAGCAGATTTAGGCTTGGCAATTTTGTTATTTAAATTTTGACTGATACATCCTTCAACAAATTGTTTCCTTAACCTAAATCAAGTATTCATCACATTCAGGTTGCATGGCATATAATCAAATTTGTCACAAAATTTCTGATTATCATACATCAAAGTTTAACATATCTACAAGCAAATTCAACATTATCAATAAAAGGTTTCTTGCATATATGAGTAAGGTGATTTGTTGATCCATGGTTTTTACAAATCTTCTTAGGAGCATTGTGATCATGTGCATAGTTGTTATGTTTGTTAATGACTACTTTACCATTTTTATTTGCCTTTTTCATTTTAGCATGAACATTTTCATTTATCTGGATAGGTTCCTTTCTTTCAAGGTTAACTGGTGTGGACTTGGCATTGACCATTGGTTCTTCTAAATCAACATAAGGCACATTCTTCGTAGCTTTTAGCTCATCCTCATCATTCAACTGTGACCATACTTGCCTCATCAAACTCAACAGTTTCCTTTTTAAAAATTGGAGCTTGAACTGGGACACTTTTCCACTGAGTGTAGAAAGCCAAAAGTAGTTAAGAAGGACAAAGACTACTTGGAATTGGAAGCCAAGTATGAAGCCTTGTTAAAAAAGTAAACTGGTAAAGCTTACATTGCAGAAGGGAAGCGTTGGGATGACAATGATGAGGATGAAGAAGAACAATATGGGAACTTGGCACTCATGGCCAAATCAGATGAAGGAGCATCACCTTCAACAAGTCAAGTACCAATAATAGCCTCTATTGACATGTCAAACTCATAATATAAGAAAATTGTTGAAGAATTGAGCACTGAGATGTTTAATATACATAACATCATGACTGTAGCTTATAAAGAAATTAGTAGATTGTTGAAAGCTAATGATGAAATGTCTATTAAGAATGAATATCTAGAACTATCCTTGGTTAACATGCAATCCATGAAATAAAAGAATGAATCCCTACTTGGATTAGATAGAACTAGTGATTACTTATTAATTCTTCTATTCCATTTGATTTTAAATAATTCTTGTATATAGGATAAACCGGATTTTCTAAAATGCATAACATGTCATAGTTTGCATTTTTTATATCTGTGATGGTTTAATGTTGTATGTATGTCATGTCTGTTGTTACCTCTATTAAAATATTTGAATAATTCATGTAAGGGGAGAATGAATTCACATTGGGTGAGAAGTGAAGACAGAAGTTGGAGAAATAGAGGAGAAGTGGTAAGAAGAGAACTAGACTTCATCCCTGCCATCTTAAGGGGGAGTAGTGAAGATTTTTTAACTTGAAGATTTGTCTTTCATCTTTCATTTCTAGTTCACTCAAGAAATCTGGAAATGAAGAATCTGAACCAAAGAAACCAACCACTGAAGATGTACCAATGACACCCGTACACAAAAGGTAAACTCTAGAAGAAGGTGAAGTTGATACTTCTAAAGCTGGTAATTGTAGATAAGTCAACATAGAACTTTGTTAAATATGTTTAGTCTAGAGAAATATTTATCTTATATTTATATTTCATGATTGAAATATGGAAATGTATTATATGATCCACTTTATTATTTACATAGTTTAAAGTTTTATCTATTTTCTTATTTGTTAGTTGAGTCATCTCCTAGGAATTTGTGTGTTAAATGTTTAACAACAAATAGGGCGAGATTGAAAGTCATATGACTAGGCCAATTTATAATAAGTAGATGACAACTCAACTCAGATAAGAAAGTGAAGTAAATAATAAATATTGAAGAAGGAATCAAGATGAAGAATATCAACTAGACACGAAGAATCAGAATATCGGAAGAATTTTAACAAGACTGCTACTCAACACTGAAAGAAGTTCATTTATATGATCAAGCGTCGGTGTAAAATAAAAGAGTAGTATCTCAAGAAGTTCAGAAGATACAGAATATTTTAAGTGCCTACTATAGAAAGATTCCAGAAGAATATAGAGGAAAAACAGAAAGAAGACAAGAAAAGATATAAAGACCACTACAGTAGAAATGAGAATCGACATTGTAGTTAGTCATCCGTGAACTAGACCAATGCACATGTTGTCAATAATGTCAGTGAAGATTCTAAATCAAAAAGTTCAAGTGGTTAGACAGAAGACGGAACAAAGGCCGAAAGGTTTCGGAGTTAACAAAAAGTTTATACAAGTCAAGATAGTATTTTAATTCTACTATCAAAAGTTAATTAATTATTTAATTTATTTAATTAAATTAATTCAAGTTGAATTTAATTTAATTTATAAATTATTTAATTAAATTAAGTAGAATTAATTTATTATAAAATATATGACTTGGTATGACTTTTAATAAAGTCTAAACAAATTTATTATAAGTCATACTATAATTCTGTTTAAAAAAAGTCGTACGTTGCTACAAAAAAAGTCATACCGAGCTTCAGCTAAAAAGTCATACCGATTTCTTCAGAAAAAGTCATACTGAGCTACTCTGGAAAAGTCATCTGAAGCTAAATGAAAGGTCATACCGAATTGATTTAAGAAAAGTCATACCGAGCAAATCAAAAGGTCATACAGAATTATTTAATAAAATTCATACCGATTTTATTAAATAAAAGTCATACCGAGCTTCAACAAAAAGTCATACAGAGCTGCTATTTGGAAAAGCCATACCAAACAAATTGAAAAGTAATATCGACTTTTTAAAAGGTCATAACGAGCCAAAAAAAAGTTATATCGAGCATTTTAAAAAGTCATACAAGTATTTTTTAAATGTCATACAACGTAAATAAAGTCTGAAAAATGTCCTGGTCTAGAAAGTAATATCAGTTTTTCATCCTCCATAAATATGAGGCTTATGCTTCATAATTCAGTAGTAGAAAAATATTCAGATTCAGTAATTTGTCTTATTGTCATATTCATAGAATTTCTGTGCTGGTTTGAATTTAATTCTTTTAGTAGAACAATTTATATCAAAACTTTTCTAGGAATTAAGGAATATTCTAACGAATATTATTAAACCCTTTCAAGTTTAATATATGTATTTAACTTGAATCTTGTTTACTTGCTTGCTAATTTTCTAGATCTTAATTGTTTATTCATGAAAATAGAAAGCTAGTAAGTCAGCTTCTCAAACACTACAAAGACTACAACCCTCAGCCAAAATAATAATTTAATTTCGCAATTTTTGAAAAGAATTTTAAATTATTGTGAGTATCGCATTCAATCCCCTTCTACGATACTTCCGGGACCCAACAATTATAACACCTTATTTTTTATCTTTCAACAGTTTCAGTCTTATAGCCTCCTTCGAAACTGCTTCTAGGAGTCTTGTCTTTGCTTGATGAGCCAAAGTTTGGTTTTGGCTTGAAGTTTTTGTTTTTCTTGAACCTCAAGTTTCCAAACTTTTTAGCCATAAAAGCCATGGATTTGTTGTCCATGCTCTTAAGCTTCTCAATAGTGTAAAACTCATCTTCATCAGGATAGAAAAAATTGCTAAACATAGAAAAAACTACAAAACACAAAAAAAATCACTAAATAAACAAAAAAAGTTACATAACATACAAAAATATAAAACACGAAATTACAGAACACTATTCAGTATTAGTGTTATGCCCGAAATGGGGGGTATAAGTTAGAAGGGGGGTTGAATAGCTTAATACCCTTTTTAAAAATTGAGCTTGGCATTTTAAAATTTTATTTTCTCCTCTTAAAATATTACCAGTCAACTAGTATTATAAGTGCGGAAAATAAAAGCAGAGAAAAGAAATAGAGTACACAACAGAATTTTTATCCTGGTTTGCGATGGCGCAATCCCCTAACGGATCCGCTCCTCCCTAGTCCAGTCCCTTAGTCCCTCCCTGAACTCGAGATTTTGTACTATAAAAAGATGTACTCCTTATAGTGGCGAATAAGCTTTTTACAACACTATGTATCTATCTTGGACCTTAATTATCCATTAACTCCTCAAAATACAATAGCAAACCTACTTGATTTATCTTGGAACGTAACTCTCCGTTACCTCCTCACAATCAAAGTAGAACCCCTACAAGCTGGTCTTAGAGCGTAACTCCCCGTTACCTCTTCACAGGCAAGTAGTATCCCTACGAGCTGGTCTTAGAGCATAACTCTCCATTACCTCTTCACAGGCAGGTAGTACCCCTATGAGTTGGTCTTAGAGCATAACTCCACATTATCTCTTCACAGGCACGTAGTATTCCTTACGACCTTATCTTGGAGCGTAACTTCCCCTTTACCTCCTCGAAGATACGTAACAATCTCTACGTAGACTATGTTCTTCTACAATAATGTAGGTCTTAGACCTGGGTCTTAGGTCTTGGCTCTTTCTTTTTTCTCATGGTGAAAACACACCCAACTCCCCGTCGGCGTGTCTAGGACTTGGGTCTTAGATCAAGGATCAGCTCACTTCACTTCACTTTCACCTCACAACAAAGTGTAGACAGCAAGTACTATGACTTTATATCCCTGTTTAATAAAGAAAGGTGGTGGACTAGTATATTACAGTACTAGACCAGAGAGACAAAAAAAAAATATAAGATAGCAGAAGCAACAATATATATAAATGTGAGTCGGGGTAAGTCACTTAGTGAGAAAGGACGAACCACTCGAAATGGTAAGTCACTTAGTCAAAAGGACGAATCACACGTTGTGTGTTAACGTGTATGCAAGAAATTAAGTGTGTATGCTAAAGTAAGGTGCGGATATTAAAGTGTATTAATGCAAGCACTTAAAGTAAATATGCTAAAGTAAAGAACTATACATAAAGTGTATGAATGCAATGCAAGTACTTAAAATAAATCTTTTTCTTTTCATCATAATTTTGTCCGATATATAAGGCCAAGGGAATATGATCTAAACTAAAGGCCAAATATATTGACTTGACTTATGTCAACCTCGTTTCGAAATCAAGTTGTTTATAAAGACTAAAGCAACAATTAAAAATGGCCTTTAAAACAAACTCGAAATACACCACTAAGATTCAACGAGTACGTTTCGTGTATGTCATACCTCGACTTATACAAAATATTATTTAACTCAGAGTCTATCGTGGACTAACTTTAAGAACTTAACAAGTTAGGCTTGTTTATGTCGTACCTCGACTTGTATGAAAAACCCTTAACTCGGTGTTCGAAGTTAAAGTATAAACCTACAAATATTCAACGAGTTTACTTCATTTATATCTCAAAATAATATATGAGATTTATACGAATTCGTAACACTCGGACTGTGTGTTGGTTTCTTTTACTTTATAACTCAACAAGATGTATTTATGTTTATGTCATACCACGACTTATACACAAAACTCAACTCGGAATTAAAAGTTAGTTACCTTGCAAATATTAGAGTAACCTTTTGTTTATATCTCTAAATGAGATTTATACAAATCGGTTTCTACTCTTGATATAAACATGGATTAGATACAAAAATTCAACAAGGAAGCCTCTTATTTTGAAGCGTTTCGGACATGAAAACGCAGCGGAATTAACGTAAAAACAATAAAAAAATTGAAACCCAATCGCAGGATCCATGTATAACGTTGGATGATTATGGTGAAGAAGTCCGTACCTTAACAAAGCTTTCGTATGCTGTTTAATGGAGGTCTAGAAAGATGAATCACAGCAGTCCTTTGTTGCAAAGATTTGCTCTCTAAAGAAGTCCACACGAACGCCCGATCGTCCTACGATCACTGGAGTCGGTACTAGCCGAATTGTTTGTCTCTCTCTCTCTCTTTCTCTAGTCTCTCTTGATGTTGAGCAGCTAGGGTTTTTCTCTAAAACGAAATTTGATGATTAAACCCTAATACTATAAATCATTATGTATATATAGGGGAGAGAGATATTTTGGGCCTAACCCTAATCCATGTTGTTTCCAAAACCCATTATGACTTTTGGTTATTATTATTATTAAATCTGAATTCTAATATAATTAATCAAGTCCCACTTAATTAATTCAATATATTAAATTCAAATAATAATAATACTTATTAAATCCGAATTCTAATATAATTAATCAAGTCCCACATAATTAATTTAATAATTAAATTCAAATAAACAATAATATATTTAAATTCGTAATTTAAATAAACCTCCGTTTTGACGTTCTTTGTGTGTGACCCTTTAGGTTATTATTACGTTGGCAATAATTTTATTATCTAATAATAAAATTATAAACAATGAGCGGCATCTAGTAATACATCATTGCTACCCAAGTAACAATAATAATTGGTGATTCAATTAAACCTTTCGTGAATAATGTTTCATGTAATATAATCCCTTTAACCTTATATTATAGATCAAACTCGAGGCATGTATAGTGTCATCCTCTTCAACGTTTAATCTCGATTTCCTTGATCAATGAGTAGACTATTTAAACAAATCAATATTTGAGCATGGCCATGCATTTCATAGTCTCACTCAATCAAGAGGCCAATAATATCACTCATAGAATTGGAGGGTTAAATCCTATATCTATCATTCATATTCCTCATACGATTCATAGCATACCCAATGTCCACCTTTATCATTACCCGGTTAAAGGTAACTTTGAGTGTAATCAAAGTATATTAATTCTCGTATAGAAATATAATGATTTCAAGTCAGAGGATCATTACATCATTATCACTGTGAGATTTCTTATGACACTTATTAACATGTAGAATCTCACGGCGGGTCTTTCCAGTGTCATGTATTGATACATACACTTATGTTTTTGACTTTAGTATCACCATACCTATGACCAATGAGATGTGGTCATTTGTCAAAAAACATACTAGTCTTATTGCATTATTACTATCCTTAAATAATAATACTTGACTAGGGAAGTTTAGAAATAAAATACTATTCATATAATCTTATTTTTAAGTCACATACTTAAAGATATATATTACGTATTAATATTCCAAGGACATTTATTATTCTTTCATTTTATGACGCAGTAAATAAAGACATAATAAATATTAACTAAATAATCACATAAAACATAATCCTTAATTGTTTTCAATAAAACATTAAAAGTATTGTCTCTAGGACACCAATACTAACAATCTCCCACTTGTACTAGAGCCAATCTCTCATGTATCTAATACTCATGGAACTAGTATGACCTTCGTGCTTCTGCTGCGACAAAGCCTTAGTCAGTGGATCTGCAATGTTATCATTTGTATGCACTTTACATATATGTATATCCCCTCGATTATTAATCTCATTAATTAGGTGATATCTCCTAAGTACATCCCCAAAACAGCCTCCTTGGCTGCTTCACAAGCATCAATATACTCAGGCTCTATTGTAGAATCAACAACTGTCTCTGCTGTGAACCATTCCAGCATACAACATCTCCATTTAGACAAAACACAAACCCAGACTGAGAAATCGAATCATCCTTGTCTGTCTAGAAACTAGCGTCGGTGTAACCTTTTACAACCAGCTTATCTTCTCCTCCATATACCAAGAATTAATCTTTAGTCCTCTTCAAGTACTTAAGAATATTCTTGACTGCTGTTCAGTGACATTCACCTGGATTAGACTAGTATCTACTCTGACTTAGGCCGATCATTCTTCTTGATCTATCTCTATAGATCTTGATACCTAAAATATAGGTCGCTTCGCCTAAGTCTTTCATTGAGAAATTCTTACTCAACCAAGTCTTAACAGCCTGTAAAGAAGGAATGTCATTCCCTATTATTAATATATCATCAACATATAATTATAGGAATGTCACATTGCTCCCACTTACCTTCTTGTAAACACATGGTTCATCTTCATTTTGAATAAACTAAACTCTTTGACAGTTTCATCAAAACAAATGTTCTATCTCCTTGAGGCTTGTTTCAATCCATAAATGGATCGGCGCAGCTTACATACCTTTACAGCATTCTTTGGATCAACAAAACCTTCATGCTGTGTCATATACACATCCATATCTTCTTCAAGGCTCCCATTTAAGAAAGTGGTTTTGACATCCATCTGTCAGATTTCATAATCATAGTAAGCAGCTATAGCAAGCAAAATCCTGATGGACTTGACCATAGCCACTGGTGAAAAAGTATCATCAGAGTCAATACCATGAATTTGCTTGAAACCTTTTGCCACCAATCGTGCCTTATAGGTATGTACATTACCATCCATGTCGGTCTTCTTCTTGAAAACCCACTTGCACCCTATAGGTTTTACCCCTTTAGGTGGATCAACCAAAGTCCATACTTGATTAGTATACATGGATTCCATCTCAGATTTCATGGCATCCAGCCATCTCTTGGATTCTGGAGTGTTCATAGCATCTTAGTAGGTGAGAGGCTCATCTTCGTCGATAAGCATCACATCACCATCTTGAGTTAAGAGAAATCCATAATATCTCTCAGGCTCATGGCGAATCCTACTAGACCTACGAATAACCTGTGTTTCTTGAGCAGTGTTGTGGTCTTGTACATCCTGCTCAAGTTCCTCTATTGGTTCAATGTTATCTTGTGGGCCTCGAACTTCATCGAGATCTATTATCCTCCCACTGTTTTTCTTCGAAAGCATTTCTCTTTCAAGAAAAACTGTAGTTCGAGCAACAAACACTTTGTTCTCGGAAGGATTATAGAATGAATAACCCTTTGTTTCAATTGGGTATCCCACAAAATTATATTTGTCTGATTTAGGTCCTAGCTTGTCAGAAGTTAAACGTTTCACAAACGCTTCACATCCCCATATTTTCATAAATGACATGCTATGACGTTTCTTAGTCCATATCTCATATGGAGTCTTCTGAACCGTTTTAGTAAGAACTCGGTTAAGTGTATAAGCAGCCGTCTCCAGGGCGTAGCCCCAGAAACTAATTGGAAGATCTGTATGACTCATCATCGATCGTACCATGTCCAACAAAGTACGATTCCTCCTTTCAGAAACTCCATTTCATTGTGGTGTTCCGGGAGGAGTGAGTTGTGATACAATACCACACTCTTTTAATAAACTCTTAAATTCATGGCTTAAGTATTCACCTTCACGATCAGATCGTAGAGTCTTAATACTTCCGCCAGTTTGCTTTTCTACTTCAGCTTTGTTTCTTTGAACTTTTCAAAAGAATCGGATTTGTTCTCTATAAGATACACATATCTACTGAAATTATCAGTAAACATGATAAAGTAGTAAAAGTCACCTCTTATCATAGTACATATATGTTGGGTTCCGAGGCATAAAACGCAGCGGATAAACGTAAATATAACGAAAAATTTCGGAACCCTAACGCAGGATCATGTATAAGATTGGACGGATTATGGTGATAATCGAATCATACCTATTACGATCTTGAATGTCACGAACTCAACGGAGATCCTTGCTATCACGACTTGTGTCTTCCTCTCGAAAACACCTCTATGGTATCCACACGAGCACCTTCAAGAGCGTCTCACGATCTTGATTACGGAGTGGATGTACTAGCAAACCTTTGATAATTCGAATTGTCTTCCTGCCTCTTTGCTGCCTCTTCTAGGGTTTTTCTATCAAAAACGTGTTGTGCCTCTTAACCCTACATTATATATTTATAATGTTTGGTTAACAGGCCCATAGCAGCAAAACCTAACCCATGTAGGTCTAGGAAAATAATAAAACGAATTTTATTATTTAATTAATAACTAAGTCATACTTAATTATTATGGGCAGAAATACAATTCTAATTTGAATTTATATTATCTTAATTAATTAAGTCTCACTTAATTAATATAATAAAAATTCAAATAATTATCAATTAATTTAAATCTATAATTTAAATTAACTATTCCTCTAAGTGCTCTTTGCGTGTGACCCTATAGGCTATTATTTAATTGACAATAATTTTATTCTCCAATAAAATTATAAACAATGAGCGGCAACTAGTAATACATCATTGCTACCCAATTAAACAATAATTAAATCGTGATTCGATAAAACCTTTCGTGATTAATGTTTCCGTGTAATATAATCCTTTTTAACCATATATATTATAGATTAAACTCGAGGCATGTATTTAGTCATCCTCTTCAACATTTAATCCGGGTTTACTTGATCCATGAGTAGACTATGAAAACAAATCATTATTTGAGCACGGCCATGCATTTTATAGTCTCACTCAATCAAGAGGCCAATAATATCTCTCCTAATTATAGGAGGGTTAAATCCTTTATCTATCATTCATATTTCTCATACGACTCATGATATACCCGATGTCCACTTTTATCATTACCCGGTCAAAGGTAACTTTTAATGTAGTCAAAGTATATTAATCCTCGTATAAAAATATAATGATCTCAAGTCAGAGGATCATTACACCATTATCACTGTGAGTCTTTCTTATGACTTTATTAAACATGAAGAATCTCACTGTGGGTCTGTCCAGTACCATGTACTCCTGCATGTACCTATGTGTTGACTTTAGTATCCCCATACTTATAACCAATGAGATGTGGTTATCTGTCAAACAACATACTAGTCTATTTATGTATTATTATTGTCCTATAATAATAATACTCGACTAGGGACATTTAAGAATATGATATATTATATAATCTCAAGTTCAAGTCATGTACTAAACTATACAATGTGTATCATGATTCTAAGGACATTTATTATGCTAACAAATATATCACAGTAATTAAAGTCATAATAAATATGTTTATTGAATAATCAATTGACATAAAGGTTTATCAAAATAAACATTGTATTGCCTCTAGGGCACCTACACCAACAATCTCCCACTTGCACTAGAGCCAATCACCCATGTATCTAATACCCATGGAACTAGTGTGACCGTCGTGCTTCTTCTGCGATAAGCCTTTGGTCAGTGGGTCTGCAATGTTATCATTTGTGTGCACTTTATATATGTGTATGTCACCCCTTTCATTAATCTCTCGAATGAGGTGATATCTCCTGAGTATGTGTTTGGTTCGGGAGTGAGCTCTAGGTTCTTTAGCCTGTGCAATGGCTCCATTATTATCGCAGTATAGATCAATGGGATCTGCGATCGATGGAACCACTCCCAAATCATTAATGAATTTTCGAATCCAAACAGCTTCCTTAGCCGCTTCACAAGCTGCAATGTACTCAGCCTCCATTGTAGAATCAGCTACTGTTTCTTGCTTTGAACTCTTCCAACTCACAGCACCTCCGTTTAGACAAAACACAAAACCAGACTGTGATACAGTATCATCCTGTCTGTTTGGAAACTTGCATCGGTGTAACCTTTTACAACTAGTTTCTCATCTCCTCCGTACACCAAGAATGAATCTTTACTCCTTTTCAAGTACTTTAGAATATTCTTGACAGCCGTCCAGTGACCTTCACCTGGATTAGATTGGTATCTGCTCGTCATGCTTAAAGCATACGAAACATCTGGGCGAGTACATACCATTGCATACATGATGGATCCAATTGCTGAGGCATATGGAACCTTACTCATGCGGTCCTTGTCATCCAATGATTTTGGACACTGATCTTTAGAGATCGTTATCCCTTGAGATACGGGGACATATCCCCTTTTTGCATTTTGCATACCAAAACGATGCAAAACCTTTTCGATGTATGTACTCTGACTTAGACCGATCATCCTTCTAGATCTATCCCTATAGATCCTCATTCCTAGAATGTAGGATGCTTCTCCTAAGTCTTTCATAGAGAAGTTGCTCCCTAACCAAATCTTAACAGCCTTGAGAGAAGGTATGTCATTCCCCATTAGTAGTATATCATCAACATATAGTACTATGAATGCCACATGGCTCCCACTAACCTTCTTGTAAACACAAGGTTCATCTTCGTTTTGAACAAAGCCATACTCCTTGACTGTTTCATCAAAACGGATATTCCATCTCCTAGAGGCTTGCTTCAATCCATAAATGGATCGACGTAATTTACATACCTTGCTAACATTCCTTGGATCGACAAAACCTTCAGGTTGTGTCATGTACACATCCACATCCTCTTCAAGGATTCCGTTAAGGAAGGCTGTTTTGACATCCATTTGCCAGATTTCATAATCATGGAATGCTGCAATAGCAAGCAAAATCCTTATGGACTTGACCATAGCCACTGGTGAGAAAGTCTCATCATAGTCAATACCATGAATTTGTCTGAAACCTTTTGCAACCAGCCTTGCTTTATAGGTCTGAACATTTCCATCCATGTCAGTTTTCTTCTTGAAAACCCATTTGCACCCTATGGGTTTTACCCCTTCAGGTGGATCAACCAAGGTCCATACTCGGTTTTCGTACATGGAATCCATCTCGGATTTCATGGCTTCTAGCCATCTCTTAGAGTCTGGACTGTTCGTAGCATCTTGGTATGTGAGAGGCTCATCTTCGTCTATGAGTATCAAATCACCACATTGAGTCAAGAGAAATCCATATCTCTCTGGCTCATGGCGAATTCTACCAGTTCTACGAACAACCTGTGTTTGTTGAGCATTATCATTATCCTGCTCTTGTTCCACTTCAGGTTCAATGCTATTTTGTGGTTCTCGATCTTCATCGAGGTCTATAGTTCTCCCACTGTTTCTTTTGGAAACAAAATCTCTTTCCATGAAAACAGCATCTCGAGCAATGAACACTTTCTGCTCAGTAGGACTATAGAAATAGTACGCCTTTGTTTCCTTAGGGTATCCCACAAAATTGCACTCTTCAGATTTAGGTCCAAGCTTGTCAGATACTTGACGCTTCACAAACGCCTTGCATCCCCAAACTTTCATAAAGCTCATGCCTGGCCGTTTCTTCTCCCATATCTCATATGGAGTCTTTTGAACCTTCTTAGTAGGAACACGGTTAAGTGTGAAAGCCGCTGTTTCTAGAGCATAACCCCAGAAACTAATTGGAAGATCTGCATGACTCATCATCGATCGCACCATGTCCAACAAGGTGCGATTTCTCCTCTCTGAAACTCCATTCCATTGAGGTGTACCTGGCAGAGTGAGTTGTGATACAATACCACACTCCTTTAAATAATCTTTAAATTCAGTGCTCAAGTATTCTCCTCCACGATCAGATCGTAAGATTTAAATACTTGCACCTCCGCCAATTTGCTTCTCTACTTCAGCTTTGTATTCTTTGAACTTTTCAAAAGAATCGGATTTATTCTTCATAAGATATACATATCCATATCTACTGAAATTATCAGTAAATGTTATGAAGTAGTAGTAGCCTCCTCTAGCCATCACACGCATTGGGCCACATACATCACTATGTATTAGCTCCAAACGTTCAGTGGCCCTTTGACCCTTACCAGTGAAAGGGGCTTTAGTCATTTTACCAAGCAAACAAGATTCGCATTCTTGGTATGATTCAAAATCAAACTTATCCAAATATCCATCCTTATGTACTTTGGATATGCGTTTCTCATTTATATGGCCTAGACGACAATGCCAGAGGTATGTTTGATTTGAGTCATTAACTTTAAGTCGTTTGTTTTCTATATTACAGACAGGATTATCTAAGTCAAGAACATATAAACCATTAAACAAACGCGCAACACCATAGGTTAAATCATTCAAAGCAAAAGAGCAACTGTTTTCCTTTATTGTAAACGAAAAACCTTTCTTGTCCAAACAAGAAACAGAAATAATGTTTCTGCGAATCGCAGGCATGTAATAACAATTCTCCAGTTCTAAAACTAGCCCAGAGGGCAAAGATAAATAATAGGTTCCTACAGCTAAAGCAGCAACTCTTGCTCCGTTGCCAACTCGTAGGTCCATTTCTCCTTTAGCCAATGTCCTACTTCTCTGCATTTCCTGCACATTTATACAAATGTGAGAAGCACATCCGGTATCCAATACCCAAGATGTAGAAATAGACAGATTGACTTCTATAACATATATACCTGAATTAGAAGCTTGCTCAGCCCTCTTCTTCTTCAGATCCTCCAAGTAAACTGAACAGTTTCTCTTCCAGTGACCAGTTTTCTTACAGTAGTGACATTCACCCTTAGCGACCCCACCTTTAGGCTTTAAAGCCTGTTTAGGACCTGACTTTGGCTTGGGTGTAGAATCAGAACCTGTCTTCTTCTTACCCTTCCACTTGCCTTTCCCTTTGGCCTTACCTTTATTGCCCACCATCAGTATGGGAGCGGGTTCAGCCGTCTTCATGTTGGTCTCATATGTTCTCAACATAGCCAACAATTCAGTAGGTGTTTTGTCAAATTCATTCATATTGTAGTTCATAACAAACTGAGTGAATTTGTTGTTCAAAGAATTCAAGATTAGGTCAATACCAGTTTCCGGACCAATCGAGAAACCCAAAGTATCAAGATACTCAATGTAACCAATCATTTTCAGAACATGTGGGCCAACTGGTTCACTTGCCCCTTGTTTGCAGTTAAAGAGTGACTTGCTCGTGTTGAACCTTTCTTGACGAGTTTGGCTTGCAAACATGCTTTGCAAGTGCTCATTGATAGTATATGCATCCATATGCACATGTTGTCTTTGAAGCTCAGCACTCATAGTTGCCAACATAAGACATGCAACATCAGTTGCATCATTCTCATCCTTTGTGTGGGCCGCTCGTTCCTCAACAGTAGCGCCCTCAGGAAGGGGACCTGCCGGAGGAATATCAATGACATGAAGCTTGCGCTCCTGCCTGAGGACAATCCTCAAATTCCTCTGCCAGTCTAGGAAGTTGTTTCCTCCTGTCAGCTTATCCTTCTCAAGAACAGATCGTACGGATAGTGTGTTTGTGTTGTTTGTCATTATTCGGTATCTACAATGATAAAAGCACAAAATAAACATTAGATTGTCTGAGTTATTTATTATGTTCAAATGATTATGATACATTCATAATATATCTCCCATTATTTTTATCAAATCAATAGCCCTTACTATTAATTTGGAAAGTATATCCCATAATTCTTTCTAGTGAGCCAAGATCCATATTTCGTCATGTCTTAAGTCAACCACTGGAAGTCCTTAAGAATGATTATTTAGGTAGACAACATTTGTCTATTATATCATATATAATTCTTGGATAGTTTGGTGAGCAACGATTGATCTTATCTATCTAATAGATTTTTAACCAAACTCCATGCTTCTAAGTTCATAATTGTTGAATATAACCGTTTACTTTCACCTTATTATGACGACTCAGTTAAGTTTGACCCAATGATACAACGGCCGAATATAACCGTTTATATTCGTCGCATCTCACCACGATAGATAGGAGTCCCCTGCCACTGACAGTCTTTCCCCTAATCGATCTAGGATTCGATGAGTGTTCATTCATTGGAAAGCATCTGATTAAAACTTAATATTTTGTTAAGGGGTTTAGAAAATTTACGACGATCATGATCACATCATGAAGAGATCCTCAATTTTTCCTTGAACCAAATATTTCAAATTGACATCTTAAATTGTTCATTTCCCAGGTAGATGGAGGATACCAGTGGTCACACTTAAAACCCATCAGCCTTACGAATACGCATATCCGCTTTTGACAGAAAATCCCAGTTTTAGATATCAAAAATTCATATTTAATTCCGTGTTTTAAAATCCATATTTCATAAACACAAGAATCTCATGATCGTTCGTTTGTTAATTTTAAAATCTTAAATCGTTAAAGATTTTATCTTGTTTAGCATGGCAAGCATGGCATGGGTGACGTATCTAATACATGCATACATCATTAATCTAATTAAAGCATGCATCTTCTACTCTACACATACATTCATACATCAATATGTAAAGTGCAGTATGTAAACGTGCTTGGTTATGGCCCTTTTCCTATGTGATCCTTTCGAGCTAATGAAAGGATCAAAGTCAATCTATGGTGGTAAAATATAAATACAATTACATGTCTTCATTCTTCTTGTATCCATGGGTGCTTGCTCCTCTTCTTGGATCATCCTTCAATCTTCAAGTACATTACATGGAATAATTGAATACAATCTATACTAATGTACTTACATAAGAAAACTCGAGTTACATTCGAGGTTAAACAATTACAAGAATGAAGAAAACGACATGCAAGTCGTATTTATAAAACCAAAACCAAAAACCATTAATCTAGGGGTACAAAGGCCATAACCAGCACCATGCTCAAGTAAACAACAAAAATAATGCGGGGGTCCGGGGGCGGCAGCCCCTGGGCGGGGGTTCGGGGGCGGCAGCCCCCGGGCGGGGTCTGGGGGCGGCAGCCCCCAGCTGGGGTCGAGCTGCAATTTTCGAAGACCAGTCCTATTCAGAAATCATCAATTTCTGAATTACAGATCATATCTGTTGGCCTTTTTCCCCACTGCAATTTACACAGTTTCAGAAGCATGTATCATATACATACTTATCATATCTCAGTTAACAGATCATGTCCAACATAATCTTTCCACCAGTTTGTATCATATTTCTTTTCTTTGTCTTCTATCGTTCGTATACCGTATATAGGTAGCAGACAACTACCCGTACCAGAACTGAAAACAAGACAAGAGGAATCATTAATAGTTTAATTCTCTCCCTCAGGGTCAGGCGCCGATGAGCACATTGGACTGATTCTAAGGTTCGGAAAAGGACACTTTTTGGATCAAAAGATGGGCCTATTCGACGCTTGAACTCTCGTTGATGATGAATGTGGTGCTGAGCTATCCCGACCATTCCCATTCCCGATACCGACACAGGAGCATCTCCATCTCGATCAAAGTTTCACCCTCATGCAAAATATACAAATCGCAAACAGGCATATAAATCAGTCATGACAAATTATTAACATGCTAGTATCATCATCTATTTACTCATCATATGAATAACAATTCGAATATACATGGCAGTAGCATGGCAGTAGCATAAGCAGTGGCATGACAGTTATGACAAAGTAGTAGCATGGCATGGCAGTCACCAAAACAGGCATGTATGCATCAAATACATAAAACACGTAACCAAATCAGTCCCTTATACACGTAGCTCTGATGCCATTGTTGGGTTCCGAGGCATAAAACGCAGCGGATAAACGTAAATATAACGAAAAATTTCGGAACCCTAACGCAGGATCATGTATAAGATTGGACGGATTATGGTGATAATCGAATCATACCTATTACGATCTTGAATGTCACGAACTCAACGGAGATCCTTGCTATCACGACTTGTGTCTTCCTCTCGAAAACACCTCTATGGTATCCACACGAGCACCTTCAAGAGCGTCTCACGATCTTGATTACGGAGTGGATGTACTAGCAAACCTTTGATAATTCGAATTGTCTTCCTGCCTCTTTGCTGCCTCTTCTAGGGTTTTTCTATCAAAAACGTGTTGTGCCTCTTAACCCTACATTATCAATTTATAATGTTTGGTTAACAGGCCCATAGCAGCAAAACCTAACCCATGTAGGTCTAGGAAAATAATAAAACGAATTTTATTATTTAATTAATAACTAAGTCATACTTAATTATTATGGACAGAAATACAATTCTAATTTGAATTTATATTATCTTAATTAATTAAGTCTCACTTAATTAATATAATAAAAATTCAAATAATTATCAATTAATTTAAATCTATAATTTAAATTAACTATTCCTGTAAGTGCTCTTTGCGTGTGACCCTATAGGCTATTATTTAATTGGCAATAATTTTATTCTCCAATAAAATTATAAACAATGAGCGGCATCTAGTAATACATCATTGCTACCCAATTAAACAATAATTAAATCGTGATTCGATAAAACCTTTCGTGATTAATGTTTCCGTGTAATATAATCCTTTTTAACCATATATATTATAGATTAAACTTGAGGCATGTATTTAGTCATCCTCTTCAACATTTAATCCGGGTTTACTTGATCCATGAGTAGACTATGAAAACAAATCATTATTTGAGCACGGCCATGCATTTTATAGTCTCACTCAATCAAGAGGCCAATAATATCTCTCCTAATTATAGGAGGGTTAAATCCTTTATCTATCATTCATATTTCTCATACGACTCATGATATACCCGATGTCCACTTTTATCATTACCCGGTCAAAGGTAACTTTTAATGTAGTCAAAGTATATTAATCCTCGTATAAAAATATAATGATCTCAAGTCAGAGGATCATTACACCATTATCACTGTGAGTCTTTCTTATGACTTTATTAAACATGAAGAATCTCACTGTGGGTCTGTCCAGTACCATGTACTCCTGCATGTACCTATGTGTTGACTTTAGTATCCCCATACTTATAACCAATGAGATGTGGTTATCTGTCAAACAACATACTAGTCTATTTATGTATTATTATTGTCCTATAATAATAATACTCGACTAGGGACATTTAAGAATATGATATATTATATAATCTCAAGTTCAAGTCATGTACTAAACTATACAATGTGTATCATGATTCTAAGGACATTTATTATGCTAACAAATATATCGCAGTAATTAAAGTCATAATAAATATGTTTATTGAATAATCAATTGACATAAAGGTTTATCAAAATAAACATTGTATTGCCTCTAGGGCACCTACACCAACAGTATAGGACCACATACATCACTATGTACAAGTTCTAATCGTTCAGTGGCCCTTTCACCTTGTCCAGTAAAAGGAGATTTAGTCATTTTTCCAATGAGACAAGGTTGGCATGCTTCGTATGATTCAAAGTCAAATTTATCCAAGTATCCATCCTTATGTAACTTGGAAATGCGCTTCTCATTTATATGGCCTAAACGACAGTGCCAGAGGTATGCTTAATTTGAGTCATTTATTTTAAGACATTTGTTATTCACATTATAGATAGGAGTGTCTAAATCAAGAACATATAAACTGTTAAATAAACGTGCAACCTCAAAGGTAACATTATTCAAAGAAAAGGAACAACTATTGTTCTAAATTAAAAATTCAAAACCTTTCTTGTCTAAACAAGAAACCGAAATAATGTTTCTGCAAATTGCAGGCACGTAAAAACAGTTCTCAAGTTCTAAAATAAGCTCAGTGGGCAATGATAAATAATAAGTCCCTACAGCTAAAACAGCAACCTTTACTCCATTGCCAACTCGTAGGTCGACCTCTCCTTTAGCCAAAGTCCTACTCCTTTATAGTTCATGTACACTTATACAAATGTGAGAACCACATCCAGTATCCAATACCCATGATGTAGAAGTTGACAAATTGACCTCTATAACATAAATACCTGAATCAGAAGATTGACCAGCCTTCTTCTTCTTCTTCAGATCCTCCAAATAAGCATGACATTTTCTCTTCCAATGACCTGGTTTGGTTTACCATAGTAGTGACAATCACCCTTTGCAACAACACCCTTAGGCTTTAAAGCCTGTTTGGGATTAGCCTTTGGTTTGGGACCAGAAGCAGATCCAATCTTCTTCTTTCCCTTCCATTTGCCTTTCCTATTAGCCTTACCTTTGTTATCTACCATCAACATGGCAGCAGGTTCAGCCTTTTCATGTTGGTTTCAGTAGTTCGTAACATGGCCAACAATTCAGTGGGTGTTTTGTCTATCTCATTGATATTGTAGTTCATAATAAAATGAGTATAGTTGTGGTTCAGAGATTGCAAGATTAAGTCAATCTGAGCTTCCAAACCAATCGGGAAACCCAAAGTATCAAGATACTCAATATAACCTATCATCTTTTGAACATGTGGTTGAACAGGTTCACGCTCTCCCTATTTGCAAGCATACAGTGCTTTGCTCGTGTCGAACCTTTCTTGACGAGCTTGTCCCTCAAACATTCTTTAAAGGTGTTCAATCATCTCATAAGCATCCATATGCTCATGTTGTTATTGAAGCTCAGCACTCATGGTTGCCAGCATGAGACATGCAATATCATTCACATCATCAATATGCTTCTGATAAGCATTTTGCTGAACGCGAGTTGCATTCTCAGCAGGAGGAGAAGGTGAAGGAATTTCAATGACATAGAACTTACGCTCTTGCCTGAGGACAATCCTCAAATTCCTATACCAATCCAGGAAGTTAGTTCCTGTCAGCTTGTCCTTCTCAAGGGTTGCTCGTACGGAGAAAGTATTTGTATTGTTTGACATTTAAATATCTACAATTTTTAAAATGCATAAAATAAACATTAGATTGTCTGAGTTATTTATTATGTTCAAATGATTATGATATATTCATAATATATCTCCCACTATTTTTATCAAATTAATAGCCCTTACTATTAATTTGGAAAGTATATCCCATAATTCTTTCTAGTGAGCCAAGATCCATATTTCGTCATGTCCTAAGTCAACCATTGGAAGTCCTTAAAAAATGATTATTTAGGTAGACAACAGTTGTCAAATATATCATATATAATTCTTGGATAGTTTGGTGAACAACGATTGATCTTATCTATCTAATAGACTTTTAACCAAACTCTATGCTTCTAAGTTCATAACTGTTGAATATAACCGTTTATTTTCACCTTATTATGACGACTCAGTTAAGTTAGACCCAATTATACAACGGCCGAATATAACCGTTTATATTCGTCGCATCTCACCACGATAGATAGGAGTCCCCTGCCACTAACAGTCCTTCCCCTAATCGATCTAGGATTCGATGAGTGTTCATTCATTGGAAAGCATCCGAGTAAAACTTAATATTTTGTTAAGGGGTTTAGAAAATTTATAACGATCATGATCACATCATAAAGAGATCCTCAATTTTTCCTTGAACCAAATATTTCAAATTGACATCTTAAATTGTTCATTTCCCAGGTAGATGGAGGATACCAGTGGTCACACTTAAAACCCATCAGCCTTACGAATACGCATATCCGTTTTTGTCAGAAAATCCCAGTTAAAGATATCAAAAATCAATATTTAATTCCGTGTTTTAAAAATCCATATTTCATAAACACAAGAATCTCATGATCGTTTGTTAATTTTAAAATCTTGAATCGTTACAGATTTTATCTTTCTTAAGCAGACATGGCATGGGTGTCGTATCTAATACATACATCATTTCAACACATACATATCTACACATGCATTCATATACATATATGTATTGTGCGTAAATTAAACGTGTTTGGTTATGGCTCCATCCTATGTGATATTTCCAAGCTAATGGAATTATCAAGGTCAATCTATGGTGGTTTCAAATATTACACTATTACATGTCTTTATCTTCTTCATTGCTCCATCATCTAGATTGCCTCCTAGCTTCCTTGCTTCCAAGTCTCCATTGAACAATTACATTGAATAATAAATAAATCTATTCTAATGAAATTACAAGAAGAACTCGAGTTACATTCGAGATTAATAATTACAATGAATAAACGACATGCAAGTCGTATTTAGAAACCAAAACCATAAAATAAAACCACTATCCTATGGGTCTTTAGGCCATAACCATCCACCATGTTATCACATAACACATGTAATATATCTCAGATTATATAAACATATTATATAATCATATATAATAAATTTTGAAATTTCAGAAAATCAAATAAATTTCAGAAAATAATAAATCGCCGTTACGGGGCCTGTAACGTCGTCAAACAGCTTACAGACGCGAAGCTGACTTTTTCAGTATTGCTCAGTGACATGATTCCAGTCAGAAAACACATATCGTTTGCGAAAATCGGACACTGGACACAGATTTCAGAAAATCTACCGAAGCCGTTTCAGAATTCGTATCGAATACGATTTCCATAACAAGAACAAACATGTATCATATACATACAGCAATACACACAATCATCCCATGATTATACAACACATAAATATCATATATTCAAAATCATATAAAACATATATATCAATATATAGTCATGGCATATCATATATATGTTTACATACATCGAAAAACTGTTAAACACATAACCAAATCATCCCATTATACACGTAGCTCTGATGCCATTGAAGGGTTTCGGGCATGAAAACGCAGCGGAATTAACGTAAAAACAATAAAAAAAATTGAAACCCAATCGCAGGATCCATGTATAACGTTGGATGATTATGGTGAAGAAGTCTGTACCTTAACAAAGCTTTCGTGTGCTGTTTAATGGAGGTCCAGAAAGATGAATCATAGCAGTCCTTTGTTGCAAAGATTTGATCTCTAAAGAAGTCCACACGAACGCCCGATCGTCCTACGATCACTGGAGTCGGTACTAGCCGAATTGTTTGCCTCTCTCTCTCTCTCTTTCTCTAGCCTCTCTTGATGTTGAGCAGCTAGGGTTTTTCTCTAAAACGAAATTTGATGATTAAACCCTAATACTATAAATCATTATGTATATATAGGGGAGAGAGAGATTTTGGGCTTAACCCTAATCCATGTGCTTTCCAAAACCCATTATGACTTTGGGTTATTATTATTATTAAATCTGAATTCTAATATAATTAATCAAGTCCCACTTAATTAATTCAATAATTAAATTCGAATAATAATAATACTTATTAAATCCGAATTCTAATATAATTAATCAAGTCCCACATAATTAATTTACTAATTAAATTCGAATAAACAATAATATATTTAAATTCGTAATTTAAATAAACCTCCGTTTTGACGTTCTTTGTGTGTGACCCTTTAGGTTATTATTACGTTGGCAATAATTTTATTATCTAATAATAAAATTATAAACAATGAGCGGCATCTAGTAATACATCATTGCTACCCAAGTAACAATAATAATTGGTGATTCAATTAAACCTTTCGTGAATAATGTTCCATGTAATATAATCCCTTTAACCTTATATTATAGATCAAACTCGAGGCATGTATAGTGTCATCCTCTTCAACGTTTAATCTCGATTTCCTCGATCAATGAGTAGACTATTTAAACAAATCAATATTTGAGCATGGCCATGCATTTTATAGTCTCACTCAATCAAGAGGCCAATAATATCACTCCTAGAATTGGAGGGTTAAATCCTATATCTATCATTCATATTCCCCATACGATTCATAGCATACCCAATGTCCACCTTTATCATTACCCGGTTAAAGGTAACTTTAAGTGTAATCAAAGTATATTAATTCTCGTATAGAAATATAATGATTTCAAGTCAGAGGATCATTACATCATTATCACTGTGAGATTTCTTATGACACTTATTAACATGTAGAATCTCACGGCGGGTCTTTCCAGTGTCATGTATTGATACATACACTTATGTTCTTGATTTTAGTATCACCATACCTATGACCAATGAAATGTGGTCATCTGTCAACAAACATACTAGTCTTATTGCATTATTACTGTCCTTAAATAATAATACTTGACTAAGAAATTTTAGGAATAAAATATTATTCATATAATCTCATTTTTAAGTCACATACTTAAAGATATATATTACGTATTAATATTCCAAGGACATTTATTATTCTTTCAATTTATGACGCAGTAAATAAAGACATAATAAATATTAATTAAATAATCATATAAAACATAATCCTTAATTGTTTTCAATAAAACATTAAAAGTATTGTCTCTAGGACACCAATACTAACATATTTTTGTCGTATATATCGACTTATACAAGTCTAGCCTCGACTCGGAATTTAAGTAAATAGTTGTTGTTTCTAAACCCGAAATAAATCAAGGGTATTAACAACCAACTAAGGGGAGAGATAAGTTAATAACTCTCTTGGTTTAGTTCACTCTTTATATATTCGAGAATAAGAAGTTAATATAAAATCTCGTGTATATATAAATCGAGGAAGAAGGCTAAAAATATATACTTGCTAACAATCAAATCAAGCAAGCTCTTGTATATATTGTTGAGACCGAATATTATATATATAATAGGCAAGAAAGAACTATGTTATTTCCCAGAACTATGAAAATATTTGTAGAAGGTGGGGTTGAATACAAATATTAAAACTTTTTCTTATTTTAATATTTATTACTGATGTTTGATAATTAGAGAGAATATGTTTGAATAAATTAAAACTGAAAATTAAATATAACAAAACGATTTAAAATTACTGATGGATTGGTTTTCCATCAGTGTATATTTTTACTCAATGTTTCTAGGTTAAAATAAACCTAGCTTCGTTTTTATAAAGTTAGAAGATAAACCAACTGTTCTTACAAAGTGATCTAAGGCTGAACAGTTGATTCTTAGAGAAATAGTCTAACTTCCACTCTTCTAACAATGCTACCACACTTGTTTGTATATTACATGTGTGTTTTTACAATTCCTATTTTTGGATTGTTTCTCTCTACCTTCCTTTTACCTTTTTCCATTTCTAGAAAACAGGTTTGAAAGACAGCTACCGATTGAGTCTTCACAGTTATCATAGACTGTCTTCCATAGGTTTACTTTTATCTTCTGGATCTACAACATATTGTCCTTCTATGTTGTCTCAATCAATTGATAATTTATTGTTAAGCATATCAATTGATCCATCCTTTAATCCATCAACTAATGATCTTCTTCCATTGATCTTTATATCCATCGATTGATAAATGATGACTTATTGATTGATATATGTTATCAATCGATATATCAATCGATGGGTCTTCACATCAGTTGATGGTCTTCAATACTTGACTTGGCTTCTTCGATTGATCTCCTATCCATCGATGCTTGAATATCAATTGATCATCCTTCACTTGTGCAATTTCCTGTCTTCACATAATTATAATTTGACAGTTTAATTTACACATCAATTAATGATCTATATCAATCGACTCTAAAATCAATTGATGAGAATAATATCAATTGATTTACACGTTATCGATTGAAATAGACTAACTATACCTATGCTACAGTCCAAATTATCAGTTGATTCATATAAATACTTCAACTGATAAATGGTTTCCTGATCAATTGATATTTATAACTTTCATATCAATTGACCAGTTACATCAAATAAAATTTCTATGATTCTAAGATTATTGTTATCATCAAATTACATGTAGATTCCTAACAATCTCCCCCTATTTGTGTCTGTGATATGAACAGGCATAAATCTACTTGATGATAACAAAACCCCTAATTATTTTTATTCAGATAGAATCAAGAAATTTAAGTAGCACTTTGAGACTTTGAAAGTACTAGTTTGATGAATAACTCCTGCAAGCTGCTTCTTTGTCTTCACCATCTTCATAATTCAATTAGCTTCTCTTCCTTCTCTTCTCAACATTTTCTTTTATTTGCCTCATGAAAGAACTCCTCAAAATTGCTTCATCTCTGTCAGTTTCCCCCAGTTGCCTCATAAGGTAATATATTTCTTCATCTGTGATTTTGTCCAGAAATTTATAGATATCAAAGAACTTTGTGTTGCCCTCCACATCTGTAAAAATCATTGCATACTTTGGCTCCAACACCACCTTTTTTACTTGAGACTTCCATAACTTAAGAGGTGAATCAGGTTCAGCTTTTGCCTTTGATCTCCTTAGCTTTGAAATTTGTTGTTGAATCTCATGAACAATTATTGTGTTGAGTTTTTATTTTCTGTTGAGTAGAGGAAGGATGGTCTTCAGAACATTATAGTTTTGCTTCATTATCACCTTCAATGAATAAGTGATCTTCACTCCATTTTCATATTCCAACCTCATAGATTCTTCTTGGTTAGAGGTTTCATGGTGAGTCCTTACTCCAATAAGCCCTTTTTCATTGATCATTGGTATTAATTTCATATCATATCCTTCAATTGTAACCTCCTCCTTGATTTCTTCTTATTTACCCTAGAGGTTTTCCTGAACCACTCTTTCTTGAATAGACTTGACCTTTTTTTAGCCATAACTATTTTCCTCTTTTTCCTCAGTGGTTGTTCCATTAATTGATCTTCCATGTTCCATTCCATTTCCATTTGCCTTGCTATTTCCTCATTTTCCTTTTCTCTTCTTGCAGCGTCTAACAATCTTGATGAAATGGCTCCTTGAAGAAGCTTCTGGCAAACTAGCTCTTTCCTTCTCTTTTCTTCTTCAATCATTATGGATTTGCCCTTTTTCTTTTCTTCAAGGGCTTCAAGATAAATTGTTAGAAAGGCTTCTGTATTTGAATTGCTTTCTTTGGCAGCCTTTTATGCATCTTCATTCACCTTTCTTGTTTGAACAATGAACTCATCCAAGTTTCATCTTTCTGTTTCCTTTCCCTTTCCCTCTCAATCATAGACTGAGTTTCTCTTTCCCTAGAAATCCTTCTGGCTTCTAGATCATCTTCAAACTTCTTAAATTCTTTATTTTTATGTTCTAAGTCATCTTTGGGTGACTTAGATGACTTAGATGCCTTTGAAGATTGATAATTCATGTTGCTTCCATATTTAGTCCTTTTAGCTGCAGAACCTCCAATGCCACTAGACTTGTCCATACTAGAACCACCAACACCATCACTACCACTTCCATTGCCATCACCGTCACAATCATCCTTCTTCTTTGTATTCTCCCCCTTTTTGTTATCATTAATTGGGGGAGGTGGTGACATTCTGTCAAGAAATTTCTGAAGAATGGAAGCACATAGACTCTGGCCTTTAATTATATCATCCATCTTCTTTTTTAGAGATACCACTCTAGTTTCCAAAGCTGTAAAAATTTTAGATTCCTTGAAAAGCTTGTCCTTGATTTGAACCATAGTATTAATTGGTAGCTTCTCATCCAACTTTCTCTCTAATGAATCCTTGTTAGAATTGATAGAATCCTAGATAACCTTCAATTCTCTCTTCACTTTTGTCCCTGTGATCTTTTGAATTTTCAGTGATTCCCTCATATAGTGAGCAATTCTTCTTTGATTGAGATCTTCAATTTCTCCTTCCACCATTGCCCCCTATATTGAGAAAGAATCTCAGTTTCAGCAGCTTCTCATCAATTGTGTTCATCCATGGCTCATCATCAGAATCATCTTCCAACTCCTCAGGTTCCATATAGCATGTGTCTGTTGTATTGGCAATGCTCTCCTTTAGATTCCTGGTCCTTTGTTCTGTATGCTCTATTCCCAAAAGTTGTTCTGCATCTCTGTTACTTGAAGCAGCCAACCCCTGATATTGTGGATCAGGATGAATGAAATTATGTGGATCCAATTCACCAGCATCAATTTCCTCTTCAATCTCCTTATCAATTCCACTCCCACTAGCTTCTGCATTTGATACTTCCCCTATATCCTTGACACCTTCCTCCTCTGACATCAGCTCATTTTCCATTTCATGTGCAAATAGTAAAATTGTTTTATCTCTCTCACTCATCTCTCTATTTTGCATCAGGATCTCATCCTGGAATCTCACCTCTCCCTCACTCATTTCCTGTGCACCTTCTAAAGTGGGGCCCTCAAGTTTTTCACTCACATTCCTGGTAGAAATAGGAATGTCCTCACTCACTCCCTCTCCTTTTTCCAGGCTGCAACCTTGCCTCTCACTCAACTCACTCATTCCTAAAAAAGGTTGAGCAACATCAATTGATTGAACATCAATTGATGTGTAGATATTATTAGTTGAAGTGTTTGGGATATCTATCGGTTGAAGCATACTCATCGATTGATCTTGAGTATCGATCGATGGCTTATCAGTCGATGGCTGAATATTTATTAATGAAGGAACATCAATTGATGGAGTAGAAATAGTTGAGGTAAGAATTTGAGAAGTGATATTTATAATTATATGAGAAATGGAATCCTGAGATTTATGGGAAGAAGATTCAGGAGAGAGTGTTGGCTTCTCCTTGAAAAATAAAGAAGGAGACTCTGAAAATATCTAATTATCTATTAGAACATTTTCTGAAGAAATTTAGTGAGAAGGGGAAGGAAGAATAGAAGGGATAGGAATAGAGAGAGAATGGGGCTGCATCTCATCATTTATATGAGATGTATCAAACTGACTTTGAGAAGGTTCCACCACAATTTTCTGTGGTTTTGCAGTGTGTGATTCCCCAAGTGCAAAGGTAACTTTCTTTTCTCTCCTGCCATAGGTTTTGGTAAATTTGGATGGTGTGTCCCCAATTTGGTTCTGTGCCCCTGATTGTGGGCTATTTTCAATACTGTCATCCTTTTGATAGGATGACAATGGAGATGTGGTATTTTCCATATTAACATCCACAGTCTTTTGGGAGACTGTGGAGTGGCTTGGCTGAGGTTGCACACCCTTACTTTCCTTATCATTCTAGGTTCTTTGATGTTCCTCGGTTCCTTCACCACCTACATCTCCCTCTAGTCTATCTGCCACAACATATGTTTCTCTTTTCTTGGATTCTACAACAACAGGTTTTTGGGAACCTGTTGAGGTTGACTTTTTAGATTTGGATTTAGAAACGGGATATGTGTCTTGGGTAGGAGGGTTGGGGTCATTACTAACGCCCTCCATAGCCACAGAAGGCAAATAAGATTGGGGATTGGAAGAAGTTAAGGTAGAGATAAATATCTGAACAAAAGGTGGATAAATCAATTCCACATTACTATGAAGATTGATTTTTACCAAGTCTTTGAAGACCCTTTTGTTTTTAGTCTAGTAATCCAAAGTTTCTGTACTCTTGTCAATCTCAATATCCTTGACAAAGTGGTTAACAATAATCATGATAAATCTAGCATAATAAATATGATTAGATCTATTAACCTTATTTCCCAATTTGACAGATATTTCATTGAGTAACAGGCCTCCTAAATTATTATATCTATCATATAAAATGCTACCCTACTTGTTGCATACTTGTTATTATTACATCAAAATTACTGACCTTACCAGAAAAACACTGTATAATAGCATCAAAGAAATAAGACCATTCTTTTCTTAGATTCTTTCTAATAATACTACCTAGAGTAGCATCAGGAGCAGTGTAACTGATTTCTCTAAGAATGCTTCAAATCTCTGTGTCAGTGGGTGCATTTTCTATATTATTTGCAGGAAGATTTAAACACTCACCCAAGACTACAGTGGTTAAAATATAGCTTTGTCCTTTGCAATCAAAGGAGATTGAAGAAAAATCATTTGTTACCTCTGCTGTTGTCCAAAACTCTTCAACTAGATTGTACACAATCTTTGGTGCTTCTGAGAGGGTCTTTTAGATCCTTGAACTTCTTAGGAATTCCATTAGAGGATGGAATTCTGTTGGGGCTTCCTCCACCATAGTGCAAGCAACGAAGTTGTTGAGCTCATAGTAAAATCCTGATTGTGAGACTTTCTTTGATGATGCCATAATCGTGTTTAAAGATGTAGATAAGAATTAACTGGAAAACTTGTTAGTAATAAAGCAGAAACAACAATTAGACAGTAGTAGATTAGGGTTCTTAGCAAAAGATAGATACATAGAGAAAAATGGTTAGGGATTGAGTTCGTAGATTGAGAGAGAGAGAGAGAGACAGAGAAATCCTTAGTAAAATTGCAAGTAAGAATTAAAAGTTATTTTAATCTCACTATTTATATTTACTGAGTTCCCAATCACTTTCTTACTCAAAATAGAACTTAATCGACCGTTGGAAGAAAAATGAAAAACTGAAATTACCTTTTTTGGCAATCGATGTTATAGATACAGGAATGTATGTATTAATCAATTGATAAAATAAGTAATCGACGGCTAGATTTTGTACAGTTCGATTGATGACATGGACCCCTTTTAAATTCCAGTCAATAAATATATCATCAATTGATATATTTATCTGTTGATAGATGCAAATATCCATCGATAAGTAAATATATCATCAATTGATATATTTATCTGTCGATAGCTACATCTATCCATCGATAAGTAAATATATCATCAATTGATATATTTATCTATCGATAGCTACATATATCCATCGATAAGTAAACATATCATCAATTGATATATTTATCTGTTGATAGCTACAAATATCCATTGATGAGTAAAATGTTTATCAATTGATTATGGAACAATCAATAGATTAACATAGACAATGGCTAAAATTACTATAAATACATAACTTGTCAGACATTCAATAGATTATACATAATTAAGTATACCCAAATCACAAACCAATCTATTGAAGGTAAATTCATCTAATGGTTTGGTAAAGATGTCTGCAAGTTGTCTTTCACTAGGGACAAAATGTAATTCAACTGTACCATTCATTACATGTTCCCTAATGAAGTGATACCTTATGTCAATGTGCTTGATTCTGGAATGTTGCACATGATTTTCTGTTATAGCAATGACACTTGTGTTGTCACAGAAAATAGGAATTTTGTTCATGTTGAGCCCATAGTCAAATAGTTGATTCCTCGTCCATAAAATTTGTGCACAGTAACTTCCAGCTACAATGTATTCAGCTTTTGCAGTAGATGTAGACACTGAATTTTGTTTCTTGCTAAACCATGATATAAGCTTATTTCTTAGAAATTGACAGGTGCCTATAGTACTTTTTTTATAAATTCTGCAACCTGCATAGTCTGCATCTGAATAACCAATTAGATCAAATCCAGAATCTCTAGGGTACCAAATTTCAAGATTTGGAGTTCCTTTGAGATATCTGAATATTCTTTTTATTGCAATCAAATGAGATTCCCTAGGATCAGCTTGAAACCTAGCACAAAGACATGTAGCAAACATTATGTCTGGCCTACTTGTAGTTAAATAAAATAATGAGTCAACCATGCGTCTATAACTTGAAATGTCCACTTAAGCTTCCTTAGTATTAATTTCAAGTTTAGTTGCAGTGGCCATGAGAGTTTTTGCAGAAGAACATTCATTTAAATCAAATCTCTTTAATAAATATGAAATATATTTGGTTTAATTTATGAAAATACCATCTTTGACTTGTTTGACTTGCAAACCAAGAAAATAGGTAAGTTCTCCCATCATGCTCATTTCATATTTACTCTGCATCAACTTAGCAAACTTTTGACAAAGTTTTTCATTAATTGAGCCAAAAATAATGTCATCTACATAGATTTGAACAAGAATCATAGAGCCACTAACATTTCTATGAAGGAAAGTTTTATCAACAGTACCTCTTGTGAAGTTATTCTCAATCAAGAATTTAGACAAACTGTCATACCAGGCTCTAGGTGCTTATTTCAATCCATAAAGTGCCTTGAAAAGATAATATACAAATCCAGGATGAACAGGATCAATGAAACCAGGAGGTTGTTCTGTTTTCCCAGTCGTACAAGTAGAAGGGGGGGTTGAATACTTGTATGTCTTTTCTGCCCGATTTAAAATCAAATTAAGAACAAACTCAAACACAAAAATATGAATAAGTACTGTTTTGTATTATTGATTTGTGAATACAAAACTCTCCTAGGGTGTACACAAACCCTAGCAGCTTCTCTGTGTTTATCACAGCAACTCTCTCTATTTCTATGCTCTCACAAAATTTCACTCAGATGATTATGTTTCGACTTCCACACCTTTACAATTAGGTTACATAGAGTTTATATAGAGAGCTGCCTATCAACTAATAACAGAAAGATAAATTATAATAGGAATAGAATTCCTAATTATTAGTTGACAGTTTCCTTCTAGAATTCTCTTTCTTTCCCATAGCATATCTGCAATATATTTATCTTGATCTTCGAAGACTTTCCATTCCTGTGATCTTCTTCCAAATTTATCCTCAACTGTATAGACTCTGAAATCTTCAGACTCTGATGATCTTCAGACTCTGATCACATGTAGACTCTGATAGATCACAGACTCTGATAGTCTATAGACTCTGATCACCTTCCAGACTCTGATCTTCATGCAGACTCTAGTTTCACTTTCTACAGAAATTCTTCTAAGTACAAGTAACATGAATGTTGACCATATAGACTCTGATTATTCATTTCAGAGACTAGAAAGACTTATTACAGATAAACTAATCTAGACCCTGTTCTAGTATTTTGTACATCATCAAATGAATATATCCCTAACAATCTCCCCCTATTTATGCTTTATAAAATGTAAGCATAAATCAAGGTTTGATGATGTCAAAACTAAAGAATAAAACTAATAATCTAGAACAGTATAAAAGAATTAAACAAGAAAAAGAATTACTTCTCATTTAATCTTCTCAAAGGCTGGATTGTTCTTCAAAAATGAGTTTAGCATATTTTCTTCCACAATTGCAAGAGCTTCACCAACAAACTTCTTTAATTTCTTCATTTCTTCATTTGAACATTTAATTTGACAGTAAGCTGCTCTCAGATCATTTGCACTGCTTTCTTGATCTTTTAAGTCCTTCAACATCAGAACACTAACTTTCCCACTCATAGGCTGAAACCCAAAGTAATGACCCACACCTTCTTGAAATTTAATCTGTTTTTCCTCCAATGGCATGACTTGATCATTTCCCTCAGTATCAACATATTTTAAAGAAAATTTGCCCATTTGCCGATTTGCCTGTCTGTGCAAAATCAGCTTCCTATCAATCTTCTTGAACCATTTGTGTGTGACAGCTTCTTTGCTCTTGTTAACTTCATAAGCAATTTGAAGTAGGAATCTAATATACTGTAGTTCCTCAGCCTGTTTGAAAAAGATAAAAATTGACTGACTAATCCATCTTACACTTCCACCTTCTAAGAAGTAAACCTGCATCTCATTCTTCACCTTTTCTGTACCTCCCTGACCTCCTTGTATCTTTGTTTCAAAAACATTATACACAATTTGAGCAGACACCACTTTATTTAAGTGCTTCTGAGTGATCTTCTCAAACTGCCTATCTGTCAAGGATTGAGGATCCCTGGTTAGAGTAGATGTTCTGTCAATGTCAGATTCTTCAAATCCTCCAAGACCTATCTTCTTTTTAGCTCTAAGTTGCAGATTTGATTGACTGCACTTCCAGTATGAAGGTTCTTGAGTTTGATCAGAGTCTGACTTCTTTCTTTGCTTATCAGAGTCTGACTTAGACTCTGATTTCCCATGTCTAGTCCCTGACTGATGTGTTGGAGTTCTTACTACTCCAGATTGCTTTTGTTGCACACCATCAGGACCCTTAGAACCATGAGAACTATCTCCATCATCACCATCTCTCCTCCTTTTAACTCCCCTTGATGTATTCTTGCATCCCTCATCCTTATGTCTCCTGGAGGACTCACCTTGCTTCACCTTCTCCCCCTTTTTGACATCATCATTACTGGTGACAGCCAAAAGAATCTGCTCAAGAACAGTGGAGATATTTACCTGGGCTGCAATAACTGAATCAACCTTAGTGGTCAAATCAGAAACTGTAGTTTGAAGAGAGGCTTGAGTGGTAGTGATAGCAGCTAGAGCATCTTTAAAAGCGACCTCTTTGGATAATTGAAGAGAGTGAATTCTGTCTAATCTTGTATTGAGCAGAGAAGTTGTATTATCAACACCAGTGAGCTTTGTTTTAATATGAGAAATGTCCTGGACCACACTGGATAATTGAGCAGCAACATCAGGCAGCTTAGCTTTAACAGCTCCATCTAAGACTTGATCTTCTTCACCAGGATAGTAACCATGTTCCTGTTGAAAAGATTTTTTCTGAAAAGCCTTAAGTCTCTCAGAAAGATGAATATCCAAAATACACTCAAAAGAATCTTTATCATTGATGCCTCTTTGCTGTGCAGACTCCCAAGACTGAGGAAACACCTGATCAAAATAGATTAAAGAAGGAGTAACAAGATCATCATCTGCAGTAGTGCATTCCTCAGCAACAGGCTCTAGCTTTGTGAATGGAGGTGTAGACTCTGGTGGTGGTGTAGACTCCGAAACTGCAAACGGGACTATAGACCCTGACTCCTCCTGAGAGTGATCAGAGACTGTAGACTCTGGAAGTCTAGCCCTTATAGGCATTATTAAAAGAGGTTCTTCTGACTTCAATGTTGCAGCCTCAGTGAAAATGACAGGGTTATCCACCAAAGCCTCCATGACTCTATCTGCTCTCCTTGCTAGAGAATCCACCAGGTGAAGTTGGGGTCTCTGTGTAAATGATTTCTGAGCTATTAAGTGTGATTCTCTAGGGTCAGCTTGAAATCTAGCACACAGACAAGTTGCAAACATTATATCTGGTCTACTAACAGTTAAATATAACAATGAGCCAATCATACCTCTGTAACTAGTGTTGTCAACTTTGTTACCCTTTGGGTCAGAGTCTAGCTTAGTAGCTGTTGACATGGGAGTTTTAGCAGATGCAGAATCTTGCATATCAAACTTTTTCAACAGTTCTTTTACATACTTTATTTGATTGATGAAAATTCCATCATCATTCTGTTTGACTTGAAGCCCCAAAAAGAAGTTTAATTCTCCCATCATGCTCATTTCATAATTTGACTGCATTAGTTGACTAAACTTTTCACAGAGATTATCATTAGTAGATCCAAATATAATATCATCAACATAAATTTGGACAAGCAAAATATCACCTTTATATTTTCTAATAAAGAGAGTTTTGTCAATGGTACCTCTTGTGAATCCATTTTCAAGAAGGAATTTTGAAAGAGTTTCATACCATGCTCTAGGTGCTTGCTTTAATCCATATAGTGCCTTGTCTAACCTGTAAACATGATCAGGAAACTTTGGATCAACAAATCCTGGTGGTTGCTCCACATAGACTTCTTCTTCCAGTTCTCCATTTAAGAAAGCACTTTTCACATCCATCTGATACACCTTGAATTTTGAATGAGCTGCAAAGGCTAGAAACATTCTAATAGCTTCCAATCTTGCTACTGGTGCAAAAGTTTCATCATAGTCAATTCCTTCCTCCTGTGAGTATCCTTTTGCAACTAGCCTTGCTTTATTTCTTACTACAGTTCCATTCTCATCAAGTTTATTTCTATACACCCATTTTGCACCAACCACTGATCTATTTCTAGGTCTTGGTACAAGTTTCCACACTTTATTTCTCTCAAATTCATTCAATTCTTCTTGCATTGCAATAATCCAATCAGGGTCTTGCAAGGCTTCCTCAATTTTCTTGGGTTCATTCTTTGAGAGAAAACAGCTATAAAGACATTCATTTTGAGTGGTTGTTCTTGTTTGTACACCACTCTCAGGATCACCAATTATCAAGTCAGGAGTGTGATTCCTTGTCCATTTTCTAGCAGGTGGAAGATTGGTTCTTGAACTTGAAACTCCCTCTAAGTCATTTGCATCTTCTGTATTTGAGTGAAATTCAAATGAAGAGGCTCCCCCTAAATTGCTTGACTCTGACAAGAGTTTAGAGTTGCTTGATCCAGACCCTGATGAGTTAGACTCTATCTGTCTATACTTTGTCTGGATAGACTCTGTCTTGGTAGACCCTGACCTGTTAGACTCTGAATTATTTGGAGTTGAATTTTCTGGCTCCCCCTCAGAATATGCAGGTTCCTGTGTTAGTTCAGGATTTATTCTAGGGTCTTCATCCTCTTCTTCTTCATTTATCTCAGAACTTTTTAGATTTTCAAATTCCAGTGTTGTAGACTCTGACTCATCCTACAATTCTGTAAACTTTTTATCATCAAATGCAACATGAATAGATTCCATAACAATTTTGGTTCTGAGATTAAACACTCTGAATGCTTTTGTGTTCGATGCATATCCAAGAAAGATTGATTCATCTGCCTTGGCTTCGAATTTGCTTAGATTTTCAGGATGTACTTTCAGTACATAACACTTGCATCCAAATATGTGAAAGTGTTTTACACTTGGCTTCTTGTCCTTTATCATTTCATAGGGACTCTTTCCATGCATGTTTATTAGAGTGCAGTTTTGAGTGAAACATGCTGTATTGACTGCCTCAGCCCAAAAATATACTGGCAGCTTAGACTCTGCCAACATTGTTCTGGCAGCTTCTATGAGTGTCCTATTCTTTCCTTCCACAACTCCATTTTGTTGAGGAGTTCCTGGTGCAGAAAATTGTTGAGTAATTCCCTTTGATGCACAGTGGTTCTCCATGATTGAATTCTTGAATTCAGTACCATTGTCACTCCTCAGAATTCTTACTATTTTCTTTGATTTTCTTTCCAGAAATGTGATATGATCTATTATGTGTTGAGAAGCTTCATCCTTTGAATGTAGAAAGAAAACCCATGTGAATCTTGTAAAATCATCTACAATAACAAGAGTATATTTATTTTTATTAATTGACATAACATTTACTGGACCAAATAAATCAAGATGTAGTAAATAAAAGGGTTCAGAAATGGTATTTATTGTCTTGCTCTTGAAGGATGATTTCCTTTGTTTTCCAAGTTGACATGCTTCACAAAGTCCATCTTGTACAAAATCAACCTGTGGTAATCCTCTTACAAGATTCTGTTTAACCAACTTGTTGAGTGTTTTGAAGTTGATGTGTGACAGTTTCTTGTGCCATTTCCAGCTTTCTTCAGTTGAGGCCTTGCTGTATAGACATGTGACTTCACTGTTTATGCAATCCTCCAAGCTGGCTTCATAAATGTTACCATGTCTGTGTCCTTTGAAAACCACAATGCCTGTTTCTTTGTGAGTCACAAGACACTCTTTGTTGTCAAAGCCAGTATGGTAACCTTTGTCTCCAAGTTGACTTATGCTTATTAAATTGTGCCTTAAGCCATCAACTAGAGCTACTTGTTCAATGATGACATTCCCAAGTACAGTCTTGCCATATCCCAGTGTTTGTCCTTTGTTGCCATCTCCAAAGGATACTTCTAGGCCAGCCATTTCCTCAAAGTCTGTAAGCAGGGATTTCTTTCCAGTCATATGTCCTGAGCATCCACTGTCCAGGATTAGGGTTACTTTCTTTACCCTAGTTCCCTACATACATAAAGCAACTAGTTAGATGTTTTGAGGACCCAAATAGTTTTGGATCCTTTTCTACTAATTTTAGGAGAAACAGGCTTAATAATTTTCACATTTGGCTTACCTGTCTCTTTTGTTGCTCTAGACTGTGGTGGAGTCTTAACAATGTCATACCAACTTTTATCAATAGAAGATTTTAGCTCATAAAAATTGTAATACAAATCATGATAGTCCCTACACATATATATAGAATGAAATATGCTACCACAGTGATAACGTGGTTTCTGTGGTATGTAGTGACTTTTCAGAGTCTGAGAAGGACTAGACTCTGATTTCTTCTCAATTTTTGTTTTACAATCTATGGCTAAATGGTTTTGGTTGCCACATCTATAACACTTCTTTCTAGGAGCATTAGGATCTTTTTGATAATTATTAGCCTTATTGATGCCTTCCTTACCATTCCTATTTCTCCTAGTTTTGATGGACTCTGATAAGTTCTCTAGCCTTTCTTTCAACTTAGACTTAGACAAGTACCCTATGTTTATAATTTTCTTAGAGTTATTTGCCCCTGTTTCATCTGTCTTCTTGTCAACAACAGGGGGACTATTGACAGATGAGTTTGTGGGTTCAGTTTTTTCTTTAGGGATCACAAACTTAACAGGAACAAATGTACTTTTGTCTTTAGTCTTATTGATTTTGCTAGCTTCTTCATTGTTATCATTCTCAACAATAGATCTTTTGTCTTGACTCTTGTCATAGCCTAGACCAGCAGTTTGACACACGTTTTGATTATTGAGAATTTCTTGAACTTTTCTTCCAGAGTCTGTCCAAACTTTAAACTTAAACCTTTCTTCTTCTAGTTCTTTCCTGACATAGTCATAGGCTTTCAAAATTTCAGTGTAGTTATGACTATATTTCTCAGAATCCTTTTTGTATTGTTCCATTAATAATAACTCAGATTCTACATGACAATTCCTTTTAGTTAAGGTTAAATTTTCTTCTCTCAACCTTTCACTTTCACTAGTGAGAGACCTACATGTTTTCATTATTTTATTAACCTCACTTTTCACAATCTCTATGTCATCAGAGTCTAAATTAATTAAGGATTCATGAGTAAAGATTCGTACCTGAGTTTTAGGAGATGAGGGTTCTTTGGGAGACTGTGATTTTCTTGAGGAGGATGCCATCAGTGCTAGATTTTCATAATCAATTTCATCCTCTGAGCTTGAGTCTGCCCAGTCCTTTCCTGTTGATAGAAGTGCTTTTCCTTGACTTTTTGACTTTCTGCATTCACTGGCAAAGTGCCCCAATATTCCACAGTTGAAACATTTGACCTTTGCTTTGTCAAGTTTGATAATTGTACTCTTGCTCTTCTCAACCTTTTCATCTTCCTTCTTGAATGATGGCCTTTTGCTAAATTTGCCAGTTCTTTTGTTGAATTTCATTCTTTTGAAATTTTTAGCAAACATAGCCATCATTTGACTAAGATCAACCTCTTCATCAGAATCAGAGTCTGTGTCAGTAGACTCTGACTCCACAGCAGCTTTACCCTTCTTTCTTGAATCCTTGATTCTTGCTTCTGTGGATGGTTCCTGTTGTTCTTTCTCAGACTCCATCAAGAGTGCCACAGATTTTGTCTTTACAGACTTCTTATTCTTTCTCTGTTGCATCTCCAAATCATATGTCTTGAGTCTGCCATACAATTCTTCTAGAGTTAGTTCATCCAAATCCCTAGCTTCTCTTATGGCTGTAGTCTTATTGTCCCACTCTTCAGGAAGTGCTCTCAGAAACTTGGTATTCGTATCTTCAGAATCATAAACCTTACCAAGCATAGCCATCTCATTCAAGAGTTTTGTAAACCTATCATACATCTCATTGATAGATTCTCCAGATTTTGCTTCAAAGTACTCATACTCTTGAATGAGCAAAGACCTAGCATTCTTCTTGACATCTTTAGTCCCTTGACAGTGCACCTCATGTTTTGTCCACATCTCCTTAGCAGTCTTGCATGATATGACACAGTTAGTTAGAACAGAATCTAAACTGTTAAAGAGAATGTTCTTTACTTTTGCCTCCTTAAGGACATTTTCTTTGTCCTCTTTTGTCCATTCAGCCTTTGGTTTCTCAACGAGGTGTTCTTCAGTTATTTTGCCTTCCTCATTGATTTGAGGCACAATTTTTAAGGGCACAAAGGGTCCTTCATTAATCCTGTCAAGATAGTCAGGGTCTGTTGCTTCCAGATGGTGCAGCATCTTAACCTTCCAGTGGGTGAACTCGTTTCTCTTAAGCATAGGAATCTTAGAATTGCCATCTTTGTTTCCAGATATCTTTGATCGATTTTAAACGTTAGGCTCTGATACCAATTGTTTTCCCAGTCGTACAAGTAGAAGGGGGGGTTGAATACTTGTATGTCTTTTCTGCCTGATTTAAAATCAAATTAAGAACAAACTCAAACACAAAAATATGAATAAGTACTGTTTTGTATTATTGATTTGTGAATACAAAACTCTCCTAGGGTGTACACAAACCCTAGCAGCTTCTCTGTGTTTATCACAACAACTCTCTCTATTTCTATGCTCTCACAAAATTTCACTCAGATGATTATGTTTCGACTTCCACACCTTTACAATTAGGTTACATAGAGTTTATATAGAGAGCTGCCTATCAACTAATAACAGAAAGATAAATTACAATAGGAATAGAATTCCTAATTATTAGTTGACAGTTTCCTTCTAGAATTCTCTTTCTTTCCCATAGCATATCTGCAATATATTTATCTTGATCTTCGAAGACTTTCCATTCCTGTGATCTTCTTCCAAATTTATCCTCAACTGTATAGACTCTGAAATCTTCAGACTCTGATGATCTTCAGACTCTGATCACATGTAGACTCTGATAGATCACAGACTCTGATAGTCTATAGACTCTGATCACCTTCCAGACTCTGATCTTCATGCAGACTCTGGTTTCACTTTCTACAGAAATTCTTCTAAGTACAAGTAACATGAATGTTGACCATCTAGACTCTGATTATTCATTTCAGAGACTAGAAAGACTTATTACAGATAAACTAATCTAGACCCTGTTCTAGTATTTTGTACATCATCAAATGAATATATCCCTAACATGTTCTACATATAATTCTTCTTCTAGTTCTCCGTTGAGAAAAACACTTTTCACATCAATCTGATGCACCTTGAAATTTGCATGAGCAACATAAGCTATAAAGATTCTGATTGCTTCCAACCTTGCAACAGGTGCAAATTTTTCATCAAAAACTATGTCTTCTTCTCGTGAATAGTCCTTTGCCACTAATCTTGCTTTATTCCTTGTCACTGTACCAGATTCTTCCATTTTGTTTTTGAACACCCATTTTATACCAATAACAGACTTGTTCTTTGTTTTGGGCACCAGATTCCATACCTTGTTTCTTTAAAACTGATTCAATTCTTCTTGCATAGCAATCATCCAATCAGGATCATTCAAGGCTTCTTCAATCCTTTTTGGTTCTTCTTGAGATATGAAGCTACTATACAAGCATTCATTTTGAGTTGCACTTCTAGTTTTGACACCATCATTTGCATTTCCAATAATCAATTCAAAGGGATAACTTTTTGTCCATTTCCTTTGTGATGGTAAATTTGTACTTGATGATGATGCTTCATGATCATTGGAATTGTTATGATCATTGTGATGTGATTGATCATTTGAGAATCCTCCCCCTGAGATGGACACTCTTCTTGAAGACGGTTGAGTAGAGTTGTTATCCATCGAATGATTATCAATTGATGTATTATCAGTCGATTCATGATTGTCAACTGATAAGTTATCTGTTGATGCATTGACATCAATTGATAGGAGGATTCTAGGTACTTGATTTCTTGAAATTTCCACATCATCATCACTATCTTCACTATTGCTTGTAGATTCATTTTCAAAGTGCAATAGTTCATGAAATCCTTCATCAAATAACCCTTGAATCTTCTGGTCATCAAAGACTACATACATAGATTCCATAACAATGTGCAATCTTAGATTGTAGACTCTGTGTGCTTTGGTTGTTATTCTATATCCAACAAATATAGCTTCATCAGCCTTGGCTTTGAATTTTCCCAAATTTTCACCTTGATTTCTTAGTACAAAGCATTTGCAGCCAAAGACGAAGAAAATTAATTGTTGGCTTCTTGTCTTTTTTCATCAACTGATATAGAGTTTTGCCTTGAAGTTGATTGACTATGGAAATATTTTGAATGTAGCAAGCAGTATTAATTGCTTCTACCCAGAAATATGTAGAAAGTTTTGCTTCTTCTACATAGTTCTAGCAGCTTCAATCAAGGTCCTATTTTTCCGTTCAACTACTCCATTTTGTTGTGGAGTTCTTGGTGCAGATAAATGATGAGTGATACCCTTTTCTTCACAGAATTCTTTCATTGTTATATTCTTAAATTCAGTACCATTATCACTTCTGATTTTCTTGACCTTCCATTCAATGCCATTTTCAACATTCTTCACATGATTAATAATGAATTTGCTTGCCTCATCCTTAGAGCGTAAGAAATATACCCATGTATATCTTGTGAAGTCATCCACAATGACTAATGCATATTTCTTTTTGGCAATCGACATGATGTTGACTGGACCAAATAAATCCATGTGAATCATTTCCTAAGGCTTATCAATTGATGATTTAGACTTTGACTTGAATGATGTTTTTCTTTGTTTTCCTTTTTGACAGACATCACAAAGTCCATCTTTGGTGAATTCCATCTGTGGAATGCCTTTAACTGTGGGTTAGCTTCTTGTACCAAATCTAACTTTCATCTGTATTGGCTTTGCTAAGTAGGCATGTCATTGAATTTGCCTTTATAGAGTTGAAATCAGCCACATAGACATTTCCTTTTCTTTCACCAGTTAAGAGAATTTCACCAGATTCTTTGTTGGCTATGATGCATGATCTAGTTGAGAACCATACACCATTTCCATTATCACACAGTTGACTAATACTGAGCAAATTGTTCTTCAAACCATCAACTAGTGCTACAGGTTCAATGATAACATTCTCTTTTAAAATTGAGCCATATTCCAGAGTAAAACATTTACTGTTATCTCCAAAAGTAACTCTTGGGCCAGCATTTTCCACAAACTTTATGAGCAGGAACAAATTTCCAGTCATGTGTCTTGAACATCCACTATAAAGATACTAGAGATTTCTTCTCCTATTTCCCCGCACACATTTAAAACAATCAAGTTGTTTTTGGTACCCAAGTTGCTTTGGGTCCTCTTTTATTAGTTGCAGCCAGAGCCTTGTTTGCCAACTTTGACTCCTTTTGTTTTGATGGGTTTAGATCCACTTTAACTTGGGAGTTGGCTTTTGGGGCTTAGATATACCTTAGAACTCATGGCAGAATTTCCATGCATTTCATTATCTAAGTTAGACATGCTCCATGGCATTCCAGGCATGTTTATATTTGCATATCCAAATAAGGGATTATACGTGCATGAAACTTGTGCATAAGGCATATGGACATTTGGTGTAACTAAATTAGAAGACATGGCATTCATGAGCATAGAATTGGTAAGCATGGCATTTACAGACATGACTTGTGCATTTAAATCATTTGAAGATATAGAGTTCTTTTCATTCTTGCATTGTATAGATAAATGATTTACACTACCACATTTAGCACATACCTTTCTAGGGGCATACATATCAGGAGTGTAATTGTTGTGCTTATTTATGCCTACTTTTTCATTCCTATTCTTCTTCTTTTTCTCAGACTTGGGTTGGATAATTTCCACACGTGCTATCTCTTCTAATTTTGCTTTAAATTATTTCTTGGATAAGCTACCTATGTTGATTTTCTCAACCTCAGCCTCAACTTGATTTTTGGTTTCCTTAACAAACTTAATAGGAGTGCCAAATTTGGTCATCTTATTAGTCATTCATGATTTACTTGTCGATGGATGCTTATCGATTGATTCAGCATCAATCGATTGATAATCCTTATCAGTTGATGAAGGATTAGAAGTCGATTGATCTTTATCCATTGAAGTATCAACCAATGGCTTGCCTATTGATTTGGGGGGTTCTCCTAGAGTATCTACACCCTGAACATCAATGATTTATTTGGCAGTTTTAGCACACCTATTCCATCTGTTAATGGCTTCAATTTCTTCAGCTAATTGTTCTTTTAACAATTCTTCTCTTTTCAAACTATTCACTAGTTCATCTCTAGCATCTTTACTTTCCTGCTTAAATCTATCTAAACAAACAAGTTCATTTTCAAGAAAAGCATTCCTCTCAGCTAAGGCATCAATGGTGTTCTTTAACTTGAGGTTTTCTTTGTTTAGAGATTTTAGAGTGACATAAAAATTGTACAATTCATTAGACATTTCATTAACAGTACTATTGCATTCATCTTTTGTAAGTTCAGAAAAGTTAGTAAATAGTACATGATTTGATGATGAACTAGCTTCTTCATCTTCATGGTTGGCCATTAGAGCTAGATTGATAAACTCTTCAGAATCACTGTCCTCAGCAGCCCAGTCCTTCTCCTCAGTAACAAAAGCATTTTCTTTCTGTTTCAAAAGGTCAAAGTATTTCTTTTTGTAATCAATACCCTCATATGACTTCGCCTTTTCTTGTTTTTGCTTTCTGCACTCATTTGAGAAATGACCAACCAATCCATAGTTAAAGCATTTGAATTTAGATCTATCAACCAAATTTTAGTTTTGATTGTTACTTCTAAATTGGGATCCAGGCCTTTGAGCATTTGGATTCCTCTTGAATTTAAGATTTGAAAACTTCCTTGTCAGAAATGCAAGGTGCTCATCAATCTCATCCAAATCATCCTTTGAACATGTTTTAACTTCTTCACACTTGCCCTTTCCTTTTCCCTTGAATGATTCTTCAATAGCATCATTAGCCACCATGACAGAAACTTCTACACAGCCATCTTTCTTCTTCTCTTCATTTCCCTTGACCATCAAAGCCATAGTTTTCCCCTTTCTTTGATTCTTCTCAATCTCCTCATCTTCTTAGATTTCCAACTCATATGTCTTGAGAATACAATAAAATTTCTCAATAATATAATCTTTGAAGTCTTGAGATTGCCTAATAGAAATAGTCATTGGTTTCCTCAGTTGCATAAACTCTACTATATAGCTTTAGTCCATTTAACAACTTATGGAATCTGCTATAGGTGTCATTGATAGATTCTTCACTCTTGAAATGAAATGATTCATATTTTTGAATCAAGAGTTGCATCTTGTTTTTCCTTACTTGTTCAGTTCCTTCACACAGAGTTTGAAGAGTGTCTCATACTTCTTTTGATGAAGTACGGTTTATCACATTGTCAAACATATCTTTATCTAGTCCATTAAACAGAATGTTCATGGCCTTCTTATCTTTAAGTACTTCTTTTTCATCCTCTTCTGTGAACTCAGTGATGAGTTTTGGAACATGTTTGTCAAGTGCAGGAGTTTCATCTGGGTTTACACCTATGACTAGCTTCATGGGAACATGAGGACCTTTCTCTACGCAGTGAACATAGGAAGGGTAAAGAGAGAGTGGATGCAGATGCATTTTCATCTTCCATGCAAAATATTCATCTTTTTCAAGCACTGGAATTTTCACACCTGAATTTTTTGGCCCATATTGACTGTTCTTGATCTTTAAACTTTCTGTATGTTGAAAGCCTAAGCTCTGATACCAATTGTTATTTCCCAGAACTATGACAATATTTGTAAAAAGGGGGTTGAATACAAATATTAAAACTTTTGCTTATTTTAATATTTATTACATATTTTTTTATAGTTAGAGAGAATGTGTTTGAATAAATTAAAACTGAAATTTAAATATAACAAAGAGATTTAAAATTACTGATGGATTGGTTTTTCCATCAGTGTATATTTTTGCTCAATTGAAAGGCATATGACTAGGCCTATTTGTAATAATTAGATGACAACTCAACTCAGATAAGAAATGGTAGTAAATAATAAATATCAAACAGGAATCAAGACAAAGACAGTCAACTAGTCACAGGGAATCCTAGTATCAGAAGTACTCAGTTGAAGCTACTACTCAACACTGGAAGAAGTTCATTTATTTGTTCAAGCGTCAGTGAAATAAATTGATAATAATCAAGTAGTAATTCAAAAGAATTCAGAAGATACAGAAGATTTTAAAGTGGCTATTGCATGAAGATTCCAGAAGAAAAAGAACAGAAGAGGGAAGACAGTAAAGCAGAAGGCCACAACTTTAAATGTTAAGAATGGAGAATATTTATTAGTATGACACAAATGAACCAAACAGTACATTTGTGTGTCAATAATAAAATATTTATTCTTCATTTTAGCTCAAGTGGTTTCAAGATAGAAGTCAAAGAAGAGACGAGAAGACTGTGAAACTGACTCCGGAGTTATACAAGTCAGATAGTATTTTAATTTTACTATCAAGAGGAATTTAATTATTTAATTTATTTAATTAAATTAATTCAAAAAGAATTTAATTTAATTTATAAATTAATTAATTAAATAAAGTAGAATTAATTTACTATAAAAAGATTAAGTTAATATTACTTTTAATATAATTCAAATTACCTTTTGAAAAGGTAATACCGAATTCTATTAAAAGGTAATACCGAAATTACCTTTTTAAAAGGTAATACTGAAATTACTTTTTAAAAAAGGTTATTCTGAGCTATTTCAAATGGTAATACCGAGCTAAATTATAAGGTAATACCGAGCTTTATCAAAAAGGTAATACCTAGCTTAATGAAAGGTAATACTGTATTTTCAAAGGTAATGCCCAGTTTTTCTAAAGGTAATTCTAGGCTTACTTTTCAAGAAAAATAGTAATGCTGAAAAGTAATGCCAAGCTTTTCTAACCTCTATAAATATGAGGAGATCACTTCTCATTTCTTTTGTTGTTCAAACATTCAAATTCAGAAATTCGTATGCATTGTAATATTCACAGATTTCTGTGCAAGTTTGGAATATAATTGTTAAACTCGAACAATTCATGTCAAAATCGTTATAAGCTTTTAAACAAGTTATATAAACTTTCTACTTATTAATTTTGTAATACTTTTCAAATTAAAATTATATCTTCTACTTGAACAGTATTTCATTTTAATTAATATTTAGTGTGAATTTAAAATAATAGTTTTAAATCCAATATTTCGCGATAATTAATAGATATTATATATAACCCCTATTCTACAATATTAGGGACCAACAATTGGTATCAAAGATGGTTGATATTTTTATTATCAGATCTAAACCAAAAATTCCGCAACTCATACAGATCTCAAAAATTATTTTTTAATTCAAAATAATTTTTTATTCGAAATAATTTTTTTTTTAATTATTTATGATCAAAAATTGTTTTCAGTCAAAAAATAAAATATTTTTTGAAACACTTAATTTTTAATCTTATTAAAGATGAATACCCAGAAAGTGACTAGTATCAAAATTCCACAGTTCGACAGAGAACACTATAATTTGTGGAAACATAAAATGCTACTGTTTATCGGGATAGCAAATCTCAAGTACGCATCAGTCATGGCCAAAGGTGTTGAACCCTCTATGTTAGCTATTCTCGAAGATCTGGTAGATGGGGTCGTAATCCCCCACAGACAGTTTCTGAAGAGTCCGACAGACTATACAGATGAGGAAGTAGAAGCTGTGTCCCTTGATAACAACCTGAAGCTCATATTAATTGAATCCTTAGACTACGTCATGTACAATCAAGTAGTCAATTGCAAAAATGTAAAATAGATCTGGGAAATAATTGAAATTATCAATGAGGGAACTGAAGAAGTAAATGAGAATAGACTAGAGATCCTGACCACCCAATATGAGTAGTTTAGATCCAACCCTGGTGAGGGCATCTCTGAGGTGTTTCAGAGATTAAACAAACTGATAAACGAGCTCAATATGAATGGAAAGTTTTATCAAAATCAGGAGGTGAACAGGAAGTTTTTGCTGACCTTACCAGAACATCTGGAACACAGGATCGCAGCTATCTGGGAATCTAGGGACATGAAGGAGGTAACCCTAGAAAGACTCTACGGAGTTTTAAAGACTTATGTGCTGAAACAGATCTAAACCAGAGAGATGTACGGGAGATGTAAGGTACTGAGTTCCTCCAAGGCATTAATGGTAGAAGCACCAGAGAAAGTAGAAGTGAAGGCAGTTGCACCTTCTAACAGTTCAACGGAGTATGTGGTTCCAGAAATTGGACATACTTTTGACAAACAAGAAGATGGTGAGTTCTACTCGCTAGAAGATCTAGATCAGCTGGAAGATGAATCTCTAGCTATGGTTGCCAGGAGGTTTGGCAACATGAGATTTCGAAGAAACTCCTCCTACAGAGTAAAGCCTAATTTTGGAAGATTCCAAAAAGGAGGTTCTTCGACAGCAGTATCAAAAAGAGGCTACAAGACCGGCTTAGTTGATAGAAGTAAATTTCGGTGCTTCAACTATAATGAGCTAGGCGACTTTGCAACTGAGTGCAAGAAGCCGAAGCAAGTGAAAAAGAGAGAGTCTTACGAAGAGCTCAAGGAGAAGTATGATGTGCTCGTGAAAAAGCATCAAGGAAAGTCCTATCTAGCAGAGGGCAGAAGTTGGGATGACTCAGATAATGATGATGAGGAAGAACTGGGAAATCTTGCTCTTATGGCTTCATCCGAGAATCACTATCGCCCACCCATCAAGGAAGAATAGAGGTAAATCCTTCATGCCCTAAAATGTTTGCTTTGCTAGGTAAAGAACTAGATGGCGAAAGAGATAAGGTTAAGAAACTCAGACTCAGAGTCAAAGAGTTAATTGATGAGACTGAAGTTCTTAAACAGTTAAAAAGAAATCATGACAATTTGACTGTTAAGCTGACTGAAGACTTAGCTATTCAAGTCAGTAAAGTCAGTTGTCATGTTGTAATAGAAACCAATCTCAGAAACCAGATAGAAGAAGAAAAGAATAAGTGTCTTGCATATAAGAATTCCTCATATATTGTAAAGAACCTAGTTGACCAATAAGAAATAAGTCGTAAAGTTGGAATAGGCTTCGAGTACAATAAATCTGTAGAAAAGCCAAGCAACATAACCCCCTTCAGGAAAAGTGCTGCAGAGAGGGGTATCCCACATGTTGTTAAAGACACACTGAAACCTCTCTTCATAAAACCGATAGCTGAACCCATCCTTGAGATCTCCATACTGATTGCATATCAAATGCAGTTAGAGGATCTGAGGAAGAGAAGAAGAGAGGAGAACAGGTTAAGGACATAAAAAGAGTTAATGTCCAGAAACAAAAGTGTGCACCGGAGACACCAGTGAAATATGAGGGAACTTCTAAGTCACCCAATCCTGTTATAGGTGCAAAAGACTTAAAGAATAAAATGAACAGACCTAACACGTTTGTTAACAATAGGAACAGTAACAATAAATTTCATTCTACTGAGAACTTCAAAACTGCTGATATAATTGAAGAAGAATCTGTTAATCCCCCTACTATATTGAATAACATGCCTACTATTGATGCTTTCCATAAACCTTGTGGAATAATGAATTGTATGTTATGTGCTTTTAATGCTATGACTGGTTACTTTAAACGCATGATAGCTAAGAAAGATAACATGACACCTAGACAGCACATCAATAATAAATTCGCTAAGTCCAAGACTGCGACTCCTTCACCTGAGAAAAAAGAATATATTCCTATGTCTAAACATAAAGTTGTTAAGACTTTTTATAAGAAGGTAAGAACAGTCAAGGAATATAATGATGTTATTCGAAAATGATATGTTGTCAAAGCAAACAAATGTCAATTCTTTAAGTTATTGGGTTCCGAGGCATAAAACGCAGCGGATTAAACGTAAATATAACGAAAAATTTCGGAACCCTAACGCAGGATCATGTATAAGATTGACAGATTATGGTGAAACGGAATCATACCTTTGTCTGGTCTTGACTTACACGAACTCAACGGAGATCCTAGCTTTCACGACTTGTGTCTTCCTCTCGAAAGCACCTCTATGGTATCCACACGAGCACCTTCAAGAACGTCTCACGATCTTGATTACGGAATGGATGTACTAGCCTCCTTTGATGATTTCGAATTCTGCCTCTGCCTTTTCTGCTGCTAGGGTTCGTTTTTCTTAAAAACTTAATACCTATTAACCCTACATTATCTATTTATAATGGTTGGTTAATAGGCCCATAATAGCTACCCATAACAGCAAAGCCTAATCCATGTAGGTTTAGGATTAAATAATAAAACCGAATTTTATTATTTAATTAATAACTAAGTCACACTTAATTATTAATGGCAGAATTCAAATTCGAATTTATATTATTTCAATTAATTAAGTCTCACTTAATTAATATAATAAAATTCAAATAATCATCAATTAATTTAAATCTATAATTTAAATTAATTATTCCTTTAAGTACTCTATGTGTGTGACCCTATAGGCTATTATTTAATTAGCAATAATTTTATTCTCCAATAAAATTATAAACAATGAGCGGTATCTAGTAATACATCATTGCTACCCAATTAAATAATAATTTAATCGTGATTCGATAAAACCTTTCGTGATTAATGTTTCAGTGTAATATAATCCCTTTAACCATATATATTATAGATTAAACTCGAGGCATGTATTTAGTCATCCTCTTCAACATTTAATTCGGGTTTACTTGATCCATGAGTAGACTATGAAAACAAATCATTATTTGAGCACGGCCATGCATTTTATAGTCTCAATCAATCAAGAGGCCAATAATATCTCTCCTAATTATAGGAGGGTTAAATCCTTTATCTATCATTCATATTTCTCATACGACTCATGATATACCCGATGTCCACTTTTATCATCACCCGGTCAAAGGTAATTTTTAATGTAGTCAAAGTATATTAATCCTCGTATAGAAATATAATGATCTCAAGTCAAAGGATCATTACACCATTAACACTGTGAGTCTTTCTTATGACTTTATTAAACATGAAGAATCTCACTGTGGGTCTGTCCAGTATCATGTACTCCTACATGTACCTATGTATTGACTTTAGTATCCCCATACTTATAACCAATGAGATGTGGTTATCAGTCAAACAACATACTAGTCTATTTATGTATTATTATTGTCCTATAATAATAATACTCGACTAGGGACATTTAAGAATATGATCTATTATATAATCTCAAGTTCAAGTCATGTACTAAACTATACAATGTGTATCATGATTCTAAGGACATTTATTATGCTAACAAATATATCGCAGTATTTAAAGTCATAATAAATACGTTTATTGAATAATCAAATAACATAAAGGTCTATTAAAAGAAACATTGTATTGCCTCTAGGGCACCTACACTAACATAAGTATGCCGGGCCCAATCACTTTTGGGCACCGAAGACAAATTAATCCGTTTGATAATTGCAGGGAGTTAAACAGGTAAACCGAGTTATATGGATCCTGGACAGCGGATCTTCAAGGCATATGACCGGAGATAGAGCCCTACTATCAGACGTGGTTGAAAGAGCTGGCCCAATCGTCACCTTTGGAGATAACATCAAAGGAATGACTACGGGATATGGCAAGTTAAATACTGGAAATGTTATCATTGAAAACGTCTCTTTAGTGGAAGGACTTAAGCACGATCTACTCAGCGTCAGTCAATTTTGTGATAAAGGGTACAAAGTAAACTTTATCAAGGAGAAATGCTTAATAGCTCATTCTAAAGATGACAAACTAGCCTTGCGTGAAGTAAGGAAAGGAAACTTGTACGTAGCCGATCTCAACTCAGGAACTGAAGATGAAGCAAACTGTTTCTACTGAAAGGCTTCATCAGAAGAAAGCTGGATATGGCATAAAAAACTCTCACATCTAAACTTCAAAACAATGAACTCTTTAGTCAAAAGGGATTTAGTGAGAGGACTGCCTCCAATGGAATTTACACAAGAAGGCTTGTGTGAGGCATGTCAGAAAGGGAAGTCAAAGAAAGCAACTCACAGAGGCACATACACTTCAAACATCACTGAACCACTTCAACTCATTCACATGGATTTGTTTGGTCTAGTAAATATTCTTTCTATGTCAAGGAAGAAATACGCCTTAGTGATTGTGGATGACTTCACAAAATATACGTGGGTTGAATTCTTGATCTCTAAGGATGAAACTCCACACTTGGTGATTGATCATATAAAGCTGATTGAGTTAGATTCAAAGTTAACTGTCTGAATAATCAGATCAGATAATGGAACAGAATTCAGAAATGAAGTTCTGAATAACTTCTGCTCAGACAAGGGGATAACAAGGCAATATTCAGCGCCAAGAACTCCTCAACAAAATGGAGTTGTAGAAAGGAAAAATAGAACCCTGATTGAAGCTGCAAGGACAATGCTAAGTGAATCAAGGTTACCCATCTACTTCTAGGCTGAAGCAGTTATACAGCTTGTTATACTCAGAATCGAACTCTGATCAACAAAGATCATATGAAAACTCTCTATGAATTAATGGCTGGCAAGAAACCAACTATCAAGTACTTTCATGTATTTGGAGCCAAATGCTTTGTGCTAAAAGATGAAGATGAACATCGTGGCAAGTTTGAGGCCAAGGCACATGAAGCTATTTTTGTCGGATATTCAAGAAGAGCATATAGGGTGTACATAATTGATCAGTACTAAGTAAAAGAAAGTGTCAATGTAACTTTTGATGACACTAAACTCCCAAGTATCCAAACTAAAGATTCATCTGAGTCATTAAAATTTGATAATTATCCAGACTCACATTCTGATGACGAAGAAGAACCTGAGGTTGCAACAGGAAATGATGATGACAATAATAAGGTAATTCTGAGCTATTTCAAAAGGTAATACCGAGCTAAATTAAAACGTAATACCGAGCTTTATCAAAAAGGTAATACCGAGCTTAATGAAAGGTAATACCGTATTTTCAAAGGTAATGGCCAGTCTTTCTAAAGGTAATTCTAGGCTTATTTTTCAAAGAAAATAGTAATGCTGAAAAGTAATGCCAAGCTTTTCTAATCTCTATAAATATGAGGAGATCACTTCCCATTTCTGTTGTTATTCAAACATTCAAATTCAGAAATTTGTATGCATTGTAATATTCACAGATTTATGTCCAAGTTTAGAATATAATTGTTAAACTCGAATAATTCATGTCAAAATCGTTCTAAGCTTTTAAACAAGTTATATAAGTTTTCTACTTATTAATTTTGTAATACTTTTCAAGTTAAAATTATATCTTCTACTTGAACAGTATTTCATTTCAATTAATATTTCGTGTGAATTTAAAATAATAGTTTTAAATCCAATATTCCGCGATAATTAATAGATATTGTATTCAATCCCCCTTCTACAATATCAGGGACCAACATCAATGTTTCTAGGTTAAAAAGACCTAGCTTCGTTTTTACATAGTTTGAAGATAAACCAACTATTCTTACAAAGTGCTCTAAGACTGAACAGTTGATTCTCAGAGATATAGTCTAACTTCCACTCTTCTAACAATGCTACCACACTTGTTTATATATTACAAGTGTGTTTTTACAATTCTTCTTTTTGGATTGTTTCTCTCTACCTTACTTTTACCATTTTCCATTTCAAGAAAACAGGTTTGAAAGACAGCTACCGATTAAGTCTTCACAGTCATCATAGACTGTCTTCCATAGGTTTACTTTTGTCATCTGGATCTATTACAGATAGTCCTTCTGTATTGTCTCAATCAATTGATAATTTGCTGTTAAGCATATCAATTGATCCTTCCTTTAATTCATCAATTGATGATCTTCTTCGATTGATCTTTATATCCATCGATTGATAAATGACGACTTATCGATTGATAGATGTTATCATTCGATATATCAATTGATGGGTCTTCACATCAGTTGATGGTCTTCAATACTTGACTTGGCTTCTTCGATTGATCTCCTATCCATCGATGCTTCAATATCAATCGATCATCCTTCACTTGTGCAATTTCATGTCTTCACATAATTATAATTTGATAGATTAATTTACACATCAATTGATGATCTATATCAATCGACTCTAACATCAATTGATGATAATAATATCAATTAATTTACACCTTATTGATTGAAATAGACTAAGTATACCTATGCTACAGTCCAAATTATCAGTTGATTCATATAAACACTTCAACTGATAAATGGTTTCCTGATCAATTGATATTTATAACTTTTATATCAATTGTCCAGTTACATCAAATAAAATTTATATGGTTCTAAGATTAATTTTATCATCAAATTACATGTAGATTCCTAACAAACTAACTTATGACCCTTGTGCTCAATAGTGAGAGACAACAATATTTCTTACGAAATCAATGGATACGAGTTAGGATCGGGAAGAAGAGTTCTGTATACACTTAAAACTCAAGCAAGCAAGGTGTATACACTACTAAATATGTACCTACTGATTGTGTGTATATATATATATATAATATGTAGAACCAACTTATAACCCTTGAGTTCTAGAAATAAATCAAGAGAAAAAGCTAGTTTGAAGCCTAAAACACACAAAAAGGGTCACCAGGAAAAATTACCGGAATAACAACTTTTGCTATAACTTTTGGGGCAATAAGACAATTCTAGGGGCTGTATAGATGTGGTTAAAAGGTAGCCAAAAGATACTTGTGTGGTGTGTGTGTTATTTAAGCATGCAAATGTGTTTATAAGCTTGATAGGGATTGGATCTATGAAAGAACTAAGCTTATAACTCAAGAACTCTTAGAGATGAAATATATCAATTGTGTAGAGATTCCTGGGAGAGAAATTTGTAGTATAAACATGGCTCAAAATCGCTTGAAGAGAAGTGTGTGGGGTGGGGTTGTATTTAAAGAGAAATATTAGGGGTTTTGGTGGGTTAAGGGGTGACAAGGCTATTACATGGAACAAGGAGAGCCACAACATTCAAATTAAAGTTTTATGAAATAGGTCACATAGGTGCTTGGAAAAACATGCTCACATCATTCAGTTAATTAATAAAGTAAATAAATGTGAAACTGAACGATACAATGACGAATATGACGTTTTTCGAAACATTCTCGAAAAATTATGAAAATTTGGGAACCATCTGGAAATATTCCAAGTAGGTCATAGTCAAAATCTTACTCAATTTGGTGTTGACCTTCATTGACCTTTAATTAATCGAACAATCAATTATGTAACGAAAGTACAAGCTAAAAATAAAAGTCACCCAAAAATCATGAAAAGAATCATTAAATTCTTTTTAAATATTCTAGTGACATTTTCCAAGTTTCAAGTCAATTGGACATGTGTAGCTATTATTTCGAGAAAAGATCGTTTCTTTATCCTTACAGCCCGAAACACTATTTGATAGCCATTTTTGGAACTTGTCGATATTTAGACTAAAGTTCCGACTTGAAATATATTCAAATAAAATATTCCTAAAATAATTATGACTATGAAGCCTAATGAATATATTTGGTTGAATTAAAATGTATTTTATCTCAATAAATAAGACAATTAAGGACTTCCGGGATAAAATCTGCATATTACCTTTAGGCAGGACTTTGTTGAAGATAATTTGAACAAATATATTTAGAAAATATATTCAAAATATATTCTCTTGAAAACCTTTAAAACTGACACTCTTTTGATTTAATATAACATTTTCTGTCTCGTAAAAGTAGTGTCAAAAATACTGTATTTGTTCATCTTCAGTCTTTGCCTCAAAGTATCACAATGTAAATTAGATTTGATTTTATCATTATTTTGATAAATCTTATCTAATTATATGTCATGAGAAAATCATTTTATTTCATTTATAAAATAGTTTGACCAAGTTTGACTTTCCACTCTGTTACTTCGAATAACCTAAGGGATGATTACTATATTAATTAGTAACTTCCTAACCCTAATTTAATTTATACTTAGCGTTAAGATAAAATTAATCAAAACCTATAGAAAAGGATGTATCTCATAATTAGTATTCTGTAATTTGTGTTCTATATTTATTTTTTTATGTAATTTTTTTATTTATTTTACAATTATTTTTGATGTTCTATGATTTTTTTATAGGTTCTTTAATCTTCTATAGTTATTTGTTAATGAAAATCTTGTAAAATAAGAATTGGTTGATATATATATATATATATATATATATATATATATATATATATATATATATATATATATATATATATATATATATATATATATATATATATATATATATATATATATAAAATCACTTCAAATTTTTATGTGGAATGGATTGTTAAGATTAGAATCATAAAATTGAACTAGAAGAAAATCTAAAAATTAAATCTAACGTATAATCTTATCTAAATTTTAAAAATCAAATTTAAATAAAATTCAACATAAAATCTTATGTGCATTTTGTAAATATGAAATATAGATGTTATCATGTTATAATTTCTTGTTAGTCTGATGTTAGAATCAATCTTTATTCATAAAAAATCATAATTTATATTAAAATTTAGGAAAGAATGACCATTGTATATACACGCACTACAAGGAAAACTGCTACAGACAAGGTTTTAAACCGTTGCCTGATGTTGTTATTTCCCGTGGTCTATTGAGAAGTCGTCTATACCAACATCAGACAACGGTTTTATAACCCTTGTCTGACTTACTGAAGACAACGAATATCTATTATTAAAACATTGTCTGATACCTAGAACAACAACAGTTTTATTTTGAACACTTGTTTGAAATAAAGTATTGCAAGTGTTTTTAGCAAAGCACAACTTGTTGGATATCTGTAAGACAAGGGTTATTAGTGTTTTCAAACCATTGTTGGATATCTCGAAATACATAACCTTCAGACAACGGTTATATAACTCTTGTGTGACCTAATAAAGACAACGGTTATCAATTAATAAAACATTGTCTAATACCCAGAAACAACAATAGTTTTATTTAGAACACTTGTTTCGAATAAAACATTGCAAGTGTTTTTGGAATAGAATAGCTTGTCGGATTTCTATAAGACAAGAGTTTTAATTGTTTTCAAACCATTGTTAGTCCTCTCCAAACACATATGAGCTATTATTCTTACAGGCAATAGTTTTATAAATCTGAGCTATTGTAAGATATAGTTTGCAACAAGCATTCTATTAAATGCCTTCATTGGTTAAAAAGGGACTACACAATGGTTTAATTTACCCAAAAAATAATAATTTAAACATTACCCTGTTAATGCCAAACCAATATCAAGCAAACAATTAATAAACAAACCAAATTATACATTAATTACGAATATCCAACATTCATCATTTAAACAAACATAACCAACATTCTACCATTCTAGCAAACAGAAAACCAACATCACAACAAGTTTCTTCTCCCAAACAGACAACCATGATTTAGAAAGGATCCTAAACTGATATATGTTCAACCAATTAACTAAACTGACAAGGGTTCCTAATTGGCATGATGCTTCATGAAGTACTTGGCCCATTCACATCTGATTTCGTTCAAATCATTGAGTCCGTACGACAAATTGTTCCTTCGTTGCCACTGAATAATGAAACAAGTTAATGCAAGTCATATATATTGAGACAGAAAACACAAGGGCATAAACATTAAAAATCAAATTTATAATTGCTACCTTTGTAGAAAATTGAATCTCCTTGTTTGAACATATTTCTTTCATATATGCCATCATAAACAATCCACAATTTTTATCCCCAGTCTTGAGAGGAACGCCCTGGAAGTCACACAAAACTCAAAATTCAAAACTCAATTGCAAAGTGAAAAATCAATCAGCATATGATCCCTAAATAATGTGTTTCTTTGCAGTGTGATTATGTGAACAACAAGGTGAGGAATAGTAGCCAGAAGAAAAGGACATGCTAGCAGACTCTAAAACATGAACATGGAGGTGACAAAAAATCAATTAGCAAAAAATCCTAATATATGTACAATGAAAGAAATTTATACCGCAAGATTCTCCCAAATAATTTTCTTCTTAAGAATCTTCTGTTGGTGTAGGTGCCCTAGAGGCAATACAATGTTTATTTTGATAAACCTTTATGTCAATTGATTATTCAATAAACGTATTTATTATGACTTTAAATACTGCGATATATTTATTAGCATAATAAATGTCCTTAGAATCATGATACACATTGTATAGTTTAGTACATGACTTGAACTTGAGATTATATAATAGATCATATTCTTAAATGTCCCTAGTCGAGTATTATTATTATAGGACAATAATAATACATAAATAGACTAGTATGTTGTTTGACAAATAACCACATCTCATTGGTTATAAGTATGGGGATACTAAAGTCAACACATAGGTACATGCAGGAGTACATGGTACTAGACAGACCCATAGTGAGATTCTTCATGTTTAATAAAGTCATAAGAAAGACTCACAGTGATAATGGTGTAATGATCCTTCGACTTGAGATCATTATATTTCTGTATGAGGATTAATATACTTTGACTACATTAAAAGTCACTTTTGACCGGGTGATGATAAAAGTGGACATCGGGTATATCATGAGTCGTATGAGAAATATGAATGATAGATAAAGGATTTAACCCTCCTATAATTAGGAGAGATATTATTGGCCTCTTGATTGAGTGAGACTATAAAATGCATGGCCATGCTCAAATAATGATTTGTTTTTCATAGTCTACTCATGGATCAAGTAAACCCGGATTAAATGTTGAAGAGGATGACTAAATACATGCCTCGAGTTTAATCTATAATATATATGGTTAAAGGGATTATATTACACGGAAACATTAATCACGAAAGGTTTTATCGAATCACGATTTAATTATTATTTAATTGGGTAGCAATGATGTATTACTAGATACCGCTCATTGTTTATAATTTTATTGGAGAATAAAATTATTGCTAATTAAATAATAGCCTATAGGGTCACACACATAGAGTACTTAGAGGAATAGTTAATTTAAATTATAGATTTAAATTAATTGATGATTATTTGAATTTTATTATATTAATTAAGTGAGACTTAATTAATTAAAATAATATAAATTCGAATTCGAATTTGAATTCTGCCCTTAATAATTAAGTGTGACTTAGTTATTAATTAAATAATAAAATTCGGTTTTATTATTTAATCCTAAACCTACATGGGTTAGGCTTTGCTGTTATGGGTTGCTATTATGGGCCTATTAACCAACCATTATAAATAGATAATGTAGGGTTAATAGGTATTAAGTTTTTAAGAAAAACGAACCCTAGCAGCAGCAAAGGCAGAGAGAAAAGGCAGAGGCAGAATTCGAAATCATCAAAGGAGGCTAGTACATCCATTCCGTAATCAAGATCGTGAGACGTTCTTGAAGGTGCTCGTGTGGATACCATAGAGGTGCTTTCGAGAGGAAGACACAAGTCGTGAAAGTTAGGATCTCCGTTGAGTTCGTGTAAGTCAAGACCAGACAAAGGTATGATTCCGTTTCACCATAATCTATCAATCTTATACATGATCCTGCGTTAGGGTTCCGAAATTTTTCGTTATATTTACGTTTAATCCGCTGCGTTTTATGCCTCGGAACCCAACATCTTCTTCTCACTGTCCTTGTAAAGATTGATGGAACTACGACAATATTAAACAAATCTACATTAACACATTTTTCCTTAATTGTTAAAAGCTAATAATAATTGAATAAAGAAATATGAAACAGTGCCTACTTGTCAACCACTTCTATCCATTCTTCACTTGCAATCCGGCGTTTCAAGGGGTCCATGTAGTAAACCACTTGTGAATCTGGATTCACAGCAGTCAAAGCCCAGTGGTTCCTAGAAAATGAAATTCTAAGATTAAAAAAAACTCTCCAATTTTCTATGATCACTCGGGGCACCTTCAATCATTGCTACTTCTCTCTCATTCCGCCACTTAGATCAGTCTCAGAGAATTCCATTTACCATAACTATTAAAAAGACAAAAAATGTGCACAAATACTGACATTAAAGAGCAAATACATTCCCGTGAAGTCACCCCGAAGAATTTGAACTCAGTGAACTACACCAGTAGTTCAGTACTATGCCAAATATTGGATACAAATGTGTTCTTGTGTGTAAAATCTCATAAACCATTAATTCTAATATAATTTCAGTGTTTTATAACCATTAACAATATCAAATCCAATTTAAATTACATGTAGCAGGATTTCCCACATCAATACATGTAGATAAATCTTCTTCAAATTATTAACGATCCTAAAACACATCATAAACTGAGAAAATCATTTTATATTCAGTTTAATCCATTCTTTTCCTGAGTAAGGTTACAACATATCAAAATTTTATCCTTAAAAGAGTTATACATTAATACCATGCATTCTTGTGTGTACAATCACATAAACCATTAATTCTAACATAATTTTAATGTTTTACAAATATTAATAATCTCAAATCTAATTTAAATTACATGTAGCAGGATTTCCCACATCAATACATGTAAATAAATCTTCTTCAAATTATTAACAGTTGTGACATTAACAATATGTAGGGTAAAAAGTTTAAAAAAGTACTCACGCGTGGTTATATGGCAAGAGAAATAATTGGCCCGGCTTAGCTTTCATGAATCTAGCAGAAAGGGCACGCGACCTATCAGATGAGGAACCACAACCAGTGGCGACTATCGTTCTAGGATCAACGAATGATATCATGTCGGACATCTTTTGCCTTTTCAAATGATCTTCTAATACACTATACCAAAAAGTAAAACAATAGTTAAAGAGAAATTAAAATTTTTATTCTAGAACTATTAAAAAAAAGGAAACAACATTTTTTAATTTTGATACTTACACAATGTACATGAAAATGATAGAGCCTGATATTTCACCTCCAGCGCAGAGAGCATGTATGTCAGATAAAAACAGAATCTGCTTCTTGGTTGATCCAAAAGCTTCTTCCGTTAGGTGAAAAGAAATTAAGCTGCCACCCTTCAAGTTACTTTGGGCCCAATACCACATGCGCTTTAACAATTTAGGGTAATTGGCATTCATTTCAACCACCAACTCTTTTTCCGGTACAAGTTCAGTCACTTTCTTCCACTTCTTTGCTGCCATTTTGTTGCATCCCTGAAAAGAAAACATTAAAAATATCATCAGTAACATTATGAGGTCTTGTAGTGAATTTATGGACTACCCAGGATTATACCTTGATATAATGTTTAACTGTGGCAACTGTTTCCAACTCTAAACAACCATCTTGAGGGTGGTTCGGTTCAACCTTCTCCTCTTGAACCATAGTTTCATGAAGAGCATCAATCTTATCATCAACCTTAGTCTCCTGAAGAACATCAGTTTTCTCTTCATCCTTAGTCACAACATTCTTGTCATTAACAACAGGGTTTCCTTCAATAAGACCAAGTTTCTTCTTCGCACCTGGGAGCTCCAAGTCCTTTCCTCCCTTCGAACAACTTCCTTGTTGTGAAACGAGATTAAGACTTTCATCGAAGTCTACATTCTTCCCACATAAGCCTAATTTAAGCTTTCCCATCTCTGCAGCCCAAAATTGATCTCTCTCTCGGATGATCCTATCAGTTTCTTCTGCCATGAACCTCTGAATACCTTCTTGGATCTTGTCCTCAATACACATCCCTTTCTTCCTCTGCTTAGGAAGATGAAAGTAGATAGAAGATTTAACATGTTTCCCTTGTCCGCGAACTCTTCTTTGGTGCTCAGGGGTACCGAGCACCATGGTCAATATATCATCAGTTCCTTCCTCTGACAGTTGTCCATCTAACACTTTCTGTTTCAACGTCTCCTAAGAAATGAACAAGAATGGAATTAATTAATTAACAACGCATATAGTTTGGTAATAAAGAATTCTTCCTATAATAAAAATGAATAACTTACAATCTCATTAGCAATTCTTTCGACATCGTCCGATATATAATTCCCTTTTTTATCCTTCCGTGCAAGAAGCCATGTCGTTGATCGATCTATCTCCACTGATGGATCACCTTGAGACTGCAAGTAAAATCATGTTTGGGAAATTAAGATTAAACCATAATCGTACATTGTCATGGAAAACATAAAAAACAGTATGGTTATTTATACCAACCAATTCTTGTTCTAGGTTTGCATAACCCCTGCGAGACATGTGGTGAGGATATAAATTCTTGGTCCTTGCCTCTTTCAACCGGTTGTGGAGGTGCTTCATAATAAAAACACTAAACTTTTAGTACTTATGCAGTGAAGAAATAATTACAACTATCACGATTCGAACTTGGCTATGTTAATGCCAAGTCACAGGTTTTAATACTTAGAAATTAGAAATTTTATGATATAAAGTGAACAACTCACAGAGAAGTCATCAGATAAACGGTCCATAACGAATAAATCCGAGTGCGTCTACTCTATAAATGAATAGTCAGCAGGAGGATGTTGTAGCAACTCACGTTGATCACGATATGGAAGGATATAAAGGTTTGTTAGACGACTCTTGAACTCTCTCCACTTATGGCAAGCGGAATTCCACACAAGTTTTTTTGTTGTGTCTGGTACCTCGAATGCCATCTGCACACATAAACAAAATCCCAAATTAATGTCATGCTTAAATAAACATAAATATTAAATCACTATAGAAAGTACACAACTGGATCATTTTCTTATGCATATACAACTGATAGAACTAGCAGTAACTTTCTTCTCAAACTATTGGAAAGTACACATGCAATAAATGTTGTATAAGATTTTGATCTAAAATATACAGAGGATTGCATAAAGTTTGAGGCTTTTCATATTTAATACTGAAACAACTATGTTTGATTCACAATAATATCACTAATCCTTATAATATATACAAAATTAAGTAAATTACAAAACCCTAATTCATATATAAAGAATGAAATTAAATATAATTCATATGTGTGTGTGTATATACAAAATGTTTTACCTTCACACAGTCCCAAATCTTGTCTTTTCTATGTTGCGGAACATCTTTCCAAGAAGAATAATATATTGGGGCCTTGGTTCTGGCAAGAACCCCAATATAAGACTGCAACTCTGCAGCTTCTTTACCGTATGGCTCACCCTTTGAATTAAACTGCACCGATAGTTTGGTGCCCATAATCTTCCTTTTAACAATCTTATGCATTGTCACAGCTCCTCGTTTTAAAAGCTTAAGACATTCTTGTTTGCTAGGCTCCGGTTCTTCCAATCTTTTCCTCTTCTTAGACAATTTGTTTTGAAGGCATGCAGAAACAAATTTTGTTTTAATGTCCTTCTTCTTCACAGGTTCCTTGTCAACAGACTTGTTCTTTATAGAAGCCTTCTTCTTCTTCACAGGTTCCGTGTCAACATACTTCTTCTTCTTTAAAGGTTCTTTAAAGGTTTTCTGCATCACCGGTACATCACTCTCAACTGATGCAGAGTTGTTTTTCTTCAAAGCCTTCAACAACAGGTTCCTCGTCCTTACATGTGAAGTAGAGTTTGTAGCTGCCATAGTGAATTAGGTGAAGATGTGAGGAAACTGTAAGATATGAAGAAATAAGGGTTTGGGAGAAAAAAGGGGAGAAAAAAGGGTTTGGGAGGGAAGAAAAGGGGGGAGAAATAAGGGTTTGGGAGGGAACAATTATTTTGGGGAGAAATAAGGGTATGTCAGATATATTTTTTCCTTTAACATTTCATACGTATTTTATGCGTATTTTTATTTTTTATAGTACATTCCTTTAAAATAATTTATTTTTTATTTTTACCAAAACAAAATTTAAAATTAATAATTCAAATTTGTAAGTGAAAAAAAATAAATTTTAAGAAAAAAAATTTAAAAAAAATTCAAATTCATCTTGTACGACTTTTTAAGGAAAATCTAGTGAAAGTACTACTTGCATGTAGAAATGAGACTGCCACCGACTTAACAAACTATTTTTTTAATTAATTTTTCGACGATCCACCCGTACGGATGTGAACAGCTACTTATATTAGTGATATAAAAAAATTAAAAAAAAATCCTAATTCATCTTGTACGACTTTTTAAGGAAAATCTAGTGAAAGTACTATTTGCATGTAGAAATGAGACTGCCACCGACTTAACAAACTATTTTTTTAATTAATTTTTCGACGATCCACCCGTACGGATGTGAACAACTACTTATATTAGTGATATAAAAAAATTAAAAAAAAATCCAAATTCATCTTGTACGACTTTTTAAGGAAAATCTAGTGAAAGTACTACTTGCATGTAGAAATGAGACTGCCACCGACTTAACAAACTATTTTTTTAAATTAATTTTTCGACGATCCACCCATACGGATGTGAACAGCTACTTATTTAATAAACTATTTTTTTAAATTAAAAAAATATTATTTATTTTTTTAAAAATAAATAAGAACGATTTTCACTCATTCATAAAAATATATTATTTATTTATAAGCCTCGAGAAAACAAATCATGATATACATTATATATCATTAACAACTTGCTTCTCTCAAAACAAATAAAACTTTAAAGCCCTTTCATTCAGAACTTGAGCCCAATTAATTGGGCCATATTCAAACCCATTATATACATTATATAAATCATATTGGGCCCAGTAAATGTTTAACAAGTTGTGAAGCAGCTGTCTTCTTCGATTTCATCGACCAAGTTGACACCAAGTTTAAATCCCTAATCCCTAATTTTATTGCTACCAAGTTTAAATCCCTAATCCCTAATTTTATTGCTACCAAGTCTAAGATGTACTTCTCTATTGCAACTGTGAAGACAACAATCTGATAACCTGATATAGAGGTATTTGCTTTGCTAATGGTTTTTGTTTGAATTCAAAATACTATATATATTGTATATGTGAATATTATATAGATATACTATATATATTGTATATGTGAATCTGATAATCTGATAATCTGTTTTTGTTTCAACATTGTATAATCCACTGATATTAGTTAGTTATATAATCCACTGATAACAGTATACCTTCATTGTCTGAGCCACAACTCTAAAACCAGGCCAACAATGGTTGATGTAGTCATGACTCTGGATCCTTTCTGCCATCCTGAGAATCACAGGACATTTTATTTTTAATAATACTGAATTAAGTAAGGTGGACTCGATAGAACCACATTTGCATTACTTGGTATATGAAATTTTTTAGACTCTAAAATATGTGACATCACTTGGTAATAGTATTAGTTTCTTGTCCTTTCTTCAGGAATTGCTGCATAGAAAATTTCATTACTTTAAATCATTTGCTAAGGATGGATAGGTCTTGGATGAGGGCTGATAGAAGAACAAGAGAGTATGAATTAGGAGTGGATGAGTTCTTCATGTTTGCATTTGAAAATGGAATCGATGAGAATAAAATTTGTTGTCCATGTTTAAAGTGCGCACATAGTAAATCATGGAAAGCTCGAATAGTGAGAGATCATCTTTTCCAATTTGGTATCGATCCAACCTACACCTGTTGGATTTGGCACGGAGAGACAGGAGAAGAAAAATTTCAGCATGCCGAGGATGTGGTCAGTTCAGAATCAGTGGATCAAATCCCAATAAAAATAGAGAATAGTGATGTTAACGATGATGTTTCCCTAGATTCTGCTGATATGTTTAACCATGTTCAATCTGAAAATGAACCCCTTTATCCGGGTTGTGAAGGATTTACTAAGATGAAGTGTTGGGTCCCGGAAGTATCGTAGAAGGGGGGTTGAATGCGATACTCACAACAATTTAAAATTCTTTTTAGAATTTGCGGAATTAAATTATTGCTTAAGCTGAGGGTTCGAGTCTTTGTAGTATTTGGGAGGCTGACTTACTAACTTTCTATTTTTATGATATAACAATTAAGATATAGAAATTAGCAAGTAAGTAAACAAGATTCAAGTTAAATATGTATATTAAACTTGAAAGAGTGTTACAACATTCAGTAGAATAAACTTTAATTCCTAGAACAAATTTGACATGAATTGTTCTACCTAAGGAATTAAAACCAAACTAGCACAGAAAGTCTGTGAATAAAACTTTGCAGACAAATTGCTGAATTTGTAAGTTTTTCTACTTTGAAAAATGAAGCTCAAGCCTCATATTTATAGAGGTTGCAAAGCTAGCATGACCTTTTTCACTATGACTTTATTTATTGAAATTAAGCCTTGTATGACTCTTCAGAAAGCTGTGCATGACTTATTTCTGTCGGTATGACTCTTCAAAATTCGGTATGACTTATCTTAAAGTCATATTCGATTTTTCTTTTAATTAAATAAATCAGTATGACTTATTTAATAAAGAAAACAATTCGGTATGACTTGTCATATAATAAATCAAAGCTCGGTATGACTCTTCTAATTCAGCATGACTATTTGAAAATGATCTTCGGTATGACTCTTTGATTCCATTCGGTATGACTTATCAACTGCCTGCCATATTCATTTCTTTTCTTCTTGAGTGGGACACTTGTCAACCTCTGATTGGTTGAAGAAATATCCTGCCAAATTCAAATGAAAAGGGGCCTATTTCGTCTTTTAGTGGATAGGCTCCGTAGAAATGTTTTTCGACCCGCACAACTTATAATCTTTGATTAATAAATAATAAATTTAATTCAGAAATTATAAAAATAAATATCTAATATTATTTAGATATTTATAAATATAATTTACTAAATAAATAAAATATTTATTAATTAAATAACTCCTTACGCTCTAAGCTGCGATCTCTTGATCGTCTGGAACCGAACTCCTTTTGACTTGGAAATGATAAATCAATTCCAACCGGGGTTCTACTTTTACGAATATATGACTCTGCATTTCTTCCGTGTCAATACTTTTTCCGCCTTGTCTTCAAGTCTGTACCGTCAGGCCTGTTTAGCTGTATCTACAGTTGTAATTAGAAGTACCTCTGTTACTGAAATAATCTGACTCTTTAAACTAGACAATACTTCTTTTCACTACTGCATGTACCCAGTCAAATATTCAATCTTGGATTCTGACTCTTGTACACTGCAATACAAACAAACCTGTATCCCTTTGAGCTTCCAACTTCTGTCTTCTGTCATTCTAAAATAATTCTAAATTAATTAATCCTTTAATTAATTTAAGAAATAAATTAATTCTGAGTGAATTAATTTACTAATTAAATTAACTAATTAATTTAATTAATTAATAGAGAATTAAATTAAAGGTTTGACTATTATTGATGTAGATAAGACTCTTCTGTTCTTCAACAATAACCTTTTTAACCACTTGAACTTTTTGATGACGAATCTTCACTGACATTGTTGACACCCTGTGCACTGGTCTGGTTCACGGATGACTAACTACAATGTTGATTCTCATTTCTGCTGTAATGGTCTTTGGGACTTGTCTTGTCCTGTCATGGCTTCTTTTTGTTCTTCCTCTATATTCAATATTTATTATTTACTTCGCTTTCTTATCTGAGTTGAGTTGTCATCTATTTATTACAAATAGGACTAGTAATATGACTTTCAATCTCCCCCTATTTGTTGTTAAACATTTAACACACAAATTCCTAGAGGATAACTCAACTAACAACTAAGAAAATAAATACAACATTTAAGAACTGTAAATAATAAATTGTTTTCTGGATCATATAATACATTTCCAGATTTCAATTATGAAAGATAAATATAAGATAGATGTTCCTCTAGACTGAACATATTTAACAAAGTTCTATCTTGACTTACCTATCATTACCAGCTTTAGAAGTATCAACTTCACCTTCTTCTAGAGTTTAACTTTTGTGACCAGGTGTCATTGGTAGATCTTCAGTTACTGGTTACTCTGGATAAGATTCTGCATTTCCAGATTTCTTGAGTGAACTTAGAAATGAAAGATGTTTGTTCCTCTGGCACTGAACATATTATACATGTAGTATTATCTTCATTTCTCAGACTCATCACTACTCCCCCTTAGGATGGCAGGGATGAAGTCTTGTTCTCTTCTTACCATCTATCCTCTGTTTCTCCAACTTCTGTCTTCTCTTCTCTCTCAAGGTGAATTCATTCTCCCCTTACGTGAATTATCCAACCAATTTAATAGAGGTAACAACAGACATGGCATACATACAGCATTAAACCATCACAAATATAAAAAATGCAAACTATGACATGTTATTGTAGGGTTTCGTGACACAAACGCAGCGGAATAAACGTGAAAAATAAATCAAAATAGCGAAACCCTCCGCAGGATCCATGCGAAAACAAAAGATTTAATTCGGAGATAAAGAATAAATACCTTTAGAAGCTTTAACAGTTCATTAATGGAAGATTAATGGAGGTCCAAAGCTTGTTTAATCACCACGTATCCCGCTCTCGCGATCTACGCTCTACGGTATCCACACGAACACTTTTCATGAAGGATTGATGTGTACTAGCACCCGAAAACTTCTTCTCTCTCTATCTTCCTCTTTTCTAAAACGGCTAGGGTTTTTGTAAAATCTCTATTTTATTAAATCAGCCCATAAAGAGATTATATAGAGAGAGGAATAAGTTTTCTAATTATAATCCAATTATAATTAATACTAATCCAAAATCCAAAATTATTTAATTAAGTCTCACTTAATTAATTATTAATTTTGGAATTAGTTTAAGTAATTCATTTATTCTATTTATATAATTAATTAAGTCATACTTAATTAATATCATAAATAAAATAAATTACTTATTTAATTTAAATTCATAATTTAAATTATTTCTCCTTCAAGCGTTCTTTGTGTGTGACCCTGTAGGTTATTATTACGTTGGCAACAATTTTAATATCTAATTAAAATTGTAAAAAATGAGCGGCATCTAGTAATACATCATTGCTACCCAAGTAATAATAATAAATCGGTGATTCGATTAAGTCTTTCGTGAATAATGTTTCATGTAATATAATCCCTTTAATCTTGATATTATAGATTAAACTCAAGGCATGTCTCGTGTCATCCTCTTCATAATTTAATCTTTATTTTCTTGATTGATGAGTAGACTATTAAAATCAAATCAACATTTGAGCACGGCCGTGCATTTCATAGTCTCACTCAAACAAGAGGCCAATAATATCACTCCTAAAATTAGGAGGGTTAAATCCCATCTAGATCATTCATATTTCTCATACGATTCATAATATACTCAATGTCCACTTTTATCATCACCCGGTCAAAGGTAACTTTTAATGTAATCAAAGTATATTAATTTCCGTATAGAAATATAATGATTTCAGGTCTAAGGATCATTACACCATTATCACAGTGAGAATTACTTATGACACTTACTTAACATGTAGAATCTCACGGCGGGTCATTCCAGTGTCATGCATTGAGACATGCACTTATGTTCTTGACTTTAGTATCCCCATACCTATGACCAATGAGATGTGGTCATCTGTCAAGAAACATACTAGTCTTTGTGCATTATTATTGTCCTTAAATAGTAATACTCGACTAGGGAATTTTAGGAATAAGATACTATTCATATAATCTCATTTTTAAGTCACATACTTAAAGATATAGAATACGTATCAAAATTCCAAGGACATTTATTATGTTTTCAATTTATTACGCAGTAAATAAAACATAATAAATAAATAATAATCAATAAAACATAATCCTTAATAATAAATATTTTCCTTAAAATATAAAAAGTATTGTCTCTAGAGCACAATTACTAACAATCTCCCACTTGCACTAGAGCCAATTACCCAAGTATCCAATACTCATGGAACTAGTGTGACTTTCATGCTTCTGCTGCGACAAAGCCTTAGTCAATGGGTCTGCAATATTATTATTAGTATGCACTTTACATATATGTATATCTCCTTGATCATTAATCTCATTAATTAGGTGATATCTCCTAAGTACATGCCCAAACAGCCTCCTTGGCTGCTTCGCAAGCATCAATATACTCAGGCTCTATTGTAGAATCAACTATTGTCTCTGCTGTGAACCATTCCAGCATATAACATCTCAATAAAATTAGATAAAACACAAAGACAGACAGAAACATTAAATCATCGTTGTCTGTCTAGAAACCAGCATCACTGAAACCTCTTACAACTAGCTTCACATCTCCTCCATATAACAAGAATGAATCTTTAGTCCTCTTTAAGTATTTAAGAATATTCTTGACTGTCGTCCAGTGACCTTCACCTGAATTAGACCGGTATCTACTTGTCATGCTTAAATCATACGAGACATCAGGACGAGTACATATATTATGAAACCAATTGCTGATGCATATGGAATTTTACTCATGCGGTCCTTATCATCCAATGATTTAGGATAAATATTATTTTGAGATCACTATCTCATGAGACATTGGAACATGTCCATTTTAGCCTCTTTGCATTTGAAATCGATGCAAAACTTTTTCAATGTATGTACTCTAACTTAGGCCGATCAATCACCTTGATCTATCTCTATAAATCTCGATCCCTAATATATAGGTCGCATCGCCTAAGTCATTTATTGAGAAATTATTTCTCAACCAAGTCTTCACAGTCTATAGCGAAGGAATGTCATTCCCTATTAGTAATATATCATCAATATATAATACTAGGAATGCCACATGGCTCCCACTAAACTTCTTGTAAACACAAGTTTCATCTTCATTCTGAATAAAGTCAAACTCTTTTTGACTGTTTCATGAAAACAAATGTTCCATCTCCTCGAGGCCTGCTTTAATCCATAAATGGATCGACGCAACTTACATACATTTCCAGCATCCTTTAGATCAACAAAACCCTTAGGGTGTGTCATGTACACATCCATATCTTCTTCAAGGCTCTCATTTAAGAAAGCGGTTTTGACATCCATTTGCCAGATTTCATAGTCATAGTAAGCAGCTATAGCAAGCAAAATCCTGATGGACATAACCATAACAACTGGTGAAAAGGTCTCATCATAGTCATACCATGAATTTTCTTGAAACCTTTTGCCACCAATCGTGCCTTATAGGTCTGTACATTAGCATCCATGTCGGTCTTCTTCTTGAAAACCCACTTGCACCCTATAGGTTTTACCCCTTCAGGTGGATCAACCAAAGTCCATACTTGATTAGTATACATGGATTCCATATCAGATTTAATGGCATCCAGCCATCTCTTAGAATCTGGAGTGTTTATAGTATCTAGGTAAGTGAGAGGCTCATCATCATCCACAAGCATCACATCACCATCTTGAGTCAAGAGAAATCCATATTATCTCTCAGGCTCGTGGCGAATCCTACTAAACCTACGAACACCTGTGTTTCTTGAGCAGTATTATTTTTCTTGTACATTCTACTCAGGTTCCTCCACTGGTTCAACGTTATCATGTGGGTCTCAAACTTCATTGAGATCTTTTATCCTCTCACTGTCTCTCAGCAGTTCGAGCAACAAACACTTTGTTCTCGGAAGGATTATAGAAAGAATAACCCCTTGTTTCAGTTGGGTATTCCAAAAAATTACATTTGTCTGATTTTGGTCCTAGCTTGTCAGAGATTAGACGTTTCACAAACGCTTCACATCCCCAAAATTTTATAAATGACATGCTGTGATGTTGCTCAGTCCATATCTCATAAGGAGTCTTTTGAACCAATTTAGTAGGAACACAGTTAAGTGTATGTGGAGCCGTTTCCAGGGTGCAACCCCAGAAACTAATTGGAAGATTCATTGACTCAACATTGATCGCACCATGTCCAACAAGGTGTGATCTCTCCTATCAAAAAAACTTTTCTTTGATATTTTCTACTTCATCTTTATAGTCTTTGAACTTTTCAAATGATTCGGATTAGTTCTTCAAAAGATACATATATCCGTATCTACTAAAATAATTAGTAAATTTTATGAAGTTAATAAAATCTACCTTTTGTCATCGTACACATATGACCACATACATCACTATGTATAAGTCATACCCATTCAATGATCCCTTCACCATGTCCGGTAAAAGGAGCTTTAGTCATTTTACCAAATAAACCAAGATTCGTATCCTTTGGTATGATTCATAATCAAACTTATCCATGAATGCATCCTTATGTATTCTGGAAATGTGTTTCTCATTAATATGGCCTCAGCGACAGTGCCAAAGGTAATATTTGATTTGAGTCACTTTAGAACATATAAATTGTTAATTAGATGTGCAACATTATAAGGCTCATCATCAAAATAGAATAAACAACTATTGTTATAAAATGAAAAAGCCTTTCTTGTCCAAACAAGAAACTGAAATAATGTCTCTGCCAATTGCAAGCACGCTATAACAATTATTAAGTTCTAAATTTTCCTTATAGGCCAAAAATTAAGTAATGAGTTCCTCGAACCAGAGCAACTATCTTTACTCCAATTCCAACCCGATACCTTAAGCTTGACCCTTATTGATCATCATCTTCCGATCTTCCAATTAAGCATGACAGTTTAATTTCCAGTCTCCCAACTTTCCACAGAAGTGACAATCGTCTTCTTTATCAACACCTCATTCACCTTTAGAGTCTGCTTTAGGGATTGGACTTTGGTTTGACAACGGAACTAGATCAAATCTTCTCCTTGCCTTTCCATTTTCCTTTCCCTTTTGCATTCCCTATGTTTACCATCAATATAGTAGTAGTTCATGCATTTATCATATTACTTTCAGCAGTTCTCAACATGCTTAGCAACTCAATGGGTGTTTTACCAATCTTATTCACTTTATTGTTCATAACAAAATAAGAATAATATTTGTCCAAAGATTGTAAGATCAAATCTAACTGTCTCCAGACCAATCTGGAAACCCAAAATATCAATGGTATTCATTATACCCTATAATCTTTAGAACATGTGGTGTAACTGGTCTCACTCTCCCTACTTGTAAGTGTATAGTGCCCTTTCAAATATATCTTGTGCTCAATCGTTTCATAAGCATCTATATGCTTGTATTGCTTCTTAAGCTCAACACATATATTTGCGAGCATGAGACATGAAACATCAGTCGCAACATCAATTTGCTTCCAATAAGCACTATGATTTGCACATGTTACATTCTCAACTTTAAGAGCAGGGGAAGAGATTTGAATAATATCGTGGTGCCCGAGGACGATCCTCAAGCTCCTATGTCAGTCAAGGAAATATATTCTCGTCAACTTGTCCTTCTCAAGAACTGATCGCATAGAGAAGTTGTTTGTGTTTATCATTTGATATCTACAATATTAAAGTGCATAAAATAAACTAGATTGCAAATTTAATATTAATTATGTTTAAGTGATTATGGTATATCATCATATACCTCCCACTATTTTTATCAAACTAATAGCCCTTACTATTAATTTGGAAAGTATATCCCATAATTCTTTCTAGTGAGCCAAGATCCATATTTCGTCATGTCATAAGTCAACCACTGGAAGTCCTTAGAAAATGATTATTTAGGTAGACAACAGTTGTCAATTATATCATATATAATTCTTGGATAGTTTGGTGAACAACGATTGATCTTATCTATCTAATAGACTTCTAACCAAACTCTATGCTTCTAAGTTCATAATAGTTGAATATAACCGTTTATTTTCACTTATTATGACGACTCAGTTAAGTTAGACCCAATGATACAACGGCCGAATATAACCGTTTATATTCGTCGCATCTCACCACGATAGATAGGAGTCCCCTGCCACTGACAGTCCTTCCCCTTATCGATCTAGGATTCGATGAGTGTTCATTCATTGGAAAGCATCCGAGTAAAACTTAATATTTTGTTAAGGGGTTTTAGAAAATTTATAACGATCATGATCACATCATAAAGAGATCCTCAATTTTTCCTTGAACCAAATATTTCAAATCGACATCTTAAATTGTTCATTTCCCAGGTAGATGGAGGATACCAATTGTCACACTTAAAACCCATCAGCCTTACGAATACACATATCCGCTTTTGTCAGAAAATCCCAATTATAGATATCAAAAATCCATATTTAATTCCGTGTTTTAAAAATCCATATTTCATAAACACAAGAATCTCATGATCGTTTATTAATTTTAAAATCTTGAATCGTTACAGATTTTATCTTGTTTAAGCAAACATGGCATGGGTGTCGTATCTAATACATACATGATTAATCAATATTAAGCATGCATCTCAATTATATCTACGCATACATACCAATACATGCAATCATATACATATATGTAATGTGCGTAAATTAAACATGTTTGGTTATGGCCCCATCCTATGTGATATTTCCAAGCTAATGGAAATATCAAGGTCAGTCTATCGTGGTTTTAAAAATACAATCTATTACATGTCTTCTTTCTTCATTGCTCCATCATCCCCCTTTTGGATCGTCTCCTTGCTTGCAAGTCTTCATTGATAATTACATTAAATAATAAAAAATAAAACTATTCTAATGAAATTACAAGAAGAACTCGAGTTACATTCGACATAATTAAATTATAATGAATAAACGACATGCAAGTCATATTTAGAAACCAAAACCATAAATCAAAACCACTATCCTATGGGTCTTTAGGCCATAACCATCCACCATGCTATCATATAACACATATAATATATCTCATATTATATAATCATATCATATAATCATATATAACAAATTTCAAAATTTCAGAAAATTAAAAACAGATTTCTGAAGACAATAAATCGCTATTTCGAGGCCCTTAACGACGTCAAACGCCTTACAAACCCGTCGATGATAGAAAATCTATCAGTTTTGTTCATTGGCCCGATTCCATTCAGAAAACACATATCGTTTACGAAAATCAGATACAGCAGTCAGATTTCTCCAAATCTGACGGTGTTTCAGAAATCGTATCATATACAATTCTCATAACAAGAACAAGCATATATCATATATACATACACAAAGATACATACAATCATCATATGATTATACATTACATGAATATCATATATTCATAATATATACTCAAAATTTTAGAAAATCAAATAATTTTTAGAAAATCATAAATCACCGTTTTGGAGGCTGTAACGACATCTAATGGCTTACAGACGCAGAGCTGACAAAGTCAGTATTGCTCAGTGACCCGATTTCAGTCAGAAAACACATATCGTTTACAAAAATCGGACATTGGACACAGATTTCAAAAAATCTACGGCAGCCGTTTCAAAATTCGTATCGAATACGATTCCCATAATAAGAACAAACATGTATCATATACATACATCAACACACATAATCATCACATGATTATACAACATATAAATATCATATATTCATAATATATATAAACATATACATATTATATAAATATAAAATCATGATAGATCGCATACATGCTTATATATCAAAAACTGTTAAGCACATAACCGAATTAAAACGTTTCGCAAGTAGCTCTGATGCCATTGTAGGGTTTCGTGACACAAATGCAGCGGAATAAACGCGAAAAATAAATCAAAATAGCGAAACCCTCCGCAGGATCCATGCGAAAACAAAAGATTTAATTCGGAGATAAAGAATAAATACTTTTAGAAGCTTTAACAGTTCATTAATGGAAGATTAATGGAGGTTCAAAGCTTGTTTAATCACCACGTATCCCGCTCTTGCGATCTACGCTCTACGGTATCCACACGAACACTTTTCATGAATGATTGATGTGTACTAGCACCCGAAAACTTCTTCTCTCTCTATCTTCCTCTTTTCTAAAACGGCTAGGGTTTTTGTAAAATCTCTATTTTATTAAATCAGCCCATAAAGAGATTATATAGAGAGGGGAATAAGTTTTCTAATTATAATCCAATTATAATTAATACTAATCCAAAATTCAAAATTATTTAATTAAGTCTCACTTAATTAATTATTAATTTTGGAATTAGTTTAAGCAATTCATTTATTCTATTTATATAATTAATTAAGTCATACTTAATTAATATCATAAATAAAATAAATTACTTATTTAATTTAAATTCATAATTTAAATTATTTCTCCTTCAAGCGTTCTTTGTGTGTGACCCTGTAGGTTATTATTACGTTGGCAACAATTTTAATATCTAATTAAAATTGTAAACAATGAGCGGCATCTAGTAATACATCATTGCTACCCAAGTAATAATAATAAATCGGTGATTCGATTAAGCCTTTCGTGAATAATGTTTCATGTAATATAATCCCTTTAATCTTGATATTATAGATTAAACTCAAGGCATGTCTCGTGTCATCCTCTTCATAATTTAATCTTTATTTTCTTGATCGATGAGTAGACTATTAAAATCAAATCAACATTTGAGCACGGCCGTACATTTCATAGTCTCACTCAAATAAGAGGCCAATAATATCACTCCTAAAATTAGGAGGATTAAATCTCATCTAGATCATTCATATTTCTCATACGATTCATAATATACCCAATGTCCACTTTTATCATCACCCGGTCAAAGGTAACTTTTAATGTAATCAAAGTATATTAATTCCCGTATAGAAATATAATGATTTCAGGTCTAAGGATCATTACACCATTATCACAGTGAGAATTACTTATGACACTTACTTAACATGTAGAATCTCACGGCGGGTCATTCCAGTGCCATGCATTGAGACATGCACTTATGTTCTTGACTTTAGTATCCCCATACCTATGACCAATGAGATGTGGTCATCTGTCAAGAAACATACTAGTCTTTGTGCATTATTATTGTCCTTAAATAATAATACTCGACTAGGGAATTTTAGGAATAAGATACTATTCATATAATCTCATTTTTAAGTCACATACTTAAAGATGTAGAATACGTATCAAAATTCCAAGGACATTTATTATGCTTTCAATTTATTACGCAGTAAATAAAACATAATAAATAAATAATAATCAATAAAACATAATCCTTAATAATAAATATTTTCCTTAAAATATAAAAAGTATTGTCTCTAGAGCACAATTACTAACAGTTATGCATTTTAGAAAATCCAGTTAATCCTATATACAAGAATTTTCTAAAATCAAATGGATCCAATCCAAGCATGTTGTTATATACCCCCTTTTCAACAATGAAGTAATCCTCTTCTAGTAAAAGTCTTTGTTAAACAATTCTCCCATTTGGATCTTGTTCAACACTTTTCCCTTTTTGGATCTACTTCTCCCTTTTTGGATCTTGTTCAACAGTTCGAACTGTTCAACACTTCTCCCCCTTAGTTGAGTAATCCTCTTCAGAATCCTTATTAATAGAAGAAATTTCATCCCCCTTAGTTGAGTAACATTATAAATCTGTAACAGATAATTGGGAATGGGATTTGGTAATTGTGTTAGTGTGTGATTTTCTTTTGTGTTTCTGACAAGTGTTTCGCTCATATACTCTCTAAGTGTTTCACTCATAGAATATATATTTTCACTCTTTCTCACTTGTGTTTCACTCTTTCCTCACAACACTATTTCTCTCTCTCAGTACGGATGACACAATCGTTTGTACCTACAAGAAAGATCACCATAGCCCCTTCAAGAGAGGTCACTGGTGGTGCAATGGGGTTTCGTAAATCCCCGTCCTCAATTGAATCTATAAAAACATTTGACTTTAAAAACTGAATTGCTTCAGGAATAGATTCAGTGAGTTGCTGATCATCTAAGATGATCTATTCCGTTAAGAATCCAGATATGTTCCATCTGGGGAGGGAGACAAGGATCTATAATGTAGCAAATGATCCAAGTTTCCTCCTGACGCCTGTGAAGGCATGTTGATTCAGTCAGAATCATCAATTATCCTTCCTTCCTTGATATGGAAGTTTAGAATAATTGCTTCCGTCAATTCATCCTTAGTATGTGACAATCCTTACAATGAATTTGAATATACATTTATGGTTTGCAGTGTTTGAGAGTGTCCAGATGAAGTTAACTCTTTACAAATGGCCTTGGCTGACAGGCCGAATTCAATAGACTCACTCTGTTGAGAGAATGAACCTAGTAACAGTTTTGCCATTTGCAAATCTATACCCTTTTGGGAGGATATAAATTAGTTAGCAGTTGCCTTGGTTTCAATTTCATATTCTAACTAGAGGCAGAGCTGCTGGAACACTCATAGATACTTCTCTTTTCTAGTGCACTAGAGGCACTTACTCTCTCACCCTCTTTAGTTGATAAAACTTTTCTTTTCAGGGGTTTAGTAGATGAAGTTGTATCTGTTTGAGTGTTTGGTTCTATGATCTGTGTTAGAGATTGTAGGTTTTCAATCCCTTGATCTTGTCCTATAGCCACTGAGGGCTCAATATAGCAATTGTATATATATATTTTCATATCAATTGATTAGAGAATATATCAAGATCGAGATTACCTGCTTTTACCTCGAGTCGATCTCTCTTGTTCGGCAGGACACAAATATGCTTTTATCATTAGTGACTTTCAGATAAACAATATATATTATCACTAACAACAAAAATCATAATTAATTGCAATGAAACAATAACAAATTATCAAACTATGATAATTAATAATAATTTCAAAAAGCAAGTAATTATTCTCCTAATATCTCATCGTATTAAAACTATGAAACTAATAAACATTTAATTGCTTCAATTCATACTTTTAATAAGACAAACTACCCTTGCTAAATACTAAATAATCATAGGAATGAAAATTAGCATTTAACTTCATACATTATATCAGAGATATATGTAAGCTCGAGAAAGTAGATGTAAAGAAATTCACAAGTCCTTTAAATATTAACATTTAATACTTATGATTCTTAGAACAATTTCTCGTAGACAAAAATAAATTTTAAAAATAACATGAAATAATAAAAAAACTATAAAGTAATAATATGCCAATTTTATAGGAAAAATAAATATGCCAATTGTTGATACCAATTGTTGAGAAAAAAAAATTATTATAGCGCATGATACGAAATTTTCTTTAAGATACATGTCCCTTAATAAAACGCGGGAAAGTTGTATCTGAGAAGAAAGTTTCTATCACTTATGAATTTCCTATAAGACAAATTTCCCATAATAAAAAGCGAGAATTTGTATCAAAGAAGAAATTCAATTCTCTTAAGAAAAAAAATATATTTACAGTATGAATGCCAATTAAATAAAACTGTACAAAACTAAAAATGTTGCATGTACCTCTCACTGTGCACGCCTTGCAATGTGTTACTAGAATTTATCTATTTAGGCTTACCATCAGCGTGAGTGCCGGTGGTGTGCTTGACTCATTACAAAGTGCTCTAGCTGACGAGCGAATTTCAATGGATTCATCCTGTAGAGAGAATGATTCCAGAGACAGTTTTATTTCCTTTTCAGCTCTGCATCCTTTTGAGAAGATGCAGATGAGCTTACAGTTACCTCAGTTATATACTCCTTTTCTTCTCTGGAGGTAGAGCTGTGGGTGCACTTCCGACATCATCCTTATTTGCTGCATCAAGTGCAGTTTCTCCCTTATCAACCTCTAACTTACATGAGTTCCTTATATCTCCAGGGGTTAATATATGGAAGTGGATGAATTGGTGTTTGGTACTATGGCCTGGGTAAGAGATTGATGGGTTTTCAACCTCTTGGCTAGTTTTTAAAGCCACTAGGGGCTAAATGGAAAGAACCAATCGAGACAAAAAGATAATCATCTTAACATTCCAAAACATATTTTTCATCTCAAGGAGAAGGAAAAATATAATAAGGAATGGTAATAGATTGCATTAAAGTACTTTTAGTAAAAAGAGTTTTGTCAGAACTAAAGATTTATCAATTAAAAGCAAGATACGAAATTTCCTTTAAGATACATATCCCATAATAAAACGCGGGAGAGTTATATCAGAGAAGAAAGTTTCTATCCTTTATGAATTTCCTATAAGGCAAACTTCCCATAATAAAACGCGGGAGTTTATACCAAATAAAAAATTCAACTCTCTTACCAAATTATATCTCGTTAAAATGACTCTTTTCCATTATACCTTAATACTGTATGATTTGAAAACAGTTTTGCAAACCATCCTTATCAGATAAATGACTATGATTTTCCGATTCATAAAGCAATTATGATATTCATCATTTTCGTCCACCTGATATTATCCCTAACTTAAAATAGAAAAATTTCATTACAATAGGGGTGGATGTATTCTTAGCAATACAGTATAAGGCCTTCAAAGCAACAACCACTGTTTAGATACTTTGAATCAATGTGCAACAAATATTGAAACAAGTGTTTGAAAACAAATCATTTTACAAATGGTTGATACCTAGAAGTAAAACCAATTTTGGAAATATTTCTAAGTATATAAAATATTGAGAATTTTATATACGCATATCTTAGAAAATATTTCCGTTTTTCAATATTAGTGTTTTTGAAATATGCATTGATTATTTAGATCAGTAATTCTAAATAATGTCACTAATATTAAAAGTGTCACAATTATTTGTAACAAAATATTTAAAAACATCAGAGAAAAATATCAAAACAATTAAGTAAGATATCATTAACTGATACTCATTAAATAGTTATCATACAAACAATTATGCTGCATATTATTTTAATTCATTTAAATCATGAGACTGATCTGACATTGAATTGTCTAACATCATAATTTTAAATCAATTAAGATAATATACAAACTTATGCTAGAACACCTAATTACCACATATGCATATAATATTGTAAACATGATAATTAAAGTAGTAGCAATAAGTATGAGGTTCTGGATTTCAGATAAATTCACAAGTCCTTTAAATATGAAAATTTTAATACTTGTGAACTCATTTAAGAATTCTTTGCAGATGAGATTTCCAACAAATATGCACATACATAATATCTCAACTTTACTAAACAACTTAGACAAAATGAATTTATCAAGCTGTTTTAGCAAATGTCTGCAAGTAATTCTATTGAGGACTACTCTCGATATAAATGATACCTGGTGTCCATGCGCTTGTTCCGTGAGTGGTGAAGAGATTATCCAGCAGAGTTGATGGAGTTTGACAGCTTCTGGTAATTACCTCCCTGTCTTTCTTATAACCTGCATTATCTATATCTATATAGCCAATTAGGTTAAACCTGGTATCTTTAGGGTACCTATTTCTTAGAATTGGTAATCCCTTAAGATATCTAACAATTCATTTCTTAGCTATAAGATTAGATTCTCTAGTATCCACATGGAAACTTGCACACAGGCATATTGAGAATAAAATATATGGTCTTTATGCACAGTAGACCCACATATAATATAATCATCGTATACTTGCACTAAACATTATGTGTGTGTGCCTTGTATTCTAGAGAGATATGTGTATAACGACTCTAATATAAAATCATATTCAAGTAATTATCAATTAGAGTGTCATACTATGTCCTTGACGATTGCTTGATCTCTTACCTCCGTCATAGAGAGCTTTGTGAAGAGAATGATATACAAATTCTAGTGGATATGAAACTTCAAAGTCCAGGAGTTGTTGTACATCAACTTGTTCAGCCCTAATAGTATCAAGTCTCGTCTCTGGCGCTTTAGTTAGATCTTAAAAGTCCCGAAGATTATGTTTCCATCATCGTCGATACCTTCTGTAGCAACTGTAGGGTTTCGTGACACAAACGCAGTAGAATAAACGCAAAAAATAAATCAAAATAGCGAAACCCTCCGCAGGATCCATGCGAAAACAAAAGATTTAATTCGGAGATAAAGAATAAATACCTTTAGAAGCTTTAACAGTTCATTAATGGAGGTCCAAAGCTTGTTTAATCACAACGTATCCCGCTCTCGCGATCTACGCTCTACGGTATCTACACGAACACTTTTCATGAAGGATTGATGTGTACTAGCACCCGAAAACTTCTTCTCTCTCTATCTTCCTCCTCTCTCAGAGCGGCTAGGGTTTTTGTAAAATCTCTATTTTATTAAATTAGCTCATAAAGAGATTATATAGAGAGAGGAATAAGTTTTCTAATTATAATCCAATTATAATTAATACTAATCCAAAATTCTAAATTATTTAATTAAGTCTCACTTAATTAATTAATTATTAATTTTGGAATTAGTTTAAGTAATTCATTTATTCTATTTATATAATTAATTAAGTCATACTTAATTAATATCATAAATAAAATAAATTACTTATTTAATTTAAATTCATAATTTAAATTATTTCTCCTTCAAGCGTTCTTTGTGTGTGACCCTGTAGGTTATTATTACGTTGGCAACAATTTTAATATCTAATTAAAATTGTAAACAATGAGCGGCATCTAGTAATACATCATTGCTACCCAAGTAATAATAATAAATCGGTGATTCGATTAAACCTTTCGTGAATAATGTTCCATGTAATATAATCCCTTTAATCTTGATATTATAGATTAAACTCAAGGCATGTCTCGTGTCATCCTCTTCATAATTTAATCTTTATTTTCTTGATCGATGAGTAGACTATTAAAATCAAATCCACATTTGAGCACGGCCGTGCATTTCATAGTCTCACTCAAACAAGAGGCCAATAATATCACTCCTAAAATTAGGAGGATTAAATCCCATCTAGATCATTCATATTTCTCATACGTTTCATAATATACCCAATGTCCACTTTTATCATCACCCGGTCAAAGGTAACTTTTAATGTAATCAAAGTATATTAATTCTCGTATAGAAATATAATGATTTCAGGTCTAAGGATCATTACACCATTATCACAGTGAGAATTACTTATGACACTTACTTAACATGTAGAATCTCACGGCGGGTCATTCCAGTGCCATGCATTGATACATGCACTTATGTTCTTGACTTTAGTATCCCCATACCTATGACCAATGAGATGTGGTCATCTGTCAAGAAACATACTAGTCTTTGTGCATTATTATTGTCCTTAAATAATAATACTCGACTAGGGAATTTTAGGAATAAGATACTATTCATATAATCTCATTTTTAAGTCACATACTTAAAGATATATAATACGTATCAAAATTCCAAGGACATTTATTATGCTTTCAATTTATTACGCAGTAAATAAAACATAATAAATAAATAATAATCAATAAAACATAATCCTTAATAATAAATATTTTCCTTAAAATATAAAAAGTATTGTCTCTAGAGCACAATTACTAACAGCAACCCGTTTGGCTTTGTCCCTCATAACAATGCCAAAAATCATCCAGTCTCTGAAAACCCTTACGGTACCAATTACAACTTTGTCTTGTGGCCTGGGTTCCAGATTCAGTAGTTTCTGCCTTCGAACTGATTGAGATCATCTTGCATTTGCAATCACCCAATCTGGATCAATTAGTGCTTCTTCAATCTTCTTTAGGATACCAACTGTTTAACAATTGTTCTTTCCCGAAGAATAACCATTTACTTTGCATAGCACTTCTAGTCTTTACTTTAGTTTCCGGATCACTTAGAACTAGACTCCAGGAATGACTTTGACTCCAAACCCTTTGTCTCGGCAGATATGTTCTTAATGTATTCCTTTGATCTTCATTGAGTTGAATATGACTAGTAGATCCTTCTTTTATTTGCTCCCCCTGAGTTGCTGCTAGGATGTGTTGAAGATCCTTCACCTTGTTGAGTGGATTCTGTTAAAGTCCATGAGTTGTGTAGATTCACTACCATTTCCACTACTAGGATCTGAATCATCATCATTAACATTGATTCCTTCTGCAACCTCAGTTTCATCATCAATATCTGAATATGACTCTGACAAGATGTCAAGCTTCAAAGATTCAGAATAGTCTTTTATTTTAATGCTTGGGAGCTTCTTGAATAGTGTAACACAGCTCTGATCTTGCCTTACTACTTTTAGCCTCAAATGTTTTTTCAGTTGTGACCTCTAACGATTCTTAAATCCGTTTCGTATAAGTACAAAAATTAGAATGGTCATTAGAGTCAGAAAAAAAATCTTCAGAGTTCCCCACTAATAAATCTATCATATCTTTACATTTGAGCAGTTTGTGGAACTATAACATGAACAATCGTATCATCCACAATAAAATCCAAATGCTCCGGAATAAACTTACTAATACGAAATGACCACTTTCCTCGAAACCGGGTCATATGCTCTGCGAATTAATTCTGAGCCAAAACGAAGAATTTTTCAACTACAAAACCTTTTTGAAAAATGGACCAAATTTTAATATCTTTAGATTATAAAATAAATCTATATAAATTTAACTAATAAATTTACTTAAATTAAATTTATAAAATAAATTCATTTAAATTAAGTTTATAAAATAAACCTTTTTCAAGTTTAAATAATAAACTCATTTAAATTAAATTCACAAAATAAATTTATTTTAAATAACATTTATAAAATAAATTTATCTAAATTTAAATTTATAAAATCAAATTATCTAAATAAATTTAAATTATAAAAGGAAATCTATTTAAATTTAAAGAATAAATTTATTTAAATTAAAATTTATAAAGTAAACTTATTTAAATTAAGTTTATAAAAGAATCTTTTTCAAATTTGAATAATAAACTCATTTAAATTAAATTCATAAAATAAATTTATTTTAAATAATATTTATAAAATTAATTTATCTAAATTTAAATTTATAAAATAAAATTATCTAAATAAATTTAAATTATAAAAGTAAGTCTATTTAAATTTAAAGAATAAATTTATTTAAATTAAAATTTATAAAGTAAACTTATTTAAATTAAGTTTATAAAACAAACTTTTTCAAGTTTAAATAATAAACTCATTTAAATTAAATTCACAAAATAAATTTATTTTAAATAATATTTATAAAATAAATTTATCTAAATTTAAATTTATAAAATAAAATTATCTAAATAAATTTAAATTATAAAAGGAAATCTATTTAAATATAAAGAATAAATTTATTTAAATTAAAATTTATAAAGTAAAGTTATTTAAATTAAGTTTATAAAAGAAACTTTTTCAATTTTAAATAATAAACTCATTTAAATTAAATTCACAAAATAAATTTATTTTAAATAACATTTATAAAATATATTTATCTAAATTTAAATTTATAAAATAAAATTATCTAAATAAATTTAAATTATAAAATGAAATCTATTTAAATTTAAAGAATAAATTTATTTAAATTAAAATTTATAAAGTAAACTTATTTAAATTAAGTTTATAAAAGAAACTTTTTCAAGTTTAAATAATAAACTCATTTAAATTAAATTCACAAAATAAATTTATTTTAAATAACATTTATAAAATAAATTTATCTAAATTTAAATTTATAAACTAAATTTATATAACATGGCCTCTAGACATTCAGAGTTCAAAACAGCTTCGGTACCCTGAGCTTCACTGGACTGCGGATCTTGATTTGTATATCAATCAGCTTGCTCTGATGCCAATTGTTGGGTCCCGGAAGTATCGTAGAACGGGGGTTGAATGCGATACTCACAACAATTTAAAATTCTTTTCAGAATTTGCGGAATTAAATTATTGCTTAAGCTGAGGGTTCGAGTCTTTGTAGTGTTTGAGAGGCTGACTTACTAACTTTCTATTTTTATGATATAACAATTAAGATATAGAAATTAGCAAGTAAGTAAACAAGATTCAAGTTAAATATGTATATTAAACTTGAAAGAGTGTTACAACATTCGGTAGAATAAACTTTAATTCCTAGAACAAATTTGACATGAATTGTTCTACCTAAGGAATTAAAACCAAACTAGCACAGAAAGTCTGTGAATAAAACTTTGCAGACAAATTGCTGAATTTGTAAGTTTTTCTACTTTGAAAAATGAAGCTCAAGCCTCATATTTATAGAGGTTGCAAAGCTAGCATGACCTTTTTCACAATGACTTTATTTATTGAAATTAAGCCTTGTATGACTCTTCAGAAAGCTGTGCATGACTTATTTCTGTCGGTATGACTCTTCAAAATTCGGTATGACTTATCTTAAAGTCATATTCGATTTTTCTTTTAATTAAATAAATCAGTATGACTTATTTAATAAAAAAAACAATTCGGTATGACTTGTCATATAATAAATCAAAGCTCGGTATGACTCTTCTGATTCAGCATGACTATTTGAAAATGATCTTCGGTATGACTCTTTGATTCCATTCGGTATGACTTATCAACTGCCTGCCATATTCATTTCTTTTCTTCTTGAGTGGGACACTTGTCAACCTCTGATTGGTTGAAGAAATATCTTGCCAAATTCAAATGAAAAGGGGCCTATTTCGTCTTTTAGTGGATAGGCTCCGTAGAAATGTTTTTCGACCCGCACAACTTATAATCTTTGATTAATAAATAATAAATTTAATTCAAAAATTATAAAAATAAATATCTAATATTATTTAGATATTTATAAATATAATTTACTAAATAAATAAAATATTTATTAATTAAATAACTCCTTACGCTCTAAGTTGCGGTCTCTTGATCGTCTGGAACCGAACTCCTTTTGACTTGGAAATGATAAATCAATTCCAACCGGGGTTCCACTTTTACGAATATATGACTCTGCATTTCTTCCGTGTCAATACTTTTTCCACCTTGTCTTCAAGTCTGTACCGTCAGGCCTGTTTAGCTGTATCTACAGTTGTAATTAGAAGTACCTCTGTTACTGAAATAATCTGACTCTTTAAACTAGACAATACTTCTTTTCACCACTGCATGTACCCAGTCAAATATTCAATCTTGGATTCTGACTCTTGTACACTGCAATACAAACAAACCTGTATCCCTTTGAGCTTCCAACTTCTGTCTTCTGTCATTCTAAAATAATTCTAAATTAATTAATCCTTTAATTAATTTAAGAAATAAATTAATTCTGAGTGAATTAATTTACTAATTAAATTAACTAATTAATTTAATTAATTAACAGAGAATTAAATTAAAGGCTTGACTATTGTTGATGTAGATAAGACTCTTCTGTTCTTCAACAATAACCTTTTTAACCACTTGAACTTTTTGATGACGAATCTTCACTGACATTGTTGACACCCTGTGCACTGGTCTGGTTCACGGATGACTAACTACAATGTTGATTCTCATTTCTGCTATAGTGGTCTTTGGGACTTGTCTTGTCCTGTCATGGCTTCTTTTTGTTCTTCCTCTATATTCAATATTTATTATTTACTTCGCTTTCTTATCTGAGTTGAGTTGTCATCTATTTATTACAAATAGGACTAGTAATATGACTTTCATGAAGGCTTTAGTAAAGTTATATAACTTGAAAGCAAAATATCAAATCTCTGACTCTTGCTTCTCTGAAATGTTACTTTTGTTTGGGTCCATGCTTCCAGAAGGCAACAGTTTTCCTTCTTCCTTCACTAATGCTAAAAAAACCTTGTGTGCTTTAGGAATGGAGTATGAAAAAATTCATGTTTGTCCGAATGACTGTCTCTTATACCGTGGAGAGAGAGATGAAGATGAGACCAGATGTCGCATTTGTCAAGCCTCTAGATGGAAGTTGAACAAAAAAGGAGATGAGTTGGAAGGGGTTCCTGCTAAGGTCCTATGGTATTTTCCATTATTACCGCGTTTGGAAGGTGATGATCGACCTATTTGGAAGAAGGTTTCTATATTCTTCGAACTTGAGTACTGGAAATTTTTGCCCGTTAGGCATGTTCTTGACGTCATGCACATCGAGAAAAATATATGTGAAGCTTTACTTGGTACCTTGCTCAATATACCAAAGAAGACAACAGATAAGGAAACGGTCCGTCTTGATATGGTTGAAATGGGAATAAGAACGGAGCTAAGGCCAAAAACAGTAGGAAAAAAGGAGAAGTTACCGTTGGCATCGTGGAATTTAACTCAGTCCGAAAAAAATGTTGTTTGCTCTTCCTTTCTTGGTATGAAGTTGCCTGATGGTTTTTGTTCTAACATTAGGAGTCTAGTTTCAATGGAAACTCTTCGACTGACTGGAATGAAATCTCATGACTGCCATATGATTTTGCATCACCTACTCCCAATTGCAATTCGATCTTCACTACAAAAACAGGTCCAGCACACTGTTATCAGGTTTTGTCTATTCTTCAAGTCAATTTGTAGTAAAGTTATTGAAGTTGATAGGTTGGAGAAAATGCAATCACAGTTAGTAGAAACTTTATGCCAACTTGAGAAATACTTCCCTCCTTCCTTGTTTGATTTAATGTTTCATCTCTCGGTTCATCTTGTACGAGAAGTTCAGCTGTGCGGACCAGTTTTCCTAAGGTGGATGTATCCTTTCGAGAGATATATGAAGACATTCAGGGATACGTAAGGAATCGGGCTCGTGCAAAAGGTTGCATTGCCGAGGCCTATATTGCAGAAGAGGCTGTTGAGTCTTTAGTGAACCATGGAGATACGATTATTGGGGTACCAACAAATGGTAGGCATACGAATGATACCATTTGCAGGCCATTATCTGGTGCAACGATGAAAATCCCGAGCATCAGTGACTTGCATGTAGCACATTTATGTGTTCTACAAAATACTTATGCTGTTAGGCCATATTTTGAGTAAGTCCAGAATTTATTTTCATTTTCTACACCATTTCTGCTTTATGCCATTATTTATATAGTATCTTTTAATTGTATGCAGTGAGCACATGTCATTTTTAATGACCAAATATCTGCAACATGAAAATGATGAAATGTGGCTAAAGAAAGAGCTAAATGAGACATTCCCAAAATGGTTTAAAGAAAAGGTATTATGTGCGCTAAAAAACTGGTCTTCACATTTTTTACAGATAGTTAGCTCCCATGAATCAGTTTACAACTTCAATGTTTTTTTCTTCAGATTGCTTTAGATTTGGTTGATGGAAAAGAGATACCTCAGGAGATAATGTGGATTGCAGATCTACCCAATAGAGAGGTCCCTACATTCAGCGGTTACAGAGTGAATGGGGTTACCTTCAGTACCAAGGAGCGTGATGATGCGCGTCAAGTTCAATGTAGTGGTGTGTGTGTAGAAGCCGATATAATGGTTGTGAAGGGTAAGGATCAAAACATTCAACATTCTTCACATATATTTTATGGAGTTATAACAAGTATTTGGGAGTTGGACTATAACATCTTTAGGGTCCCTATTTTCTATGTTAAGTGAGTAGACATGAATAAAGGGATTAAGGTAGATGACTTGGGATATACATTGGTTAATTTAAATAGGTTGGGGTTCTTAAATGATCCATTTGTGTTGGCAAGACATGTTAAACAAGTTTGTTACATCGACGACCCTCTTGATAAATTATGGTCCGTGGTCTTGAAATTACCCGAGAAAAATTACTATGAAGACGATGATGATGAAAATGAGGGATCTGTCGAAGCAGGACTTGAGAATGAATTTTTTGTGCCAAATTTGCCTGATGTCAATTTACTTGAAGAGGACACAGCCAGTTACATGCGAGATGTTGATGAACTAATTCAACTTTCTTGATTTAATTTGATTCTTGTATCTTTAATTCAATTCTGTAACACATGCCATATTTGGTACTTTGTGCCTACTTTGGTTTTTTCTTTCTGCAATTTTATTTACAATGTAACATGGTACTTTGATCATGATGTGTTTTACGACTGTTAATAATTTGAAAAAGATTTATTTACATGTATTGATGTGGAAAATCCTGCTACATGTAATTTAAATTGGATTTGAGATTGTTAATAATTTGAAAAAGATTTATTTACATGTATTGATGTGGGAAATCCTGCTACATGTAATTTAAATTGGATTTGAGATTGTTAATAATTTGAAAAAGATTTATTTACATGTATTGATGTGGGAAATCCTGCTACATGTAATTTAAATTGGATTTGAGTTTGTTAATGGTTGTAAAACATTGAAATTATGTTAGAATTATTGGTTTATGTGATTATACACACAAGAATACATTGAAATTATGTTTGATTTGTTTTGGGGTTGGTAAAGAATTGCAATTAAAGCTGTGTAACTTTGTTTTTCTGGCAGGTTTCTCATCTGTTTGTTATTTTTTTTCTGTACTGTTAGTCAGACAACGGTTTTTCACTTATAATCAAACAACAGTTTTTTACTTTGAAAACAGTTGTATGATTCACTTAAATAAAACACATGTCTTATTTTAACAACGGTTATTTGTAGCATTGTATGTAGTTCAATGAAACAATAGGCCTCTAAACCGTTGTCTCAATTATAATCACACAACAGTTTTTTAATTTGAAAACAGTTGTATGATTCACTTAAATAAAACACTTGTCTTATTTTAACAACGGTTATTTGTAGCATTGTTTGTAGTTCAATGAAACAATAGGCTTATAAAACAGTTGTGTATACTTCTAATTTGCACAACACCTTAAAAAAAATCATTGTCTCACTCTTGCCTAACGTCAGGGTTTTTTCAACAGTTGTCTATGAGTAAATCAGACAATATATTTTCGAAGGCGAAAAAAAAAATGTTGTCTAATTTTTTGGTGCAACGGTTTTTTACTAAAATGTCGTCTGATAAGTGTCGTCTGTAGCAGTTTTCCTTGTAGTCATGCGCCGCGGTATTCCTTGAGGAATAAAATGTTAAAGCAATTAAACAAACAGACCAGTAATTTACCCGGCCGAACTACTTGACAAACTAGAACTAAAACAAAATTTAGATGGAATATTAGAAACTCACCTTTCAAGGCCTTTTGTGTACCCGCATGGACCTAGCTTAACGTCATGTACTTGGTTAAAATTCTTTATTAATATCGAGAACATTGATGCAGCATAGTAGCAATACTTGAAAGCACATTTTCATGTTGGCTAATTTAAAGGTACATGAAAGTCTTCATAAGAGAGTTGACAGAATTGACCTAAGCATCTCTTAGGGTCAGATCCAGCCTAAGTGATAGCAGTTTTTGTAAGTTAAAGATAATATTCATGAACTCATCAATTAAGCAAGAATGCCATTCAATTTGCTAGATATACATGAAGGTAATGGTTCGACAGAAATAGTAACATATATATGTGTGGAGCGTATGCTTAATTAATTGGGATAATGTTATCCACATATGATGAAATTTTTTCAAAATTTAAAGAATGAATTTATTAGTTAGAATGAAATCATAATTGTTTTAAGAATTACTCAATTAGTAGTACTGGTACTAGGAGCAGTGTCTGATAAGGTCAGAAGCTCCTCCAACAAATCAGCTCCTAAGTCTTCAAACACCACTACGCTTTTGTTCATCTCTTCTTCCTCTTCACTGTTCTTTGTTTCCACAGGCGAAGATTCGGGTAGAGGAAAGTTAAGAAAAGCTGCTGGACCGCGCATTGCTAATGCAGCTCGGTCATAAGCCAGAGCTGCAGCTTCCGCAGTGTCAAATGTTCCCAGCCATACCTTCTTTCCATTTCTAGTGCGATCTCGTATTTCAGCTGCGTACTTACCCCATGGCCTTATTCGGACCCCCAAGTATCTTCTCTCTTTTTCTACTTTATGATCTACAGTATCATCCATGCCCTCCGTTTCCAAATCAGATGAGTTGATGGCTTCAGATGGTTTTGGTAGCCCCTGATCCATTGCAACTGTGTTTGTATACCTTGAAAATTCCTTGGAGATATATATGGATTAATTTCTGATAGATGAATCACTTTGTTGAGTATATATTCTCAAGATCAACATTTATTGGAATGTGACAGAAAATAATCAGGATAGTAAATTAGCAGTCTACACTTAATTCACACTCAAGAAGTTTATGAAGGCTAGGGTTTCTTGATTCAGACGAGTGGCTAGTTCGATTTTATCTGAAAGTGGTGTTAGGAGAGAAAATAAAGGGGTTCAACGTAGCTAGATTGATGCCAAATTAAGATGCGCAGTACTTTTATTTTTTTTCCAATAATAAGAGCATCTCGAAGAATAGTAAGTTGGGCAACCCCTCTCGGAGATGTTTTAATAATTTTTACGAACTTGGCTCTCTAATATATATATATATATATATATATATATATATATATATATATATATATATATATATATATATATATATAAATCAAATTAACTTGTATAAAACGAATAAAAACTTAAGTGAGTATATTCAATTTAGATTTAAAGGTATTATTAATAATTTATAAATTTTAATTAATTATATTTGATTTAATATTTCATGCAGAGTGCACGTAGAGTTGATCCTAAATACACTAGAATCTCTTCTATTTATATTTAGGTGAGATTTTAAAATATATATAATACATAGAAAAATACCACATAATTCATTAATTTTTAAAATCTATCAATGTTAATAAATTTTTGAATATTTCTGGATTTTAAAACATTATTCAAAATTAAGATTAATAAGTTTTTGAATATTTATGGATTTTAAAACATTATTCAAAATTCAAATTGAATAACCTAGATTTTAAAACATTATTTAAAATCCAAATTGAACACCACCAAATTTTAAAATAATATTTAAAATCTTGATTTAATATTCCTAAATTTTAATTGATATTAAATCCAGATTGAGTATGCCAGAATTTTAAAATTTAAAAAAATCCTATAGAATAGGTATTGAATATAAAGACATAATACTATTTTTTTTAAAGTAAGTGATTAATTAATAAAATAATATAAAAAAAACTTGTGTAATGGCAATATTTTTTCTGAAGCATGTGAAGCTACAGCAGACAGCTGTAGAGGAGCAACAAGTTTAGTTGCTTTGACATGCCAAATCGGAAGAGCAAGAAAAATTTATTATATACTTGCATAGAGTTGATAATCAACAAATATCATGAACCGGAAACATATACGTATTTGTAATTAGGTTGCAAGATGAAAAAAGATTTTCATCTCGAACGATAAGTATAGTCATAGGTTTTAATGCTGATTTTGTCGCTTTCCGTCGGCTGATAACCCACTTCATATTAATATTGTCCATCAATGTGGCCACATACTGCCTAATTTAATATATGGATGCCAGACTTCCCATAGTTCACAGGAATGTAGCAGGTTTCTGCTCAAATTAAACGTTGTACTTTCCAGGTATATTAATGTAATTTAACGATTATATATGTGTAATTTAATACTACTTTATAATTAATTAATTAATTAGTTGTTTATGTGCCGCCGTCAAACAGATTAATTTTTAGTGTAATTTAAAAATATTATGTAGTTAAAAAAGTTAAAATTTTATATTTTTAAAATGATATATAATCTATTTTTTAAAATTGTAAGTAAATAATTTTCAAATTTTAAAATAATTTAGTTAATTTGATCATAAAATAGGTAAATGAATAAATCACTAAATTATATTACCAAAATCACTAATTTATATCATATAAATTAGTAATTTGTGTTAAAGAAATTATTAAATTATATAATGTGCGCTCACAAGAAACAATGAAGGTCACCGGAAAAACAAAAATTACCGGAATATAACACATATGTTATACTAATTGATTGTTGAGAGATTGAGATCGAAATATGTAGTGAGGTTATATTTGAAAAAAAGTTCGCTAATTAATGAAAAAATCAAATTAAAATCGGAGGGATTAGTGGGATTGTGTATGTGATGGTGTATTTGATATGTGTGTACTTGTCCCTGTTGGCCATTAGATTATATTGAATATATATATATATATATATATATAGGTTGAACAAGCGATAGTTGACCAACTATCAACCCGCATTTTTTTCTTGTAGATAGGAAAAAACTCTAGTTAGCCTCTGACAATCCAGGTCAAATACCGAGTCTTTTTCGAAAATTGAGTCAAGTCCCGACTTTCGAATCCGAAAATAAGTCAAAGTAAACTGGCCAAAATGTAACAACTTGGTAATCCACAAGCCCATCACAGACCCCCAAAAGATCATGATTTGTTGGTATATTTAGTAGTGGTACTGTTGTTTATATAATGAACAAATTATCTTAAACTACTCGATGTAGGACTGAGGTGTTACGTAGTCCTGCAAAAGGGCGTAGAGATGATGTGTGAATTTACACAAATTTCACGTTTTAATACTGTCCACAGAAAGTTATAGCAGATAGATGATTTAGACAATCGATTGTGAGGAATCACCATATATATATATATATATATATATATATATATATATATATATATATATATATATATATATATATATATATATATATACATCAACTACCATATAGCATATATAATCGACATGGCCATGAACGGAGATGTAAAATTGAGATATAAAATGGAAAGGATGTTACTTTTCAAGAGTAGTCGGCTCGAATTAATCGAATTTTCAGGTGGAATTGATCTCTTCCCCGAAGCTAGCTGCTGCAGAGTGTATTTGATTTTGTGAGAGAGTCGTGTTTGTTTCGAAACTGTCTGTTTTTTATTAATCGAACTAACAAAATGATGTCGTATTGGTCTGATGCATGCAACCGCCATAACTACTAGCGCTCACCACTGGCCAAACATAAGTTCCATGTTGGGCGTTTTTCCTCACCCTTGCACAATTGGTGACGCCAATCCAGGCATATTGCTATCTCATTTTTTAAAGAATAAAAGAGTTGTCCCATTTCTGATATTGAGCCAACCAGCTATCCTAGAAATGCAATGGAGCCTACATTTTTTTAATAATAATAACAATATTTATATGATGGCGGAAACAGAATTACCACCACCAACACAATCGGTAAAATGATATTCACATGATCAATTTTTTTTAATGAAATTAATGTTTTAATAGTTTAATGCATGCTTGATTTTCTGTCTGTTTTGTTACATTATTATTGTAGGTTAAAGTTGATGATGATCAGAAGAAACTAAAATATCTAGATTTCGTTCAGGTGGCAGCTATATATGTCTTCGTGTTATTTACATCCTTCTATGAGTACGCTAAAGGTAACTCCCGTATTCAGAGGGTAGAAGGCATCATTAAGTCTGTTATCGGACCTGTTTACCACAAATTTCATCATGTTCCATTTAAAGTCCTTGTATTCTTTCATAATTATTAAATAGTAATAACAATATTTTATATATGTCCTTTTTTACTGGGTAGAGTACATATGTATTATACATTTGAACTATAACTTTCATTCAAAGAGAAATGAACTATTTTATCTTAAAATTTGTGCAAAATCCGAAATGATCCGAAACCTGATATAAATACGAGTTACGACTAGGAAAAAATAAGACGGAAATAACCGCTATAATCTGACTCGACACGAAACCGAGTTATAACCCCAAATTGCCACCCCTGGATCTGCTCATGCCCTTCAACAACTCTTTGATCGGGATGATATTTATAGGAAACTATTGTTTGGCTTAGAAAAAACTTACCATTCTTCTTAAAAAGTAGTTAATTTAGAAATTTTTGACTTGCTGAAGTAAAAGAATCATGGTACATATGCTTGTAATAGTTTCTAATTTAGAAACTTGGTTCTCACCCTATTTAAAAAATGTTTTTCAGTTTTTACGCATTTTACTAATAAACCTATTCAATATTTTTATATTATATAAAAACATGCACGCATCAAAACTATTATTAAAGAATTATTTAATTTTTTAAATATTTTTTTACAACACTTTATTCGATAATACATTATTTTAACTGTAATTACAAATGAAACCGTTATTGTTTGGTTGACCGATATAAGTAACGAGGTATGCATTTAACATAAATATAACTAGTACTTATTAGATTGAATATCAAATAAAACAAATAATTGGTTGGCCCATCCATACAAGTAACGCCGTATAAATTAAAACAAATAAAATCTATATTTATTGTTTGGTTGTATATTTTTTTTTCATACTCATTCCATAAATTCAAAATATATGGAATTTTAAAATTAAAGTAGGAGTTGAATATGATTGATCGGTATGAGAATCAATTTAAATAATTTATTTGATTTAATATTTGATGGCCTAAATAATTTTTCGACATTATATTTTTATCAGTAATATAAATAAATAAACAAATATATATTTCTTGTAATAAAAAATGTAATAAATTATTTTTATTATAAAATATTGGCTTATTTAATATTATAAAAAAATTCAATTTTAAAAAAATTAATCCAACATTGAATTAAATATATAATATCAAAAATAATGTCTCAATCCACATCACCTCAATCCCTCGATCAATTCCAAACTTGTACAACTCCACCAACCACATAATTTATGATCGAACTGATAAAATATATATTTTTTTATAAAATAGTAATATATGCATTAAAATTATGCAATAATTAAGTACTAACAATCTAAGTACTAAGATTTATAGCTTTTGTAAAAACAATATTAAATTATAACTCGGGTCCATCTAATTTTAACCAAGTTCCTGGAATAATATTCCAACGCACAATTACAAATTGATATCGACTGATCATCTTCATTATTATACTGAGTTTTGTTTGTCGTCTTCCGTCGGCGGATGCCCCACTACAGTCGTTTGACACCATATATGTATGATGTGTGTATACCTATCAATAAGTCAGCTGCTGCACACGACCGGACCCCTTGTTTTTCAATATAAGAATCTTTACAGAGTAAAGCTATTCTATATTTTTTAAATACTAAAAAATCATGTACAGAATTTCTGAAAAAAAATCCTTATTCCTCTTGCAATAGTTAACTATTTAACTTGTTACACAATGTATTGATTTTCAAAATAATATAATATTAATTTACATTTATAGAATTCTAAAATAATTTTATGATTTTCAAGAATGAAGTAGAAAGTCGAAAATCAAAGTATATTAACAATTGTTTATAATTATAAAAATCATCTGCAACATTCTTTTGTATATAAAAATTACTTTAAAATATATATATATATATATAGAACCAAATATGATTAACCTAATCATTTTACCCGTATAATCACAGGTCTCCTTCCAACATCTTGTATGAGAAAATAATCTTAAATTCTCTTTTTCTCATTCAATTTTGAAAATATAAGTTTTAATTTATTTTTTTTACCACATCAAAATTGATTATATAGATAATACATATATATAATCAATAATAAAGAAACTAAGAGCATTTCCAAGGGTATTAACTAAATTGATTAGTTTTAATTATATAAATTAAAAATTATATAAAATTTGCTCAACCTGTAAGGGGTTGTATTTCAATGGTATTAGGTATAATGAATAACTATTTTTAAAATAATCGTAACTATTAAAAGAGATAGTAAAGAAAATTGAAGAAATTTGAGGGGAAAATGACTTAAATGTATTTAGAGGATGACTAGAGATTCTATAAATATTGAAGACCAATGTTGGATATCAATAATTATAGCTAACAGTTCTTCTCCCTTGGAGTCTTGGAGTGACAAATATTTTAGATGATATCTATATTTCATGCCACGTAAGCTGATATAGCTAAGAGGAGCTCATGGTTGGATATGCTCTATGAGAATTTCTTGAAAGTCTGTTAGCTAAATTATCTACGTAGTGCATATGTGACATCTATCACTACAAGAAATTGAGTCAATTCTGACCGCCAGAACGGTCGGTTTTACATTGATTTCAATCGGTTTTGGACAAAACCAATTGAAAAACTCGGTTTGGTTAAACCTGGTCGGTTTTGGACAAAAACGGACGATTTTATACTTGACTCGGGTTGACCACAAAAGCCACATGGCATGGTCCCATGATGACGTGATGACCCCACTTTGTTGATGTGTTAGTAAAACGTGACAGATAAAATTTTAAAAAATAAATTACCAAACCTGACCGTAAAAATCGATCGCCTTCGGTCGGGTTTCAAAATTGACTAGAGTGGTTTGGTTTATTCCACCAATTTAGGCGATCGGTTGTGTCTATAATTTTTTTTGAAAATGCAGCTCTACTACTAAGCCTTCTATACCATTCAAACCATTTCCTATACCATTCATACCATAAACCAATAACCATAACAATAACCAATAACAATACAAATACAAATACCAATACCAATACCATTAACAATAAACAATACCAATAACCATAAACCAACAATTAAAATGAAATTTAATTAGCAAAACAAATAATATTAACATCAACAATACCGTAAACCAACAAATTCAGTGAAATAAGTTAACAAGTTCTAATATTCAACCAACAATGACATGGTCTAAAAAACATTAAAATTAACCATCCATGTCATCATCGTCACCTCCTCCATTTCCGCCTCCATCGCAGCCTCCATTTTCGCCTCCACTGCTGCCTACATCTCCCCCATCATGCTCTCCATCGCCATCATCATGCTCTTCATCGCCTTGTTGAGCCCTCCTTATCGCCTACATAAAACAACAAATCAGTAGTCTATTTTAAACTTAAAAATCAAGACAGTAATAATTTAAATTTTGTACCTATTCATTTGCAATTTCATACTTATTATATATCAATTGAAGGATTTCCCCAATAACTCGAGATACCTCCCCCACGATAGCAATAGAAAATGTTTGTGATCCGTTAGTCGGGTCCCTTAGCATATCTAGAGCGGCAACATAGATGTTTTGAACTTATTCGTACATGGGAGGAGAGTGTCATGTAGAAGGGTTCGCTTGTGCTTCATTGAGGACGTCATGGACGACTCTATCAAAAATCGGGTTAGGAACTGACCCTTCCGGGCCTTGAGCACATTGAGCATGATAGTTGGCAGCAAGATTCGAGAGGAGAAGCGGATATCCGAGGATAACCAATGAGTTAGTTCGTCGGAGGTCTTGCACTCCCCGATATAGTTTCTTGAAGCCACCATTCGATCGGATGGAAAACATCTTCCTCTCCACCGAGTTGACTCGCAAACCAATCCCGGTTCCGTTCAACAATATCCGCGTACAGGGCCTACAAAATAGATTAACAATGTTAAAATCAATAAAAAGCATGGCATATAAAATTTATATTGAACGAGATGCAAAATTCTTGTTAGCATGGTTAAATTTATACCGCTATTATTCGACTCTCCTCGGTTAAAAAGGATGGGTTCTCCGCTATTATTCGACTCTCCTCGATATCAACCTTTTTATTGGTTAATTTCTTCGTGTGAAACTTTTTAAACCACCAAGGTTGGTAGGGTGGCTTTCCGACCTTTTCAACATATGCCTACAAATCATTAATTTAAATAAATAAATAAATAAATAATAATCTAAAATACGTAAATACACATGCACACACATACATACTTACATCTTCCATCTCCGTGAATGATTTGGCACCCGAACTATGTAAATGTTATAATTTTTTACGATTTTCAGCAGCAACCCTAGAGCAGTGAGTGTGGGCATAATAATTCCAATACTCTATGAGCTCTTTCCAAAAGTCATCATCAAAGTAGCCCGGATTAACCTTAAGCAACGAGCAACCCTTTGTTTTGGCATCTCTCAACTCCTTCATTTTTGTCTCATTGAAAGTGTGCTTGATTTCATTTTGAATATGCGTGTAGATGCTATCATACGCCTCGTTGTCGGTGGATCTATCATTGTTTGTGTAATATCTCTACAAAAAAAGAATGAAAACATCGTCATAATATAGAAATATCTCGACCATTTTTAACTGACTCAAATAATACAAATAAGCATCTTACATTGAATTTCATGATTACATCCGTAATCCACTTTGGGTCGGATTCTACAATGTCTCTCTATGTGAACAACTTTGTTGGCCATGTTGATCGCATGATTTGTAGAATAATATTTTTACCCTCCGGGTTCTTGATACTACAAAATTAAATGGAAAAAACTAAATACGAATGCAAATATAAATAAGAGAAATATAGATAGTCAAACTATTAATTAATTATAAGTTGAGAAGAAACATATTGTCCATGTTGGACAGGTATAGGGATCGGGGTAGGCGGAATATTTCCCCATATTCTGATGGAATGGGAATGAGTATACATGAGGGTACGAGTTCGCTGTGCTGTCTCTTGACCAACCACTATCCGTGTTTGCTCATCATCAAATGGCTCTTCTTGTTACTCCTCTTCTTCCTCCTCTTCTTCCCTTCTTCATCCCTCAATCTACGTCGACTAGATTTTCCACGTGCCAGCTTTTTTCCATTGATTTACTCGAACCTTCTCCTATTTTTTTCTTTCCTTTACCATTGTCACCATCTCCCCTTTTTTATATTTTCTAGCCATAAGAGCCGAGATGATGACTAAAAGTAGGAGCAAACACATGAACCAAGTAAAAACTCGACCGGTGTACACACAAGATCAAAACCACGAATAACATATAATGATTAAAATCTAGTAATATCACACACACATATAACGACAATCAAATTAATACACAATCAAATTAAAAAAAAATTATTTCAATCTATTTTCGAAAGCACGTAATAGATTAGAGTCGTATAAGTAATATACATATACATATATATACACACACACACACACACACACACACACACACTAATACATCCACTAATCAAATAGCAAAATGCATCCATTAATATTTAAATTACCAAATGCATCCAATAATACAAGTAACCCCATCTCAGATTATATACAATTAAGTTATCTTTAGTCCTAAATATAAGACCAACTATCTATTTATGTATTTATAGGACTAAGTATAGCTATACAACCAATTATAACTATGCGTTGGAGCACTAATACAACAATTATAACTATGCATTGGAGTTCTATATTATATCTATACAACAAATTATAATTATGCATTGGACTTGCTTTAATACATTCACTAATATGAAAATAACCAAATGCATTCACTAATCTCAAAATAACAAAAACACACATATGTGCATGAAAAAACCTATATATACACATACATGAACGATACCAAAAATGAAAATCATATATAAATATGCATGAGACCAATTTCGAACCATTTTCGAAATCAATTTCAAAAATCACAACGATATATAAACATGCAAGTTACAAGTTAGATATTATAAGATATATATATATATATATATTTATTTATTTATTCTCAACTAAGCTATACAAGATAAAAATCATAAATACAAGCCACATATCAAGTTATACAAATCGGGTTGCTATATAAGTTCAAAATTGAGCAATACAATTTGAAAATCATCACATACAAGTTATAAAACTTGAAAATAGGTTAGATTAGTACCTCATGAAGCAAATCCATCTCATAGCCTCTACTTAGATTTTTTATTTTTCTTGGATTTGCCGATGAAGCCATATCGAAGATGAAAAGTAAAATGAAGAGAGTTTAGAAACCAGAGAGTATAGCCATTGAGAGAGATTGAGTGTAGAGAGAGTTCGAGAGAGAGTTTGAGTGAGAGAGAGAGTTTGAGGTAGTTAGAAGGAAAGTGGGGGTGAAAGTGAAAAGGAAAAGGGGAGCCCTGTTCTTTTAACTGACTCAGGCAGAAACCCGACCGCTCTAATTTAAGTCGGTCAGTTTTAACCCTGGTGGGAAATGAAATTATGGCTCCAAATTAGAATTTTCACTCCCCCTTAATTTTTTTTATTCATTTGAATGAAAGAAACTAATCTTCTAAATTAAAATAAATTGTAATACATATTTATACATTTTTATTTACAAATTTCTAAGATTATATTTATAACAAATAGTAAATATTAAAATAATAATTTTTTATTATTTTTCAAATTTTTAGATAAAAATAGTAACAAATAATAATTTTATCATTTAGGATAAATTTTGGCCCTAGCTATAAGACAAACAAGTCGATTGGCTAGAGGGAAAAAAATTTGGTTGACTAAAATCCACCATCCCAGTCGGTTTTAGGTCAAACACTTACTTTCACTACTAAAAAATAGTTTATCCATAAGGTTCTTCGATTTCGATTTTTTTGTACAAACATATTTTTAGGTGAACTTTCAATCTATAAGGCTCGATCGACTATTTTTATAATAAAAATTTATTAACAAAGGACACTTTAGCTTATTACGGTAAATGACTAGAAAGTATAACGTTTTGTACTGTTAGTGGTTCAATAGTTATTATAACTTCATATTTAATATGTTGAAATAAAATTTTAAATCTCAATTTAACATTATATACGTTAGGTTGAAAGTATTATTATAATTTAACATGCTTATAATATTTAAATAATTTAGAAACAATTATTATAACCCTAAACCCTAATGCCAAAAATTGACTGTTAAACCCAACTACCTCTCCGTCGGGTTTCAAAACTGACTAGGATGGTCAGATATATTCCAGCGATTGAAATATTTTTAAATCATATTTTTAACATCCGACTAGGATGTTAAAGGAGGTTGTCAGTTTTGTTAAGAACACGGTCGGTTTTGTCAAGAATGCGGTCGATTTTCTGGATTTTGAATGGTCAATATCGGTCGGTTATATGAGCACAGCGGTCAGTTTTGCTGCAATTTTCTGATCCCAGTCCTTGTTCTATCACAACATCTTAACATCACAACACCACAACTATCATTATCTAATGTCACAAGCATTATACCAATATCAAATCTATCATACAACATCGATAGTTTACAAAAACATTAAATCCAATCATAACCATTACCAATAATTTAAAAAAAACTTCAAACCAATCATGCATAATCATAATCGATAATTTACAAAAATTCAAACCAATCTAATCATAATGGGAATCTTCTTCTTCTTCGTCCTCCTCTTCTTCTTCGTCTTCATCCTCTAGTTCTTCTTCTTCTTCTTCTCCGTCTTCATCTTTTTCTTTGTCATTGTCCTTTTCTTCTTCTGTCTCTTCCTCTTCATCTTCATCTTCTCCTTGTCCTTGATAATTTTGTAAGTTTGGCGCATATTGTGCGAAGTCAACAAACAAAGAAAATGATATAGAGTGTCTCAATTGATTTTCTTGGAAAGCTTTTTCCTCTGTAGATGAATTTATCATTTTATCAAAGTGATGACTTTTACTTATAATGAACGTGTACATATTATTTTATGGTGTTAACACACTAGGAGCATAGTGCACTTGACTAATATAAATACCTCGTTTGATCTTAATCGCGAACTTACATCAATGGTAACAATATGATTTCGGTCAACTTATATACCGGACCCAACACTATCAAACCAATCACATTTGAACAAGTATACTTGTTTCCCCCATGATAAATAAATTTGATGACTTCTTGCAATTCACCATAATAATTGTTCAAGACATTCTCGTGTGAATTACATTTGACCATAACTCCTGAACTACCACTTGAAGAAGATTTTGTATGAAATTTATAAACATTTATGGTATAAATTTCATAAATCATTGCCAATTTCGCCAGTCCCGCAAGTAAAGATCTAAAACGTGAATCATTGACATAATCATTCTCAATCTTTGATTAAAACTATGATTTAAACTCAATTTTCAACAATCTCTCCAAATATTCCAGTGTTGTATTTGGTTGGCTTGCTTTGACATGAGTTTCATATTCTTCAATATAAGGGTGAACTTCTGGTGAATTAAACAAAACGTATTCTTCCACAAGAAATTGTTCATAATCCGTTAAATATTCATTTTTTTGTTTCCCGGTTGTACTAATAGGATAGGTAAACACTTCTGGTTCATTTTTAACATGCGTACATGTTGGATTTTGAATCAAAATAAAATGAACAAAAATTCAACCTACATAACGTTCCACAATCAAACCTTCAGCACTTGCCTTATTACGAACCTTATGCTTCATGTATCCCATCATTCTCTCAACAAAATACATCCAAAGATAATTAACCAGCCCTCTCAACCTACATTCTTCGGCCAAGTGGATTACTAAGTGCTCCATCGAATCAAAAAACTTGGTGGAAAAAATGTTTCTCGTACGAGCATCGTTCGGACTATAAAGCTTTCCAAAATTTTTAAATTATCACAGATTAAAGTAGAAGAACAAATATCATGAAAAAAAATTGAAAGTGATGTAAGTGCATCAATAATATAAGATGGTAAAAGTTCGTGAATTGCATGCGGCAACAACTTTTGCATGTTAATATGACAATCATATGATTTGAACCCCGAAAACTTATAATTATCCTTACAATAACGTCTAATATTTGATGCAGAACTATCCGAAAGTTTTAATGAACCCAACCATTCACACATGAGTTTGAGTTGCGGTTTTGTGAGTGTAAACGGCGCTTTTGGCTTCTTCCTATTTGTCGTCTACAATTCGAGCATCACATTCAACAACTCATAATCTAACCTTGCCTTCTTATGATCCTTTGTCTTCTTGGAATCATTTATAATATTGTAGAAAATATTGTCAAACACATTTTTTCGATTTGCATGATATCAATACAATGACGCATCGAGAGTGAAGACCAATATACTGACTCGTAAAATATTGAAAAATGCGTCCAATTGTGAGAAACCCCGAAACCCGGACTTTTCTTATTTTTCTTCATTCTTCGAGGTGGTGAAAATTCTAATTTTTTAAAAAAATCTTCAAAGACTCACCACTTGACCTACCAACAAACAACCTTTTTTCTTTACTTGCAAACCTAGTACTCGGAAGACAAAGAGGATCATCTTCCGGTAAAAAATAACGATTGGTACAAAAGAAAACTACATTTTCTATAATTTTTCAATTGAATACCTTCAATATTTCAAGACAAACCGGACATAAAAGTTTTTCATGTATAGACCACCCGCTAACCATCCTTAACCCAGGAAAATTGGTTATTGTCCACATAACCGTCGCCCTAATGTAAAATTTTATTTTACCGATAGATCAAATGTCTCCACCCCTACATTCCATAAAAATTTTAGTTCATTTATGAGGGGTCTAGGTATACATTTAAATTTTTAGCCGGACTCTTTTCTCCTGTAATTAAAAGAGTTATAAATGTGTAAGGCTTCTTCATTGACATTGAAGGAGGAAGATTGTAGACCACCACTATCACCGACCACACTGTGTAGACTTTTTTCCTCGAGTTTCTAAACAGAAAAAAACCATCGGTTCCAAGTCCAAGACGAATATTCCGACTCTATTTTGTGAATGTTGAATAACAACGATCAAATGTTTTTCACTCATCTCCATCCAAAGGGTGACTAAGTTCTTCCAACTTTGTTTCCCTCTTCTTGTACCATGTCATGTGTTTAGCTGTATGCTCCGACATATACAATCTTTGTAGACAAGGAATAAGTAAAAAATATCTTAAAACCTTATTTGGTATACCCTTCCTTTTCTCTTTTTTTACCTTTGTAACGACTATTATCACAAATGTCACAAACAATCTTGTCTGCATCATCAGCTAGTACAACATAAAATCATTCACACACGCATAAATTTTATCATAACCCAACATTAACTTCTTCATCATCGTCTTCATGATTGTTAGGAATCATGTTATATGATGATAACAAATTACCTAGAATTTTAATTTTGATCTTAATTTTGTAACTGATCAATGAATATGTGATCTATAAATATCCATTGACTAGGAAACCATTTATCAGTTGAAATCGTTGTTAATCAACATATAAAATGGATTGTAACATGGATTTAGAATTCTTTTTGTTAACAATTGATTGTAATATATCGATGATGTTATCATCTAATCAACTAATAATTATTTGCTTCGATTGATAGCTCATCAATGGATGTGAAGAATGTTGATAAAATGTAAATATTCTAAGTCAGAATTCTCTCAAATGAAGTGATCAACGGATAAATGAGTTAATGGATATGGATGATTAACCAATGGATAAAAGTTCAACAAAAGTCAAATCAGTGGATCTCCATCAACGGATAAAGGCATCAAAGCAGTCAATAGATAAAAGACAATTAATGGATAAGGGAATCGTTGAATGCTCAAATATCCGTTGATACATCAATTGATCATTGGATAACTTATCCATCGATGGATAAGCAAAGAAGACTTAACTGATAAGCTTCACAACATTTATCAGTTAATCAAAGTTTCCCAAAATAGTTAAAGGTAAATGAAAGGGATCTTTGCACAAGTCTAAATCAATAGTAGACAGTTCTATCAGAACTGTGAAGACTTTCAAGGGAACATAATCTTTAAGGAGAAGATCAAGACAAATACTTATCCAGAATAAGGCAAAGGCCTATGAAGACTGTGAAAGTAGCTACATTCTATTTTAATATAAATATTGTAAAATATATTTTATGTATTTTATCAGTTGATAGAAAATAGAAGTAAAAATGGGTTGTTATATGTAGTTTAACAGTTCATTGTAGCAATAATAATAAAAGTAGAACAAGAACAACACATTAGAGATAAAGAACTTTTGAAGTGCTTTTCTTAGTTCTATTTTTAATATGTTGTAAGCAGCTTGGTTCTAAGACTAAGGTTTATTGAAAGCAAAAACATTCACTAGTAGAAAAACCAATCCATTAGTAATTTTAAAAGATTTATTTTCAAGTTTCTTTTTAATTCTTCTAGTTCTTTCTTTTTGTTTAATCTTTCAAACACTCAAACATTATTATTGAACAAACTTAAATCTGCAAGAATTTGAAATAATTCATAAGTTTGTATTCAACCCCCCTACAAACTTCTTTTACTCAAGGGAAATAACAATTGGTATCAGAGCAAGCTTTCAACACACAGAAAGTTAAGATCTAAGTACATCAAGTATGGGACAGAAGGATTTAGGTGTAAAGATTCCAGTGTTAGAAAAAGATGAGTATTCTGTATGGAAAGTTAAAATGCACCTGCATCTACTTTCTCTTGACCTTTCCTATGTTAACTACATAAAGAAAGATCCGCATGTTCCCATGAAGCTGGTCAAAGGTATAAATCCTGATGGAACCCCTGTATTTGATAAACATGTTCCAAAACTTATCACTGAGTTCACAAAAGAGGATGAAAAAGAAGTGCTTATGAATAAAAAGGCCATGAATATTTTGTTCAATGGTCTAGATAAAGATATGTTTGATAATGTAATAAATTGCACTTCATCAAAAGAGGTATGATATACTCTTCAAACTCTTTGTGAAGAAACTGAGTAGGTCAGGAAGAACAAAATGCAACTCCTGATTCAAAAATATAAATCTTTTCATTTCAAGAGTGGTGAAACCATCAATGACACCTATAATAGATTCTACAAGTTATTAAATAGATTAAAGCTATATTGTAGGGTTTATGTAACTGAAGATAAAAATATGAAATTTCTTAGATCTGTTCTAAAAGAATGCAAACCTATGACTGGTTCTATTAAAAAATCTCATGATTTCAAGGATTACAATCTTGAGAAACTTTATGGAATTCTCAAGACATATGGGTTGAAAATTCAACAAGATGAAGAGATTGAGAAGAGTCAAAGAAAGGAAAAGATTGTGGCTTTGATGATCAAGGGAAATGAAGACAAAAGGAAAATAGTGAAAATGGCTTTGTAGATGGATCTATCATGATGGTTGGTGATGTTGTTGAAGAATCATCCAAAGAAAAGGGAAAGGGCAAATGTGAAGAAAGTGAAGCATGCTCTCTCGATGATTTAGATGAGATTGATGAGCACCTTGCATTTCTGTCATGGAAATTCTCAAAGCTAAAATTCAAGAGGAATCCAAATGCTCAAAGGTCTGGATCCCAGTTTAGAAATAAGAACCAAAATAAGAATTTGGTTGATAGATCAAAATTTAAATGTTTTAACTTTGGATTGGTTGGTCATTTCTCCAATGAGTGCAGAGAGCTAAAGCAAGAGAAGAAGGTAAAATCATATGATGGCATTGACTATAAAAAGAAGTATTTTGACCTTCTAAAAATAAGGCGTTTTAACTTAAGAGAAAGACTGGGCTGCAAAGGATAGTGATTCTGAGGAATTCATTAATCTAGCACTAATGGCCAATCATGAAGATGAAGAGGCTAGTTCATCATCAAATCAGGTTCTAGCTACTAACTTTTCTAAATTATCAAAAGATGAATGCAATAGTACTATAAATGAAATTTCTAATGAACTATACAATTTGCATGTCACTTTGAAATCTCTAAACAAAGAAAATCTCAAGTTAAAGAACACCATTGATACCTTAACTGAGAGAAACACTTTTCTTAAAAATGAACTTATTTGTTTAGAAAGATACAAGTAGGAGAGAAGGATGCTAGAGATGAACTAGTAAAAAGTTTGAAAAGAAAAGAGTTGTTGAAAGAACAATTGGATGGAGAAATTGATATTATTAACAAATGGAATTGGTCTGCTAAAACTGCCAAACAAATTATTGATGTTTAGGGTTTAGATACTTTAGGTGAATCCCCTAAATCAATACGCAAGCCATTGATTAACACCTTAATGGATAAAGATAAATCGACTGTTAATCCTCTATCGATCGACAATGATTATCAATCGATTGACAATGAATCAACTGATAAGCATCTATTGACAGGTAAATCATCAATGGCTAACAAGAAGAAAAAAATTAGCACCCCCTATAAAATTTGTTAAGGAGAAGGATCCCATAGTTGAGACTAAGGTTAAAAAGATCAATATTGGTAGCTTATCTAAGAAGCAATTAAAAGTCAAATTGGAAAAGATATCACTTGTTGAGATTAATTACCCTAAGTTTGAGAAAAAGAAAAAGAATAGGAATGGAAAGGTAGTCATAAATGAGCACAATAATTACACTCCTGATATGTATGCACCTAGAAAGGTTTGTGCTAAATGTGATGGTGTAAATCATTTATATATGCATTGCAAGAAAGAAAAAAAAATTACATAGCTACAAATGATTTGAATGCACATACCATGTCTGCAAAAGCCATGTTTGCCAATCTTATGCTCATGAATACCATGTCTTCTAATTTAGTTGCACCATATGCTCCCATGTCATGTGCACAATTTCCATACATGTACAATCCATTCTTTTTATATGCAAATATGAACATGTTTGGAATACCATAGAACATTCTTAAAGTTGATAATGATAAACATGAAAATTTTGTCATGAGTTTCAAGGTGTCTGAGCCCCAAACGTCATCTCCCAATGTTAAAGTGGATTTAAACCCACCAAAATAAAAGGAACCAAAGTTGGGAACCAAGGCTCAGACTGTAACTAATAAAAGAGTACCCAAGGCCTCTTGGGTAGCAAAAATAACTTAATTTTTTTAATTGTTTACAGGGAAACATGAGGAAAAATATTTGGTATCTAGACAATGGATGTTCTAGACACATGAGAGGAGATATGTCCCTGCTCACAAAGTTTGTGGAAAAGGTTGTCCTAGGAGTTTGTTAGTATTGGTGTCCTAGAGTCAATACTTTTAATATTTTATTGAAAACAATTAAGGATTATGTTTTATTTGATCATTTAATTAATATTTATTATGTCTTTATTTACTGCGTCATAAATTGAAAGTATAATAAATGACCTTGGAATGTTAATACGCATTATATACCGTTAAGTATGTGACTTAAAATCGAGATTATATGAATAGTCTTTTATTCCTAAAATTCCCTAGTCAAGTATTATTATTATTTAAGGACAATAATAATGCAATAAGACTAGTATATTTGTTGACAGATGACCACATCTCATTGGTCATAGGCATGGTGATACTAAAGTCAAGAATATAAGTGTATGTATCAATACATGACACTGGAAAGACCCGCCATGAGATTCTACATGTTAATAAGTGTCATAAGAAATCTCACTATGATAATGATGTGATGATCCTCTGACTTGAAATCATTATATTTCTATACGACAATTAATATACTTTGATTACACTCAAAGTTACCTTTAACCGGGTAATGATAAAGGTGGACATTGGGTATGTTATGAATCGTATGAGGAATATGAGTGATAGATATAAGATTTAACCCTCCAATTCTAGGAATGATATTAGTGGCTTCTTGATTGAGTGAGACTATGAAATGTATGGTCATGCTCAAATATTGATTTGTTTAAATAGTCTACTCATTGATCAAGGAAGCCAAGATTAAATGTTGAAGAGGGTGACACTATACATGCCTCGAGTTTGATCTATAATATAAGGTTAAAGGGATTATATTACATTGAACATTATTCATGAAAGGTTTAATTGAATCACCAATTATTATTCTTACTTGGGTAACAATGATGTATTACTAGATGTCGCTCATTGTTTATAATTTTATTATTAGATAATAAAATTATTGTCAACGTAATAATAACCTAAAGGGTTACACACAAAAAATGTCAAAACGAAGCTTTATTTAAATTATGAATTTAAATATATTATTATTAATTCGAGTTTAATTAATTAAGTGAGACTTAATTAATTATATTAGAATTCAAATTTAATAAGAATTTAGATATATTATTATTAATTCAAATTTAATCATTGAATTAATTAAGTTGGACTTGATTAATTATATTAGAATTCGGATTTAATAATAATAATAACCCAAAATCATAATGAATTTTGGAAATCACATGAATTAGGGTTACAGAATTCAGAATTCATTTTTCATATAAACCCTAGCTGCTTAACAGTTCGAGAGTCTAGAAAAAGAGAGAGAAAGAGGCAAGTTATTCGGCTAGTACCGACTCCGGTGATCGTTGGACGATCGGGCGTTCGTGTGGACTTCTTTGGAGAACAGATCTTTGCAACAAAGGGTTGCTGTGATTCATCTTTTCTGGACCTCCATTAAACAGCACACTGAAAGCTTTGGTCAGGTACAAACTTATTCACCATAATCATCCAACATTATACATGGATCCTGAGATATTGTTTAGGTTTTTTATTATTATTTTTATGTTATATTCGCTGCGTTTTCATGCCCGAAACCCTTCAATGACATCAGAGCTACGTGTATAATGGGATGATTTTGTTATGTGTTTTCTGTATTTGATGCATGTATGCTTGTTTGAATGTTCTCCATGCTACTGCAATGTCTAGTTTTTCATATATACTCGAATTGTAATATGTTATGATGACTATATATGATCTGTGAAAGGGGAGATAGGAGTGAAGGGAAGTAACTCACTACATTTTCATGTGTACTAGAAATGCTAAATGTAATCTCTATGTAATGGTTGATGATAACTCAACAATAGAACAGGACATGTAATAATATGCAGGTGCACAGAAATCTTGGATCACAGAGTTCAGTTAAGACAAAGTATCAAAGGATCATCTACAGACTTGAAGCTCAATGGAAGAAGTTCATTAACATGTTCAGGCCTCATTGGAGAATAAAAGATATTGACATCTATTCAAGAATGTGGAAGCTACAGAAGATTGTCTTAGTCTATGAAGATTTCAGTGCATTACAATCGAAGCTACAAGTAAGGTTTGCAAAGAAGAATGTGGAATCATGTTCGGAATCAAGGGCCCCTATCAAGACTAGTCACTTATGAACCAGACCGTTGCATCAAGTGTCAAGACATTGGAGGCAAGCTCTCGTCGGTTAATATGGTTTTAATCATTCTAAAGTTTTTGGTTTTCTTGAGTCATGTGGAGGATCAACAAAGGTGGTAAATCAGTGTTGGAGAAATGTCAGCCTAATGGATAACGGACAGACGGCACAACCTGATTGGATCTTACTAAAGCTTCACAGATTAGAAGGCCAAATACTTGGACGTGGTGGAGTCACGTATACGGGGCCAGGTATTTGGATAAGGAAGTCTACACAAATTAAAGAGTGGAATGGAAATATTTAATTTAATTAAATAAAATATTTATTTAATTATTTATATATTTTATAAATAAAGATATTCTTTATTTATATTTTATATATTTATTAAATATTACTTTTACATTAAATATTTCCAAAGGCATGCTTGGCACATGACTTTGAAGATATGATTTGAGTGGACAAGAGTAAAAGGTGGAAAAGCAAAAAGCAACACCTTTTTCAATATACAAAAAGAACCCAAGTCTTTATCTTCGGTGTGCATCTGGATGAGAAAAGAAAAGGGGAGAGAGAGAGAAAATTATTCTCTCCCCCATGGCCAAACTAGATCTTGAATATATTTGTAGCCATGATTTTCTTTATTATACTACTCCTCTATTCTTCTATTGAAAACATTTGTTAAATCTTGTATAAAAGATGGGGTTGATTTTTGTCTCCTAGATCTACAAAATGTAATAGTTTTAGAGGAGACAAAAATCACTTCTTTGTTGTGTTCTTGAGCTTATGTTCTTGAACTTGTTTGTAGCATCTACCCCACTTCAATGAATATAAAGTTATATTCTTGGATCTTGTTGTGTTGTGTGTTTTGGATGATTTACCGATCATTATCTTGGTTATTTTAATGGTGTTCTTGAGGTTGAAGAAGATGATGAACAGTAACCGGGTTTGAACCAAAGTAATTTTTATGTTGTCCCAAAGATAATCAATAGTCATAATTTTATTTTGGGAATCGTATTCACCCCCCCTCTACGATCTCCGGGACCCAACAATTTGTAATGTTATAAACTGTTATGACATGATAATGTGTGATGTACTGTATGTATGTGATACGAGATACAGTCATACGAAGGTCATCAGAATCGTTCTGAAGCGTTTAAAAACACAATTGCATAAGTTGCAGTTTTCTATGAATAGTCATTCTGTAGGTGAATAGTGTTTTTCGACGGAGTCAGAATAAGTCGAATTTATTCTTTCTGGAAAGGGAAATTCGCCACGAGCAAAAAAAACCACTTTGCTAAGATCTATGGTGTTTTTTGGCCCTTTGACATCGTTTAGGGCCTCAAAAATGCCATTTACTGTTTTGAAATCAATTTCTAATTTTTTTTATGATTTTATGATTTTGAATTGATTATGGGTTCTGATATGTCACTAGTTGTTATATGAGCATGGTGGATGGTTATGGCCCAATGACCTATAGGATAGTGGTTTTGTTTTATGGTTTTGATTTTAAATATGACTTGAATGTCGTTTATTTATTGTAATCGTTAATCTCGAATGTAATTCGAGTTCTTCTTGTAATATCATTAGAATAGATTTATTTTATCATTCAATGTAATTGTCAATGGAGACTTGGAAGCAAGGAATCTTGAAGGCAATTCAGATGATGGACCAATGAAGATCAAAGATAAAGACATGTAATAGTATAGTATTTGAAACCACCATAGATTGACCTTGATATTTTTATTAGCTTGGAAATATCACATAGGATGGGGCCATAACCAAACACATTTAATTTATGCACAATATATATATGTATATGAATGCATGTGTAGAGATGTATGTGTTGGAATAATGTATGTATTAGATACGACATCCATGTCATGCCTGCTTAAGAAAGATAAAATCTGTAACGATTCAAGATTTTAAAATTAAACAAACGATTATAAGATTCTTGTGTTTATGAAACACGGTATTGAATATGAATTTTCTTTTTCTGATATGGGGAGATTTTTTCAAAAATAAATCATTATTCGTAAGAAAGTTGGGTTTTAAGTGAGACCGCTTGTGACTTCTCCGACGATCTGGAAATCGAACCATTGATGAATATTGAAATGGATTATTTGATCAAGAAAAAATTGAGAATCTCTTTATGATGAGATCATGATCGTTCATATAAACATTAAAATCTCTAAATAGATATTAAGTTAATCGGAAGCCTTCCGATGTTTAATACTCGTCAAGATCTAGATTGAAAATGAGTGGGTTTGCCAAAGCAAGGTGCTTTTATTAATCATGGGAAGATGTGATAAATAAGTGACTTAGTTTGTTGAAACATTGGGTCTAACTTAACTAAATCATCACAATAGGATTGTGGGTTTAGAGGCATAGAGTTTGATGAGATTTATTGGATAAATATGTACAAAGGGTTGTTCCACCAAACTATTCGAGAGTTATATTTGATATAATCGACAAATGTTGTTTACCTAAATAGTCGTGTTTTGGATGTATTAGCCAACGCTATCTTAAAACATGAATGAAATATGGATCTTAGCTCACTAGAAAGATTTAATGAAATGCTTTCCAAATTAATAGTTAGGGCTATTGATTTGATAAAAATAGTGGGAGATATATATTATAAATATATATGATAATCACTTGAACATAATTAAACTTCTGCAGACTATCTAATATGCATTTTAAACGTTGTAGATATTTAATGGCAAACAACACAAATAACTTCTCTGTGAGAGCAACCCTTGAGAAGGACAAGTTGACAGGGACTAACTTCCTTGATTGGTATAGGAATTTGAGGATTGTCCTCAGGCAGGAGCGAAAGCTTCACGTCATTGAAATTCCTTCACCTGCTCCTCCTGCTGAGAATGCAACTCGCGTTTAACAAAATGCTTAACAGAAGCATATCGATGATGCGAATAATGTTGTATGTCTCATGCTGGCAACCATGAGTGTTGAGCTTCAAAAACAATATGAGCATATGGACGTTTATGAGATGATTGAACACCTTCAAAGAATGTTTGAGGGACAGGTTCGTCAAGAAAGGTTCGACACGAGCAAAATACTATATGCTTGTAAACAGGGAGAGCGTGAACCTATTCAACCACATGTTCTAAAGATAATAGGTTATATTGAGTATCTTGATACTTTGGGTTTCCCGATTGGTCCGGATGCTCAAATTGATTTGATCTTGCAATCTTTGAACCGTAACTATACTCATTTTGTTATGAACTATAATATGAATGAGATAGACAAAATACCCACTGAGATGGTGGCCATGTTACGAACTGCTGAAACCAATATGAAAAAGGTTGAACCTGCTACCATGTTGATGGTAGATAACAAAGGTAAGGCTAATAGGAAAGGCAAATGGAAGGGAAAGAAGAAGATTGGATCTGCTTCTGGTCCCAAGCCAAAGGCCAATCCCAAACAGGCTTTAAATCCTAAGGGTGCTGTTGCAAAAGGTGATTGTCACTACTGTGGCAATCCAGGTCATTGGAAGAGAAACTGTCATGCTTATTTGGAAGAGGAGTAGAAATGTTCTAGAAGTTGCTCAATTATGTTCTAGAAGTTTCTTCGATTATGGGCCACATAATACCCAACCACTTGAAGAGGAGTAGAAATGTTCTGGAAGTTGCTCTTCATGGTAGAAGCAAAAACTTTGGCTAAAGTGTCAAAGAAGTAATACCATTTACCCACCAACTGGGATTTTGACAGCTTTACTAAATCAATCGTGCCCTGATAGTGAATTGACTATAAAAAGTTGGTTATGTCTTCAACTGTGGGTAGGGTCTCGAAATTTTCTGTCGGGAATCCTAAGACTCTGTTTACGTCAATCTCATATATTATGTACTCCGTCTCTCCAATTCTGAACAAAAATTGAACCAACCTGTCATTTGAAATATTTCTGGCAGAGGTGTATAAGGCTCTGAGAGGTTCAATTTGTAGTGGTGTGTTCATGGTTATAGCATTTCACACCAGTGAATGCTCATTCATAAAACGGATCTAGGGTCTAAACCTAGCCTCCTTGCAATGTACCGGATCAAAATACCCCACAAAATTTGTCTTTGCAAATACAAACATGGTCGCCATTTTTTTTAATTAATTAAACAAGATTTTAACATATTAACTAATTACCCAATTAGCCCTTAATTCAAAAATTACAAATCAAAATCAAATTAATTCCTAAAATCAAACCCTCACTGCAATACCAAATCCCAAATCGATTTAACACCTAGTAACAGTCCAAACCAGTCCTATAACTTCCAATTAACAACCAAACTTTGTTCTTTAACAAAAGGTCCAAAACTAGTTCGATCTTGACTAAAAACGGGCAGAGTTTCGGTTGCAATAAATGTTACCCAGGGTAATCTATTTATTACAGAAGGGGGGTTGAATGTAATAGTACCAACTAATCGATGATGAACGCAAGTATGTAGAATGGAATGTTGTTTTGTATTAATAATGATCTTGAATACAAAACTCTCTCAAGAAATATTATTCTTAATAGCTGCTAGGTTACAATTACAATGCTTGAAAACGTATATAGATTATAACCTATCTCTGTGTTTATATAGACACAGCTACAAATACAATTACAAATCAGATTGGAAATAGAATAACTTTAATAAGGTAATTTAGACTTGCACTCGAATTCCTTCTTACTATCCAAATCAGACTCTGATTTGTCTGTTTCCTTTTCAGTTAAACTCTGATGCTAGACTCTGTCGGTTTGTCATTCTCTGATTTGAGCATTCTCTGTTAGAGTAAACTCTGATTGAGTATTATCTGATAGAGTAAACTCTGTCCGACAACTTCATAAACTCTGATGACGTCATCATAAACTCTAATCTGATATTCTCTGACAATCATCAGTGTTTGCATTCCTAACAATCTCCCCCAATTTATGCTTTAAGAATTAAAACATAAATTTCACTTATGATGACAGAAATACAAGACAAATGCATCAGAGTTTGTTTACCCTTTGTGGATTCAGATTCTTCTATAAGAAAAGTCATCTTTTAGAAATTGACTCGGGATCTTTTCTTCAGCATTTTTCAACAACTCAACCAGCTTCTCCTTCAATTCCTTCATTTGTTCAGAAGAATCATCTATTTGGATTATTGCAGCCTTTAGAGCATAAACTGATGATCTATTCATTCTTTCATCGAGGACAATGCAACAAGCCTTCACACCATCAGGATTTAAGATTAGTGTAGGAATCCCTAACACCATTTTGACCCTTGCATCTCCTTTCCTCATAGCTCTTCTTGTTCCATCTTCAAGCAAGTACCCAGGCTCATATTCTTCAAACTTTATCATCATCAGCCTTTCACTCTTCTTTTTCTCGGCTATTACCTCTTCAAGAATTTTCCTCCATCTAGAAGTTGCTTCATTTTCATCATTAAGTAGATAAAGAACATGTTCAAGTTCTTTAGATGCTTTATCTTTCAAATTCTCTTCAGCAACCTTCAGAACTCTCCCATCTTCTAGAAAATACAGAAGCTTCTCCTTAGCTTGAGCTCCATCAAAAATATCTTTTACTATGTTGACATATATTAATTTGTCAAGATGCTCTTGTTTTAAATCTTCCTTAGGATTGTATTTTAAAGAAAAAGGATCACTGAAAATATTTGCTTCACCCCTGTAAACCTTAGCATGAGAATCACCAATGCCTCCTTTGTTTTTACCAAGTCTGGCATTTAGAATCAGACTTTGAGTTGTAGTCCACAGAGGATCAGACTTTTTCTTCCTGATCAGAGATTGTTGATGTTCTTCTTCTTCATCATCAAAACTAAATCCACCTGGTAGAAATGTTGTTCCTTGCATAGTAAGAGGTTTATGTGGTTCAGTTGGAGCTTTTTGTTGAATTCTTGTGGATGACCTTGTTTGAAATTGAGCAACTGGCTTAGGAGTTTCAACATGTTTAATTTTAATAGGCTTAGATTCTGGTTTCTTCCGTTGAGCAAGTATCTTTTTCTGAATTAGACCTTTCTTTATACTTCTTTTCTTTTTCTGGACTTTAGTACTAACAGCTCCAGACTTCTTCAATTCAGCTTCCACAGTAGCTGGATCCATTCCTGGATGTTCTTCTTCAAACATTTTCTTTGCCAGTTCTGCATCCTTTAAATTTTGTTCTTCAATCTTTTCAGGCTTCTCTTCTTCTTCAAGCCTTTTTTCTAATTCTAGATCAACATCTATCAGAGTTTGCTTGTCAGAGTTTATATCAGTCTTTGATGTTGTCAAAGTTTGTGAGGTTGTAAGAATTTATTCAATCAGAGTTTGCTGCTTCAGAGTTTACTTCCCATCCTTATGACTCCCTTGATCTTCATCATCAGGTTTGTTAGTTTTGAGAATTACATCCTCCTTGCATTTGTCTGAACCCTTCTCCCCCTTTCTGACATCACTTCTGACAGTAAGAAGTTCAACTATTGTATGGAGCATTCCCTGCATGGAACTAACAGAAGTAGAAAGAGTAATCACTTTACCTTCCAATGCAACCTGCTTAGTGGAGATTGAGTGGAGTTTTGCTTCCATATAATGTTGAGAAGCAGAAACAACAGTTCCAAGAAGAACAAAATGCTTGTTGACAGATGCCTTCAGATCATTAACTTCATGTTGAAGTCCCTTGGACATAATAGTAGAAGTTTTCAGAATTGTGTTTAGTTCATCAGAGGATATTTCCTTGTCAGCTTTATTGATTAATGCAAGAACATGAGGCCAAGAAATTTCTCTCTCAGGAAACTTCCAAGAGGAATCCCAAATGGATTGCCTGTGAGAAGAAAGAAAATCTTCATCAGATGACTTTTCATGAAAACTAAAATCCCTTCTGATACCCTCTGCATCGAGATCAGCTTCAATTGTTCCTTTAAGATCTTCCACCATCATGTAATCAGTATAATCCATCCGTAATTTCTCATGAGCATCATATGCATTAACAGGCCACCTCTTGGTGTTATATCTTTGAGTGTAGGGAATGGATAAATGTTAGGTCCAAATGTGTTATAGAGGTGGGGTGAATACAACTTTTCAAATTTAAGAAGCAATAAATACCATGTAATAAATGAACACAATGATTCAAGGAATATATGTCTTATATATAACTTGAAAGGGTTGCTACGACATTCATTACAAAGTACACCAGAAGTCAAGAGGGTAGTAAATGATACTAAGCTCTGTGAATATACTCTCTCTCTTTTACAAGTGTTTTACTCGAAAATATTGCTCTCTCATAAAAATAATACACAAGTACTTCTATTTATACTACTTGTAATCTATGTCCTGTAGAGTTCAAAGACTAAGATATACGTGGCCCAATGATATCCACATAAATCTTATCTTATCTTGAAAGCTTGGAAATCTGCCAATTAGATGATGCCATGTGTCATGTTGAAACTGCCCTCCATGTAGAATATCTACTTGAGAATTTCTACTTGGTCATCTCGAACTTCTAAGTAGAATTTCTACATAGGAATGTTCTACTTGGCTATCTCGAACATCTAAGTAGAATTTCTACATAGGAATGTTCTACTTGGCTATCTCGAACATCTAAGTAGAATTTCTACATGGGAATGTTCTACTTGGCTATCTCGAACATTTTGTACTTAGAGAAATTCTGGGCTTCAATCTTGAAACTTCTATGCAACATCTTGAACTTGTGATTTCTTATGTCTTCCATATTCTTCAACAAGCTCTTGAACCTGGATCTCTATTACTGACATAAACTTGCTATCAATGTCCTGACACTTGATGCAATGGTCTGATTCATAAGTGACTAGTCCTGATAGTGTTTCTGCTTCTTGAATAGATTACCATATTCAATTAGTAAAATGACTTTCCAATTATCGCTTTCCTTCTTGTTCACTTGAAATCAATTAGCCTTATTGATACTGATAGTTATGATCTTGAATCTTTTAAGTTACAAATCACTGAGGCATGAACAACTCTGTCTTGAACTTCTTTCAATGATTTCTTCTTTATTTGATCATAGTTAACATGTTGAATTGTATCAATTACTTTGTCTTCATTTAGCATTGATTCCTTTGTGGCTTCATGTTCTTGATTGTCTTCCGGTTAAGTATCTTTTCTTTTAGTTGAGTTACATAAGTTATAGTGTTACAAGTTTAGAAACTCTTCCTTTCAATCTCCCCCTATTTGATAGTCTAACAATGACATTCAAATTAACAAGGGATAACTCAACTAAACAATGAGACGAGAAAAAGATAAATAACATTACTGTTTTGTTTAAATTACAATTGAAATAAACTTGAAAACCATTCAAAGAACTAGAATAAATAAAACTTAAGCTAGAGAGAAAATTCGAACTTCGAATTGAAGATCATTTGAGTGATTCCTATCACCTGGATTATTTCATACCTTTCAGTCAAACTTATATCACCTTATTGGATCCACTCTGATTCACGGTTACAGTATGGTAAGTTAGCCTATCTTGCATACCGTGATCTGGTGAATTTTCCTCAAGTGAGTTAAAGCAACCAACAGATATGAAGTTTTTCCAACTTCAAGTTCACACCACTCTGATCGTTAGTTCTAATTCCGTCTCCTCTTCCTAGCTTCTTCAGCTTGGCGCTTCTCCTCCTTCAGCTTTTTGCGCCTTTCCTTCTGTTGCTGTTCTTTCTTGTAAACTGGATCATGAAGCTGCTTCCACCTTGCATTCAACAGACTTATCGCTTCCATTTCTAGAGGATTTCTGGGCTCTGGATAAGGATGCCTGAAAAGCCTTCTGAGTTTGTCCACCTCCTAAGTAGTTCTGATCTTTGGGATGTCCTCAAAATTTTTCATTATGAGCTGTGACTTCCAATGAGATTTATCATCCTTGAACTGACAATAGATCATTTTGGGGTAGCCCTTAACACGGTTAGTATTGTGGATACTAGCCGCATCTCGCTCCATCCGCTTCTTTTCCACCACTACTTCGGACAGGTACTTCGGAAGTCTCTGCTTCTCATCCACATTCTCATTTTCCACTTCGCCCCATTTGAACACTTCTAAAACTCTTTCCAGAAATGCGGCATCTTGAATCTGCAGCAGCCATTTCCTGCTCATGTGCAATAAAATTTGATTCTGGTCTGCATCTATGAATGCCAAAGCATCAGCTGTGTCATCGTCATATGAGTGTATCCAGTATACACTATCTCTCCCTGGAACACCAACTGCTTCCCTTATTTCTCCTTGTTCCAGTGATCCAGAAGGACGAGTTAGAGCTTCATCTACATTCTTAACAGCTTGTAGAATGTTCCATTTTCTTTCAATTAGCTCTGGCTCAATCTTTACATTGTCTAGAGGGTTTGGAGCAATAATATCACACTTCCAGATTTCATTGCTCATCTTGAATATGACCCTTTCAATAAACTCCACTGACTTCTCCTTAATGTCAGAAGTGAATCCCGTACTCATCATTTGCCTACAGACAGCCTTTAGGGATTCTACCGATAGAGCCATTAGGTCATTTTCTTCTAAACTAACCCTCTTCATCTTTCCATCAACAACCATCCGAACAACATCAGGATTCGCTGAGAATTCTGGTCCCTTGTTCTCTGCTAGCTGCATTAACTGATCTCTATACAGAATGCTAAGCTCCTCCGCTTGAGAATATTGAATTTTCATTGCTAGCAAGAACAACTCTGACGCAGATCTTCTCGAGATGAATTGATCATCCACATACAAAAAGATGTCGGGACTCCTTCGACTAAAGACAAGATGACCTGCTGCTCCTTAACCATCGCATTGTATCCAACTCTGACTTTTGAGATCAACCTTTTCAAAGCATTTATATAGTCAACAATCAGTGTATTCTGCAAGTTCAAGTTGTAGAACAAGTCTTCCGCCTCTTTGTTATGAGTTCCTTTCGCACAAACTCCCGATAAGATCTTCCTTGCATCATCCCATTTCTGTCCGATCCTTCTCTTGTCCAGATCTACTTGAGGATCAGCTAACCTTGCAAGCTCATGATCATACTGTTTCTCCTTGAGTTCCGCTTGCTTTTCAAGGAAAACAGCTTCATCCTGCATCATCTTCATTTTATAGAACTGAGCTTGTTCCAAGGCCAACTGTTGAGCTTCCAGAGTCTCCTTATCAACAGGTATTTCTTCAGGCTGTCCAAAAGACATTCCAGCACCTCCACCTTGTTCCTTCAAAGATCTTCTAATAGATGTGCTAAAGGAACATCCTCCATATCAGAATCTGAATCAAGTCCCTCATGAACTTTTTCCTGATGATGACTCAAGTCAGTGACTGGCTCTTCTTGCTCAGCCACCACTGCCTTACCCTTCCTCTTTCTCTGAGCCTCTTCTTCATTTACTGGCTCACTTTCTTTGACAAAATCAGTAGTCTGTTCTGCAATTTCTTCAATAATATCTAGCGACTGCTGTCTCGTCTCCTATCCACTCTCCCCCTTAGGTGAGTTATCCGGAACTCCACCTTGCTCTCCAGACCCACCAGTAGCATAAGAACCACCAAAACCAGAACCCGAGGGTCCAGCTCCACCAGTATCTCCAGCACCACCAGCACCATCATTACCAGGGGGAGGTTGATTGTACTGTTCGTCAAAGCACTCTAGGGGAACAAAGCTCCTAACAGCATACATCATCCTGCTGATTTCGGTTGCCATTGTATGCATTATGCTCTCCACAGCTCCCAACCTCTCATTCAGAGTGCTGCCCAAGATACCAGCAGCATGGCCCAAGTCATTCACCTTGTTTGTCAACTCATCGAAGGCTGTCGCTTGACTGGCCATCCGTGCTGCGTAGTCATCAAGAGCTCGTTGGTTATCTCCAACATTGATCCCTAACTGCCCCATAGACTACCCGAACTGCTTTATTTCATTTTCAACCGCTGCCATACGCGTGCCAAGATTTTCAAGATTAAGGGACGGTGTTTGGTCTGGGTGTCCTCGCTCTAAAAATCATTCTGTTAGTGTTTGTCGCTCGGTTTTGGGCCTTAAAAATGAAGGTCCCTCACTCCCTAAACGCTCACACACACTCCCTGTCTCACGCTCGTGTATGTCTTCAATAATAGTCCTGAAAGTGAAAGCAGTACCTGCAGAAACTGGATAAGCAAAGTAAGTAGCAGTTATGGGATCTGTTCCTGTCAGGTTCTGAGGTGGAATCTCAGGCTGAGAGGCTGCAGAGTGTTCTAGTACAACATCAGAACCGATCCTTTCTGCAGCATCAGTATATACCGGTGAAGGTACTTCGAAAGCAATAAAAGCTTCTTGCCGTTCTGAAGTAACAGGCTCTTCAGAAGGCGTAAAATCCTCACCAAAATCCCTAGGTGTAGAATGTGCAATGGGTGAACCACTCACGTGAGGTGGAGTGGTTGTGATAGACACACTAGGTTTGGACTGCGCTTGTGAAGTTACAGCATGTGAAAATTTGACTCCCGTCAGCGAGGGTGAAAGAAAGGAAGCAAGAGTATCAGACTCAGAATCAGAAATATAGCTCTTGCCCTGGGATAGATCCTGCGGATTAGCAGAATCTTGGGCCACGGAATCAGATTTAGATGAAGAAGTATTAGTAGTGTGAACAGAGAGTTGTTCTTGTTCAAAGAAATTACCTTCTTCATCACCTTGTCCAGCAAAGGAAGCAGAATCAGTATGAGGAGTAGGTTGTCTGTCCCTTTGACCGTGAGAATGCCAATCATCATCTTCATCACCAAGATTCTCGTCAGGAATCCCCTGGAATGCGTCAGCATGGGCGGAGGGATTCTGAGCATGTGATGAAATGTGGGAAGTCCCCGTCATGGAAGTAATACCTGCATCATACTTAAGCCACACTTGAATGTTATCAGGAATAGACATCGCCTTACCGTGATGTCTATCTTGATTAGCAATCGTCGTGAGGGACTTGGTGCCCATGCCGAGTGATGCAGATGTCGCACTTGTTGCAAATGCCTGTCGCACAGATAAAGCATCAAGCGGTACTACGTGATTAATAAGCATTTGTAAGAAGCGAGGATACCGGCATACAACATTAGTAGTTGTAATGTCTCTGCTTGCAGGTGATCCCATTGCAGCCACGATCTCTGATAGAATGATTCTGCCATAATTAATGTCCAGTTCACGGGCTAGGGAAACTGCAAAGACCTGCATGAGAATTGGAATCTGATGATAATCTTTTTCGCGTGCCCGAAAACATCTTGTGATGGCCTCGAAAAAGTAATTCCATTCCACATGGAAATATTGTTTCTGGATGGCGCCTGGTAAAATCCGTCCAGAAGGAGGATAGCATCCAATCTCTTCAAAGAACTTGATACGTTCTGCTGTTGTAGGTTCGGGGTCATAAACATCTTTGATTGGGAACCCCAGAACCCTGTTGAACACTTCCTCCGTCACTTGATATTCTTGACCCGCCAAGGTAAACCTGAAACCAAAGGGGGTAGATTTGCTCCCGAATGTAACCGCACTAGTCCATAATTGCTGTAATGCATCATGGACTAGTGTTGGTTTGGCAGTAAAAGCAACACTAGCCTTGGAGTACAAATTAAGAAATCGTACCCAAAACTTGAAGTGCGGGAGTTGATCACCAATTTCCGTAGTAATGTTGAAAAAATTATTTTTCGCAAGTGAAAATTGGTGAGCCATGTTTGTAAATATTTTTCCGGAAATTAATTAATGTTTTTTTTTGAAAAATAGCAAAGATAATTAATCACAGAAAAAAACGGAACAATTTGTTTTAATGAAACAAAGAACTGACTTTGTAACTAAACTACAGAATTGTTCTCAAAGAAAGATGTGAAATCAAAATACACCAACCAAGTTTGTAATCAATAGCACTGATTTGTATGTATATACCAATCACTAATTAAAGTACTGACTTTTATGTGATCAATATTACTATGTGCGTGCGTGTGTAGATATGTGTGTATATACCAATCACAGGTAAGAATTGTTATAGATGCACAGAAACACACAATAATGGGATGCAAATAATGATGGAAGATTAAAAACGGGCAGCAATTCGAGATATGTATGAGTTTTAACACAAATCGAATGTACAGGGTTTGAAATCGCAGGGAGGGAGGGTGGGGGCTGTAAAAATTTAGGGTTAAAACAATTAGGTAAAAGTGAAAACTGATTCAAGTTAGAGATGTATATATAGGCATATATGAGCAAAGACAAAAATACCCCTGTGAAAACAAGAAAAAAATGTTAAGTACGCACTGGGGAACATTAAGTCGAACACTATCTCGAACATTTAAGTTGAAATTCGAGATGAGGTTCGAGATAAAGACTATCTCGAACATCAAGTTGAATATTCGAGATACAGTTCGAGATGACACTAACTCTAACAAATAATCACTTAATCAATTAAAATAGCATTAAAAACCCACCAGGGAACGAAAAATCCCCTAAAAACTCAATAAAATTCCAAGTACAATCCTGGGAACTCTATCTCAAACATCAAGTCGAATTTCGAGATAATGTTCGAGATAGGACCTAAGTCGAACATCAAGTCGAATTTCGAGATAGAACCTAAGTCAAACATCAAGTCGAATTTCGAGATAATGTTCGAGATAGGACCTAAGTCGAACATCAAGTCGAATTTCGAGATAATGTTCGAGATAGAACCTAAGTCGAATTTCGAGATAGACCTTATCTCGAATATTCTTCCCAGACTTAGAATTTTCAAAATTTTTAATTTTGAAGATAGTTATAATAATTTAGCAATTTTTACAATAAAAACAACAATTAATTTTGCCAAATTAATATAGATATCAAATCAAGGATTTTTAACAAAGTAAATAATTAAAAACATTCCTTGACAATTCTAAGGCCTCTAATTCAATAAAAATTACATGAAGAACACAGGTAAATTCATCTAAAAATCATGCATATTTTAGAGTAATGTGAATTTAACCCCCCCTATGATCATGCAATATAACCAACATAAATTCAAAGATTTCCAATAATTACTTATAAAACACAATGAATTTATGTAAAATAACACAACATGCATCCTAAAATACTCATTAATTAACCATTTTAAAGTCTAAGTCCATAATGATTAATTAGCATACAGAAGCGATATTTTGAGAAATTGTAGAGATTATTTACATATGTTTTCAACTAAGCATAATCAAAATAGGCAATTTTCAAGACTAAAAACATATGAACATGATTAAAACTGGACTTTTACAGATAAGAGAAATCACTAACTTGTGTTAAACATCCCTAATTCACCAACCAACCTATTGAATGTGACTTCATCAAGAGATTTAGTGAATATATCTGCAATTTATTGCATTGTGGGTACAAAATGTAACTCCACAGTCCCCTCCTCGACATGTTCTCTAATGAAGTGATACCTGATATCTATATGCTTGGTTCTCGAATGGTCTACAGGATTGTTGGTCATGGCAATGACACTTGTGTTGTCACACATGATTGGAATCTTTTTGTGTTCCATGCCATAATCTTTCAATTGGTTCCTCATCCACAGTATTTGAGCTACACAGCTTCCAGCAACAATGTACTCAGTTTCAGCAATAGAAGTAGATACTGTGTGTTGTTTTTTACTTTGCCAGGACACCAATCTTCTGCCAAGAAATTGACATGCACAAGATGTGCTTTTTCTATCAATCCTGCAACCTGCATAGTCTGAATCCGAATAGCCAATTAGATTAAAACCTGTATCTCTTGGGTACCAAATCCCTAGATTTGTTGTGCCCTTGAGATACCTAAAGATTCGTTTGACGGCTATGAGATGTGATTCTCTAGGATCCACTTGGAACCTTGCACACAAACAAGTTGTGAACATAATATCTGGTCTATTTGCAGTTAAATAAAGGAGTGAGCCAATCATACCTCGATAGCTTGTGTTGTCAACTGGTTTATCTGATTTGTCTTCATCAAGCTTCGTGGCTGTTGCCATGGGAGTTTTAGCTGTTGATGCATCTTCTAGATTATACTTTTTGAGTAAATCTTTGATGTACTTGGACTGACAGATAAGGATTCCTTCTTTTCTCTAACTGATCTGTAATCCAAGGAAGAATGACAGCTCTCCCATCATGCTCATCTCATACTTATACTGCATTAACTTGGCAAATTTCTCGCACAAGCGTTCATTAGATGACCCAAAAATAATATCGTCCACATAGACTTGAACAAGTATTAAATCACCTTTTACATTTTTATAGAACAATGTTTTATCAATTACTCCCCTAGTAAAACCACTTGCAATCAAGAACAAGGATAGGGTTTCATACCATCGTCTTGGGGATTGTTTGAGGCCATAGACAGCTTTGAAGAGAAAGTACACAAAATCTAAAAGTTCTGGATCAACAAAGCCAGGTGGTTGTTCCAGAAATACTTCTTCTTCTAGTTCTCCATTCAGGAAGGCACTTTTCACATCCATCTGAAAAACCTTGAAGTTCTTGTGTGCTGCAAAGGCCAAGAATATCCTGACTGCCTCAATTCTTGCAACTGGAGCGTTGGCCTCATCATAATCAATACCTTCTTTTTGAGAATAAACCTTCGCTACCAAATGAGCCTTGTTTCGTGTTACAAGTCCGTCTTCATCCAGTTTATTTCTGAATACCCACTTAGTTCCAATTACTGATCTGTTCTTCGGTCGGGGTACCAGCTTCCAAACTTTCTGCCTTTCAAACTGATTGAGCTCTTCTTGCATTGCAATTACCCAATAAGCATCACCAAGAGCTTGTTCTATTTCTTTAGGTTCAAGCTTGGATAAGGACCCAGAATATAAGCAAATATTAGCTATGTCAGCTCTTGCAGATCTTCTAGTAGACACACCAGCATCTGGATCACCAATAATTAATTCAAACGGATGGTCTCTACTCCATACCCGTTCTCTTGGAAATTGTCTTGATGATTCAACTTGAATTTCTGAATTGTTGTGTTGACTACTTGTGTTATTTCCACTAACTCCCCCTGAGTTAGTGCCAGCTCCTACAGAACTAGTGTCATCTCGTCTTGAGCCTTGAACACTTGTCCTTGAGCTGCTATTTACTCCCCCTGAGTTGTTGCCGGACTGTGCTGAAGAAGTTTCTTCTGGTCTTGCATTAGACTCAGGTATTTCTTCTCGAACACTTGGCATATTTGAAGTAACAACCAACTCAGGTTCATCTTCAATTTCATCTAAGTCTAGATTTTGAAACATTAGGGACTCAGGTTCATAATTATCTTTAGAAATTGATGGGAGTTTAGTATCGTCGAATCTGACATTGTATCTTTCAATCACTTTCCGATCATTCACTAAGAATACCCGATAAGCTGCCACCACATCTGTAGAATAACCCACAAATATCCATTCACGTGCTTTAGCTTCAAACTTGCCTAAATTCTCATCGTCTATAAGTACGTAGCATTTAGCTCCAAAGACATGAAAGTATTTGATTGTTGGTCTTCTGTTATTCATTAGTTCACATGGTTTCTTTTCTTTAACTTTTATAATCAAGGTTCTGTTTTGAGTGTAACATGCTGTACTCACTGCTTCAGCCCAAAAGTATAGAGAAAGTGTTGATTCATACAACAGAGTTCTTGCTGCTTCAACTAATGTTCTGTTCTTCCTTTCAACTACTCCATTCTGCTGTGGAGTTCTCGGGGCTGAGTACTGACGACGTATTCCTTTAGAAACACAGAAATCATTAAAGATTGCATTCTTAAATTCCGTGCCATTGTCTTATCTAATCGTCTTCACAGTGAGTGTTGAAACATTCTCAATTTGAGTGATATGATCAATGATTTGGAAAGGTACTTCGTCTTTTGTCATAACGAACAATACCCATGTATACTTGGAGAAGTCATCCACGATTACCAACGCATATCTTTTCTTTGATAATGATAGTACATTCACTGGGCCAAATAAGTCCATATGTAGAAGTTGTAGAGGCTCAGTGATACTAGAAATTTCTTTACTTTTATGCGATGCTCGCTTTGACTTTCCCATTTCACAAGCTTCATAGAGTCCTTTAGGAGCAAACTCCATTTGAGGTAGATCTTTCACCAATTCTCGCCTTGCGAGAGCATTCATCGTTTTGAAGTTTAGGTGAGATAACTTTTTATGCCATAACCAGCTTTCATCATCTGAAGCTTTGCTGTAGAAATAGGTCACTTCATTTTGGTTTGCCGAATCCATGTCAGCAATGAAAAGATCTGCCTTTCGAACTCCTCTTAAAGCCAATGAATCTTCTTTAATGTGAGTGGTTGATACACCTTTCTTATTGAAGACAATTTCATATCCTTTGTCATAAAATTGACTGATACTCAACAGATTGTGCTTCAATCCCTCAACATAAGAAATATCTTCAATGATGACATTACCAGTCTTCAGTTTGCCATATCCCTTTGTCACTCCTTTGCTGTCATCTCCAAAGGTAATATAAGGACCAGCCTTCATAACCAACTCTGTAAGCAGGGACTTGTTTCCTGTCATATGCCTTGATGCTCCACTATCTAGCACCCATATAACTTTATTTTTGTTCCGCTTAATGCCTTGCAATTACAGATTGATTAGATGTTCTTCGGAACCCAAGATTGATTGGGCCCGGCTTTTCTATAAGATCGAGAATTATCAGATTTAACAATAGGAGATGCAACCTTTTTAACATTACTAGAGCTTTCGACTTTGTCTTTCCCTTTTTCAGACTTGACAGATTTGTCATTCTTAGGAGAAGGCTTGTCACTCCTTACTTTAGGAGGACTAGCAGTCTTAGCTCTCACATGCTTCTTCTTGACATTAGAACTAGTAGCAGTATTTAGACATGTTTGACTAGTTGCATTCATCAAGTTTACAAATGTTTGCATGACGTTAAAAGTGCATGGCATACAATTAGGTTGACCACATTGTGCATGATTCTGATGCATGTTATTCATTGTGTGTGGTACAGGCATGGCATGTGCAACAGGAATATTAATGTTTGATTTACATGCATAAGAAAGATGTTCAGTAGATTTACAGTGATAACATGCTTTCTTTACTCGTTCTGCCTTAACCTCCTTTATGCCTTTCTCCTTTTTACTCTGTTGTTTAACAGCCTTAGCTCCTAATCCTGGTCTAGATTCTTCTCTAGGGGATTTTATTTTAACTTGTTTAATAGGAGTTACCGGTTGTTCTCTCTGGCGATCTTCCATCTCTATCTCATATCTAACTAATAATTCAGTCTCTTCTTCTTCTTGAGGAACGAAGTGTTTAAAGATAGGTTTGACAGTGGATTTAAGAATGCTAGGTATTTCATTTTTAATCTTACTGGAACTAGTATCTATAGGCCTCTTTCCTTCCTTCTTTGATAAGTTAGAATAGTCAAGTCCTACACCTACTCCATTTATCTTCTTAAATGTACCACTATCAACATTCACTTTACTAGCTGCTAGGTTATAAGCTTCGCATTTAGTTTCTAACTCAACTAGTTTATTCCTAAGACATGCTTCTATTTCTTCCTTAAGGTTGAGCTTGTGTTCCAAAGTTTTAATAGAGTCTCTTAGGGAAGTATATATAGTGCAAGCAGCCTTTAATTCTTCCACTTTAGCCTCGAGCATTCTGCATTTGGCAACAAGTGTTTTCTATTCCTTTTGAGAGGTATTTAGGCTTTTGCACAACATATAGATCTCTTCGCTAAGAGCCCCGTTCTGCACCTTATAATCAACAATAGACATCTCTTCTTTAAGGGTTAGAACTGGTACCTCTGGTTCATCTGATGTCTCAGCCATGAGGGCAAAGTTTGCTGTATAAGTAACTTCTTCCTCATCTGAATCATCCCAAGCTCTGCCTTCTGTAACTACTAAAGCTCTTTTTCCATGTCTTTCCTTCACCAGGGTTTCATACTTGCTTTTGAGGGCTTCATATGTTTCTTTGGGATATGTCTGTTTCGGCGTCTTGCAGTCGGTAGCAAAGTGTCCGGCTTCACCACAGTTATAGCATTTGAACTTCATTTTGAAATCCAAAGGAGATTTGTAGCTGGTACTCTTGCCTTTCCCTTTGTAGCCTTGTGAACTACCACCACCCCTAGTAACCCGATTGTAAGATGTATACTCTGTGGTCGGTTACTCTTTCTGAATCTGATATTGCTGAACTTCCTTGCCATGTATGCCACGACACTATCATCCATATTGTCCAGCTCTTCTTGGGTGAAGTAGTCATCATCACTATTTGATGTGCACTCATCATCATTTTTCAACTTGATGTGATGCAGGTGATGATCTAGGCTTTTCTGCAACCATTGCCTTCTTAGACTCTACCTCATCAGCAACTAACCCTGATGCAACTTCTTTTCCTCTTGAATCATTGTCCCATGCTTGATCTTGAAGTGTTTCCAGCTCATAGGTCTTTAGAATTCCATAATATTCTTCCAGAATAGTTGTGTGCAAATCTCTGGTTTCTCTAACAACGTAGACTCTATGTTCGATGCTTTTTGGCTGGTTCCTCAGACATCTCGTGTTGACTTCAACCACGGGGAGATTTACACCTCTCAGATTCAAATCCAAAACTAACTGACTGAATCTTAGATAGACATCTGTTATGCTTTCACCTTTTCTTATTCTGAAGGTATCATACTCCATCTTGAGTATAAGTGTTTTGTTGCTTCTGACCTCAGTGGTACCTTCCATGACGACCTCTAGCTTATCCCAAATCTTCTTTACTGTAGTTAGTCCTTTAACTACATTAAACATCTCATGATCTAGGGATTCCATCAGTGTTTGTCGAACGGATGTATCGAAAGCTATATGCTCCTTATCAGCATCTGAAAAGTCTACTGCCTTATTAGGCTCAGACCGTTGTGGTACTACCACATCTCCTTCCATATGCTCAGGAACAACAACCATTGGTACAAATTTACCTTTGTCGAGGACTTCCAGATATTCAGGATTGACAAACTCAAGGTAAAGTTTCATTCTCAACACCCATTCTTCATAATGATCTCGGTCAAACATTGGAATCTTGAAATTGTTTTTAGGTGCCATCTTAATGTGGATTTAAAGTAAAGATAATTAACTTTTCTTATTACTTGAGTAGTAATTAAAAGAAAATTAAATTATCTTAAAATAAATCAAAGTTCAAATTCTGGACACTAAAAATTTCTAAGTACCCAAGACTAGACTAAGTAGAATATCTATGTAGAACAACTGCCCAAGTCGAAATTCTCTAAGTAGAACTTTTGTCCAAGTCGAATTTTCCAAGTAGAATATTCAAGTAGAATATTCTATGTAGAACTTTTGTCCTTGGAAGAAATTTGATGCAGGTCACTTTAATATTGAATAAACAATATTACTTTTCACACTTTTTGACTTTTATGGCTTTTCTCACCTAATTCACCTAACCCACGTGCTAGGTACTAAATATGTTCTGTAAAGCTTTTTATTGTGAGATATATGTCAAATCAAAAGCCAATAACACCTTTTGTCTTTTTGAAAAGGAAATCAAAAAGTTGCTGGGTTTGTCTTCTTTAATAAGAACAATGATGAACACTCAAGAACACCAAATATCAAAGTACCCAGATTAATTCATAAAAATTATCTAAAATCCATCCAAGCTAAATAATCACACCAAAGTTTCTCTCTCAGGAAACTTCCAAGAGGAATCCCAAATGGATTGCCTGTGAGAAGAAAGAAAATCTTCATCAGATGACTTTTCTTGAAAACTAAAATCCCTTCTGATACCCTCTGTATCGAGATCAGCTTCAATTGTTCCTTTAAGATCTTCCATCATCATGTAATCAGTATAATCCATCCGTAATCTCTCATGAGCATCATGTGCATTAACAGGCCACCTCTTGGTGTTATATCTTTGAGTGTAGGGAATGGATAGATGTTAGGTCCAAATGTGTTGTAGAGGGGGGGTGAATACAACTTTTCAAATTTAAGAAGCAATAAATACCATGTAATAAATGAACACAATGATTCAAGGAATATATGTCTTATATATAACTTGAAAGGGTTGCTACAACATTCATTACAAAGTACACCAGAAGTAAAGAGGGTAGTAAATAATACTAAGCTTTGTGAATATACTCTCTCTCTTTTACAAGTGTTTTACTCGAAAATATTGCTCTCTCATAAAAATAATACACAAGTACTTCTATTTATACTACTTGTAATCTATGTCCTGTAGACTTCAAAGACTAAGATATACGTGGCCCAATGATATCCACATAAATCTTATCTTATCTTGAAAGCTTAGAAATCTGCCAATTAGATGATGCCATGTGTCATGTTGAAACTGCCCTCCATGTAGAATATCTACTTGAGAATTTCTACTTGGTCATCTCGAACTTCTAAGTAGAATTTCTACATAGGAATGTTCTACTTGGCTATCTCGAACATCTAAGTAGAATTTTTACATAGGAATGTTCTACTTGGCTATCTCGAACATCTAAGTAGAATTTCTACATGGGAATGTTCTACTTGGCTATCTCGAACATTTTGTACTTAGAGAAATTCTGGGCTTCAATCTTGAAACTTCTATGCAACATCTTGAACTTGTGATTTCTTATGTCTTCCATATTCTTCAACAAGCTCTTGAACCTGGATCTCTATTACTGACATAAACTTGATATCAATGTCCTGACACTTGATGCAATGGTCTGATTCATAAATGACTAGTCCTGATAGTGTTTCTGCTTCTTGAATAGATTACCATATTCAATTAGTAAAATGACTTTCCAATTATCGCTTTCCTTCTTGTTCACTTGAAATCAATTAGCCTTATTGATACTGATAGTTATGATCTTGAATCTTTTAAGTTACAAATCACTGAGGCATGAACAACTCTGTCTTGAACTTCTTTCAATGATTTCTTCTTTATTTGATCATAGTTAACATGTTGAATTGTATCAATTACCTTGTCTTCATTTAGCATTGATTCCTTTGTGGCTTCATGTTCTTAATTGTCTTCCGGTTAAGTATCTTTTCTTTTAGTTGAGTTACATAAGTTATAGTGTTACAAGTTTAGACACTCTTCCTTTCAATAGATATGTGACTTCTTCATCAGCAAAAATCACATCATCAGAGTCTGTGTCCTTCCCATCAGAGTTTATGACTTGGTCAGAGTTTAGCACAGCATCAGAGTTTATAGGAACAGATAAACTTTGAGTACCTGTAAAAGTAACAGAACAACCTAAATCACTCTGATTTTTTAAAGTAATCTCATTACTTCTCACATCACACATATCATAACTCTTAAGAGTTAGATTTTACTCACTAGAAGTAACTAACTTCTTTTTCAATTGTACCTCTCCTTTTTCCAGATCTAGTGTCTACCTCTCATTAATTCTATTTTTCACACATTTTACCTCAGACTCACTGGAAAGGCTCAACACACAATGTCCTACAGAAATAAGAGGTGACTGAGAAAGGATATCTGTAGTCACATGAATAGGGGTATCTTTTTTAGGACTATCTATGATCATCCCGGCAGTAAAGGTAGGGAATATAAATCCTGAACTGATACATTCAGAGAATGTAAATTCTGAAGTAGAGTTAGAGTTTATACCTTGAGCATTTGTAGATGGAGTCTCCATGGGCAGTGCAGAAATTTGTTGCACTAAGAGATCATCAGAGTTTGCCTGTGGAGCTTCATCAGAGTTTTTCTGTCCAATAGAATAATGTTGGTCTTCAATCATAAAATGGATGATTGGTTCTTGTGGGACCTGAGTCATATCAGCAGCTGCTTCACCACTTTGAGGTGATGGTTCTTGTGTGGCTGGGGCCTGAACAACTTCTTCAACTCTTTGAGCTGAAGGTTCTTGTGGATTGTACCCCTGATCTATGCTGGCTTCATATGCTGGAACTGTGGCTTCTATTGAACTTTGATCAATAAGTTCTTGTGTGCCTGACCCTTCAATGACTGCTACCTCACATTGAGAAGTAGGTTCTTGTGTGTCTTGGCCAAAAGTGACAGACTTCCTCTTCCTTCTAGAAAAATGTTTGGAACTTGGAGATGCTGAAGTTGATTTTGATTTTTGTGCTTCCATTTCCTTTCTTACTTGTTCAGCTAGCTCCCTAACCCTTTCATAAGAAATCTCCTTGATAAGTTGCTTAGGTGAGTTTGTTGGAGAATCAGATACTTGAACTGGAGCAGCTTCACTAGATTTTATCAAATCATCAGAGTTCATCAAAATCTCAGAGTTTATCGCTTCAGTGTTTAAAGGTTGAGGTGTGGGCTGATCAGAGATCGGAGCATCAGAGTTTATGATTGTATCAGAGTTTAGACTGTAAGCAACCTCAGAGTGTACAGCCTTGATCAATCTTCTTTTCTTCTTCTGCACCACAGTCATTGGAGTCACTGTGATTGCCTTCATAACAGGTAGAGAAGGTGTCTCAAAAACCTGTTCATCCATCGTTCTCTTAGCAAAAACGAACCCATCATTAGAATCTATACTTTCATCAATCAATTTTCTCTTTTTAGGAGAAGATGCCTTCACGGATTTCCCTTTCTTTTTGCTTTGGCCATGCTCTTGAGAGGTGTGTTTTCAACTACAGCCTTTTGGGAGACTATAGAGGTTGGCAAATGTATTTTGGAATCAGTGTTTAAATTTTGACTTGGGTTAGAATCAGAGATTGCTAAACTCTGATTCGTAGTCACTGACAAAAACTCCCTCCCATACACAGTAGGCATTCTCTGATGTAAGAGAAGCCTGACCCATGTGGGATAATGCAAGTTACAGAATTTACCTGCATCATTCTTCTTAGCATCTTTCCGTATGAGATCAGCAAATATCCTTTTATTCATTGAAAAACTAACTAAACTCTGGTCATTCTCAAACAATACATCAGGCAAAAGATAGGAGAAAATTAACTGTAAAAATCTAGCAAAGTAAACTGTATGTGCATCATCATCTATTTTGCTAGCTATCTGCCTAATTATCAAACAAGAAAAATCAAAAGACAAGTTGTGGGTCAGAGAATACCCAATTTGCTGTGATAGTTGTGGAATTGCATCAAAGTTGGTACACTTTCCTGTGAAAGCCCTAGTGATACAATCAAAGAAGAAGCTCCACTCTCTTCTTAGATTCGGTCTCGTCAAGCTTCCTGACTTTGACAAGCTTCCACCATACCCTATAGATCTGAAAAATTCTTTAATTTGTTAATCCCCAACTATGCCATCATACTGAGCCACTTCTGGAAGATGAAGGGCTTGTCGAACCACAGCAGGAGTAATTGAGTGTTCTCCATTGCACCGAAATGTAAGGATAGGTTCTTCATTATCACTAGCATTGTTGAATTTTGCAGTTGACCAGATTCTTAATAATGAATGGGCAGAGAAATTTGAAGGTTCTTGTAGTGCATAACCAATGATACTTTGTGCTAGAAAATCCTGAACAACATGAAAATCTTCAGGTGCATCAGACTTATCCAACAAAGAGTATAGTTTGTGGCAGCAAAAGTATAGTTTTGGAAGGTTTGACCTTTGGATGCCATTGTAACAATAAAGACTTACATGTTGGAGCAGTTAGGGTTTATGTAATACAAGTGTGCAAAAGAAGAATAATAGATACATATGATTAATTAAAAAAAAACAATAAGAATTAAATTGTTCATCTTTAATTGCATAAAACCTATAGTGGGACACGTGGCACAAACTGATTGGAAAAGCAATTATTAGTACAAGTCTCAAAATACAGCAAGTGTGTGTGTACTGTGTAATAAGAGGAATCGTCAGTCATCCGACACACGCGCTTTAGCACAAATCTAATCAGAGAGTGATAAATATGATGTTAAAAATATGAAAGATCATGTCATAAATATAATCTCAGAGTTTACCACTTAATCAGAGTTTATAGATCATAGTTTATATGAGTCAGAGTTTAGTATATACTTATTGGGTCCCGGAGGTATCGTAAAGGGGGGTTGAATGCGATACTAACAACAATTTAAAATTCTTTTCAGAATTTGCGGAATTAAATTATTGCTTTAGCTGAGGGTTAGAGTCTTTGTAGTGTTTGAGAGGCTTACATACTAGCTTTCTATTTTTATGATATAACATTTAAGATATAGAAATTAGCAAGTAAGTAAACAAGATTCAAGTTAAATATGTATATTAAACTTGAATGGGTGTTACAACATTCGGTAGAATAAACATTTAATTCCTAGAACAAATTTGACATGAATTGTTATACTTAAGGAATTAAACTCAAACCAGCACAGAAAGTCTGTGAATATAACTTTGCAGACAAATTACTGAATTTGAAAGTTTTTCTACTTCTGAAATGAGAAGTGATCTCCTCATATTTATAGAGGTTAGAAAAGCTTTGCATTACTTTTCAGCATTACTTTTCATTATGACCTTTTTAACAAGAATTAAGCCTTGTATTACTTTTCAGAAAGCTGGGCATTACTTTTTTTTCACTCTGTATTACCTTTTGATTAAGCTCAGTATTACCTTTTAAAAAGTAATTTCAGTATTACCTTTTAAAAAGGTGATTTCGGTATTACCTTTTTAGAAGGTAATATTTGTATTACCTTTTAAATCATTCGGTATTACTTTTTAATTCTGCTCGGTATTACATTTCAACTCTTCAGTATGACTTTCTTCTTCTTCTTGAGTGGAACACGTGGCTAGCTTCCATTGGTTCTTTAACAACATAAAAACACCTGCCCATTTCAATTTGAAATAACCAGGGGCCTATTTTGTCATTTATTGAATAGGCTCCGTAGAAATGCTTTTCGACCCGCACAACTTATAATCTTTGATTAATAAATAATAAATTTAATTCAAAAATTATAAAAATAAATATCTAATATTATTTAGATATTTATAAATATAATTTACTAAATAAATAAAATATTTATTAATTAAATAAATCCTTACGCTCTAAGCTGCGGTCTCTTGATCGTCTGGAACCGAACTCCTTTTCACTTGGAAATGATAAATCAATTCCAACCGGGGTTCCACCTTTAAGAATATATGAATTTGCATTTCTTCCGTGTCATTTCTTTTTCCATCTTTTCTTCAAGTCAGTACCGTATCCCTTTGAGCTTCCAGCTTCTGTCATTCTAAAATAATTCTAAATTAATTAATCCTTTAATTAATTTAAGAAATAAATTAATTCTGAGTGAATTAATTTACTAATTAAATTAACTAATTAATTTAATTAATTAATAGAGAATTAAATTAAAATCTTGACTATTGTTGATGTAGATAAGACTCTTCTATTCTTCAAAAATAACCTTTTTAACCACTTGAACTTTTTGATGACGAATCTTCACTGACATTGTTGACACCCTGTGCACTGGTCTGGTTCACGGATGACTAACTACAATGTTGATTCTCATTTCTTCTGTAGTGGTCTTTGTGTCTTGTCATGTCATGTCTTGGCTTCTTTTTGTTCTTCCTCTATATTCAATATTTATTATTTACTTCACTTTCTTATCTGAGTTGAGTTGTCATCTACCTATTACAAATAGGAGTAGTAATATGACTTTCAATCACCCCCTATTTGTTGTTAAACATTTAACACACAAATTCCTAGAGGATAACTCAACTAACAACTAAGAAAATAATACGACATTTAAGAACTGTAAATAATAAATTGTTTTCTGGATCATATAATACATTTCCAGATTTCAATCATGAAAGATAAATAAGATAGATGTTCCTCTAGACTGAACATATTTAACAAAGTTCTATCTTGACTTACCTATCATTACCAGCTTCAGAAGTATCAACTTCACCTTCTTCTAGAGTTTAACTTTTGTGACCAGGTGTCATTGGTACGTCTTCAGTGGCTGGTTTATCTGGTTCAGATTCTACATTACCATATTTCTTGAGTGAATTTAGAAATGAAAGATGTTTGTTCCTCTAGCACTGAACATATTATACAAGTAGTATTATCTTCATTTCTCAGACTCATCACTACTCCCCCTTAGGATGGCAGGGATGAAATCTTGTTCTCTTCTTACCATTTATCCTCTATTTCTCCAACTTATGTCTTCACTTCTCTCCCAAGGTGAATTCGTTCTCCCCTTACTTGAATTATCCAACCAATTTAATAGAGGTAACAACAAACACGACATACATACAGCATTAAACCATCGCAGATATAAAAAATACAAACCATGACATGTTATGCATTTTAGAAAATCCAGTTAATTCCTATATACAAGAATCTTCTAAAATGAAATGGAATAGAAGAATTAATAAATAATCATTAGTTCTATCCAATCCAAGTGTGTTGTTATATACTCTCTTTTCTTGTTCAATAAAGGAGTAATCCTCTTCTAGTAAAAGTCTTTGTTCAACAATTCTCCTATTTGGTTCTTGTTCATCAATTCTCCCATTTGGATATCTTGTTGAACAATTCTCCACTTTAGATCTTGTTCAAACTTCTCCCCCTTAGTTAAGTAATCTTCTTCAGAATCCTTAATATCAGAAAAAATTTCATCCCCCTTAGTTGAGTAACATTAGAAATCTTTAACAGGGAATTGGGAATGGGATTTGGTAATTGTGCTAGTGTGTGATATTACTTTGTGTTTCTCACAAGTGTTTCGCTCATATACTCTCTAAGTGTTTCACTCATAGAATATATATTTTCACTCTTTCTCACTTGTGGTTCACACTCTTCTCACAACACTATTTCTCTCTTAGTACGGATGACACAGTCTTTTGTACCTGCAAGAAAGATCACCATAGCCCCTTCAAGAGAGGTCACTGGTGGTGCAATGGGGTTTCATAAATCCCCGTCCTCAATTGAATCCATTAAAATATTTGACTTTGAAAACTGAATTGCTTCAGGAATAGATTCAATGAGTTGCTGATCATCTAAGATGATCTATTCCGTTAGGAATCCAGATATGTTCCATCTGGGGAGGGAGACAAGGATCTATAATGTAGCAAATGATCCAAGTTTCCTCCTGACGCCTGTGAAGGCATGTTGATTCAGTCAGAATCATCAATCATTCTTCTTTCCTTGATATGGAAGTTTAGAATAATTGCTTCCGTCAATTCATCCTTAGTGTGTGACAATCCTTACAGTGCATTTGAATATTACATTTATGGTTTGCAGTGCTTGAGAGTGTCCAGATGAAGTTGACTCTTTACAAATGGCCTTGGCTGACAGGCCGAAGTCAATAGACTCACTCTGTTGAGAGAATGAACCTAGAAACAGTTTTGCCATTTGCAAATCTATACCCTTTTGGGGGGATATAAATTAGTTAGCAGTTGCCTTGGTTTCAATTTCATATTCTAACTAGAGGCAGAGCTGCTGGAACACTCATAGATACTTCTCTTTTCTAGTGCATTAGAGGCACTTACTCTCACACCCTCTTTAGTTGATAAAGCTTTTCTTTTCAAGGGTTTAGTAGATGAAGTTGTATCTGTTTGAGTGTTTGGTTCTATGATCTGTGTTAGAGATTGTAGGTTTTCAATCCCTTGATCTTGTCCTATAGCCACTGAGGGCTCAATATATCAATTGTATATATTTATCAAGATCGAGATTACCTGCTTTTACCTCGAGTCGATTGCTCTTGTTCGGCAGGACACAAATATGCTTTTATTATTAGTGATTTTCAGATAAACAATATATATATTATCTCTAACAACAAAAATCATAATTAATTGCAATGAAACAATAACAAATTATCAAACTATGATAATTAATAATAATTTCAAAAAGCAAGTAATTATGTTTCTAATATCTCATCGTAATAAAACTATGAAACTAATAAACGATGAATTGCTTCAATTCATAATTTTAATAAGATAAAATACTCTTGCTAAATACTAAATAATCATAGAAATGAAAATTAGCATTTAACTTCATACATTATATCTAATAATTGTTACTCAGGCATATGACAATTATACTCATAACAATTATCAGTGATATATGTAAGCTCGAGGAAATACATGTAAAGAATTTCACAAGTTTTTTTAAATATTGACATTTAATACTTATGATTCTTAGAACAATTTCTCGTAGATAAAAATAAATTTTAAAAATAAAATGAAATAAAAATAACCAAAAAAAATATGCCAATTTTATAGGGGGAAAAATAAATATGTCAATTTAAAAAAAATAAAAACAAAATAAAAATAAACTTACACACACATATATATATATAGAAATAATGATACTAAAAGTTTGAAAACAAAAACAATATGTACCAATTGTAAAAATCCTGATACCAATTGTTAAAAAAATATATATATTTAAGAGCACGATACAAAATTTTCTTTAAGATACATATCCCTTAATAAAATTCGGGAATTTGTACCAAAGAAGAAATCCAATACTCTTAAGGAATTTATAAAATATATATTTATAATAAGGATGCCAATAAAATAAAACTGCACAAAAAAATAAAATTTAGGAAATATTTCTAAGTATATAAAATATTGAGAATTATATATATATATATATATATATATATATATATATATATATATATAATACTTCCATTTTCAATATTAGTGATTTTTGAAATATGCATTGATTACTTAGATCAGTAATTCTAAGTAATGTCACTAATATTAAAAGTGTCACAATTATTTGTAACAAAACATTTAAAAAATATCAGAGAAAAATATCAAAACAATTAAGCAAGATATCATTAACTGATACTCATAAAATATTTATCATACAAACAAGTATGCTGCATATTATTTTAATTCATTTAAATTATGAGACTGATATGACATTGAATTGTCTAACATCATAATTTAAATCAATTAAGATAATATACAAACTTATGCTAGAACACCTAATTACCACATATGCATATTACATTGTAAACATGATAATTAAAATAGTAGCAATAAGCACGAGGTTCTGGATTTCAGATAAATTCACAAGTCCTTTAAATATGGAAAATTTAATACTTGTGAACTCATTTAAGAATTCCTTACAGATGAGATTTCCAATAAATATGCACATTAATAATATCTCAACTTTACTAACCAACTTAGACAAAATGAATTTATCAAGCTGTTTAGCAAATATCTGCAAGTTATTCTACTCAGGACTACTCTCGATATAAATGATACCTGGTGTCCATGCGCTTGTTCCGTGAGTAGTGAAGAGATTATCCGGCAGAGTTGATGGAGTTTGACAGCTTCTGGTAATTACCTCCCTGTCTTTCTTATAACCTACATTATCTATATCTATATAGCCAATTAGGTTAAACCTGATATCTTTAGGGTACCTGATTCTTAGAATTGGTAATCCCTTAAGATATCTAACAATTCATATATTAGCTATAAGATTAGATTATCTAGTATCCACGTGGAAACTTGCACATAGGCATATTGAGAATAAAATATATGGTCTTTATGCACAGTAGACCCACATATAATATAATCATGGTATACTTGCACTAAACATTATGTGTGTGTGCCTTGTATTCTAGAGAGATATGTGTATAACGACTCTAATATAAAATCATATTCAAGTAATTATCAGTTAGAGTGTCATACTATGTCCTTGACGATTGCTTGATCTCTTACCTCCGTCATAGAGAGGTTTGTGAAGAAAATGATATACAAATTCCAGTGGATATGAAACTTTAAAGTCCAGGAGTTGTTGTACATCAACTTGTTCAGCCCTAATAGTATCAAGTCTCTTCTCTGGTGCTTTAGTTAGATCTTGAAAGTCCCGAAGATTCTGTTTCCATCATCGTCGATACCTTCTGTAGAAACCAGTTTGGCTTTGTCCCTCATAACAATGCCAAAAATCATCCAGTCTCTGAAAACCCTTACAGTACCAATTATAACTTTGTCTTGTGGCCTGGGTTCCAGATTCAGTAGATTCTGCCTTCAAACTGATTGAGATCATCTTGCATTGCAATCACCCAATATGGATCAATCAGTGCTTCTTCAATCTTCCGTAGGATTCCAACTGTTTAACAATTGTTCTTTCCCGAAGAGTAATCATTTACTTTGCATAGCACTTCTAGTCTTTACTCTAGTATCCGGATCACTAAGAACTAGACTCCAGGAATGACTTTGAATCCATACCCTTTGTCTCGGCAGATATGTTCTTAATGTATTCCTTTGATCTTCATTGTATTGAGTACGACTAGTAGATCCTTCTTTTATTTGCTCCCCCTGAGTTGCTGCTAGGATGTGTTGAAGATTCTTCACCTTGTTGAGTGGATTCTGTTAAAGTCCATGAGTTGTGTAGATTCACTACCATTTTCAGTACTAGGATCTGAATCATCATCATTAACATTGATTCCTCATGCAACCTCAGTTTCATCATCAATATCTGAATATGACTCTGACAAGATGTCAAGCTTTACAGATTCAGAATAGACATTTATTTTAATGCTCGGGAGCTGTTGGGTTCCGAGGCATAAAACGCAGCGGATTAAACGTAAATATAACAAAATTCGGAATCCTAAACGCAGGATCATGTATAAGCCTAGACTGATTATTGTGAAATGGAATCATACCTTTGTCTGGTCTTGGTTTACACGAACTCAACGGAGATCCTAGCTTTCACGACTTGTGTCTTCCTCTCGAAAACACCTCTATGGTATCCACACAAGCACCTTCAAGAACGTCCCACGATCTTGATTACGGAATAGATTGTACTAGCTCCTTTGATGATTTAGAATTTGTTTCTGCCTTGCTGTGCTTGCTGCTGCCTCTAGGGATTTTGTTTCTCAAAAACGTAATCCCTCTTAATCCTATCATTATCTATTTATAATGCTGGTTAAGAGGCCCAATCAGCAAAACCTAACCCATGTAGGTTTATGATTAAATAATAAAACCGAATTTCTATTATTTAATTAATAACTAAGTCATACTTAATTATTAATGGCAGAATTCAAATTCGAATTTTATTATTTCAATTAATTAAGTCTCACTTAATTAATATAATAAAATTCAAATAATCATCAATTAATTTAAATCTATAAATTAAATTAACTATTCCTTTAAGTGCTCTATGTGTGTGACCCTATAGGCTATTATTTAATTAGCAATAATTTTATTCTCCAATAAAATTATAAACAATGAGCGGTATCTAGTAATGCATCATTGCTACCCAATTAAATAATAATTAAATCGTTATTCGATAAAACCTTTCGTGATTAATGTTTCCGTGTAATATAATCCCTTTAACCATATATATTATAGATTAAATTCGAGGCATGTATTTAGTCATCCTCTATAATATTTAATCCGGGTTTACTTGATCCATGAGTAGACTATGAAAACAAATCATTATTTGAGCACGGCCATGCATTTTATAGTCTCACTCAATCAAGAGGCCAATAATATCTCTCCTAATTATAGGAGGGTTAAATCTTTTATCTATCATTCATATTTCTCATACGACTCATGATATACCCGATGTCCACTTTTATCATTACCCGGTCAAAGGTAACTTTTAATGTAGTCAAAGTATATTAATCCTCGTACAGAAATATAATGATCTCAAGTCAGAGGATCATTACACCATTATCACTGTGAGTCTTTCTTATGACTTTATTAAACATGAAGAATCTCACTGTGGGTCTGTCCAGTACCATGTACTCCTGCATGTACCTATGTGTTGACTTTAGTATCCCCATACTTATAACCAATGAGATGTGGTTATCTGTCAAACAACATACTAGTCTATTTATGTATTATTATTGTCCTATAATAATAATACTCGACTAGGGACATTTAAGAATATGATCTATTATATAATCTCAAGTTCAAGTCATGTACTAAACTATACAATGTGTATCATGATTCTAAGGACATTTATTATGCTAACAAATATATCGCAGTATTTAAAGTCATAATAAATACGTTTATTGAATAATCAAATGACATAAAGGTCTATTGTATTGCCTCTAGGGCACCTACACTAACAATCTCCCACTTGCACTAGAGCCAATCACCCATATATCTAATACCCATGGAACTAGTGTGACCGTCATGCTTCGTCTGCGACAAGCCTTTGGTCAGTGGGTCTGCAATGTTATCATTTGTGTGCACTTTACATATGTGTATGTCACCCCTTTCATTAATCTCTCGAATGAGGTGATATCTCCTGAGTATGTGTTTGGTTCGGGAGTGAGATCTAGGTTCTTTAGCCTGTGCAATGGCTCCATTATTATCGCAGTATAGATCAATGGGATCTGCGATCGATGGAACCACTCCCAAATCAGTAATGAATTTTCAAATCCAAACAGCTTCCTTATTCGCTTCACAAGCTGCAATGTACTCAGCCTCCATTGTAGAATCAGCTACTGTTTCTTGCTTTGAACTCTTCCAACTTACAGCACCTCCGTTTAGACAAAACACAAAACCAGACTGTGATACAGTATCATCCCTGTCTGTTTGGAAACTTGCATCGGTGTAACCCATTACAACCAGTTTCTCCTCTTCTCCATACACCAAGAATGAATCTTTAGTCCTTTTCAAGTACTTTAGAATATTCTTGACAGCCGTCCAGTGACCTTCACCTGGATTAGATTGGTATCTGCTCGTCATGCTTAAAGCATACGAAACATCTGGGCGAGTACATACCATCGCATACATGATGGATCCAATTGCTGAGGCATATGGAACCTTACTCATGCGGTCCTTGTCATCCAATGATTTCGGACACTGATCTTTAGAGATCGTTATCCCTTGAGACACGGGGACATATCCCTTTTTTGCATTTTGCATACCAAAACGATGCAAAACCTTATCGATGTATGTACTCTGACTTAGACCGATCATCCTTCTAGATCTATCCCTATAGATCCTCATTCCTAGAATGTAGGATGCTTCACCTAAGTCTTTCATAGAGAAGTTGCTCCCTAACCAAATCTTAACAGCCTTGAGAGAAGGTATGTCATTCCCCATTAGTAGTATGTCATCAACATACAGTACTATGAATGCCACATGGCTCCCACTAACCTTCTTGTAAACACAAGGTTCATCTTCATTTTGAACAAAGCCATACTCTTTGACTGTTTCATCAAAACGGATGTTCCATCTCCTAGATGCTTGCTTCAATCCATAAATGGATCGACGTAATTTACATACCTTGCTAACATTCCTTGGATCGACAAAACCTTCAGGTTGTGTCATGTACACATCCACATCCTCTTCAAGGCTTCCATTAAGGAAGGCTGTTTTGACATCCATTTGCCAGATTTCATAATCATGGAATGCTGCAATAGCAAGCAAAATCTTTATGGACTTGACCATAACCACTGGTGAGAAAGTTTCATCATAGTCAATACCATGAATTTGTTTGAAACCTTTTGCAACCAGCCTTGCTTTATAGCTCTGAACATTTCCATCCATGTCAGTTTTCTTCTTGAAAACCCATTTGCACCCTATGGGTTTTACCCCTTCAGGTGGATCAACCAAAGTCCATACTCGGTTTTCGTACATGGAATCCATCTCGGATTTCATGGCTTCTAGCCATCTCTTAGAGTCTGGACTGTTCATAGCATCTTGGTATGTGAGAGGCTCATCTTCATCTATAAGCATCAAATCACCACATTGAGTCAAGAGAAATCCATATCTCTCTGGCTCATGGCGAATTCTACCAGTTCTACGAACAACCTGTGTTTATTGAGCATTATCATTATCCTGCTCCTGTTCCACTTCAGGTTCAATGCTATTTTGTGGTTCTCAATCTTCATCGAGGTCTATAGTTCTCCCACTATTTCTTTTGGAAACAAAATCTATTTCCATGAAAACAACGTCTCGAGCAATAAACACCTTCTGCTCAGAAGGACTATAAAAATAATACGCCTTTGTTTCTTTAGGGTATCCCACAAAATTGCACTCTTCAGATTTAGGTCCAAGCTTGTCAGATACTTGACGTTTCACAAATGCCTTGCATCCCCAAACTTTCATAAAGTTCATGCCTGACCGTTTCTTCTCCCATATCTCATATGGAGTCTTTTGAACCTTCTTAGTAGGAACACGGTTAAGTGTGAAAGCCGCTGTTTCTAGAGCGTAACCCCAGAAACTAATTGGAAGATCTGCATGACTCATCATCGATCGCACCATGTCCAACAAGGTGCGATTTCTCCTCTCTGAAACTCCATTCCATTGAGGTGTACCTGGCGGAGTGATTTGTGATACAATACCACACTCCTTTAAATAATCTTTAAATTCTGTGCTCAAGTATTCTCCTCCACGATCAGATCGTAAGATTTTAATACTTGCACCTCCGCCAATTTGCTTCTCTACTTCAGCCTTGTATTCTTTAAACTTTTCAAAAGAATCGAATTTATTCTTCATAAGATATACATATCCATATCTACTGAAATCATCAGTAAATGTTATGAAGTAGTAGTAGCCTCCTCTAGCCATCACACGCATTGGGCCACATACATCACTATGTATTAGCTCCAGACGTTCGGTGGCCCTTTAACCCTTACCAGTGAAAGGGGCTTTAGTCATTTTACAAAGCAAACAAGATTCGCATTCTTGGTATGATTCAAAATCAAACTTATCCAAGTATCCATCCTTATGTAATTTGGATATGCGTTTCTCATTTATATGGCTTAGACGACAATGCCAGAGGTATGTTTGATTTGAGTCATTAACTTTAAGTCGTTTGTTTTTTATATTATAGACAGGATTATCTAAGTCAAGAACATATAAACCATTAAACAAACGCGCAACACCATAGGTTAAATCATTCAAAGCAAAAGAGAAAAAAATGTTCTTTATCGTAAACGAAAAACCTTTCTTGTCCAAACAAGAAACATAAATAATGTTTCTGCGAATCACAGGCACGTAAAAACAATTCTCCAGTTCTAAAACTAGCCCTGAGGGCAAAGATAAATAATAGGTTCCTACAGCTAAAGCAGCAACTCTTGCTCCATTGCCAACTCGTAGGTCCACTTCTCCTTTAGCCAATGTCCTACTTCTCTGCATTTCCTGCACATTTATACAAATGTGAGTAGCACATCCAATATCCAATACCCAAGATGTAGAAATAGACAGATTGACTTCTATAACATATATACCTGAAGTAGAAGCTTGCTCAGCCCTCTTCTTCTTCAGATCCTCCAAGTAAACTGAACAGTTTCTCTTCCAGTGACCAGTTTTCTTACAGTAGTGACATTCACCCTTAGCGACCCCACCTTTAGGCTTTAAAGCCTGTTTGGGACCTGACTTTGGCTTGGGTGTAGAATCAGAATCTGTCTTCTTCTTACCCTTCCACTTGCCTTTCCCTTTGGCCTTACCTTTATTGCCCACCATCAGTATGGGAGCAGGTTCAGCCATCTTCATGTTGGTCTCATATGTTCTCAACATAGCCAACAATTCAGTAGGTGTTTTGTCGAATTCATTCATATTGTAATTTATGATAAACTGGGTGAATTTGTTGTTCAAAGAATTCATGATTAGGTCAATACAAATTTCGTGAATAATCGGGAAACCCAAAGTTTCAAGGTACTCAATGTAACCAATCATCTTCAGAACATGTGGGCCAACTGGTTCACTTGCCCCTTGTTTGCAATTAAAGAGTGACTTACTCGTGTTGAACCTTTCTTGACGAGTTTGGCTTGCAAACATGCTTTACAAGTGCTCATTGATAGTATATGCATCCATATGCACATGTTGTCTTTGAAGCTCAGTACTCATAGTTGCCAACATGAGACATGCAACATCAGTTGCATCATTCTCATCCTTTGTGTGGGCCGCTCGTTCCTCAACAGTAGCACCCTCAGGAAGGGGACCTGCCGGAGGAATATCAATGACATGAAGCTTGCGCTCCTGTCTGAGGACAATCCTCAAATTCCTCTGCCAGTCTAGGAAGTTGTTTCCTCCTGTCAGTTTATCCTTCTCAAGAACTGATCGTACGAATAGTGTGTTTGTGTTGTTTGCCATTACTTGGTATCTACAATGATAAAAGCACAAAATAAACATTAGATTGTCTGAGTTATTTATTATGTTCAAATGATTATGATATATTCATAATATATCTCCCACTATTTTTATCAAATTAATAGCCCTTACTATTAATTTAGAAAGTATATCCCATAATTCTTTCTACTGAGCCAAGATCCATATTTCGTCATGTCCAAAGACAACCACTGGAAGTCCTTAAAAATGATTATTTAGGTAGACAACAGTTGTCAATTATATCATATATAATTCTTGGATAGTTTGGTGAGCAACGATTGATCTTATCTATCTAATAGATTTTTAACCAAACTCTATGCTTCTAAGTTCATAATGGTTGAATATAACCGTTTACTTTCACCTTATTATGACGACTCAGTTAAGTTTGACCCAATGATACAACGGCCGAATATAACCGTTTATATTCGTCGCATCTCACCACGATAGATAGGAGTCCCCTGCCACTGACAGTCTTTCCCCTAATCGATCTAGGATTCGATGAGTGTTCATTCATTGGAAAGCATCCGATTAAAACTTAATATTTTGTTAAGGGGTTTATAAAATTTATGACGATCATGATCACATCATGAAGAGATCCTCAATTTTTTCTTGAACTAAATATTTCAAATTGACATCTTAAATTGTTCATTTCCCAGGTAGATGGAGGATACCAGTGGTCACACTTAAAACCCATCAGCCTTACAAATACGCATATTCGTTTTTGTCAGAAAATCCCAATTATAGATATCAAAATCCATATTAGATTCTGTGTTTTAAAAATCCATATTTCATAAACACAAGAATCTCATGATCGTTTGTTAATTTTAAAATCTTAAATCGTTACAGATTTTATCTTGTTTAGCATGGCAAGCATGGCATGGGTGACGTATCTAATACATGCATACATCATTAATCTAATTAAAGCATGCATCTTCTACTCTACACATACATTCATACATCAATATGTAAAGTGCAGTATGTAAACGTGCTTGGTTATGGCCCCTTTCCTATGTGATCCTTTCGAGCTAATGAAAGGATCAAAGTCAATCTATGGTGGTAAAATATAAATACAATTACATGTCTTCATTCTTCTTGTAACCATGGGTGCTTGCTCCTCTTCTTGGATCATCCTTCAATCTTCAAGTACATTACATGGAATAATTGAATATAACCTATACTAATGTACTTACATAAGAAAACTCGAGTCACATTCGAGGTTAAACAATTACAAGAATGAAGAAAACGACATGCAAGTCGTATTTATAAAACCAAAACCAAAAACCATTAATCTAGGGGTCCAAAGGCCATAACCAACACCATGCTCAAGTACACAACAAAAATAATGCGGGGGTCCGGGGGCGGCAGCTGTTAGTATAGGTGCCCTAGAGGCAATACAATGTTTCCTTTAATAAACCTTTATGTCATTTGATTATTCAATAAACGTATTTATTATGACTTTAATTACTGCGATATATTTGTTAGCATAATAAATGTCCTTAGAATCATGATACACGTTATATAGTTTAAGTACATGACTTGAATTTGAGATTATATAATATATCATATTCTTAAATGTCCCTAGTCGAGTATTATTATTATAGGACAATAATAATACATAAATAGACTAGTATGTTGTTTGACAGATAACCATATCTCATTGGTTATAAGTATGGGGATACTAAAGTCAATGCATAGGTACATGTAGGAGTACATGGTACTGGACAGACCCACAGTGAGATTCTTCATGTTTAATAAAGTCATAAGAAAGACTCACAGTGATAATGGTGTAATGATCCTCTGACTTGAGATCATTATATTTCTATACGAAGATTAATATACTCTGACTACATTAAAAGTTACCTTTGACCGGGTGATGATAAAAGTGGACATCGGGTATATCATGTGTCGTATGAGAAATATGAATGATAGATAAAGGATTTAACCCTCCTATAATTAGGAGAGATATTATTGGCCTCTTGATTGAGTGAGACTATAAAATGCATGGCCGTGCTCAAATAATGATTTGTTTTTCATAGTCTACTCATGGATCAAGTAAACCCGGATTAAATGTTGAAGAGGATGACTAAACACATGCCTCGAGTTTAATCTATAATATATTTGGTTAAAGGGATTATATTACACGGAAACATTAATCATGAAAGGTTTTATCAAATCACGATTTAATTATTGTTTAATTGGGTAGCAATGATGTATTACTAGATACCGCTCATTGTTTATAATTTTATTGGAGAATAAAATTATTGCTAATTAAATAATAGCCTATAGGGTCACACACATAGAGCACCTAGAGGAATAGTTAATTTAAATTATAGATTTAAATTAATTGAGGATTATTTGAATTTTATTATATTAATTAAGTGAGACTTAATTAATTGAAATAAATTCGAAATTGAAGAATTATATTTCTGCCAATAATAATAATTAAGTGTGACTTAGTTATTAATTAAATAATAGAAGCATGTTTTATTATTTAATCCTATGCCTACATGGGTTAGGTTTTTGCTAAAAAGGCCCATTAACCAATCATTATAAATAGATAATGATAGGTTAAATGGCTTGGACGTTTTTTTAACAAAACCCTAGAAGAAGAGGCAACAACCAGCAAGAGGCAGAGATAATTCGAAACATATCAAAGGAGGCTAGTACTTCCGTTCCGTGTTCAAGATCGTGAGACGTTCTTGAAGGTGTTCGTGTGGATACCATAGAGGTGTTTTCGAGAAGAAGACACAAGTCGTGATAGCAAGGATCTCCGTTGAGTTCGTGACATTCAAGATCTTAATAGGTATGATTCTATTTCACCATAATCCGTCTAATCTTATACATGATCCTGCGTTTGGGTTCCGAAAATTTTCGTTATATTTACGTTTATCCGCTGCGTTTTATGCCTCGGAACCCAACAATGGCATCAGAGCTATGTGTATAAGGGACTGATTTGGTTACGTGTTTTATGTATATGATACATATGTGTTGTTTGAAACTGCCATGCCTGAGCCTTGCTACTGCCTATTATGAAACTGCCATGATTATGCCATGCTACTGCCCACTGCTATCCCACTGCTATGCTACTGGTATGCCTCTGCAATGTTATAATCTGTTATGGCATGATGTGTGTGATGCACTGTATGTATATGATACGAGATACAGTCATACGAAGGTCATCGGAAACGTTCTGAAGCGTTTAAAACAAAACTGCATAAAGATGTAGGTTTGCTGTGAATAGTGATTCTGCAGTGAATAGTATTTTTCGACGGAGTCAGAATGGGTCGAATTTACTCTTTCTGGAAAGGGAAAATCGCCACGAGCAAAAATCACCGCTTTGCCGTGACCTATGGTGTTTTTTGGCCATTTGAGATCGTTAAGGGCCTCAAAAATGCGATTTTCTGTTTATAAATCATGATTTTAAATTTTATGAAATTTTGTGATCATGGCATATGTGATGTATGATGATATGCTTAAGTATTCTGAGTTGTCAGTAATTGTTATGTGAGCATGGTGCTGGTTATGGCCTTCAGACCCCTAGATTAATGGTTTTGGTTTTGGTTTTATAAATACGGCTTGCATGTCGTTTTCTTCGTTCTTGTAATCGTTTAACCTCGAATGTAACTCGAGTCTTCTTATGTAAGTACTTTAGATTAGGTTTTCTTGTAATATACTTGAAGACTGAAGAAGGATGCAGGAAGAGGAGAAGGCACCAGTGGATACAAGAAGAATGAAGACATGTAATTGTATTTATGTTTTACCACCACCATAGACTGACTTTGATCCTTTCATTAGCTCGAAAGGATCACATAGGAAAGGGGCCATAACCAAGCACGTTTACATACTGCACTTTACATATTGATGTATGAATGATGCATGCTTTAATTAGATTAATCATGTATGTATGTATTAGATACGTCATCCATGCCATGATTGTCATGCTAAACAAGATAAAATCTGTAACGATTTAAGATTTTAAAATCAACAAACGATCATGAGATTCTTGTGTTTATAAAATATGGATTTTTAAAACACGGAATTGAATATGAATTTTTGATATCTATAATTGGGATTTTCTGACAAAAGCGGATATGCGTATTCGTAAGGCTGATGGGTTTTAAGTGTGACCACTGGTATCCTGTTAGTAATTGTGCTCTAGAGACAATACTTTTTATATTTTAAGGAAAATGTTTATTATTAAGGATTATGTTTTATTGATTATTATTTATTTATTATGTTTTATTTACTGCGTAATAAATTGAAAGCATAATAAATGTCCTTGGAATTTTGATACGTATTATATATCTTTAAGTATGTGACTTAAAAATGAGATTATATGAATAGTATCTTATTCATAAAATTCCCTAGTCGAGTATTATTATTTAAGGACAATAATAATGCACAAAGACTAGTATGTTTCTTGACAGATGACCACATCTCATTGGTCATAGGTATGGGGATACTAAAGTCAAGAACATAAGTGTATGTATCAATGCATGGCACTGGAATGACCCGCCGTGAGATTCTACATGTTAAGTAAGTGTCATAAGTAATTCTCACTGTGATAATGGTGTAATGATCCTTAGACCTGAAATCATTATATTTCTATACGAGAATTAATATACTTTGATTACATTAAAAGTTACCTTTGACCGGGTGATGATAAAAGTGGACATTGGGTATATTATGAATCGTATGAGAAATATGAATGATCTAGATGGGATTTAATCCTCCTAATTTTAGGAGTGATATTATTGGCCTCTTGTTTGAGTGAGACTATGAAATGCACGGCCGTGCTCAAATGTTGATTTGATTTTAATAGTCTACTCATCGATCAAGAAAATAAAGATTAAATTATGAAGAGGATGACACGAGACATGCCTTGAGTTTAATCTATAATATCAAGATTAAAGGGATTATATTACATGGAACATTATTCACGAAAGGCTTAATCGAATCACCGATTTATTATTATTACTTGGGTAGCAATGATGTATTACTAGATGCCGCTCATTGTTTACAATTTTAATTAGATATTAAAATTGTTGCCAACGTAATAATAACCTACAGGGTCACACACAAAGAACGCTTGAAGGAGAAATAATTTAAATTATGAATTTAAATTAAATAAGTAATTTATTTTATTTATGATATTAATTAAGTATGACTTAATTAATTATATAAATAGAATAAATGAATTACTTAAACTAATTCCAAAATTAATAATTAATTAATTAAGTGAGACTTAATTAAATAATTTAGAATTTTGGATTAGTATTAATTATAATTGGATTATAATTAGAAAACTTATTCCTCTATCTATATAATCTCTTTATGGGCTGATTTAATAAGAGAGAGATTTTACAAAAACCCTAGCCGCTCTGAGAGAGGAGGAAGATAGAGAGAGAAGAAGTTTTCGGGTGCTAGTACACATCAATCCTTCATGAAAAGTGTTCGTGTGGATACTGTAGAGCGTAGATCGCGAGAGCGGGATACGTGGTGATTAAACAAGCTTTGGACCTCCATTAATCTTCCATTAATGAACTGTTAAAGCTTCTAAAGGTATTTATTCTTTATCTCCGAATTAAATCTTTTGTTTTCGCATGGATCCTGCGGAGGGTTTCGCTATTTTGATTTATTTTTCGCGTTTATTCCGCTGCGTTTGTGTCACGAAACCCTTCATATCCTCCATCTACCTGGGAAATGAACAATTTAAGATGTCAATTTGAAATATTTAGTTCAAGGAAAAATTGAGGATCTCTTCATGATGTGATCATGATCGTCGTAAATTTTCTAAACCCCTTAACAAAATATTAAGTTTTAATCGGATGCTTTCCAATGAATGAACACTCATCGAATCCTAGATCGATTAGGGGAAAGACTGTCAGTGACAGGGGACTCCTATCTATCGTGGTGAGATGCGACGAATATAAACGGTTATATTCGGTCGTTGTATCATTGGGTCAAACTTAACTGAGTCGTCATAATAAGGTGAAAGTAAACGGTTATATTCAACCATTGTGAACTTAGAAGCATAGAGTTTGGTAAGATCAATCGTTGCTCACCAAACTATCCAAGAATTATATATGATATAATTGACAAATGTTGTCTACCTAAATAATCATTCTTAAGGACTTCCAGTGGTTGACTTAAGACATGACGAAATATGGATCTTGGCTCACTAGAAAGAATTATGGGATATACTTTCCAAATTAATAGTAAGGGCTATTAATTTGATAAAAATAGTGGGAGATATATTATGAATGTATCATAATCATTTGAACATAATAAATAACTCAGACAATCTAATGTTTAATTTTGTGCTTTTATCATTGTAGATACCAAATAATGAAAAACAACACAAACACACTATCCGTACGATATGTCCTTGAGAAGGATAAGCTGACAGGAGGAAACAACTTCCTAGACTGGCAGAGGAATTTGAGGATTGTCCTCAGGCAGGAGCGCAAGCTTCATGTCATTGATATTCCTCCGGCAGGTCCCCTTCCTGAGGGCGCTACTGTTGAGGAACGAGCGGCCCACACAAAGGATGAGAATGATGCAACTGATGTTGCATGTCTTATGTTGGCAACTATGAGTGCTGAGCTTCAAAGACAGCATGTGCATATGGATGCATATACTATCTATGAGCACTTGCAAAGCATGTTTGCAAGCCAAACTCGTCAAGAAAGGTTCAACACGAGCAAGTCACTTTTTAATTGCAAACAAGGGGCAAGTGAACCAGTTGGCCCACATGTTCTGAAGATGATTGGTTACATTGAGTATCTTGATACTTTGGGTTTCCCGATTATTAAGGAAATTGGTATTGACCTAATCATGAATTCTTTGAACAACAAATTCACCCAGTTTATCATAAACTACAACATGAATGAATTTGACAAAACACCTACTGAATTGTTGGCTATGTTGAGAACATATGAGACCAACATGAAGACGGCCGAACCTGCTCACATACTGATGGTGGGCAATAAAGGTAAGGCCAAAGGGAAAGGCAAGTGGAAGGGTAAGAAGAAGACAGGTTCTGATTCTACACCCAAGCCAAAGTCAGGTCCCAAACAGGCTTTAAAGCCTAAAGGTGGGGTCGCTAAAGGTGAATGTCACTACTGTAAGAAAACTGGTCACTGGAAGAGAAACTGTTCAGTTTACTTGGAGGATCTAAAGAAGAAGAGGGCTGAGCAAGCTTCTGATTCAGGTATATATGTTATAGAAGTCAATCTGTCTATTTCTACATCTTGGGTATTGGATACTGGATATGCTGCTCACATTTGTATAAATGTGCAGGAAATGCAGAGAAGTAGGACATTGACTAAAGGAGAAATGGACCTACGAGTTGGCAATGGAGCAAGAGTTGCTGCTTTAGCTGTAGGAACTTATTATTTATCTTTGCCCTCTGGGCTTTTTTTAGAACTGGAAAATTGTTATTACGTGCCTGCGATTCGCAGAAACATTATTTCTGTTTCTTGTTTGGACAAGAAAGGTTTTTCGTTTACTATAAGGAACGACAGTTGCTCTTTTGTTTTGAATGATTTAACCTATGGTGTTGCGCGTTTGTTTAATGGTTTATATGTTCTTGACTTAGATACTCCTGTCTGTAATATAGAAAACAAACGACTTAAAGTTAATGACTCAAATCAAACATACCTCTGGCATTGTCGTCTAGGCCATATAAACGAGAAACGCATATCCAAATTACATAAGGATGGATACTTGGATAAGTTTGATTTTGAATCATACCAAGAATGCGAATCTTGTTTGCTTGGTAAAATGGCTAAAGCCCCTTTCACTGGTAAGGGTAAAAGGGCCACTGAATGACTTGAGCTAATACATAGTGATGTATGTGGCCCAATGCGTGTAATGGCAAGAGGAGGCTACTACTACTTCATAACATTTACTGATGATTTCAGTAGATATGGATATGTATATCTTATGAAGAATAAATCTGATTCTTTTGAAAAGTTCAAAAAATACAAGGCTGAAGTAGAGAAGCAAATTGGCGGAGGCGCAAGTATTAAAGTCTTACGATCTGATCGTGGAGGAGAATACTTGAGCACAGAATTTAAAGATTATTTAAAGGAGTGTGGTATTGTATCACAACTCACTCCACCAGGTACACCTCAATGGAATGGAGTTTCAGAGAGGAGAAATCGCACCTTGTTGGACATGGTGCGATGGATGATGAGTCATGCAGATCTTCCAATTAGTTTCTGGGGTTACGCTCTAGAAACAGCGGCTTTCACACTTAACCGTGTTCCTACTAAGAAGGTTCAAAAGACTCCATATGAGATATGGGAGAAGAAACGGTCAGGCATGAACTTTATGAAAGTTTGGGGATGCAAGGCGTTTGTGAAACGTCAAGTATCTGACAAGCTTGGACCTAAATCTGAAGAGTGCAATTTTGTGGGATACCCTAAAGAAACAAAGACGTATTATTTTTATAGTCCTTCAGAGCAGAAGGTGTTTATTGCTCGAGACGCTATTTTCATGGAAAGAGATTTTGTTTCCAAAAGAAACAGTGGGAGAACTATAGACCTCGATGAAGATCGAGAACCACAAAATAGCATTGAACCTGAAGTGGAACAGGAGCAGGATAATGATAATGCTCAACAAACACAGGTTGTTCGTAGAACTGGTAGAATTCGCCATGAGCCAGAGAGATATGGATTTCTCTTGACTCAATGTGGTGATTTGATGCTCATAGATGAAGATGAGCCTCTCACATACCAAGATGCTATGAACAGTCCAAACTCTAAGAGATGGCTAGAAGCCATGAAATCCGAGATGGATTCCATGTACGAAAACCGAGTATGGACTTTGGTTGATCCACCTGAAGGGGTAAAACCCATAGGGTGCAAATGGGTTTTCAAGAAGAAAACTGACATGGATGGAAATGTTCAGACCTATAAAGCAAGGCTGGTTGCAAAAGGTTTCAGACAAATTCATGGTATTGACTATGATGAGACTTTCTCACCAGTGGCTATGGTCAAGTCCATAAGGATTTTGCTTGCTATTGCAGCATTCCATGATTATGAAATCTGGCAAATGGATGTCAAAACAGCCTTCCTTAACGGAATACTTGAAGAGGATGTGGATGTGTACATGACACAACCTGAAGGTTTTGTCGATCCAAGGAATGTTAGCAAGGTATGTAAATTACGTCGATCCATTTATGGATTGAAGCAAGCCTCTAGGAGATGGAATATCCGTTTTGATGAAACAGTCAAAGAGTATGACTTTGTTCAAAACGAAGATGAACCTTGTGTTTACAAGAAGGTTAGTGGGAGCCATGTGGCATTCATAGTACTATATGTTGATGACATACTACTAATGGGGAATGACATACCTTCTCTCAAGGCTGTTAAGATTTGGTTAGGGAGCAACTTCTCTATGAAAGACTTAGGAGAAGCATCCTACATTCTAGGAATGAGGATCTATAGGGATAGATCTAGAAGGATGATCGGTCTAAGTCAGAGTACATACATCGATAAGGTTTTGCATCGTTTTGGTATGCAAAATGCAAAAAGGGGATATGTCCCCTTGTCTCAAGGGATAACGATCTCTAAAGATCAGTGTCCGAAATCATTGGATGACAAGGACCGCATGAGTAAGGTTCCATATGCCTCAGCAATTGGATCCATCATGTATGCGATGGTATGTACTCGCCCAGATGTTTCGTATGCTTTAAGCATGACGAGCAGATATCAATCTAATCCAGGTGAAGGTCACTGGACGGCTGTCAAGAATATTCTAAAGTACTTGAAAAGGACTAAAGATTCATTCTTGGTGTATGGAGGAGAGGAAAAACTGGTTGTAAAAGGTTACACCGATGCAAGTTTTCAAACAGACAGGGATGATACTGTATCACAGTCTGGTTTTGTGTTTTGTCTAAACGGAGGTGCTGTAAGTTGGAAGAGTTCAAAACAAGAAACAGTAGCTGATTCTACAATGGAGGCTGAGTACATTGCAGCTTTTGAAGCGGCTAAGGAAGCTGTTTGGATTCGAAAATTCATTACTGATTTGGGAGTGGTTCCATCGATCGCAGATCCCATTGATCTATACTGCGATAATAATGGAGCCATTGCACAGGCTAAAGAACCTTGAGCTCACTCCCGAACCAAACACATACTCAGGAGATATCACCTCATTCGAGAGATTAATGAAAGGGGTGACATACACATATGTAAAGTGCACACAAATGATAACATTGCAGACCCATTGACCAAAGGCTTGTCGCAGAAGAAGCACGACGGTCACACTAGTTCCATGGGTATTAGATACATGGGTGATTGGCTCTAGTGCAAGTGGGAGATTGTTAGTATAGGTGCCCTAGAGGCAATACAATGTTTCCTTTAATAAACCTTTATGTCATTTGATTATTCAATAAATGTATTTATTATGACTTTAATTACTGCGATATATTTGTTAGCATAATAAATGTCCTTAGAATCATGATACACGTTATATAGTTTAAGTACATGACTTGAATTTGAGATTATATAATATATCATATTCTTAAATGTCCCTAGTCGAGTATTATTATTATAGGACAATAATAATACATAAATAGACTAGTATGTTGTTTGACAGATAACCATATCTCATTGGTTATAAGTATGGGGATACTAAAGTCAATGCATAGGTACATGTAGGAGTACATGGTACTGGACAGACCCACAGTGAGATTCTTCATGTTTAATAAAGTCATAAGAAAGACTCACAGTGATAATGGTGTAATGATCATCTGACTTGAGATCATTATATTTCTATACGAAGATTAATATACTCTGACTACATTAAAAGTTACCTTTGACCGGGTGATGATAAAAGTGGACATCGGGTATATCATGAGTTGTATGAGAAATATGAATGATAGATAAAGGATTTAACCCTCCTATAATTAGGAGAGATATTATTGGCCTCTTGATTGAGTGAGACTATAAAATGCATGGCCGTACTCAAATAATGATTTGTTTTTCATAGTCTACTCATGGATCAAGTAAACCCGGATTAAATGTTGAAGAGGATGACTAAACACATGCCTCGAGTTTAATCTATAATATATTTGGTTAAAGGGATTATATTACACGGAAACATTAATCATGAAAGGTTTTATCAAATCATGATTTAATTATTGTTTAATTGGGTAGCAATGATGTATTACTAGATACCGCTCATTGTTTATAATTTTATTGGAGAATAAAATTATTGCTAATTAAATAATAGCCTATAGGGTCACACACATAGAGCACCTAGAGGAATAGTTAATTTAAATTATAGATTTAAATTAATTGATGATTATTTGAATTTTATTATATTAATTAAGTGAGACTTAATTAATTGAAATAAATTCGAAATTGAAGAATTATATTTCTGCCAATAATAATAATTAAGTGTGACTTAGTTATTAATTAAATAATAGAAGCATGTTTTATTATTTAATCCTATGCCTACATGGGTTAGGTTTTTGCTAAAAAGGCCCATTAACCAATCATTATAAATAGATAATGATAGGTTAAATGGCTTGGACGTTTTTTTAACAAAACCCTAGAAGAAGAGGCATCAACCAGCAAGAGGCAGAGATAATTCGAAACATATCAAAGGAGGCTAGTACTTCCGTTCCGTGTTCAAGATCGTGAGACGTTCTTGAAGGTGTTCGTGTGGATACCATAGAGGTGTTTTCGAGAAGAAGACACAAGTCGTGATAGCAAGGATCTCCGTTGAGTTCGTGACATTCAAGATCTTAATAGGTATGATTCTATTTCACCATAATCCGTCTAATCTTATACATGATCCTGCGTTTGGGTTCCGAAAATTTTCGTTATATTTACGTTTATCCGCTGCGTTTTATGCCTCGGAACCCAACAGCAGCCCCTGGGCGGGGTCCGGGGTGGCAGCCCCGGGCGGGGTTTGGGGGCGGCAGCCTCCGACTGGGGTCGAGCTGCCAGGTTAGCTCGAAATCAGAATTTTTTTTTTATTTTCGAAGACCAGTCCTATTCAGAAATCATCAATTTATGAACTACATATCATATCTGTTGGCCTTTTCCCCACTACAACTTATGCAGTTTCAGTAGCATGTATCATATACATACTTATCATATCCCAGTTAACAAATCATGTCCAACACAATCTGTCCACCAGTTTATATCACTATACAAACTGACCCTCATGCATAATATACAAATCGCAATAAGGCATATAAATCATTCATATCATGTCATAACAGATTATAACATTGCAGTAGCATGGCAATGGCATAACAGATTATGACAAAGCAGTAGCATGGCATGGCAGTCACCAAAACATGCATGTATGCATCAAATACATAAAACACGTAACCAATTCAGTCCATTATACACGTAGCTCTGATGCCATTGTTGGGTTCCGAGGCATAAAACGCAGCGGATTAAATGTAAATATAACAAAATTCGGAACCCTAAACGCAGGATCATGTATAAGCCTAGACTGATTATTGTGAAACGGAATCATACGTTTGTCTGGTCTTGGTTTACACGAACTCAACGGAGATCCTAGCTTTCACGACTTGTGTCTTCCTCTCGAAAACACCTCTATGGTATCCACACGAGCACCTTCAAGAACGTCCCACGATCTTGATTAGGGAATGGATTGTACTAGCTCCTTTGATGATTTCGAATTTGTTTCTGCCTTGCTGTGCTTGCTGCTGCCTCAAGGGATTTTGTTTCTCAAAAACGTAATCCCTCTTAACCCTATCATTATCTATTTATAATGCTGGTTAAGAGGCCCAATCAGCAAAACCTAACCCATGTAGGTTTATGATTAAATAATAAAACCGAATTTCTATTATTTAATTAATAACTAAGTCATACTTAATTATTAAGGGCAGAATTCAAATTCGAATTTTATTATTTCAATTAATTAAGTCTCACTTAATTAATATAATAAAATTCAAATAATCATCAATTAATTTAAATTAACTATTCCTTTAAGTGCTCTATGTGTGTGACCCTATAGGCTATTATTTAATTAGCAATAATTTTATTCTCCAATAAAATTATAAACAATGAGCGGTATCTAGTAATGCATCATTGCTACCCAATTAAATAATAATTAAATCGTGATTCGATAAAACCTTTCGTGATTAATGTTTCCGTGTAATATAATCCCTTTAACCATATATATTATAGATTAAATTCGAGGCATGTATTTAGTCATCCTCTATAATATTTAATCCGGGTTTACTTGATCCATGAGTAGACTATGAAAACAAATCATTATTTGAGCACGGCCATGCATTTTATAGTCTCACTCAATCAAGAGGCCAATAATATCTCTCCTAATTATAGGAGGGTTAAATCCTTTATCTATCATTCATATTTCTCATACGACTCATGATATACCCGATGTCCACTTTTATCATTACCCGGTCAAAGGTAACTTTTAATGTAGTCAAAGTATATTAATCCTCGTACAGAAATATAATGATCTCAAGTCACAGGATCATTACACCATTATCACTGTGAGCATGAAGAATCTCACTGTGGGTCTGTCCAGTACCATGTACTCCTGCATGTACCTATGTGTTGACTTTAGTATCCCCATACTTATAACCAATGAGATGTGGTTATCTGTCAAACAACATACTAGTCTATTTATGTATTATTATTGTCCTATAATAATAATACTCGACTAGGGACATTTAAGAATATGATCTATTATATAATCTCAAGTTCAAGTCATGTACTAAACTATACAATGTGTATCATGATTCTAATGACATTTATTATGCTAACAAATATATCGCAGTATTTAAAGTCATAATAAATACGTTTATTGAATAATCAAATGACATAAAGGTCTATTGTATTGCCTCTAGGGCACCTACACTAACAGGAGCTTGGTGTAATAGGACGACACATTCAGACTTTCAATCACCTTCTGGTTTCACATCACATCTTACTTTGAAAGCTTTAGACTTCAATAAGTAGCCGAGGATAATTGTTCCATGAGCCTTAGTTTTAAACTTACCAAGATGCTCATATAAATCTTCAATAAATATCAATTTCCTCCAAACACACGAAAGAGCTTCAGTGTTTGCTTCTTGTTAGCCATTAACTCATATGATGTCTTTTCACGATCTTGTTGAATAAAGAAGCATGTTGTGTTAATCACTTCAACTTCAAAGTACTTTGCTTCTAACTTGATCTGCTTGATGTGATCAATCACCATATGTGATATATTATCTGTTGAATGCACGAACATCTCCAATTCACTCTCAGTTGAGTGATCTTCCATCTTTCTTGCTTGAAATAAAACACTTTTCTATTTCAATGATTTTCCAGAAAACCCTCAATAAAGAATTCCCTAGTGCCCTATAGATAGTGCTTAGTGCTTAAGTCCGTCGACAAGAAAGATATTTCCAGTGATGACAATTCCAAACTCATGATAGCCAAGTCCCTTGTACATCCTTTGCTGTCATCTCCAAAGGTTACCGTTGGGTAGGCTTTCTCAACCAACTATGATAGTAGAGCTTCAATGCTAGTAATATGCCTCGAACAATAAATGTCACGAAATCACATAACATTTGACTTTTGTTTCATAGTTTGCAATCACAAATGATTAAGCTTCTTGGTACTCATCTTCAATTGAGTCCAGATGGGTTAGAGATATTACTTTCAACAGTGGTAACAACAGTTTCAACCTTAACATGCACACACTTATCTTTGACTGATCACTTCTCATTCACAGCAGCCTTGACAAGGTAGTCTTAAGGCTATGAGATTAGTGATTCCAACCTATCTTAAGGTGGACTAGCAGTCTTTACCCTATTGTGTTTCTTATACATGCTTTGCCTAACATTATGAAACTCCTAAGATATGTATTTTCAAATTTAAACAAACAAGCATGAAAATAAGTACACAAGGTAACATTCAGCTTCAATGCATTATAGATAAGAATTATGCATTTTAGGCATGTTATGTATATTAGAAAATTCAGTACTATCTACTTTAACCATTATACACAATTGTGACAGGTGTCAAGCAGAATTACAGATATTCAATAATTTTCTAAAAGCACATGGAATAGACGAACTAATAATTTTAATTACTAATTCTGTCTACTCCATTTCTGTTATTGTCTAACATTTTAACTATCTCTAATTACCTAAGTCAGTTTTAGATTAAGTCTCGAATCTACAAATTTTACTGACTACTTAGATAATTCTACCATCTTTTAATCTTTTATACCTTAACAAGCAATACTTGAAGTGATTTGACATTTAATTACAACTATGTGAGTGTGAGCAATTCATATGAAAATACGCACCTGTTTTTAACTCAACACAGTCTCTGTCATCATTTGCTTGTTCAGGCTTCTTGAATATTGTAGCACAGCCCTGATCTTATCTTGCTACTTTTAGCCTCATATGATTCTTCAGTTGTGACCTCTAACGATTCTTAAATCCATTTAGTTCAAGTACAAAAACTAGAATGATCAGTAGAGTTAGAAAAAAAATTCTTCAAAGTTCCCCACTAATAAATCTATCATATCTTTACATTTGAGTAGTTTGTGGAACTATAACATAAACAGTCGTATCATCCACAATAAAATTCAAATGCTCCGGAATAAACCTACTAATACGAAATGACCACTTTCTTCGAAACCGGGTCATATGCTTTGTATATCAATCAGCTTGTTATAACATAAGCAGTTTGCGGATCTTGATTTGTATATCAATCAGCTTGCTCTAATGCCAATTGTTGGGTCCCGGAAGTATCGTAGAAGGGGGGTTGAATGCGATACTGACAACAATTTAAAATTCTTTTCAGAATTTGCGGAATTAAATTATTACTTTAGCTGAGGGTTAGAGTCTTTGTAGTGTTTGGGGGAGGCTTACTTACTAGCTTTCTATTTTTATGATATAACATTTAAGATATAGAAATAAGCAAGTAAGTAAACAAGATTCAAGTTAAATATGTATATTAAACTTGAATGGGTGTTACAACATTCGGTAGAATAAACATTTAATTCCTAGAAAAAATTTGACATGAATTGTTCTACTTAAGGAATTAAACTCAAACCTGCACAGAAAGTCTGTGAATATAATTTTGCAGATAAATTACTGAATTTGATAGTTTTTCTACTTCTGAAATGAGAAGTGATCTCCTCATATTTATAGAGGTTAGAAAAGTTTTGCATTACTTTTCAGCATTACTTTTCACTATGACCTTTTTAACAAGAATTAAGCCTTGTATTACTTTTCAGAAAGCTGGACATTACTTTTTTTTCACTCGGTATTACCTTTTGATTAAGCTCGGTATTACCTTTTAAAAAGTAATTTCGGTATTACCTTTTAAAAAGGTGATTTCGGTATTACCTTTTTAAAAGGTAATTTTGGTATTACCTTTTAAATCATTCGGTATTACTTTTTAATTATGCTCGGTATTACATTTCAACTCTTCGGTATGCCTTTCTTCTTCTTCTTGAGTGGAACACGTGGCAAGCTTCCATTGGTTCTTTAACAACATAAAAACACCTGCCCCTTTCAATTTGAAATAACCAGGGGCCTATTTTGTCATTTAGTGGATAGGCTCCGTAGAAATGCTTTTCGACCCGCACAGCTTATAATCTTTGATTAATAAATAATAAATTTAATTCAAAAATTATAAAAATAAATATCTAATATTATTTAGATATTTATAAATATAATTTACTAAATAAATAAAATATTTATTAATTAAATAAATCCTTACGCTCTAAGCTGCGGTCTCTTGATCGTCTGGAACCGAACTCCTTTTCTCTTGGAAATGATAAATCAATTCCAACCGGGGTTCCACCTTTAAGAATATATGAATTTGCATTTCTTCCGTGTCATTTCTTTTTCCGTCTTTTCTTCAAGTCAGTACCGTATCCCTTTGAGCTTCTAGCTTCTGTCTTCTGTCATTCTAAAATAATTCTAAATTAATTTAAAAAATAAATTAATTCTGAGTGAATTAATTTATTAATTAAATTAAATAATTAATTTAATTAATTAATAGAGAATTAAATTAAAGGCTTGACTATTGTTGATGTAGATAAGACTCTTCTGTTTTTCAACAATAACATTTTTAACCACTTGAACTTTTTGATGACAAATCTTCACTGACATTGTTGACACCCTGTGCACTGGTCTGGTTCACGGATGACTAACTACAATGTTGATTCTCATTTCTTCTGTAGTGGTCTTTGTGTCTTGTCATGTCCTGTCTTGGCTTCTTTTTGTTCTTCCTCTATATTCAATATTTATTATTTACTTCGCTTTCTTATCTGAGTTGAGTTGTCATCTACTTATTACAAATAGGACTAGTAATATGACTTTCAATACTATCAGAGTTTACCACACACTCTAACAGTGTTTACTACAAATACCGATAACTTGTGAACAGAGATTAGATGCTTCAATGATCAGAGTTTACTCCATTGTCATCAGAGTTTATCCCATACTCTGACATATACTCTGAGAGTCTGAAATTAGCTAAGTTGAGCCACTTGTCACCATCCCTAATTCAGAAACCAGTTTGTTAAATGTTGCTTCAGGCAAAGGCTTAGTGAATATATCTGATATTTGTTGATCTGTAGAAACAAAATGTAATTCAATTGTGCCTTCCTCCACATGTTCCCTTATGAAGTGATATCTGATACTGATGTGCTTTGTCAGAGAATGTTGAACTGGATTTCCTGTCATTGCAATAGCACTTTGGTTATCACAATAAATAGGAATTTTTGATAATTTCAAACCATAGTCTAGCAATTGATTTCTCATCCATAAAATCTGTGCACAGCAGCTTCCAGCAGCAATATATTCAGCCTCTGCAGTTGATGTTGAAATTGATTTCTGCTTTTTGCTGAACCATGATACAAGTCTTCCACCTAAAAATTGACAACTGCCACTTGTGCTTTTCCTGTCAATTTTGCATCCTGCAAAGTCAGCATCTGAATAGCCTATTAATTTAAAATCAGACTCCCTAGGATACCATAAGCCAAGATTAACAGTGCCCTTGAGATATCTGAATATTCTCTTCACAGCAATTAAATGAGGTGCTCTTGGATTTGCTTGAAATCTAGCACATAGACATGTGGCAAACATGATGCATGGCCTACTAGCAGTCAAGTAAAGTAGAGAACCAATCATTCCTCTGTATGCTGTAACATCAACAGGTTCTCCAGTGTCTTGATCAAGCTTTGTTGCAGTAGCCATAGGAGTTGTAGCAGATGCAGAATCTTGCATTTGAAACTTAGTGAGTAGATTCTTTGTATATTTAGACTGATTAATGAAAATACCTTCTTCAGTTTGTTTCACTTGTAAGCCTAGAAAATAACTTAATTCTCTCATCATGTTCATTTGATACCTAGACTGCATTAACTTTGAAAATCTTTCACAGAGTTTCTTATTAGTGGAACCAAATATTATATCATCAACATATATTTGCACCAATAATAAATCCTTACCATTAGTTCTATAAAACAAGGTTTTATCAATTGTTCCTCTAGTGAATCCATTTTCAAGTAAGAATAGAGCCAGAGTTTCATACCAGGCCATTGGTGCTTGCTTTAGTCCATATAAGGCTTTATCCAATCTGTAGACATGTTTTAGATATTTTGGATTAACAAAACCAGGTGGTTGTTCAACATAGACTTCTTCTTCAAGTTCACCATTTAAAAATGCACTTTTAACATCCATCTGGTAAACCTTGAATTTCTTATGTGCAGCATAAGCAAGAAAAATTCTGATTGCCTCAAGTCTTGCTACAGGTGCATAGGTTTCATCATAATCAATTCCCTCATGTTGAGAATAACCTTTGGCTATCAGTCTTCCTTTGTTTCTTGTAATTATTCCATCAGAGTCTGTCTTGTTCCTGAATACCCATTTTGTGCCAACAATAGATCTATTCTTTGGCCTAGGAACTAATGTCCAAACTTCATTCCTTTCAAACTCATTCAATTTTTCCTGCATTGCAGTAACCCAATCTGCATCCTTCAAAGCATCTTCAACTTTCTTTGGTTCTGATTGAGAAAGAAAACTATGAAATAGACATTTATTATGAGTAGCTTTTCTTGTCTTTACTTCACTTTCCAGATCACCAATAATTAAATCAGGTGTGTGATCTTTGGTCCACTTTTTTGGATATGGAAAATTTCTTGAACTAGATGCTCCCCCATGATTTTTTCCTTCGTAGAATGATTCATCTGTAAATGCTGATCCTCCCCCTGAAGATGTGCTTCCTTCAGAGTTTAAGTACTCAGAGTTTAAGTTATCAGAGATTGAGGTATCAGAATTTTTTATCCTAGAGTTTAGGGTTTCAGAGTTTGTGTTGTTCAGAGTTTGGTCAGATTCTGATATCTCAATTATTGTGTTTTGATCTCTAATGTCAGTATTTGATTGATGTTGTTCCCCCTTAACATGTGCAGAATCTTCAATTTCTATTTCAATCAATTCTGAATCAGAGTTTAAAGAATCAGAGTTTTCATCGCCAGAGTTTAGTTGAACAGAGTTTATGTCATCAGAGTTTGGTTCAACAGAGTTTATTTTCTGCAGTTCATTCTCAAATCTCAGAGTTTCCTGTGCATCTTTATCATGTAACCTAGCTATCTTCCCTTCATCAAAGGAGACATTAATTGATTCCATGATTGTCCTTGTCCTTAAGTTGAATATTTTGAATGCTCTTGAAGAGGTTTTAGAAGTTGTTGCATATCCAACAAAAATTCCGTCATCTGTTTTAAGTTCAAACTTCTTCAATTATTCAGGATGTGTTTTGAGAATAAAACACTTGCTTCCAAAGATGTGAAAGTATTTGACATTGGGCTTTCTTCCTTTCAAAGATTCATATGGAGTCATTCCATGTTTGTTTATTAAAGAACAATTATGAGTGATGCATGCAGTGTTCACAGCTTCTGCCCAAAAGTAAGTAGGTAGTTTTGCTCCTTCTAGCATTGTTCTGGCAGCTTCTATTAAAGTTTTGTTCTTTCTTTCAACTACACCATTTTGTTGAGGTGTGCTAGGTGTTGAGAATTGTTGAATAATACCTCTTGTTGAGCAGAATTCCTCCATTGCAGAGTTCTTAAACTCTGTTCCATTGTCACTCCTTAGATTTTTTACTTTGTGAGTTGATCCATTCTCAATCATTGCAATATGATCAAAAATTATCTCTGTAGTTTCATCCTTCTTTTGCATAAAGTATACCCAGGTAAATCTAGTGAAATCATCAACTATTACCAGAGTGTATTTCTTCTTTCCAATGGACATGATGTTTACTGGACCAAATAAATCAAGATGTAAAAGATGAAAAGGATGATCAATTGAATTTTCAGTTTTGCTCTTGAAAGATGTCTTCTTTTATTTAGCCTTTTGACATGAATCACAGAGTCCATCAGGGTGAAATTGAACTTTTAGAAGACCTCTAACTAGGTCCTTCTTCACCAATTCATTAATGTTTCCAAAGTTCAAGTGACACAACTTTTTATGCCAAATCCAGCTTTCATTGGTGATGCCTTTCCAAGTAGACAGGTTAAGGGACCATTAGAATTAACATCCAAGCTAGCTTCAAATAAATTGTTATGTTTGTGGCCAATAAGAACTATTTTCCCATTTTTCTTGCTTTTCACTTCACAATGAGTTCCATGAAATTCCATAGAATAACCTCTGTCTGTCATTTGACTCACACTTAGCAGATTATGTTTGAGTCCTTCAACCAGAGCTACTTTCTCAATGATGACATTTCCAATCACAATGTTGCCATATCCCAATGTTCTTCCTATGTTGCCATCTTCATAAGATACTGCTGGGCCAGCCTTCTCCTCAAACTCTGAAAGCTAGGATTTATTTCCAGTCATATGTGCAGAACATCCATTATCAATCACTAGAATGTTTTTCCTGTTTCCCTGCAATCAGTAAATGCAATTTAATTAATAGATTTGGGGACCCAAACTAGTTTGGGTCCTTTCTTTGAAAACTTGTTAACTTTTGCAGCATAAGTTCTTTTGTCAGGGTTTGTGTTAACAGATGTTACATGATTAGCGTTTGCATTCTCAGAATTTGTACTGTCAGAGTTTACACTCCTCTTATCAGATTTTATCACATATATCTGCTTGACAGTATGTTTTGGAGAAATATTTATTTTAGGCTGTGGTTTATAACAGTTGTAATACAACCTATAATATTCTTTGCATGTATAAATGGAATGTCATAAACTACCACAATGAAAACATGGATGATATCTTGTTTGTTTTCTAGCCTCAAAACTAGGTCTTTCAGGTTCTTTCTTTTTCCTTTGTTTGCAGTCAATAGCAAGGTGATTAGAATTACCACAAGTAAAACAGGTTTTCCTAGGAGCATCAGGGATATTCATATAATTATTCTCCTTAGTAATTCCTACTTTACCATTCCTATTTCTTTTCACCTTTTTAGTTTTATTAGTGACTGCCTTCAACTTTTCTGTAAGTTGCTTATGTGAAAGTAACCCTATATTTACCTTTTTAGAATCCGACACACTATTGTTTTTAGAGCTTTCAGCAGATTTAGTTTTCTTGAAATCACTAGTTCTAACAAATTTCACAGGTTCACTCAGTGTTCTTTTTGTATGTGCTTTAGTGTGTGTTTCTTTATCAGATTCATAACAAAAAGGTAGATGTCCAATTCTTTTCAGAAAGCATTTGTTGGACCTTCTTGCCAGAGTTTGTCCAAACTCTGAAGGTCTCTTTTTCCTTAGTTATCTCAGATTTTAAATAAGTGACTTGTATTTCTAGCTGAGTTTGCATGTGTATAGCATTCTCAAGGTCTTTCTTAATGTTTAACATTTCAGAGTTTTCAGATTCAAGCATGTTATTCCTAGCAGTCAGAGTTTGTATCTCAGATTTTAATCTCTCATTTTCTAGAGTCTGGGATTTAAAGCTAACATGCAAAGATCTAAGAAAAGACTTTAATTCACAGATATTATCAGTTTGAAAATTGAAAACAGAGTCTGCTACCTTTTCAGAGTTTAAGATGGTAGCATCAGAGTTTGCCATGAGAGCATAGTTAGTTTCTTCTTCAGAGTCTGAGGAATCCATCCAGTCTTTCTTTGATGTGATGAGATCTTTCCCAGATTCCTTGCTTCTGCACTCAGTAGCAAAGTGCCCCATCTTATTGCACTTGTAACACTTGATCTTTGATTTATCAAGAGTTTTTGATTTTCCATCTCTATCTTTTCTCTTTCTGAATCTGTCTTTCTTGTCTGACTCACCATGCTTTTTCTGAAAGTTTCCTTGCTTCTTAAATTTTCTGTATTTCTTAAAGCTTTTGACAAACATAGCAAACATCTCTATCATGTCAGTGTCTGAAGAGTCATCAGAGTTTATATCAGAGTTTTCTTCAAACTCTGATTCACTGCTTTCCTTGATTACAGCTTTTCCTTTTTTTGTTGAGGCTTGAAGGACTTTTTCTGTAGGTTCTTCAATCTGGGCCTCAACATTCAAGGCAATAGATTTTGCCTTGCTACTTTTCCTGTTTCTTCTTTGCTGTAACTCCAAGTCATGAGTTATCAGTTTTCCATAGACCTCATCTAAAGACATCTCACTTAAATCAGCTCTGTCTCTAATCAAAGATGTCTGCAGATCTCATTCTTCTAGAAGAGCCCTAAGAAACTTTGTCTTTGAGTCTTCATTATCATACACCTTATCTACTAATGCCAAGTTATTCAACAGAGTTAAAAATCTGTCATAGATATCTGTGAGAGACTCATTATGTTTAGCCTCAAAGTATTCATACTCTTGCATAAGTAAAGATCTCCTATTTTTCTTGATTTCCCTGATTCCTTGGCATTGAACCTCTAGTGCATCCTAGATTTCTTTTGTTGTCTTGCATGCTATTACCCTGTTGGACATTACAGAGTCAAGACTGTTATGTAATATATTTCTAACCTTGGTATCTTTGAGGACTTCTTGCTTTTCCTCATTGGTCCATTTTTTCTTATCCTTTAATGTATAATATTCAGGAACTTGTCTTCCTTCTACAACAGTTGCAGGCACCCGTTTTGTTGGAAGATACTGTCCTTCATTTATCCTATCCAGATAGTCAGGGTCTGTAGCTTCTAGGAACATCAACATCTTCACCCTCTATGTAGGGTACTCAGCCTTCTTTAATATTGAAATCCTGATGCTTTCATACTTGTTACCCGACATGATTATTTGATCTTTTGAGTTGAAATTAACTGCCTGCTCTGATACCAATTCTTACCCAGGATAATTTATCTATTACAGAAGGGGGGTTGAATGTAATAGTACCAACTAATCGATGTTGAACGCAAGTATGTAGAATGGAATGCTGTTTTGTATTAATAATGATCTTGATTACAAAACTCTCTCAAGAAATATTATTCTTAAGAGCTGCTAGGTTACAATTATAATGCTTGAAAACGTATATAGAATATAACCTATCTCTGTGTTTATATAGACACAGCTACAAATACAATTACAAATCATATTGGAAATAGAATAGCTTTAATAAGGTAATTTAGACTTGCACTCAAATTCCTTTTTACTATCCAAATCAGACTCTGATTTGTCTGTTTCCTTTTCAGTTAAACTCTGACGCTAGACTCTGTCGGTTTGTCATTCTCTGATTTGAGCACTCTCTGTTAGAGTAAACTCTGATTGAGTATTCTCTGATAGAGTAAACTCTGTCCGACAGCTTCATAAACTCTGATGACGTCAGCATAAACTCTAATTTGATATTCTCTGACAATAATCAGTGTTTGCATTCCTAACAATAAATTGATTTTCTCAAACTAGCAAGCTTAAAGCTTGTAAGAATCAAAATCAGCAACTGATAGTAATTGATTAGAGGCTAAAATCGAGGGTTTTTGTAGAGTTTTTGAAAGGTCTTGATGAAATTTGTAGTCGTGTGTATCGTGTGTATAAGCGTGTGTTTAAAACCTGAATAATTTTTTTAAAAAAATGTTTAAGTATTACGATTTGTACGGTAAGACTTTTAGAAATAAAATATCGGTAAGACTTTTTAAAAGCCTTGCCGAGTTGTTTTATTAAAAGTCTTTCTGAAAAGAAACAGAATAAAAACAATTAAAACAAAATAGCCATTTCGGTCGGTAAGACTTTTAAGATTTACTCGGTAAGACTTTTACTATTAAAGACTCGGTAAGACTTTTGAAAAGTCTTGCCGAGCTTTATTTAAAAAGTCTTACTGGTTTTATTAAAATAAAAGTTTTTCCGATATTAAATAAATAAAGACTTATACTCAGTCGGTAAGACTTTTAAAACCACACCTCGGTAAGACTATTTGGAAAGTCTTGCCAAGTTTTGACATTAAGAAGTCTTGCCAAAAATTTAACTAAATAAGTATATTTACATACTATATATATATAAATAAAAATAAATATATATAAATATTATTAATTATTCCAAAATTTGAAATAAGATAAAGGAAATTTTATTCAAATTTTAGATTAATTAATAATAATAAAATAATTAACAATGTACTTGCAACTAAATTGTTAAAGACATATAATAATTACTTATATTATTAACTATTCTAATTAATTTAGAAATAAAATTAATTCACACTTGAATTAACTTTAAGAATAAATTAATTCAATAATTAATAAAATAATAATTATTAATGTGCAATAATAATTAGAAAAATATACAATAATTTACATACTACTTAGTTATTAAGGACATATAATAATTATTTATATTATTAACAGTTCTAATTAATTTAGGAATTAAAGTAATTCAACCTTGAATTAACGTAAAGAATAAATTAAGTAAGTAATTAAAAAAAAAATAATTTGCAATAATAATTAGAAAACCATACAATAATTTACATAAGCTTATAAAATGCTTAAAATAAATACAAGTACTTATGCTATAATTGAACTAATTATCTATTAAGAGTATTAAATTATTCTCAAGATAATTTATCCAAATATTCATAAGCCCTATGATTTTGTTGATTCAAACTTCATAAATTCTTTAAATATTAACTTTTAATATTTAAAAACTCAAATCAATTCCTAGCAACCAAAAAATTAGTTATTGTTTAACATCCCTGGTTCACTAACCATCTTAGAGAAAATGGATTAATCAAGTGATTTCGTGAAGATGTTGGCTATTTGATCTTCTGTAGATACAAAGTGTGGCACCACAGTTCCGTTTATGACATGTTCTCGGATAAAATGATACCTTATGTCAATGTGCTTGGTTTGAGAGTGTTGTATAGGATTGTTGCAGATGACTAGTACACTTGTGTTATCGCAGAAAATTGGAATTTCATTTAACGCAAGTCCATAGTCATTTAGTTGATTCCTTATCCACAAGATTTGTGCACAACAGCTACCTACCGCAACGTATTCTGCTTCGGTTGTCGAGGTAGATACTGAGTGTTGTTACTTGCTATACCATGAGATCAACCGACTTCCTAGAAACTGACAGCTTCCAGAAGTACTTTTCCTGTCCATCCTACATCCTGCATAATCTGAATCTGTGTAGCTTATTAGGTCAAAAAATGTATCTTTAGGGTACCAAATTCTAAGATTTGGTGTACCCTTCAAATATCTAAAAATTCTTTTAATAGCTATAAGATGAGATTCCCAAGGGTCAGATTGAAACCTTGCACATAGGCATGTTGCAAACATTATATCAGGTCTACTAGCAGTTAGATATAATAACGAGCCTATCATACTTCTGTAACTTGTGATGTCAACTTTCTTACCAATTTCATCTTTGTCAAGCTTAATGGCTATTGGCATTAGGGTTTTTGCCGGTGGAGAATATTCTAGACTGTATTTTCTCTGAAGATCCCTTACGTACTTTGATTGGCAAATAAACATTTCATCTTTCTTTTGCTTTACGTGCAATTCAACGAAGAATGACAGCTCACTCATCATGCTCATCTCATACCTACTCTGCATTAACTTAGCAAATCTCTTACACAAGTTTTCGTTAGTAGAACCAAATATAATATCGTCAACATAAACTTGGACAAATATCATATCTTTATTATGCAATTTATAAAATAGAGTTTTATCTATGACACCTCTAATGAAACCATTTTCAAGTAAAAGCACAGAGAGAGTGTCATACCACGTCCTTGATGCTTTCTCGAGTTCATAGAGAGCTTTGAATAGAAAATATACAAAATCAGTAAACTCTGGATTTTCAAAGCCAGGGGGCTGTTCCACATATACTTCATCTTCTAACTCTCCTTTCAGAAATGTATTCTTCATATCCATCTGATAAACTTTGAAATTAGAATGTGTTGTGACTGTCAGAAATATCTTGATGGCTTCAAGTCTTGCAATTGGTGCATAGGTCCCGTCATAATCAATTCCCTCTTCCTGGGAGTAACCCTTTGCTACAAGTCTGGCTTTGTTCCTTATAACAATACCATCACTATCTAACTTGTTCCTATATATCCATTTAGTACCAATTACAGATCTATCTTTTTTCCTGGGTACCAGTGTCCAGACTTCTTGTCTCTCAAACTAATTGAGCTCTTATTGTATGGCAAGAACCCAATCTGGATCAGTTAATGTATCTTTAATTTTTTTTGGTTCTTCTTCAGATAGAAAAACTGAAAAATAAGCATTCATTTAAAGTTCACTTCTGGTTCTAAATCCAACATCTGGATTAGCTATGATCAATTCAAAAAGATGATCTCTGCTCCATATCCTTTCCCTTGATCGGTTTGATCTAGATTATTCGCCTCGATATACATTGTGATATTGTGTTCTGCCAGTAGATCCATCATCTCTCCCTGAGTTGTTGCCATGATGATTTGTTGATCCACCATTGGTATTAGTAGTATCTCCAATGTTACCATTGTTTCCACCACTATTACCTGGATCATTATCATTATTTTCATCATCATTTCCTACTGCAACCTCAGGTTCTTCTTTGTCGTCAGAATATGAGTTTGGATCATTATCAAATTTTAACGACTCAGAAGAATCTTCAGTTTAAATAGTTGGGAGTTTAGTGTCTTCAAAAGTAACATTGACACTTTCTTTTACTTGGTGCTGATAAATTATGTACACCCTATATGCTCTTCTTGAATAACCGACAAAAATAGATTCATGTACCTTGGCCTCGAACTTGCCATAATGTTAATCTCCATCTTTCAACACATAACATTTGGTTCCAAATACATGAAAGTACTTGAGTGTTGGTTTCTTTCCAGTCATTAATTTATAGGGAGTTTTTATATGATCTTTGTTGATCAGAGTTCGATTCTAGGTATAACATGTTGTGTTTACTGATTCAGCCCAGAAGTAGATAGGTAACCTTGATTCACTTAACATTGTTCTTGCAGCTTCAATCAGGGTTCTATTTTTCCTTTCTACAACTCCATTCTGTTGCGGAGTTCTTGATGCCGAGTATTGTCTTGTTATCCCTGTGTCTGAGAAAAAGTTGTTCAGAATTTCATTCTTGAATTATGTTCCATTATCTGATCTGATTGCCCAGACAACTAACTTTGAATCTAACTCAATCAGCTTTATATGATCAATCACCAATTATGGAGTTTCATTCTTGGAGTTCATGAATAAAACCTTGTACTTTGTGAAGTCATCTACAATTACTAAGGCATATTTTTTCTTTGACATAGACATAATATTGACTAGACCAAATAAATACGTGTAGGAGTTGAAGTGGTTCAGTGATGTTTGTAGTGTCTGTGCCTCTGTGACTTGCTTTCTTTGACTTCCCTTGCTGACATGCCTCACATAATCCTTCTTGTGTAAATTCCATTAGAGGCAGTCCTCTTACCAAATCCCTCTCGACTAAAGAGTTCATTGTTTTGAAATTCAGGTGTGACATTTTCTTGTGTCATAGCCAGCTTTCTTCTGATGAAGATTTTGAATATAAAAAGTTTTCATCAACTTAAGTTCCTGAGTTGAGATCGGCTACATACAAGTTTCCTTTCCTTACTCCACGTAAGGCCAGTTTGTCATCTTTAGAATGAGTAGATTGTGCTTAAGCCCTTCCTCCAAAGAGATGTTTTCAATGATAACATTCCTAGCATTTAACTTGCCATATCCCGTAGGATGCACTGCTTTACTATTATCTCCGAATGTTACGATTGGGCGAGCTCTTTCAACCACGTATGATAGCAGGGCACTATCTCCGGTCATATGCCTTGAAGATCTAATGTCCAGGATCCATACAACCCGGTTTACCTATTTAACTCCCTGCAAATATCAAAAGGATTAATTCATCTTCGGAGCCTAAAATTTATTGGGCCCGGCATACTTAAAGAATTGACCTTTGTCAATTTTGACAATAGATCCTTTTCGGATAACAGTATCATCCACGTTGACTGTACTTACCTTCCTATAAATAATCTTAACAACTTTCTGTTTAGACTTAGGAATATATGTTTCCTTCCTGATAGGTGAAGGAATCGCAGTCTTAGATTTTGCAAATTTATTATTGATGTGTTGTCTAGGTGTCATTTTATTTTTATTATCAATTATGCATTTGAAATAAGCATTCATAGCATTAAAAGCACATAACATACAATTTAAAATACCACAAGGTTTATGGCATACTTCAATAATAGGCATGTTATTCAAAACAGTAGGTGTCTTAACAGTTTCTACTTCAACTTTATCAGCAGTTTTAAAGTTTTTAGTAGAATGATATTTGTTATTACTATTCTTACTATTAACAAACGTATTAGGTATGTTCACATTATTCTTTAAGTCTAAAACACCTATACCAGGATTGGGCGATCTAGAAGTTCCCACGTCTTCCACTAGTGTCTTAGGTGCACTCTTCTCTTTTTGGAAATTAACTCCTTGTATGTCCTTAGCATGTTCCTCTCTTTTCTTTTCTTCCTCGAGATCCTCTAACTTCAATTCATAAGCAATTAAGATAGAGCTCTCAAGGATTGGTTCAGCTATAGGGGTTATGAAAAGAGGTTTAAGTGTGTCTTTAACAATATGTGGGATACCTCTTTCTTCAGCACTTTTTCTGAATAGGATTATGTTGCTTGGCTTTCCTACTAATTTATTGTACTCAAAGCCTATTCCAACTTTTTGGTTTATCTTTTGTTGTTCAATTAGGTTCTTGATAATATAAGAGGAGTTCTTATAGGCTAGACACTTCTTCTTCTCTTCCTCTATTTGATATCTGAGATAGGCTTTAACTTTAACATAACAACTGACTCTATTGACTTGAAAAGCTAAGTCCTCAGTCAACTTGTCATTTTTTCATTTTAACAATTTTAAAACATCAATCTCATTAGTTAGAACTTTGATTTTGAGAATTAGTTGCTTAACTCTACCTCTTTCACCATCTAGTTCTTTACCTAGCAATGCAAACATTTTAAGGCAAGAGGGATTTACATCTTTTCCTCCTTGACGTGTTGGTGTTGGGTTCCGAGGCATAAAACGCAGCGGATTAAACGTAAATATAACGAAAAATTTCGGAACCCTAATGCAGGATCATGTATAAGATTGACAGATTATGGTGAAACGGAATCATACATTTGTCTGGTCATGACTTACACGAACTCAACGGAGATCCTAGCTTTCACGACTTGTGTCTTCCTCTCGAAAGCACCTCTATGGTATCCACACGAGCACCTTCAAGAACGTCTCACGATCTTGATTACGGAATGGATGTACTAGCCTCCTTTGATGATTTCGAATTCTGCCTCTGCCTTTTCTCTCTACCTTTGTTGCTGCTAGGGTTCGTTTTTTCTTAAAAAACCCTTAATACCTATTAACCCTATATTATCTATTTATAATGGTTGGTTAATAGGCCCATAATAGCAACCCATAACAGCAAAGCCTAACCCATGTAGGTTTAAGATTAAATAATAAAACCGAATTTTATTATTTAATTAATAACTAAGGCACACTTAATTATTAAGGGCAGAATTCAAATTTGAATTCGAATTTATATTATTTTAATTAATTAAGTCTCACTTAATTAATATAATAAAATTCAAATAATCATCAATTAATTTAAATCTATAATTTAAATTAACTATTCCTCTAAGTACTCTATGTGTGTGACCCTATAGGCTATTATTTAATTAGCAATAATTTTATTCTCCAATAAAATTATAAACAATGAGCGGTATCTAGTAATACATCATTGCTACCCAATTAAATAATAATTAAATCGTGATTCGATAAAACCTTTCGTGATTAATGTTTCCGATTAATATAATCCCTTTAACCATATATATTATAGATTAAACTCAATGCATGAATTTAGTCATCCTCTTCAACATTTAATCCGGGTTTACTTGATCCATGAGTAGACTATGAAAAACAAATCATTATTTGAGCATGGCCATGCATTTTATAGTCTCACTCAATCAAGTGGCCAATAATATCTCTCATAATTATAGGAGGGTTAAATCATTTATCTATCATTCATATTTCTCATACGACTCATGATATACCCGATGTCCACTTTTATCATCACCCGGTCAAAAGTGACTTTTAATGTAGTCAAAGTATATTAATCCTCATACAGAAATATAATGATCTCAAGTCGAAGGATCATTACACCATTATCACTGTGAGTCTTTCTTATGACTTTATTAAACATGAAGAATCTCACTATGGGTCTGTCCAGTACCATGTACTCCTGCATGTACCTATGTGTTGACTTTAGTATCCCCATACTTATAACCAATGAGATGTGGTTATCTGTCAAACAACATACTAGTCTATTTATGTATTATTATTGTCCTATAATAATAATACTCGACTAGGGACATTTAAGAATATGATCTATTATATAATCTCAAGTTCAAGTCATGTACTAAACTATACAATGTGTATCATGATTCTAAGGACATTTATTATGCTAACAAATATATCGCAGTATTTAAAGTCATAATAAATACGTTTATTGAATAATCAAATGACATAAAGGTCTATTAAAAGAAACATTGTATTGCCTCTAGGGCACCTACACTAACAGTTGGAGACAGTGATTCCTCGGATGAAGCCATAAGAGCAAGATTTCTCAGCTCTTCCTCATCATCATTGTCTGATTCATCACAGCTTTTGCCCTCCGCTAGATAAGACTTGCCTTAATGCTTTTTCACGAGTGCTTCATACTTTTCCTTGAGCTCTTCATAAGACTCTCTCTTCTTCCCTTACTTCGGCTTTTTGCATTTAGTTTCAAAGTAGCCTAGCACATTGAAGTTGAAGTATGAAACTTTCTTCTATCACCTAAGCCGGTCTTGTAACTGCTTTTTGATACAGCTGTAGAAGAACCTCCTTTTTGGAACCTTCCAAACTTTGGTTTAACTCTGTAAGAGGAGTTTCTTCAGAATCTCATGTTGTCAAACCTCCTAGAAACTATAGCTAGAGACTCATATTCTAGCTGATCTAGGTCTTCCAAAGAGTAGAACTCACCATCTTCTTATTTATATGAAGTATGTCCAATTTCTGGAACCACATACTCCATTGAATTATTTTAAGGTATAACAGCCTTCACTTCTATCTTCTTTGGTGCTTCTACTATCAATTCTTTGAAGGAACTTAGAACATTACCTCTTCCATATATTTCTCTAGTCTGGATCTATTCCAATTCATATGTCTTTAATGCTCCGTAGAGTCTTTCTAGGATTACCTCCTTCATGTCCCTAGACTCCCGGATTACTGCGATCCTATGTTCTAGATGCTCAGGTAAGGTTAGCAAAAACTTCCCGTTGACCTCCTGGTTCTTATAATATTTCCTATTTAGGTGAGCTCGTTTATCAATTTATTCAATCTCTGAAATACCTCAGAGATACCCTGACCACGGTTGGATCTAAATTGCTCGTACTGGGAGGTCAGGATCTCTAGTCTATTCTCTCTGACTTCTTCAGTCCCTTCGTTGATAATATCTATTGTATCCCAGATCTGTTTGGCATTTTTATAATTGACTATGTGATTGTATATAACTTAGTCTAGGGATTCTATCAATATAAGTTTGAGATTATTGTCTAGGGACACAACTTCCATTTCTTCTTCTGTATAGTGAGTTGGACTTTTTAGAATCTGTCTATGAGGAATTACGACCCAATCCATCTCGTTTTCGAGAATAATAATTATTAGGGCTTCAACACCTCTGGCCAAAATTGATGCATACTTGGGATTGACAATCCCAATGAATAATAGCATTTTGTGCTTCCACAAATTGTAGTGATCTTTATCAAATTATGAAATTTTGATGGTCGTCACTTTTTGTGTACTCATCTTTAAATAATTAAAAAATAAGTGTTTCAAAAAATATTTTAATTCTTGATTTAAAATATTTTTTATCAAAAATAATTTCTGTGAAAAAAATTATTTCGAATAAAAATTATTTCGAATTAAAAATAATTTTTGAGATCTCTATGAGTTAAAGAACATTTGGTTCGGATCTAATATTAAAAATATCAACCATCTTTGATACCAATTATTGGTCCTTGATATTGTAGAAGGGGGGTTGAATACAATATCTAAAATTGTCGGGGAATTTTAGATTTAAAATATTAATTTAATTAATTATGAAATATTAATTTTAATGAAATACGGTTCAAGTAGAAGATATAATTTTAACTTGAAAAGTATTACAAAATTAATCTGATAAAAAGAGTATATAATTGATAAAATGATCTACAACAAATTCGACATGAAGTGTTCAGGTTTAACAATTATATTTCAAACTTGCACAGAAATATGTGAATATTATAATGCATACAAATTTCTGAAATTTGAATGTTTTTCAATCTCCAATAATGAAGACATTCTCCTCATATTTTTAGAGGAAAAAGTTTGCAAGACTTTTGAATAAACTTATTTAAAAAATTAAAAGACTTTATAATTAAGCCTGCAAGACTTTTTAAATAAGCTGGACAAGATTTTTTTTCACTCGGTAAGACTTTTATTTTCAGTAAGAATTTTGAAAAGTCTTACCAATTCTGGTCGATAAGACTTTTTAAAAGGTCTTACCTATTTAATTTGGTAAGACTTTCTTAAAAATTCTTACCGATTTAATTCAGTAGAACTTTCTAAAATACTGCAACAAGACTTTCTTTAAATGATAAATTGAAATGCTCTTTTAACTTAATTAATTCCACCAATTCTTAGTTAAATAATTTATAAATTAAATTAGTTTAAGGTGAATTAAATATTTAATTACTTCTGATAGTAGAATTAATTTAGTTTCTTCATTGCACTACCACTGTAGATTTGACTTGAATCTTTCTGTCTTTTGTCTTCTGTCTGAAAATCGCTTGAGCTAGGTGATAAATATTTATCAAATTAGTTGACGCACAAATGTACTACCTGGTTCATTTGTGTCATACTAAATAAATATTATTCACCTTTTAACTTTAATAGCCATGATCTTTTGTCTTGTTTTTGCTTCTTGCATTGTCTTCAATATTTTCTTTTCTTGGAATCTTTCTAAAGTAACCACTTGAAATCTTCTGAATCTTCTAAACTCTTCTGAAATACTACTTCTTTATTTGTCGCCGACGCTTGAACATATTAATGAACTTCTTCCGGTGATAAGTAGCAGCTTCATTAGAATAGTTCTGATTTATAGGATTCTTTGTGTCTAGTTGACTTTGTTCGTCTTGATTCATATTATCATATTTATTATTTACTTATGTTTCTTATCTGAGTTGAGTTGTCATCTAATTATTACAAATAGGCCTAGTTATATGCCTTTCAAGAGTTCTTAACAACTCAATCACATCACAATGATCACAACAATGCTAATGATCATAAAGCATATTCCTCAAGGACAAATTTACCACCTCAAATAAATGGACCAAAAGTCATACCTTTGAATTGATTATTGGAAATGCAGAAGATGGTGTCAAAATAAGGAGTGCTACTCAAAATGAGTGTTTGTATAGCAGCTTCTTATCTCAAGAAGAACCCAAAAGAGTTGAAGATACTATCAAGGATCCTGATTGGGTATTGGCTATGCAAGAGGAACTCAATCAATTTGAAAGAAATAAAGTATGGAAGTTGGTGCCCAAACCAAAAGACAGATCAATAATTGGTACAAAATGGATATTCAGAAACAAGATGGATGAAACTGATATTGTGACTAGAAACAAGACAAGGCTTTTTGCAAAGGGTTACTCACAAGAGGAATGAATTGATTTTGATGAGACTTTTGCACCAATAGCAAGATTGGAAGAAATCAAAATTTTTCTAGCCTCTGCTGCACCTGTAAATTTCAAAATCTACCATATGGATGTGAATAATGCATTTTTGAATGGAGAATTAGAAGAAGAAGTCTATGTGGAACAAACTCTTGGTTTTGAAGATCCATATTTCCCTGACTTTGTCTACTATTTAATCAAAGCACTCTATCGTTTGAAACAAGCACCAAGGGCCTAGTATGACACTTTATCTCAGTTTCTCATTGAGAGTCACTTCACAAGAGGTACTGCAGATAAAATGTTATTTCATAGAAAGGTTAATGGATCAATTATTTTTGTTCAAATTTATGTGGATGTTATCATATTTGGCTCAACTGATGAGGAATTTTACTTTGCTAAATTAATGCAAAGTAAGTATGAAATAAGCATGATGGAAGACTTTACCTACTTTATTGGTTTGCAAGTCAAACAAGTTAATAATGGTATTTTTATAAATCAAACTAAGTAAATTTATGATTTATTGAAGAAATTAGACTTGAGTGAATGTTCTTCTGCAAAAACTTCTATGACCAGTGCCACTAAATTTGAATTGAATACTAAGGAAGCCAAAGTGAATATTTCAAGTTATAGAGGCATGATAGGCTCACTTTTGTACTAACTACTAGTAGGCCAGATATAATATTTTATACATGCTTGTGTACTAGATTTCAGGCCGATCCTAGATAATCTTATCTAGTGGCTATTAAGAGAATTTTTAGATATCTCAAGGATACACCAAATTTAGGTATTTAGTATCCCAGAGATTCTGGTTTTGATCTAATAGGCTACTCAGATGCAGAGTATGTAGGTTGCAAAATAGATATGAAAAGTACAACATGCATATGTCAATTTCTAGGAAACAAACTTGTGTCATGGTTTAGCAAGAAGCAACATTCAATATCAACTCCAACTGCAGAAGCTGAGTACATTGCTGCTGGAAGTTGTTGTGCACAAATATTATGGATGAGGAATCAATTATTTGACTATGGGTTCAATATGAACAAGATTCATATTTTCTATGACAATACAAATGCCATTGCAATAAAAAAAGAATCATGTGCAACATTCCAGAACTAAACACATTGACATAAGGTATCATTTCATTTTGGACCGTGTAATGAATGGTACAGTTGAATTACATTTTGTCCCTAGTGGACAATAACTTGCTGACATTTTTACCAAACTCTTGATGAATCTACCTTTAATATATTGGTTTGTGAATTAGGTATGCTCAATTTCACTTACATTTTGAAAAAAAATGATCAAGTTTTATTTATTTCTTTGAATGCAACCATTATTTACATATATTAGTTGAATCCATGTGATCAATTGATAAATGGATTAACTATCAATGAATATTTCTCAGCTATCGATTGATATATTTCATCAACTGATAAAATATATACCTATCGATGAATGTTTATCTGTCGATAGATAATTATCCTGGTAATTGGTTATCGATTGATAAATCAGTTATTGTGTATCAATGGATGTAATTATCAATCGATGGTAATAGGAAGGTAATTTCTTACACTTGCAAAGGTAAACCCTATACGTGTTAGTAATTGTGCTCTAGAGACAATACTTTTTATATTTTAAGGAAAATATTTGTTATTAAGGATTATGTTTTATTGATTATTATTTATTTATTATGTTTTATTTACTGCGTAATAAATTGAAAGCATATTAAATGTGCTTGGAATTTTGATATGTATTATATATCTTTAAGTAAGTGACTTAAAAATGAGATTATATGAATAATATCTTATTCCTAAAATTCCCTAGTCGAGTATTATTATTTAAGGACAATAATAATGCACAAAGACTAGTATGTTTCTTGACAGATGACCACATCTCATTGGTCATAGGTATGGTGATACTAAAGTCAAGAACATAAGTGCATGTCTCAATGCATGACACTAGAATGACCCGCCGTGAGATTCTACATGTTAAATAAGTGCCATAAGTAATTCTCACTGTGATAATGGTGTAATGATCCTTAGACCTGAAATCATTATATTTCTATACGAGAATTAATATACTTTGATTACATTAAAAGTTACCTTTGACCGGGTGATGATAAAAGTGGACATTGGGTATATTATGAATCGTATGAGAAATATAAATGATCTATATGGAATTTAATCCTCCTAATTTTAGGAGTGATATTATTGGCCTCTTGTTTGAGTGAGACTATGAAATGCACGGCCGTGCTCAAATGTTGATTTGATTTTAATAGTCTACTCATCGATCAAGAAAATAAAGATTAAATTATGAAGAGGATGACACGAGACATGCCTTGAGTTTAATCTATAATATCAAGATTAAATGGATTATATTACATGAAACATTATTCACGAAAGGTTTAATCGAATCACCGATTTATTATTATTACTTGGGTAACAATGATGTATTACTAGATGCCGCTCATTGTTTATAATTTTAATTAGATATTAAAATTGTTGCCAACGTAATAATAACCTATAGGGTCACACACAAAGAACGCTGGAAGGAGAAATAATTTAAATTGTGAATTTAAATTAAATAAGTAATTTATTTTATTTATGATATTAATTAAGTATGACTTAATTAATTATATAAATAGAATAAATGAATTATTTAAACTAATTCCAAAATTAATAATTAATTAATTAAGTGAGAGTTAATTAAATAATTTAGAATTTTGGATTACCATTAATTATAATTGGATTATAATTAGAAAACTTATTCTTCTCTCTATATAATCTCTTTATGGGCTGATTTAATTTGAGAGACATATTTTTACTAAAACCCTAGCCGTTTTGAGAAAAGAGGAAGATAGAGAAAGAGAAGCAGTTTTCGGGTGCTAGTACACATCAATCATTCATGAAAAGTGTTCGTGTGGATATCGTAGAGCGTAGATCGCGAGAGCGGGATACGTGGTGATTAAAATAGCTTTGGACCTCCATTAATCTTCCATTAATGAACTGTTAAAGCTTCTAAAGGTATTTATTCTTTATCTCCGAATTAAATCTTTTGTTTTCGCATGGATCTTGCGGAGGGTTTTGCTATTTTGATTTATTTTTCACGTTTATTCCGCTATGTTTGTGCCTCGAAACCCCTCAATACGTTCACTAGTGTTATTATCTTTGTTGGGTCCCGAAGTATTGTAGAAGGGGGTTGAATATGATACTCACTAAATTAAAATATTCTTTCGAATCTTTTGCGGATAAATAATTTAGAGTTCGGTTAGTGGGTTCGAGTTCATGAGGTGAATAGTGTTTAGGAGGCTGGCTTACTAATTTTCTGTATTTATGAATAATCATTAATGTTTTAGAAAATTATCAAGTAATTTAACGAGACAAGTTTCGGGGAATATATCTTTCGTATATAAACCCTGAGGTTGCTATACCCAGTTAAAAATATAATTGGTTTTCAAAGAATAAATTAGTTCTTTACTTCTATAAAAATATATAAGCCAAATCCTATACAATATTTATATCTATAATTTTGTCTAAGGATTTAACTACTGGGAGTATTTTGTAATGACCTTTAAAATATTACCAGGTTTATCCGGCCATTAACAAAAGACTTCGGTAAGGAGTAATGGATAGAGCTTTGATTTGTTTTGACCCATCTGTATATTATTTACTGTGTTCTTCTCCGACACTTGATTGGAAGAGACGAACAAGAACACTCTTTAAAATGAGCACTTCATTTTGTTTATATAGTGTAGTCTTTTAAATCAAATGAATTGATTTACTTCACAATGATAAGTCATTTTGTTGCGTTTGTAGAGAGAGTGCAGTGTATAAAAGCCAAGAAAGGGAAAGTTTTGTTGTGCCTCATAGAGTGCTTGCAGTGTGTAGGAATAACAAAATAACTTAGAAACTTATTCATAAGTATTTTATTGCGCCTAGGTGTTTTGTTGCGCCTCCTACATTGCTTGTTGTGTATAGGAACAACAAAAGTACTTAGAAACTTATTCATAAATATTTTATTACGCCTAGTTGTTTTGTTGCGCCTCCTACATTGCTTGTAGTGTATAGGAACAACAAAAGTACTTAGAAACTTATTCATAAGTATTTTGTTATGCCAAGTTATTTTATTTCTCCTCCTACATTGCTTGCAGTGTATGGGAACAACAAAAGTACTTAGAAACTTATTCATAAGTATTTTGTTGTACCTAGGTATTTTGTTGCTCCTCGACTCTTGTTCCCTTGTATAGGAACCACCAAATTACTTAGAATTCTTTTGTTGCACTTAGAGGAGTTTTGTTGCGCCTTTACTCTTGTGGCCTTGTAAAGGAACCACGAAAGTACTTAGAATTCTTTTCTGGCTTGATCAACGAATTTTATTCCGCTACATCAAGGTAATTCCCTTCTTGTTGTGCTGATGCTTAGTACACTGGTCTGGTTCATAAATGACTAACATTGAATTAAATTCTCTTGACTTCTATTCTGTTTTAGCTGATTAACCTTCGACTATTGTATTTCTTCAAATACTGATTGTCATTATACATTGTACTTTCACTGGAATCTTTTCTAGTACTTAACCAACGTCTTCATTACTACTACAATCTTGAATACTTCATTCTCTATTCTTCACTGACACTTGAACATTCAAATGAACTTCTTTCAGTAAGTATAACTCCAAGATTGCAGTTGTCATCTTAATCCTTTGTCTTTACCATGTCTTCAATTCTTGTAGATTCCTATGCTTCAAACACTGTCTATTTTCAATCAATGCTAATACACTGAAATCTTTTAGTGACACTTTATACTGAATCTTCAACACTTCTAAAACCCTAAAAGTCTTTACACATTATTCTTCACTAAGGCTTGAACATATAACTGAACTTCTTTCAGTGACCTGTAGTAGACTTCAAAACTTCTTCTAATGTCTTGATTCACTATATTTGTCTTGTCTTCATTTTTTCCTGATTTCTGTGTAGGCGTAGTATTATTTACCTGTCCTGTTCTAGTATTGAGTTATCATGATTACTATTCATATGGCTTCGTAATCTCACCAACAATCTCTGAATGCTTAGAAATTCCCATTAATAGTTGTGATGCCATGCCTTAAGATGAAGACATTAGGAATATGCTAGCTTCTGTTAATTATGCTAAGAATGACTGTAATTTAGGAGAGGTAGATAGAAAGAACTTAAGAAAAGAATGGAGTTATTTCTTTGATGCCATTATCAAGGTATTTTCTGGAAAGATAAGTAATTTTGATGCTATTACAACTAGTATGTAACAAATTGCTTATAGTATTCTTTTGATAAGTATTTTGATCTTGGCACATTACTCCTAAATGAGTTAATTGCTAAGTTAGATAATACAGAGTCTAGGAAAAATAACATCTATTTTTCTAGATTCATTATGTTGTTTATTAACAACTCTGTTGAAGAATATGAGATCACAGAGGCCATGGAGACAATGGAAGCATGGACTCAAAATAAAAAGGTCTTCAAGGACCTGGTGAGAATCGACTTACACCATAAGTTGTGCCTCACCTATCCACCTTTTGTACAAGTATTCCTCAAATCTCAAAATATTTCTTTCTTTGAAGTAGAAATACCTCTTTCTTTGCCTTCTGCAACAATAGAGGGAGTTGGAAATGCCCCCATCCCTCCTAACCAAGTTGCAAAACCATTCAAATCCAAATCAAAGAAAACCACCTCAACAGTTTCTCAACAAACTATTTTGTAAAATCTAAGAAAAGAAAAACCACTGAGGGGAGTGTGAAGGTGGTGGTTGAGGGTGAAGAATAAGGTTGGAAAGGGTGAGAATGTCCAACCAACATCCAGTTCAATCTCTCAAAAGTTTGAGACTGTAATAAAAATATTGAATACATCCCTAGTTGCACCTACTCAACAAGGTGTAACTATTGAAAAGAGGTCTCAACCAGGACCATCTGATGGGAAAAAGGGACACAAATTTATTCAAGCCTTCAAAAGGAGAAATAAGGGGAATGTCAATGCACAAGGGGCATACACAACTGCAAATCCAAATGAAAATTTGGTGAAGCCTTCAGCTTCTTATTTTGATGTGTGTTAGATAAATGATGAGACACAACCCCGCACTTTATCTATTCATTCTCCTCAATCTCCTTCTAAATCTGTTTCTTCAGAAACTTTGATGATAGATAACATCACTGTTTCAAATTCACATTCTTTACAACTCAGGGTGGAGCCAACACTCTCACTTGCCTCACCACATAAGGTTAATACCTTGGTTGACCATTATAACATTCAAAATTCTTCTAATTCAATGGATATTTCTAAATCAATTGATATTATCCAGCATCCATCGACTTCTACTCATCCATCGATGAATATCCTTACATCCATCAACCAGCTTATTTTGACAGATATTCATCAATCGATGGATATTCCTTATTCATCGATCACTACTCCATATCCATCAATTGCTACTTCAACTAATATTCCAAATAATGATCCTATTGTTGAAGTTGCCCAAACTTTATTAGGATTGAGTGGAGTGGGTAAGGTGAGTGAGAGGCAGGATTTGCATATCCTGGAAAAAGGAGAATGTGTGATTGAGAGACCCTCAACTTCTTCTGTGATGGCAAAAGGACATGGTATGAGGATTGAGAGGTCCACCTTAGTAGGTGATGCAATATGTGAGCAAAGTAAGGGATATGTGAGATTCCAGAATGAGATCCCGATGAAAGAAAAGATAGAAGAGAGTGAGAGAGAAAAGAAAGAGAGAAATCTTTGTCCCCAATCTATGAAGCTTAATCTTCTAAAATTTAGGATTTTAGAGCAGAACTCACCTAGGAGTTGGGGTTGGAGTTAGGGGGAGATGAAGAGATTGGAGTCCCTACAAGAGTTACAGATGCCCTTATGAAAGAGGATGATGAGGTAGATGTCAATCTAAATGTTGACACTTTTCAACATGAAGATCCTCATTACCAGCATTTGGCAGCAGCCACAAATCAAGAGGCTGAGCAAATTTTGGGATTAGTGCAAATTGAGGAGGAGTTCAAGAGTGGGAAGGAAACTCTATTAAGAATTCTGGATGATGTGTCTCACATGAATCCTGAGGACTTTGATTCTGAAGGTGATGATGACACATTGGAGCCTTTAATGAGAGATGATGAAGCCACTCTAGCTGACACTAAGAAGAAAATTATGACTTAGTACAGAAGGTCCATATCTGAAGTGAATATAGAGGACCTTTTTCAAAGGATAATATTGAACTTCTACAGAGATAATCTCAAAGTTCAAAAGCTTCAAGTCACAAGCACCAAGAATGAATTGAGACAGGTCAAGTATGACATTGAGAGTGTCAAGACTCACTTTGATTCAACAATGGATTCTATACTTGGTTTCACTCTCATGGGTAGAATCAAGCAAAGACTTGACACATAGTATACAACCAATGATAAGGTTTTAGAGTTAGAAAATAGAGTTACTGCTATGTAACTCAGCATGAATCAGATTCAAGGCGGTCGGTTTTAGTAGTCGGTTACAGTACAGAAAACTATAAGTCTTATATTTTCAAAGACAAAACCGATTTCCAGTAGGTTAGTTTTAGCAATCGGTTCCACACGGTCAAACCCTTATAATGTAATCGCACAGAAAATCGTAAGTCATTAATTTTGAAAGTTAAACCCAACCGACTTTTGTTAAATGGTTTTCGGTTTTGCCAGTCGGAGTTATATGACATGTCACTAAGTTCACGATCAATTGGTCAATGGTAAATATTGGTCGGTTATAACGGTCGGGTTTAAGGTAAAGATGAACACCATTTGACACAGTCGGGTTTGTCTGGTTTTCGGTTTTGTTGCCGTCAGTTTTGAAATTATGTGTCAGGTCAATGGGGTCCACGGTCAACAAAAGTAGGTTATAACAATCGCATTTAATATAAATCCGACCCACATAACTTGCGGTCATGTTTAAACCTGGATTCAGAATGGTCGGTTTTACGGCAGTCAGAATTAACTCTATTTCTTGTAGTGTATGTGTCCCTCTTTAGAAGAAGATATCTAAAAATTAGTAAACTCCAACATTTTTTCCCTTAGCAAAAAATAATAGATAATCATATTTGATCTTCTATATTTGTTGAACTAATAAACCTCTTATGTATAATTTTACATGATAATTTGTATAGATAATATCGTTGGAGTGAATGTCCTTTCATTTAGCTAAAACTTTAAATAATAATTATAGAACACCATTTTAGCTAACAATTTTATATATCACCCTTGGAGATACTCTAATATAACAACAGAAATCTTCCTAATAATAATAAAGGCAACTCTCATATTTTTCTATGATAATATATTAGTATATATGTTAACATCCCCCTCAAACTCACGATACTCGAAATCGAGAGTTTGTCAGAAGTAAAAAAAAGAGAATCATACAATTCGTTCAACATAATCACCCACTTGAATCAGTTTTCTCGTTATAATCAATTCTTTATCATCTTTGTCCTCGTCACCATCTTTGTCATCATTGTCACCATTATTTTTTGTCATGATTCTTCTAAAAATCTTTACTTTTACTGTTGTTGGTGTAAGACACTCTCTTTCATAATCCCACCACAATTCCATCATCATTATATTTTTTTTAATCAACTCACAAGCTCCTGTAGGATTTCTCATATCCATGAACTCTGGTGAACATCTCTTTTTTTCACATCCCACAAATTCTTGTAAGATTTTTTTCAAATCCGCGAACACTCTTAGATTTTAGTTTCTCGTACCCACGAACTCTTTTAGAATTTCTCAAAGCTACAAACCCTTATTGGATTTTTTTTCGTACACCTAATAAACATGGCTCTGATACCATCATGAAATAATCTAAAATTCTCTTCTACTCATTCAATTTATTAAGGCATAAGACTTAATTCTTTTATAAAAATATCACAATTGTTTATATAGACAATACATTATCAATAATAAAGAAAGTAATATAACAAGGAACTCTCCCAGATAATAATAAAAGTAACTCTCATATTTTCCTATAATAATATATTAGGATATATGTTAACACTATCACCTATTTTATCCCCATTATGTACCATTTACCGTCGTCGTAAATTTCTATCCCCATAAGTAGATTTTACCATTTATTACAAAATTAAAAACTAGTGATTTGTATAAATATCTTATCCATAATATATAAATAGGAGATTTTTGTACATTATAAAATATTGATTTGGATTTAGTTTCAAATTTTTAAGAAAATTAAGTTTTTATCGTACACATATACACATATTATATTATTAAAATCAGAACACTCAAATTTAATAATTATTCATTGGTCGGTATAATTTAATTAATTTGTTGATACTTCAGTCTAATTTTGAACATCAATATTCAAATTAGAATATGATCCATATTTAATACAATTTTAATACCTATTTTATGTTGGTTATCATAATTTTATTAATTTATAGATATAAAGAAAAAAATACAACCAAGGAGGTGGAAATTACTTGGAAGCAAAGAAATACAAGAAAAAATCGAATGTTTGTTAAAGAAGAAAAAATATTAGAAGGAAAAAAATTAGAAGGAAATATTTTAGAATCTACTCGATTCGTAATCGATATGGAAGACCTATATTATACTCCCTATATATATGTGTCTCATCTCTTGTATTTTATAATTTTAGAATTGAATAATGAGGAATATAAATTGTTGATAAAATAGTTTAGTAATAACAAAATTTGAAATCCATCGCAATAATCAAAATCTAAGGTGGTATTTTTTACCTTAAAAGTTTTGATATCAAAATCACGTCTTACACACAAAATGGACCAACCATTTGGAATAATATATTTACGAGAAATGTGTTGTGTGTATAGGCAACAACTCCGGAAGAAACCTGTCTATAATCTACTGTATATCTTACGCCATTCATCAACCCTGCAAGTGAAATTTGTTATTCCTTCTCCCAGGTCAATACATCTTTTCACAGACTCCGGTAGGTTTTTCATTTCTCAAACCAAAAGTGCTTATTTTGCTATGTAAACAACTTATAAGATCAAAAGTACTACACTAGAAATACAAGTACACAACAACTATATGTGTTGTATCTGCATAAGATCACATGTCCACTGTAATATTCCCATTATTAACACCTAATGTCATGCACATAAACCAAAAGATTAAAAATATATCAATAGATTATTAATAGTTACACACTGGGTTTTAGGCGGGAATCAAACTTGAAATTCGAAGTATCATTCTAGTTAGCTGCTTAAATACCTATCTCAACCCAAGCTCTTCCATAATTTATTATTAATAGGTACAGGTACGCTCGCGAAGCTCGAGGTCGACCTTTTACCAAAGTTTTTAACCTGTCTGAGAAACCTTTGAAGCTCTTTAGGAGAGAATCAAAGGACATAACTCTCTCTGAGGAAGATGCTAAGTGGATTCACCACCCACACAATGACTGTAACATCCTGTATTTTTAGAATATATTTAGTTATTTATTTAATATTAAAAATAATATTAGTAAGTTATTACTGATATTATTATTTGAATATGTATATATTTATTTTATATTAGGATATTATTATAAGATATTTTTAGTTAAAAGAAAAGAGATAAAAGAAAAGGGAATAGAATAAAAAGAAAAGGGAAAAGGAGCTAAGGTTAGAAAAAAAGAGATAGTTAAGTTTTCTTGGAGCAGCCATAGAGAATACAAAAAGAGACAGAAGGAGAAAGAGAGGAAGATGGAGGAGGAGAAGAAAGAGAAAGAGGAGATGAGGAAAGGACTTAAAAGGATAGTTTAAGATTTGAATTAGGGTACATGGGATGAGGACATCTGAAATTCTTGAGAATCATTCATACCTTTGATTTTTAAGGTACAGATATTTATACCCACTCTTTATTTATTCTTCTTTTTGTTAATGTACGGATATATTTCCTTTATCTTCGTATTCATATCATTACTCAAATTCGTATTGTTGCTTCGAAATTGTATGCATATTGTGTAGCAATTGTATCCATTCAGAATTATTAGAAAATTCGTATCTCATTCGTTCTTTATTTGATTGTTGTGATTTTATACTACTTGGAAATGTATTTCAATTATCTACAACTTTTGTTCTTTACGGTTTTTGAAATTTGGTATGTAAGTATGTTAAAATCTGCCGTTTGTATAATCTGGTTGGTTATTGAAATTCTTCTGCTATAATTTCAGAAATTCGTAGTAAATTGAATATATGTTCAATATTCATGTGTAATATCATTCTGAAAAGGTATTTTCGAGCTCTTCATTCGTTGGTTACATTCTGTTGTCAAATTCTGTGATATTGATGTCTTAAATCTCAAAATACTACTGTGATAAGGTACTGACTATGTTTTAACAGCCCGTATTAACTTAGTTTTTCCATTCGTTACTTATCTGTCTTTTATGAGTCTTACCGTTCTGGAAAAGTCTCGGAATCCTCTATCAGTTCTGTGTTTTGTGCTTTTTCATTGGAGTTCATCTTTATAGAGTAAATTGTCAGTTTTTCAGATAATCAGATCAGATTTTATTTTTAATTGTCTCTGATATTTGGTGTATGTGATATTTTGAATAAGACATTTTCATTTTATTTGTGATATATATATATATGATTTGGGAGATATTTTTAGCTCCGTCATGAGTGGATAATCTCATGCTTTTACACCACCTATATGGTGTATTTAAATTGTATGGGCTTGTCGCCGGAGTTATGGAATATGTAGAGTCATGACTATTGTGTAGTATGTTTGGCCATTTGGGTAACATTGTACTTCATTACTTTGACTTCTCAAATGGGTACTTCTTGATCAAATAATGAGCCAATGAGTGTTTTGAGACTTCTCGACCAGTTGCATATTTCTAACTTCTCGAATATGATGACTTCTCGAATGAGCTGTTTGCCTTGGAAGAATTTTCAAACTGCATTCCTTATTCTTCAAGTAGTCTTCTTTGTCTAGTTGCATGATTCAACTTGAATCTTCTAACAGACTTTATTCTTTGACTTTAAATTTTAATTTGGAATTACAATTTGATCACAATTCTAACTGCAATAGTACATTGAAATATCTAAGTCACTAACATATTACATCAAGACAAATTATTACATAGAGTAGGCTTGATTTGATCAGACAATCTCCCCCAATTTGGGAAAAGATAATATCACAAATTAATACAAGATATCAAGCCTACCTATTTTATTGTTGTTGATGATTGACATGATCATATCTTTCTTTCCTTTATTTCCCTTGCCTTGAGTTGATCTCTTCAATTGCATGGATGATTTGTTATCTGGACATGATCTCTTCAATTAGAATTGTGCCTTCTAGCATATCAACAACAATTTTGAGGGTTTGCACAGAGTAATCAAGGATAAACTTGAGTCTAATTTTGGTTGTCACTCTATTTCTCAGCTTGAACTCAATTATATCAGGTTTTTTGAATACTCTGCACTTTCCCTGTCTTCTTAGTTCTTCAGACAACCTCTTTATTTCTTCATCTTCCTTTTTCTTCTTCTCCACCATCTCCTCTAAGTACTTGACCTTATTAATTTTCTTTTGGTACTTCCTAGCAAAGTACATAACCATTTCCATCATTTTCAATTTGTCAATCATGCACCTTTTTTCCAAAAGACTGATCACTCTTTTAATGTCATGAGTGGTTGAAAATGAGTTGTCATGATGGAAGCCTCTTTCTTCCCCATCAACAATGGTCATAAACATTCTCTTGTCCCTGATTTCAACTTTGATAATTCTGTTTGTCTTCCATTGCTTGATCTTCACTTTGTCAACTTCAACAATTTCTTAGATATGTTTAATTTGTAGACCTTTGTCAGGAACAATGAGCTGCTTTCTCCATTTAGGACATCTTCAATCCATTTTGGTTCTTCTTGAGACAGGAAGCTACTATACAAGCATTCATTTTGAGTTGTACTTCTAGTTTTGACACCATCATTTGCATCTCCAATAATCAATTCAAAGGGATGACTTTTTGTCCATTTCCTTTGTGATGGTAAATTTGTCCTTGATGATGATGTTTCTTGATCATTGGAATTGTTATGATCATTGTGATGTGATTGATCATTTGAGAACCCTCCCCCTGAAATGTACACTCTACTTGAAGATTGTTGTGCAGATTTGTTATCAATCGAATGATTATCAATTGATGTATTATCAGTCGATTGATGATTATCAACTGATATGTTATCTGTTGATGCATTGACATCAATTGATGAGGAGTTTTTAGGTACTTGATTTCTTTAAATTTCCACATCATCATCACTATCTTCACTATTGCTTGTAAATTCATTTTCAAAATGCAATAGGTCATGAAATCCTTCATCAAATAACCCTTGAATCTTCTTTTCATCAAAGACTACATGCATTGATTCCATAACAATGTGTAATCTAAGATTGTAGACTCTGTAAGCTTTGGTTGTTATTCCATATCCAACAAATATAGCTTCATTAGCCTTGGCTTCAAATTTTCCTAGATTTTCACCTTGATTCCTCAGTACGAAGCTTTTGCAGGCAAAGACATGAAGGAAATTAACTATTGGCTTCTTGTCTTTCTTCATCAACTGATATGGTGTTTTGCCTTGAAGTTGATTGATCATGGAAATATTTTGAATGTAGCAAGTAGTATTAATTACTTCTGCCCAGAAATATGTAGGAAGTTTTTCTTCTTCTAACATAGTTCTAGCAGCTTCAATCTAGGTCCTATTTTTCCTTTCAACTACTCCATTTTGCTGTGGAGTCCTTGGTGCAGAGAAATGATGAGTGATACCTTTTTCTTCACAGAATTCTTTCATTGTTACATTCTTGAATTTAATACCATTATCACTTCTAATTTTCTTGATCTTCCATTCAGTGCCATTGTCAACATTCTTCACATGATTGATAATGAATTTGCTTGCCTTATCCTTAGAGTATAAGAAATATACCCATGTATATCTTATGAAGTCATCCACAAGGACTAAGGCATATTTCTTTTTGGCAATTAACATGATGTTGACTGGACCAAATAAGTCCATGTGCAATAATTCCAAAGGCTTGTCAATTGATGATTCAGACTTTCACTTGAATGATGTTTTCCTTTATTTTTCCCTTTTGACAGGCATCACATAGTCCATCCTTGGTGCATTCCATCTTTGGAATGCCTCTAACCAGATTCTTTCTAACCAATTGATTCATGGCTTTGAAATTCAAATGGGATAGGTTCTTGTGCCAAATCCAACTTACATCTGTATTGACTTTGCTGAGTAGGCATGTCATTGAGTTTGCCTTTACAGAGTTAAAATCAGCCACATAGACATTTTCTTTTCTTTCACCAGTTAAGAGAATATTACCAGATTCTTTGTTGGCTAGATGAATGATCTAGTTGAAAACCACACACCATTTCCATTATCACACAGTTGACTAATACTGAGCAAATTGTGCTTCAATCCATCAACCAGTGCTACAGGTTCAATGACAACATTTTCTTTTATAATTGTGCCATATCCCAGAGTAAAACATTTGCTGTTATCCCTAAAAGTAACTCATGGGCCAGCCCTTTTCACAAACTTTATTGGCAGGGATAAATTTCCAGTCATGTGCCTAGAACATCCACTATCCAGATACCAGAGATTTTTCTTCCTATTTCCCTGCACACATACAAAATAATCAAGTTGCTTTTGGTACCCAAGTTGCATTGGGTCCTCTTTTATTAGTTGCATCCTGAGCCTTGGTTGCCAACATTGGTTCCTTTTGTTTTGGTGGGTTTAAATCCACTTTAACTTTGGGAGTTGGCTTTTGGGGTTTAGACACCTTGAAACTGATGGCAGAATTTCCATGCATTTCATTATCTACATTAGGCATGTTCCATGGCATTCCAGGCATGTTCATATTTGCATATGCAAATAAGGATTATACATGTATGTAGTTTGTGCATAAGGCATATGGACATTAGGTGCAACTAAATTAGAAGACATGGCATTCATGAGCATACTATTGGTAAGCATGGCATTTGCAGACATGACATGTGCATTTAAATCATTTAAAGATATAGAGTTCTTTTCTTTTTTGCATTGCATAGACAAATGATTTACACTACCACATTTAGCACACACCTTTCTAGGTGCATACATATCAGGAGTATAATTGTTGTGCTTATTTATGCCCACTTTTCCATTCCTATTCTTTTTCTTTTTCTCAGACTTAGGTTGGATAATTTCCACAGGTGTTATCTCTTCTAATTTTGCTTTCAATTGTTTCTTGGATAAGCTACCTATGTTGATCTTCTTAACCTTAGCCTCAACTTGATTTTTGGTTTCCTTAACAAACTTGATAGGGGTGCTAAAGTTGTTATTCTTATTAGCCATTGATGATTTACTTGTCGCTGGATACTTATCAATTGATTCAACATCAATAGATTGATAATCCTTATTAGTTGATAAAGGATTAGCAGTCGATTGATCTTTATCCATTGAAGTATCAGCCAATGGCTTGCCTATTGATTTAGGGGATTCTCCTAGAGTATCTAAACCCTAAACATCAATGATTTGTTTGGCAGTTTTAGCAGACCAATTCCATTTGTTAATGGTTTCAATTTCTTCAGCCAATTGTTCTTTTAACAATTCTTCTATTCTCAAACTATTCACTAGTTCATCTCTAGCATACTTACTTTTCTGCTTGTATCTATCTAAACAAGTTCATTTTTAAGAAAAACATTCCTCTCAGTTAAGGCATCAATGGTGTTTTTCCACTTGAGGTTTTCTTTGTTTAGAGATTTTAGAGTGACATACAAATTGTATAGTTCATTAGACATTTCAATAATGGTACTATTGCATTCATCTTTTGTAAGCTCAGAAAAGTTAGTAGCTAGTACCTGATTTGATGATGAACTAGCTTCTTCATCTTCATGGTTGGCTATTAGAGCTAGATTGATAAACTCTTCAGAATCACTGTCCTCAGCAGCCCGGTCTTTCTCTTCAGTAACAAAATCCTTTTCTTTTTATTTAAGAAGGTCAAAGTATTTCCTTTTGTAATCAATACCATTATATGACTTTGCCTTTTCTTGTTTTGGCTTTCTTCACTCATTTGAGAAATGACCAGCCAATCCACAGTTAAAGCATTTGAATTTTGATCTATCAACCAAATTTTTGTTTTGATTGTTAATTCTAAACCGGGATCCAGGTCTTTAAGCATTTGGATTCCTCTTAAATTTTAGCTTTGAAAATTTCCTTGACAGAAATGCAAGGTGCTCATCAATCTCATCCAAATCATCCTGTGAGCATGTTTCAATTTCTTCACACTTGCCCTTTCCTTTTCCTTTGAATGATTCTTCAACAGCATCATTAGCTACCATGACAGAACCTTCTACACAACCAGTTTCCTTCTTCTCTTCATTTTCCTTGACCATCAAAGCCACATTTTTCTCTTTTCTTTGATTCTTCTCAATCTCCTCATATTGTTGGATTTCCAACTCATATGTCTTGAGAATACCATAAAGTTTCTCAAGAGTATAATCCTTGAAATTTTGAGATTGTCTAAGGGAAACAATCATTTGTTTCTATTCCTCTAGAAGAGATCTAAGAAATTTTAGATTTGTATCCTCAGTTGCATAAACCCTACCATGTAGGTTCAATCCATTTAACAAATTCTGAAATCTACTATAGGTATCATTGATAGATTCTTCATCCACTCTTTAAATGAAATGATTCATATTTTGGAATCAAGAATTGCATCTTGTTTTTCTTTAATTGTTCAGTTCCTTCACATAGAATTTGAAGAGTATCCCATACTTCCTTTGATGAAGTATAGTTTATCACATTGTCAAACATATCTTTATCTAGACCATTAAACAGAATGTTCATGGCCTTCTTGTCTTTAAGTACTTCTTTTTTATCCTCTTATGTGAAATCATTGATGAGTTTTGAAACATGTTTGTCAAGTTCAGGAAGTCCATCAAGGTTTACATCTGTGACTATCTTCATGGGAACATGATGACCTTTCTCTATGCAGTTAACATAAGAAGGGTCGAGAGAAAGAAGATTCAGATGCATTTTTACTTTTCATGCAAAATATTCATCTTTTTCTAACATTGGAATTTTCACACCTGAATCTTTTTGTCCCATATTGACTGTTCTTGATCTTTAAACTTTCTGTATGTTGAAAGCCTAGTCTCTGATGTTTGAGTGTTCGAGAGAATATGTATAAACAAAAATAAAACTGAAAATAAATTCAACAAAGAGATTTTAAAATTACTGATGGATTGGTTTTTCCATCAGTGTATATTTTTGCTCAATGTTCCTAGATTAAATAAAAACCTAGCTTCATTTTTACAAGGTTAGAAAATAAATCAACTATTCTTACAAAGTTCTCTAAGGCTGAACAGTTGATTCAAGAAATATTGTCTAACTTATACCTTTTTCTAACAATGTTACCACACTTGTTTATATACTACAAGTGTGTTTTTACAATGCCTATTCTAGGATTGTTTCTACCTATCTTCCCTTTTCCCTTTTTCCATTTTAGAAAAAGGTTTGAAAGACAGCTTCAGATTGAGTCTTCACAGTCATCATAAACTGTCTTCCATAGGTGTGTTTTTGTCCTTTGGATCTTTAACATATAGCCTTTTTGTGTTGTCTCGATTAATTGATAATTTGTTGTTAAGCATATCAATTGATCCTTTAGAAGGGATGTGGACTCTATACTTAGAGTATTTACTGCTTCAGTGGTAGAACCTATTCAGGGTGCCTTTGGAACGGGTAAGGCTTTCAATAGCTTCAGCTGGCATCACAGATTCTTGAATCTATAGTGGTGACCACACTGGGTCTAATTCCCCAAGTTCCTGAAAAAGGAGTTTTCCACACCCGAAGCGGTCAGGCGGAGAGGGAACCTACCCATAGAAGGGATAGGGATTTATATGCAGGTACAGAAGATCAGGATGCTATCAATGAAATGAGTGATATAGTTAACCTAAGTGATCTTCTATTCCCTGACCCTGATCAGCCGAGTGTGAGTGTTAAGGGACGTGTACAAACAATAATAGTGAGCAGTGAGACACCCACTAACCAAATAAACACCCCACAAAATGCATACACAGAACACATCTAAAAGATTCTAAATCTGGAGGCCCAAGTCATTGAAATTCACTATTCTTTAAGAAAGATCTTGGAAGTGCAAGAGTAGTAGAGGAATAGCTTGAAAGATCTTAAAAATTTAGTACAATAGCGGACGGCTCAGAAAAATCCTACTACTCAACAATCAACTTCAACAGCTCAGATAACTCCGGTCAAAAGGGAGGATAACCCAACTGGGGGGGGAGAAGAGAGAAAGAAAAAGTTAAAGAAGAAAGGATAATGGAATATACAGCTCAGGGGAGACAGATATCTTTTACAGGCCTGGAGCAAGACAACTAGAGGAAGGTGAAATCTTTGAACCCTATGTGCCAATGGATATTCCTACTGAAAATGAGATAGAGGAGACTACAAAGGCTGCAGGTATTGATGTTGAAGAGGAATTTGCCGAGGAGTATGCATTTGATAATGACTTTCTTCTAGTTGGTGTGGATGAAGTTGTTACTCAAGATGTAGCTCAAGATTAGGACTTAATGAAAAGAAAGTTGAAAAGAGTTCAACATGCTATGGAAAGAAGAAATAGAATCAAGGACATTGAAACTAAGGTTGGTCCTGAATAGGATGAAGCAATGAGTCTGTTGGAGAAGAAAGAACTAACTTTAAGCCAAAAGAAAGATAGAGAAGTCCTTTACCTGTTCAGAACCATAAGGGGAAAATTTCAAGATGTTCATGAGTTCTACGCTGTTCCATCAGAAGAAGTAACAAGTGTGTCAGTCAGTGCATTCAAATCCGGTTGGAAGATGTATATCAATTCAACAACACTGAGATCGAGAATCTTGTCGACAAAGAGCTTCGAGAAAATGAATATAGTGGAGTTGTATGTGCTGAAAAGGAAAGTCATCTTTGGGGGACATAGGTCGAATGAGATACTGAAAGATCTAATTAAATAAAAGATTATTGAGATCAGTGTCGAAGCATTTGAGAAGCCTCCGGTGGTCAAGTAGTATATAGAAACAACTCTGCACAATCTAACTTTGTCTGATGAAGGTCTGGAGTCAAGCCAAGTGATGTTCATGCGGTATGTAGAGGGAAGACTTAGAAGAAAGAAGAACAGAACTGAAAAAGATCTTAAAGTTGCTGAGTTAATCTATGCATTCAGGCTGAACAGATCTATCAAAACATCAGGAAGATATCTTATGGAAATAACTAGATACTATCAAAATCCAGTGTATGTTATAAAGGAGGATGGCACTGAAGAACTTAAAACTATTAAGGATTCTGAACCTTGCATCCAAAATGAACTAAATGGAACAAAGTACTTCTTGTTCAAGAAAGATGGAGTGGAGAAGAGAAAGGAACTTTCAAAGATGAAAATGAACAATTCTTACATCATCAAAAAAGTCTTTTCTAGGGTTAAGAGATCCACTGTCAAATCAGATAAGAAGGCTTTGAGGATCATACAAGATGTTCTGCTGGAGAAATTAGCATAAGATTCTATGCATGACAGTAATAGAGTGAAAGGCTTTCCAAAAAGAATGACAGTGTTTGTGTTTTCAAAAAGACAATCACTAGCCTTCGAGTCTATCTCAAAGACAAATTCAACTGCATTTCTCACAGAAGTTTTTAATAATTTAGAAGATCCACCTCATGTTAATACTCTTCAAGTTGAAGCGAGGGATTTGGTAAAAGCCAGATTAGAAGAAAATGAAGAAGAGCTGAGGCAACATTACTCCGAGACAAGATCAAAGAAGAAGCAAGATTCAAGTCAAGCAAGCAGAAGATCATAGAAATTTATGTTTAGGCTAGAGGAACAAACTTATCTTGTACTTGTAAAGAAATCTGGAAATGTATAATCCAATCCAGAATGTAATTAATATTATTTCCTATCTTTTTACACTTTATTTTTTCTTGTAAGTATCAGTTGAGTTATCCTCTCACAGGATTTGCTTGTCGAACTCTAACAACCAAATAGGGGATATTGTAAAGCATAATGTAACGTAAAATATAACAGTGGTATCAATAACTCCACTAAGAAACAAACACAGTCAAATAATACCAATATGCAGCACAGGAATCCAGAAGGATACGTGAACATGAATCATACATACATCATTGCAGAGCATTCAAGATGAACGGCTTATTGAACATCAGTGAGACAAGTTCATTAATATATTCAAGCCTTAGCAACAAATAAAAGTTCAGAAGATTTCATATTAAAGACAATGTAATGATCTGAGTAAATTTCAAAGGATTTTAGTGATCAGAAGCAATTCAGAAGTCAAAGGTTAATCAACTAAAACAGAACAGAAGTCAAGGGAATTCAATTGAGTGTTAGTCATTTGTGAACCAGACAAAAGCACTAAGCGTCAGCACAACAAGAAAAGAATTGTCTTGTTTAATCAGAAGAAATTCAGTTGATCAAGCCAGAAGAGTGAAACCCAAGTGGTAAATACTTCAAGCATTTCAAGAAATTGTTTAAGTCAAGTATTACTACAATTGGTGGTTCCTACACAGTTAAAACTTTGTATAAGGCGCAATAAAATGTCCAAGGCACAAGAAAAATTTTGAGCTTAGTTTCAAAAGATTTGGTGGTGCCTCTATAAGGCATTGGGTGTCCAGGCGCAATAAAATAAATCCTAGGCGCAACTAAACTTGTCTTAGGCGCAAAGAAATATTCCTCAAGTTTTCCAAGTTATTCATGGCGCCTATACACTAGAACAAGGGTATAGGCACAACAAACTAACTCTTTGGCGCAACAAAAGGATATAGGCACAAGGAAAACTTGTAGATGATTTTTTCTCAGTAATTCATGGTGCCTATACATTGGATTAAGAGTAGAGGCGCAACAAAAGGGATGCTTAGGCGCAACAAAACTCCATGGGCGCAACAAACATATTTTGTGGCGCCTACACTTCACTAACACTCTTGTAGGCGCAACAAAGGACTTGCATTGTTGGAAAATCAATTCATTTTATTTCTAAAAGTCTTCACAAATATATATGGTTTTAATTCGAAAACATCAGTGTGCATCTTCTTCAGCAAACTCAACAAACTTACGGGAGCTCCATTAATAGTCAAGCATTAAACACCCACATGTATTTTTGTTGTAATATTGTTTGAACCCGTAGAAGCTAATCTTTTGATTAGAAAGTGTAACACCTCAGGGATTTAATAATATATCTTTATTTCCCCGAATCGTTTTATTTCATTTATTACCATTTTTATATCTCAAGAACACAAACACTTAATCCACAATTAAATAAAAATCTACCAAAATCATATTCAACCCCTCAAAAATTCTTGTACTCAAGGGAAAATAACAATTGGTATCAAAGCCAAGTTTCGACACACAGAATGTTAAGATCTAAAGTACATCAAGTATGGGTCAAAAAGACACATGAGTGGAGATTTTAGTTCTAGAGAAAGATGAGTACTTTCCCTGGAAAGTCAAAATCCACTTGCATCTGTTATCCATTGATTCTTCCTATGTTAACTGCATAGAGAAAGGTCCATATGTGCCTATGGAGATAGTTACAAGTGTAAATGCAGATGGTACTCAGGTACCAGACAAACTTATTCCAAAACTTGTGAGTGAATACACAGATGAGGATGAAAAGGAAGTACACAAGAATAAAAAGACTATGAACATTTTGTTTAATGGTCTTGACAATGATATGTTTGACAATGTTATCAACTGTACAACCTCTAAGGAAGTTTGGGATATTCTTTAAACTCTATGTGAAGGCACTAAGCAAGTAAGAAAGAACAAGATGCAACTCTTGATTCGGAAGTATGAGGCCTTTCATTTCAAGAGTGGTGAAGCAATCAATGACACATAGAGTAGATTTCAAAAGCTGTTGAATGAGCTAAAACTATATGGAAGAGTATATGTTGTTGAAGATACCAACCTCAAATTCTTGAGGTCCTTACCCAAGGATTGGAAACTAATGACTGTTTCTATAAGACAGTCTCCTGACTTTAAATAATATACCCTTGACATGCTGTATGGAATCCTAAAGACCTATGACTTGGAACTACAGCAAGATGAGGAGATTGAGAAAAGTCAAAACAAAGAAAAGTCTGATGCCTTGGTGTTCATGGATAAGCAAGTTGTAGAATCTTGTGAAGATGTATATGTCAAAGAAGAGAAGAAAGAAAATCATGGCAATAGTGCAAGTGGTATTAGATATGATGAATCTTAAACTAGCAAAAGAAAAGAAATAGTTGAAGATGATGAGTCATATACCGAGGATGAAATGGATTAAATAGATGAGCATTTGGCTTTTCTATCAAGGAAATTTTCAAAACTCAAATTCAAGAGGAATTTCATGCAAAGGCCTGGATCTCAGTTTAAGAGAGATAATTAGCAAGGCAAAATTCTTGTTAATAGGACTCAATTCAAATGTTTTAACTATGGATTTCCTGGGCATTTTTATAATGAATGAAGAAAGCCAAAAATGGAGAAGAAGTTAAAGTTTAGTGATGGTATTGACTATAAAAAGAAGTACTTTGACTTGCTCAAACAAAGAGAAAAGGCTTTTGTAACAGAAGAAAATGATTGGGCTGCTGAGGATGATTCTGAAGAAGAGGAATACATCAACCTTGCACTGATGACCAATCATGATGAACAAGAAGCTAGTTCCTCTAGCAATCAGGTAATTTCTACAAATCTATCTTAGTTATCCAAAGATGAATGCAATATTACCATTACTAAAATGTCAAATGAATTGTATAATTTATATGTCACTCTCAAGTCTTTAAACAGAGAGAACATTAGGCTCAAGAGCATCTTAGAATCTCTTACTGAAAGAAAAATTTATCTAGAAGGTGAACTAGTACAAATGGATAGACCCAAGGTAGAAAACAGAGATGCTAGAAAAGAACTAGTTGAGTGTAAAAAGGAAACAGAAAACTTGAAACAAAAATTGAAAGAAGAACTAAGAACCATTGACAAATGGAATATGTCAAGTAAAGTTAGTAAGAAGATGAATGACATTCATGGAATAAATTCTTTCACTATGTTGTCTGAGACTCTTAAAAAATTAGTCATTGATGAAAATTAATCCTTGGAAAAGAAGCAATCAATTGTTAATCCTGGATCAACTGATAAGGATTATCCATCGATTGAGGAATAATCAACTTCTAAACAAACTATTTTAAAAACCAAGCTTAACAGACCTGTTAAATTTGTAAATGAAGGAAGCTCCTCAAAATCTCAAATCAAAGTTGAAAAGACCAATATAGGTTTCTTATCTAAAGATCAATTGAAGGAAAGATTAGAAAAGATAGAGCCTGATATTAAGCCTAATGAAATGAAGAAAAAGAACAAAAATGGTAAGGTAGGCATAAACAAGCACAATAACTACACACCTGACAAGTATGCTCCTAGAAAGATATGTTCTGAGTGTGGTAGTAAGAATCACTTATCTGTGCAATGAAAGTCCAATATGCCTACAACATCCAATGTGCCCATTATACCTAATATGCATTCAAATTCTGTTTACCCTCAGTTAGTTGATCCTCATGTTATTCATGCTCAATATGCATCAATGCCTTATATGTATAATCCATATCTTGCATTTGCCAACATGAATATGCCTGTTATGCCCTGGAATATGCACAAGAATTTTTATGCTCTAAATTTCTCTAATTCTGCAAGCATGAATATTCTTAGTATTAGTACTGAGAATACTGAGGTGAGAAAACCAACACCTAAGGTTGAAGTGGAAGTAAAATCACCTAAACCAAAGGTATAAAAGTTGAAAACCAAACCAAAGGTGGCAACTAAAAAGAAAGGACCTAAGGCAACTTGGGTACCAAAATTAACTTGATTGTTTTTTATATGTGCAGGGAAAAATAAGTAATCTTTGGTACTTGGACAGTGGGTGTTCAAGACATATGACTGGAGATAAATCTCTGCTCACAAAGTTTGAGGAGAAGGTTGGCCCTGAAGTAACTGGAGATGACAGTAAAGGATACACAATGGGATATGGCTTGATTTCAAAAGAGAATGTCATCATTGAACCTGTTGCATTAGTTGATGGCTTAAGACACAATCTGTTAAGCATAAGTCAACTATGTGACAATGGAAACAAAGTTTGTTCCACAACTGAAGCTTGCATAATTTCCAACAAGAAAAATGGAAGCCTAGTTATGTCTGGGAATAGAAAAGGAAATGTATACATAGCTGACTTCAACTCAATAAGTGCGGACTCAATGACTTGTCTTCTCTGTAAGGCAAGTACAAATAAAAGTTGGCTATGGCATAAAAAATTAGATCACTTAAATTTCAAAGTCATGAATTAGTTGGTCAAGAAAAATCAAGTGAGAGGTTTACCATAAATGGAATTTGTCAAGGATGGATTGTGTGATGTGACGGGTTTCGGGCATGAAAACGCAACGGATATAACGTAAAACAATAAAAAAACGAAACCCTATCGCAGGATCCATGTATAACTTTGGATGATTATGGTGATGAAGTTTGTAACTTAACAAAGCTTTCTGTATGATATTTAATGGAGGTCCAAAAAAACAAATCACAACAGCCCTTTGTTGCAAAGATATGCTTTCTGTACTAACCGAATTGCTTGCCTCTCTCTCTCTCTCTCTCTCTCTCTCTCTCTCTAGCCTCTCTTGATGTTGAGCAGCTAGGATTTTACTCTAATACGAAATCTGATGATTAAACCCTAATACTATACATCATTATGTATATATAGGGGAGAGAGAGATTTTGGGCCTAACCCTAATCCATGTGATTTCCAAAATCATTATGATTTTGGATTATTATTATTATTAAATCTGAATTCTAATATAATTAATCAAGTCCCTCTTAATTAATTCAATGATTAAATTTGAATTAATAATAATTCTTATTAAATCTAAATTCTAATATAATTAATCAAGTCCCACTTAATTAATTCAATAATTAAATTTGAATTAATAATAATTCTAATTAAATCTGAATTCTAATATAATTAATCAAGTCTCACTTAATTAATTCAATAATTAAATTCAAAATAATAATAATATATCTAAATTCATAATTTAAATAAACCTCCGTTTTGACGTTCTTTGTGTGTGACCCTTTAGGTTATTATTACGTTGGCAATAATTTTAATATCTACTAATAAAATTATAAACAATGAGCGGCATCTAGTAATACATCATTGCTACCCAAGTAACAATAATAATTAGTGATTCAATTAAACCTTTCGTGAATAATGTTCCATGTAATATAATCCCTTTAACCTTATATTACAGATCAAACTCAAGGCATGTATAGTGTCATCCTCTTCAACGTTTAATCTTGGTTCCCTTGATCAATGAGTGAACTATTTAAACAAATCAACATTTGAGCATGACTATGCATTTCATAGTCTCACTCAATCAAGAGGCCAATAATATCACTCCTAGAATTGGAGGGTTAAATCCTCTAGCTATCATTCATATTCCTCATACGATTTATAGCATACCTAATGTCCACCTTTATCATTACCCGGTTAAAGGTAACTTTGAGTGTAATAAAAGTATATTAATTCTCGTATAGAAATATAATGATTTCAAATCAGAGGATCATTACATCATTATCGCTATGAGATTTCTTATGACACTTATTAACATGTAGAATCTTACAGCGGGTCTTTCCAATGTCATGTATTGATACATACACTTATGTTCTTGACTTTAGTATCACCATACCTATGACTAATGAGATGTGGTCATCTATCAACAAACATAGTAGTCTTATTGCATTATTATTGTCCTTAAATAATAATACTCGACTAGGAAATTTTTGAAATTAAATACTATTCATATAATCTCATTTTTAAGTCACATATTTAAAGATATATATTATGTATTAATATTCCAAGAATATTTATTATTCTTTCAATTTATGACACAGTAAATAAAGACATAATAAATTTTAATTAAATAATCATATAACATAATTCTTTATTATTTTCAATAAAACATTAAAAGTATTATCTCTAGGTCACCAATTCTAACAATCTCCCACTTGTACTAGAGACAATCTCTCATGTATCTAATACCCATGAAACTAATATGACCTTCGTGCTTCTGCTGCGACAAAGCCTTGGTCAGTGGATCTGCAATGTTATCATTTGCATGCACTTTATATATATATATATATATATATATATATATATATATATATATATATATATATATATATATCTCATTAGCCATTAATCTCATTAATTAGGTGATATCTCCTAAGTACATCCCCAAACAGCCTCCTTGGCTGCTTCACAATCATCAATATACTCAGGCTCTATTGTAGAATCGGCAACTGTCTCTTGCTTTAAACTTTTCCAGCTTACAGCACCTCCATATAGACAAAACACAAACCTAAACTGAGAAATCGAATCATCCCTATTATTAATATATCATCAACATATAATACTAGGAATGCCAATTGCTCCTACTTACATTCTTGTAAACACATGGTTCATCTTCATTTTGAATAAACCTAAACTCTTTGACAGTTTCATCAAAATGAATGTTCCATCTTCTTGAGGCTTGTTTCTATCCATAAATGGATCGACGCAGTTTACATACCTTTCCAACATTCTTTTGATCAATAAAACATTCAGGCTGTGTCATATACGCATCCACATCTTCTTCAAGGCTCCCATTTAAGAAAGCGGTTTTGACATCCATTTTCCAGATTTCATAGTCATGGTAAGCAGCTATAGCAAGCAAAATCCTGATGGACTTGACCATAGCCACTGGTGAAAAGGTTTCATCATAGTCAATACCATGAATTTGCTTGAAACCTTTTTCCACCAATCATGCTTTATAGGTCTGTATATTACCATCCATGTCGGTCTTCTTTTTGAAAACTCACTTGCACCCTATAGGTTTTACCCCTTCAGATGGATCAACCAAAGTCCATACTTGATTAGTATACATGGATTCCATCTCAAATTTCATGGCATCCTGCCATCTCTTATATTTTGGAGTGTTCATAGTGTCTTGGTACGTGAGAGGCTCATCTTCATCCACAAGCATCACATCACCATCTTGAGTCAAGAGAAATCCATAATATCTCTCGGGCTCATGGCAAATCCTACCAGACCTATGAACAACTTGTGTTTCCTGAGCAGTATTGTTTTTTTGTACATTCTGCTCAGGTTCCTTCATTGGTTCAATGTTATCATGTGGGTCTCGAATTTCATCGAGATCTATTATCCTCCCACTGGCTTTCTTAGACAGCATTTCTCTTTCAAGGAACACTGCAGTTCGAGCAACAAACACTTTGTTCTCTGAAGGATTATAGAAAGAATAACCTTTTGTTTCAATTGGGGATCCCATAAAATTATATTTTTCTGATTTAGGTCCTAGCTTGTCAGAAGTTAGACGTTTCAAAAACGCCTCACATCCCCAAATTTTCATAAATGACATGATATGACGTTTCTCAGTCCATATCTCATATGGAGTCTTATGAACCATTTTAGTATGAACTCAATTAAGTGTATAAGCAGCCGTCTCCACGGCGTAGCCCTAGAAACTAATTGGAAGATCTGCAAACTCATCATCGATTGTACCATGTCCAATAAAGTACGATTCCTCCTTTAAGAAACTCCATTCCATTGTGGTGTTCTGGGAGGAGTGAGTTGTCATACAGTACCACACTTTTTTAATAAACTATTAAATTCACGGCTTAAGTATTCACCTCCATGATCTGATTGTGGAGTCTTAATACTTCCGTTAGTTTGTTTTTCTACTTCATCTTTGTATTCTTTTAACTTTTCAAAAGAATCTGATTTATTCTTCATAAGATACACATATCCATATCTACTGAAATCATTAGTAAACATGATAAAGTAGTAAAATCCACTCTTGCCATAGTACACATAGGACCACATACATAACTATGTATAAGTTCTAATTGTTCAGTGGCCCTTTCACCTTGTCCAGTAAAATGAACTTTATTCATTTTTCCAATGAGACAAGGTTCGCATGCTTCGTATGATTCAAAGTCAAACTTATCCAAGTATCCATCTTTATGTAAGTTGGAAATGCGCTCTCATTTATATGGCCTAAACGACAGTGCTAGAGGTATTTTTGATTTGAGTCATTAGATTTAAGACGTTTGTTATTCACATTATAGATAAGAGTGTTCAAATCAAGAACATATAAACCATTAAATAAATGTGCAACCCCATAGGTAACATTATTCAAAGAAAAGGAAAAACTATTGTTCTGAATTGAAAATGCAAAACCTTTCTTGTCCAAACAAGAAATCGAAATAATGTTTCTGCAAATTGCAGGCACGTAAAAATAGTTCTCAAGTTCTAAAATAAACCCAGTAGGAATCGATAAATAATAAGTCCCTACAGCTAAGGCAGCAACCTTTGCTCCATTGCCAACTCGTAGGTCGACCTCTCCCTTTGCCAAAGTCCTACTCCTTTGCAGCTCCTGCACATTTATACAAATGTGAGAAATACATCCAGTATCTAATACCCATGATGTAAAAGTAGACAAATTGACCTCTATAACATAAATACCTGAATCAGAAGCTAGACCAACCTTCTTCTTCTTCAGATCCTCTAAAAAAGCATGACAGTTTCTCTTTCAATGACCTGGTTTACCACAGTAGTGACAATCACCCTTTGCAACAGCACCCTTAGGCTTTAAAGCATGTTTGGGATTGGTCTTTTGCTTGGGACCAGAAGTGGATCCAATCTTCTTCTTTCCCTTCCATTTGCCTTTCCTTTTAGCCTTACATTTGTTGTCTACCATCAACATGACAGCAGGTTCAACCTTTTTCATGTTGGTTTCAGCAGTTCGTAACATGGCCAACAATTCAGTGGGTGTTTTATCTATCTCATTCATATTGTAGTTCATAACAAAATAAGTATAGTTGTTGTTCAAAGATTGCAAGATCAAGTCAATCTGAGCTTCTGGACCAATCGGGAAACCCAAAGTATCAAGATACTCAATATAACCTATCATCTTTAGAATATGTGGTTGAACAGGTTCACGCTCTCCCTGTTTACAAGTATACAGTGATTTACTCGTGTCGAACCTTTCTTGACGAGCTTGTCCCTCAAACATTCTTTGAAGGTGTTCAATTATCTCATAAGCATCCATATTCTCATGTTGTTTTTGAAGCTCAGCACTCATAGTTGCCAGTATTAGACACTCAACATCATTCGCATCATCAATATGTTTCCGCTAAGCATTTTGCTGAACACGAGTTGCATTCTCAGCATGAGGTGCAGGTGAAGGAATTTTAATGGCGTGAAACTTTCGCTCATGCCTGAGGACAATCCTCAAATTCCTATACAAATCAAGGAAGTTAGTTCATGTCAGCTTGTCCTTCTCAAGAGTTGCTCTCACAGAGAATTTATTTAAGTTGTTTGCCATTAAATATCTACAATGTTTAAAATGCATATTAGTTAGTTGTAGAAGTTTAATTATGTTAAAGTGATTATCATACACATTCATAATATATATCTCCTACTATTTTTATCAAATCAATAGCCCTAACTATTAATTCAGAAAACATTTCATTAAATCTTTCTAGTGAGCCAAAATCCATATTTCATCCATGTTTTAAGATAGCGTTGGCTAATACACCCAAAACACAACTATTTAGGTAGACAACATTAGTCGATTATATCAAATATAACTCTTGGATAGTTTGGTGGAACAACACTTTGTACACATTTATCCAATAAATCTCACCAAACACTATGCCTCTAAACCCATAATTCTATTGTGATGATTTAGTTAAGTTAAACCCAATGTTTCAACAAACTAAGTCACTTACTTATCACGTCTTCCCATGATTGATAAAAGCACCTTGCTTTGGCAAACCCACTTCTTCTCAATCTAGATCTTGACGAGTATTAAACATTGGAAGGCATCCGATTAACTTAATATATATTTAAGGATTTTAATGTTTATATTCATGATCATGATCTCATCATAACGAGATTCTCAATTTTTCCTTGATCAAATAATCCATTTCAAAATTCGTCAATGGTTCGATTTCCAGATCGTCGGAGAAGTCACAAGCGGTCTCACTTAAAACCCAACTTTCTTACAAATAATAATTCATTTTTGACAAAATATTCCCATATCAAAAAAAAAAAGAAAATTCATATTCAATACCGTGTTTCATAAACACAAGAATCTCATGATATAAACCCTAATACTATACATCATTATGTATATATAGGGGAGAGAGAGATTTTGAGACTAACCCTAATCCATGTGGTTTCTGAATTCTAATATAATTAATCAAGTCCCACTTAATTAATTCAATGATTAAATTTGAATTAATAATAATTCTTATTAAATCTGAATTCTAATATAATTAATCAAGTCTCACTTAATTAATTCAGTAATTAAATTCGAATTAATAATAATTCTTATTAAATCTGAATTATAATATAATTAATCAAGACCTACTTAATTAATTCAGTAATTAAATTTGAATTAATAATAATTCTTATTAAATCCGAATTCTAATATAATTAATCAAGTCTCACTTAATTAATTCAATAATTAAATTCGAATTAATAATAATATATCTAAATTCATAATTTAAGTAAACCTCTGTTTTGACGTTCTTTGTGTGTGACCCTTTAGGTTATTATTACATTGGCAATAATTTTAATATCCAATAATAAAATTATAAATAATGAGCGGCATCTAGTAATACATCATTGCTACCCAAGTAACAATAATAATTGGTGATTCAATTAAACCTTTCGTGAATAATGTTCCATGTAATATAATCCCTTTAACCTTATATTATAGATCAAACTCGAGGCATGTATAGTGTCATCCTCTTCAACGTTTTGTCTTGGTTTCCTTGATCAATGAGTAAACTATTTAAACAAATCAATATTTGAGCATGACCATGCATTTCACAGTCTCACTCAATCAAGAGGCCAATAATATCACTCCTAGAATTGGAGGGTTAAATCCTATATCTATCATTCATATTCATCGTACGATTCATAGCATACCCAATGTCCACCTTTATCATTACCCGCTTAAAGGTAACTTTGAGTGTAATCAAAGTATATTAATTCTTGTATAGAAATATAATGATTTCAAGTCAGAGAATCATTACATCATTATGACTATGAGATTTTTTATGACACTTATTAACATGTAGAATCTTACGGCAGGTCTTTCCAGTGTCATGTATTGATGCATACACTTATGTTCTTGACTTTAGTATCACCATACCTATGACCAATGAGATGTGGTCATCTGTCAACAAACATACTAGTCTTATAGTATTATTATTATCCTTAAATAATAATACTCGACTAGGGAATTTTAGGAATAAAATATTATTCATATATTCTCATTTTTAAGTCACATACTTAATATATATATATATATATATATATATATATATATATATATATATATATATATATATATATATATATATATATATATTACGTATTAATATTCCAAGGACATTTATTATTCTTTCAATTTATGACGTAGTAAATAAAGATATAATAAATATTAATTAAATAATCACATAACATAATTCTTTATTCTTTTCAATAAAACATTAAAAGTATTGTCTCTAGGACACCAATACAAACATAATGCCTATCATAAAGGAAAACAAAGGAAGGCATCATTCAAGTCAAAATTAAAATCATCAATTGAGAAGCCACTTGAGTTATTACACATGGATTTGTTTGGTCCTGTGAATATCATGTCCATTGCAAAGAAAAAGTATGCTCTAGTCATTGTGGATGACTTTTTAAGATTCTCATGCACTTATTTTCTATATTCCAAGGATGAAGCAAGTGATCTCATCATTAATCACATGAAAGAAGTTGAGAAAATTCTTGGATTGGATGTAAAGAAAATAAGGAGTGACAATGGAATAGAATTTAAGAATTCCATAGTAAAGGAGTTCTGTGAATCTAAAGGAATCATACACACCTTCTTTGCACTAACGACACCTCAATAAAATGAGGTAGTTGAAAGGAAAAATAGGACATTGATTAAAGCAGCTAGAACTATGTTGGAAGATGCTAAATTACCAACATACTTCTGGGCTGAGGCCATTAATACAACATGTTATATTCAAAACATCTCCATAGTGAATCAAACTCAAGGAAAGACACCTTATCAATTGATCAAGAAAGATAAAAAGCCAAAAGTGAGATTTCTTCATGTTTTTTACTGCAAATGTTATGTCCTAAAGAATCAAGGTGAAAACTTAGGAAAATTTGAAGCCAAGGTTGATGAAACTATATTTGTTGGGTATGCACTATCTAGCATAACCTATAGAGTCTATAATCTTAAACTATACATTGTTATAGAATCAGTACATGTAGTATTTGATGATAAAAAGATTCAAGGCTTGTTTGATGAAGAAAATCATGACACACTACAATTTGAGAATGAATCAAATGGTGTAAATGATGATGAAGAATTGGAAGTTATAAATTCACAAGTACTCAACCCAATATCAGTTGATGTCACATCATCAATGGTTAATTTATCAGTTGACAGTCATCCATCGACTGACAATGCATCAACTGATAATTCCTCAATCGGTAATCAACACTCTACAACAAGGGTATCCAATTCAAGGGGAGGGTTTCAAAATCAAACCACAAATTAAAATCAGTTTGAGTACAATTCCAATGATCATGAAGTTTCATCATCAAGGCAAAATTCACCTCCACAAAGAAAATGGACTAAAATCCATCCATTTGAATTAATTATTGGAAATGCAGAAGATGGTGTCAAAACAAGAAGTGCTACTTAGAATGAGTGTTTGTATAGCAGCTTCCTATCTCAAGAAGAACCGAAAAAGGTTGAATATGCTCACATAGATCCTGATTGGGTTTTAGCTATGCAAGAGGAACTCAATCAATTTGAAAGGAATAAAGTATGGAAGCTGGTGCCCAAACCAAAAGACAGATCTATAATTGGTACAAAATGGGTATTCAGGAAAAAGATGGATGAAACTGGTACTGTGACTAGAAATAAGGCATGGCTGGAAGCAATCAGAATCTTTCTAGCTTATGTTGCACATGCTAATTTCAAGGTCTACTAGATGGATGTGAAGAGTGCATTTTTGAATGAGGTACTAGAAGAAGAAGTCTATGTGGAACAACCTCTTGGTTTTGAAGATTCAAATTTCCATGACTTTGTCTACTATCTACTCAAAGCACTCTATGGTTTGAAACAAGCACCAAGGGCCTGGTATAATGCATTATCTCAGTTTCTTATTGAGAATCACTTCACAAGATGTATTGTTGATAAAAATCTATTCTATAAAAATGTTAATGTCTCAATTATTCTTGTCCAAATCTATGTGGGTGACATTATTTTTGGCTCAATTAATGAGGGACTTTGCAAAAATTTTGCCAAATTAATGCATAGTAAGTATAAAATGAGCATGATGGGGGAACTAACTTACTTTCTTGGTTTGCAAGTCAAACAAGTTAAGGATGTAATTTTTATAAATCAAACAAAGTACATTCATGACTTGTTGAAGAAATTTGACTTAAGTGAATGTTCTTCTGCAAAAACTCCCATGGTCACTGCCACTAAACTTGAATTGAATACTAAAGAAGATAAAGTGGACATTTCGAGTTGATTAGTGCATAATTTTACATATTTCAATGCCATTTTATTGCTTGCTTTCGTATTTTATTAGTTAATTTATTACATTTTTCTTATTTTATAGATAAGTAGAAAGAATAATTAAAGGAGAAGGAATGAGATAGAAAGGGCAAAAATGTAAGAAAAGGAAGTCAACAAAATAAAGAGGAGAAAAAGATAAAAGAACAAGTTGGTGGATGAAATCAAAAATCCATGGTGTAGATTTTACCAACAAACACCTCATTTGAATGGTGGGGATTGACCCAACACCACCCAAAACCCTATTTCTAGCCTATAAATACCCTCCGCTTTCTATCATCTACCAAATCTTTAGTTTACCCTATTTTTAGTAGTAGCCTCTCTTTTAATTTTCTAGATCTAGTTTTTGGCTTTCTTAAATATTGTAAACACTTTTCATATTAATGCAAGTCTTTACTCTCTTTTATGCTAATCTCCATCTTTTCTTTTTTAAATTCATGGCTATGATATCTTTATAAGTACTACAAGTTATATACTTTAGGAAATGAAAGGAGCCCTTTTAGATTAATCTTTTTAGATCTACTCCCCTTTGATATTTAGGGGGTTTAATAATTTAAGCTTAGATTTCTCTCCATTAGTAGTTTAAAACTTTTAATTTTACATTTAATTTTAGTAGTGTTAAAATAGGTATTTACATTTTTAGATCTAGTTTGATTTTCTTGTATTTTTAAATTTTCCGGTTAAAAATAATTTTCCGGCGAAGTTTAAAAATCAGGTGAGAGTCCGGTACAAAATACAATTTGTGTTGGGGTTTACTTTTTGGTGAGGCTCCTATACAAAATTAATTTATATGAGGGTTTTGTCTTTAATCATTATTCGTTATCATATTATTTTTACACTCTTCCGTGCTCTGTTTCTTTTGATTGTGTCCAATTCCTGATTTACACTGCACACAAGTTGCTGGTTCACAATTTTATAAGATATTCTAAGTCATGTGCTCATTTTTTTACTGACTGTCAATCACTACTTATTAGTTGTTTGTGTTGTCTATTTTCTTGTATATAACTACCACTGCTCATAGACTCTTGTAGTTTGTTTCAAGGACTTAAAAATCATTTATACTATTTTTTTCATGTCACTACGCCTTGACCAATTTTCCATTGATTAGTTTTAATACACTTTTTTTTTGTTTCGAATGGTTCTTAGTTTTATAAGTAGTATTAATCACATGTTACATATTATAGCCTACCTTGTATTTATGGTTCGTGTTAGTCCTTTTTGTCTCGTTAATATATTAAACATGCGTAGTTGAGATTTTCCTTAAGTAGTATTTCAATTATTCCAATTTGTTTACATCAATTTGCTTGGTATAAAAAAACTCTTCTCTAAATTAAATTCTCTAATTCGCCTAAGTTAAATTTTAAGGATCGTGAAATTTATTTAGTCTTTGCGGAACGAATCTCAAATACTAAAACGAGATCGTCACTTGCGATAATTTGAAAATTAATATTTTTAGCACATCAAGTCCCCCGATCTAAGGAGGACAAATTCAAGTCCCCCGATCATCAAGTCCCCCGATTGGAATCAACCTTTTAAGTTAATGTGTGATGCTTCAGATTATGCGGTAGGGGCAGTTTTAGGTCAACGAATAGATAAGATACCTCATGTCATTTACTACACTATCAAGACCTTAAATGATGCTCAACTTAATTACTCCACAACTGAGAAAAAAGCTCTTAGCAGTAGTCTTTTCCCTTGAGAAGTTTCGGTCGTATCTTATTAGTTCCAAAATCATTGTTTACATCGATCACGCAGCTCTTAGATACATTTTCTCCAAAGAAGACTCAAAGGCCTGATTGATTAGGTGGGTCTTGTTGCTTCAGGAATTTGACCTAGAAATTAGGGATAAGAATGGTTCAGAAAAAATTGTTGCTGATCATCTCTCTCGATTAGTAGTGGATTCCACTATTGATTTACCCTTAAATAAATCTTTTCCCAATGAACACCTTCTTTCAATTTCTACTCCTCCTTGGTTCGACGATATTGTCAATTACCTTGCCACTGGTGAAATTCCTTCCAATTGGTCTAAGCAAGATAAATCAAAAAATTTCTCTCAAGTCAAACACTTCTTTTGGGATGATCCTTATCTTTTTAAACATTGCCCAGACCAGATCATTAGGAGATGTATTCCGAACCATAAGGCTAGGAGCGTACTGTCCTTTTGTCATGACCAAGCTTGTGGCGGTCATTTTAGTGCTAAGAAAACAGACGTGAAGATACTTCAATGTGGTTTCTATTGACCTAGTTTGTTTAAGGATGCTGTTGAATTTTGTTCCGCTTGTAGTAGGTGTCAACATTTAGGAAAGATCACTAGAAGAAATATGATGCCAATGAGTCCAATATTTGTCATTGAAATTTTTGATGTTTGGAGAATAGATTTTATGGGCCATTTTCCTAATTCATTTGGTAATCTCTACATTCTCTTAGTGGTTGATTACTTGTCTAAGTGGGTCGAAGCCATACTAACTAAGACTAATGATAACAAGGTCGTCCATAAATTCTTAAAAGAAAATATCTTTTCTCGATTTGGCACACCTAGAGCTATCATTAGTGACCAAGGCAAGCACTTTAAAAATCATCAATTTGAATCGTTCTTGAAAAAGTATTCCATCACTCATAAATTGGCTACTCCTTATCATCCTCAGACTAGTGGTCAAGTTGAAGTCTCTAATAAGCAAATCAAACAAATTTTAAAAAAGACTGTCAACTCGAATAGGAAAGATTGGTCCATTAAGTTGATAGATGCATTATGGGCCTATCGGATTACTTTTAAGACGATCTTGGGTATATCTCCCTATAGACTGGTATTTGGCAAAATGTGTCATCTCCTTGTTGAACTCGAACATAGGGCCATGTGGGCCATTGGAGAGTTAAATTTTAATTTATCCACTATTGGTAGTCATCGGAAGTTGTAATTGTCTGAGTTAGAGGAAATGAGGAATGATGCCTATAAAAATGCTAAAATCTATAAATAAAGAACTAAAGTGTTTCATGATAAATCCATCTTAAGAAAATCCTTTTCTCCCGGTCAAAAAGTTCTTTTATATAATTCTAGGTTGCATCTCTTTCCTGGAAAGTTGAGATCTAGGTAGGAAGGACCATATATTGTTAAAACAGTTTTTCCTCACGGTGCTATTGAAATTGAAAATCCTAAAAATGGTGACATATTTAAAGTCAATGGACAAAGGCTCAAACTATTTTTAGAATTGCCAGTTGATCTCAAGGAAGAGGTCATCCACCTTGTCGATCTCTGAATAAAGTAAGTTTTCAGAATAAACTAATTTTGCTTCTCTGTTGTCCCATGTCAGGTATTATCTCTTCATGTTATTTTATCATATCTCTCTTATTTTCATACATTGGGGACAATGCATGATTTAGGTATGGGGGAGAGTGCTAGTAATGGTGCTAGTAATGTTAAAATTTAAAAAAAATGTAAAAAAATAGAAGATTGAAAATCCAAAAATAGAAATATTTAGGTTGAGTTATTCTATCCTCTATTCGAACTTTAGGACTAGTTGGTGTTAGCATTTGTTTTCAAAAATGATATATATAATTCCTTTTAGATAATTTGAACTTAGTCGAGTAAGGTTTTCTTTATGAAACTTGTGTCGAACGATTTTTACACCAAATTTCAGGAAGACACATATGCACAAGACATTTGTTAGAAAGATTGTATAGGGATGTTATTCGATACCTGAGAGAGAACCCACATGTTAGAACAATGTCGAATCAATTTTTTTGCGAAAAATAAATATATAGCTAAAAAAAGAGGGAAAAAAAAGAATAAACTATTTCAATACCCAATATTCCTCAAAATAAATAGATGAGATGATGGGCACAAGTAGAATTGGTTAGTCTTGTTTTGTGATATTTGTTACTCGAGTAATTAAGTCTGTTGGGGTATTTCAAAACCTAGTGCCCTAAGACCAACTGGTTTGGGAGTCACTGACCCAAAGCTCACTATATGGGTAACATAGAAAGCCTAAGAAAATAGACACTGTACAGTAGATTAAAAAAAAGGAAAAGAAAAAGGGTTATATATACGAATTTGTGATATTTGGCTAGATACTTGTTTTAATAGAGATTGGGTCAGTTCAATATTGGTTGAAAAAGAGAAAATATTCTTATGCAGTTCATCTATCAGAGGCCTTAAATCCACTACATACCTTGAGATTTTTTGTAAACATTTAGATTCGATACCAGTAGATTGAAGTTACCTACAATTCGACTATTATTAGAAAAGCCTGCTAAGGAATGTATTTTCCCTATAAAATCTTTTTTTAACACCATTGAAAACTAGAGTGAAAATTGAGTCAAGACAATTACAGGAATTATTTCAGAGATTTTATGGGTATATCTTCTGTAAACCCTTAGGAGACAATACTCCTCTTGTAGAGATCGTCTATGAGTTTAACGGGTTGGTAAACCTAAAATTACCCGTCACGCCTATGAAAAGGAGCCTAGGACTTTTCTTAGTTTACTTTTTAACTGTTGATTTTACTCGAGGACGAGCAAAAGATAGGTATGGGGGCATTTGATTAGTGCATAATTTTACATATTTTAATGCCCATTTTATTGCTCGCTTTCGTATTTTATTAGTTAATTTATTGCATTTTTCTTATTTTACAGATAAGTATAATAAATATTTAAAGGACAAGGAATGGGCTAGAAAGGGTAAAAATGGAAGAAAAAGAAGTCAACAACGTAAAGAGGAGAAAAAGACAAAAGAACAAGTTGGTGGATGAAATCAAAAATCAATGGTGTAGATTTTACCAACAAACACCTCATTTGAATGGTGGGGATTGACCCAACACCACCCAAAACCCTATTTCTAGCCTATAAATACCACCCTATTTCTATCATCTAGCATGTCTTTAGTTTACCCTATTTTTATTAGTAGCCTCTCTTTTAATTTTCTAGATCTAGTTTTTAGCTTTCTCAAATATTGTAAACACTTTTCATATTAATGCATGTCTTTATTCTCTTTTATGCTAATCTCCATCTTATCTTCTTTAAATTCATGGCTATGATATCTTTCTAAGTACCACAAGTTGTATACTTTGGGAAATGAAAGGAGCTCTTTTAGATTAATCTTTTTAGATCTACTCCCCTTTGATATTTAGTGGGTTTAATAATTTAAGCTTAGATTTCTCTCTATTAGTAGTTTAAAATTTTTAATTTTACATTTAAATTTAGTAGTGTTAAAATTGGGGTTTTACATTTTTAGATCTAGTTTGGTTTTCTTGTATTTTTAAATTTTCCGGTTAAAAATAATTTTCCGGTGAAGTTTAAAAATCAGGTGAGAGTCCTGCACAAAATATAATTTGTGTTGGGGTTTACTTTTTGGTGAGGCTCCTATACAAAATTAATTTGTCTGAGGGTTTTGTCTTTATTTATTATTCGTTAGCATATTATTTTTACTCTTTGTCGTGCTCTGTTTCTTTTGATTGTGTCCAATTCATGATTTACACTGCACACAAGTTGTTGGTTCTTAATTTTATATGATATTCTAGGTCATGTGCTCATTTTTTTACTGACTGTCAATCACTACTTATTAGTTGTTTGTGTTGTCTATTTTCCTATATATAACTGCCATTGCTCATAAACTCTTGTTAGTTTGTTTCCAGGACTTAAAAATCATTTATACTATTTTTTTTATGTCACTACGCCTTGACCAATTTTTCATAGTTTAGTTTTAATACACTTTCTTTTTATTTCGAATGGTTCTTAGTTTTATAAGTAATATTAATCACATATTATATATTATAGCCTACTTGTATTTATGGTTCGTGTTAATCCTTTCCGTCTCGTTAATATATTAAGCATGCGTAGTTGAGATTTGCCTTAAGTAGTATTTCAATTATTCCAATTTGTTTACATCAATTTGCTTGGTATAAAAAAAAACTCATCTCTAAATTAAATTCTCTAATTCGGCTAAGTTAAATTTTAAGGATCGCGAAATTTATTTAGTCTTGGCGGAACGAATCTCAAATTCTAAAATGAGATCGTGCAGTTGCGATAATTTTAAAATTAATATTTGTAGCACATCACGAGTTATAGAGGTATGGTAGGCTCACTTCTATACTTAATTGCTAGTAGACCAGACATAATGTTCTCTACATGTTTGTCTACTAGGTTTCAGGCATATCCTAGAGAATCTCATTTGGTGGCTATTAAGATGATTTTTAGATATCCCAGGGGTACATCAAATTTAGGTATTTGATATCCTAGAAATTCTGCTTTTAATCTAATAGGCTACTCAGATGCAGATTATGCAGGTTGCAAAATAGACAGGAAGAGTACTACATGCACCTATCAATTTCTAGGAAACAAAAGTGTGTCATGGTTTAGCAAAAAGCAACACTCAGTATCAACTTCAACTGCAGAAGATGAGTGCATTATTGCTAGAAGTTGCTATGCACAAATATTATGGATGAGGAATCAATTATTTAACTATGGTTTCAACTTGAACAAGATTCTGTTTGTAATTGTGCCCTAGAGGCAATTACTTTTATATTTTAAGGAAAATATTTTATTATTAAGGAATATGTTTTATTAATTATTATTTATTTAATATGTTTTATTTACTGTGTAATAAATTGAAAGCATAATAAATGTCCTTGGAATTGTTATACGTATTATATATCTTTAAGTATGTGACTTAAAAATGAGATTATATGACTAGTATCTTATTTCTAAAATTCCCTAGTCGAGTATTATTATATAAGTACAATAATAATGCAATAAGACTAGTACGTTTATTGACAGATGACCACATCTCATTGCTCATATGTATGGTGATACTAAAGTCAAGAACATAAGTGCATATCTCAATGACTGGCACTGGAATGACCCGCCGTGAGATTCTACATGTTAATAAGTGTCATAAGAAATTCTCAATATGATAATGATGTAATGATCCTCTGACTTGAAATCATTATATTTTTATACGAGAATTAATATACTTTGATCATCAAAAGTGGACATTGGGTATACTATGAATCGTATAAGAAATATGAATGATAGATAAAAGATTTAACCTTCCTATTTAGGAGTAATATTATTGGTCTCTTGATTGAGTGAGACTATAAAATGCATGGACGTGCTCAAATGTTGATTTGTTTAATAGTCTACTCATTGATCAAGGAAACCCGGATTAAATGTTGAAGATGATGACACGATACATGCCTCGAGTTTAATCTATAATATAAGATTAAAGAGATTATATTACATGGAACATTATTCACGAAAGGCTTAATCAAATCACTGATTTTATTATTATTACTTAGGTAGCAATGATGTATTACTAGATGCCGCTCATTGTTTACAATTTTAATTAGATATTAAAATTGTTGTCAACGTAATAATAACCTACAGGGTCACACACAAAGAATGTTTGAAAGAGAAATAATTTAAATTATATAAGTAATTTATTTTATTTATGATATTAATTAAGTATGACTTAATTAATTATATAAATAGAATAAATGAATTACTTAAACTAATTCTAAAATTAGTAATTAATTAATTAAGTGAGACTTAATTAAATAATTTAGAATTTTGGATTAGTATTAATTATAATTAGATTATAATTAGAAAACTTATTCATCTCTCTCTATATAATCTCTTTATGGGCTGATTTAATGAAAGACACATATTTTTCTAAAACCCTATCCGTTCTGAGAAAAGAGGAAGATAGAGAGAGAGAAGCAGTTTTTGGGTGCTAGTACACCTCAATCCTTCATGAAAAGTGTTTCTGTGGATACCGTAGAGTGTAGATCGCGTGAGCGGGATACGTGGTGATTAAATAAGCTTTGGACCTCCATTAATCTTCCATTGATGAACTGTTAAAGCTTTTTAAGGTATTTATTCTTAATCTCTGAATTAAATCTTTTATTTTCGCACGGATCCTGCTGAGGGTTTCGATTTATATTACGTGTTGTTTTTATTTTTCGTGTTTTTCCGCTGTGTTTGTGTCTCGAAACCCTTCAATGGCATCAGAGCTACTTGCAAAACATTTTAATTCGGTTATGTGCTTAACAGTTTTCGATATGTAAGCATGTATGCGATCTACCATGGTTTTGTATTGATACAACATATGTATGTATGTATATATTATGAATATATGATATTCATGTGATGTACAATCATGTGATGATTGTGTGTATTGTTATATGTATATGATACATGTTTGTTCTTATTATGGGAATCATATTCGATACGAATTTTGAAACGGCTTCAGTAGATTTTCTGAAATCTATGTCCAGTGTCCGATTTTCACAAACGATATGTGTTTTCTGACTATAATCATATCACTGAGCAATACTGACATTTTCAGCTTGGCGTCTATAAGAAATTCGATGTCGTTACAGGCCCCAAAATGGTGATTTATTATTTATTGAAATTTATTTGATTTTCTGAAATTTAAAAATATGTTATATTATGTTATATATGTTTTATATGATTTTGAATATATGATATTCATGTAATGTATAATCATGTGATGATTATGTGTATTGTTGTATATATATGATACTTGTTTGTTCTTATTATGAAAATCGTATTCGATACGAATTCTGAAAAGACTTTGGTAGATTTTCTGAAATCTGTGTCCAGTGTCCGATTTTCACAACCAATATGCATTTTCTGACTGGAATCGTATCACTGAGCAATACTAAAAAAGTCAGCTTCACGTGTGTAAGCCATTTGATGAGTTTACAGGCCCCAAAATGTCAATTTATTATTTTTCTGAAATTTATTTAATTTTCTAAATTTCGGTTAATATCTTATGTATGACGATATGATCTGAAATATGATTTGTGATACCATGTTTAGATTATATGATATTTTTTAATATGTTATATGATAGCATGGTGGATGGTTATGGCCTAATGACCCATAAGATAGTGGTTTTGGTTTTTAAATACGACTTGCATGTCGTTTATTCATTGTAATTGTTAATCTCGAATGTAACTCGAGTTCTTCTTGTAATTTCATAAGAATAGATTTATTTATCATTCAATGTAATTGTTCAATGGAGACTTGGAAGTAAGGAAACTAGAAGACAATCCAGATGATGGAGCAATGAAGAAGAAAAAGACATGTAATAGTGTAGTATTTGAAACCACCATAGATTGACCTTGATATTTCCATTAGCTTGGAAATATCACATAGAATGGGGTCATAATCAAAAACATTTAATTTATGCACAATACATATATGTATATGAATGCATGTGTAGATATGTATGTGTTGGAATGATGTATGTATTAGATACGACACTCATGTCATACCTGTTTAAGAAAGATAAAATCTGTAACGATTCAAAATTTTAAAATTAAATAAACGATCATGAGATTCTTGTGCTTATGAAACACGGTATTGAATGTGAATTTTATTTTTCTGATATGGGAAGATTTTGTCAAAAGTGAATTATTATTCGTAAGAAAGTTGGGTTTTAAGTGAGACCGCTTGTGACTTCTCCGACGATCTAGAAATCAAACCATTGACGAATATTGAAATGGATTATTTGATCAAGGAAAAATTGAGAATCTCTTTATGATGGGATCATGATCATTCATATAAATATTAAAATCCCTAAATACATATTAAGTTAATCGGATGCCTTCCAATGTTTAATACTTGCCAAGATCTAGATTGAGAAAGAGTGGGTTTGCCAAAGCAAGGTGCTCTTATCAATCATGAGAAGACATGATAAGTAAGGGTACTTGGTTTGTTGAAACGTTGGGTATAACTTAACTAAATCATCACAATAGGATTGTGAATTTAGAGGCATAGAGGTTGGTGAAATTTATTGGATAAATGTGTACAAAGGGTTGTTCCACCAAACTTTCCAAGACTTATATTTGATATAATTGACAAATGTTGTCTACCTAAATAGTTGTGTTTTGGGTGTGTTAGCCAATGTTATCTTAAAACATGGACGAAATATGGATCCTGGTTCACTAGAAAGATTTAAAGAAATGATTTCCGAATTAATAGTTAGGGCTATTAGTTTGATAAAAATAGTGGAAAGTATACGATGATATACCATAATCACTTAAACATAATTAATATTAAATCTGCAATTTAGTTTATTTTATACACTTTAATATTGTAGATATCAAATGATAAATACAAACAACTTCTCTATATGATCAGTTCTTGAGAATGATAAATTGATGAGAACAAATTTTCTCGACTGACATAGGATCTTGAGCATCGTCCTCGGGCACCACGATGTTAGTCAAATCTCTTATTGGAAATGATAGTACTTATTGGAAGTAAATTGATGTTGCAACTGATGTTTCATGTCTCATGCTTGCGACTATGAGTGTTGAGCTTAAGAAGCAACATGGGCATATAGATGCTTGTGAGACGATTAAGCACCCTTAAAGGATATTTGAGGGACAGACTCTTCAAGATATATTTGACGATTAAAGGGTACTATACACTTACAAGTAGGGAGAGTGAGACCCGGTTACACCACATGTTCAAAAAATTATAGGGTATAATGAGTACATTGACATTTTGGGTTTCTAGATTGGTCTGGAGGCTCACCTAGATTTGATCTTACAATCTCTGGACAATAAATGTTTTTAGATTGTTATGAACAACAAAATGAATAAGATTGGTGAAACACCTATTGAGTTGCTAAGCATGTTGAGAACTGCTGAAAGCAACATGATAAATGCATGAACTACTACTATAATAATGGTAAACATAGGGAATGTAAAAGGGAAAGGAAAATGGTAAGGCAAGGAAAAGATTTGATCTAGTTTCCTTATCAAACCAAAGTCCAATCCCAAAACAGGCTTTAAAGTCTGAATGAGGTGTTGACAAAGAAGTCGATTGTCGCTTCTATGAAAAATTGGAAAACTGGAAATTAAAATGTCATGCTTATTTGGAAGATCGGAAGAAGTTGATCAGTAAGGGTCAAGCTTTGAGTATCAGGTTGAAATTGGAGTAAAGGTAGTTTCTATGGTTGAAGGAACTTGTTACTTAATTTTAGGCCTACAATGAAAATTTAGAACTTGATAATTGTTATAACGTGGACATTATATTAGTTTCTTGTTTGGACAAAAAAGACTTTTTCATTTTAATTAAATAACAAGAGTTATTTATTCTATTTCGATGATGAGGCTTATAATGTTGCACAACTAGTTAGCAATTTATATATTCTAAAGTGACTCAAATCAAACATTACCTTTGGCACTGTCGTTGAGGCCATATTAATGAGAAACACATTTCCAGAATACATAATGATAAACACAAACAACTTCTCTATACAATCAGTTCTTGAGAAGGACAAATTGATGAGAACAAATTTCCTCGACTAACATAGGAGCTTGAGGATCATCCTCGGGCACCACGATGTTAATCAAACCTCTTCCCCTACTATTGAAGCTAAGAATGTAAAATGTGATAGTGCTTATTGGAAGTAAATTGATGTTGCAACTGATGTTTCATGTCTCATGCTTGCAACTATGAGTGTTGAGCTTAAGAAGCAACACGAGCATATAGATTCTTGTGAGATGTTTAAGCACCCTTAAATGATATTTGATGGACAGACTCTTCAAGATATATTTTACGATTAAAGGGTACTCTACACTTACAAGTACGGAGGGTGAGACCTGGTTACACCACATGTTCTAAAGATTATAGGGTATAATGAATACCTTGATATTTTAGGTTTCCAGATTGATCTGGAGGCTCACCTAGATTTGAACTTACAATATTTGGACAATAAATATTCTTAGTTTGTTATGAACAAAAAAATGAATAAGATTGGTGAAACACCTATTGAGTTACAAAGCATGTTGAGAACTGCCGAAAGCAACATGATAAATACATGAACTATTACTATAATGATGGTAAACATAGGGAATGCAAAAGGGAAAGGAAAATTGAAAGGCAAGGAGAAGATTTGATCTAGTTTCCTTATCAAACCAAAGTCCAATCCCTAAACAGGCTCTAAAGTTTGAATGAGGTGTTGACACAGAAGACGATTGTGTTGGGTTCCGAGGCATAAAACGCAGCGGATAAACGTAAATATAACGAAAAATTTCGGAACCCTAACGCAGGATCATGTATAAGATTGGACGGATTATGGTGATAATCGAATCATACCTATTACGATCTTGAATGTCACGAACTCAACGGAGATCCTTGCTATCACGACTTGTGTCTTCCTCTCGAAAACACCTCTATGGTATCCACATGAGCACCTTCAAGAGCGTCTCACGATCTTGATTACGGAGTGGATGTACTAGCAAACCTTTGATAATTCGAATTGTCTTCCTGCCTCTTTGCTGCCTCTTCTAGGGTTTTTCTATCAAAAACGTGTTGTGCCTCTTAACCCTACATTATCTATTTATAATGTTTGGTTAACAGGCCCATAGCAGCAAAACCTAACCCATGTAGGTCTAGGAAAATAATAAAACGAATTTTATTATTTAATTAATAACTAAGTCATACTTAATTATTATGGGCAGAAATACAATTCTAATTTGAATTTATATTATCTTAATTAATTAAGTCTCACTTAATTAATATAATAAAATTCAAATAATTATCAATTAATTTAAATCTATAATTTAAATTAACTATTCCTCTAAGTGCTCTTTGTGTGTGACCCTATAGGCTATTATTTAATTGACAATAATTTTATTCTCCAATAAAATTATAAACAATGAGCGGCATCTAGTAATACATCATTGCTACCCAATTAAACAATAATTAAATCGTGATTCGATAAAACCTTTCGTGATTAATGTTTCCGTGTAATATAATCCTTTTAACCATATATATTATAGATTAAACTCGAGGCATGTATTTAGTCATCCTCTTCAACATTTAATCCGGGTTTACTTGATCCATGAGTAGACTATGAAAACAAATCATTATTTGAGCACAGCCATGCATTTTATAGTCTCACTCAATCAAGAGGCCAATAATATCTCTCCTAATTATAGGAGGGTTAAATCCTTTATCTATCATTCATATTTCTCATACGACTCATGATATACCCGATGTCCACTTTTATCATTACCCGGTCAAAGGTAACTTTTAATGTAGTCAAAGTATATTAATCCTCGTATAAAAATATAATGATCTCAAGTCAGAGGATCATTACACCATTATCACTATGAGTCTTTCTTATGACTTTATTAAACATGAAGAATCTCACTGTGGGTCTGTCCAGTACCATGTACTCCTGCATGTACCTATGTGTTGACTTTAGTATCCCCATACTTATAACCAATGAGATGTGGTTATCTGTCAAACAACATACTAGTCTATTTATGTATTATTATTGTCCTATAATAATAATACTCGACTAGGGACATTTAAGAATATGATATATTATATAATCTCAAGTTCAAGTCATGTACTAAACTATACAATATGTATCATGATTCTAAGGACATTTATTATGCTAACAAATATATCGCAGTAATTAAAGTCATAATAAATATGTTTATTGAATAATCAATTGACATAAAGGTTTATCAAAATAAACATTGTATTGCCTCTAGGGCACCTACACCAACAATCTCCCACTTGCACTAGAGCCAATCACCCATGTATCTAATACCCATGGAACTAGTGTGACCGTCGTGCTTCTTCTGCGATAAGCCTTTGGTCAGTGGGTCTGCAATGTTATCATTTGTGTGCACTTTACATATGTGTATGTCACCCCTTTCATTAATCTCTCGAATGAGGTGATATCTCCTGAGTATGTGTTTGGTTCGGGAGTGAGCTCTAGGTTCTTTAGCCTGTGCAATGGCTCCATTATTATCGCAGTATAGATCAATGGGATCTGCGATCGATGGAACCACTCCCAAATCATTAATGAATTTTCGAATCCAAACAGCTTCCTTAGCCGCTTCACAAGCTGCAATGTACTCAGCCTCCATTGTAGAATCAGCTACTGTTTCTTGCTTTGAACTCTTCCAACTCACAGCACCTCCGTTTAGACAAAACACAAAACCAGACTGTGATACAGTATCATCCCTGTCTGTTTGGAAACTTGCATCGGTGTAACCTTTTACAACCAGTTTCTCCTCTCCTCCATACACCAAGAATGAATCTTTAGTCCTTTTCAAGTACTTTAGAATATTCTTGACAACCGTCCAGTGACCTTCACCTGGATTAGATTGGTATCTGCTCGTCATGCTTAAAGCATACGAAACATCTGGGCGAGTACATACCATTGCATACATGATGGATCCAATTGCTGAGGCATATGGAACCTTACTCATGCGGTCCTTGTCATCCAATGATTTTGGACACTGATCTTTAGAGATCGTTATCCCTTGAGATACGGGGACATATCCCTTTTTTGCATTTTGCATACCAAAACGATGCAAAACCTTTTCGATGTATGTACTCTGACTTAAACAGATCATCCTTCTAGATCTATCCCTATAGATCCTCATTCCTAGAATGTAGGATGCTTCTCCTAAGTCTTTCATAGAGAAGTTGCTCCCTAACCAAATCTTAACAGCCTTGAGAGAAGGTATGTCATTCCCCATTAGTAGTATATCATCAACATATAGTACTATGAATGCCACATGGCTCCCACTAACCTTCTTGTAAACACAAGGTTCATCTTCGTTTTGAACAAAGCCATACTCCTTGACTGTTTCATCAAAACGGATATTCCATCTCCTAGAGGTTTGCTTCAATCCATAAATAGATCGACGTAATTTACATACCTTGCTAACATTCCTTGGATCGACAAAACCTTCAGGTTGTGTCATGTACACATCCACATCCTCTTCAAGGATTCCGTTAAGGAAGGCTGTTTTGACATCCATTTGCCAGATTTCATAATCATGGAATGCTGCAATAGCAAGCAAAATCCTTATAGACTTGACCATAGCCACTGGTGAGAAAGTCTCATCATAGTCAATACCATGAATTTGTCTGAAACCTTTTGCAACCAGCCTTGCTTTATAGGTCTGAACATTTCCATCCATGTCAGTTTTCTTCTTGAAAACCCATTTGCATCCTATGGGTTTTACCCCTTCAGGTGGATCAACCAAGGTCCATACTCGGTTTTCGTACATGGAATCCATCTCAGATTTCATGGCTTCTAGCCATCTCTTAGAGTCTGGACTGTTCGTAGCATCTTGGTATGTGAGAGGCTCATCTTCGTCTATGAGCATCAAATCACCACATTGAGCCAAGAGAAATCCATATCTCTCTAGCTCATGGCGAATTCTACCAGTTCTACGAACAACCTGTGTTTGTTGAGCATTATCATTATCCTGCTCTTGTTCCACTTCAGGTTCAATGCTATTTTGTGGTTCTCGATCTTCATCGAGGTCTATAGTTCTCCCACTGTTTCTTTTGGAAACAAAATCTCTTTCCATGAAAATAGCATCTCGAGCAATGAACACTTTCTGCTCAGTAGGACTATAGAAATAGTACGCCTTTGTTTCCTTAGGGTATCCCACAAAATTGCACTCTTCAGATTTAGGTCCAAGCTTGTCAGATACTTGACGCTTCACAAATGCCTTGCATCCCCAAACTTTCATAAAGCTCATGCCTGACCGTTTCTTCTCCCATATCTCATATGGAGTCTTTTGAACCTTCTTAGTAGGAACACGGTTAAGTGTGAAAGCCGCTGTTTCTAGAGCATAACCCCAGAAACTAATTGGAAGATCTACATGACTCATCATCGATCGCACCATGTCCAACAATGTGCGATTTCTCCTATCTGAAACTCCATTCCATTGAGGTGTACCTGGCGGAGTGAGTTGTGATACAATACCACACTCCTTTAAATAATCTTTAAATTCAGTGCTCAAGTATTCTCCTCCACGATCAGATCGTAAGATTTTAATACTTGCACCTCCGCCAATTTGCTTCTCTACTTCAGCTTTGTATTCTTTGAACTTTTCAAAAGAATCGGATTTATTCTTCATAAGATATACATATCCATATCTACTGAAATCATCAGTAAATGTTATGAAGTAGTAGTAGCCTCCTCTAGCCATCACACGCATTGGGCCACATACATCACTATGTATTAGCTCCAAACGTTCAGTGGCCCTTTGACCCTTACCAGTGAAAGGGGCTTTAGTCATTTTACCAAGCAAACAAGATTCGCATTCTTGGTATGATTCAAAATCAAACTTATCCAAATATCCATCCTTATGTAATTTGGATATGCGTTTCTCATTTATATGGCCTAGACGACAATGCCAGAGGTATGTTTGATTTGAGTCATTAACTTTAAGTCGTTTGTTTTCTATATTACAGACAGGATTATCTAAGTCAAGAACATATAAACCATTAAACAAACGCGCAACACCATAGGTTAAATCATTCAAAGCAAAAGAGCAACTGTTGTCCTTTATTGTAAACGAAAAACCTTTCTTGTCCAAACAAGAAACAGAAATAATGTTTCTGCGAATTGCAGGCACGTAATAACATTTCTCCAGTTCTAAAACTAGCCCAGAGGGCAAAGATAAATAATAGGTTCCTACAGCTAAAGCAGCAACTCTTGCTCCGTTGCCAACTCGTAGGTCCATTTCTCCTTTAGTCAATGTCCTACTTCTCTGCATTTCCTGCACATTTATACAAATGTGAGAAGCACATCCGGTATCCAATACCCAAGATGTAGAAATAGACAGATTGACTTCTATAACATATATACCTGAATTAGAAGCTTGCTCAGCCCTCTTCTTCTTCAGATCCTCCAAGTAAACTGAACAGTTTCTCTTCCAGTGACCAGTTTTCTTACAGTAGTGACATTCACCCTTAGCGACCCCACCTTTAGGCTTTAAAGCCTGTTTAAGACCTGACTTTGGCTTGGGTGTAGAATCAGAACCTGTCTTCTTCTTACCCTTCCACTTGCCTTTCCCTTTGGCCTTACCTTTATTGCCCACCATCAGTATGAGAGCGGGTTCAGCCGTCTTCATGTTGGTCTCATATGTTCTCAACATAGCCAATAATTCAGTAGGTGTTTTGTCAAATTCATTCATATTGTAGTTCATAACAAACTGAGTGAATTTGTTGTTCAAAGAATTCAAGATTAGGTCAATACCAGTTTCCGGACCAATCGGGAAACCCAAAGTATCAAGATACTCAATGTAACCAATCATTTTCAGAACATGTGGGCCAACTGGTTCACTTGCCCCTTGTTTGCAGTTAAAGAGTGACTTGCTCGTGTTGAACCTTTCTTGACGAGTTTGGCTTGCAAACATGCTTTGCAAGTGCTCATTGATAGTATATGCATCCATATGCACATGTTGTCTTTGAAGCTCAGCACTCATAGTTGCCAACATAAGACATGCAACATCAGTTGCATCATTCTCATCCTTTGTGTGGGCCGCTCGTTCCTCAACAGTAGCGCCCTCAGGAAGGGGACCTGCCGGAGGAATATCAATGACATGAAGCTTGCGCTCCTGCCTGAGGACAATCCTCAAATTCCTCTGCCAGTCTAGGAAGTTGTTTCCTCCTGTCAGCTTATCCTTCTCAAGGACAGATCGTACGGATAGTGTGTTTGTGTTGTTTGTCATTATTCGGTATCTACAATGATAAAAGCATAAAATAAACATTAGATTGTCTGAGTTATTTATTATGTTCAAATGATTATGATACATTCATAATATATCTCCCACTATTTTTATCAAATCAATAGCCCTTACTATTAATTTGGAAAGTATATCCCATAATTCTTTCTAGTGAGCCAAGATCCATATTTCGTCATGTCTTAAGTCAACCACTGGAAGTCCTTAAGAATGATTATTTAGGTAGTCAACATTTGTCAATTATATCATATATAATTCTTGGATAGTTTGGTGAGCAACGATTGATCTTATCTATCTAATAGATTTTTAACCAAACTCCATGCTTCTAAGTTCATAATTGTTGAATATAACCGTTTACTTTCACCTTATTATGACGACTCAGTTAAGTTTGACCCAATGATACAACGGCCGAATATAACCGTTTATATTCGTCGCATCTCACCACGATAGATAGGAGTCCCCTGCCACTAACAGTCTTTCCCCTAATCGATCTAGGATTCGATGAGTGTTCATTCATTAGAAAGCATCCGATTAAAACTTAATATTTTGTTAAGGGGTTTAGAAAATTTACGACGATCATGATCACATCATGAAGAGATCCTCAATTTTTCCTTGAACCAAATATTTCAAATTGACATCTTAAATTGTTCATTTCCCAGGTAGATGGAGGATACCAGTGGTCACACTTAAAACCCATCAGCCTTACGAATACGCATATCCGCTTTTGACAGAAAATCCCAGTTTTAGATATCAAAAATTCATATTTAATTCCGTGTTTTAAAATCCATATTTCATAAACACAAGAATCTCATGATCGTTCGTTTGTTAATTTTAAAATCTTAAATCGTTAAAGATTTTATCTTGTTTAGCATGGCAAGCATGGCATGGGTGACGTATCTAATACATGCATACATCATTAATCTAATTAAAGCATGCATCTTCTACTCTAAACATACATTCATACATCAATATGTAAAGTGCAGTATGTAAACGTGCTTGGTTATGGCCCATTTCCTATGTGATCCTTTCGAGCTAATGAAAGGATCAAAGTCAATCTATGGTGGTAAAATATAAATACAATTACATGTCTTCATTCTTCTTGTATCCATGGGTGCTTGCTCCTCTTCTTGGATCATCCTTCAATCTTCAAGTACATTACATGGAATAATTGAATACAACCTATACTAATGTACTTACATAAGAAAACTCGAGTTACATTCGAGGTTAAACAATTACAAGAATGAAGAAAACGACATGCAAGTCGTATTTATAAAACCAAAACCAAAAACCATTAATCTAGGGGTCCAAAGGCCATAACCAGCACCATGCTCAAGTACACAACAAAAATAATGCGGGGGTCTGGGGTGGCAGCCCTGGGCGGGGTCTGGGGGCGGTAGCCCCCGACTGGGGTCGAGCTGCCAGGTCAGCTCGAAATCAGAAATTTTTTATTTTCGAAGACCAGTCCTATTCAGAAATCATCAATTTCTGAATTACAGATCATATATGTTGGCCTTTTTCCCCACTGCAATTTACACAGTTTCAGAAGCATGTATCATATACATACTTATCATATCCCAGTTAACAGATCATGTCCAACATAATCTTTCCACCAGTTTGTATCATATACAAACTGACCCTCATGCAAAATATACAAATCGCAAACAGGCATATAAATCAGTCATGACAAATCATTAACATGCTAGTATCATCATCTATTTACTCATCATATGAATAACAATTCGAATATACATGGCAGTAGCATGGCAGTAGCATAGCAGAAGCATGGCAGTATCATGGCAGTCATCAAACAGGCATGGCAGTTTCATAACAGGCATGGCAGTAGCATAAGCAGTGGCATGGCAGTTATGACAAAGCAGTAGCATGGCATGGCAGTCACCAAAACAGGCATGTATGCATCAAATACATAAAACACGTAACCAAATCAGTCCCTTATACACGTAGCTCTGATGCCATTATTGGGTTCCGAGGCATAAAACGCAGCGGATAAACGTAAATATAACGAAAAATTTCGGAACCCTAACGCAGGATCATGTATAAGATTGGACGGATTATGGTGATAATCGAATCATACCTATTACGATCTTGAATGTCACGAACTCAACGGAGATCCTTGCTATCACGACTTGTGTCTTCCTCTCGAAAACACCTCTATGGTATCCACACGAGCACCTTCAAGAGCGTCTCACGATCTTGATTACGGAGTGGATGTACTAGCAAACCTTTGATAATTCGAATTGTCTTCCTGCCTCTTTGCTGCCTCTTCTAGGGTTTTTCTATCAAAAATGTGTTGTGCCTCTTAACCCTACATTATCTATTTATAATGTTTGGTTAACAGGCCCATAGCAGCAAAACCTAACCCATGTAGGTCTAGGAAAATAATAAAACGAATTTTATTATTTAATTAATAACTAAGTCATACTTAATTATTATGGGCAGAAATACAATTCTAATTTGAATTTATATTATCTTAATTAATTAAGTCTCACTTAATTAATATAATAAAATTCAAATAATTATCAATTAATTTAAATCTATAATTTAAATTAACTATTCCTCTAAGTGCTCTTTGCGTGTGACCCTATAGGCTATTATTTAATTGACAATAATTTTATTCTCCAATAAAATTATAAACAATGAGCGGCATCTAGTAATACATCATTGCTACCCAATTAAACAATAATTAAATCGTGATTCGATAAAACCTTTCGTGATTAATGTTTCCGTGTAATATAATCCTTTTAACCATATATATTATAGATTAAACTCGAGGCATGTATTTAGTCATCCTCTTCAACATTTAATCCGGGTTTACTTGATCCATGAGTAGACTATGAAAACAAATCATTATTTGAGCACGGCCATGCATTTTATAGTCTCACTCAATCAAGAGGCCAATAATATCTCTCCTAATTATAGGAGGGTTAAATCTTTTATCTATCATTCATATTTCTCATACGACTCATGATATACCCGATGTCCACTTTTATCATTACCCGGTCAAAGGTAACTTTTAATGTAGTCAAAGTATATTAATCCTCGTATAAAAATATAATGATCTCAAGTCAGAGGATCATTACACCATTATCACTATGAGTCTTTCTTATGACTTTATTAAACATGAAGAATCTCACTGTGGGTCTGTCCAGTACCATGTACTCCTGCATGTACCTATGTGTTGACTTTAGTATCCCCATACTTATAACCAATGAGATGTGGTTATCTGTCAAACAACATACTAGTCTATTTATGTATTATTATTGTCCTATAATAATAATACTCGACTAGGGACATTTAAGAATATGATATATTATATAATCTCAAGTTCAAGTCATGTACTAAACTATACAATATGTATCATGATTCTAAGGACATTTATTATGCTAACAAATATATCGCAGTAATTAAAGTCATAATAAATATGTTTATTGAATAATCAATTGACATAAAGGTTTATCAAAATAAACATTGTATTGCCTCTAGGGCACCTACACCAACAGATTGTCGCTGCTATGAAAAATCAGGACACTGAAAATTAAACTGTCATGCTTATTTGGAAGATCGAAAGAAGATGACCAGTAAGGGTCAAGCTTTGAGTATCAGGTTGGAAGTGGAGTAAAGGTAGTTTCTCTTGTTGGAGGAACTCGTTACTTAATTTTTGGCCTACAAGGAAAATTTAGAACTTGATAATTGTTATAATGTGCTTGCAATTAGCAAATACATTATATTGGTTTCTTGTTTGGATAAGAAAGGCTTTTTCATTTTAATTAAATAACAACAGTTGTTTATTCTATTTTGATGACGAGGTTTATAATGTTGCACAATCAGTTAATAATTTATATGTTCTAAAGTGACTTAAATCAAACATTACATTTCGCACTGTCGTTGAGGCCATATGAATGAGAAACGCATTTCTAGAATATATAAGGATGCATTCTTGGATAATTTTGATTATGAATTATACAAAAGGATGCGAATCTTGGTTTATTTGGTAAAATGACTAAAACTCCTTTTATCGGACATGGTGAAAGGGTCACTGAATGAGTATGACTCATACATAGTGATGTATGTTGTCATATGGGTACAATGACAAAAGGTAGCTTTTATTAACTTCATAAAATTTACCAATTATTTTAGTAGATACAGATATATGCATCTTTTGAAGAACAAATCTGAATCATTTGAAAAGTTAAAAGACTATAAAGATGAAGTAGAAAATATCAAAGAAAAGTTTTTTTTCTATAGGAGGGATCACACCTTGTTGGACATGGTGCTATCAATGTTGAGTCAAGGAATCTTCCAATTAGTTTATGGGGCTACGCCCTGGAGACGACTGCTTATACATTTAACCGAATTCCTACTAAAACGGTTCAGAAGACTCCATATGAGATATGGACTGAGAAACGTCATAGCATGTTATTTATGAAAATTTGGGGATGTGAGGCATTTGTGAAACGTCTAACTTCTGACAAGCTAGGACATAAATCAGACAAATGTAACTTTGTGGGATATCCAATTGAAACAAAGGGTTATTCATTCTATAATCCTTCCGAGAACAAAGTGTTTGTTGATCGAACTGCAGTTTTTCTTGAAAGAGAGATGCTTTCGAAGAAAAATAGTGGGAGGATAATAAATCTCGAATAACAAACATCTTAAGACTAATGACTCAAATCATACATACCTTTGGCACTGTCGTTTAGGCCATATAAATGAGAAGCGCATTTCTAAGTTACATATAGATGGATACTTGTATAAGTTTGATTTTGAATCATACGAAGCATGTGAACCATGTCTCATTGGAAAAATGACTAAAGCTCCTTTTACTAAACAAGGTGAAAGGGCCACTAAACGATTAGAACTAATACATAGTGATGTATGTGGTCCTATGCGTACTATGGCAAGAGGTGGCTTTTACTACTTTATCACGTTTACTGATGATTTCAGTAGATACAGATATGTGTATCTTATGAAGAACAAATCCGATTCTTTTGAAAAGTTTAAAGAATACAAAGCTGAAGTAGAAAAGCAGACTAGCGGAAGTATTAAGACTCTACGATCTGATCGTGAGGGAGAATACTTAAGCTATGAATTTAAGAGTTTCTTAAAAGAGTGTGGTATCGTATCACAACTCACTCCTCCCAGAACACCACAATGGAATGGAGTTTCCGAGAGGAGAAATCGTACATTGTTGGACATAATGCGATCGATGATGAGTCATGCAGATCTTCCAATTAGTTTCTGGGGCTACGCCCTGGAGATGGCTGCTTATACACTTAATCGAGTTCCTACTAAAACGGTTCAGAAGACTCCATATGAGATATGGACTGAGAAACGTCATAGCATGTCATTTATGAAAATATAGAGATGTGAAGCGTTTGTGAAACGTTTAACTTCTAACAACCTAGGACCTAAATCAGACAAATATAACTTTGTGGGATACCGAATTGAAACAAAGGGTTATTCTTTCTATAATCCTTCCGAGAACAAAATGTTTGTTGCTCAAACTACAATGTTCTTTGTAAGAGAAATGCTTTTTAAGAAAGACAGTGGGGGAGGATAATAGATCTCGATGAAGTTCGAGACCCACATGATAACATTGAACCAATGGAGGAACATGAGCAGAATGTACAAGAAAATAATATTGCTCAAGAAACATAGGTTGTTTGTAGGTCTAGTAGGATTCGCCATGAGCCGAGAGATATTATTGATTTTTCTTGACTCAAGATGGTGATGTGATGCTTATTGACGAAGATGAGCCTCTCACCTACCAAGACGCTATGAACACTCCAGATTCTAAGAGATGGCTGGATTCCATGAAATCTGAGATGGAATCCATGTTACTAATCAAGTATAGACTTTGGTTGATCCACCTGAAGGGGTTAAACCTATAGGGTGCAAGTGGGTTTTCAAGAAGAAGACCGACATAGATGGTAACGTACAGACCTATAAGGCACGATTGGTGAAAAAAGGTTTTAAGCAAATTCATGGTATTGACTATGATGAAACCTTTTCACCAGTGGCTATGGTCAAGTCTATCAGGATTTTGCTTGCTATAGATGCTTACTATGACTACGAAATCTGGCAAATGGATGTCAAAACCGCTTTCTTAAATGGGAGCCTTGAAAAAGATGAGGATGTGTACATGACACAGCCTGAGGGTTTTATTGATCCAAAGAATGCTAGAAAGGTATGTAAGTTGCGTCAATCCATTTATGGATTGAGACAAGCCTCAAGGAGATGTAACATTCATTTTGATGAAACTGTCAAATAGTTTGGGTTTATTCAAAATGAAGATGAACCACGTGTTTACAAAAAGGTTAGTGGGAGCCATGTGGCATTCTTAGTATTATATGTTGATGATATATTATTAATAGTGAATGACATTCCTTCTCTACATACTATGAAGACTTGGTTGAGAAATAATTTCTCAATGAAAGACTTAGGCGATGTGACCTATATATTAGGGATCAGGATCTATAGAGATAAATCAAGGAGATTGATTGGCCTAAGTCAGAGTACATAAATTGACAAAGTTTTGCACCGATTTGGAATGCAAGAGGCTAAAAGGGTATTTGTCCCAATATTTCATGGGATATCAATCTCGAAAGAAAACAGTCCTAAATCATTGGATGATAAGGACCGTATGGGTAAAGTTCCTTATGCATCGGCAATTGGTTCTATAATATATGCAATGATATGTACTCATCTTGATATCTCGTATGATTTAAGCATGACAAGTAGATACCAGTCTAATCCAGGTGAAGGTCACTAGATGGCAGTCAAGAATATTCTTAAGTACTTGAAGAGGACTAAAGTTCAATTTTTGGTATATGGAGGAGAAGATAGACTGGTTGTAAAAGGTTACACCGATGCTAGTTTCTAGACAGACAACGATCATTTAATGTTTCTGTCTGACTTTGTGTTTTATCTATTTAAATTGAGATGTTGTATGCTGGAATGGTTCATAGAAGAGACATTTATTGATTCTATAATAGGGCTCGAGTATATTGATGCTTGTGAAGCAGCCAAGGAGGCTGTTTGGGCATGTACTTAGTATATATCACCTAATTAATGAGATTAATGATCAAGGAGATATACATATATGTAAAGTGCATACTAATAATAATATTGCAGACCCATTGCCTAAGGCTTTGTCGCAGCAGAAGCATGAAAGTCACACTAGTTCCATGAGTATTGGATACTTGGGTAATTGGCTCTAGTGCAAGTGGGAGATTGTTAGTAATTGTACCCTAGAGACAATTACTTTTATATTTTAAGGAAAATATTTTATTATTAAGGATTATGTTTTATTGATTATTATTTATTTATTATGTTTTATTTACTGTGTAATAAATTAAAAGCAGAATAAATGTCCTTGGAATTTTGATACGTATTATATATATTTAAGTATGTGACTTAAAAATGAGGTTATATGACTGGTATCTTATTTCTAAAATTCCCTAGTCAGTATTATTATATAATGACAATAATAATGTAATAAAACTAGTATGTTTGTTGACAGATGACCACATCTCATTGGTCATTTATATGGTGATACTAAAGTCAAGAACATAAGTGCATGTCTCAATGAATGGCGCTGGAATGACCCACCGTGAGATTCTACATGTTAATAAGTGTAATAAAAAATTCTCGCTGTGATAATGATGTAATGATCCTCTGACTTGAAATTGTTATATTTCTATATGAGAAATTATATACTTTGATTATACTAAAAGTTATCTTTAACCGGGTAATGATAAAAGTGGATATTGGGTATACTATGAATCGTATGAGAAATATAAATGATAGATAAAGGATTTAACTTTCCTATTTAGGAGTGATATTATTGGCATCTTGATTGAGTGACACTATAAAATGCATGGCCGTGCTCAAATATTGATTTGTTTAATAGTCTACTCATTGATCAAGGAAACCCGGATTAAACGTTGAAGAGGATGACACGATACATGCCTCGAGTTTGATCTATAATATAATATTAAAGAGATTATATTACATGGAACATTATTCACGAAAGGCTTAATCAAATCACTGATTTTATTATTATTACTTGGGTAGCAATGATGTATTACTAGATGCCGCTCATTGTTTACAATTTTAATTAGATATTAAAATGTTGCCAACGTAATAATAACCTACAGGGTCACACACAAAGAATACTTGAAGGAGAAATAATTTAAATTATATAAGTAATTTAATTTATTTATGATATTAATTAAGTATGACTTAATTAATTATATAAATAGAATAAATGAATTACTTAAACTAATTCCAAAATTAGTAATTAATTAATTAAGTGAGACTTAATTGAATAATTTAAAATTTTGGATTAGTATTAACTATAAATAGATTATAATTAGAAAACATATTCCTCTCTCTATATAATCTCTTTATGGGCTGGTTTATTGAGAGACGCATATTTTTCTAAAATCGTAGCCGTTTTGAGAAAAGATGAAGATAGAGATGTTGGGTTCCGAGGCATAAAACAGAGCGGATTAAACGTAAATATAACAAAAATTCGGAACCCTAAACGCAGGATCATGTATAAGTTCGGACTGATTATTGTGAAACGGAATCATACCTTTGTCTGGTCTTGAATTACACGAACTCAACGGAGATCCTAGATTTCACGACTTGTGTCTTCCTCTCGAAAGCACCTCTATGGTATCCACACGAGCACCTTCAAGAACGTCCCACGATCTTGATTACGGAATGGATGTACTAGCCTCCTTTGATGATTTCGAATTCTGCCTCTGCCTTTTCTTTCTGCCTTTGCTGCTGCTAGGGTTCGTTTTTCTTAAAAAACTTAATACCTATTAACCCTACATTATCTATTTATAATGATTGGTTAATAGGCCCATAATAGCAACCCATAACAGCAAAGCCTAACCCATGTAGGTTTAGGATTAAATAATAAAACCGAATTTTATTATTTAATTAATAACTAAGTCACACTTAATTATTAAGGGCAGAATTCAAATTCGAATTCGAATTTATATTATTTTAATTAATTAAGTCTCACTTAATTAATATAATAAAATTCAAATAATCATCAATTAATTTAAATCTATAATTTAAATTAACTATTCCTCTAAGTACTCTATGTGTGTGACCCTATAGGCTATTATTTAATTAGCAATAATTTTATTCTCCAATAAAATTATAAACAATGAGCGGTATCTAGTAATATATCATTGCTACCCAATTAAATAATAATTAAATCGTGATTCGATAAAACCTTTCGTGATTAATGTTTCCGTGTAATATAATCCCTTTAACCATATATATTATAGATTAAACTCGAGGCATGTATTTAGTCATCTTCTTCAACATTTAATCCGGGTTTACTTGATCCATGAGTAGACTATGAAAACAAATCATTATTTGAGCACGGCCATGCATTTTATAGTCTCACTCAATCAAGAGGCCAATAATATCTCTCCTAATTATAGGAGGGTTAAATCCTTTATCTATCATTCATATTTCTCATACAACTCATGATATACCCGATGTCCACTTTTATCATTACCCGGTCAAAGGTAACTTTTAATGTAGTCAAAGTATATTAATCCTCGTATAGAAATATAATGATCTCAAGTCAGAGGATCATTACACCATTATCACTGTTAGTCTTTCTTATGACTTTATTAAACATGAAGAATCTCACTGTGGGTCTGTCCAGTACCATGTACTCCTGCATGTACCTATGTGTTAACTTTAGTATCCCCATACTTATAACCAATGAGATGTGGTTATCTGTCAAACAACATACTAGTCTATTTATGTATTATTATTGTCCTATAATAATAATACTCAACTAGGGACATTTAATAATATGATATATTATATAATCTCAAGTTCAAGTCATTTACTAAACTATACAATGTGTATCATGATTCTAAGGACATTTATTATGCTAACAAATATATCGCAGTAATTAAAGTCGTAATAAATACGTTTATTGATTAATCAAATGACATAAAGGTTTATTAAAAGAAACATTGTATTGCCTCTAGGACATCTACACCAACAAGAGAGAGAGAAACAGTTTTCGGGTGCTAGTACACCTCAATCCTTCATGAAAAGTGTTCATGTGGATACCGTAGAGCGTAGATCGCGTGAGCGGGATACGTGGTGATTAAACAAGCTTTGGACCTCCATTAATCTTCCAATGATGAACTGTTAAAGCTTTTTAAAGTATTTGTTCTTAATCTCCGAATTAAATCTTTTGTTTTCGGAAGGATCCTGCGGAGGGTTTCGATTTATATTACGTTTTGTATTTATTTTTTACATTTTTCCGCTACATTTGTGCCTCGAAACCCTTCAGATTCCTATTTTCTGTGATAACACAAGTGTCATTGAAATAACAGAAAATCTTGTACAATATTCCAGAACCAAACACATTGACATAAGGTTTCCCTTCATTAGGGAACATGTAATGAATGGTACAATTAAATTACATTTTGTCCCTAGTGAACAACAACTTGCAGACATTTTTACCAAACCTCTTGATGAATCTACTTTTAATAGATTATTCTGTGAATTAAGTATGCTTAATTTTGCACAAGCTTAAATATTTGTTAAGTAATTTTTTTTGTAGCCATTGTTCACATTTATCTGTTGAAACAAAGTGATCAATTGATAACTGTGTTAATTGTCAATGGATATTTTGCAGCCTTCGATGGATATATTTGATCAACTGATAAAATATATTCCTTTCGATAGATATTTATCTATCGACAGATAATTACTCTGGTTATTGTTTATCGATTGATAATTTTTTTTTCTAAATCAATGGATGTAATTACCCATCGATGGTAATTTTTACAGTTTTACACATCCATTGATCAAATTATAGTTGTTGATTCTGTACTTTATTTGTCAACAGATGAATATATCCATCGATTGCCTTTTAGAGTAATTTACTTTAATTCTTTTTATCTTTCAACGATTATATTCTTAATTAAACTGACTATTCAAGTCATTTTAATCCCAAAAATATAAATAGCAATTCCAATTCTCGTTTCAATCTCACTTGCTATTTTATTCTCTATCTCTAAACTCTGTATCTCTAATTCTCTCTCTATCTCAAGAACTCTTAAGGCGATTTTACTCATTTTCTTCAAGTTTCCTTCTAACTTACTTTATTGAGAACAATCAATGGCACCCCAAAAGAAGATTTCTTCATCAACTAGATTCATCTATAAGCAAAACAATTTCACACCATGCTTGACAGTTGATGATGGTCCTATTGACTTCCATCAATTGATGAGATTTCTGGGAGAATGCAAAGTATCCAAGGCTCTCAGTAAAGCACCCACCATCGTGTGCTCGTTTATTGAAGAGCTATGGAACTCTACAAAGGTATCACAGGATGGCAAGGTAATCTCATATACCTGCAAAGGTAACTCTTATACAATCACTAGTGCTACTATTTCAGCATGTCTAGATATTCCTGCTAATAACTGTGAAAAAACCCCCAACTGATGAAGAAATTAGGAATATGCTAGCCACTGTTAATTATGCTAATAATGAAGCTAGTTTAGGTGAAATTGTTAGGAAGAATCTTAGGAAGGAATGGAGTTACTTCTTCGATGCTATTATTAAAGTGTTTTCTGGAAAAATAAGTAATTTTGAAGCAATTACCACAAGTATGCAAGACATTGCTTATTCAATCCTATTTGATAAGTATTTTGATTTTAGTACACTGCTCCTAAATGAATTAACTGCTAAATTAGGAAGTAAATCATCTAGGAAGAACAACATATATTTTTCTAGATTCTTTTTGTTGTTGATTATTGTCTCTATTGGAGAGTATGAGATAACAGGTGAAATGGAGACAATGGAGTCCTAGACACAAAACAAAAGGGTATTCAAGGATTTGGTGAGAATCAACTTACATAGTTGGTTATGCCTCATCTATCCTCCTTTTTTACATGTATTTCTCAAAACTCATAACATTTCTTATTTACAGGTAGGAATACCTACTTCTTTGCCTTCTGCAAAAATGGAGGGAGTTGGAAATGCCCTCATCCCTCCTACCCAAGTTGTACAACCTTCTAAACCCAAATCTAAACACACCACCTCATTAGTTTCCCAAAACACTACTGTTGTAAAAACCAAGAAAAGAAAAATAACTGAGGGGAGTGTGAAGGTGGTTGATAAGGATGAGGGAACTGACCGACATCAAGAAAGCCAGAAGGAAAAGGAAGTAGGGAATGAGAGTGTCCAGTCAGCCACCAACCCAATCTCTCAAAAGATTGATGTTGTGTTAAAGGACATTAGTACATCCCTAGTTGCACCTTCTCAACAAGGTGTAACTATTAAAAAGAGGTCTCAACCAAGACCAATTGATGGGGGTAAGGGACACAAAATAGTTCAACCCTATAAAAGAAGAAAGAAGGATAGTGGCAATTCACAGGGGTCACACACTCTTGCAAAGCCAAATGAAAATTTGGTGGAGCCTTCAGCTTCTTCTTTTGATGTGTCTCATAATTTTCATAAGGCACATCCCCACTCACTCTCTATTTCATCTCCTCAATCTCCTTCTAAATCAATTTATTCAGAAACTTTGATGATTGATAACTTCATTGTTTCAAATTCACCCTCCTTACAACTCAAGGTGGAGCCAACACTCTCACCTGAATCACCAAATAAGGTTAACACCTTGGTTGACTAGGAAAATACTGTAAATTCTCACAAGTCAATGGATATTATTCAATCAAATGATAATTTCCAACATCCATTGACTATTTTTCATCCATCGATGGATATCTTTACATCCATCGACGAGCTTCAATCAACTGATATTCATCAATCGATGGATATTCCTCATCCATCGATTGACACTTATATTCAAGCAATTAAACCATTTATTGAAACAATTCAGGTGGCTAATACACTTTTAAGATAGAGTGGAGTGGGTGAGGTGTGTGAGAGAAAAGGTTTGTATATACCTTGGCAAAAGGAGAGAATGAGAATGAGATGCCCTCAATTTTTTCTGAGGAGGCAAAAGGAGAGGGTGTGAGCAAAAGAGTTCTACCTTAGAAGGTGATGCAAAAGCATAGAACTGTGAGGGAGAGGTGAGAATTCAAGATGAGATCCTGATGCAAAAATAGAGAGAAGAGAGTGAGAGACAAAAAATAGAGAGAAACCTTGTTCACCATCCAATGAATTATCAACTTCCAAACTTAGCAGGTTGGAGATAGGGGAGATGGAGAACATGGAGTTCCTGCACGAGTTGCAGATGCCCACATTGAGGTGGATGATGAAGTTAAAATCAATCTTATTGCTGCAACATTTCAACATAAAGATCCTCACTACCAAGAATTGGCGGCAACCACTAATCAAGATGCTAAGAAGATGTTGGGATTGGTGCAAACAGAAGAACAATTCAGGAGTGGCAAGGAGAATTTGGTAGGACAGTCTGATAATGTGTCTCACATGAACCCTGAAGATTTTGAAGATGATTCTGATGATGAGTTATTGGAGCCTGCAATGGCTAATGATGAAACTAGTTTGGCTAACACTGAAAGGGCCATAGTTTCACACTACAGGAGGTCTATGGCTGAAGTAAATATAGATGATACTGTACACAGAAGAATTCTCAACTTCTACAGAGATAACTTGAAAATTTAAAAGATGCATGTGACAGGTTCCAAGTATGAACTCAAGAAAATTATGGAAGAAATTGACAGTGCAAGGACACAATTTGACTCATGGAAACCCCTCTTATTTCTCAATCCTTTAAACAAGAGCCTGCTGCTGATAATAAAAAGGGGGAGAAGAATGAGGAGGAGTTAAGAAAGAGGGAAATTGAAGCTATGATCCAGCACACAGACAATGTCATTCATAAGAGAGATCCCAAGAAGGCATTGGCTCAACAAATAGTAAGGCAATTTGATTCTATTATCAATAAAAACAAGGAAATTGATGCACCAAAGCCAATTGCCTTAATGCTGAAATTCTTGAAGATGTGAAGAAAGGAGATATAAGGATAGAAGAAGGTAGCTCAGAACCTGGTGACAGAAAAGGCAAAAGTATTTTAATTAAAGAAGGAAAGAAGAAATTTATCATGAGTGGAGGAGAAAAACTATTGAGTCAAGCAATAGTTGTTGGTAGAAGAGGAAGGGAGCAACAAAAAATGGCACAAGAAGAACTAGTTATCCAACTGTAAAGGGAATTTGATGAGGAGGATAGATTAATTAGAGAAGCCATGAGGAAAGAAGTTGAGAAGATGCCAAGAATGAAGCAAAAAACAAATAAGCCTGTAGAAAAGCCTAAAACTTCTGGAGTTAAAAGCGAACTTGTGGTTGATAAAAAAGTGGCTAAGGAGGAGAATCTAAAGGAGATAAAGTTTGAGAGTAAAAAATCTGGCACTGGTCAATCCAAGGAAATAGAGGCGTTCACATCCAAACCTGAGAATTTTGTGCCAATCAAAATTGAAGGAATGACTGCACTAAAAGGACAAAGGAAGAAGTATATAGATCTACTTCACATTGAGTATGAAGATGGGTCGCATTCAATCTTCACATTTGATCAAGTCATGGAACAAGGTTATGGAACAAAGTCATCAGAATTCATCTATTACTGGTATTTTATCGCTCTATCTCAAAATTATTTTTGTCAATATTGTAATTCCTACTAGAATGAAAATGTTTAGGAGTTTTGTTATCATCAATATAAAATTTATGCATATTTCTCATATTCATAAATAGGAGAGAATGTTAGGAATTATGATATTTGATGATAACAAATTACTTGAAATTATAATTAGGATTTAAATTTCATTGTAACTGGTCAATGGATATGTGACCTATAAATATCCATTGAATAGGAAACTAATTATCAGTTGAAACTTGTTAATCAACTGATAAATTGGATTGTAATATTTGATTTATGTTTCATTATCAATTGATTGTATTGCCTTGATGGATGTTGTGAAATAGTCGACTAATGTTATTGACTTTAATGGATAGCTTCTCAACTGTTGTGAAGAATGGCTGATCAACTATAAATATTCTGAGTCAGAATTCTCACAAATAAAGTGATCAACAGATATTGGAGTCGATGGATAAAGGCACTGTTCAACGGATAAAAGGTATCAACGGATAAAAGCAATCAACGGATAAAGGACCATCAACGGATAAGGAGTTGATGGATAATCTAACTATCCATCGATGGATAACCTATCGATCGATGGATGAGAAAAGGAGGATCGACTGATAATCTTGACAATAATTATCAGTTGATCAAGGTTTCCCAAATTGGTTAAAGACAAAAAGAATGGAAACTTTGCAGAAACTGAATCAATGGAATACAGTCCTGTTAGGATTGTGAAGACTTTCAAGACAATACAGTCTTCAAGGAAAATATCAATATATAGATTTTTCCAAAATAAGACAAATGCAGAAGAGACTGTGAAAAGTAGATACAATCTATTTTAGTGAATACATTGTAAATTGTAATTTGTAATTCACATTGATATCCATCGATAGATAGAAAAATAGATGTAGAATGTGAACTACTATATATTGATTAGTAGTCCAATGTAGCAAAAAGTGTAGAAAAGAAATCAAGAACTCAAGAAAGGCACAATAGAAAGATAGAGAATATTAGTAGTGCTTTTTTTAGTTCAAAAACTACATTTTGTAAGCAGCTTGATATTTTACCAAGGGTAATTGAAAGCAAAAATTCACTAGTGGAAAAACCAATCCACTAGTAATTTTCAAATTGCATTGTCCTATTTTCAATATATTAAACCTTCAATCCAATGTTCTAATAGTTCTCTTCACTATATATTTCAAACACAAAAATAAATAAAAGTACAAACATGTATCCTCAAGAATTTCTAAAACTCTTAAGTTTTTATTCAACCCCCCTCCTTCTACAAACTTCTTGTACTCAAGGGAAAATAACAATGATAAATACTCCAGAAAGCCAAACTATGTGTCTCATATCTTAACAAATCCACTAAGAATCATCATTTACAGCATTGAAGTCAAGTTTGAAGTGTTAGGTCCAAAATCATCATAGAAGGGGGGGTTGAATATGATGTGGTAGATTTTTTGTTATATTATGGATTAAGTGTTTGTGTTCTTGAGATATTAAAATGGCAGTTAATGAATCACAAAGAAATACATGTGGGAAATAATAATGTATTATTAAATCCCTGAGGTGCTACACTTCTAATCAAATGATTAGCTCCAATGGGTTCAATCAATATTACAATAGAAATACATTTGGGTGATATAAATGTTAAGCTTTAATGGTGCTCCCGTCTGTATGTCTTTTATTGAAGATGATTGAATTGATTCATGTCTGTATTGATTTTCACCCATATATAATTTGTAGACTTTTTAGAAAATGATTTCCAACAATTCTCAAGTCCTTTGTTGCGCCTGCAAGAGTGGTGGTAGAGTGTAGGCGCCACATGAATCTTTGTTACGCCTTGGATATGTTTGTTGTGCCTGTATAAATTTGTTGCGCAACTAAGTAAATTTAGTTGCGCCTGTACACCATCCACCCAGTGTAGGCGCCACTAAATTATTTAGAAACATTCCATAGTTGATTTGTTGCGGCTATTGATGTTTTGTTGTGCCTGCACACTTGTTGCAGTGTGTAGGTGCCACAAAACTTATGTTGCACCTAGATGATGCGCCACAACTGTTTCGTTGCACCTGCACTCCCATTCCCTTGTCCAGGCACCGCAAACCTTCTCTTTTACTCTACTTAGCTTCAATCTTGGTTTGTTGCGCCTAAGTAAAGTTTTGTTGAGCTTTACACACTGATTCAACTGTGTAGGAACCACCAAGTGCAATAAGACTTGCCTTAACTTATTTCTTGAATTCTTGAAGTAATTACTACTTGGTTTTCACTCTTCTGGCTTGATCAACTGATTTTCTTCTTAATAATCAAGACAATTCTTTTCTTGTTGTGTTGACACTTAGTGCACTGGTCTGGTTCACAAACAACTAACACTGAATTGAATTCCCTTGGCTTCTGTTCTGTTTCAGCTGATTAACCTTGGACTGTTGCATTGCTTCTGATCACTGAAACTCTTTGACATTAATACCTAAATCATTACACTGCCTTTAGTCTGAGATCTTCTGACCTCTTATTTGTTGCCGAGGCCTGAACATATCAATGAACTTCTCTCACTATCGTTCAGTTAACATTACATCTTGAATGTTCTGCAATGACGTATGTATGATTCCTATTTACATGTCCTTCTGGATTCCTGTACTGCATATTAGTATTATTTATCTGTGTTTCTTTCTTAGTTGAGTTATCGTTATCAGTGTTACATACTACGTTACATTATGCTTTACAATCTCCCCTTATTTGATTGTTAGAGTTCGATAAGCAAATCCTGTGAGAGGATAACTGTTAGTGTAGGTGCCCTAGAGGCAATACAATAGACCTTTATGTCATTTGATTATTCAATAAACGTATTTATTATGACTTTAAATACTGCGATATATTTGTTAGCATAATAAATATCCTTAGAATCATGATACACATTGTATAGTTTAGTACATAACTTGAACTTGAGATTATATAATAGATCATATTCTTAAATGTCCCGAGTCGAGTATTATTATTATAGGACAATAATAATACATAAATAGACTAGTATGTTGTTTGACAGATAACCACATCTCATTGCTTATAAGTATGGGGATACTAAAGTCAACACATAGGTACATGCAGGAGTACATGGTACTGGACAGACCCACAGTGAGATTCTTCATGTTTAATAAAATCATAAGAAAGACTCACAGTGATAACGGTGTAATGATCCTCTGACTTGAGATCATTATATTTCTGTACGAGGATTAATATACTTTGACTACATTAAAAGTTACCTTTGACCGGGTAATGATAAAAGTGGACATCGGGTATATCATGAGTCGTATGAGAAATATGAATGATAGATAAAGGATTTAACCCTCCTATAATTAGGAGAGATATTATTGGCCTCTTGATTGAGTGAGACTATAAAATGCATGGCCGTGCTCAAATAATGATTTGTTTTCATAGTCTACTCATGGATCAAGTAAACCCGGATTAAATGTTGTAGAGGATGACTAAATACATGCCTCGAATTTAATCTATAATATATATGGTTAAAGGGATTATATTACACGGAAACATTAATCACGAAAGGTTTTATCGAATCACGATTTAATTATTATTTAATTGGGTAGCAACGATGTATTACTAGATACCGCTCATTGTTTATAATTTTATTGGAGAATAAAATTATTGCTAATTAAATAATAGTCTATAGGGTCACACACATAGAGCACTTCAAGGAATAATAGCCAGTCGGGGGTTGCCGCCCCCAGACCCCATCCAGGGCTGCCACCCCGGACCCCGCCCAGGGGCTGCCGCCCCCGGACCCCCGCATTATTTTTGTTGTGTACTTGAGCATGGTGCTGGTTATGGCCTTTGGACCCCTAGATTAATGGTTTTTGGTTTTGGTTTTATAAATACGACTTGCATGTCGTTTTCTTCATTCTTGTAATTGTTTAACCTCGAATGTGACTCGAGTTTTCTTATGTAAGTACATTAGTATAGGTTGTATTCAATTATTCCATGTAATGTACTTGAAGATTGAAGGATGATCCAAGAAGAGGAGCAAGCACCCATGGATACAAGAAGAATGAAGACATGTAATTGTATTTATATTTTACCACCATAGATTGACTTTGATCCTTTCTTTAGCTAGAAAGGATCACATAGGAAAGGGGCCATAACCAAGCACGTTTACATACTGCACTTTACATATTGATGTATGAATGTATGTGTAGAGTAGAAGATGCATGCTTTAATTAGATTAATGATGTATGCATGTATTAGATACGTCACCCATGCCATGCTTGCCATGCTAAACAAGATAAAATCTGTAACGATTTAAGATTTTAAAATTAACAAACGATCATGAGATTCTTGTGTTTATGAAATAAGGATTTTTAAAACACGGAATTGAATATGGATTTTGATATCTATAATTGGGATTTTCTGACAAAAACAGATATGCGTATTCGTAAGGCTAATGGGTTTTAAGTGTGACCACTGGTATCCTCCATCTACCTGGGAAATGAACAATTTAAGATGTCAATTTGAAATATTTAGTTCAAGGAAAAATTGAGGATCTCTTCATGATGTGATCATGATCGTCATAAATTTTATAAACCCCTTAACAAAATATTAAGTTTTAATCGTATGCTTTCCAATGAATGAACACTCATCGAATCCTAGATATTCACTATATCTCTAGCTTCCACTTCAAGAGTATTGACTGGAGGTGGTTCTTCTAACTTCTTCAAAACTTCTGTTAGGTCCCAAAATATCGTAGAAGGGGGGTTGAATACGATATTCACAATAATTTAAATTCTTTTCTCGAATTTGCGGATAAATAAATTATTGCTTCAGAGTGGGTTTGGCCATTTGTAGTGTTTAGGTGAACTGCCTACTAATTTTCTGGGTGCCCGGATAAATCAATTAGGTTCAAGAAAATTAGCAGGTAAATTATGGAGACAAGTTTCCGGGAATATTACTCTCGTATTAATCCCAGAGGGTTTTGCTACACCCAGTTAAAATTAACTGGCTTCCAAAGAATAAATTAATTCTTTGCTACTAACACAAAAATATAAGACTCAGTTCCTATACAAATATATCTAAATTAGTACAAGGAAAAACTGAGTCCGTAGGGAGTGATATCTAGGAGCCCTGAACATTTTTCGTTAAAGAACCGGGTCCTAATATCTGACCGGGAGCAAGGTATGGGTGTGTATAATTTATGTCTTCTTGCCCCGGCCATGGCAGTAGCTCTCTACATATTATTTGTGTTGAAGAAGACGACTCTTCTTTTTAATTGGTGTAGACTTTAAATCAAATAAAGTAGCTGCTATAATTTGATTGGCTAAGGGCTGAGTGGCGCCTTACACAGCTGATACCCTGTATTGAATTTAGTGGCGCCTTGAATAAATTGAGTGGCTCCAAGTATTCAAGTGGCGCCCTATACAGTGCTTGCTCTGTACAAAAATAAGTGGCGCCTTGAATAAGTTTATCTCCAAGTATGCAAGTGGCGCCCTATACAGTGCTTGCTCTGTACAACAATAAGTGGCGCCTGAAATTTGTTGAAAGAAATCAAGTCTCGCGCGTGATTTACATTTACATGGTCAAAGTGCAGTTTGGCCACTGCACTTTGACCCTCTTTTCATTGCTTGATTGAAGTTCCCCAACTTCCATTTCTTGTATCAAAGTCTTGTCACATTACACCCTGTACCCTGAGCTGTTTCCGTTCTTCGACTATAGTTCAGAAACTTTCACTTTTCGTACCAAGGTTGTGACACTTTGCACCCTGCACCCTTTGAGCTGTTTAGCTGTTTAGCTGTTAGCTGTTTAGCTGTTTGGCTGTAGCCTCTACAAATTACTTTTCATACCTTAATAAATAACCGTTCTTTTCAAGTACGTTCTTCAACTTAACAATTCTTCTGTAGTTAATACTCAGATTCCTTTCACAGACTGCTGACGCCTAGTGCAACTGGTCTGGTTCACAGACGACTAACTTCGATCCAGGTCTTCGTATTATTGCTTTACTTACATTGTTAAGTTTGCAGCAACTTCATTGCTTCGAACACTGACTGTCAATAAACACTGTAATTTCACTGGAATCTTTTCTGGTACTTAGACACTTGTCTTTACCATGTCTTCAATTCTTCTAGATTCCTATGCTTCGAACACTGTCTATCTTCAATCAATGCTAATACACTGAAATCTTCTTGTGGCACTTCTATACTGAATCTTCAACACTTCTGAAACCCTGAAAGTCTTCAACCATTATTCTTCACTGAGGCATGAACATATTAATGTACTTCTCTCAATGACCTGTAGGAGACTTCAAAACTTCTTCTAATGTCTTGATTCACTGTATCTGCCTTGTCTTCATTTCTTCCTGATTTCTGTGTAGACGTAGTATTATTTACTTGTCATGTTCTAGTGTTGAGTTATCACGATTACTATTCATACAGCTTTGTAATCTCCAACAATCTCCCCCTATTTGATTGTTAAACTTTAGCAAACAAATCACCTAGGGAGGATAACTCAACTAACAACTAGAAAAAGTAATCGTCCGAGACTTGTAAATAATGCTACTGGTTTTTCTGGATCAGATACTGCATTTCCAGATTTCTTGTGTGATTGAAACGAATGATGTTTGTTCCTCTGACGCTGAACTGATATTGAAATTGTAACATCTTCATTTCTGTCTGTTTGAGCTCTCTCCGTTTCAAAATCCTTCATAGTTTGAACTTAAAGAACTTATCATGAACAGAGCTTCATAAGAATCATTATTCCTGGGTACGTCTTCAATAGAATACTGAACATAGCTCAAATAATGTTTTCCCCCTACGAATATGATTCCTTTTCTTATTCTTCTTCTCCCTTTAGAAAATCAATGGAATAGTCATTTCTGTTCTTCCAAGTATAGAAGACAGCTTCTTGATTTTCCCATATATCTGTTGTTTCCCCTCAGGATCAGAAGATAAGATTTTCTTTTTCCAGTCTAAAATCTCCCCCTAAGGATACGAAGATAAGACTTATTAACTTCACCTTTTTCTTGTTATAATTATAACACTATAACTTCTCCCTCATAAGAAGAGGAATCCTCCAATTTCTTTATAGTGTTATAACTATAACACTATAAATTCTCCCCCTTAGTTGAGGAATCCTCCAATGGCCCACTTTTGAAGATACCAAATGTTAATACCAATTGATAGGTCCTCTTTTAAATGGTTTGTCTTCCAAGGAAGGTTCTCGTCTGTCGTTGAACGGGAAAAATATAGTAACTTTTCTTCCAGAAGCAGCAAGTAGCAAGGGTAAGTGTTTGGCTTGTGGTTTCCTCACTTCTACTGCGTTCTGTTGGTGTTTACACTTAAGTGTCGAGCACTTAGAAGTGTTTCACTCTTTCTCTCCCTATCTCTCACTCAAGTGTATCTCTCCCTCACTTTCACTCAAGTGTTTCTCTCTCTCACTTTCACTCTTCATTTCAAATATAGCCTTCTGTACCTGCAAGTGAAATCCGTCAATTCATATATTCCCAACACCTGATTCATCAGAATGAACTGAATCACTATTAAGTGGAGAATTTCCTCGTTGAGGTGTTCTTTATCTATCATGCATAAGCACTGTCTCACACCAGACTCAATAGCAATTGCTAAATCACTGTCTAGTGGAGCCTCACCTCTTTGAGATGGGTTATCCCAAGATTTTAAAATCTTTTTGGGAATCCTTCCTTGTTCTATCAAGGAGTTGCCTCACACCTTATCCGTAAACGGGAGGTGGACATTCCTTTTCAGGATCTGGAAATGTTCCTTCCAGGAGGGGCGACGTAGTAGACAATGTAATGAATTGCAAATTAGAGTCTACGTTTCCCTCGTAACCCAATGACGGGTGTTTTGTTAACATGCCTATACCTCACACTGTGCACGCCTTGCAATGTGTCCAATTGTTAGGCCCCTAGTATAACTGTTAGGATTGTTAGGTCCCAAAAATTATATAAGGTTCCTAATATATATCTGTTTAGGCTTACCATCAGCGTGAGTACCGGTGGTGTGCTTTACTCATTACAAGATGCTCTGGATGACGAGCGAATTTCAATGGACTCATCCTGTTGAGAGAATGATTCCAGAGACAGTTTTATTGCCTTTTCAGCTCTGCATCTTTTTGAGAAGATACAGGTGAGCTTACAGTTACCTCAGTTTATATACTTCTTTTCTTCTCAGGAGGTAGAGCTGTGGGTGCACTTCCGACTACATCCTTATTTGCTGCATCTAGTGCAGTTTCTCCCTTATCAACCTCTAACTAACATAAGTTCCTTATATCTCCAAGGGTTAATATATGGAAGTGGATGAATCAGTGTTTGGTATTAAGGCCTGGGTCAGAGATTGATGGGTTATCAACCTCCTGGCCAGCTTCTGTAGCCACTGGGGGCTAAACGGATAAAATCAATTTAAATGAGATAAAAAGATAATCAGTTTAACATTCCAAAACATATTTTTCATCTCAAGGAGAAGGAAAAATATAAGAAGGAATGGTAAATGATTGCACTTAAGTCCTTTTAATAAAAGAGTTTTGTCAGATCGAAAAATTTATCATTGAAGAGCCTGACACCAATGGAAATTTTCCTTAAGATACTTATCCCATAATAAAACGCGGGAGTATCAGAGAAAAAGTTTCTATTACTTATGAATTTCTTATAAGGCAAACTTCCCATAATAAAACGCGAGAATTTATACCAAAGAAGAAATTCAACTCTTCTACCAAATTATATCTCAATAAAAATGACTCTTTTCCATTAAACCTAAGCACTGTATGTTTTGAAAACAGTTTTGCAAAACATCATTATCAGATAGAAGAGAATGATTTTCCGACTCATAAAGCAATTATGATTTACATCATTTTCGTCTGCCTGATAATGTCCCCGACTTAAAATAAAAACATGACAATTGGGGTTAGGATGAATGCTTAACATGACAGTACTAGGCCTTCAAAGCAACAACCACTGTTTTGGTATTGTGAATCAATGTGAAACATACACTGAAACAAGTATTTGAAAACAAATCATTTTACAAGTGATTGATACCTCGAAGTTAAAACTAATTTTCAAAAAGAGAGAAAAAGCTTTGTTAGATAAAACATTTAAAACAAGCTTTTCGAAGAGGATAAAATTTCGAGATAAAAGAAAGATTATCCTTAAGAAAAGTTTTTCAAAAGAGAAGTTTTGAAAAAGAATTCTTAAGTTTTCTTAACTAAAACTAATAGACAAATGAATGTATCTTTGAATACAACATTTTGAAAAAGAAATAGACAAAAATTTCTTTTTAAATACATTCAGGATCGTAAACCAGTCAAAGAAAGAAAACTAAATATATTTTTATTATTAGTGATTTTAAATAAACATCAAGTTGTATTATCACTAATATTAAAAATATCACAGTTAATTGCACGGATGCAAGAAACTATGCTTCTGTTATTTTATCAAATTAAAATTATGAAACTAATAAATATTGAATTGCTTCAATCCATAATTTCAATAAGATAAAATAAATTCGCTAAATACTTAAATATTCATTAGATTGAATATTAGCATTTAACTTCCTACGCTATATCTACTAATTGTCACTTTGCACATTGTAAGCATGCTCATAACAATTATTAATTGATATATGTAAGCTCGAGGATTTAGTTGAAAAGAGATTCACAAGTCCTTTATATAGGGAAAAAGTAATACTTGTGATTCTTTTTACAACTCCTCGCAAACAAACTTAATTTTAGAAATATTTTCTAAGTATATCAAATATTGAGCATTTCATACACATAACTTAGAAAATACTTCATCTTTTAATATTAGTGCGTTTTAAAATATGCATTTATTATTTAGAACAGAAATTCTAAATACCGTCACTAATATCAAAAGTATCACAATTATTTGTAATAAAATATTTAAGAATATCAGAGCAAAATATCAGAGCAATTAAGCAAGATATCATTGACTAATACTCATCAAATATTTAAGACATACAAATAATTATGCTTCTTACTTATGCTAAATAATTTAACTACCACTTATGCATATAACATAGTAAGCATGATAATTAAACTAATAGCAAAAAGTATGAGGATCTGGATTTCAAATAAATTCACAAGTCCTTTGGATCGGGAAAAAATAATACTTGTGAACTCATTTGAGAATTCCTTGCAGATGGGATTTTTAATAAATATGCATATTAATATCCCAAGTTTACTAACCAACTTAGATAAAATAAATTCATCAAGTTATTTAGCAAAAAATCTGCAAGTTATTCGACTAAGGACAACTCTCAAAAGAAATGATACCTGGTGTCCATGAGCTTGTTCCTTCAGTGGTGCGAAGAGTTCAACAGTGTTGCTGGAAATTGACAGCTTCTAGGAATGACTTCCTTGTCTTTCGTACAACCTGCATTATCTATATCTATATAGACAATTAGGTTTAACCTATTATCTTAAGGGTCTTAGATTCCAAGAATTGGAGATCCCCTAAGATATCTAGCATTTCATAACTTAGCTATAAGATAAGATTCTCTAGATTCTACTTGGAAACTTGCACATAGGCATATCGAGAATTAAGGTATACTTGCACATATATATGACATTGTGTGTGCCTTGCATTTCTAGAGAGATATAAGTATAACAACTCTAATGTAAAATCATCTTTAAGTAATTAACAGTTAGAGAGTCATACCCTGTCCTTGACGTTTTGCTTGAATTCCTTACCTCCGTCATAGCAAGTCCTGAGAAGAGAATGAAATACAAATTGTAATGGATCTGCACCTTCATCTTCTAGCTCACCATCCAGGAGTGCAATTGTTCTAGGGATGTCCTATTATTAGGTCTTCAATTTGTTCAGGCCTAAAGGTAGGGTCCCAGAGGATCAATTGTTAGGTCCTAATCGTTGGGTCCCTGAATATTGTTAGGTCCCCATTGATGAGTCCCAAAGGATCAAGTCTCGTCACTGGTGCTTACTGCTTGATCTTGAAAGTCCCGAAGATTCTGTTTCCATCATCGTCGATACCTTCTGCTTTAAAGTCCTGTAGCAACCAGTTTGGCTTTGCCCCTCATAACAATGCCAATTGTCATCCAGTTTCTGTGAACCCTTACTGTACCAATTTCAGCTTCGACTTTAGTGGTCTGTGGTCTGGGTTCCAGCTTCATTGTTTTCTGCCTTCGAACTGATTGAAATCATCTTGCATTGCAATCACCCAATCTGGATCAATCTGTGCTTCTTCAGTATTCTTTGGGATACCAATTGATGGGTGATACCAATTGTTGATACCAATTGTAAGATGTTGACAATTTCTCTTTCCCAACTTGGTCCCGAAAAATATATGATCATTTCGATTAGCACTCCTAGCCTTTACACAAGAATCCGAATCACTAAGAACGAGACTCCAGGATTGAATTTGACTTCAAACCTTTTGTCTTGGCAGAAATGTTCTTAATGAAATCCTTTGATCTTCATTGTTGAGTATGACTAGTAGATCCTTCTTTTATTTGCTCCCCTGAGTTGCTGCTAAACATTAATTCCTTCTGCAACCTCAGCTTCTACATCAGTATCTGAATTTGTCAAAGATTCAGAATAGCCGTTCACTTGAATGCTTGGGAGCTTGGTGTAGTTGGTCGTCACATTCAGACTTTTAATCACCTATGAGTAGCCGAGGAGAATTGTTCCACGAGCCTTAACTTCTTGTCAAGATACTCAAATAAATCTTCATTAAAAATCAATTCCCTCCAAACACACGAAAAGAGCTTCAGTGTTTGCTTCTGGTTGGCCATTAACTCAAATGATGTCTTTTCACGATCTTGTTGAATAAAACAGCATGCTGTGTTAATTGCTTCAGCTTCAAAGTACCTTTTCAGTGCAGACTTCATTTAGAACTTCACTCGCGAAATGCAGTTCCAATATCTGACTTCAAAGTTCTCACAGCTTACCAATTGTTTCCAACTTGATCTTCCTTATTTGATCAATCACCATTTGTGACATTTTGTCTGTTGAATGCACGAACATCACCAACTTGTAATTAGGATAATCAATTTCAATCACTACTAAGCATATGACTTTTCTTCAGTGTGATGTTTTCATTGACTTCCCTATGTGACATACTTCAAAATGTCCTTCTGGAAAGAATTCCATATGAAGCAATCCTCTCACCAATTTCATCTTTTAACAAAGAATCCATTGCCTTGTAGACTGACAAGTGTGAGAGCTTCCTTTGCCATAGCTAACTCTTCATTGATGAAGCTTTACTAAAAAGTTGACTTCACCTTTGCATCCAAATTCCATGTCAGCTACGAACAAACTTCCTCACTCTCAGTTGAGCGAGCTTCCAACCTTCTTGCTTGAGATCAAACACTTCTCCAGAAAACCCTTGATGAAGAATTCCCTAGTGCCCTTTAAAAAGTGCTCAACTCCTTCAACAAGAAAGATGCTTCCACTGATGACAGTTCTTAAAACATGATAGCCATATCCCTTGTACATCCTTTGCTGTCATCTCCAAAGGTTACCATCGGGGAGGCCTCCTCAACCAACTGTGATGTCAGAGCTTTAATTTTGATCATATGCCTCGAACAATAAATGTCACGAAGTCACATAACTTTTGCCTTTCATAACATACTCTGCAATCACAAATGATCAAGCTTCTTGGTACTCAACTTTAATTGAGTCCAGATGGGTTAGAGATATTATCAAAAGTAACAACAGCTTCAACCTTAACATGCAAACCTTATCTTTGACTGATCACTTCTCATATACAGCAACCTTGACAAAGTAGTCTTAAGGCTATAAGACTAGTGATTCCAACTTAACTTAAGGTGGACTAGCAGTCTTTACCCTATTGTGATTCTTATACATGCTTTGTCTAAGATTATGCAAGTCCTAAGATATGCATTTTCAAATTTAACTAAGCAAGCATGTAAATAAAAACACATGGTAAACATTTAGCTTCAAAGCATTATAGATAAGAATTAAGCAATTCAGGCATGTTGTGCATATTAGAAAATTAAGTACTATCTACTTTAATCATTCTACACAAGTGTAACAGATATAAAGCAGATTTACAGATATTCAATAATTTTCTAAAAGCACATGGATAGAAGAACTAACAATTTAATTACTAATTCTTTCTAATCCATTCTGTCGTTTTCTAACATTCTTAACTATATCTAATTATCTAAGTCAGTTTTAGATTAAGCCTCAAATCAACAAATGTTACTGACTACTTAGACAATTCTACCATCTTTTATTATTCTATCCCTAACAAGCAATACATGATGTGATATGACATTTAAGTGCAACTATGTGAGTGCGAGCAAATCATGTGAAAATAAGCACATAAACAAATTAAGAAAATGCAGAATATTTGAATAAAACATTATAAGCAATATCAAATTCCACATACTCTTAACAAGTCATTTATCACAATAAGAACAAATATAAAATATCTGATCTATGACCTGTTTGTCTATTAGCAATTTTCATAACATTAGCAGAGGTATTAAATCACATAAGATTTAACTCAAGTTTCAGCAAATGTTTAGGGATACACCTAACCGTCTAGAACACCCTATCTAATTCTAGATATTCATTTTACTGCATATAAAATCAAGTATGAAATGTATTAATTAAACTCGTGAAACCTAGCATGCAATCTTATTCTTAGCAATCAATAAAGCATTTAAGTCCTAAGATGCTAACATGCTGTCATGAATATAATACATTTCAAAACCTAATAAACATACAGTTCTGAATTAGATAAACGTATACTAGTTAGAATGTGTACCTGTGAAGTGCATAGTGATTCATCTCCAGTGTTGGTCATTGATGCCAGATATCCATTTGGTTCATCACTGTCACTGATAGAATCAGCTTTGCATTTAACTTCATCAACAAGTGCTTTCCCTTGCTGCATCCTTACTAATGCCTGAGATTCCTGCTTTAACCCAACATAGTGTTTGTCATCTTTTGCTTGTATAGGCTTCCTCAAACTTTGTAGCAAACCCCTGATCTTGTCTTTCAAATATAAACCATCCCTGTCTTGCAACCGCCTCTTGAACTGTTCTTGAAAATCTCCTTCATGGAATCTATAGGTAAGGACCTTAGATTTAGAATTAGGATTCCGTCTGAATCTGATGTCACTGAACTTCCTGTTGCCCTGCAGGCTTGACTTGCAGTCCAGTTCTCAAGTTATTCCAAAGTGTCAAATTTACATACAACACCTTGACCACTACCCCGAGCTACAACATCTTCAATTCAGCTTCTAGGATCAATTCGTTTCTGTTCAGAGGTTCTCAACCTTGACTTAAATCAACTTTGGTTCCTGGGTTACAAAAACAGTGGATATGCTAACAAAATATTATAAACCCCTTAACAAAATATTAAGTTTTAATCGTATGCTTTCCAATGAATGAACACTCATCGAATCCTAGATATTCACTATATCTCTAGCTTCCACTTCAAGAGTATTGACTGGAGGTGGTTCTTCTAACTTCTTCAAAACTTCTGTTAGGTCCCAAAATATCGTAGAAGGGGGGTTGAATACGATATTCACAATAATTTAAATTCTTTTCTCGAATTTGCGGATAAATAAATTATTGCTTCAGAGTGGGTTTGGCCATTTGTAGTGTTTAGGTGAACTGCCTACTAATTTTCTGGGTGCCCGGATAAATCAATTAGGTTCAAGAAAATTAGCAGGTAAATTATGGAGACAAGTTTCCGGGAATATTACTCTCGTATTAATCCCAGAGGGTTTTGCTACACCCAGTTAAAATTAACTGGCTTCCAAAGAATAAATTAATTCTTTGCTACTAACACAAAAATATAAGACTCAGTTCCTATACAAATATATCTAAATTAGTACAAGGAAAAACTGAGTCCGTAGGGAGTGATATCTAGGAGCCCTGAACATTTTTCGTTAAAGAACCGGGTCCTAATATCTGACCGGGAGCAAGGTATGGGTGTGTATAATTTATGTCTTCTTGCCCCGGCCATGGCAGTAGCTCTCTACATATTATTTGTGTTGAAGAAGACGACTCTTCTTTTTAATTGGTGTAGACTTTAAATCAAATAAAGTAGCTGCTATAATTTGATTGGCTAAGGGCTGAGTGGCGCCTTACACAGCTGATACCCTGTATTGAATTTAGTGGCGCCTTGAATAAATTGAGTGGCTCCAAGTATTCAAGTGGCGCCCTATACAGTGCTTGCTCTGTACAAAAATAAGTGGCGCCTTGAATAAGTTTATCTCCAAGTATGCAAGTGGCGCCCTATACAGTGCTTGCTCTGTACAACAATAAGTGGCGCCTGAAATTTGTTGAAAGAAATCAAGTCTCGCGCGTGATTTACATTTACATGGTCAAAGTGCAGTTTGGCCACTGCACTTTGACCCTCTTTTCATTGCTTGATTGAAGTTCCCCAACTTCCATTTCTTGTATCAAAGTCTTGTCACATTACACCCTGTACCCTGAGCTGTTTCCGTTCTTCGACTATAGTTCAGAAACTTTCACTTTTCGTACCAAGGTTGTGACACTTTGCACCCTGCACCCTTTGAGCTGTTTAGCTGTTTAGCTGTTAGCTGTTTAGCTGTTTGGCTGTAGCCTCTACAAATTACTTTTCATACCTTAATAAATAACCGTTCTTTTCAAGTACGTTCTTCAACTTAACAATTCTTCTGTAGTTAATACTCAGATTCCTTTCACAGACTGCTGACGCCTAGTGCAACTGGTCTGGTTCACAGACGACTAACTTCGATCCAGGTCTTCGTATTATTGCTTTACTTACATTGTTAAGTTTGCAGCAACTTCATTGCTTCGAACACTGACTGTCAATAAACACTGTAATTTCACTGGAATCTTTTCTGGTACTTAGACACTTGTCTTTACCATGTCTTCAATTCTTCTAGATTCCTATGCTTCGAACACTGTCTATCTTCAATCAATGCTAATACACTGAAATCTTCTTGTGGCACTTCTATACTGAATCTTCAACACTTCTGAAACCCTGAAAGTCTTCAACCATTATTCTTCACTGAGGCATGAACATATTAATGTACTTCTCTCAATGACCTGTAGGAGACTTCAAAACTTCTTCTAATGTCTTGATTCACTGTATCTGCCTTGTCTTCATTTCTTCCTGATTTCTGTGTAGACGTAGTATTATTTACTTGTCATGTTCTAGTGTTGAGTTATCACGATTACTATTCATACAGCTTTGTAATCTCCAACAACTTCAGTCAGAAAAGCGGTTGAGTTTGTCTTGGAGATTGACTCGAAGGCCATAGATTGTCTCTTTGAAAACACGAACATTGTTATCCTTTTTGGAAAGACCTTTACTCGGTCAGTGTCATGCATCGACACTCTTGCCAATTTCTCCACCAGAACATCTTCAATCTTCCTCAAAGCCTTTTTATCTGATTTGACTATGGATCTCTTCACCCTTGAAAGGATTTTTCGGATAATTTCAGAATTGTTTCTCCTTAGTCTTGATAGCTCCTTCTTTTTATCCACTCCATTCTTCTATAAAAGGAAGTAATTTGTTCCATTTGGCTCCGTCTGAATGCATGGTTCAGAATCTCTTATGGTTTCAAGTACTTCTGTTCCATCCTATCTTCTTACATACAATGGGTCTTGATAATATCTGGTCATTTCCATTATATATCTTCCTGATGTCTTAATTGCTATGTTCAGCCTGAATGCGTAAATCAACTCAGCAGCCTTTACATCTTCTTCTGTTCTATTCTTCTTGCTTTTGAATCTCCCTTCTACATACTGCATGAACATTGCATGGCTTGAATCCAGACATTCATCTAACAAGGTTAAGTTATGAAGTGTTGTTGCTTTGTAGTACTTGACCACATGAGGCTTTTCAAATGCTTCGACACCGATCTTCATAATCTTCTTCTCAATCATATCTCTCAGTATCTCATTTGTTTTATGCCCACCAAAGATGACTTTCCTTTTCAGCACATACAACACCACAATATTCATCTTTTCAAAACTCTTTGTCGAAAAAATCTTTGACCCCTGTGATGTTGAATTTATAAACATTTTCCTCCCGTACTTGGATGCACTTTCCGACATGCTTGTAATCTCTTCCGATAGCATAACATAGAGTTCATGAACATCTTCAAATTTTTCCCTCATGGTCCTCAAGAGATCAAGGACTTCTCTGTCTTTTTTCTGAGTCAGGGTTAACTCCTTCTTCTTCAGTAGACTCCTTACTTCATTCCAATCAGGACCAACTTTAGCTTCTATGTCCTTGACTCTATTCCTTCTTTCCATTGCCATCTGTACTCTCTTCCACTTTCTCTTCATTAATTCTTAAGCCTGAACTATGTCTTGAGTAACAACTTCGTCTACACCAACCAGAAAACAGTCATTATCAAAAGCATGTTCTTCTGCAAACTCCTCATCAACATCTATATCTTCAGCCTTTGCAGTTTCCTCTATTTCAATATCAGTTGAAATCTCTAATGGCACATAGGGTTTAAAAATTTCTCCTTCTTCAAGTTGCCTAGCTCCAGGTCTATAGAAGATATCTGACTCCCCTTGAGTTGTGTATTCCACGATCATTTTATCTCTAACTTTTTCTTGTGCTAACCTCTCCCCCTCAGTTGAGTTATCCTCCCTTCTGATTGTAGTAATCTGAGTTTTCGAAGTTGATTGAGTAGAAATAGGAACTTTCTGAGCCAGCAGTTGTTTGACCAAATCTTTGATTTCTTTGATTTCTTCTCTCTGCTGCTCCTGTACCTCCAAGATCTTTCTTATTGAGTAATGAATTTCTGTTACGTAGGCCTGCAGATTTAAAATCCTTTGGCTGTGTGCAGTGTGTGCAATGTGTGGGGTATTTGTTTAGTTAGTGAGTGTCTCACTCCTCACTGTTTCTATTTGAGCACGACCCTCAACTGTAACGCCCCCAAATCCGGGGTCATGGATCTGGTCGTCACTGCGGAAATTCTCAATATAAAATCACCCATGTAATGATTATGATTTCACCTGTAAACATTCAATAACTGAAAATAGATATGCGACCCCAACTCTCAAGAATCTTTTAGGTTATAGGGCTAGAAACAAGAATTCCAAGTCAGACCTCAATTATTACATTTCACAACAAGCCAAATCATACTCGTGACCCCATCCATAAAGTTCCTCAAATTTTTATTTTTAGCAACAATTTCCCAATTACAACAAAGCACTATAATCAGTCTCCGTTTACACAAATCTTAACAAACTAGTATAACTTCGATAAGAAGTATACCAGCTACCAATAATATTATATACAAGATAATATTTGCTACATATCAACTTATAAATAATCTTACACTGGATCTAGATACTCTGAATCAAATAATCTTTCATCATGGCAGCTTGCCTTCTTTTTCCGAACTATGCGGATAAGCCTCGCCAATCTACCTTTTTCTGAAAGGTTAATATTTGCAACAAGCAAGTATGAGCGAAAGAAATGCTCAGCAAGTTCATTAGTAAAGAACAAAAGTATATTTTCAACATAAGTACAGCTTCGACAGATAATTGATACTGAAAGAAATATTTGCAACAATAAATTTTTAAACAGGAGGAGGTTTACTGAATTCTAGAAATGATTCACCTCAACAACTTTAAAACAATTTTGATATTTGTTCATAACAAATCTCACGGAGAGGAGTAAACACGACAACTTCAGAATTGAACAATTTAGAAGTTTGCAATAAATCGGAGTTCTCGATGCAAAAAGATATTCACGATAAGAATGCAGTTCAAGATACTGCGAATAGAAGCAATAAAAGTTCAACAGTTCTCATTAACACTATCAGTAACTCAGCACCTTGGCTTTCGTTATAGTGTAGGACCAATGAAAGTTCAACTGTTCCCATTAACACTATCAGTAACTTAGCACCTAGGCCTTCATTACAGTGTTAATGTCAAATTCCAATTGGAAGAAAAGAAGATACTGGAGCATCCACCGCGCCTATTGTACACGATGATCAGTCGTATAGTACAATAGTTAAGTAACCTTTTCTACTAGTAGAAGGATGATCCAAAACCGGTCATCACCCTAGGCAACACATGGGCCTTTAAATGCTGGACCGGCGCCACTCGGCCTCTTACGCTAGATGGACTGTGCCGCACACAAGCCTCTTACACTTTATATCTCCAGTTCCCTTTGAGTACAATCAACAAGTCTAGAAGGAAATTTTTAACCCAATATTCCAGAATAACAACAATTCTTTCTAAGATTTCAACATCATATAATGGATTCACTTCCGGAATTATGTGGAAGTAATCTCGTATGTACAGGTTGACCTTCCGTCAACTAATCCCCGTTGGATAAAGTGTTTTTCGAATAAGAAGTTTCAAAATCAATAGTTCAAGGTTTTAGCAATTTTTGTAAAACGAGGTTCATTTGCTCGATACAATTTTATAATAATTCATGAAATTGAATCCAAAGTTGAATCAGTCATTGACAGGATAATTTTGAATGTAACCTTTGAATACATATAGGTTAAGAACAGAAAGTTTGCAAGGCACGAGTTTTAGAACGAAATACTTGCATAAACATGCTTCACAATATTCTTATATAGAATAAAAGTACGGAGTTAGAATACTTGCCTTTGGTCCTTAGCAATGAAGTAGAAATTCTAATTAATTCTCCTTTGCTCACAATAGGTACATATCTTCTCTCGTCACATGATATCATAATACTCCATCTCGATAACGTTCTAACATAACAAGATATATATCAGCTTGATCTCATTCATCTCCAATATCAATTTATCTATTATTTTGAACTATTACGCATTTGGAATTATAAGATAAAATATTAAACACCAATCAATTCGTACCATTCTTGGTATACAACTAGACAAGATCGAAATTAATAACTTTCATATTTTAATCATTTCTAAAGGAGTCCTCTAACTCATTCGAATTTAATTTCCACAATGTTTCCTTATGTGCATTCACTCCAACACCCTGTTTTCTAGTATTTTTCATAAATTGAAAATTAATCCCTTTGACATGATTTCTTTTCGGAGGTCTTCTATGACTGACAATGAATCTCCCATAAAAGTCTCAAGGCCAACCAAGAAATCTAGCCAAGTCATACACTGCCTCAAACATAGGCATATGGTAAGCTTATTCCTTAAGGTTCCTTACTTGCACCTACTTGACTCTAACAATTTTCATAAATCGGATTTTAATCTTTTTACTCCGAAACCTTTTTCCAAGTCTTTCTAGATATCCCTAGTATTTTAGACAAAATTTCACATTTTATTAAGCATTCTAGCTAATTTAATTATAGCCTCAAAGTTCAGTGATCACAGACTTTAACAATTCTGGACTACCTTTACTAAATAATTCATATCTTTTCGCTCGTAACTCCGATTGACATGAATTTTGCGCCTAAACGATCTAGAGACCATCCTCTACACATCTATGTCCAGAACTGGTTCAGAAATACAGGGTAACCCCTTCGGTTTCCCCAGGTCAGTTATGGCCAGAAAAAAAATGGCGTGGTTATGTTTGTACGCTCGTCATTTCCTCAATTTTTAACCTGTTTAAATTCATCCCAAACAACTCCAACACAATTTATATAACTACTTGCACATATGAAGACTCAATCCCAAGTGGTTTCACAATTATACAAGTATCCATTTGTTACCAATAAATCATCAAAACACAGCCACTAGCTTTACTCATTCAAGCCACGATTCATACTACTCCATAACAACCAATTCAATTCATAATCCACTCATACAATTTCCATCATCCAACCTTAGCCAATCAAGATACTTGTTTAACAACTAAGATCACAATTTACCATGATTTATTCTAAGATTATTATTCAAACACGGCATAACACAACTACAATCACCACATAAGGGTTTCAAGTATTCTAGGATCTAACATGCTCTTAAACAACTACCCATAACTCTTTCAATTAAAGTTCAACCATTACTAAATTTTGCAAAATCCTAGCAAAGAGATTTATGAAGAACTTTCATCATTTGATAAACAAGAAATAAAGTCCATAACCCCTTCAAAATCACTCCCCAAAACTGGACAGTAAATCTGGAAATTAAAAATGCTCATGGGCATACTTTACTCAAACATTTTCCATAAATCGAAAAATAACCATTTTACTACCAAATTGCTACAGACTCTTCCTGGATATCAAACCAATCTTGCATAAAAATTTCATACCCAAAACATTTCATTTAGGCCAAAAACGAATTAACCAAACTCAAAACCGAACACAACAATTTCTGGGTTGCACGGCCTTTACTAAAACTAGCATAACTTTTTACTCGATAAATGAAATTACTTGAAACCTTTGAGGGTGTAAACTAGACTCCAAGTAGAATATAAACCCAGCAAACCACTACCCAGTAATGGCCATGAGTAGACAGAACAGTTTCTCAAAAAAATGGGACAGCTACACGAAAACTGGGAATCAACTCTACTGCGCACTACTTACTCTATCATTTTTAATAAATCCAAAAATGTTCCATAAATTACCAAATTTTACGGGCCTCTTCCTTAGTCACCTATACACCTTACATAAAAATTTCAGTTCGAATTAAAGAGTTTACCTAGGTGAAACATTGCTCCAATTTCAGTGTTTAGTCAAATTCGGAGGTTATGTACAAGCTACACTAAAACTGCCATAACTCCTAGCTCGTAAATCCGATCAACGCAAAATTAGCGCCCAAATAAACTAGAAAACATAAGGAACAATTTCTCCACATACTCACTGTCTAAAACAGAGCATATCAGACCAAGAACTGAATGATCCAAACAGGACAGATTCTTACCAGAAAACATAATTCCATGAAAATGGTGCTCAGTTTATCCCTCATAACTTTTCGTACACATGTTCAACAACTATGAAATTTTGCAGAACTATAAAGCAAACAATTCTCAACAAATTTTATGTTTTAACCATCTCTTAATTAGACTCTTAAATCTCACGAATTTTACATACAAAACAAGGCAGTAACCTTACAGAAAATCTGAAGTTAAGACTTGAAACCAAAGATTGTATACCTTCTTTGCATAAAACTAAACTTAGTCTTCTCTTCCTCTCTTGTTCTTCTTCATATCAGCTGAAATAGAAGTGGAGAGTAGCTTGCTTACATCCTTTCTCCTCTTCCTCTTCCTTTCTCCATCTCTTTTCTCTCTTCTCTCTTTTCTCTTCTTCCCTCTTTTCTCTCTTTCTCTCTTCTCTCTTCTCTTTCTTTTCAATCGGTGAAATGAAGAATGGAAAGGGGCGGCTGATTTTATTAGGTTAACCACAATTGTGTGGTTAAAAACTAGCTTAGGTGGAAGCTTGCAACCCACATAAATAAAATGCTAGCTTTACTCCTCGTTTTTGCTACCACACTCGGCTAATTCATATCTTGAGCTAGAAATTCTAATTTGTAAAAATTAAATTTCTAACATAATTAAATACTAGAATATTTTTGAAGATTTATGGAAAAAGAATTAGAATTAAATCTAATATTTCCAAATTGATATTAATTTTACAAATCATTAAATCTTTTAATGATTTTGACATTAAAACTCATTTTAAAAAATAAATGAGAATGAGAATAAAATATTCCTAGAATGAAATCATATTTATAAATATGTAATCACATTCTTAAAATATCTCAAAATGTTTATAAGTGACGAATCAAAATTAATTGATTTCCCCCCTTGATTTGAATAAAATATATACATTTTATCCAACCACCATTTAATAAAATTAAAATCTCCATCTCTACAAATTTTTATAAATCCTCAACTACTTACATAAATATTTTTCACCATTTAAACAAATAAACTATTCACCTGAATAAAATACTGACTCGAGATACCAACTCGATCAGTAAAATTTTTAAACAAACTCAATTCCTCTGAATCGGGAATTAACTAAATAAATAATGTTAGAAATCCATCCAACTAGAATAATAAATTAAAAAAAATCCTCCAATATTTCAGAAAATCAATAATTATTTAAATAATAATAAAAATTAAATTCTGAAAAATCTGGGTTGTTATATCAACACTCACCTTATAAGGATTCCGTCCTCGGAATCAGCTAAGGAATCACAAGGTTCTCTCTTCCAACTTTCTATTACTGATACCTAAGTTGACTTATCAACCTACTAGTTTCTCTTAAACGATTCTCTAAAACCTCGAATTAAATCTGGGATTTCAACCCACACCATTGTTACTAGAGTTCCACATGCCTCACGAGCCTTCTTCGGAGCTAACCAACTTCTCAATAGAATATCTCTCATTGATAGGAAGAAAACAAGCTGACCCAGTTCATCTGTCCACCAACACTCTACTCGTATCATGATCCTCTTTTATTCTCGATAATCTCACCGCAATTCTCAATTCATATTAGTGAAGCTAACTCATTATGACTTGGTTGGCATACCTTCAAAACTTTTGAGATAAGAAGAATCATGGAATTTTGAAGAAAATATTCCATATCAACTAGCTGTCACACCATTGTGGTGAGAAGATTTTGAATTTTTTTGAGTAGCCATCATTTTAAAATGAAAAGAATATGACTGAGAGATCAATATGATCAAAAGAACTCAACATTGCATGCCTTATTAAGACACTCACAAGTAAAGGGGTGTTTCCCCTTCTTATGATGTACAACTCACAAGCGATGGCGTCCCATCCAACTTCTATCACACAGACAGATAGTCCTTGTGTCCCCTATAAATAGGGTTGTTCGTCTCAGTTGGAGTAGAAAAAAAAAAATTTGGAAATGAATTCAAAATCAGACCAATAAAATTCGTCTTTTGATAATTGATTCTCTAAAGCACACCTTGGAATAAAAATGAACGAACTCCAAAGGTGTTATTTCTGGAGGAAAGAATAATCAGAAGAAAAAAAAAATACTGGTACACAACAATCAAATGAGGAATATATTGCAAATAGAGTTATCCACCACTTGGAGAAAATGGAAGTTCCAGTATCACAAACTCGACAGGGCCTCAGAAATTTGAAAGTAAGTATCACAATAGCCTCTGGAACAATGGAATACCCAAGTGCGGGTTAACACCAATATCAAAAATATAACTCAGAAGAGGTAATATATCGTAGTAGGAAAGAAAGGTATTGCCAATGTCTTCAGATGCCTTCTCCATCAATTCCTCAGAAAGATCATCGTTTCACTATAACTCTAGTTCTCCACGTCCTAAGGTTATCGATATCCCACATCGTCGTCGACTCGTAATAATCTCTGGAGATCCCACAGTAGACGTCAATAGCCGCAAAGAGTTCTATCCAACTCAGTACAGTCACCTCAAACAAAGGCTCTAATTTTTAACTTATTCATTGGTACTATATCCAATAGTCCAACACGAACTCTACATGAGCTCAAACGTCCTCACATAACTATACACAATCCTACACACTCTCGTTTCTAGTTTACTATAACCTCAGCTCTGATACCATTTTGTAACGCCCCCAAATCCGGGGTCATGGATCTGGTCGTCACTGCGGAAATTCTCAATATAAAATCACCCATGTAATGATTATGATTTCACCTGTAAACATTCAATAACTGAAAATAGATATGCGACCCCAACTCTCAAGAATCTTTTAGGTTATAGGGCTAGAAACAAGAATTCCAAGTCAGACCTCAATTATTACATTTCACAACAAGCCAAATCATACTCGTGACCCCATCCATAAAGTTCCTCAAATTTTTATTTTTAGCAACAATTTCCCAATTACAACAAAGCACTATAATCAGTCTCCGTTTACACAAATCTTAACAAACTAGTATAACTTCGATAAGAAGTATACCAGCTACCAATAATATTATATACAAGATAATATTTGCTACATATCAACTTATAAATAATCTTACACTGGATCTAGATACTCTGAATCAAATAATCTTTCATCATGGCAGCTTGCCTTCTTTTTCCGAACTATGCGGATAAGCCTCGTCAATCTACCTTTTTCTGAAAGGTTAATATTTGCAACAAGCAAGTATGAGCGAAAGAAATGCTCAGCAAGTTCATTAGTAAAGAACAAAAGTATATTTTCAACATAAGTAAGGGGTTTTCAGCTTCGACAGATAATTGATACTGAAAGAAATATTTGCAACAATAAATTTTTAAACAGGAGGAGGTTTACTGAATTCTAGAAATGATTCACCTCAACAACTTTAAAACAATTTTGATATTTGTTCATAACAAATCTCACGGAGAGGAGTAAACACGACAACTTCAGAATTGAACAATTTAGAAGTTTGCAATAAATCGGAGTTCTCGATGCAAAAAGATATTCACGATAAGAATGCAGTTCAAGATACTGCGAATAGAAGCAATAAAAGTTCAACAGTTCTCATTAACACTATCAGTAACTCAGCACCTTGGCTTTCGTTATAGTGTAGGACCAATGAAAGTTCAACTGTTCCCATTAACACTATCAGTAACTTAGCACCTAGGCCTTCATTACAGTGTTAATGTCAAATTCCAATGGAAGAAAAGAAGATACTGGAGCATCCACCGCGCCTATTGTACACGATGATCAGTCGTATAGTACAATAGTTAAGTAACCTTTTCTACTAGTAGAAGGATGATCCAAAACCGGTCATCACCCTAGGCAACACATGGGCCTTTAAATGCTGGACCGGCGCCACTCGGCCTCTTACGCTAGATGGACTGTGCCGCACACAAGCCTCTTGCACTTTATATCTCCAGTTCCCTTTGAGTACAATCAACAAGTCTAGAAGGAAATTTTTAACCCAATATTCCAGAATAACAACAATTCTTTCTAAGATTTCAACATCATATAATGGATTCACTTCCGGAATTATGTGGAAGTAATCTCGTATGTACAGGTTGACCTTCCGTCAACTAATCCCCGTTGGATAAAGTGTTTTTCGAATAAGAAGTTTCAAAATCAATAGTTCAAGGTTTTAGCAATTTTTGTAAAACGAGGTTCATTTGCTCGATACAATTTTATAATAATTCATGAAATTGAATCCAAAGTTGAATCAGTCATTGACAGGATAATTTTGAATGTAACCTTTGAATACATATAGGTTAAGAACAGAAAGTTTGCAAGGCACGAGTTTTAGAACGAAATACTTGCATAAACATGCTTCACAATATTCTTATATAGAATAAAAGTACGGAGTTAGAATACTTGCCTTTGGTCCTTAGCAATGAAGTAGAAATTCTAATTAATTCTCCTTTGCTCACAATAGGTACATATCTTCTCTCGTCACATGATATCATAATACTCCATCTCGATAACGTTCTAACATAACAAGATATATATCAGCTTGATCTCATTCATCTCCAATATCAATTTATCTATTATTTTGAACTATTACGCATTTGGAATTATAAGATAAAATATTAAACACCAATCAATTCGTACCATTCTTGGTATACAACTAGACAAGATCGAAATTAATAACTTTCATATTTTAATCATTTCTAAAGGAGTCCTCTAACTCATTCGAATTTAATTTCCACAATGTTTCCTTATGTGCATTCACTCCAACACCCTGTTTTCTAGTATTTTTCATAAATTGAAAATTAATCCCTTTGACATGATTTCTTTTCGGAGGTCTTCTATGACTGACAATGAATCTCCCATAAAAGTCTCAAGGCCAACCAAGAAATCTAGCCAAGTCATACACTGCCTCAAACATAGGCATATGGTAAGCTTATTCCTTAAGGTTCCTTACTTGCACCTACTTGACTCTAACAATTTTCATAAATCGGATTTTAATCTTTTTACTCCGAAACCTTTTTCCAAGTCTTTCTAGATATCCCTAGTATTTTAGACAAAATTTCACATTTTATTAAGCATTCTAGCTAATTTAATTATAGCCTCAAAGTTCAGTGATCACAGACTTTAACAATTCTGGACTACCTTTACTAAATAATTCATATCTTTTCGCTCGTAACTCCGATTGACATGAATTTTGCGCCTAAACGATCTAGAGACCATCCTCTACACATCTATGTCCAGAACTGGTTCAGAAATACAGGGTAACCCCTTCGGTTTCCCCAGGTCAGTTATGGCCAGAAAAAAAATGGCGTGGTTATGTTTGTACGCTCGTCATTTCCTCAATTTTTAACCTGTTTAAATTCATCCCAAACAACTCCAACACAATTTATATAACTACTTGCACATATGAAGACTCAATCCCAAGTGGTTTCACAATTATACAAGTATCCATTTGTTACCAATAAATCATCAAAACACAGCCACTAGCTTTACTCATTCAAGCCACGATTCATACTACTCCATAACAACCAATTCAATTCATAATCCACTCATACAATTTCCATCATCCAACCTTAGCCAATCAAGATACTTGTTTAACAACTAAGATCACAATTTACCATGATTTATTCTAAGATTATTATTCAAACACGGCATAACACAACTACAATCACCACATAAGGGTTTCAAGTATTCTAGGATCTAACATGCTCTTAAACAACTACCCATAACTCTTTCAATTAAAGTTCAACCATTACTAAATTTTGCAAAATCCTAGCAAAGAGATTTATGAAGAACTTTCATCATTTGATAAACAAGAAATAAAGTCCATAACCCCTTCAAAATCACTCCCCAAAACTGGACAGTAAATCTGGAAATTAAAAATGCTCATGGGCATACTTTACTCAAACATTTTCCATAAATCGAAAAATAACCATTTTACTACCAAATTGCTACAGACTCTTCCTGGATATCAAACCAATCTTGCATAAAAATTTCATACCCAAAACATTTCATTTAGGCCAAAAACGAATTAACCAAACTCAAAACCGAACACAACAATTTCTGGGTTGCACGGCCTTTACTAAAACTAGCATAACTTTTTACTCGATAAATGAAATTACTTGAAACCTTTGAGGGTGTAAACTAGACTCCAAGTAGAATATAAACCCAGCAAACCACTACCCAGTAATGGCCATGAGTAGACAGAACAGTTTCTCAAAAAAATGGGACAGCTACACGAAAACTGGGAATCAACTCTACTGCGCACTACTTACTCTATCATTTTTAATAAATCCAAAAATGTTCCATAAATTACCAAATTTTACGGGCCTCTTCCTTAGTCACCTATACCTTACATAAAAATTTCAGTTCGAATTAAAGAGTTTACCTAGGTGAAACATTGCTCCAATTTCAGTGTTTAGTCAAATTCGGAGGTTATGTACAAGCTACACTAAAACTGCCATAACTCCTAGCTCGTAAATCCGATCAACGCAAAATTAGCGCCCAAATAAACTAGAAAACATAAGGAACAATTTCTCCACATACTCACTGTCTAAAACAGAGCATATCAGACCAAGAACTGAATGATCCAAACAGGACAGATTCTTACCAGAAAACATAATTCCATGAAAATGGTGCTCAGTTTATCCCTCATAACTTTTCGTACACATGTTCAACAACTATGAAATTTTGCAGAACTATAAAGCAAACAATTCTCAACAAATTTTATGTTTTAACCATCTCTTAATTAGACTCTTAAATCTCACGAATTTTACATACAAAACAAGGCAGTAACCTTACAGAAAATCTGAAGTTAAGACTTGAAACCAAAGATTGTATACCTTCTTTGCATAAAACTAAACTTAGTCTTCTCTTCCTCTCTTGTTCTTCTTCATATCAGCTGAAATAGAAGTGGAGAGTAGCTTGCTTACATCCTTTCTCCTCTTCCTCTTCCTTTCTCCATCTCTTTTCTCTCTTCTCTCTTTTCTCTTCTTCCCTCTTTTCTCTCTTTCTCTCTTCTCTCTTCTCTTTCTTTTCAATCGGTGAAATGAAGAATGGAAAGGGGCGGCTGATTTTATTAGGTTAACCACAATTGTGTGGTTAAAAACTAGCTTAGGTGGAAGCTTGCAACCCACATAAATAAAATGCTAGCTTTACTCCTCGTTTTTGCTACCACACTCGGCTAATTCATATCTTGAGCTAGAAATTCTAATTTGTAAAAATTAAATTTCTAACATAATTAAATACTAGAATATTTTTGAAGATTTATGGAAAAAGAATTAGAATTAAATCTAATATTTCCAAATTGATATTAATTTTACAAATCATTAAATCTTTTAATGATTTTGACATTAAAACTCATTTTAAAAAATAAATGAGAATGAGAATAAAATATTCCTAGAATGAAATCATATTTATAAATATGTAATCACATTCTTAAAATATCTCAAAATGTTTATAAGTGACGAATCAAAATTAATTGATTTCCCCCCTTGATTTGAATAAAATATATACATTTTATCCAACCACCATTTAATAAAATTAAAATCTCCATCTCTACAAATTTTTATAAATCCTCAACTACTTACATAAATATTTTTCACCATTTAAACAAATAAACTATTCACCTGAATAAAATACTGACTCGAGATACCAACTCGATCAGTAAAATTTTTAAACAAACTCAATTCCTCTGAATCGGGAATTAACTAAATAAATAATGTTAGAAATCCATCCAACTAGAATAATAAATTAAAAAAAATCCTCCAATATTTCAGAAAATCAATAATTATTTAAATAATAATAAAAATTAAATTCTGAAAAATCTGGGTTGTTATATCAACACTCACATTCGGATAAACAGGGTCAGGGAATTGAAGATCGCTAAGGTGAAGTGTTTCACTCATATCTAAGATAGCGTCCTGATCTTCAGTACCTGTATCAAAATCCCTATCCCTTCTATGGGTACGTTGCCTCTCCGCTTGACCACCAAGCGTGGGGAGAACTCCTTTTTCAGGAACTAGGGGCTTGAGACTCAGTGTGGTCACCACTACGGATTCTGTAATGATTCGTAAGAGTGTAGAATCTGTGATGCTAGTTGAAGTCTGTTAGGAATATATTCATTTGATGATGTACAAAATACTAGAACAAGGTCTAGATTAGTTTATCTGTAATAAGTCTTTCTAGTCTCTGAAATGTATAATCAGAGTCTAAATAGTCAACATTTATGTTACTTGTACTCAGAAGAATTTCTGTAGAAAGTGAAACCAGAGTCTGCATAAAGATCAGAGTCTGGAAGGTGATCAGAGTCTATAGACTATCAGAGTCTATGATCTATTAGAGTCTACATATGATCAGAGTCTGAAGATCATCAGAGTCTAAAGGGTTCAGGGTCTATATAGTTAAAGTTAAATTTGGAAGAAGATCATAGGAATGGAAAGTCTTCGAAGATCAAGATAAATATATTGCAGATATGCTATGGGAAAGAAAGAGAATTCTAGAAGGGAACTGTCAACTACAAATTAGGAATTATATTCCTATTGTAATTTATCTTTCTGTTATTAGTTGATAGGAAGCTCTCTATATAAACTCTATGTAACCTAATTGTAGAAAAAAAAAGTCGAAGCATAATTGTCTGAGTGATATCTTGTGAGAGCATAGAGATAGAGAGAGTTGCTGTGATAAACACAGAGAAGCTGCTAGGGTTTGTGTACATCCTAGGAGAGTTTTGTATTTACAAAGCAATAATACAAACAGTACTTATTCATATCTTTGTGTTTGAGTTTTGTTCTTAATTTGATTTTAAAATCAGGCAGAAAAGACACACAAGTATTCAACCCCCCTTCTACTTGTGCAACTGGGAAAACAATTGGTATCAGAGCCTAACGTTTAAAATCGATCAAAGATGTCTGTAAACAAAGATGGCAATTCTAAGATTCCTATGCTTAAGAGAAACGAGTTCACCCACTGGAAGGTTAAGATGTTGTACCATCTGGAAGCAACAGACCCTGACTATCTTGAAAGAATTCATGAAGGACCCTATGTGCCCTTAAAGCTTGTGCCTCAAATCAATGAAGAAGGTAAAGTAACTGAAGAACACTTCATTGAGAAACCAAAGGTTGAATGGACAAGAGAGGACAAGGAGAATGTCTTTAAGGAGGCAAAAGTCAAAAACATTCTCTTAAATAGTTTGGATTCTGTTCTTACAAACTGTGTTATATCATGCACCACTACTAAGGAGATGTGGACAAAACTTGAAGTGCACTGTCAAGGGACTAGAGATGTCAATAGAAATGCAAGGTCTTTGCTAATTCAGGAGTATGAATATTTTGAGGCAAAATCTGAAGAATCTATCATTGAGATGTATGATAGGTTTACAAAACTCTTGAATGAGATGGCTATGCTTGGTAAGGTTTATGATTCTGAAGACACAAACACCATGTTTCTGAGAGCACTTCCTGAAGAGTGGGACAATAAGACTATAGCCATAAGGGAAGCTAGAGATTTGGATGAACTAACTCTAGAAGAATTGTATGGAAGACTCAAGACATATGATTTGGAGATGCATTAGCGGAAGAATAAAAAGTCTGTAAAGACAAAATCTGTGGCACTCTTGATGGAGTTTGAGAAAGAACAACATGAACAACCCACAGAAGCTAGAATCAAGGATTCAAGGAAGAAGGGTAAAGCTGTTATGGAGTCAGAGTCTACTGACACAGACTCTGATTCTGATGAAGAGATTGATCTAAGTCAAATGATGGCTATGTTTGCTAAAAATTTCAAAAGAATGAAACTCAACAAAAGAACTGGAAAATTTAGCAAGAGGCCATCATTCAAGAAGGAAGATGAAAAGGTTGAGAAGAGCAAGAGTACTATAATGAAACTTGACAAAGCAAAGGTCAAATGTTTCAACTGTGGAATATTGGGGCACTTTGCCAGTGAATGCAGAAAGTCAAAAAGTCAAGGAAAAGGAAAAGCACTTTTATCAACAGGAAAATATTGGGCAGATTCAAGCTCAGAGGATGAAATTGATTATGAAAATCTAGCATTGATGGCATCCTCCTCAAGAAAATCACAATCTCCCAAAGAACCCTCATCTCCTAAAATTCAGGTATCAATCTTTACTCCTGAATCCTTAATTAATTTAGACTCTGATGGTATAGAAATTGTGCAAAGTGAGGTTAATAAAATAATGACAACATGTAGGTCTCTCACTAGTGATAGTGAAAGGTTGAGAGAGGAAAATTCAACCTTGACTAAAAGGAATAATCATTTAGAGTCTGAGTTAATATTAATGGAACAATACAAAAAGGATTCTGAGAAACATAGTCATAACTACACTGAAATCTTGAAAGCCTATGACTATGTTAAGAGAGAACTAGAAGAAGAGAGACTCAAGTTTAGAGTCTGGACAGACTTTGGTAGAAAAGTTCAAGAAATTCTCAATAATCAAAATGTGTGTCAAACTGTTGGTCTAGGCTATGACAAGAGTCAAGACAAAAGACCTATTGTTGAGAATGATAACAATGAAAAAGCTAGCCAATTTAATAAGACTAAAGACAAAAGTACATTTGTTCCTGTTATGTTTGTGACCCCTAAAGAAAAATCTGAAACCACAAACTCATCTGTCAATAGTCCCCCTGTTGTTGACAAAAAGACAGATGAAATAGGAGAAAATAACTCTAAGAAAAATATTAACATAGGGTACTTGTCTAAGTCTAAGTTGAAAGAAAGGCTAGAGAACTTATCAGAGTCCACCAAAACTAGGAGAAATAGGAATGGTAAGGAAGGCATTAATAAGGCTAATAATTATAAAAAAAGATCATAATGCTCCTAGAAAGAAGTGTTATAGATGTGACAACCACAACCATTTAGCTATAGATTGTAAAACAAAAATTGAGATGAAATCAGAGTCTAGTCCTTCTCAGACTCTGAAAAGTCACTACATACCACAGAAACCTTGTTATCACTGTGGTAGCATATTTCATTCTATTTATATGTGTAGGGACTATCATGATTTGTATTACAATTTTTATGAGCTAAAATCTTCTATTGATAAAAGTTGGTATGACACTATTAATACTCCACCAGAGTCTAAAGCAACAAAAGAGACAGGTAAACCAAAGGTGAAAATTGTTAAGCCTGTTTCTCCTAACGTTAGTAGAAAAGAATCCAAAACTGTTTGGGTCCTCAAAACATCTAACTAGATGCTTTATGTATGCAGGGAACCAGGGTAAAGAAAGTAACCCTAATCCTGGATAGTGGATGCTCAGGACACATGACTGGAAAGAAATCCCTGCTTACAGACTTTGTGGAAATGGCTGGCCCAGAAGTATCCTTTGGAGATGGCAACAAAGGACAAACATTGGGATATGGCAAGATTGTACTTGGGAATGTCATCATTGAACAAGTAGCTCTAGTTGATGGCTTAAGGCAAAATTTGATAAGCATAAGTCAACTTGGAGATAAAGGTTACCATACTGGCTTTGACAACAAAGAGTGTCTTGTGACTCATATAGAAACAAGCATTTTGGTTTTTAAAGGACACAGACATGGTAACATTTATGAAGACAGCTTGGTGGATTGCATACACAGTGAAGTCACATGTCTATATAACAAGGCCTCAACTGAAGAAAGCTGGAAATGGCAAAAGAAACTGTCACACATCAACTTCAAAACACTCAACAAGTTGGTTGAACAGAATCTTGTAAGAGGATTACCACAGGTTGATTTTGAACAAGATGGACTTTGTGAAGCTTGTCAACTTGGAAAACAAAGGAAATCATCCTTCAAGAGCAAGACAATTAACTCCATTTCTAAACCCTTTTATTTATTGCATCTTGATTTATTTGGTCCAGTAAATGTTATGTCAATTAACAAAAAGAAATATACTCTTGTTATTATAGATGATTTTACAAGATTTACATGGGTTTTCTTTCTACATTCAAAGGATGAAGCTCCGCAACACATAATAGACCATATCACTTTTATGGAAAGAAAATCAAAGAAAACAGTTAGAATTCTAAGGAGTGACAATGGTACTGAATTCAAGAATTCAATCATGGAAGACTACTGTGCATCAAAAGGAATTACTCAACAATTTTCTGCACCAGGAACTCCTCAACAAAATGGAGTTGTGGAAAGAAATAATAGGACACTCATAGAAGCTGCTAGAACAATGTTGACAGAGTCTAAGCTACCAGTATATTTTTGGGCTGAGGCAGTCAATACAGTATGTTTCACTCAAAACTGCACTTTAATAAACATACATGAAAAGACTCCCTATGAAATGATAAAGGACAAGAAGCCAAGTGTGAAACACTTTCACATATTTGGATGCAAGTGTTATGTACTGAAAGTACATCCTAAAAATCTAAGCGAATTTGAAGCCAAGGCAGATGAATCAATTTTTCTTGGATATGCATCAAACATAAAAGCATTCAGAGTGTTTAATCTCAGAACCAAAATTTTTATAGAATCTATTCATGTTGTATTTGATGATAAAAAATGTACAGGATTGAAGGATGAATCAGAGTCTACTACACTAGAATTTGAAAATCTAAAAAGTTATGAGATAAATGAAGATGAAGAGGATGAAGACCCTCAAATAACTCCTGAACAAACAAAGGAACCTGCACACTCTGAGGGGGAGCCATAAAATTCAACTCCAAATAATTCAGAGTCAAGAAATTTAGGGGGAGCCTCTTCATTTGAATTTCACTCAAATACAGAAGATGCAAATGACTTAGGGGGAGCTTCAAGTTCAAGAACCAATCTTCCACCTGCTAGAAAATGGACAAGGAATCACACTCCTGACTTGATAATTGGTGATCTTGAGAGTGGGGTACAAACAAGAACAGTCACTCAAAATGAATGTCTTTATAGCTGTTTTCTCTCAAAAAATGAACCCAAGAAAATTGAGGAAGCCTTGCAAGACCCTAATTGGATTATTGCAATGCAAGAAGAATTGAATGAATTTGAGAGAAATAAAGTGTGGAAACTTGTACCAAGACCTAGAGATAGATCAGTGGTTGGTGCAAAATGGGTGTACAGAAAAAAACTTGATGAGAATGGAACTGTAGTCAGAAAGAAAGCAAGGCTAGTTGCAAAAGGATACTCACAGGTGGAAGGAATTGACTATGATGAAACTTTTGCACCAGTAGCAAGATTGGAAGCTATTAGAATGTTTCTTGCCTTTGCAGCTCATTCAAAATTCAAGGTGTATCAGATGGATGTGAAAAGTGTCTTCTTAAAGGGGGAATTGGAAGAAGAAGTCTGTGTGGAGCAACCACCAGGATTTGTAGATCCAAAGTTTCCTGATCATGTTTACAGGTTAGACAAGGTACTATATGGATTGAAGCAAGCACCTAGAGCATGGTATGAAACTCTTTCAAAATTTCTTCTTGAAAATGGATTCACAAGAGGTACCATTGACAAAACTCTCTTTATTAGAAAATATAAAGGTGATATTTTGCTTGTCCAAATTTATGTTGATGATATTATATTTGGATCTACTAATGATAATCTATGTGAAAAGTTTAGTCATCTAATGCAGTCAAATTATGAAATGATCATGATGGGAGAATTAAACTTCTTTTTAGGGCTTCAAGTCAAACAGAATGATGATGGAATTTTCATCAATCAAACAAAGTATGTAAAAGAACTGTTGAAGAAGTTTGATATGCAAGATTCTGCAACTGCTAAAACTCTCATGTCAACAGCCACTAAGCTAGACTCTGACCCAAAGGGTAAGAAAGTTGACAACACTACCTATAGAGGTATGATTGGCTCATTGTTATATTTAACTGCTAGTAGACCAGATATAATGTTTACAACTTGTCTATGTGCTAGATTTCAAGCTGACCCTAGAGAATCACATTTAATAGTTGTGAAAAGAATTTTTAGATATCTAAAGGGGGCACAAACTCTTGGACTTTGGTATCCTAGAGAGTCAGATTTTTCACTAATTGGCTATTCAGATTCTGACTATGCAGGATGCAAAGTAGACAGGAAAAGCACAACAGGACAATGCCAGTTTCTTGGCAACAGATTAATTTCTTGGTTTAGCAAGAAACAACAGACTGTATCAACCTCAACAGCTGAGGCTGAATGCATTGCAGCTGGAAGTTGCTGTGCTCAAATTCTGTGGATGAGAAATCAATTACTTGATTATGGACTAACATTCTCAAATATTCCTATGTATTGTGATAATACCAGTGCTATTAAAATTGCAGAGAATCCAGTCCAACACTCCAGAACAAAGCACATTGATGTCAGGTACCACTTTATTAGAGAACATGTTGAAAATGGTATTGTGACACTTCACTATGTTCCAACTGACAGACAGATTGCATACATTTTGACAAAACTACTTGATGAGTCTACCTTTCTCAGACTAGTAGGTGAATTAGGTATGTTAAATATGTAAGTGATCAATAATTACAAGAAGCAAGGTATGTACTTTAATTATAGTCCTTGTCTTAACACACTGTGATTAATTATTATTGCAAAATTTTGTTTGATATGTTATCTTGACAGAGTCTAGTTTTTAGACTCTGAGAGTCTGTAGACTCTGAGAGTCTGTAGACTCTGAGAAAAATATCGCCTAGACTCTGAATCGGTTAAAATTCGCGCCTGTAGACTCTGATTGCGTTTAAATTGTTCAAATGACTTGAAATGGGCGGTAACAATTATTTTTGACTGGAAATAGGTTGTAGACTCGTGGGTATTGTATGCAATTCAATCAAAATAAAACATTTCATACATTGTACTCACTTGTTTATTGCTATTTTTTTCTAAGGCAGAATTAATCACAAAGCTTTTTACGAACCCTAGCTAATTTTCTCAAGCTTGTTCATCACTTTCAACTCGACATCTTCAATGGCTGCAATTTCTACTGTCATGAGGGGACCTAAAGCGATTACATTTACTTTTGGGGATTTTGACTTCATGACTACAAATCATGTTGCTGCTCTTAGAGATAAGAAGGGAGTAGATACTGACTACTTCCCAATGATGGATTTTATGGAGCAGTCTGAGCTCAGTTATATTCTGAAAGCATCTCCGGTGATTCATATGGATGCTGTCTCAAAAGCTTGGAGTTCTGCACAGGTAGTTGATCCTTCTCAGGATCAACCAGGTAAAATCATGTTCACCTTTGGCTCCACTACTTTTGATGTTACTGCTGATGTGCTTAATTCAGTTTTTAAATTGCCTGTGAAAACACCTTTTGATGAAACTGTATCTGATGATGACATTAAAAGCATGTTTAAGGCTATTATTCTGTTAGCTTAGATAACATGAGCAAGATAACTAGGCCTCACTTAAGAAAAGAATGGTCATTTTTCTTTGATCAAATTGCTAAGTGTTTCACTGGTAAGTGTAGTGGATTTGATGCTATTACTGCTATTACTTATCAAATTGGTCACAGTCTCCTATTTGATAGAGTAATCAACATTGGTGATATGTTGCTCACTCAAATGGGAGCAAAATTAAATAATGTGCATGAGGGGAGGAAGAAAATCTATTATCATAGATTTCTTATGATTCTCCTTAATCACTTCATTCCTGACATGTCAACCAAGTTGGTAGATGATTGTTGTGTGCAGGCATACAAACAACAAAGAAGGATATTCTCTAACATCAAGAGAATTGATGACAAAAAGAAGAGTCTACCTTCCATGCACTATCCACAGGTAATGCAGGTAAAACTCTCAACCTACAAATCTTCTATCTACAATGATTCTTTTTTTGGTGGTGACATAGTGCAGGAACAAGTACTGGAGAGTCCCCCTGCACCTACCCAAGTCACTAAATCCCCTTCAATTACACAATCTTCCAAACCAAAATCCAAAAAGAAACCAACCTCTGGTGTCTCTCAACAGGCACCAGTTGTAAAGAGGAGAAAATTGATTCAAACTAGGCTTATAGATGAGCACAGTGATGAAGAGCTCAACCCTCTAGAGAAACAAGTTGTTGAAGGTCTCTCTTTGTGAAAAGACGGTCATGATACACTTGATTCTAACCTTCAAGCCAAGTCTGTAGACTCTCAAAAGGCTACAGACTCTGAAACACCTAGGAATGCACCTCAGGATTCTCAAATTGAATCTCCTGAAAAATCTTTTGCTAAGAAGTACAGAAGGTAAAGGAAGGCTTATTCTACACACACACACAAGCTTATCACTGTTACTAACCCCGTTTTGCAGGAAACAGATGCTCCCAAGGCTCCTGCAGAGCCAGACTCTGAAAGCAAGCAATCACCTGAACCAGAGTCTAATGTTGAGTCAGAGTCTAGACTGCCTTTAGACTCTGATCATGACACATTTTGGGAAGGAATGCCATTGGATGTAGCCTCAAATCTAATTGATGAGATTATTACTCCAAGTGATGAGGTACTGCTATTTTTATATCCTTTGGTGGAATCAGTTGAAGATCTAGAGAAATATCAGACTAAATCTCAAGTCTTGGATTTTCTTTCAACCTATGAGGCCCTAAGGAAGAAAATGGAACAGGAGCTACAAATGTCTGCACAGGATGTGGTCAAAAATCTATACAGCTACCTATTCAATTCTTCACTCCAAGGAAAAGCAGCTGGGCTCATAGAAGGCAGAACAACTAAAGTTCTCAAAACGCTAGGTGTGTCAGACTCTGAACAGCAAATCACAAAAAAGCCTAAAAAGCTTAGCATCTATAAAAGGAGAAAATCAGAGTCTGTTGCTGAGTTGGAAACTGAGATTGAGCAACCAGTTTTTGACTATGAAGCAATTTGGGATCATGAGATTACCTACAGGACAACTATTGATTGGATCTCTACTATTCAACCATTTTCAAGGGAGGTGGTTGATTTTCTTGTCCAAAATGTAGGTAAGGTGGCCAACAAATACATCTATCCGACCTATGCAAGTAGATTGGATCAACTTAAGGGGTCACATTATCACAAGATTGCAAGGGATCTGCAAGATTCCTTTCACTTGACTTTTGCCCAGGCCATCAATGCATTCCATGCCAGGATGTTTCTCAATGGACACTTGGATGCATTAACTATGGTAGAACCGTAGGAGGTAGCAGGTGATGCAAGGCAGTTGGAGGTTGGGACTAGTGCACCAGTGGTGACTAGTGATAAAGATGCTCAGTTTGCCTCACCCACACAAGAACCACCTAGTCAGAGGTTGGGTGATAGTGGGGCAGGGAAGTATGCTGTTAGGCCCTCCTTGTCAACTCAGCAAAAAGCTGATGAGAACCCCAGTGATATGGGAGGACAGACTCTGATGGAGGCTCATGCAGAAATTTTCCAATCTATTCTATCAGAGTCTATCCACCTTGAGGGGGAGTCTCATACACAAATAGTCAAAGATGGTAACACTCAGACTCTGGCTTCTAATGAAGTCATACTGAAGCAGTCAGAGTCTAGAGTAGACCCTGAGACTGGAATACTGGAGCCAACAGACTCTGGAAAGAAAGAAGATGCTTGTAAAGGTTCAGAGTCTGTTGATGCTCACCTCTTGGTGGACACCCCTAGCCTTCAGACATTTGAAGGGGTTCCCCTCTATCAAGGTGGTTCAGGTATTGAAGCACCATTATTTTCTCTCAACCCCTCTTCTATAGGATTATTGAGTGCACCCTCCCAAATGAGTGACAAAATATTTGAGAGGCTGGCACTGGACTAAGCAAAAGGAGAGGTAGAAAAGGTTGTAGGGAGCCTGAGTGAGATTGAGAAAGTGGGTGCCCAACCCCACTGTGAGCATGAGAGATTAGGGTATCCTGAACCTAGCTTTACTTATTGTGATCAAGATTTTCCTAAGAGTTGGTCCAATGAGTTGGAGCAGGGGATGGATGAAAATTCACTATGTTTGATTATGCAGATTGGCAAACAGGAGGAGGCTCTTGCTGCTCAGAAGTCCTTTACCTAGAGACCACAACTTCATCTAGTGGATTCTCTAGTAAGGAGAGTAGATAGAGTCATGGAGGCTTTGGTGAATAACATTGTCATTTTAACTGAGGCTACAAATTTGAAGTAAGAAGAACCACTTTTGATTATGCCTATAAGGGCTAGACTTCCAGAGTCTATAGTCTCTGATCACTCTCAGGAAGAGTCAGGGTCTATAGTCCCGTTTGCAGTTTGAGAGTCTACACCACCAGAGTCTACACCTCCAATCATAAAGATTAAGCTTGTTGCTGAGGAATGCACTTCTGACGATGATGATCAAGTTACTCCTTCTTTTGTCTATTTTGATCAGGTGTTTCCTCAGTCTTGGGAGTCTGCACAGCAAAGAGGCATAAATGATAAAGATTCTTTTGAGTGTATTTTGGCTATTCATCAGTCTGAGAGATTTAAAGCTTTTCAGAAGAAATCCTTTCAACAGGAACATGGTTACTATCCTGGTGAAGAAGGTCATACTTTGGATGGAGTTGTTAAAGCTGAGTTACCTAATGTTGTTGCTCAATTAGCCAGTGTGGTCCAGGATATTTCTCATATTAAAATCAAGCTCACTAGTGTTGATAATACAACTTCTCTGCTCAATACAAGATTTGACAGAATTCACTCTCTTCAATTATCCAAAGAAATAGCTTTTAAAGATGTTCTAGCTGCTATCACTACAACTCAAGCCTCTCTTCAAACTACAGTCTCTGATTTGACCACCAAGGTTGATTCAGTCATTGCAGCCCAGGCCAATCTCTCCACAGTTTTTGAGCAGATTTTTTTGGTTGTCACTAGTAATAAGGATGATGATGTCAAAAAGGAGGAGACGGAGAAGCAAGGTGAATCCTCCAGGAGAAATAAGGATGATGGATGCAAAGATAGGTCAAAGGGAGTTAAAAGGAGAAGAGATGGTGGAGATGGTGATGATGGTGATAGTTCTCATGGTCCTAGGGGTCTTGATGGTGTGCAACAAAAGCAATCTGGAGTAGTAAAAACTCAAACACATCAGTTAGGGACTAGACATGGGAAGTCAAAGTCTGATGAAACTCAAGAACCTTCATACTGCAAGTGCAGTCAATCAAATTTACAACTTAAAGCTAAAAAGAAGATATGTCTTGGAGGATTTGAAGAATCTGACATTGACAGAACATCTACTCTAACCAGGGATCCTCAATCCTTGACAGATAGGCAGTTTGAGAAGATCACTCAGAAGCACTTAAATAAAGTGGTGTCTGCTCAAATTGTTTATAATATTTTTGAAACAAATATACAAGGAGGCCAGGGAGGTACATAAAAGGTGAAGAATGAGATGCTAGTTTACTTCTTAGAAGGTGGAAGTGTAAGATGGATTAGTCAATCAAATTTTATCTTTTTCAAACAGACTGAGGAACTACAGTATATCAGATTTCTTCTTCAAATTTCTTATGAAGTTAACAAGAGCAAATAAGCTGTCACACACAAATGGTTCAAGGAGATTGATAGGAAGCTGACTTTGCACAGACAGGCAAATCGACAAATGGGCAAATTTTCTTTGAAATATGTTGATACTGAGGGAAATGATCAAGTCATGCCATTAGAAGAAAAACAGATTAAATTTCAAGAAGGTGTGGGTCATTACTTTCGGTTTCGGCCTATGAGTAGGAAAGTTAGTGTTCTGATGTTGAAGGACTTAAAAGATCAAGAAAGAAGTGCAAATGATCTGAGAGCATCTTATTGTCAAATCAAATGCTCAAGTGAAGAAATGAAGAAATTAAAGAAATTTGTTGGTGAGGCTCTGGCAATTGTGGAGGAAAATATGTTGAACTCATTTTTGAAGAATAATCCAGCCTTTGAGAAGATTAAATAAGAAGTAATTCTTTTTCCTTTATAATTCTTTTATACTGTTCTAGATTAATAGTTTTATTCTTTAGTTTTGACATCATCAAACCTTGATTTATGCTTACATTTTATAAAGCATAAATAGGGGGAGATTGTTAGGAATATATTCATTTGATGATGTACAAAATACTAGAACAGGGTCTAGATTAGTTTATCTGTAATAAGTCTTTCTAGTCTCTGAAATGTATAATCATAGTCTAGATAGTCAACATTCATGTTACTTGTACTTAGAAGAATTTCTATAGAAAGTGAAACCAGAGTCTGCATAAAGATCAGAGTCTGGAAGGTAATCAGAGTCTATAGACTATCAGAGTCTACATATGATCAGAGTCTGAAGGGTTCAGGGTCTATACAGTTAAAGTTAAATTTGGAAGAAGATCACAGGAATGGAAAGTCTTCGAAGATCAAGATAAATATATTGCAGATATGCTATGGGAAAGAAAGAGAATTCTAGAAAGGAACTATCAACTAAAAATTAGGAATTATATTCCTATTGTAATTTATCTTTCTGTTATTAGTTGATAGACAACTCTCTATATAAACTCTATGTAACCTAATTGTAGAAAAAAAAAGTCGAAGCATAATTGTCTGAGTGATATCTTGTGAGAGCATAGAGATAGAGAGAGTTGTTGTGATAAACACAGAGAAGCTGCTAGGGTTCGTGTACATCCTAGGAGAGTTTTGTATTTACAAATCAATAATACAAACAGTACTTATTCATATCTTTGTGTTTGAGTTTTGTTCTTAATTTGATTTTAAAATCAGGCAGAAAAGACACACAAGTATTCAACCCCCCTTCTACTTGTGTAACTGGGAAAACAAAGCCATTGAAGGCCTTACCTGTCCAGAGACACCCTGAGCAGGTTCTACTGCCGAAGCAGCAGATACTCTATTAATAGAGTCCACATCCCTTCTATGGGTGTATTGTCCCTCTGCCTGACCTGTAAAGGTGGGGAGGACTTCCGTTGTAGGTGCTGGAATTTAAATTTCCAGGGGAGTCACCACCTCAGGCAATGTAGTGATTGACCAATGAGAGGCTCTAGTGCCCCGCGACCCCTGTGAAGGCACTTCCACTTGAAGTGGTGATGTTGTTGACACAGCTACTCCTTGAATAGAGACCTCTTCCCTTCTATGGGAGAGTTGCCTTTTCACTTCACCCTTTTGGGGAGAGAAAACATCCTGAATAGGATCTGGAGATGTTAAGTCCACGGGGGTCACCACATTTGACAATGTAATAAATGGCTCGTGAGCTTCAATGATGCCCCCAACTGCCTTTGTAGACAGGTTCTGAATCGGATGGACCAAAACAGTACTAGCTATTGAAGTAGCGGATAATGTTACAACCTCTGGTTCTGTTCTCATACCTTTCAGGATTTTATCAATTTCAGAATTAAGGTTACGAAGGAAAAGAAAGGTTTCAGAGATTGGAGAATCAGGTTCTTGGCTGACAGTTGCCTTAGGCTGAAAATTCACTTTTCGACGTTTTCGAGAAGGCAGAGCTGTAGGGGATATTTCAAAAACTTCCTGATCCGGAAGGGACTCACTCATATCATCTAAAACAATGGTTCTTTTTCTAGGTACAGGAGATGAAAGAAGTGTTTGTTGTTCTCTGGCAATGGTTAGAACTGTTTGGTCTGCCAGTTCTTTGCCAGCTTCGATGGCCACTAAGGGTTGTTGTGTGTGCATTGCTGTTTAAGGCACAGTAGGAGATATTGTGACAAATTCATCAGTTAGAAAAGCAGAAAATTCAATGTCAAGAAGTGTACCTTCATCTATTTGTTCATCAGAAATGTTAGGGATGCACACCTTTATAGTCTGAGGCTCTTCCACTTCTGCCTCAACAATTATCTCCTTTGTTTGATTTTCAGGGCTCTTCCTTTGTTCTTCAGGAATTGGTTCTTGCTCATGTTCAGAACCAACTTCATCCATAACTTCATCTTCCTTTTTAGTGTTTGGTTCTTTTTCTTCTATTGATGCTGAGTTTCTAGACTCACTTGAGGTTTCAACTTCATTGCCTTCTTCAGAGGTTAATGCTTCTTCTTCTTCTTCTTCTGCTTTTTCTTCATTAACCTGTCTAAGAAGATCAAAGAAATCTCTGATAGGATCAGTCATCGGAACAGGAGTATACATGTTGGGATAGTCAACCTCATTTTATAGCAAAAGAATTGTCTTGAATTGAAGTGATGGTGACTCTTCCAATGGACTGTTCTGAAATATTTGAAGTTGATCAGCTCTTAGCACTTGATTCAACACCAGCTGCAAGAATTTGGGATACAAACAGAAGTTCTCCATCTTTGCCTGGTTCTTAAGAATCTCTGACATGATCAACTTGCCAAAATTTATTCTGGACCCAGATGCCACTTCATAGCCAATCACCTTGTTGAATTGAGTGATCCCGTGAAAGCCACCTGTCTTTGGTGCAAAGCCGTGAGACAAAATATTGAAAAATAGGTTCCACTCTTTGGGAAGGTGATTCTTGTAAATCTTCTTTGGAAGATTATTATTCTCTCTTGTGCAGTATAGGAACATGAAGAAGTTTTCCAGATCTGCCTAAGATGGCTCATCTTCAAAATTCTCAGAAGGTAGATGAAGTGCTCGATTGATGTCGTTCTCAGTTATTCACACCTTATGTCTCTGATTCTTACAAGTGAAGGCTGAGATGCCATCTGCAGATATGTCCTAAGCAGACCTGTAAACCTGTCTTAACAAATTTCTATTCAAAGGAACAGAAGTAGTTAGTGCGTACCAGACTATAGAATGTTCATTTAAAAACCTAGCCCAGTTACCTAACTCTCCTGCCTCAGTCCAATTATCTATTAAGATAGACAAATAATTAGTCTTTTTAATCTCAAAATGACCTGCCATTTAATTAAATTAATTAAAGTGAAAGGTAATTTTTTTAGGAATTAAAATTACTAATTAAAATCGAATTAATCAAGTAAATTATGAACTAAAATCCTAATTGTAAAATTACTTGGATTTTCGTAAAATTAATATTTAATGGACTCTTAGTAATTTTAAGCACACTTTAAATTTTATTATAATTTTTAATGGATTTGAAAAATTAGAAACCCTAGCCAAAATGTTCGAGAGTGAAAAATTGAGATTTTTTTTGAATCTTCACCAAAAACACTGGGACCACTTGAAAATTAACAGGAAGAAAGTGGGTTCCACAAATCTGGTTTCAGATTAAAAATCGGACTAGATTGACTTAGATTTGATCGATTAAAAATAGTAGATATGTGTTTAGTTCTTGCGCCTTAAGAGTGTATGTACTGTGTATGTATATTAGAGTAGCGCAATAAAAAAACATATATATATATATATAGGAGCAAAAGAAACATAAAATTGTTTCTAAGTGCTTATGTTGCGCCTTCACAGTGATTGCACTGTGTAGGCGTCACTAAATAAACTGGCGCAACAAAACTCTTGGTTTGTTTATGTTGCGCCTTCAAGGTGTAATCACTGTGTTGGCGCCACATAAATAACTAGCGCCACTAAAATGCAATCAAAGTTTCAAGTATTTTGACAAACTCCTATAGGCATCACTTGATTCTTTATAAAAAGATTCTAAGTACTTGTGGGTTCGATCTTGCGCCTATATAGTCAAACCACTGTATAAGCGCCACTAAACAATTTAAAGCGCCACAAAGTACTTTGACAAACTCGAGTGTTCTTAGACTTTGCTACTAATTAAATAAATAATATTTATGAATAATTTTTAAAATTAATCTATAATAATTAATTACTCACAAATATTATTTCACAAAATATTTAATAATAATAATAGCATTAATTGTTAAAATTATTATCATAAATAAATTATGCTTTTTATTATTTTACTATTATTTTAAATATAAAAATAAATATAAATATTCACCCTTTTTATTTAAAATAATTTAAAATAATATTTAAATATATTAAGTGCCAAGAATTTATCATTTAAATACAAGCACTTAAATATTTTTAAGATCAATATTAAATAATTTTCCGGTGAATCCATTAAGATACATTGAAGATGATTATTCCATGCAACTCGATCTTTGTCAGTGTCAGTGTACTCCGAAGGCTCCTTTGGGGTAAATCCTTGAGGAATCCGTTTGCCGTTATTTGAGACTATTTCTGGTGTCAGCTTCTGAGGTACAGATGGTCCATTTTCCAAAATTCCCATGTATTGAGAATTAGCTGATTTAATGAAAGTGGACATCTTCTTATTCCATAAAATGTATTCATTTTTATCAAAGGCTGAGATTTTAATGCTACTAAGTTTTTGGGTACTCACGGTTATGAAGAATTTTAAATCTCAAGAAATAATTAATTTCTTAAAAATTAAAATCAATTCGAATAAAAATTTAATTTTGATAAATAAAATTTTAATTCGAATTCTTGATGATTGATAGTCTTCTTAAAATTAGTGAACTTAAAATTTTTTAAAAATTTGAAATTGAATTTTCTTTAATAATAAAGAAATTTCAATATAAATTTTTCTAGATCTAAAAATGCACGTTTTCGAAAAACTATTTTTGGATCTTGATTTGTAACTTCAATCAACAAGCTCTGATACCAATTGTTAGGTCCAGAATCATCATAGAAGGGGGGGTTGAATATGATGTGGTAGATTTTTCATTATATTGTGGATTAAGGGTTTGTGTTCTTGAGATATTAAAATGGCAGTTAATGAACCACAAAAATTCGGGAAAATAACAATGTATTATTAAATCCCTGAGGTGCTACACTTCTAATAAAATGATTAGCTTCAATGGGTTCAATCAATGTTACAATAAAAATACAGTTAGGTAATATAAATGTTAAGCTTTAATGGTGCTCCCGTCTGTATGTCTTTTGTTGAAGATGAATGAATTGATTATTGTCCGTATTGATTTTCACCCATATATAATTTGTAAACTTTTTGGAAAATGATTTCCAATAATTCTCAAGTCCTTTGTTGCGCCTGCAAGAGTGGTGGTAGAGTGTAGGCACCACATGAATCTTTGTTGCGCCTTTGATATGTTTATTACGCATGTATAACTTTGTTGCGCCACTAAGTAAATTTAGTTGCGCCTGTACACCATCCACCCAGTGTAGGTGCCACTAAATTACTTAGAAACATTACGTAGTTATTTTGTTATGCCTATTGATGTTTTTGTTGCGCCTGCACACTTATTGCAGTGTGTAGGCACCACAAAACTTATGTTGCGCCTAGATGATGCGCCACAACTGTTTAGTTGTGCCTTCACTCTCATTCTCTTGTGCAGGCGCCACAAACCTTCTCCTTTACTTTACTTAGCTTCAATCTTGGTTTGTTGTGCCTAAGTAAAGTTTTGTTGTGTTTCACACACTGATTCAACTGTGTAGGAACCACCAAGTGCAATAAGACTTGTCTTAACATATTTCTTGAAATCTTGAAGTAATTACTACTAGGTTTTCACTCTTCTGGCTTGATCAACTGATTTTCTTCTTAATAATTAAGACAATTCTTTTCTTGTTGTGTTGACGCTTAGTGCACTGGTCTGGTTCACAAACGACTAACACTGAATTGAATTTCCTTGATTTTTGTTCTATTTCAGCTGATTAACCTTGGATTGTTGCATTGCTTCTGATCACTGAAACCCGTAGACATTCATACTTAAATCATTACACTATCTTTAGTCTGAGATCTTCTGAACTCTTATTTGTTGCTGAGTCCTGAACATATTAATGAACTTCTCTCGCTGTCATTCAGTTAACATTACATCTCGAATGTTCTACAATGATGTATGTATGATTCCTATTTATATGTCCTTCTGGATTCCTGTGCTGCATATTAGTATTATTTATCTGTCTTTATTTCTTAGTTGAGTTATCGTTATTACTATTACATACTACGTTACATTATGCTTTACATCTACAAATATCAGAAGAATTTTTAGATTAACCATGGGCTCTCTTCTAGAAGTTGAAAGAAATTTAAGTACCGAAGTTGGAAAGATAATTGAAGAAAGGTCCAAGGAAGATGATAAAGTAGACAAACTAAGGGTGAATCAAATATACACATCTTCCGAGGACAGTTTTCTTTTGGATGAATTTGGAGTCAAATTTCTATGCATCTACAAAGGACCAGTGGAAGCCTATTATTCTTATGAAGACTTGAAGAACCTTTCTCATAAATTGGTGAAGCTGGTACTTGACTGTGTGTCTAAACATGCTAAGACAACAGAAGAAAAGAGGGCCTTGAGAACTTTGGGAATGCTGTATGAAAGGAAGAATTCTCAGAAGAAACCAAGTCAAGGAAGCTCAAGCACAAATCGAAGATTTATTCAGTCTAAAGGAGCTTAGTTTGAGAAATTTTTTTATATTTGTACTTGTAATTTTCTTTATACTTTTCATGTACAAACACTTCAATTTATGTTAGTTGAGTTTGCATCTACAATTAACTTTTAATTTGTCTTTATTTTACATAAAAACAAATTAGGGGAGATTGTTTGGGATTGTGATGTAATCAACTAATGTACTTAGTTTTTAGTTTAAATAAGCTAAGTAAATCATATTGTCATATGTATATTGACAGTATAGTTAGTAGTCACTTGAAGACAGTACACTTAATAAGTATTAGTTAGGTGACAATACATTTGGAAGTTACTATCTTGTACAAAAGAATAAAAATGAGTTGTGTAGTAGAAGTTCACTAAATGTTCATGCACAACATGATTCAAAACTCAGACAACAACATTTCAAGTACTCAAAGCCTATGACAGTACACTATAAGTGACACTGCAATTGGAATAGACGACAACAACTATTTCATAGACAATAAACTTGGCGGAGAATGAAGATTTAAAGACAACAAGTATTACTGTCAGCAACTATTTCATTGACAGTAAACTTGGCGGAGAATGAAGAATTGAAGACAACAAGTTTTACTAATAGCAACTTTTCTGGAGTAGTTGACAGTAACATTAGCGGGGATAGGTGACAACATCTTTGAAGAAAGTATGTTTCATGGACTATCTAACTTGACAGTAAAGTATGCGGAGCAGACTAGATATTGAAAATACAAGGAATGATTTGAACATTTGTATCTCGTCTATCAAGTTTACTACTGTAACTTGGGAGAATACAAGTAAAAGGTAAAGCATGCTCAAAGAGTCAAAGATTTCTGCATATCTTAGAGCTGCTTGATCTACAAATGGAATGAAGAAAAATTTGAATAGAAAAAGCAAAGTTTCTAATTCAAGCTTTGTTCTAGGAACAAGAGAAAGTACACTTGTACGTGGGATATGTGTTTCAGTATAAATACACATATCTCACAAGTACTTTCTCTTATGCAATTGAGCTAGATTTTTTCAAGTATAGAAACATTAACAAACTCATTGTTATTGTATCTATCGAAACTGGAATTATTTTCCAGATAGTTGTTATAAAATAAAAAATAAAAAATTATTTTTTAAAGTTTAAACACTGTGTTATTTTATTTTCTTAGATTGTTTGCATCATATACTTGTTAATTATCATTCTTGTATGTTGTTAGTAAAAATCCTTCATAATTAATAAAGTTGCATTCAACACTTCCACCTCCTCTCTTGCAACACTTATCTTAACTAACATTATTCGACAGACCATTTTGCAATGACAGAAAGATTTTGGTACTAACAACAAGATTGTAAAATTCAAGAAAGTATTTTAATTCTACTATCAAAAGTAAATTAATTATTTAATTAAATTAATTCACGATGAAATTAATTTAATTTATAAATTATTTAATTAGATTAAGTGGAATTAATTTAATAGGAAATAAATAAATTTACATGACTTTTAATTAGTCTTCCAAGACTTTTATTAAAAGTCATACTAAATTTATTTTAAATGAATGTCATACAAGCCTTTCTAGAAAATCATACCGAATTTATTTTAAATGGAAGTCATACAAGCCTTTCTAGAAAGTCATATTGAATTGTACTTGTGGGAAAGTCATACCGAAAATGACTTAAATAGATCTTCCAGAGAAGACCAAAGCGAATGAGCTCGCTCGGTTCGCGTTTTCGATTCCCGGATCATTAGGTCTGCACTATCTGTCCCATGGATATGTGCCCAGACATCTGAGACCTTTCACCTTCGATTTCAGAGATTAGAGCAGAAGAACTCCGTAACGGCGGAGACACAGAAACTTAAAGAAATAGATGAAAAAATGACTTCCGTAAAGGAGCAGGAATTTCATTGTGCTTTCAATAGGCTCAATGTCTGAAGCGTAATACTCTTCCTGCCTATCCCCGGATCACCTAACCTACTTAAACAACCTAAAGGCTTTTCTTTATTTTCTGAACGAAGTGGTTGGCTGGCAAAGAAAGGGAAGGGGCCCTCGACCCGCAACACGATCAGAAATCGTCATAAAGGCTAGAAGTCATATCGAGTTATGCATTGGAAAAAGTCATACAAGTACAATAGAAAGTCATACCGAATTCTAAACTTCAAAAGGTCATATTAGAGCTCAAGAAAAGGTCATACCGAACCTTTTTAAAAGTCATACCGAGCTGAAAAGTCGTACTCATGGTATTTCGAAAAGTCTGAAGGCAAAACAAGAGTCTGAAAAATGTCATATTGCAAATGTTATACAAGCTTTGCTACCTCTATAAATATGAGGCCTTAGCTTCATATTTATGTTGTTGAATACATTCAAATTCAATAATTTGTCTGATTTTAATATTCATAGAATTTTTGTGCTGGTTTGAATTATAATTGTTAATTTAAAATAATTCATGTCAAAATCGTTCTAGAATTTTAAACAGTTATTTATACTTTCATCATATTAATTTTGTAATATTTTTCAAGTTAAAAATCATATCTTCTACTTGAACAATATTTCTTTAAAATTAGTATTTCGTGATTAATTAAAATAATATTTTTGGATCCGAAATTCTGCGAGTAAATTCAGATATTGTATTCAACCCCCCCCCCCCTTCTACAATATGAGGGACCAACAGTTTATGACATGAATATGCCCAATTCAATTCAAATCATTCATTATAACCTAATACAATCCATCTTCATCACAAATCCCATATTTATCACAAAGCTTTTCATTTAAAAAAAACCATCATTACAATTATAGAATTATATTAGCATCATATTATCTACAAACAAAATTCAGAATAATAACGAAGAAATGATCTCCCTCTGACGTATATAACATACATGTATATGAAATGGGTCTCTCTCTCCAACATATGTACTATGTAGCATATATGTATGTAAAATGGATCTCTCTTTCTCTTCCCCATTAACGTATGTATCAAATATGTATGTGCGCAAATACTTGAAAAAATGAATGTAATAGAAGATATTGATGATTTCTCCACTTAACTATGTATATATATGAATAAGAGGAGTGTATACACTATGCAGAAATTATAGAATTCTTAGTGTTTAGCTTGAACAAAGGGCTTTAAAATATTTAGCTATTAGGTATTCAATTAGAGTTCTTGGTGTTGATTTTGGGTTATATAATTTGGATCAACATATTGGATTATTATTTGACCCATTTTGTAGTGTAACTGATGTTTAAGTAACAAAACTGATGTGCATGTTTAAGTGGTGATATATGTGGCATAATTTAACGGAACGCCATCAAAGTCAAACAATATTTAACGCCCGTGCAAGTTTTCTTATGTTAAGTACTTCAATTGCAAGTTATGATCACTCCAGTTATGTGATTTAAGCTTTTTTAAATGAATGATCCACTTGCAAGTTAGTACTGACTACAGTGATGAATTAGCCTATTAACCCGTTGTTATGGGGTGTCCCTGACCACCCCTTACTTCTGTCCTTACTTTCGTACTTTTGGGCCTGCCATTATTACATGTCTACTTTTGCCTTTATGTCATGTCGACTACGGACTTTCGTGAGAACTCAATATTGTCTGTGGATTATATCTCTAACACTTTATCTTGTAGCATTGTTAAAGGAAGATGGACTTGGTACAGAGGATAAGTTGTGTTGTATTACTTTTCTATTTCAATGAATGTGACATGTATCTTGACAAAGGCCTTTGGCGGGTAAAGTGTTCCCACAGTAAAGTACTCCTGCATGAGGGTATTATTAAAAACAAAAAAAAAAAGTATAGCTTAAATTAGTCTTTAAAGAGACTCTTAGAGGCACTTTAAAAACTTAAGAGCACGTTTCTCGTCTCTTTAAAAGAATCATCGGGTACTCTTAACTTATTTTTAATTAATAAAATACTAACTTCCCTCCAATTTCTCCCCTATGTTGTCATAATTGGGGTTAAATTATAAATAAAATACTTAACTAAGAACAATTATAAGAACAATTATAAGAAGTAAGTTGGGAGACTCTTAAAAATGTACATAGAGTCTAATATTTTATATTATATTTTGGAGTTTATTAGAAGGCTGAGATGTTCTAAACCTGCAAGCTGCAGCATATAGTTTAATTTTGAGCTTCATGAAAAAGTGGCATGAAGCATCACAACATTTGCCTAGGTATAAGGCTTGGTCAGACGGTGCACATTATCTGGTAGGGTTACATGCTTACAATATGCTAGTGTTGCCCGATCATCCTTACCTAATAAAATCAGCCAGCATATTAAGTTGACTTTTCATAATATAAACAGTAATAATACAAGTGGTTTCAGCAAATACAGTGTTGAGCAAAATGTGTTTGTCGGTCCTTACAAGGGGCTGACATAAAATATGCAAATGAATACAATTTAGAATGCTAATACAAAATGGTGAATTCGGTATATCTATTGTGTTTCATCGATTAAATACAGCTTCTGACCGTCGGTTATCATATCCACGTCCATAATTTTAGCGGCTTCTTCGGATAATATACAAGAATTTTGAGGACAGTTTAGCTGCTCTACTGCTTTTTGGATGAGCTCCTCTATGGTTTTTGGAACCCACAACATTACTCCATAGCCTAGTTTATTCTCCTTTGGCTTGTCAGGGTGGAAGGGATACACTCTGCATTTTTTGGGTTGCGGATTATCTGTCATCGTTAAAAAAGAAAATTATTTTATATGAAAAAATATTAGTGCTGGTATGATTTTTTAAAGAAACTCTTGAAACAAAAAGAAAGAACTGCAATTATTAATTCAAAGTTATTCTACTTTCGGAAATTAGTAGAAATATTTCAGGGCAATGAATCGCCATTATCTGCAGGCCTAACTGTAAGATAAAAAGCTCAGAACCTGTGATTTGAGGAGACTGGTTTGAGATTTCATCAAACTGAGAAGATTTTGCTATTTCAAGAAGCTTGATCAGATGCTTGTTTCCAGACATTCTCCCTTCATCAAGTGGTGTGTTTCCCCATCTACAGCAAGGACCAAATTTACTAAGTCGTGGCAAAGTTTTCATTTGAATTTTCTGTATGCACGCCAAAACTAATTGAAAGAACTAAACATATAAAATAAATTAACTAGCTCATATACGTTGTTCTGTCCACTCCGACGGTAACTCAAAGTGAGAAACCCAAATTATGATCTACTCTAGACCTGTAGAAACCAGGTTTGTTATATATGCTCAAGTATTGATCTTACCATATTCTTGCTAGACAAGATTTAGTATTTACTTCATCCGTAAATCGTGCTACCAGAAAACACTACTGATCACACGTTCTAGACAATAATCTACTTGTAGATTTGGTGTGGATTTTCTGCCCTTCTTGAGAATCTACCCTTGAAGATTAGAAAACAACACCACGAACAAATATTTCAAAGAACACGATCAATCACAAACGTGAATCTTGAATCTGAAACTCCTTAGATCAATCCAGAAACTAAGTAATTTGAATCTAACCCTCAAAACAATCCAGTAATTGAAGTTTAGAAGAAAGTAAAACTACTCATAGTTTATTCTCAAAATAAAAGTTTTATATCATCACATTGTTGTCAAAAGATTACAAGATATGGGGTATATATAGGCTAGATAAATAACCTATACATATTAGGAATCTAAAAAGGAATTCAATATCAACTATAATTAGTTAATATTGACTCCATCTAGGAAACCCATCAAAATCCCAATATAAACAGAAATAAATATAAAAACAAAATCCAATGAGGAAAATATAACCTAAGTGCTTAAAACAAGAAAAACCTTTCAAGTGAAAGGTAAAACCTTGCAAGCCAAATATCTATTAAATAAATATATAATAATCAGTCATGGTTGTGGATTAAGCTACTTGCCAAGCTTCATCCATACCTCCTTCATTCCATTTTGTCAAGTAAGTTTTGTGACCCATGCTTGTGTCTTTGAATCCACATCAAGATTACTCAAGCTAACCGATTTTGTTCATGAACTAGCTCTGAATTATAAAAATAATTCAATTACATCGAACCTTTCTCACAGCCTTTCTTATTTAATAATAATAATGATGATGATAGCAATTGGCCCATTCATTTACTATTTTAGCCTAATTTTATTTTATCTAATAGCCCACTTGTTTAGGGTAATTTGATATTTTGAGATTGTTGGGATTATATTTATGTATTTGATATTGAGTTCTTCATCGGTGTGATTAAGCTGCGATTCAACCACCCAAGTTGTCATTTGTTATTATTATGATACTGAGTATATAGAAATAATAATAATATGTAATAATGGAATTTAATAAAACCATTATGAAGATGGTTTTTAAGAGAACAGACAGCAGGATGAAACTTTGCATTATACCAGCCTCATCCTCATGCCTGACCTCTGCCTAATTTTAAAACAAACAAAAGATAACGTGATAAAGTGGAACTGCTAAAACTATGATAATCAGTAAATTTCATCATGGAAGAAGGTTATAAATAAATTGAACCTGTCCCTCGACAGAACAGAAGCCCCAGATTCCAAAAGCAGCTTTGCTAATAAATATAAGCCTTGGGAGGCAGCAACATGAAGTGGAGTTCGGTGATCATAGTCACTAGAGTTCGGATCAGTGCCAGCACATAGAACCCTTTTAATCAAATCATAATCCCCCCGTGCAACTGCGGTACACAAAAAAGTACCAGAATCACCAATTTTCAGGACTGCTCCTTCTTTAATCAGTAACGAAACTACTTTATCATGTCCACTCTTGATGGCTTCAAATAGGGGGGTGTTTCCAAAATTATCTGTACAAAGTGTAACATGATTACTACTTCAATGAATGAAAGCAGAACAAAACAAAAAACTTAAGAACAATATTGTGTTACTTTTTTCAAACCTGAAATATTGATGTCTACTCCTTCCTGGGTTAGGAATAGTATAATGTCTTGATATCCTTTTGATGCAGCAAGATGCTGTGAAAAATACTAACCTATTAATATAATCCTCGTCATAGAAGTACTACTAACTATTCTATAGTCTCAAAATAAATCACAATCACTTCTAATTCAAGAATATGGGACCTTTATCACGAATTTTGCGAGAGGAAGACAAGTAATAACTACTAAATATGACATACTCATAAAATACAGTTTGACCCTCCTTCTAATGAGTATTTCTTTAAAATATAAGCATTAGTCTATCTCATATTCATTTGTCATGATTACTCTTAGCTTCTTTTAAAAAAAATCCCTTTTTATATCTCTTGATCATAATCTTTTCCTCACAAGTATAAGATTAAGGTAAATACACTTAAAATGATAAATGCTGTAAAATATCTGTCAAGTCATACCAGTGGTGACCTGCCATCATAATCTGTCTTATTGGGATCAGCTCCAGCTCGAATCAAGCCCTTCAGCTGATACAGATCACCATAATACGCAGCACTGTTCACCCGAAGGGCAAGTTCTGCCTCTTGTTTATTAATATGAAAGGTGATATCGGACTCAAGTTGCTTCAAACGAAGATTTGATTCTTTCCCCTAAAGGATTATATAATCAGATGACTGTTGTGCTCAAGGTGATTGGGATAATGTTAAGTTTATAAACAGAAAAAAATGTAATCATTCAGAAACTTCAGATGTTTCAAAATTATTTCTCGATGCTATTAAAGATAATGCAACCACAGGAAGGAAATGAGCTGCAAGAATATGAAAGAGTAGGCATATCTGTGACAGATAAATTACCTCTAGTAGGTTGTTCAAGATTCTTCGCCCATCATGGAAATAAATCTCAAGAATATTAGAAAAGGATTGTTTATCAAGCCTTAAAAGCCTGCACAGCTCACTAACTTTAACCGTGTAAGGCTGAGGGATGTTACAAAGAATAGAGACTTCTCCAAATAAGCTATTAGGTTTCAGGTGTGAAATCGTCTCTTCTGATCCATCTTCGCATATACCAACCTCTTCCTGCCAAAATATAGGTTCTTTTAATCACACACATTCCAATGTTAGAAGCTTAATTCAGAGAGAATTAGATCCTAAAAGGATTAACTAATTAATGCAATTAGTATCATAATGTCTGAAGAGTGCAAAGAAAAGATGACTTTCCTTATCCTACCTATAAATCCGATGAAAAATCCTGTAATATGATTTTTCATTCTCAGAACATAAATGAAAAGGACTATTATAAGGAAAAAAGAAGTATATCTGTAGACAGTGAGATCTAGTCAACGAGTAATTGAAGCATTTATATTTACTGACTTCATCTGCAATCACCAAATTACTTATAGGAGTCAGTACTGATCCCCATACTTTATCTTCTGTGGACCAAAAAGTATTGATGATATGAAGTTAAATTAGTCTTCATATATATAAGCAAGTAAAATGAACTGCAAATCATAAAAACCCCATCTAAATGCATAAGAAAGGATACACAATGCTGAGATTCAGTAAATTACGAAGAAATCCCTACCAGAAGACCATGACAGACAATATAAAGTTGATCGACTACATTTCCCTGTTCCATTATTAATTCTCCGGGGAGGAAAAACTCCTCATGGACCCTAGTCACCTGAAAGAATAACAGAAAGTTTTTAAATCATGTTCATTGGATTTGTATCGATGTAAAAAAAACTCAATAACATAAAAAACATACAATTTGGCTGATAAATTCTGAAGAGCATCCCTTGAATAGAGAAACATTTTCGACGCACGACATGTAAAGTGTTTGGGAAATCTGCAAGAGGGAATAAAGCTTAGTATGGATAAAAAATACTGAAGATCAATTTTTTAGCAAGGATATTAGAAAATTATCAAATAGAGCTTAGTGCCACCAACCTGTAGAAACAGAAGAAATATATGGTGAAAAATGAAGTTTAAATCACCACAGAAAAAGCACGAAAAGAAGCTGGTAAGTGTTTCTCAATTCCATATGGTTGGCATGAGAAACAAGAAGGAAACTACTTTTAGTTACCTTTGCACGAATGGAGATGGGAAGATCTTGAAGAGCAGCAGCATCAGTGTACGTGCTCTCGTATTGAAGCCTTAAGTGACCTTTGATTTGGTTACGAATGTCCCTCCCAAGTCTGTTTCTGTTCATATATTTGATGATATCTGTCATTTTATCCCTGTACCTCTCTGTTTTTGATCCTTTCACAATTAAGGCTGTCATATTACCAATCAAATAAGCCCCGATAACCATGTCAAAAGATACGAAAATCATGATGAAAACCATCTCCCTCAGATTCACTGCATGTATATCGCCATAACCTGTAGCACAAAAAAGTGTCCCGTTAGCAAAATGATATGATAAGAGAGTCCTGACTTTACAACAGTTTAGCTTTTAAAGAAATTATAAACGATGCCGAATATTTATCATGTTGTATAGGACGGTTGGCTCTTTCTTATTATTTCTTACCTTCTTAGGTTTGGCTGCTTAAAATTCAGCTTCCAATCAAATGGTTGCACTATTATATTTTCTATGACCTTCCAGAGGGTCACATATTTTACTAAATCAATCAAACACTCTACTAAAAAGTTTGAAGAAAACAAAAAAGACTAATCCTAAAAATTTACAAAGTCTTCAGGTTGATGGTGTTACCATACTATTTTTTCACTGTCATCCTGAAACATTGGTTTCAATACAGGAACGTTATTACCTATATGGGTATATGTCATTGCCACATTAATCCATATCCTTTCCATGTTAATCCTAAGTTATTTTTAAAAAATAGAATATAAAAGACAAGCTGATGAGAATAAAGTTCATTATATATTACGGCTAGGGGACTTACCGACTGTAGCCATAGTGACAATGGCGAAATATAAAGATGTTACGTAACACGTCCACAGATCAATCTCTCTAAAGTTTGAATAACTGTAATCACCCAATTTTAGACTTCCAATCCACGTGTATCCTTCTTTCTCTGCTGGGAGAGTGGTAGCCAAATAGTAAAAGATGCATGCTGCTGTATGAGTGCAGTAGATTTCAACAACTATAAGCTTTACAATCCTGCAGAAGAGATACTTAATCCGTATGTCCTTCTCCAATTTTTGGAAAAATGCCAGAACTTTCCGCGCCCGACTCAACCTGATCCAAAGAAGATACCGCACTGCCTCTTTATTTCCCGTAGCCTGAATAATACATATTATGCACAGAATTGCATGAGTTTACATTGTTAAAATATGAGCTGATATATATTTTCATTTATAGACATCTATAAGATAACAGTACCTAAACCGGCAAATAAAACAATAGTAGATAAATTATGAACTCCAGAACTACCCACATTCCCGCCACCCAAAATAATATCATAGGCTAAAATTAATATATGAATGTCTATATTTGATTAAATGATCAATATTATATATATGTGGATAAAGGTGCATGGAAACTAGTTGCCGCGGAAATGTTAGTGCAAGCTAATCATTTAATATAAATGTAGCCATCAAATCAATAACTTTTATACTTCTTCTATGTTTTCTCCTAGATGAAACCTATAACATTTGAACCTTTTTATACTTTCCCCTCTTTTAATGGGAGGAAAAAATAATGAATTGTTGTAATGACCTTGCATTTTGTGAAATACCTGTGATTCGTTCTGAAGCAATTTTGCCTTACAAAACTATTATTCGTGGAAGGCAAATGCCGAAGATAGAACTCAAAAATACAACAAGGGGATGTCATTAAAAAGTTTTAGTCGGTATCAAAAATAATTTATATTCCCTTGTTGGCATCTGACATCCCCTAGTAAAGCATGAGTGGAGCACACACAATTGGCCTTATCTTTCAGAGTTTTGAAAATACAGGCAAGTGGCTCACCAGTAGCATGAAGATGCAGCGGATTTCTTTATTATACATGAATATAGGAACTAGATGATTCAAACAAATATATGTAAAACATGAAATTCTCATAAAGAGTAAAGCACTACACAATTATTTAGATATCTATGGTGAGCTGAATCAGATCAGGGAAGAAATGTAAGAGGGGAATTAAATAGGCAAGGCATCTCTGAGAAGAATAATCAAAACATAAGGCTGCTCTGAGGAAAATAAAGAATAAAACTTTATCACATGTATAAAAACAATATATAAAAAATCAAAACTGTAATGTTACCAAAGATTAATACCCCATAAATGATATCCCATGGAAAACAGCCCAAACAATCAACGATAAAATGAGATTTCAAATACCTGCCAAAGATTTGAGACAAAGTATGAGAGAGGGAGAGTGATGAACAGGCACATCTTGTTTAGCAATATTGGACAAAAAAAAACATACCGCATAGCTATTGGATAGCGCTTGTAGATCATCTTGTATGTTTGCCTATCTCTGTAGGCCACAAAGAATTGCAGCACAATGTCAATAACAAAAACTGTTTGTCCAGCAATATCCAATAAGAAGAGGTTTCTGTTTCTTGGCAATCCCCTGAAGAACCCGAACTCGAATGGTGTAAAAAAAGATGAGTACATTGCCCAGAGCAATATGAATTGCTCCCATGCATGATACCACCTGCATTGGACCTCATCGCATGATTGAAATACTACAACATGTTTTGCAGTTTGCAAGCAACCAAAGTAATTATATTCTTTTATTACTCAGCAAAAAAATTCCGGAAATTATGTTCTGTTTATTAGAAGTTGTAAAATATATTTTATTTTTGTTTTTTCCTGGGATATAAACTCAACTGAAGTTCTGCTTCATGATTAAACTCATCCCCCATTGCCTTTAGCTACTTATAAGTGGAAAAATATATACTCCCTCTGTCGTCGATTCTTAACATTTTCCGAAAATGTAATAAGATATTATAAATAAGTCAAACGATCCCCTTTGATCATTTGCATACAAAAAATAATAATTAATTTTCTATCGACCCATATATAAAAATTAACAAATAAAATCAAGTTATATAAAACTACAATACATATGTCTCATTTATTTCTTTACTGTTTCCTTTTTTGAACATCTCTCTCGATTTTTTACGTTTTCAAAAATAGTAAAGTTTTATAATATAAAAAGCAATTACATCCACTACTTTCCTCTAACATATTTACTTTATACCTTATATATTAATGGATCTCACCACTTTACTCATTTTTCTTATACTCTCCATTATTTTATTAACTTTTTTAATCTCCGTATTCAACCCATTTATAAAGAAACGAGAGTAAGTATACTCAGGTAATATACCACTTTTAAAGGACAAATCACTTGGGAAATGAACTTTTTGTGATAAAACCCAAGTCGGCAGAGGTCACGTGTTTATTCAGGAAAGGTTCCTCCACTTGACTAAAGAAAGAAACAAAAAGGATACACTATAAAGTGTTCCACCCCCAACTGATTCAATTATAAATTTTCGGACCTAAATTTTGGATTTACCGTTTCAGGATCGCGTTAACTGCTTTTTTCTAATCCTGTAATATTCGTGCCGAGAATAATATTCGGATGACGGAAAATCAAACCTGAGATCATAATCGTATTACTTTTGTATTTTAAACTTGTACATAATTAGAGAACATAAAAATTTTAGTAACCAAATTATTTTGATACTTTATAAATCGTATATTAACGAATGTACGAAAAAACTGCCATCACCGGTCGGTTTCAAAAAAACGATGATATAATTAACATTACCATCAAAAATAAAAATAACAGATTTTTAATCGAGTTGGGCAAGATATTTTGGTTGACACAAACTCCGTTTACTGTATCTCATCGAGTAATTATAAGTTCAAAATATATATGTATATTTTTTAACTTACAAGTTATTTATCCGAAAATCGAACGAGATCATAGTTAAAGAACCTGTTATCAGGATGAACGGAGCAACCTCTGGAGAGATCTTTGAGACCGTGAAAGATATGTTCTCTGCTATATTTTCTCCTATTAGGATCCATACCGAGTTCAAACTCATTTGCGATTCGAGCCAAATGATGTCCTCTTGACTCTTGTATATCATCGCTCAGATCCTCCATTTCGTACTCATTTGTTTCACTTCTATTTTCTCCATTTCTCCAACTCGTCTCCTCTCCATCTTTTTCACCTTCTTTCCCTGCTCTGCTTCTTCTATTTGTTATCATTCTTCAATCACTAGAATTCTTTTACAAATATATAATTTTCAAGTAAAAAAATTAATTTAAGTTTCAGCAAACATAAGATGATTATGTAGACGAAGAGATTATGTATATGTAGAGAAGATGATGATTAGAGGAGTAGAAGCAGAAAGAACGTAAACTAAGGGGTTGCGTATGTAGAGAATAGCGAGATGGAGATTCTAGAACACGAAAATTTAATGTGAGATTCGATGAGAAAGATCTTTTTTGAATAATGGATATCTATGTAACCGAGGTTTTGGCTCCTTTATTGGCTCTGTACTCGTGTATATATAGTAGTACATGTATATATGACTATACAGAGAAAAGATGCAATTAGCTGGTACTAATGATTATGCTTCCGTATGCAGGTGCATATATACTCGCAGTTGCCATTTTATGCTAGCTTATTTGACTTTGACAGAAATTAAAAAAAATAGTAAAAAAAAGAATAAAATTAGTTAAAAAGTAAGTAAAGTAATGAGATTTATCAATATTAATAATAGATTTGAAGATATGGGAGAAATTAGTGAGTGTAATAGTATTTATTTAATAAAAAAATAGTAAAAATTGGAGAAGTAGCGGGTGTAATAATGAAAATTAGTATTCAAAAATAATAAATATATAGTAATGGGACGGAGGGAATATATATATATATAGCAATCTAATCATTTTTTAAGGTAATTTAAGTGTGGCTGGGTTATTCTGTTAATAAAACTTGAAATTTTAATTTTGTGTATCTAATTTTGATTAATAATTTACTTGTATAAAATAAGAATTTCATTCTGTTTAGATAATTATTCACTTTTTTTTAAAAAAAATTGTCTTATTTAATTTTTTTATAATTATATTAAATGAATTTTAAATAAAATTTAAATATTATCCTTATAATTTTAAAATTTCATAAATTTCATTTTAAAATATATTAGACATATCTTTACTAGTGATATCATCTTATTCGTATTTTTTACCCACTTTGCTTTAATAATATTCAAAAAGTGTGTACACTTATTCGTCTAAAAAGGATGTTTTAGACTAGTTCTTATATCTTATATATTATATAGTTGGGAACAATATATAACTTATATCTTATACAAATTAAAAGAATTAAGATTTGTATGTTGAGAGAGATTTACAACAACTATATACTCTTTAGAGCTCGAAAATAATATGAGAAAATTAGTAGAATTAAATCCATTTACAGTGTTTTAAAACACTAATTTTAAATTTACTAAAATTCATTATTCACATCAAACCCATATTAAAATTTTATTTTTCTTATTTAATTAAAAAAATTATTCTTTTTATTATTATTATTCTTTTTTATTATTCATTATTCTTTTTTTCTACCTAAAAATGGAGTTTTTGAGAGAGAAAATATTAAAGTATAATATAAGATTTTAGAATTTTAACTAATATTTTAACATTTTAGAAAAATTGATAATTAACAATATACAAGTTTAAGCAAACTTTAATCCAATCAATTATAGATTAAAATAGCTTTCCAAAAAAAATTATAAACTCAAATAGTATTTGTAATTTGTAATGTCTTGTGACTTTTGATGTAGTTAAGACTCAAATAATATTAGTAATTTGTAATGTGTCGTGGTTTTTGCTCTAATTAATGTTGAGTTGAGTATTATTATTATTATTTTCTTAAAAGTTAAATTGAATATTATTTAAAAAATTTAAACTTTTGTTGCTAACACTAACGAGCCTTCATTTGTTCACTTAATAGCAAAAAATTGTGAAAAGATTGTAATTACATCAATTCAAATGAATATTTATTTCAACTAATAGAATTGCAATTCAACTAAAAAAATGACAAAAATAACTCAATTTAAGGCTGAATTAGCAAAAATTACTAAATTTAAGAAAAATGTACCAAAAGCCAATATCAAGAAAAACGAGCTTTAAGATTAAAATTATTATCTGGTATTCGGATATAGATTGTAATAAGAAGTGTAAAAATTAGGAATACAATTGAGATTTTGCCGTTTTTCGGAAATTCCTCTGACACTATTGTAATAATAATGATTTTTGGATCTTTACTTAACTTGTTTACATTAAATAGGGATCTGTTTTTCAGCTGCACAAGTAGAAATAGGGATTGAACAATTGTGTTCTCTTTTTGCCGATTTAAAATCAGTCTCACAGATTTTGAGTGTATATATATATATATATATATATATATATAGCAAGAGAGTATTTTACAAATTAAAGAGTTTATTGCATTCAAATGTTGCGTCTATATATATATAGAGAGAAAAGATGTTTATCTCGACAAACAACTTTAAAAAAGAAAAAATAATTCAACTAAAGCAAGAGCATTATTGATATCGGGTACATTTTTGGACTCCATCGACATATCGAATAATAATGCTTTTAACAAGAAAACAAAAAACTTTTATAAAAGAAGAATTATTGATGCACCAATTAAATTATTGCTGCACAAACCTATACGGTGGCCGACAAGGAAATCTTCTTATCCTTGTCCTCTCTTGGATATCATTATCCTGTAAGATTATTCTGTCTGAAGAGAATCTTTTCAAATACCAGAGTGTTCTTCCTCTTCCTTTGAAGCTTTACTAATAAAAATTGTATATAAACGAAATCTAATTCAATTTCGTCAGTTGACCTATTAGTCATTTCTTCCAGAATGGTTTCACGATATTTTTGAAATGAGCATTGATTCTCTTGTCTAACTCAAGGATTTTTCTTTTATCCTTTTGAAAGCTTCCTTGAACAAAGTCATTTGCTTATACATTTACCCTTATTCTTGGACTGGATAGAGGCGATAAGAGAATCCTAGAAATCTTCAGGAGTAGACTCAACAGCTTGAGATTCGCCTGCTAAAAAATTAAAAGTGTTATTTGAATCTATTGATCTTGGAGAAGATACAGTCTTCATAGATTCATCATCGTCCTTAGTTGTTTGATTAGGAAAATTTTAAAAAAATTGATTTTTCATATGGTCAAGAATTCTGACCAAAATTTCTTCTTCAGATTACAGGGATATTTTTTCTGAAAATAATCTTTTAGATTACTTATAGAGTCCTTATGAGAGTCATGTTTCTTGATCTCTCTAGTTTTATCCTGAGCAATAGTAGTTTTGATATTTACTACTATCTTCTTAACATCTTCAGCAATCATCCCCTTCCACTATTTGAAGAAAAAAGTTCTATATAGAACTGGGCATAACTTGTCTGTGGCAATAGATATTGCCCATCTCCAAATCCATGGAATTTGAAATTTGGTGATAAAGAAAAAAGGACATTTTTCAAACATTAATTTTTCTGAATTATTATTCAGAACTAACGGACTATTGTCCACCAAGAATTGTATAAATCCTTAATTTCTTTGGGAAAGATTTCTGTAAAAGGACCAAATTTTGACCACCATTCAATAAACCAATTTGGAACTTGTTTGTCCAGAATTTCTGGATTCACCGGAAAAAACCAAGAATGTTTATTCTTGGGATTTTGATAATAAAAAGCTTTAGAGGAAGCCTGGATATAATCCCAATAATTGTAGTAAATATATTTACCTTCTGCTATCTTGATAGCCTTTTCTCCATTTGGATTTAATCCCCATTCTTTTGGAGATAACACCTTATTAATATGGCACTTACTGAAATTTATAAAGCTTTCAGGATTATTATTCTGAAAGTGATGAGTTATAGTTACTGATTCAGTAACTGTCAATAAAATCTCTAGATTTTGTCTAGCTTGGTTTTGCAAACATGGATATCCTCTTGATTCAAGATACCTTGTTTTAATAAACCACCCATCATTATGAGCAATCTCAATGTCTTCATTCTCAATATACAAAATGATTTTCCTATTAGGGTTTTTAAAGAATCCTGATTCTTCATTTTCAGCTGCATCTTTATAAAATATTATCTTATTGGATGATTACGAGGAAGGTATATCTTCCTTTTTCTGAGAAGGAGGGGCAGGTAATTATTGCACCCTTCTAGCTCTATTATGATAGGTTGTCCAATTCCCAATTATGGGAACATTAGGTTGTTGATGAGGTAGCATATTGTTACTCCCATATCCTCGACCACGACAATATCCACCGCGACCTCTTCCCCTATTAGGGGTTGTCATTGTTGGGATTCGTTCACATATACGCAGCGGAATTACGCTAAATAAAAAAATAACGAATCCCAAATGCAGGATCCGTGTATAATTGACGGATGATTATGGAGAATCAGATGAGTACCTTATTAAAGCTTTCCTTATGATGATTATAGAGGTCCAGAAGCGATGAATCACAACAGCCCTTCACAGAAATCTGCTCTCTATCGGTATCCACATGAATGTCGTATCGTCTAACGATCACCGGAGTTAGGTACTAGCCTGTTTTCTGCCTCTTTGTCTCTCTCTTTCTCTAGCCTCTCAGAAACATAGAGATGCTAGGGTTTTATTGAAAACGAATTATCTTAACTGTTAACCATAAACTATACATCTTTATGTATATATAGGGGAGATAGGGACTTGGGCTAAAACCCTATTTTGATTGGACTTCTTAAAACCCATTCAGATTTCGGATTTATATTATTATTAAATTCGAATTCTAATATGTATATAATTAATCAAGTCTCACTTAATTAATTAAATAAATAAATTCGAATTAATAATAATAACAGTATTTAAATTCATAATTTAAATAACACTCCGTTTAAACGTTCTTTGTGTGTGACCCTTTAGGTTATTATTACGTTGACAATAATTTTATTTTCTAATAATAAAATTATAAACAATGAGCGGCATCTAGTAATACATCATTGCTATCCAAGTAATAATAATAATTGGTGATTCAATTAAACCTTTCGTGAATAATGTACAATGTAATATAATCCCTGTAACCTTATATTATAGATCAAACTCGAGGCAGTATTGTGTCATCCTCTTCAACGTTTAATCCGGGTTTCCTTGATCAATGAGTAGACTATTAATCAAATCAATATTTGAGCATGACCATGCATTTTATAGTTTCACTCAATCAAGTGGCCAATAATATCACTCCTAAAATAGGAGGGTTAAATCCTATATCTATCATTCATATTTCTCATACGATTCATAGCATACCCAATGTCCACGTTTATCATTACCTGGTTAAAGGTAACTTTGTGTGTAATCAAAGTATATTAATTCTCGTACAAAATATAATGATTTCAAGTCAATGGATCATTACATCATTATCACAGTGAGAATTTCTTATGACACTTATTAACATGTAGATTCTCACAACGGGTCTGTCTAGTGCCATGCATTCAGACATGCACTTATGTTCTTGACTTTAGTATCACCATACCTATGACCAATGAGATATGGTCATCAGTCAACAAATATGCTAGTCTTATTGCATTATGATTGTCCTTAAATAATAATACTCGACTAGGGACTTTTAGGAATATAATATTGTTCATATAATCTCATTTTTAAGTCACATACTTAAAGATATATAATTCACATTAATATTCCAAGGACATTTATTATGCATTCAATTTATAAAGCAGTAAATAAAGACATAATAAATATTAAATAAATAATCAAGTAAACATAATCTTTAATTGTTTATCATAAAGTATTGTCTCTAGGACACCAACACTAACAGTCATTGATCCTGTAAAAATTCTCGGGTTAAATAATCAGCAAGAGAATTATTTTTTCCTTTTATATATTGAATATCGAATTCAAAGGAAGAGAGCTGAGCTTGCCATCCTGCAAAAATATGTTTTGCTATAAGATTTTTAACATCCTTTTCTATAATTGATTTTGCTGAACTACAATCAATTCACAATAAAAAAATTATTTAATAAATCATCTTGAAATTTAGATATACATCTGATAATAGAAAGCATATCTTTCTTAATAGTCGAGTATTTTGACTGAGTAGGATTCCATTTTCCTGAGGTAAATCTTACTAAGATTTCCTTTTTAGTTTCAGGATTTTCCTTTTTTAGGTTACCACCATATCCTAAGTTTGAGGCATCGGCTTCAACTATTTTGAAATATTTTGGGTTTGCGAAAGATAAACAAGGTAAACATTTTACCTTTGCTTTAATAGTCCTGATGGCCTGAGAGTGTTTTTCAGTCCAAGGACCAGCATTCTTTTTAAGTCTTGAATACAGAATTGTTGTATCTATAGCTAAGTTTTCATAGTAATCTGCTATGTAATTTAGACTACCTAAAAATCTTTGTAGTTATTTTGTATCAGTTATTATATCATGAAATTTATAAGCAAATTCAATATTTCTATCTATAGGAATAATTTTTCCTTGATTAATAATATGACCAAGGAATCTAACCTGAGTCTGAAATAATTTCATCTTTGGGGCAGATATAACTAACCTATTATGTTTAATTAAATTTTTAAATATTTTATGTGCTGTTCTATTGTTTTAGAATATACTAAAACATCATCAATATAAATAATTATAAAAATTCTGTGTATGGATTAAAAATATCATTCATAATATTCTGAAATTCAGAAGGAGCATTTTTTAATCCAAAGGAGACTACATTTCATTCGAAATGTCCAAATGGGACTGTAAAAGTAGTTTTATACCTATCAGATTCAGTAATTTGAATCTGCCAATATCCTGATTTCATATCAAATTTTGAAAAGATTAGAGCATCATTTAATCTATCTAATAAATCCTTTTTATTAGGAATTGGATACCTAATCCATTTTAACACCTTATTAAGGGGTTTGTAATTAATAACTAATCTAGGAACTCCTCGTTCCTTTTCTGCTGCATTATTTACATAAAAAGTTGTGCAACTCCATGGAGATTTAGATTTTCTAATCAATTTTTTCTCTATTAGAGAGTTTATTTCATTCTTACATAATTCTAAGTATTCTTTGTTCGTTTGAGCAGGTCTGGCTTTCGTAGGGATTTGCTTTTCATCAAGTCCTTCTATATAAGGTAAGGAAATAAAATGTTTCTTCCTATCCCAAAAAGCATTAGGAAGGTTGTTACAAACCTCTGTATGAAATTGTTGTTCAATTGATTTTATTTGAACCTGAACATTACTTTTATTAAGCTGTTCATTAATATTTAATATATTTATTTCTTCTTTAAGAAAACATAATTGTTTTTCTTTATTTAAGAGAATATCTCTTACTTCATTTAACATACGTGTATGAGGGTCGGTAATGAATATGAATAAGGTTTCTTTTCCTCGTATAGTGGCTAATATGTCATTTTGATTTACCATTTTAATAGGCATAATCTTATGAAGAAAATGGGTTCCTAAGATAACCCTGTGATTAATGTGTTTTACCAAAATAAAAGATGTTGGTAAACAAATCTCTTGATTACAAATATAAGTGTTGGATAATTTATATTTTACCCTTAACTTATCTCCTTCTGCATGAGAAAGAGATTGAGTGGTTTTCTCAAAATATTTTGTAGGAATAATTCCTTCTTGTATACAATTTAAATCAGCACCACTATCTACTAGTGCTATCTCATTTTCTAAGATAAAATCTTTATCTATGACTAAAGTAATTTTCACAAACCATTTTTGTGATGTTACTTGTTCTAAAAGATGAAGGTAATCAGAACATTCTGGATTACTGGTTGTAGGAACATCTTCTTCCTTAGTAAAAGTTTCTACTTCTAATAAGGTTACTCTATTAGATAACCTATCATTACTTTGTTTAATCTGACTTATTTCAGATTTTAATAGAGTTATTTCTCTTTTTAAATCTATTACATAAACAGGAGTTTCTTTAATATTTGATTGTTGAAATCTTTGTAATACCTCACTTATTTGATAAGGTGTTGTAGTTATTAAAGGAAATTCTTTATTAGAATTTTCTTTATTCTTTTTAATTAAAACTTCAATCATTTTTTATTTTAATTCGAGATCCATGATAGAATCTATGGCCTCTATTAGCCTCTTTTTCATCTGAAGTGATGACATTTAATCCATTCATTTCTACTATAGATTTCCAAAAACTAAGTTCATTACACTGACAATCTTTATTGTCAGGGGATGATGATTCTGATGTGGTATGATTAAACAATTCTAAATCCTCTTCTTCATTAGAGGATTCTGATTCTGATTCTGAACTTATAATCATAATCTTATTTAACTGAGAACGTAATTGTTCATCTTCTAATTCATTTATGGCTTTCTTAGTCCAACATTTGTTACTATAGTGCCCTACATTTCTACACTTGTGGCAGGTTACGTCCAGCTTTTTAGCTTTTCTTTTTCCCTTAGGAATAAAAGGTTTTTCTTTTTGTTTATTCTTGGCATAAAAATGTGTCTTATAATTTTTCTTATAATATTTTTCATAATATTTTTGTTTTTTATAAGATTTATTCTTCTTATAGACAATTTTTTATTTTCCTTTGGCTTTATGAGCCTCTGGAGGCCTAAGAGATTTTCCTAAGTCAAAAGCAAATTGCTCACAGAATTCACCAATCTGGTATTTCTCTGAAATTTTTTACTTTTTTAATTGATTTTTTTAGCTTAATGTCATTACATAAATCTAATCCTTCATTTATACAACTACTTACGAGTTGTCCATAAGTTAGGTCGGAATAATTAATATTTATTCCATCATTTTTTATTCTTAATGATTGCCTAACCTTTTCTGCAAAAAGATGAGGAAGACCGTCTATAAATTTAGACTTTCAATGGGTAGAATTAGGGTTTGATAATTGATAAACCCTAGACAAAAAGGTATCCTTATACCATTTAAAATGGGTCAATGAAGGACACCTAAGGTTCTGAAGAAGTGTTTGTAATTTTTATCCTATTGGAACTGTAGTTTCAACGAAATGTTGTAATATAGAAAGACACAATATATAAACTGCATCTTCTTCTCCAGTTGGTATGACTGCCTGGTTTTCAGGATTATTTTGTTCTATTTTAACCAAATTCTTATGATTCATAATTTCACTTCTTTGAGAATCAGTAATATAATGATCCCACCAACCCCTAAGTTGACCCACAAATCCTGTGGTTATAAAAGATGTTATAGCGCTATCGATATTTCTATATTGTTTACAGACAGTTGAATACATAATAATTCTATGTATTACATCTAAAATTTGTTTACATTTAAACCATCTATATTCCATTCATAAATGGCTTTTCCTGAGTAGGAATGTTGAAAAGGATCTCGTTCATCAAAAAGAAGATCCTGAGGAAAAGGTCTCTTGTAATAATATTTAGCAAGAGGATTAGACGCATATATAGGATTTATTTCTTTATTAACGTCTAATTCTGCAAACATATTTGTTAATTGATTAACATCATCAGATATTTATGAGGAATTATCACTAGAATCTTCTTTTGAAGATTCTTCCTCTTGTGATAAAGCCCTAAGGTGTAAATCATTTAATTTTTGTTCTAATTTTTTTTATAAATTCACTATTATTAGTTTCCATTTTAAAACCTATTATATATATATATAGTCCTATTCTAATAGAAACTAAATTAGAATAGGTCAAATAAAGATCCCGCCCAATACACCCTCACACTAATCAAATACACTCTCATACACACAATCCCCACCTAATTCCCTCCATTTTTAATTTAATTTTTACCGCTAATTGGTGAACTTTTTCCAAATCTAACTTCACCATTTTTTCCATCTCCCAACGATCAGCTTTCATACCATATGTGTTATATTTCGACGACTTTCATTTTTCTGATGATCTCCTTATGTATTTATTTAACAAAACTGGTGATTTTGATGATTCTTCTAATACAAATTATTGATTGTTATAGTACAAAGTAGTGAATTATCTAATATAAATTAGTGACTGCATTTCGATCAGGTAAAAAATGTTTATAGATCACATTTAATATTACAAAAATCATTATTTAATATTACAGAAATAACTAAATTATATATTAATTTAAGGACTCTAATGATGTGTCACTGCCACGTCAAGAAGTGATGTCATGGTAGTGGGTCCTAGTGCCACGTCATCACTTGCTGGCGAGGTAGTGGGCCTAATGCTAGGTGGCAGTGCCACATCATCACTTGTTCACGTGGCAATGTCACATCAGTAGGTGTTGACATGGTAGTGGGTCCTATTGTCATGTGGCAATGGGTCCTACTATCATGTAGCAGTGGGTCCAATGATGACAAAGCAGAGGCTAAAATGTAAATTATGTAAATTAGGGGGGCATAATGTAAGATTTAAAAATAGAATAATAATAATATAAAATTTTAAAACTACTTTCTACTTTCTACTTTCTATTGTAAGCTTACTTTCTACTAAATCACTAGCTTATATATATGTGTGTGTGTGTGTGTGTAGAATCCTACTCTACTAGAAAGTAAATTAGAATAGAAAGTAAAAAGTAGGTCACATAAGTACACAACCAAATAAACTCCGACACTAATTAAATACACTCAATTCCCTCCGTTTGTAATTTGATTTTTCCCACTAATTGGTGAACTTTTTTCTAAATCTAACTTCACCATATTTTTCTATATCTCCTAATGATTAGTTTCCATACCATATGTGCCATATTCCGACGACTTCCATTCTTCTAATGATCTCCTTGTGTACTTATTTAACAAAATTGATGATTTTGGTGATTCTTATAATGAAAATTACTGATTTTTATAGTACAAATTAGTGATTTATCTAAAATAAATTAGTGATCGAATTTCGATCTGGTAATATATGTTTATAGTGGGAACTGGTGATTTTGATGATTCTTATAATACAAATTAGTGTTTTTATAGTACAAATTAGTGATTTATCTAATATAAATTAGTGATCGAATACTTGATGACATGACAATGGGTTCTAGTGCCACATCATCTTTTGCTGACGTGGTAGTGGATCCCACTTTCACGTGGTAGTGGATCCTACTTTCTACTTTCTATTCTAAGCTTACTTTCTACCAGATCACTAGCATATATATATATATATATATATATATATATATATATATATATATATATATATATATATATATATACTAAACAAAGAAGAAACACAAAAATAAGAATATTATATTGTTTATATTATTTATTAATGAATACTAACTCTCCCGGGATGTACACAAACTTTAGTAGTTTCTTTGTGTTTCACAAAAAATTCTCTATCTCTATGATCTCTTAATTATTCGACATCTTACAATGAATTACTTAGAGTCTTTATATAGAGAGCTATCTAATAACTAATAAAAAATAAAATAAAATAAATCAAGAACAAATTCATATCCATTAGCCGATAGTTTCCTTGCACAATTATGTTTTCTTCCCATAACATATCATTGACTTGTTTGTCCTTTCTTGAAAGACTTTCCTTCTGGGAATCACCTCCTTCCATAACTAGACTTAGTTATATAGACTCTGCAATATTCTAAACTTCGACAGTCTTCAGACTCTAATCAACTCTAGACTCTGTCTTTCTTTAAAATCTGATAGTCAGCATACTCTGATAAGTTTCTAGACACCTGTCCTGATTCTTCTAAAAATTTTCTATGTATAAAATAACAATTACATTTGTACAGGGTTTATGATATCCCCAGATAGTAGAAACTAGACTATAATAATATTTACTTAGGCAGAGACTAAAATGACTTAATCTATTCTGCTACAGGTATTTGTTATGCTAGACTTTGTTCTAGTAGTTTGTGCATCATCAAATTAATATATTCCTAACAATATCACCCTATTTATGCTTTATAAAATTTAAGCATAAATCAAAATTTGATGATGTCAAAACTAATGTATAAGACTATAAACTTTGAACAATATGAAATGAAGAAAACACCACGATACATTTGTTACCCTTATAAAAGGTGTATTTCTTTGTAGAAATGATGTGAGCATTCTCTCTTCTACATCAGCTAGAGCTTAACCAACATATGACTTCAATCTTTTCATTTCATCATTTTCACATTTGATTTGATAGTATATCACTCTTAACTCATATGCATTGCATATTGTTTATCATATCTTTAAAAGTTCTGTTCTTTGGTTACCCTTATAAAAGATGTATTTCATTGTAGAAATGATTTGAGCATTCTCTAATCTGCATTAGCTAGAGCTTAACCAACATATGTCTTCAATCTTTTCATTTCATAATTTTCACATTTCATTTGACAGTATATTGATAAATTATACCATTTCTTTTACCAAATTCATCAAACGAGGTACTCGTATACTCACTACCTCTATCGGATCCCAACCTTTTAAGTTTCTTAATGGTTTGAGTTTCAGCTTCATTTTTATATATAATGAATTTTTCAAGTGCTTCATCTTTATGTTTAAGCAAGTAAACATAACAATATCTAATTCAATCATCTATAAAGGTAATAAAATATATTTTAGGGTATTTGGTTGACATGCCATTAAACTCACATATGTCAGTGTCTACTAAATTTAATAAGCCTGAATACGTTATAACATTATGAAAAGGTTTCCTTGTTTGTTTAGCAATCACATATACTTGACATTTAGATTTCTTATCAATGACTTTCTTTATAATCAACTATAATTTCATCATATTATTTATAGCACCAAAATTTAGATTACCAAGTCATGAATTTCATAAATCAGATGATTCAACACAATTAATAGAAGGAGCAATAATATCATTAATTAAAATACCCACAACAGGCTCAACATTTATTAAAAATAAACCGTCAGACAAGTAACTTTTGCCAAAAAATGTATCAGTGTGTGTAATCACAACCTTATTACATTTCAAAGAAAGTTTAAAATCATTCTTAACTAAACAACTACCACTTACTATCGGGAACATAATGCACTCTAGAGGGATAGAACATGCCCAGAAGCAAAATTCAGGTCCGCGTTTCCTATTCTGAGCACTTGTGCAACACTAGCATTACCCATCATCACTGGCACGCCATGAGTCCGCCGATAAGATACAAACAAAGTAATATCATCACAAATATGCACATTAACTTCTTTATCAATCAAACATTCATGTGAAAGATAAGTGCAAAGTAGTACATGGTTGGAGATAACATACTCGTCATTGGTTTCAGAAATAACAGCCTCACTAACAATCATGTTAACTACATGCTCAGTAGTGGTTCCAAGTCGAAACACAATATTTTCTCAAGCTACCACCTCAGATTTCTTAGCTTTCTTTACCAAACAGTCCTTATTCCAATAACCAACTTGTCCACAAGACCAACATGGTTTGTTTGTCTTTAGTTTCTTAGCCTTGTTCCTATCAGCTTTAGACTTAGAGTTATCCTTCTTAGTGATAGATTTTTTTTGTCCAGCATTCACTACATTCACTTTCAAAATCCCATATTCAACATGCATCTCATGTCCTTATTTGAACTTACACATTTAACTATTTAAGTACATTTATGTAAACTAACTTTCAATTTTAATAGGAATATATTTATATTTTCTCATAAACTTTAATAATAAAAATTTGTTAAACACGTAACCTCTGCCATGCGATAAAATAACGGTAGACGTGTGATATGGGCTAAAAAATACTCTAGGAATATAATTAATGTTGCATTAATTAAATCTAACTTGATCCAAAGGGATGACCCAATTAATGGAGCCTGAAACCCAATTTATTTCGTAATTAATAAAGGCTCAATAAAATGCACGAAAAGTCCTATGAGACCTTCATCACTGAAAGATCTAGAAACCGTATCATCAAGGAAATATTATCTGAAAGAGTGCAATGAGGGCTGTCATTCCTGGGAGGTTTCAATAACCTTGTCATTAGGAGACTTGGCCACCAAGTCTCCTAATTTTAATCTGATTTCTAGGCCCTCGTGCGCCTATATAAAGGGCCTAACCCCTCACCATTAGAACTACATTTTTTGGCTTGATTCTCAAACACTCTTGAGATACGTAGACAATTTATGAGGACCTGATTTTGATCCGTAACATTTGGTACCATCTGTGGGACAGAATAACAACCATGGCGAAAACATGAAGTACCGCGAGCACCCTCGAAGGAGATGTCTCAAACTCCACTATTGACACCGGAAACTTTCCTCTTACCGTCTCACAAGAACAAGGAACTGTTATTCAAACCTCTGTTGAGAACCCTGGAACAAGCTCCCGACGAGCAGGACCCTTTAGCGCCATCGTCCATCCTTCAAATCCAGAGGTCTCAATTCACGCTTCAGTCCCTCCACTTCTGGTAATTCCACCCCTTAGTACTACTTTTTTTTCTCCTCCCTCGTTGCAGGTCTAAACAACAGTGGTACCCAATCCACGTTATTGGCTTCCACCAAATTATGAGCCCTCATATGAGCAAGGTCTGTTGACCCAATACGGCTCATGCCGTAGAAACCGAGATTTCTTGGACCCCTACTCCACTGACAATGAATCAACAGATGAGTATGTTAACCCCAAGAGGAGGCGACCTAGTAAGAAGCCCCTTAGAAAGAGGAGTACCCAGCTCCGAGGGCCTTAAAGTACTAACTCTGCATCCCTTTAGGAAAGGATATGAGCTCATGAAGCCGAAGCCGAATGACTGAGGCAAGACCTAGATAGGGCCTTAGCAAGGCGTCCGCGCCTGAGAACCAGAAGGGCTGGAGGATCGAAAAGGAATACGTCTATGATAGACCTTGATGTGCATGTCAGGTCAAGTCATGCTAGGGCGGATCCCTATGACCTGTTACCACTTGAAGATCCTGATGATCTAGTACCTCCCTTTATAGAGGAGATTATGAATGAAAAAATCTCAAGAAAGTGGAAGATGCCCACAATCAAGGCCTATGATGGGACGGGACACCCCTCAAACCACATCCTAACCTTCACCAATGCACTATTGTTATGGCCGATAAATGACCCCGTCAAGTGTAGGGCGTTCCCCTAAACTCTAAGTGGTATGGCTCAGAGATGGTTTAGCCGTCTACTTCTTAACTCTATTGGGTTATTTAAAGATTTGAGCAGGGCCTTCATAGGTCAATTTATCAGTAGCAAAACTCAAGAGAAGAGCTCAGCATTATTGATGAATGAGCTCCAAGAGATAACAGAAAAGTATATCAAAGCTGAAGAGAGTATGAGGAAAGCCCATGAGTTTCAAGTCTCTAACACCTACTCTAAGAAACGAGCAAGTGACATTGAGTATACAGTCGATGCCAAATATGCGAAGAGTGACAATGTTGATGACTCCAAGAAGAAGGCTGGATCAAGGTTCACTGAGTATGCAAGGCTAAATACAGCCTAGAGTAAAATATTGATGGATATTGAGAAGGACAAGGATCTTATATGGCTGATGCCACTAAGGACTGATCCTGAACAAAGAAATAAGAATGCTTATTGCCAGTTTCATAGAGATGAGGGACATGAAATTGATGATTACCATTAGTTAAAGGATGAGATTGATTTTTTGATCAGAAGAGGAATGTTGAACAAATACACTAAGGACGGTGAGAGAAATAACAGGGGTTACAATAACGACAAACAAAGGGATTCTGACCCCAAAGAAAGGAGTTACCTGCCCCGTGGGTCTGTGATCAATGTAATTTCGGGGGGGGGGGGGCAACTGATGCGGGTAACTCCCTGAATTCTAGAAAGGTTATGTCGGAGAAGTAATGAGTATCGTTAGAGAAGCTCCTAAGAGAGCAAGTACTCAGGTCTATTTGGCCTTCGATGATTCTGACTTGGAAAGGGTGAAGTTCTCCCATGATGACCCCCTGGTGATCACCCCTATCATAGGGAATTCACCTGTAAAAAGAGTCTTGGTAGACAACGGGTCGTTAGTGGATATATTGTTGTATGATGCTTTTATAAAAATGATATACAACGACTCCCAACTTAGTCCTTCCAACATGCCCATCTATGGTTTCAATGGAGTGGAATTCCAGATTGAAGGAATAATACAACTGCCTATGACTATGGGTGAGGACCCTCGACAATCAACACAGATGCTAAATTTTCTGGTTATTAAGGCGAATACCACCTAGAACGCGATCCTTGGAAGGACTGGGCTGTATGCCTTCAAGGCTATACCTTTAATTATCATCTGAAGCTCAAGTTCCATACTAGGAATGGGATAGGAGAAGAGAGATGAGATCAAAGAATGGCCAGAAGCTGTTATATGGTTGCTCTAAAACCCAATGGCACGGAGGACAGGTTCTGCCTATTGAAGACATGGATGTCCAAGACCAGGAGGAAAAAAGGGGGAAACCTGTAGAAGACCTTGAGCCCATCCACATAGATCCTCAGGATCCTAAGAGAGTGACCTATGTTGGGGATTCACTCCCCAAAGACCCGAAACAACAACTAATTTAGTTCTTGTAAGACAACAGTGACGTATTCGCTTGGACAGCCGTCGACATGCCAAGGATAGACCCCAAACTTATTACACATCAGCTGAATGTAGATCCTAAACGGACATCCGTCAAACAAAAGAAGAGAAATTTTTCTCCTGAAAGGCAAAAAGCCATTAAACGAGAAGTAGAGAAGCTTTTAGAAGCATGATTTATTAAAGAGATTCAATTACCTGAATGGCTAGCAAACCCTGTGATGGTCAAGAAGTCCAATGGAAAGTGGAGGATGTGTGTGGACTTCACATATTTGAATGATGCTTGTCCAAAAGACTGTTTCCCCTTACCAAGGATAGACACAATGATTGATGCCACAGCTGGGCACGAGATGCTTAGTTTCATGGATGGCTTCAGTGGCTACAACCAAATCAGAATGCACCCTAATGACATCCTTAAGTTATCATTCATAACTAACTTTGGTGTTTTCTGTTATCTCGTTATGGCTTTTGGACTAAAGAATGCAGGACAAACATACCAAAGGCTTGTGAATAAAATTTTCAAGCACCTCAACGGTAAGACCATGGAGGTCTATGTTGATGACATGCTTGTCAAAAGTATAGACAAGACTGATCACCTTGAGAATCTAATGGAAGCATTTGAGGTTTTGAGAACCCATAGAATGATGTTGAATCCAACCAAGTGTGCCTTTGGTGTAGGCTCCGGAACGTTTCTAGGCCTGATGGTCTCAAAGAGAGGCATTGAGGCCAATCCTGATAAGATTCAAGCTATCTTAGATTTGGAACCCCCTAAAAATATTAAGGATGTGCAGAAGCTCATAGGAAGGATAGCAGCCCTAGGACGTTTCGTATCCAAGTCTAGAGAGAAATGTTTACCATTCTTCAATGCCGTCAAGAAGGTCAAAGATTTTGTGAGGAATGAAGAGAGCCAAGTGGCATTTAAGGAATTGAAGAAGTATATGGAAGAGCAACCATTGCTCACCAAACCTACCCCTAGAGAGGTGTTCTTTCTATACTTAGTTGTTTCTAGCTCAGCTCTGAGTGTTATTCTTATGAAAGAGGAATCCAAGGTACAGAAACCCATCTACTATGTCAGCAAAATTCTGCATGGTGCAGAGATGAATTATTCAAAAGTTGAAAATTTTCCCTTAGCATTGATAATGGCTTCAAGAAAGCTACGCCCCTAATTTTAGGCACACATAATTGAAGTCTTGATAGACCAGCCCCTAAGAAACATACTGTATAGCCCCAAGGCCAGTGGAAGGCTAATTAAATGGGCAATTGAACTTAGAGAATTTGAGATCCGCCACAAGCCTAGGATGACTATCAAGGACCAAACTCTAGCTAACTTCGTGGTTGAGTGTACCATTCTCAACCAAGAAGTCGGAGGGAAGGAAGAGAATAAAGAATAAACCAATGAGTATTGAGTGATCTTTTTTGACGGAGCTTCAAAAATAAAAATAAGCGGAGCTGGTTTAGTTCTGCAAATCCCCGAGGGCTTCATTGTGGAATATACAATCAAGTTAGATTTTCCGACTATGAATAACAAGGCAGAGTACGAAGCTTTGATAGTTGGACTTGGTTTAACCAGATCCCTGTGGGTAAAGAATATGAAGATTTGCGGTGACTCAAGGATCGTAATCTCCCAAGTAAATGGAGAGTTTGAGGCTCGTGAAGAAATAATGATGAAGTATCTAAGAATTATTAAGGCTTAGACAACTCAATTTGTTGAACGTCACTTTGAATACATCTCGAGGGAGGAGAATGTGAAGGCTGATACCTTGTCTAAATTTGCATCATAAGAAATCGAGAATTACTCTAGCAGTGTTTATTTTCAGGTCTTGAGGACACCAAGCATTGATGCCAAATTGATAGCCCCGATCGGGATTGGGACGTGTTGGATGGATCCCATCAAGCTTTACTTGGAGACGGGGAAGACACCTACTAATTCTATGGAGGCGCGAAAACTATCAGTGAGTGCCCTGAAGTATGCTTTTATTGAAGGGATACTTTACAAGAAATCACAGATGATACCGTACTTGAAATGTTTGTGACCCAATGAGTTGCACAAAATCAACCTGTGGTAATCCTCTTACAAGATTCTGTTTAACCAACTTGTTGAGTGTTTTGAAGTTGATGTGTGACAGTTTCTTGTGCCATTTCCAGCTTTCTTCAGTTGAGGCCTTGCTGTATAGACATGTGACTTCACTGTTTATGCAATCCTCCCAGCTGGCTTCATAAATGTTACCATGTCTGTGTCCTTTGAAAACCACAATGCCTGTCTCTTTGTGAGTCACAAGACACTCTTTGTTGTCAAAGCCAGTATGGTAACCTTTGTCTCCAAGTTGACTTATGCTTATTAAATTGTGCCTTAAGCCATCAACTAGAGCTACTTGTTCAATGATGACATTCCTAAGTACAATCTTGCCATATCCCAGTGTTTGTCCTTTGTTGCCATCTCCAAAGGATACTTCTGGGCCAACCATTTCCTCAAAGTCTATAAGCAGGGATTTCTTTCCAGTCATATGTCCTGAGCATCCACTGTCCAGGATTAGGGTTACTTTCTTTACCCTAGTTCCCTGCATACATAAAGCAACTAGTTAGATGTTTTGAGGACCCAAATAGTTTTGGATCTTTTTCTACTAATTTTAGGAGAAACAGGCTTAATAATCTTCACCTTTGGCTTACCTGTCTCTTTTGTTGCTCTAGACTCTGGTGAAGTCTTAACAGTGTCATACCAACTCTTATCAATAGAAGATTTTAGCTCATAAAAATTGTAATACAAATCATTATAGTCCCTACACATATATATAGAATGAAATATGCTACCACAGTGATAACAAGATTTCTGTGGTATGTAGTGACTTTTCAGAGTCTGAGAAGGACTAGACTCTGATTTCATCTCAATTTTTGTTTTACAATCTATAGCTAAATGGTTTTGGTTGCCACATCTATAACACTTCTTTCTAGGAGCATTAGGATCTTTTTGATAATTATTAGCTTTATTGATGCCTTCCTTACCATTCCTATTTCTCCTAGTTTTGGTGGACTCTGATAAGTTCTCTAGCCTTTCTTTCAACTTAGACTTAGACAAGTACCCTATGTTTATAATTTTCTTAGAGTTATTTGCCCCTGTTTCATCTGTCTTTTTGTCAACAACAGGGGGACTATTGACAGATGAGTTTGTGGCTTCAGTTTTTTCTTTAGGGATCACAAACTTAACAGGAACAAATGTACTTTTGTCTTTAGTCTTATTAATTTTGCTAGCTTCTTCATTGTTATCATTCTCAACAATAGGTCTTTTGTCTTGACTCTTGTCATAGCCTAGACCAGCAGTTTGACACACGTTTTGATTATTGAGAATTTCTTGAACTTTTCTTCCAGAGTCTGTCCAAACTTTAAACTTAAGCCTTTCTTCTTCTAGTTCTTTCCTAACATAGTCATAGGCTTTCAAAATTTCAGTGTAGTTATGACTATATTTTTCAGAATCCTTTTTGTATTGTTCCATTAATAATAACTCAGATTCTACATGACAATTCCTTTTAGTTAAGGTTAAATTTTCTTCTCTCAACCTTTCACTTTCACTAGTGAGAGACCTACATGTTGTCATTATTTTATTAACCTCACTTTTCACAATCTCTATGCCATCAGAGTCTAAATTAATTAAGGATTCAGGAGTAAAGATTGATACCTGAGTTTTAGGAGATGAGGGTTCTTTGGGAGACTGTGATTTTCTTGAGGAGGATGCCATCAGTGCTAGATTTTCATAATCAATTTCATCCTCTGAGCTTGAGTTTGCCCAGTCCTTTCCTGTTGATAGAAGTGCTTTTCCTTTTCCTTGACTTTTTGACTTTCTGCATTCACTGGCAAAGTGCCCCAATATTCCACAGTTAAAACATTTGACCTTTGCTTTGTCAAGTTTGATAATTGTACTCTTGCTCTTCTCAACCTTTTCATCTTCCTTCTTGAATGATGGCCTTTTGCTAAATTTGCCAGTTCTTTTGTTGAATTTCATTCTTTTGAAATTTTTAGCAAACATAGCCATCATTTGACGTAGATCAAACTCTTCATCAGAATCAGAGTCTGTGTCAGTAGACTCTGACTGCACAGCAGCTTTACCCTTCTTTCTTGAATCCTTGATTCTTGCTTCTGTGGGTGGTTCCTGTTGTTCTTTCTCAAACTCCATCAAGAGTGCCACAGATTTTGTCTTTACAGACTTCTTATTCTTTCTCTATTGCATCTCCAAATCATATGTCTTGAGTCTGCCATATAATTCTTCTAGAGTTAGTTCATCCAAATCTCTAGCTTCCCTTATGGCTATAGTATTATTGTCCCACTCTTCAGGAAGTGCTCTCAGAAACTTGGTGTTCGTATCTTCAGAATCATAAACCTTACCAAGCATAGCCATCTCATTCAAGAGTTTTGTAAACCTATCATACATCTCAGTGATAGATTCTCCAGATTTTGCTTCAAAGTACTCATACTCTTGAATAAGCAAAGACCTAGCATTCTTCTTGACATCCTTAGTCCCTTGACAGTGCACCTCAAGTTTTGTCCACATCTCCTTAGCAGTCTTGCATGATATGACACAGTTAGTTAGAACAGAATCTAAACTGTTAAAGAGAATGTTCTTTACTTTTGCCTCCTTAAGGACATTTTCTTTGTCCTCTTTTGTCCATTCAGCCTTTGGTTTCTCAACGAGGTGTTCTTCAGTTATTTTGCCTTCCTCGTTGATTTGAGGCACAATTTTTAAGGGCACAAAGGGTCCTTCATTAATCCTGTCAAGATAGTTAGGGTCTGTTGCTTCCAGATGGTGCAGCATCTTAACCTTCCAGTGGGTGAACTCGTTTCTCTTAAGCATAGGAATCTTAGAATTGCCATCTTTGTTTCAAGACATCTTTGATCGATTTTTAAACGTTAGGCTCTGATACCAATTGTTTTCCCAGTTGTACAAGTAGAAGGGGGGGGGGGTTGAATACTTGTATGTCTTTTCTGTCCGATTTAAAATCAAATTAAGAACAACCTCAAACACAAAAATATGAATAAGTACTGTTTTGTATTATTGATTTGTGAATACAAAACTCTCCTAGGGTGTACACAAACCCTAGCAGCTTCTCTGTGTTTATCACAGCAACTCTCTCTATCTCTATGCTCTCACAAAATTTCACTCAGATAATTATGCTTCGACTTCCACACCTTTACAATTAGGTTACATAGAGTTTATATAGAGAGTTGCCTATCAACTAATAACAGAAAGATAAATTACAATAGGAATAGAATTCCTAATTATTAGTTGACAGTTTCCTTCTAGAATTCTCTTTCTTTCCCATAGCATATCTGCAATATATTTATCTTGATCTTCGAAGACTTTCCATTCCTGTGATCTTCTTCCAAATTTATCCTCAACTGTATAGACTCTGAAATCTTCAGACTCTGATCACATGTAGACTCTGATAGATCATAGACTCTGATAGTCTATAGACTCTGATCACCTTCCAGACTCTGGTTTCATTTTCTACAGAAATTTTTCCAAGTACAAATAACATGAATATTGACTATCTAGACTCTGATTATACATTTCAGAGACTAGAAAGACTTGTTACAGATAAACTAATCTAGACCCTGTTCTAGTATTTTGTACATCATCAAATGAATATATCCCTAACAAGTTTCCCTAAGAGAAGTTCGTGAGGGGGTATGTGGCCAGCACCTAGGAAGCAGGGCTCTTGCCCATCGGATTGTAAGGTTAGGATTCTATTGGCCTGAAATGCTTAAAGATGCCAAAGCCTATGTTAAGAAGTGTCATCGTTGCCAAAGGTTTGCACCCATAATTAGGCAGCCCCCTCAAATATTGACATCTATTAATTCACCAATCCCTTTTGCTATATGGGAAGTAGATATTCTAGGCTCGTTTCCTATGGCCAGGGCACAAAGAAAGTTCCTCATTGTTGAAATTGACTACTTCACTAAGTGGATAGAAGCCAAGCCTTTTGCCAAAATCGATACAAAGAATGTAACACAATTCTTCTAGGAGAATGTCATATGCAGGTATAGATTACCAAAAATCCTAGTGATGGACAACGAGACTTAGTTCAACAACAAAGACTTTACTGAGTACTGTGGAAAGTTAGACATTGAGTTGTGTTTTACTTCGATAGCCCATCCTCAATCAAATGAACAAGCAAAGGTTGTCAATAGAACTATCATGGACGGACTCAAAAAGAGAGTTGAACGCTCTCAAGGAACTTAGGTTGATGAATTACTACCAATCCTATGGGCATATAGAACTACTTCTAAAACCTCAACATGTGCGACAGTAGAGATCACTCACGCCTCACCGAGGATGCAAGAGTTTGAACCTGAAGCGAATGAGGAAGATATGAAACTTGCCCTGGATTTAATTGATAAAGTGTGCGATGAAGCTAATGCTCAAATTATTAAAAGCTAGAAGAAAGCTTCATTTTACTATAACCTTAGAGTCAAAGAAAGTTTCTTCCATGAAGGAGACTTAGTCCTACGAAAGATTGAAGCATCTGGAGCTAGTCTAGGGCAGACTAGCCCCAAATTGGGAAGGACCTTATCAAGTTAAGGAAGTCACTGGGCAGGGTGCATACAAACTCTAGACCATGGAAGGAACTAAAATTCCAAGAAGCTGGAATGCTGCCAACTTAAAATATTTACTTATCGATTTGTGAGCCTTGAAGGCTAGACACGTTTGAGATTGAGAACTTGGTTATTCCTATTATATAAAAGGATTGTCTCCCATTATCTTCATTTTGATGACATTATTAAAGTTTCGAAAAACCTTTACAAGACATGTGGACGTTTATTGTTTATGTTGGAATTAAACATGAAAAACAAATAAAGCCAAGACAGAGGAAAAATAGTGCAAAGTGCATAAATATAAAGGCTCGAAAGGCCAAAGATTTTACAAAAAGCCTTGAAAGGCTGAGATAAATAAACATAAAACTAGAAAGGTAAAAATCCTAAATTACTCATCACCCTCAGAACCTTCGGACTTCTCGCTCCCCAAAGATTCTTCGGGGTCTCTAGAATCCTCCTCCTCTAATGAACTAGAATCCTTAGAACTCCCCGTCGCCGACTTCTGAGGGGTTACTTCCGAAATAACCTCAGTAGGCTCGACTCAGCGAAGAGAAGGTGAAGGAGCACTAGACGGTTCTCTTTCTGATGTCAGGGCTACTATCCCCATTAATGTCCCCCTCTTGTGCATCAATCAAACACCGTAGAGCATTGGCTGACTGAAGACTTTTGAAGTCCACCTTCGAGTCAAATATCCCTGGGTACTTTTCCAGCACCACCTTCAGAGCTTCATTCTACCCAATGTTATGGTGGGCAGGATATATCATGTCATCATGCTCCTTGATAAAATCCTGGTATTCCTCCGAACCAATGTAGGTATCGATAATTGCATTTTTATCGGCCCAGAGTTCAACCACCCCCACCTGAGCCTGCCTCAGGAGCTCGGCCTATTCGACCAACTTTTCTTCTAGGCCCTTTAGCTTGGCCTTAGCAATAACCAAGTCCCTCTTGTGCTTCCCAGCCTGCATTTTCCATGCCTCGTCCTAGTGGAGAGAAGCCTGGAAATAGGAATTAGCCTGGAAAGCCAACAAACAGTGGTAAGTGAAGAAACTAATCACAAAGAAAGAAATTCTAAATTACTAAATGCAATAGATTGAAACAGTTAAGCAAGAAAAATCACTGAAGCCAAAGGCTGCACACCTAGAGCCTTAGTGCTCTCTTCGTCGCGCCCCACAACAATTTTCTTATAGTCACAAGGAGTAATGGAGTGTAAGGACCAATCCTTGGGGTGATCTGTAGATCCCACCACTATATCTATTTTCCTAAATCCCCAGCCAGGCTTGTATGCTAGGGACCTTGGAACCTTGACAGGCACACTACCCTCAACAACAGTTACCCCAATATGGGGCTACAAGAAAGCCGATAACTCCTTAGATTGTCTTGGGCCATGCTTTAGCTTAAGCCGCTTCATGTGACTAGGTTCTTCGATGGTTGGAATGTCCATTCGTTGATCTGCGCAGCAGCTGGAAAAGAAACATGAAAACATTAGCAAACAATCAATAGAAAAGGCAAAAACAAAAGCTAAGGTAAATAAAATACCTTTGCTGGAAGCCCTCTAAAGGCCAACAGCCTTTAGCCGATACTCGTTAAGGAGAACCCAAGAGGCTTTCTTGGTGTTACCCTTAGTGAGCTCGACATAGGCAGCTTTTTCTTCATCTATGAGCACTATGGTTTCAGCACTCCCGTCGGCTACCTTTGTAAAGGTGGACCTAAAAAGGGTACCTCAGTTGCCCCATTCCCACTTAATTTAGACAAAGTTTTCTTTTCAATTAGGGTTGTTCTTAGGAATGGAACAATTATCAAAGATATAGGGCATGTTAGCATGTGACCTATGTGAACCCAACCTAAAGACAAACTAAAGGAATTCTTGAATTGGAAAATTTTCCAAAACAAAGGGACGGTCATTTTTATTTTCTTTTCAAGGCAAATGAACAATAAAACAGTGAATGATCCTCCACCCATTTGGGGCAATTCTGAAAGGGTGGATTTGCACATCTGCTAACAAATTTGGGATGAAATCATGCAAAGGGAACTTAACTCCGGCTAAAAGGGCATCTACATAGAAAAAAAGATAATTAGGTTTCCAATGACATGTTCTGTCACAAGGCCCAACCAAGGAGATGGTATAACGAGGAGGAAAATTAAAGAACCTGTTGTACTCTTCTATTAGGTCAGTGTTAAAAAATTTATTACTATGGCTATACGAATCTAAGTGAGACTGGCTAGGGTTCTCATCCCCTCTTTGGTTAATCATATCTATTAACGACATGTATGTGGAGTAAATGGAGATACGACGAAGGGGTTTACCTCTTTTAGCTGACCCTGCATTCATGGCTGCGTGTCTGGAAGCTTTCTTATATGTCATCTCTTCGATTGAACTGCTAAAATTGCTAGAGAAGCTTGAGAGCTAGATTTCTGAAAAGTTAGAAAGCTCGAGGTATTAGAAGAAATTTGAGAGTGGAGTAATGAGATGTATGAAAAATGAACACCCCCATACAACCTATATATAGTTATTCATCCTGTCACATGACCGTTCAAATTACCCCTGAGAACGGGCATTTCCAGGTCACATGACCATTGGGAAGCAAGGCAACTGGTATAACCGGTGAATAGGATCAATTGTGAAAGCCTATGACTGAAGGCCCAAGGTTTGCAGTTCACAATATAAAATAAATAAAAATAGAAATAGTATTCTAGAATCCCGTGGAACAATCTAGAAGGTGGGCCAAGGAATTCGGTCAGACCCATTAAGTCTAGAAGGCCCATAATTCAATTTCAAAAGGGCCATGATTTAAAAGCCTAAAATCCTGCAATTGAGTTCGAAGCCCTTGAAGGCCAAATATCAAAGGCCCAAAAGTGTTAAAAGAAAAGCATAAGTTCTGACCAAAGAATATGTTGGGCTTAAATAAATTCCAAGCCCATAGGGCTCAATCCACTATAATTCTCAGGGAAACGAAAAATCGATCTCAATCCAAGTCGAAGAGAATTTAGTCATGTGACCAACTCACCAATCGACTCGGGTGAGAAAATAAACGTTAAATCGGCCTCAATCCAGGTCAAAAACACATCAAGGCTACAAGGTTCAGTAATAATCGACCTGGGTGAGGAATTTAGGATAATACGACCTCAATTCAAGTCGAAGAGAATTTAGTCATATGACCAACTCACCAATCGACTTGGGTGAGAAAATCAACATTAAATCGACCTCAATCCAGGTTGAAAATACATTAAGTCCATGAGGCCCAGTAATAATCAACCTGAGTGAGGAATTTAAGGATAATACGATCTCAATCCAAGTCGAAGTGAATTTAGTCATATGACCAACTAACCAATCGACTTGGGTGAGAAAATCAACGTTAAATCGACCTCAATCTAGGTTGAAAATACATCAAGGCCATGAGGCCCGGTAATAATCAACTTGGGTGAAGAATTTAAGGATAATTCGACCTCAATCCAAGTCGAAGAGAATTTTGTCATGTGACCAACTCACCAATCAACTTGGGTGAGAAAATCAACGTTAAATTGACATCAATCTAGGTCGAAAACACATCAAGTCCATGAAGCCCAAAATAAATAAACCTGTGTGAGGAATTGAGTGTTAATTTTGTTAGTGTAGGTGCCCTAGAGGCAATGCAATGTTTCTTTTAAATAAACCTTTATGTCATATGATTATTCAATAAACGTATTTATTATGACTTTAATTACTGCGATATATTTGTTAGCATAATAAATGTCCTTAGAATCATGATACACATTGTATAGTTTAAGTACATGACTTAAACTTGAGATTATATAATATATCATATTCTTAAATGTCCCTAGTCGAGTATTATTATTATAGGACAATAATAATACATAAATAGACTAGTATGTTGTTTGACAGATAACCATATCTCATTGGTTATAAGTATGGGGATACTAAAGTCAATGCATAGGTACATGTAGGAGTACATGGTACTGGACAGACCCACAGTGAGATTCTTCATGTTTAATAAAGTCATAAGAAAGACTCACAGTGATAATGGTGTAATGATCCTCTGACTTGAGATCATTATATTTCTATACGAGGATTAATATACTCTGACTACATTAAAAGTTACCTTTGACCGGGTGATGATAAAAGTGGACATCGGGTATATCATGAGTCGTATGAGAAATATGAATGATAGATAAAGGATTTAACCCTCCTATAATTAGGAGAGATATTATTGGCCTCTTGATTGAGTGAGACTATAAAATGCATGGCCGTGCTCAAATAATGATTTGTTTTTCATAGTCTACTCATGGATCAAGTAAACCCGGATTAAATGTTGAAGAGGATGACTAAACACATGCCTCGAGTTTAATCTATAATATATTTGGTTAAAGGGATTATATTACACGGAAACATTAATCATGAAAGGTTTTTTTATCAAATCACGATTTAATTATTGTTTAATTGGGTAGCAATGATGTATTACTAGATACCGCTCATTGTTTATAATTTTATTGGAGAATAAAATTATTGCTAATTAAATAATAGCCTATAGGATCACACACATAGAGCATCTAGAGAAATAGTTAATTTAAATTATAGATTTAAATTAATTGATGATTGTTTGAATTTTATTATATTAATTAAGTGAGACTTAATTAATTGAAATAATATAAATTCGAAGTTGAAGAGGATTTCTGCCCATAATAATTAAGTATGACTTAATTATTAATTAAATAATAGAAACATGTTTTATTATTTAATCCTATACCTACATGGGTTAGGTTTTACTGCTTAGGCCCGTTTACCCAGTCATTATAAATAGATAATGATAGGTTAAAAGAGCCACACGTTTTTATATGATAAAACCCTAGAGGCAGAGCAAGAGAGGCAGCAAAGACAGTCATTCGAAATCATCAAAGAAGGCTAGTACATCCATCCCGTAATCAAGATCGTGAGACGCTCTTGAAGGTGCTCGTGTGGATACCATAGAGGTGCTTTCGAGAGGAAGACACAAATCGTGATAGCAAGGATCTCCGTTGAGTTCGTTACATTCAAGATCTTAATAGGTATGATTCGTTTATCACCATAATCCGTCAATTCTTATACATGATCCTGCGTTAGGGTTCCGAAATTTTCGTTATATTTACGTTTATCCGCTGCGTTTTATGCCTCGGAACCCAACAAATTTGACCTTAATCCAGGTCGAGAAGCATCAAGGCAAATTGAGCCCATCGACCTGGGTGAAGAAATGAGGTCTAATTCGACCTCATTCCAGGTTGATAGGAAATAAAGGTAAATGAGCCGCATCGACCTCAATTCTATCGACCTAGGCTTCGAACTTATTCCAGGTCAATGGAAAATCTAGTCTCGAGGATTGTCGACCTCAATCCCCATTTCGACCTAGAGGGTAGAATGAGGTCGAATTCGACCTCGTTCCAGGTTGAATTGACTAGTAAAACATCTTCTTATTTTTTTCAAGAAAAAATGGTATAAAAATCCTAGGGGACTTTAACTTTGTGAAAAACAATCCTTACTAAAGAATTAATAATAAAAGGATCGAGCCCTAAAATTAAAAGTGAAATTTATAAAATTTCATTGGACAAATGAGTCTGATGCCCGATAGGAACGAAAAACCCTTAATAAAACTTTTACAAAAACTCATGAAATTTTTCTAAAAGTTGGGATGCAAATGATATGGGCTAAAAAAATACCCTAGGAATATAATTAATGTTGCATTAATTAAACCTAGCTTGGTCCAAAGGGATGGCCCAATTAATGAGGCCCGAAACCCAATTTATTTCATAATTAATAAAGGCTCGATAAAAGGTCTGAAGGGTCTTGTGGGACCCTTCATCCCTGAAGGATCTAGAAACCTTATTATCAAGAAAATATTATCTGACAGAGTCCAACGAGGGCTCTCATTCCTGGAGGTTTCAACAACCTTGTCACTAGGAGACTTGGCCATCGAGTCTCCTAATTCTAATCTGATTCTTAGTCCCTCGTGCGCCTATATAAATGGTCTAACCCCTCAACATTAGAACTACATTTTTTGTCTTGATTCTCAAACACTCTTGAGATACATAGGCAGCTTATAAGGACCTGATTTAGACATGAAACGTAAGTGCAACCATTAAAACTCGAAAGCTCTCATCCCTTATTAATTGTGTATTAATAACATCTGACTTTGATCCGTAACAACATGGTACCCGGAATTAGGAAACTTGTTGATTGATATGAGAATCGAGGATCTTCTCAAGTGATAGTCGGCTACAACACCTAAGTTTACACCTAATTGTAAATTTAAATTATTCTCTGTGTTTTGTTTATTTTTTTATTTTTTTTAAATAATGAAAAATTTCATTAAAATTGCGAAGAATCTGACAATAACGTCTCCAACAAAAATAGATGAGGAGACATAATAATGTTGAAGCTATTTAACACACAAAGTAATCTAGCCAATCTATGTGCTATCTTGTTTGTGTGTTTCCTAGTAAAAATAACTAGGATATTAAATCTGCTAGCTAGGACTTCTTAGCATTGCTCGATGATATTCCCAGTTCCAGTTAACTCTACACAACCATGTTCATTGCATTTACACACAACAGTGAATCACTCTCAATAATAATGGGTTGGCTTGGTAGTTCATTTGTCCAACTCAGAGCTTTACAGCCTCCACTTCTAACACTGACACACTTCCTGCAAACCTCATGTTCTTTCCTAGGATGAATAAACCATGATGATTCCTCACAGCCATTCCAACAGAAAAATAGTCGTCGCCAAGGAAGACAGATGCATCTACATTTATTTTGAGTGTCCCAATAGCGGGAGGAGACCATCTCCTTTCTTGTTGAGTCGAAACATTTGTCGTTCTAGTAGCAGGTTTAGCTCATCTCTTCAGTGCTATTCTTTATTATGAGATTTGTTTTGAGCTCCAATTAACAGCTATCTCAAGTGTCAAGCATTTATTCTTCCAGATTCGTTTGTTCCTTGCAAACCAAACACCCCATAACACTGTAGCTATTCTAATCAAATTTTCATGTGTCTCGGTGCTCAGTTTCTCCAATAACCATCCAGAAGCAGATTCAACTTCCCCCATATTATACGATAATCCTACCTTCTTCCAGCACTCCCTTGCAAACCGACAATCAAAAAATAAGTGCAACAAGTACTCAATGTCTCCTTTACACATCTGGCATACAATATGAGCTGCAACTCTTGTCCCCCGTAAGAGATTGGATATAGGTATGTTATTGAGACAAAACCTCTAAAGAAACATTTTGATTTTGTGATGTATACTCAGGCACCATAACTTTCTCACCCATCTGATTGTTGAATATCCATAGTTCCTATGTGATTCAAGTGCTAATACTGATAACCTGTCTTCACTGAGTATTGTTCATTACTCGAATGAACCTAAGCTAACATGTCTTTCATACTATTCTATCGAATTGGAGTTGTTAGAATGTCATTAACATCACCACTACTAAAGGAGCTTATTACCTTCTCTTCATCCCATACCTTCATATCATTCATAAAAAAATTGCACACCTTTATGTTTGACTCTTGAGCCTGCAAATCAGTATCATCAACATAGAAATTCTCCTTTCCTCTCAGCCATGGATCACCATAAATGCTTATCGATTTACCATCCCCTAATACCCAACGAAATCCTGCCTTTATCTTCTCTTTTGCTTCCCAAATACCAAACCATATGTAGCTCGAGCCTCCTCCCCTAGCAGCTTGCAAAAGATGATATTTTGGGTAATATCTGGCCTTGAATAGTCTTGATACTAAAGATTTCGAATTTTTTACAAGGTTCCAACATTGTTTGCCCAACAATGCCGGATTGAAACCATATAAATTTCAAAACCCCAGGCCCCCCTTCTTATTCGACATGCTCATTTTGTCCCATGAAGCCCATCTAATACCTTTATTATTTTAGGAATTAGATCTCCACCAAAAATCATTCATCATCCTTTCGATTTGTTGGCATAGAGATTTAGGGATGATGAAACTTGACATAGAATATGACAGAATTGTTTGAGCTATATTCCTTATCAAGATCACTTTTCCTGCTCTGGATAGTAGCTTTGAGGTCCAACCTTGAATTGTTTTCCACACCTTATCTTTCAAGAAACTAAAAATAGCTTTTTTCGGTCTTCCAATAAGCGAAGGTAATCCCAAGTATTTACTCTCACTAACATCATTTGACACACCGAGCAAACTTTTAATCTCCTCTAGGTTGTCCATCCTTATGTTAGCACTAAAAAACACAACAGACTTCTGATAATTCACTACTTGCCCAGAGAACATCTCATAGGAAAGAAAACTTTTCTTGATAGAATTTGTCACCTCTGATGTGGCTTTGAAGAACAAGAAACTATCGCCAGCAAAAAGAAGATGTGTTATAGATGGAGTTGCAGGGGTGATACAACAATCATGAATGGATTCACTTTCTGCAGCCTTTTTTAAGATCAAGGATAAACCATCAATGCATAAAAGAAACAGATAGGGTGATAAAGGGTCACCTTGTCTAAGGCCCCTCTTCGGAAGGATTGGACCAATGTAAGAACCTTGAAAGGAAATAGAGTATGATACAGTTGTAACACATAACATGACCCAGATAATCCATTTTTTCAAAAAACCCATCCAGATCATTATGTTTTGTGGATAATCCCAGCGCACTCGATCGTAACCCTTACTTATATCGAGTTTAAGAGCCACTTCTCCTTCCTGTGCAAAATTCTTTCTCTTAATGAAATGTATAAGTTCAAATACAACAACCACATTATCCGTTATGCTCTGACCCAGCACAAACATTGATTGTTTTTTAGAAATAGTCACTGGTAAGAACTTCTTTAACCTATTAGCAAGAACTTTAGCTAGAATTTTGTACAAAACATTGCACAAAGCTATGGGTCTTAAATCCTTGACAACTTCAATGTTAACTTTTTTTTGAATGAGTACAAGATTTGTGTCATTTATGTCAACTGGTAACTTGCTCTCTACAAGCCAGTCTTTAAAATATTGAAACACCTCACTTCCTAATAATTTCCAGAAGTGTTGGAAGAAGGCAGGATTGGGGCCATCCGGACCAGAAGCTTTGTCAGGATGCATGTGTTTAACAGCCTCTGTGAACTCCTCGAAGCTGAGTTCCGCTGTCAACATCTCATTTTGAGTGCTCGTGACTACCATCTCATTTTCATTATGTGGGAGAACACCAGTTTCATTTGCTGCAAAAACATTAGTGAATTAGCTCTTTAGCAACCTGCAAAGATCATCATGCAGAGTTATAAATCTCTTATCCTCTGTCTTTAAAAAAGAGATATGATTCATTTTCTTCTTGCTAGAAGCTGTTGCATGATATAATTTTGAATTTGTGTCTGTCTCCTCAAGCCAAAACACCTTAGCTCTTTGCTTCTAGTACAACTCCTCGTGAATGAGTAAATCATGAAGCTTTTCCTTCTCATATAAATACATTTGAATACCATCATAATCTTCTCTATTTATAAGATCATCAATTACCGCTTTCTATTTTATCACCTTCTCTCGAAACTTGTGAAAAACGTTATGTCCCCATTTCGCCATGAAGGAAGAGACTGAGATTAATTTGGGAAGAAAATGAGATGATGGAAGATTTTCCCAGAACTTCATCACATTAGAATGGAACTCTGGCTCCTTCAACCAAGTATTCTTGAATTTGAAATGAAACTTTTTCTTAGAAACATAAACATTCATCAATTCATACTTTATAGGCTCGTGATCAAAGACAATTGCGTGAAAAACAGAAAGAGTGCACAACGGAAGCAGCTGCCACAAAGACTCTGTTACAAAGGCTCTATCTAATCTCTCACGGACCCAATCTTAAGTCCCTTTACTTTTCTCCCAAGTGAAGTTGTCTCCCTACAAATCAATTTCCAGTAACGAACAATCTTCTAATGCTTGCCAGAAAAATCCATAAGACTTTAAGGGTGCGGATGTTTGCCTTTCTTATCTATGACATACAGAAGATCATTAAAATCTCCAAATATATACCAAGGTATGTGAGATTCAGAAGCCATCAAACAAAGAAAATCCCAAAACTCTTGGAGCCTAGTCCTTTCAAGGAAACCATAAAAACAAGTCAGTCTCCAAGATATAGCATTACCCTCCATTACATTGATATCAATATGGTTCTGAGACGATTCAACAACATTAGAGACCATGGTTAGTTTCTACATGACTGCAAGGCCACCTCCTCGTCCTAGCCTATAAACTGAATAAGTATTTGCAAAACCAAAACTCGAAGAAAGTTCTTTAATTTTATTCGTAGTTACAAGAGTTTCAGACAAAAATAAAAAATTGGGCTTTTGAGATTTTATAATATCTCAAAGGATACGAACTTTTCGAGTATTACCAATCCTCGACAGTTCTAGCTTAAAGGCTCATTGTGGCCGACTACTTGCTCTGCAAGCCTAGCCGATATAAGAGTTGAATATGCTGTCAAATCCCCTCCAGAAATAGAAGCTCTTGTTTAATTTTTGTTGTCTTGTGGTCCCATAATTGTCAGGTCCCCATCAATGTCCATAACGCCCAGTGTTTCAGACCCGCTTCTCCTTCTTTTTTGTTCTTCTAAATTCAGCCCAATAGGATCCTCCTCATCAAGCCCATACAACAGATTTGAATTTGTTAGAAATCTTGCTAAACTTACATTGTCTGGGAGGTTTGTTGGGATATTATTTCCCGGGAAGCCAGTTACAACAAAGTCCTTATAATTTCTCACATTACTTGTCTCCTTTTCTTTTTTTGAGTTATTATCATCCCTAAAATTTTGGAGGTTGTTTTCTATGCCAATCCTAGCTTTCCATATGGCATCACCTTCATCCCTTAGCCATTTACATTGTCCCTGACCTGCCACCCTACGCGGCAGTGCCCTCAGCCAGGCCCCCAGTCCTTTCAACCTTCATCACCTCTCCTATCAATAAATTTCCTGCAAAAGCGGTCTGTGTGTGAAACCAGACTACATGAGAAATAAAACTCACCCAACCTCTCATCTTTAGAAGATACAATATATTCAGTTCCATCATTCCTTATGATTTTCTTCTTTCGTTTTAGAGGTTTCTGCACATCGATACTGATTCTAATCCTCATGCATTCTCGCGATATGAACGTGTTATTCTTAGCATCATACTAAAGAAATTCACCAAAAAAATTCCCGATTATTTTTCTTACAACCTCCGACATGAATCCCATTGGGAGGTCATGGATTTGAATCCAGATCTTCAAGTGCCAAATTTAACATTCAAAGGCGCCTCCCCAGTATTTATCATTTCAAGGATCATCGTAACGTTATCACACATCCATGGCCCTCCTTTAACCGCCCACTACAAATCCTCCTTATGATAGAACTGGAACAGAAAAATACCATGTTCTAACTCCTTTATATTGACACCCATTGCAGGCTTCCAGATGTTTTTCATCTTTGATTTCATTGCTCTGTTGTTAATGTTTTTCTCAGTGAGAAACCTTTGTAGCAAGCACAATTCATACATGTTTCTCTTTTCTTCAAATATCTCCATAAAAAACAAAGCTTTCATTCTCCTCTTCTTCAATATTGAGACTCTTGCCACATGTTCATCAATATACCGATATCGTGCCATTGGCGGAAGCAGAGCCGGCTCTAAAGATTTGGGTGCCCTAGACAAAATTTCGAAATGGTGCCCTATTTTATTAAGGTTCTAAAAAAAAAAATTAAAACATATATATAATACATGTGTATAAATTTTTTGATGTCCCTATCATGATGGTGTCTTAGGCTGTTGCATTGGTGACCTTACCAAGGTCGGGCCTGGGAGTAAGAAAGACACACTCTCACAGACTTAAGAAAGGAGAGAAAACTCAAAAGCTCTCATTCGTGAGAGAGTCACTTAGTATTGATAAAAATTTTGTTTTGTTTATTTGTTTTTTATAAATTATATATTGATGGAATCAGAATTTAAAATAAGATGTAATTATAAAAATGTATTATCAATTTTTTGAGGTGAGTTAGATATTTATAAAATCGTACTTGGAATAAAAAAGGTAAAAATTTATGAAAAAATAATAAATAATAAATTATTTTATAAAAATCAGTTAAATCTAGAATTTTATTCATTTCGCCTAAGGTTGGACAAAAAGGATATCTTCCACTACCAGACCAATCATGTTAAAATACTCTCCATTGAAAATTAAGTTAAACACGTACAAGATACGGAATAGGACCATTGAATTGTTGCCCCAATCAACATTAAATAAAACAAATACACCAATCATCGATGAGTCGACGTCACTGTGATTTTTACATTTTTAAAAAATATATAAAAAGTAGCTTTCTATATTAACTTGTCAAATTTTCTTAAATAAATATTTATTTTTTAAATATAAAATAAAAAAGAATATTTTCAAAAGAAAAATTAAAAAGTAGCTTTCTATATTAATTTGTCAAATTTTCTTAAATAAATATTTAATTTTTAAATATAAAATAAAAAAGAAAATTTTAAAAATAATATATCGAATTATATTTTCTATAAAATTTAAAATACCTATATATAATTAAAATAATAAATATTTTAAGACAAAGTTGAAAAAAAATATAATTATACTGTGAAATGTCATTAGGTCAATAATAATTAATTCATTTTTAAATACTCCATGTCAAACTACGTACTTTTTTGTACCAGCTGATATGCCCCCATCGAATCACGACTGCTTTGAAACAAATTTTTAGTGCTCTAGAGTCTATACTTGTGTATCAAAAAACAATTGTGTTTTTTAAAGTGATTTTGTGTTTTTTAGTTACTAGAACTCAACTCGTGCAATGCATGAACATTTAAAATTTTTCTTAATTTATAATATATAATATTATAAAGCACAAAATTATATATTTAATTGTTTACATAAGTATTAAGAAATGTGAAAGAAATTTTTTGAATGTAATCTTTTTGATATGTTAATAAAAATAAAAATAAGATGAAAATGCTTAGTGACAGAGTATTGGCTCTTTAATAAAATGTTTTGAGTTAAATTGTGCCTCAATTTTTGAGTTATATGCATGATATTCAATTTCTATAAAAATATTTATAGTTTTCTAAAAACGTCTATGGTCGAAAAATCTAAAACCTGATTTTTTGTGACCTAGTTTTACCATAAGCGGTAAGAAAGTGTAATAGGATATTAACATATATTCTAAACTAAATAACAATCAAATCAATATAATATAAAATTATAGGCTAAGAATTTATCATTGTTGAGTAATCACTTGCCGACATCGTATATTACGAAGATTTTATTTATTTCTTTGGTCATGCCACAATTTATTTCTTTGGCTTCGTTCCCCTTCAAGTTTATTTCTTTTTCAAATATAAATTTCTCAATTAAATCCACAACGTGTTCTTAACAAAATTTAAACAATCAATAAATATTTATTATGTTCTATATAATATAAAGAACTTTTACTTAGAGAAACACAACATAAAGGTTGAAAAGAATGTTGTATGTTCTTGGCTAGTGATTTATCGAAGATGTTGAATAATTTTTGTGGCCATATGTTTTTCTTATTTTTGTGTAAAATATTTGTTCTTATGTATAATTTTTAAAAATAATTATGGAAAGTAATATAATTGTAATTTTTATAATCATGTTTTATAATTAAATTTGTTTATGGGACTTTTTTAGATTTAGGATGGCTAATACGTGTCCTATTCTACTTGTATTATATTTGTAATTAATGATTTTAAGTTTTTTTTATAATAAATGGATGATGACATATGTTGTTTTTAAATATATTTTTTTGATATGATATGTTAGAAAACAAATACTCAGAAAATAACAAAGAACAGAGTTTACATTGCTGACGTCATCAGAGAATATGGAAGCTATCATTCAGAGTTTACTCTATCAAAGAATATCCAATCATAGTTTACTCTAACAGAGAATGCTCAAAATCAGATAATTACAACCATCATAGTTTATCAATCAGAGTATGCGAAGGAAATAGTCAAATCAGAATTTGATTAGGATAGTGAAGATGAAATCCAAATACAAGTCTATTGCCTTATTCAAGCTATTTTTTTAATAATTTATTTTGTAATTAAATTGTAACGTGTGTATATAAACACAGACATAGGTTAACATTATTGTAACTTTGAAGTCATATGTTTCATAACCTTGTAGCTCTTAAGAACATTGATTTTCTTGAGAGAGTTTTGTAAACAGTTGATTTTTAGTACAAAACAGTGTTTCATCCATACTTGTGTTCTTAAATCAAATAATTGGTATTTATTATATTCAACCTCCTTTCTATAATAGATTATCATATGGGCAAACATGATAGAAATTTCAACCCTCGCCTTATTACAAATTTTGTGCTTCATAAACCCTATCTTTCTTTTAACAAAATATATGGAACAATGATGAATCGATTCTCTTAATCTACATTCTATTGTCAAGTGTACAATAAAGTGGTCCATCAAATCAAACCAATTGATCAAAAAAATAATTTTCAACAAACTCAATTTTTGGCATATAGACTTCTCTGAAAGTTTTAAATTATCATTTTTAGGGCCTATTTTTCCCCAGGCTGGAATTGTAACTTCCCGTACAGGAATGTGTACGATACTAATACGAAACACCATTACCAATCAGACCAATATCCATAACAGGAATCTAATAGCATAAACGAATAACCAAAGCATTAACGAAACTAAATTATTTATACAATTTGGTCAAATCATAAAAGTTCATAATTATAATCACCGTAATTGTTTATTTCCATTCAGACCATAAATACTAACCAAACCAAAAAGCATAACAACTACAGTTTTCTAACAAACACAATAATTATTTATAAATACTATAAAATCACTTTCGGATAGATCACTACGGTAAACTCAGAGTCCAAAAGATGCCTATTAAACACTAACATATATCCAACTTTCAAATTTAAAAATTGTTTAAAAGAAATCCAAAGCTGGTCGTGGATCTTTGTACACTGCTTTGTAGTCTTATGAATTCACAAGTTCAAAATGGTTGGGAAAGTATAAAAAATAACATAGATTTACAATTTATGTAACATAGGAAAAGGATAAAATACAAGTTTAATTTAACGAAAAAATTAAGATTTACAATGTCATAACAATAATCTCTCAAATGTGATGTTTCAAATTTTTTCTTAAATTATTTTTAAGAAATCCCGAACATAAGGCCAGTAATTATATTTCTATTAGTACCAATATAAAATAGAGCATATCCACAATAGAAAAAATATTAGATAGTGTTTACTGATACGACTTGTAACCATAGATTACGATTTTTCAATGATATGGTTATAAAAAATATGACATATTCAGCCGGCCATGACAACAATAACTAAGCAATACAATATCATAAAGTTAAAAGAAAGTTAACTTTGTTAAGAATGAGTGCCCAGAAATATGTAGAGGGAGGGGGTGAATGGATATTTCAAGGTTCTTTTAATTTTTCTTTCTTACGAAGTTTCCTGTTAGTGTTGTTAATGTGTTTGTGATTAATCAATCTGTTGAAAGATTTAGCGTAACTTGTGTGATGTGAAAGTAAGAACAGTAAAAGAAAACACACAAAATAAACTTTAAATTTAATATTTCTATTAGATTTGTGTTTGCTACAATCTGAAAATAAAAATTAATTTTCAACCTTCTTGTTCTTGAGAGATGCAAGGTAATGCTCTTCTTGTTTACAAAAAATTGATTGACGATTTGAAATTAAAGTCATGTGCATGATATATAGATATATTTTTTTGACACATGCTCTACTGCACTCTATAGCTAAAATAGAAAAAAAATACAAAATGACTTTCATTTCTAGTTCATTCCTATTTTAGTTAACATATTACAACAAGACAGTCTTCTGATTCTACTTCTCTGTTGTCCGTTCTTCATTTATTATTTTTCTCTTCAAATTTTCATTATAGACTTGACACTTGCCCCATTTAAAGTTGGATCACACTATGAAATTAACAGTGTTTATATGTTATTTATGCAAATTTCATGAATTTAGCTAAGTTCATGTACCATGAACTCTTTCATCAATTGAAACTTTGTACTTGTCGACATCTTTATTTTCTTCACAACTGAGATTTCTCAACAACTTGAATCTACATGTGGATAACCCTACTTCACTAAATGACTTGTGACTCCTCGACATCTTGACTTTGCAATACATCCACTTTTCGATATGTTCTTCTATCGACTTCTCCAAATAATTCTCCATTAATAACTTCTCAATATCACACTTGTCTTGACTTCTCCATGTGATATCCTTTTGTGACTTCTCGAACTGCCATATTCTAGACTTCTCGACAGAATGACTTCTCGATATAGATCATAGCCTAGAATTCTCGATCTTCAGTATACTTGACTTGTCGACATATGATTTCATTATATGGTACTTGTCGATATCATTTATCTTGGAGTTCTGGATATAGCACTAATGCACTTCTCGATATCATTAATTTCTTGACTTCACTATATAGTTTATTCTAGGCTTTATTATAAATGTGTTAATCAATTTTTCTTCAATTCTATAACTCCTTATTTTTCTAGCCTTATTTCTCCTATTGCTTGAACAATTTCTTAAAAGTCTTCTAGGATATTTTATTTTATGACCATTTCAATTATAACTGAATTACAAGAATTAAATTGACGACACATATTACAAGAAGTAGTAAGTCTTGACTATACTACATAGCTAATCTAGTGAATGCTATCTAATGGAAAAAATTAGGATTATCTATTCCAACAAATCTGTATATTCTTTTCTTCATTAATATGTAAGTTTCAGTATACATTTGGCCATCTGATAAAGAAACGGTCACTTGAGAAGGTATAGCCTAACCATACCGATTAAAACACACATGAAGAATTCTTTACATTTGTGTTTGTGTATATATATATGTGTGTGTTTGTGTATATATATATATAATAATTTTTTTTTCAAGATGCAATCACTATAGAAAAAGATATACAATTTATTAATTTACATTATAAGACCTTAAAAACTTACTACACCATTATTCCTTTTGTAGAAATAATACCACTAAGTGAAACAAACTTCCATCCAAGCCCATTTAAATTGTCTATAAGACAAAAGTAAGCATTCAATTATAGTAGTGTAGTTACAAAAATAATAGTTTATAAATAATTCAAAAATGATGAAAACTTACCTTGAATTGGGGGGATCCTTTGATAAATAATTCATCTGATAATATGGATAGGTACTTAGTATTAGTACCAAATAGCTTAAGTGATTTATCCATTGATATGTGTTAGTTGGTCGGTGGATAATTCAAATATAGTTAATTTATATTTTTGAGTCAATTGATATTTACTCATCAATGAATGTCTATATTGGTTATCAAGATGTAAATATTTGAAGAAATAAATTGCAAAAGTGAAGGATGATTGATAGATAAAGACTCAATGGATGCAAGACATAAAATATTGATGAATAAACACTTAATGACCATCGATTGATGTATCAACTATTAAATACCTTATCAATTAATAATTAGAATACCAGTCGATGGATGTTTTCCAAATTACACAAGTAGAAGGGGGGTTGAATACTTGTGTTGTCTTTTTGCCTGCTTTAAAATCAAACTCAATAGATTTAAGTTTCAAACAAATAACAAAGATTAAACACAAAGTATGACGAAAATACTGTTTGTATTATTGATGAATAAATATAAACTCTCACAGGGTGTACACAAACACTAGTAACTACTATGTATCTCTCACAACAACTCTTTCAATAAAATATACCAGTATTTCAATTTTCACCTTCTCAGTTCCACTCTGTCCTCCTAGCAACTTCTTTTTAAAAATATTATAGACAATTTGAGCAGACACCACTTTGTTTAAGTGTATTTGAGTAATCTTCTCAAACTGTTTATCTGTTAGAGATTGAGGATTAGCTGTTAGATTTCTAGTCCTGTCTATATCAAATGCGGAGATGCCTCTAAGCCCTTTTGTACTCATGGCCCTTAACATAGTATTTTGTTGACTGCATCTCCAATAGCTAGGTTATTTGAATTCTTTAGCCTTTTTCTCAACAGAATCTGAACTCTGTCTTCTTCTACCAGAGTCTGATCTAGACTCTGATACCCCATGTCCAGTCCCTGACTAGTGTGATTGATTTTTAATAAACACTCCAAATTTCTTTTGTTACATACCACCAGGACCCTTAGGCCCATGGAAACCACCATCCCCAACATTATCATCATCTCTTCTCCTTTTAACACCATTTGAATTATCATCCTTGCATTTTCCATTCTTATCTCCCCTTGAAGAATCACGAACTGTCTTCAGCTCCTCCCTCCATAAAATATACCATCATTTCAATTTTCACTTTCTCAGTTCCACTATGTCCTCCTTGAAACTTCTTTTTAAAAAAATTATAAACAATTTGAGTAGACACAACTTTGTTTACGTGTCTTTGAGTAATCTTCACAAACTGTGTATTTGTTAGAGATTGATGAGTAACTGCTAGATTTGTAGTCTTGTCTATATCAGATGATGAGATGCCTCCAAGCCCTTTTATAATCCTGGCCCTTAGCTGAGTATTTTATTGACTGCATCTCTAATAGCTAGGTTCTTTGACATCTTCAACCTTTTTCTCATTAGAGTCTGAACTCTGTCTTCTTCTACTAGAGTTTGATCTAGACTCTAATTCCCCATGTCTAGTCCCTGGCCAGTGTGATTGAGTTTTAACAAACACTCCAAATTTCTTTTGTTGCACACCACCAGGACCCTTAGGCCCATGGAAACCACCACCATCATCATTTCTTCTCTTTTTAACTCCCTTTGAATTATCATCCTTACATTTTCCATCCTTATCTCCCCTTGAAGAATCACCCACTGTCTTCATCTCCTCCCTCCATAAAATATACCAACATTTCAATTTTCAATTTCTTAGTTCCACTCTGTCCTCCTATCAACTTCTTTTCAAAAACATTTTAAACAATTTGAGCAGATATCACTTTGTTTAAGTGTCTTTGAGTAATCTTATTAAATTGTCTATCTATTAGAGATTAAGGATCAACTGCTAGATTTTTAGTCATGTCTATATAAGATGTTGAGATGCCTCCATGCCCTTTTGGACTCCTGACCCTTAACTGAGTATTTTGTTGACTACATCTCCAATAGCTAGGTTCTTTGACTTCTTCAGCCTTTTTCTTATTAGAGTATGAACAATGTCTTTTTTTACCAGAGTTTGATCTAGACTCAGATGCCCCATGTCCAGTCCATGGCTGGTGTGATTCAGTTTTAACAAATACTCCAAATTTCTTTTGTTGCACACCACCAGGACCCTTAGGCCCATGAGAACCACCATCCCCACCATCATCATTATATATTCTCCTTTTAACTCCCTTTAAAATATCATCCTTGCATTTTCCATCCTTTTCTCCCCTTGAAGAATCTCTGACTGTCTTCTCCCCATTTTTGACATCATCACCATATGTGACAACCAAAAGAATATTTTCCAAGACTGAGGATATATTTTCCTGAGCAACAATAACAGAATCCACCTTGATAGTTAGAGCATTGACAAAATTTTGAAGAGTGGTCTGTCGAGGCTTGAAATCAGCCAAGGAATCTTTGACAGAAGCATCCTTAGAGAGTTGAAGAGAGTACAAAATTTTAAACTTTATTTTGAGTAGAGCTGTAGTAATATGAACACTAGTCAACTTAGTGTTAATGTGAGATATATCAGTGACCACATGTGCTATTTGTTCAACAACATTTCCCTGTGCTGCTTGAATATCAGCTTCCACAGCCTTGCTATCTCGAATAAGAGAAACATCAGGCTCTTCACTAGGAGAGTGACCATGATCAGCCATAAAATTCTTCTTGGTAGATGCCTTGAACCTTTAGGCTTTATGGATGGAAAGAATAAGATTAAAGGTCTCTCTATCATGAATCCCTAGATAAAAATTTGATTAAAGTAGTTGAAAGATGGATTCACCTCCCCTACTTCTACAGAAGTGGAATCATCAGTCTCAGCACCATCAATTTTCTCAATTTTTATGAAAGGAGGGGTAGACTCTGATGGTGGAGTAGACTCTGAAACTGCATAAGCAACTATAGACCCTGACTCCTCGATAGAGTGATGAGGACCTGTAGACTCTTGAAGCCTTGCCTCATTTGACATGATGAATAAAGGTTGTTTTTGCTTCACAGATGCAGTATCAGGTTGAATGTGAGTAGCATCTATCAGAGCCTCCCTGACTCTATCTACCATTCTTGCTAGAGAATCCACCATATGAAGTTGGGGCCTTTGTGTAAATGACTTTTGTGCAGCTAGAGCCTCTTCCCTTTTGCCAATTTGAAAAATCAAAGTATATAAGTTTCCATCCATTCCCTGCCTCAACTCATTAGACTAACTTTGAAGAAATTCTTGATCCCAACAAGTGAAGCTAGGTTCAGGATACCCTAGTATTTCATTCTCTCAGTGGGGTTGGGCACCCACTTTATCATCCTCACTCTGGCTCTCTACAGCCTTTTATATCTCTCCTTTTGCCTGGACCAGTGCCAGCCGCTCATTAATTTGTTCACCCATTTTTTCAATATGGGTGAGTGCACTCATAAGTCCTATAGAAGGGAGGTTAAGAGAAATAAATGATGTTTCAATACCTGAACAACCTTGATGGAAGAGAACCCCTTCAAATATCTGAAGGCTAGGGGTTTCCACCAAGGGGTGAGCAACAAAAGACCTAGAGCCCTCACTTGCATCTTTTGTCTATTCAGGGTTTGTTGGCTCCAATATCCCAGTCTCAGGGTCTACTATAGACTCTAACTGCTTCAGTATGACTTCATTAGAAGCTAGAGTTGTTAGGTCTAAACTATCATAGAAGGGGGGGGGTTGAATACGATATTGGTAGTTTTTCGTTTTGGTTCGTGTTTATAGATTTTTCTTGGTAAGCAATAAATACAGCAGTTATAACTTTAACCAATCAAGAATAAACTTTGGGAATATACTTTGTATTATATAAACCCAAGGTGCTACACTCTCACACAGATGTATGAGCTACAATGAAACTCACAACAAGAAATAAATATGAGCTTTAATGGCTATCTATTTTCCCTCTGTCTCTCTCTAAGCTGTATCTCTTTCTATGTGTTATATTCTGATTACATCAAAATGAAAATACATTTTATTTATATGTAGACTTTACAATAAAGTGAATTACAATTCTAAGTGTCGACTAATTCTTCTTTTATGTTGACTTGAGTTGACCCTTGGATAATTTTCTATGTGTCGAATAGTATTGCCTTGTATACTGTACTTAGAAAATAATCCAATCTTGTTAAAAGTTGAAGTGTCGAATCCTAGCTTCTTGTATGCTTGCCTTACACCAATTCATGAACCCATGTGTCGATTTCTTTCCATGTAGGATCTATGTGTCGATTTTACCATGGTGTGCATGCCTTAAGAGTATCTTCTAAGTGTCAAATTCCTATGTGTCGAATTATATACACATAAGGTTAACACTTAGCTTCTTTTTGACATTCAAAGGCTATGTGTCTATTTCTTTTACTATGCACTTCTTGACTTTAATTATTTTGGCTTGAATACTTGGCTTCTGTCAATTCTTCTTCTATATTGAATATGTTAATCAAATTCTTTGTGCTGACACTTAGTGCACTGGTCTGGTTCATAAGTGACTAACACTACATTGATCTTCATATTCTACATTAAATCAATTGACATGATTGTTGTATTTCTTCATTGCTTCTGTTCTTCACTAAAATCTTTTGGCACTAACTGCTTGATCTTTAATACTTTCTGAAACACTAAATCACTTATTCTTCACTAAGGCTTGATCATAGTAATAAACTTCTTTCAGTGATCTTCAATATTCCATCAAATATCTTGATACATGTAATTGCATGTTCTTCATTGTAGATTCTTATGATTACAATAATATTATTTACCGGTCCTTTACTTTTAGGTGAGTTACATATCCTAGATTACATTGTAGGTTACATTATGCTTTACAATCTTCCCCTATTTGATTGTTAGAGTTCGACAAGAAAATTCTAAAGAAAAGAGGATAACTCAACTAACAATATAAGAAAAAGTAAAGTGCGGAAAGACCGTAAATAAAATTAATTGCATTCTGGAATAAATATTACAATTCCATATTTCATTACAACTAAGTTACAAGAATGTGTTTGTTCCTCTAGCCTGAACTGATATTTCTATTTGTTTATTAATTCTTGAACCTTTGTTATTTTCCTCCTAACAATGTCGTGAGCCTCCCATTCTAGAAGGTTTTTTGGTCTTGGATATTGCAGTTGATCAAAGATAAGTTGTAGCAGTGGCATACTCCTGAATCTTTTCCATTCACTGAATTTGAAGCTTAGTTGCTGAGTCCACCCTTGCACTATAACTCGCTTTGGATTAACATCCACCTGATTTGTAATCATTTGATCTTCTTGTAATATTTTATCCAAATAGGCTTCTTCTACTTCTCGTAAACGATCTTGTCTTCAGGGTTTGTGGAGTTCCTAAGTTTTTCCAAAATTCTTCCAATTCCTTTTGAGTTTCCATTCCTGATTCTACTCATTTCGATTTCTCTTTCACTTTCAGTCTTGTTTGAGTAAATCACTCTTAGTAGATTAGTGATGACAATAGGTTTTCTTGCCTCTTCAGTCTCAAGGCTGGGTTCTGCTGCTTTCCATTTTTCAGAGTTTCTGAACCCCTTGTAGGAATTTATGCACCAGCGGAAGCATTGAATAACATTTATTTGCATATATTCCTATGTATACATAGATATAGATACAAAAACTATTTTATAAATTGAAGAATACCTCGATTGCTTTCCGACAACAGCTAGAGAAGATCTTGTTCTTCAATCCTTGCAATCACCCCTCAAGTGTGGAGTGCTCTAAAGATATCCATCAAGAATCAAACTAAAAGATGAAGGAGGAGGCTAGAGAAAATTAGGGTTGCCTCCCTTTTAAAATATTTCTCACAAATATTAGGGTTCTAGTATTAGGGTTTATAATCCTATATTTATAGGCAAATATCTCAACTGAGATATTTTCTATAAATATCTTATTATTAATTCCCTTTTTAATCAATTAATCTTATTAATTAATTAGTTAATAATTAAAACTATTTTAATCATTAATTCCTTTTTCTAAACTCTTTTAGAAAATTATTCTCTCTTCATATTTAATTACTTTAATTAAATATTTAATTAATAATATTAAGATCTTATCTTAAATAATTTATAATCAATTAAATCTCATTTAATTAATTTATAAAATTTGCTAAGTAATTATTTATTTCATAAATAGATAATGACTAGCTATTATTAATTATTCCTTCATCTATAATTTAATCTCTTTTATGGTGTGACTCTTTAGGTTCAATATTAAGCCGGTAGTAGAAATAAATAATAATAAACATTTTATTTATTATTTATATGAATTCTATTAATTCATTAAATATAATTAATCTGATTAATTATATTTATTCTACATCGTGAGTGATGCTTCTCAACATATCGCGACTACAGATAATACGAAATCATTGCTTAGAATACTTAGAATCTGTCTATAATTAGTTACCGTACAATTAATTCCTTCTACCCTTCAATATCCCGATTAAATACAAGGCATGGAACTCGTGTCAAGCCTATCTAATTTAATCATATGATTTCTTATTCATAATGCAAAATTCCTTTTAATGCAAATTAGAAACTCTTTCTAATTTCATTCACTCTGGCCAGAGATTCCTGAACTTGCATATCTAAGAATAACATAGGATATTCACTTCCTTTACTAGAAGGGGCAGATCCTTTATTGATCCGTTAACTATCTCCATACACAAATCACTATGCCCAGAATGGACCTAATGAATGTCCTAGAGACTGAGGACTAAACCAAAGCATAAATTATTGTGTACGAGATTACTCTAACGATCTCAAGTCTAAGGATACTTGTACAACTATTTACTTAATAAACAACTATCGACACGTGAGTAAACTCCATTAGTTGTTCTACTTATCAAGTCATGTTTAGTGAACTTATTCCTTAATAAGCACCTACATACTAGCTATAGTGTCACCACATAAATGTCTATGAGAACAGACATCCTACTAAGAGAGCTAGCATAGTATGTATTGATCTTTACGGATTTACCAATTTCCAATTAGTTATCCTATGATCAGGAACTGTTTAAGTGTAAAACTATTATCTTCTAGATCTCATTATTACAATCTCATTATAATTCTAGAAGTTTTGCTCTAAATTATGGAACATCTTATTTAATACACTTCAAATAGATTAAGCCCGTAACATAAATACTTTATTATTATCAAATGAAATCAAATAAGAGTAGCATAAAGTTTTTCCTAACTCATCATACATGATTGGTTTTAGGTCAAACACTAGAAATCTTCCACTTGGCCTAAAGCCAATCACTCTGGTATCTAATACCCATCCGCTCCTTATGACGATCAAAATTTAACTGAGACAACGGCTTCGTGAACGGGTCTGCTATGTTGTTATGTGTGTCAACTCTTTCGATCTTGACATCTCCTCTTTCAATGATCTCCCTAATCAAATGAAACCGTCACAATTTATGTTTGGTATTCTTGTGAGACCTCGGTTCCTTGGCTTGAGCTATTGCAGCGTTATTGTCACAATATAACACAATAGGCCCCTCTATGCCAGGAACTACTCCCAACTCAGAAACAAATTTCTTCATCCAAACAGCTTCCTTTGCATCCTCACTTGCAGCTATATACTCTGCTTCTGCTGTGGAGTCAGCCGTCGTAGATTGCTTACGACTTCTCCAACTAATCGCCCCACCATTTAGAGTAAACACATACCCTGACATGGATGTACTATCATCACACTCTGACTGAAAACTAGAGTCAGTGTAACCCTCTATTTTCAACTCAGACCCACCAAAAACAAGAAAAATATCCTTAGTCCTTCTCAAGTACATAAGGATGTTCTTCACTGCTTTCCAGTGGTCTTCACCTGGATTTGACTGATATCTGCTAGTCAAACTAATTGAGTGAGCAACATCAGGTCTAGTATATAACATCGCGTATATGATAGATCTTATTGCCTACGCATAAGGAATCCTACTCATACGCTCTCTTTCTTCAGGTGTCTTAGGAGACATCTTGTCAGAAAGGGAGACTCCATGGCTCATCGGTATGAGACCTCTCTTGGAGTTTTCCATGCTAAACCTTTTAAGCACCTTATCGATGTACGTACCTTGGGTTAGACCTATCATTCTTCTTGATCTATCTCTATAGATCTTCATACCAAGAATGTAGGACGCTTCTCCCAAGTCCTTTATAGTGAAGTTCTTTGATAGCCACATTTTTACTGATTGCAGCATTGGTATGTCATTTCCTATTAAGAGTATGTCATCTACTTACAAAATAAGAAATGTTACTGCGCTCCCACTAACCTTCTTGTAGACACATGGTTCATCTATGTTTTTGATAAAATCAAACTCTTTGATTGTCTCATCAAAACGAATGTTCCATCTTCGAGAAGCTTGCTTTAACCCATATATGGTTCGTAGTAGCTTACATACTAGATGTTCATTTCCTATGGAAATAAAACCCTCTGGCTGTGTCATATACGCTTCTTCTTCAAGTTCCCCATTGAGGAAAGCCGTCTTTATGTCCATTTGCCAGATCTCATAGTCATAGTAAGCTGCAATAGCAAGTAAAATCCGAATTGATTTGAGCAAGGCTACATGCGAAAAAGTTTCATGAAAGTCAATCCCTTGTCTTTGTTTGAATCCTTTTGCCACGAGCCTGGCCTTGTAGGTCTCTACCTTGCCATTTGCTCCAATCTTTCTCATGTATACCCACTTGCACCCTATAGGCTTCATATCCTTGGGTGCCTCTACCAAATTCCATACTTGGTTGGCATACATGGAGTCCATTTCGGATTTCATGGCACTCTGCCATTTCTCTGAGTCAACACTACTCACAGCCTCGTTGAAGGTCATAGGGTCATCTCCATCAATGACCGCCAATTCATTGTCATTCTCAATGACAAGGCCATAATACCTCTCAGGTTGGAGAGACACCCTTTGTGATCTACGGATGGGCTGTTCTACAGAAGGTTGTTCAATATGAACAGGTGTTTCCTCTTGAACCATAGTAGTTTGTTCTTCATGAACTTCATCAAGTTCAATCTTGCTCCCACTATTCCCTTCAAGGATAAGCTGTTTTTCCAGGAAGGTAGCATGTCGGGAGACAAACACCCTTTGTTCGGTGTAAAAGTAATACCCTAAAGTCTCTTTAAGATATCCTATAAACCTACATTTCACGGATCGAGATTCTAGCTTATCGGGGTCAACTTTCTTGACATAAGCCGGACATCCCCAAATCTTAACGTGCTTAAGACTCGGTTTCCTTTCTTTCCATATCTCATACGGAGTTTGAGGAACAAATTTGGAAGGCACCTTGTTCAATATATATGCTGATGTTTCCAATGCATAACCCCAAAGTGATACTGAAAGATCTGTATAGCTCATCATGGATCGAACCATGTCCAACAAAGTTCGATTTCTCCTTTCGGATACTCCATTCAACTGGGAAGTGGCCGGAGGAGTCCATTGAGAGACTATACCATTTTCTTTGAGATAATTTAGAAACTCGCCACTTAAGTATTCACCTCCTCGATCTGATCGAAGTGTTTTAATACTATACTTGGTTTGTTTCTCTACTTCATACTTATATTCTTTGAACTTTTCAAAGGCTTCGGATTTGTATTTCATCAAATACACATATCCAAATCTAGATCGATCATCTGTAAAAGTAATGAAGTATGAAAATCCACCCATGGCATGCGTGGACATCGGCCCACACACATCTGTATTTACCAATCCAAGCAACTCCGCAGCTCTTTCTCCATGTCCACTAAATGGAGATTTGGTCATTCTGCCTAACAGACAAGAATCGCATGTAGGATATGATTCAAAATCAAAAGGTTCTAGTAACCTTTCCTTATGCAATGTCTTAAGTCTATTTTCACTAATATGACCAAGTCTGCAGTGCCACAAGTAGGTGGGATTTTCATCATCTCTTTTTCTTTTATTACTATGTTCAATTTGAAGTAAACTATGTTCTACGTCACATACATACAAACCATTATTTAAAATACCAACACCATAAAGAACATTATTTCTAAAAATTGAACATTTATTATTCTCAATAACAAACGAAAAACCATCCAAGTCTAACATGGGAATAGAAATAATATTCCTCACAATTGAGGGAACAAAATAACAATTATCCAAAATAATAGTCTTGCCCGTAGGCATAAGTAAATCAAACGATCCTACAGCTACAGCAGCAACTCTTGCTCCATTGCCCACACGTAGGATCACCTCCTCTTCTTCAAGAGTCTTACTTCTCCTTAGTCCCTACAACGAATTGCAAATGTGAGAACCACAGACGGTATCTAATACCCAAGTAGAAGTTTGATTAAGTGACATATTTAGTTCGATCATGAACATACCTGAAGCAGAAGCGGTAGTCTCACCACCCTTCTTCTTCAATTCTGCAAGGTAAGCCTTACAGTTTCTCTTCCAGTGCCCCACTTTGTTGCAGTGAAAGCAAACAGCTTTGCTTTTGGGATCTTCAGCTTTTGGCATAATTGGCCTTTTCTCACCTACCTTCTTCTTCTTCTTAGGAGGGCTCATCTTCCTCTTCTTAGGGTTAGAGCCTTCACCAATTAGAAGAACATAACTCTTCTTTGTGGGAAAATTCGACTCAGCAGTTTTCAGCATGTTATGGAGTTCAGGCAAGCTGACATCCAACTTGTTCATGTGAAAGTTCACAACGAACTGCGAGAATGAATCTGGAAGTGATTGCAAGACCAGATCTTGACTCAGCTCCCCATCCATGACAAATACAAGTTGTCCAAGACGCTCGATCAAATTGATCATCTTGAGCACATGAACATTCACAGATGATCCCTCAGTCATCCTACAACGGAACAGCTCCTTCGATATCTCATATCGAGCTATCCTTCCTGCCACATCATACAAATCTTGTAGATGCATAAGGATAGAGTGAGCATCCATATGCTCATGTTGCTTTTGGAGCTCATCATTCATGGATCCCAGCATAACACACTTTGCAACTCTTGCATCATCTATCCAATTACGATACACAATATGTTCATTATTATGTGCATCCTGAACAGGTTCAGCAGGTTTAGGTGAGTCCAGTACATATTCCTTATTCTCAATCCTGAGAACAATTCTCAGGTTTCGAAGCCAATCAGCATAGTTGGGACCAGTTAATTTGTGTGCATCGAGCATGCAACGGAGTGATAGTGCAGAAGACATTATGTATATAGTAAATTTGCAAATAATAAACACATAACAACATTTAGTAAATACTCTATTTCATTATCTAAAACACCATATGAATCGGGTCTTTATTCATAAGTGCCTCCCACTATTCTATCTAATTTTTATATCCCTTATTGAAATTAAGCATTCATAATGATAGTGGGATAGGGATCCTACATTCCATCACACAACCTCGGCTGTAGCACGAAACGCCATGTAACGTTCAATAGGCAGACAACTCTTGTCAGCTACATCTCATGTTATTCCCTAATCTTACTTTAGCCTCTTGAATACTTGAGTCACGGCTGTGGCACGACAAACTCAATATTCTAAGTCAAGTCAATCCCAACATCTCGTATAATTAAACTAGTTTCAAATAGCCCACGGCTGTAGCACGTAACGACCATAAGATTCCAATTCATCATACGTTCATGTTATAGACAAGTATCTCTTCTTTCGGAAACAACGCCCTCGGCTGTAGCACGAAACGACAGAGTTTCAAAAACAAGAAATACTTTCTATTATGTTGGAAGGCTATGACCAACACAAGCCCTTTGTGTTTTATGGCCAATTACTACTTGATATTCTTTATATTTTAGGGGATTATATTATGTTACAATCATAATCATATTATAAAGAGATTCTTTTAGATTGAATTAAATATTTCAAATCAACTATTGATACTTGGAGTCATCCCAGGCCAGGGGTGGAGCATTGTCAAGAGGCGTCTCTTAATAACCCCCTTTCGTACAGATAGAACATCTGTTGTTTGACAAAATCATCCTTTCACTTAAGTTAAAAATTCATATTCAATCACGTGTTTTATAAATACAAAAATCTCATGATTGTATTCATAATATGTAAATAAAGGTCACGAAACAATTTCATTATTCTAGATTGTCTAACATACGCCTTATGTTAATTAAGTTCACCTAAATCTATCATCTCATGATAATTCAAGCATATATCACATATATATAATCATGAATAAACATAAGGTAGGCATGTTAAATCATATATTATAACATATAAGGATTATACATCTCTATGTATCACATGGTGTATTTAAAAACAACTTAAAACAGTTAAAACTTGCTTTAAAACACTTTTGGAAGCTCTAAACAGTCTGAAACAATTTCAGAAAAATTATTGTAATATACCATTAGAACCGTCTCGGAAAAAAGAATCCAACGGTATATTACACACCCCATTCTTAGCTCTCACGCGCCCGCACGCGCCCCAAGAAGTTTCTGACGCATCCCCAAGCGCGCACGCGCGTCAAGCGCGTGCAAGACACCCTGTCAGGCATCTCGGGTATGCGTTATAATCCAAAAACCCCTTTTTAGCTTGTAACGCATGCGCAGAATGCGTTACACCTCTTTTTTTTTCTTTCAGATATTATTATTTAATTACGAATTAATTAAAAACAACTTTAAAAATCCATAATAAATAATCTATTGCTCGACACAGGCCTTCAGTTGATTATTGTTGACTCAATGGATGAAGACATGTGCCATCAAATTCTAAATTGTATATCTAGAAAGAACAGGTGGGAAACCATCGAACTGATTATGGAAGGAACAGAAGAAGTAAAAGAGAACCGGTTGGATATACTTACATCGAGATATGAAGCGTTCAAATCTACTCCTGGAGAAATAATTATTCGAGTTTTTGAGCGATACAATAAATTATTAAATGAGTTGAGTATCCAGGGGAAGAACTATCCGTTAAGGGAAATGAACAGGAAGTTTATGTTGACTCTTCCACATCATGTTGAGCATAAGGTTTCTTCAATTAGAGAAAGGGACAACTTCAATGTCATGCCCCTTGAAAAGCTATATGGAAAATTGAAGACTTATGAAATGGAACAAGAACAGAGGTTGATTATCTATGGTTCCGGCTCAGTGGATAGTAAGAGTGCAGCACTAATGAAGACCACAGCTCTTGTGGCAGATGAAGTGAAGACTTCTGAAGCAAAGGTTGTTGAAACCAAGATTGGTAAAGAATTGATCATTGAAGCTGAAATGGCTACAGAATCACAAGCTGAAGAGGTAGATGATTTTTATACATTGGAAGAGCTTGATGAAATGGAAGAAAAATCTATGGCGTACTTGGCAGGGCGTTTCAAGCATATAAGATTCAGAAGGAATCCCAAGTACAGGAAAAGTTTTGGTAGCAGATTTCAGAAGACAGGATCATTTTCGGGATCCAGCTCAAGAGATGGTTACAAGTCAAACATGGTAGACCGTAGTAAGTTCCGGTGCTACAACTGCAATGAACGAGGGCATTTCGCCACTGAATGTAAGAAACAGAAACAAGCAAAAGACAATAAGGTTTATGAGAAGAAGAGTTCATACAAGAAGAAAAGCTATGATGAGTTGAAAAGGGAGAATGAGAAGTTGAAACAGAGATTGGATGCTTTGGTTGCAAAACAACAAGGCAAGGCTTACATTGTTGAAGGTAGAAGCTGGGATGACACAGATTCTTAAGAAGAAGAATATGGAAATCTTGCATTAATGGCAGACACTTCAGAAGAATCTCCATCATCAGCACAGGTACCTATTCACACTACTGTGGATATGTCTCTATCTGAATATAAAAATACTATTAATGACTTGAGTATAGAGATGTTTAACATTCATACAAGCATGCTAGCTTCTGAAGCAGAAAATGCTAGACTAGTTGGAGAAGATTAAAAAGCTAGAATCTGGAAATGAACAACTAGAGCTTGTAGGAATCACAGTTAATGACCTTAAGGAAAGAAATGAATATTTAGAGAATAAGGTTATCTGTAATGCAGAGGTTGAGACAGCACTTATGGCTAAGATTTCCGAGCTAGAGTTAAAATTGGAAGCTTTTAAGAACTCAGCTAATATTGCTAAAGACATAATGGATAAGCAGAGCTTAGATAATAAGACATGTATAGGCTTTGACTACGATGAACATAAAAGGAAAAACAAGAAGGATAAAAGGAATGTAATTTTCAATCCTTCTAGTACTGTTTTATTAGAAAATGAAAATGTTCCTTTTGTCATTAAGAAAAGTAGTAATCCTATCTTTAAGCTCCCACTCTCAGAACCCTTAGACGAAGATACTATCGTATGGAAACAAGAAATGCTTGTTGAGTATAAGTTAAAAGAGAAAGAAGTTGAGGAAAATAATGTAGAAGAAGTTACACCTAATGAGCCAGTAAAAACTGAATCTGCTAAAACTGAATTAGGTGGTAACAAGAACAAGTCAAAGAGTAATAGGAATGGGAAAGTAGGTGTTAAAATTGCTAATTCTGCTACACCTGCACCCACTGCACCTAGGAAATTGTGTACTAATTGCAATTCTGTTGGACACCTTAGTCATGCATGTAATAAGGTTAAAGTAGAATCTAATATTCCTGTTGTGCAGAACATGTTTAGCATGAACAGTTCTCATTTGCCTTGTGGTATTATTGGATGTATGCCATGTGCTTTTAATATTATGCATGCTTATTTTAATTTGATGAATGCATCTACTTCTAGTAATTGCATAGGCATAGAAAGAAGCATGAATAAGAAAAAGGTAAGGGCAAAGACTGCTAGTCCTCCTAAGGTTAGGAAGGAGACTCAATCTCCTAAGCCAAAAGACAAATCTGTCAAGGCAAAGGAACATGATTCGAGTTCAGTCAAAGTAGAACTTAAAGATGTGAAAACTGAACCTATTACACCATCTGCAAGAACCTCTAAATTTCTTGGACCCAAACAAGTTTGGGTTCCAAAGAAACCTTAATTACTTTGTGGTTGTAGGGCATAGGTACAAATGAAAAAGTCATGTGGATACTGGATAGTGGATGTTCAAGGCACATGACAGGAGACAAGTCCCTGCTGACCAATGTGGTTGAGAAGACCGGCCCAGTTGTAACCTTTGGAGATGAAAGCAAAGGATTTACTAAGGGATATGGTAGTCTGGAAGTTGGAAATGTCATCATTGAAAATATCTCTCTTGTTGACGGTCTGAAGCACAACTTGCTGAGCATCAGTCAATTTACAGATAAAGGATATAATGTGGACTTCAGGAAGGAAAAGTGTCTGATCACCAACAGGAAAGATGAAAAGCTTGCTCTTAAAGGAGTAAGAAAAGGAAATCTGTTCGTAGCTGACTTAAACACTGCAAGCAGAGGAGAAGCAAATTGTTTCTACAGTAAAGCATCCTCTGAATTAAGTTGGTTATGGCACAGAAAACTATCTCACCTGAACTTTAAGGTAATGAATTCTTTAGTTAGAAGAGAATTGGTGAGAAGGTTACTCTGTAAAGCATGTGAAAAGGGTAAGTCAAAGAAGGTGTCACATAGAAGTAAGGACATGTCAAGAATTAGCGAACCTTTCCAGTTGATTCATATGGATCTGTTTGGACCGGTTAATGTCATGTCAGTTTCAAAGAAGAAATATGCATTAGTGATTGTCGACGACTACTCCAAGTACACGTGGGTGTTGTTTTTGCATTCTAAGGATGAAGCACCTCAAATTGTAATCGATCACATTAAAAAGACTGAAGTGGAAGCTGGATTGCCTGTGCGGACAATAAGATCAGATAATGGAACTGAATTCAGAAATGCAGTTCTAAATGAATTCTGCACGGAGCAAGGCATTTCAAGACCATACTCAGCCCCAAGAACTCCACAGCAGAATGGAGTGGTAGAAAGGAAAAATAGGACTTTGATTGAAGCAGCAAGGACAATGTTAAGCCAGTCAAAGCTACCTACATATTTCTGGGCAGAAGCAGTCAACACAGCTTGTTACACTCAGAACAGAACCCTAATCAACAAAGACCTAGAAAAGACATCCTATGAGATTATGACCAACAGAAAGCCATCATTGAAGTACTTTCATGTGTTTGGTGGAAAATGCTATGTATTGAAAGATAAACATCTGGGCAAATTTGATGCTAAAGCAGATGAAGGGATTTTCCTTGGTTACTCACTGGAGTCTAAGACGTACATGGTATATGTGATTGAAACTCATAAGGTCATTGAAAGCCTTAATGTAACGTTTGACGACACCAAACTCCCAAGTCTTCAAAAAGATAAAGAGTCTTAATCTTTGAAAATTGAAAATCTATCAGAATACTACTTAGGAGGTGAAGACGTACCTGGTGCTGCATCTGGTAGTCATGAACACACGGAGATTGATAATCCAGAGCAAAGCAGTGGAAGTGTTGGTAATACGACACAGTCACAGTCACAGTCTGTATTTCAAAATCAGTCTGTTACTGAACCTGCTAGCTCAACTGGTGGATCATCAAATAATGAAGGCAACAACTCAGGGGGAGGTGAAGAAGGATCAGCTAGTCACTCTCAACACAACTACGAAGAAGGACAATCATCAAGGGCTAATCTGCCTAAACAGAGGGTATGGAACAGAGATCATCCCTTTGAATTAATCATTGGTGACCCAGAGAGTGGTGTGATGACTAGAAGAGCAACGGAGAATGAATGTCTTTACTCTGGTTTTCTATCAGAGGAAAAACCTAAAAAGGTTGAAGATGCTCTAGAAGATCCAGATTGGGTGATTGCGATGCAAGATGAACTCAATCAGTTTGATAGGTAGAAAGTGTGGAAACTGGTACCCAGACCTAAAGACAAATCTGTTATTGGCACTAAATGGGTATTCAGGAATAAGTTGGATGAAGATGGCATTGTTGCTAAGGGGTATTCTCAAGAAGAAGGAATAGATTATGACGAGACCTATGCACCAGTAGCAAGACTTGAAGCCATCAGGATGTTTTTGGCATTCGCAACACATTCAGACTTTAAAGTTTATCAAATGGATGTGAAGTGTGCATTCCTGAATGGGGAGCTGGAATAAGAAGTATATGTAGAGCAACCTCCGGGTTTCGAGAACAAAGATCATATGGACTCAAGCAGGCGCCTCGAACATGGTATGAAACACTATCTGAATTTTTAATTGAAAATGGTTTTATCAGAGGTGTTATAGATAAGACTTTCTTTCATAAAATGCACAAAAATAATTTGATATTAGTTCAAGTGTATGTTGATGATATTATATTCGGTTCTACTAATGATGAGTTATGCAAGAGATTTGCTAAGTTAATGCAGAGTAGGTACGAGATGAGTATGATGGACGAGCTTACTTTCTTTCTTGGACTACAAGTGAGTCAGAAGAAAGATGGGATCTTCGTTTGCCAGGCAAAGTACATCAGAGATCTTCTAAAGAAGTATGGACTTGAAGATTCAGTCCACGCCAAGACTCCAATGCCAACTGCCACAAAGCTTGATGAGGAATTATCAGGTAAATCTGTCGACATCACAAGCTATAGAGGTATGATTGGATCTCTACTTTACTTAACTGCAAGTAGGTCAGATATTATGTTTTCAACTTGCTTATGTGCACGGTTCCAAGCTGACCCAAAAGAGTCTCACCTTATAGCTGTCAAAAGAATTTTTAGATACCTGAAGGGTACTCCAAATTTGGGAATTTGGTATCCTAAAGGTACCGGTTTTGACTTAATCGGCTATATAGACTCGGATTTTGCAGGTTGTAAGATTGACAGGAAGAGTACTTCTGGAAGCTGTCAATTCTTGGGAAGAAGATTGGTCTCATGGTTTAGCCAGAAGCAGCACTCAGTGTCTACCACAACAGCAGAGGCAGAATACATCGCAGCAGGTAGCTGTTGTGCTCAGATCCTATGGATGAGAAACCAAATCCAAGACTATGGCTTTATGTTGAACAAGATTCTAATATTCTGTGACAACACAAGCGCGATAGCTATAACCAACAATCCGGTTCAGCACTCACGGACAAAGCATATTGATAGCATGTATCACTTTATACGAGAGCATGTCATGAATGGAATTGTGGAGTTTCATTTTGTACCCACAGAACAACAACTTGCAGACATCTTCACCAAACAACTAGACGAATCTACTTTCTCTATCTTGGTTAGTGAATTAGGGATGTTAAATTTAAATTAATTTTTGTTTGCGAGGAGTTGTATGGATTCACAAATTATTGAATTTTTATATCCAAAGGACTTGTGAACTCCAGTCCAACTATTAATCTCGGGCTTATGAATATCAATATTAATTATCATAAGTATACCAGTTATGCTTTGTGACAATTATTCGATATAGCATAAGTAGTTAACTGCTACATAAGTGTTTGTAGTTAACAAGAAGTATAACAGTCTGTGGTTAGAATTAATTGGTGGATTTCAATTCATGAAATCAGACTGAAAGATTCTATATCACACAAGTTGTGAACTTTTTGTGAGAATCTGATGGTACTGACTTGATTATCTGTTATATTATTTTTCACAAAGCATGTGTAACAATTACAGTTCTCAGTATTAATATGCATATCTGATTGAATGATTCTTAGTATGCTGTTATTATTATTTGAATTGTGATTGAGTTGGTTTTAAATTTTTGGAAATTACAACTGCAACAAAATATGGAACAAATTTTTTTTGGTTTTCAAAAATCTCCAATCAACCACCTGTGTATAATATATTAATATATGTATTATTATTTTCTATGTGTAATTCAAATTGAATTATCTTTAATTTTTAGTTATTTCTAAATTAAAATTTTAATAATTCTATTTTAGGAATATTAACTTTTTAATTTAAGAAATCTCTATTTAATTAAGTTTATGACAATTCGAATTTATATGTTTACATGTTTTAAATTATTTGATAAATGCAAGTTTTATTTTAATTTTTAAATCATCAGTATTTCAATTATTAATGATTTTCTAATTAAAATTAACTTACATATATCGATAGTTGTTAACTATCGGAAATGTATTCTATTTTATTTTAAAATTAATTAGATTGCATGTCCCGATGGTTTTGTTTTATTATTTAAATATGCATGCATCGATAGTTGTTAACTATCGGAAAAAGCATTTTATTTTAATTAATTAAATGCATGACCCGATAGTTACAAATATATATTTTATATTCTTTTCTTTGCATGATCCGATAGTAAAAAAAACGAAAAATAATTAAATATCCCGATAGTTAATAACCATCAGGTGGTGCATGTGCTGATAGTTTGACTAGCTATATGATATATATCTTTTTTGTAACATTATATCAACATATACACACACCGACTGTTAACTATCATCGGAGCTAAATTGATTTTTTCTCTTCAAATATCTACAGTTCTAGGCCATATTTTACAATTCTAAAACCGTGAATGTGTAGATCTGTTAACTAGCTTCATTTCCATATTAATTTTGCTTCGTTTTGTTTTGAAAAATTTCGAGTATTTCGAACTTTGGGAATTTTTGTAGGGTTAACTAGAAGTCAAAAAATCATAATAAAAATACTGGTGTATTTCAAATCTCTCCTAGTTTATCATAATCATTTTTAGAATTTTTGGAGAAGTTTGAATTTTTGGGTGTTTTTGGTTCGTATTCGAATAAACTCAGTTCGTTTTTGTTTTGGAAAAGTTAAAAATTTTGGTAATTTTTACTTGTTAAAAATGGCTGGAATTTTTAGTATCACTCGTACGAATTTAGTTGCCGATTATAATATTCAGACCCTACCTGCTGATTATCGGGCTTGGGCACGAATATTACTCGAATATTCTAGGATCAGGTATGCTTTAGTAACAGACGTTCTATTAAATCATAATATGTTGCGAGACTGTTACTGCTCTGCTACTGACTCCTCAGTTGGTGAAGTGTTGGCTTTTACTTTTCACTTAGGCAATCGGGAAATTAGGGTTATTAAACATGATTTGAATCGTATTCTTCGATTCCTACAGGATAATTTTGTTCAAGATCCTACACCCGAACAATTAGCTGATTTTTGTACTTTTGCCAACTACTTCAATTTCGAAGTTCGTGACTTGGGTGAAATGTATAAACAACATTTTCCTAAAGCATGGAATTTCTTTTTCCATACCATTATTCAGTGTTTTTCCTTTAAGAAGATGAGCACCCATGGTATTCCTTATTTTTATCAAGCTATTGGATATGGTGTTGCTAATAATCTTAGGTTAAACTATGGTAATTTGTTAATGCATAAAATTCTAAGCGTAATGGAATGGAATGGCTTCTGCTGAGCCTTGAAGATAATGAAATGGAATGGAATGGAATGGAATGCACAATTTGTATGAAGATAATGAAATGGAACTTACTGCTGAGCCTTCTGTGGCATTAGGAAAAGGCAATGAATCTGCAACACAACAGATTCTAACCCCTGCCTCAGAACCAAACACTACTCAATCCTTACCGTTATCTTCTCTTCTACCCTTGAAATGCACAATCGTGAGTGAGGGAGATAGTGCCTTAGAAGCACCACATAAGGCAGGTGAGGGAACCCCAACAGCTCTACCTCTGACTAGAATGAGATTAGAAGAACCTGAGGTAACTGTTAGCCCATCTATGCCCTCTCAAAAGGACATGGAGCTGAAAAAGGCAAATACACAGTCTTTGGGGACGTCCTCTCAACAGGGTGAACCTATTGAAATTTTCCCGTCAGCCAGGGAATCTGCAAGAGTGTCAATAATTGAGCCTCCAACCAAGTTATATATTGCACTGAAAGGAGCACACACACATGAGGAATTGACGGATGTTGTTACTACTATAGCAGAACCTATGCAGGTAGATCATGTACAGGTCATGCCTTCACAGGCTATTGCGGGAGTCACAGGTCCTTCATTTCTAAACATTACAGGATCCAATGTGATAAGCCCCCTAGGAGGAACATTCCTGGCTCCTAATAAGGAGGTCTCCACCACTATAAGTGGAAAGGAGAAACAACTACTTGGCAATAGTTCTTCGGATGAGCCATTTAGGATTTTAACTGCAGGTACAGAAGACTTGCTGGAGTCAAGGAGAGTGAGTGAAACACCAACAGAACGTTTGAGTGATCATAATTCACCCACACCTCTAAGACCGAGCGAGAGAATTGAGAGATAAATACCTATAGAACCTGTCAGTGAGACACCTACCAGCCAAATAAATACCCTCACAATGCACACACAATCTCTAAGTCAAAGGGTTTATAACCTGGAGACTACTGTCACCGAAATGAAATCTGAATTTCACAGCAATATTATGGAAATAAAATCTGTTCAATACAACATGTTACAGGATTTACAGAATTTCAAGACTAAAATGAAGAAGTTTGTTACATATTTGTTTGAAAAGCATCAATCTCAAACTACTCAAATCCCTGTTTCGGAGGATAACACAACTAAGGGGGAGATGATAGTGCGAGAGCAAGAAAAAGAATCTGGTGCTGATATGGGGAGTAAATACAAAGGGAAAGGCAAGTTGGTAGAGGAAGAAGCAAACATTTATACATCTCAGGGGGAGCAAGATATATCGCTGGACCTTGAAGAAGGAGAAATATGGGAACCTTCTCATACAGCTCCTACAGCTCAGGAAGATGATTTGTTTGATGAATTTGTAAATGGTGTCGCTTATCAGTTCACTGAAACGGACTTTGTGGAAACATTTGGTTTGCTAGATGCAAATCAATCCAGGATAAGGGCATGTGAAATTGCACGAATGTCTCAAGAGAAAGTCAGAAAAGAACACTACAACCACTATATTGTAAGGAGACAAAGGCCGTTAGTGTTATCAAGAGAAGGAAGTGCATGGGACAAGGCTAGGAGTCTTTTGCAGAAACCAGAGGTAGGAGTGATTCAAAATGAAGATCAAAAAGTTCTGGAAGCATTGCAAGAAGCTCACAAGAGTCATCCATCAATAAACCAATTCTTTCATGCATTGAGACAAACAATTAAATTGATATTCATCACGACCAACATCAATGGATGGCGGATTCATATTCAATTCAATAATTCGACTACTATGACAATTTCTTCTAATTTTATCAAGTTGAGGTCTCTCACAGAATTTTATGTCATGACGATTATACTGGACAAGAGATCTCATGTGAATGAACTTCTTACTGATATGATTGAAGATCAAATGAGCAAAGCAGAAGTTGAAGTTCACACAACCCCTTATACAGTGATATTCTACAAATACAAGTTAGTTCAGACACAGTGTTTGAGTGATGAAAGACTGAGTCTATATCCTCTGAAGCGTCTGAAATATGTTGAAGGGCTTCTTAGGAGTGAAGGACTTAGAACAGAAGAAAAGTGGAAAGCTGAAGAGCGCATCTATGCTTATAGACTTAATGTCTTATCAAATCAATTTGTAGATATTTCCAAGGTCAAAAGAATAGATCCTTCAAATGGATCTCAACCAAAATTGCCTATGTATACAAAAGAAGAAGGAGATTGGGACTTTGAAAAAGTCAAGGCAATGAGTGAATTCAGATTTAATCATCCAGGGAAAGTGTTCGAGTATACAAAGAAGCCAGATTTTCCAATTGTCTTTCCAGATTTTGATGTAATCAGGGAGACAGAGACAATGGTGTTAAAGGATCCTCCAGCAATCAGGTACAAGAACCCCAAAGGAAAAACTGAAATAGTTGATATCCACAAGATGTCTTACATGACTTCTAAGGAACTAGGTTTTATACTTGATCAAATCAAGACTTCGACGAACTATAAAGACAAATCAGCATTGGCAGAAATCTATAAGCTTTACATGGAGAAGTTGGGAGCAGAATCATGTTACAACACTGATCGAGTTAAAGCAGTTCCAAAAAGGTTGAGTGTTAAAGGAAAGACGAAAATTCTTGAATTTACATTCGAACAGGTTAAGCAGATCAGGAGAGTAGCTGTCTTGCAAACACTTCAGGAAGCTTTGTCAGATCCCAAGCCAAGAAATATGCTGGAAGAAGAAGCGCTGGATCTAGTGAACGACCAGCTTGCAAGTCTTGTACAGTGAGAATGACTTAATGTATATTAGTTCAGGCTAGAGGAACATTCATTCTACATTGTAATTGTTTTTGAAATATGGAAATGTATTATGTAATCCAGAATTTATTTAATATTAGTTTACCGTCTTTTATTTAAAAAAATAACGAATCCCAAATGCAGGATCCATGTATAATTGCCGGATGATTATGGAGAATCAGATGTGTACCTTATTAAAGCTTTCCTTATGATAATTATAGAGGTCCAGAAGCGATGAATCATAGCAGCCCTTCACAAACATCTGCTCTTTATCGGTATCCACACGAACGTCGTATCGTCTAACGATCACCGGAGTTAGGTACTAGCCTGTTTCTGCCTCTTTGTCTCTCTCTTTCTCTAGCCTCTCAAAAACGTAGAGCTGCTAGGGTTTTTCTCAAAAACGAATATTAAAACTATTAACCCTAAACTATACATCTTTATGTATATATAGGGGAGAGAGGGACTTGGGCCAAAACCCTAATCTGATTGGACCTTTTAAAACCCATTCAGAATTTAGATTTATATTATTATTAAATTCGAATTCTAATTTGTATATAATTAATTAAGTCTCACTTAATTAATGAAATAAATAAATTTGAATTAATAATAATAACAGTATTTAAATTCATAATTTAAACAACACTCCGTTTAAACGTTCTTTGTGTGTGACCCTTTAGGTTATTATTACGTTGACAATAATTTTATTTTCTAATAATAAAATTATAAACAATGAGCGGCATCTAGTAATACATCATTGCTACCCAAGTAATAATAATAATTGGTGATTCAATTAAATCTTTCGTGAATAATGTACAATGTAATATAATCCCTTTAACCTTATATTATAGATCAAACTCGAGGCATGTATTGTGTCATCTTCTTCAACGTTTAATCCGGGTTTCCTTGATCAATGAGTAGACTATTAATCAAATCAACATTTGAGCATGGCCATGCATTTTATAGTCTCACTCAATCAAGAAGCCAATAATATCACTCTTAAAATAGGAGGGTTAAATCATATATCTATCATTCATATTTCTCATACGATTCATAGCATACCCAATGTCCACCTTTATCATTACCCATTAAAGGTAACTTTGAGTGTAATCAAAGTATATTAATTCTCGTATAGAAATATAATGATTTCAAGTCAAAGGATCATTACATCATTATCACAGTGAAAATTTTTTTTGACACTTATTAACATGTAGATTCTCACAGCGGGTCTGTCCAGTGTCATGCATTGAGACATGCACTTATGTTCTTGACTTTAGTATCAACATACCAATGACCAATGAGATGTGGTCATCAGTCAGCAAACATGCTAGTCTTATTGCATTATTATTGCCCTTAAATAATAATACTCGACTAGGGACTTTTAGGAATATAATACTATTTATATAATCTAATTTTTAAGTCACATACTTAAATATATATAATTCGCATTAATATTCCAAGAACATTTATTATGCTTTCATTTTATAACGCAGTAAATAAAGACATAATATGTAAAGCAAAATGTAACGTAAAGTAACATGTAACCGAGGTAACTAACTCAACACTACAAGTCGGTAATTATATTAAAATGAAGCACGGAATCGACTGCGGATCATTTTTAAGTTGAATACAAAGAACCAAAATATTAGAGGAAGCTTTGAAGACATTGAAGATCACTGAAAGAAGTTCATTAATATGTTCAAGCCTCAATGAAGAATAAAGTTGAAGTGTTTCAAAGGTTCTGAAGATGAAGAAGGTTTTACTACAGAGAAAGCAGAAGATTTCAGTGAAGTTAAAGAAGCACTTCTTATCATTATGGAATAGGTCAATTGCATAGCAAAGAAGATGTGAAGATCAAGATCTTGCTAGTCGGTTGTGAACCAGACCAGTTGCACCAATCGATAGCACAAAAGACTTTGAGAACTGCATCACTGATTCAGAAGAATTGACCAGATACTGAGATGAGTAACCTAAGTGATATTTGATTAAGCCCAGAATAAATCAAGGTCAAATTAACAAGGAAATATTTATTTGACTTGGTTGCAGTGGAAGAAATTATATTAAAGGGCTTAACAAGTTCGAAAATTGGCTAAGTGAATGAGACTACAGAAGCTGTATCCAGAAGTCAACTAGTCAAGCTATTTCGTCTTATTCACCAATGGTTAATCAAGCTATTTTGTCTTATTCACCTATGGTTATTAACCATCGGGTGAGATAAACAAATGGAAAGGAATTGGTGAAAGACAAAGGGCTTATTTTGTCTTATATGCCGATAGTTATTAACTATCGTGTAAAGGAAACAAAAGCAAGCTAGCACTTTCCGATGGTTGTTAAAGCTTGGAATAATTCCGATGGTTACTAATGTTTGAAGTAATTTATTTTATTTCAGGAATTGTTTTTAAGTGTCCGATACTTATTCTACAGACTCATCGATACTTAAACAATTAATCAGTAAATGTTCCCGATACTTATGAAGAAAAAGAAGAGAAGCTGCAACTAGTTTACTTGGCACAAAATGGGCCACGTATCCTAAGTTGAAAAAGTCTACACAAAAAGGAAGAAAAGCATCGTCTTTGTCATTCATTCATTCAGCTTACAGACAGAGAGATACACAGAGCAATTAAAGAGAAACACAGAGAGCATTCAAGAGAGTAAACACAGAAGCCATTAAGTTTATACCTAGCTGTTGTTACCTTGTTTGTTTTCATTAACGCTTATAACTGTAACTGTAACTGTACTAGTGAATCATTGTAACTAATCAAAAGATTAGATTTGTGGAGCACCTCAGGGTTTATATAAATCAAAAGATATATTCCCCGAACTGTTGTGTTATTGCTCACCAACTGTTTAATTATATAACTATTCGAACTGTATTAAGTCCATAAAGAACCATTCCGCGAATCAAAGTTAAAATTGGACAATATCGTATTCGACCCCCCTTCTACGATATTTGGGATTAACATAATAAATATTAATTAAATAATCAAGTAAACATAATCCTTAATAGTTTATCATAAAGTATTGTCTCTAGGACACCAACACTAACATATCTCTCCCTCACTTTCACTCAAGTGTTTCTCTCTCTTACTTTCACTCTACATTCCAAATATAGCATTATATACCTGCAAGTGAAATCCGTCAATTCAATTATATTCCTAACACCTGATTCATCAGAATGAACTAAATCACTATCAAGTAGAGAATTGCCTCGTAGAGGTGTTCTTGATCTATCATGCATATGCACTGTCTCAGCACCAGACTCAATAGCATTTGCTAAATCACTGTCTAGTGGAGCCTCACCTCTTTGAGATGGGTTATCCCAAGTTATTAATATCTGTTAGGGAATCCTGCCTTGCTCTATTAAGGAGTTGCCTCACACCTTCTCCGTAAATGGGAGGTGGACATTCCTTTTCAGGATCTAGAAATATTCCTTCCAAGAGGGTAGACGTAGTAGGCAATGTAATGAATGGCAATTTAGAGCCTACGTTTCCCTCGTAACCCTGTGACGGGAATTTTGTATAAAATACCCTACTTGACTCATCCGAAGAATTCTTGTCAAGTAATTGCCTCTCAAGCCCAGATAAATCTGAACAAGAGATCTCCCTTTCGGGATGCAGAAGATTAACTTCTCTTTGAGGTAGATACTTGGACAATATAATGTATGGCTAGAGTCTGTATCTCCTTTGAATGCCTATACCTCTCACTGTGCACACCTTGAAATGTGTTCCTTGAATTTATCTGTTTAGGCTTACCATCAGCGTGAGTGCCAGTGATGTGCTTGACTCATTACAAGATGTTTTGGCTGACGATCGAATTTCAATGGACTCACCTTGTTGAGAGAATGATTCCAGATACAGTTTTATTGCCTTTTCAGCTCTGTATCCTTTTGAGAAGATGCAGATAAGCTTACAGTTAGCTCACTTATATACTACTTTTCTTCTCTGGAGGTAGAGCTGTGGGTTCACTTCCGACTTCATCCTTATTTACTGCATCAAGTGCAGTTTCTCCCTTATCAACCTCTAACTTACATATGTTCCTTGTATCTCTAAGGGTTAATATATGGAAGTGGATGAATGGGTGTTTGGTATTATGGCCTAGGTAAGAGATTGATGGGTTTTCAACGTCTTGGCCATCTTTTGAAGCCACTAGGGCCTAATCGGAAAGAATCAATCAAGATTAAAAGATAATCACCTTAACATTCCAAAATATATTTTTCATCCTAAAGAGAAGGAAAAAATATATAAAGAAATGGTAAACAATTGCATTAAAACATTTTTAGTAAAAGAGTTTTGTCGATTCTAAAAATTTATCATTTAAGAACATGATACAAATAGAAAATTTCTTTAAGATACTTATCCCGTAATAAAACACGGGAAAGTGTATCAGAGAAAAATTCTATCTCTTATGAATTTCTTATAAGGCAAAATTCCCATAATAAAATGCGGGAATTTATACCAAATAAGAAATTCAACTCTCTTACCAAATTCTATCTCAATAAAATGACTATTTTCCTTTATAACCTAGCACTGTACGTTTTGAAAACAGTTTTGCAAAACATCCTTATCAGATAGAGGACTATGACTTCCGACACATAATGCAATTATGATTTACATCATTTTCGTCCACCTAATAATATCCACGACTTAAAATAAAAACATGACAATTGGGGTGAATGGATGCTTAACAATACAGTACAAGGCCTTCAAAGCAACAACCACTATTTATGAACTATGAATCATTGTGAAACATACATTGAAACAAGTGTTTAAAAGCAAATCATTTTACAAGTAATTGGTACCTCGAAGTTAAAATAATTTATCTAAATAAAATAGTAATCACAAAGTTTCTGCCACTCTAAAAAGAAAAATTAAGAGAGAAAATGTTTTGAAAATATAGCATTTAAAACCAGCTTTTGAGAGAGGCTAAAATATTTTGAGATTGGAAAAAAATTATCCTCAAAAAAAATTTTGATTCACACCCTAGGATTTAGAAATCAAAGTAGGGCTGTAAATCAAAATATTTTCAAAAGAGAAGTTTTGTAAAAGAATTTTAATGTTTTCTTCTTTAAAACTGATAGAGAAATGAATGTATATTTGAATAAAACATTTTGAAAAAAAATCAGACAAGAAATTCTTTTTAATACATTCAAGTTTAAAATTCAGTCAAAGAAAGAAAACTAAATACACTAATATTAAAGGCTTTTTCAAAGACCAATTTTTACTTAGAATAAAGACTAAGCAAATCCATTAGTATCAATATATCACAATTATTTTATAATAAAATATTAATCAATTATCACAAAGTAATAAAAGGAAATATTTATACTATGAATAATTATGCTGCAAATTTATTTTAATTTACTTAAATCATGAAAGCAATATATCACTAAATTGTTTTATATCATCATAATTTAAATAAATCAAAATAAATTAAATACTTATATTGTACTAAACAATTACCAATAACATGCATATATATATATAAATCAAATAGGCATGACAATCATTCAGTAGAACAATAAGCATTAAAACATATTTTTATTATTAGTGATTTCAGATAAACAACTTGTATTATCACTAATATTAAAAATATCACAATTAATTGCACAAAAATATTAACAAAATATCATTACTTGATATTTATCAATAATTTCTAAATGCAAGAAATTATGCTTCTAATATTTTATCAAATCAAAATTATGAAACTAATAAACATTGAATTGCTTCAATCCATAATTTTAATAATATAAAATAATTTCACTAAATACTAAAATATTCATAAGATTGAATATTAGCATCTAACTTCCTACACTATATATAATAATTGCCACTCAAGCATATTGCAATTATACTCAGAACAATTATAAGTGATATACGTAAGCTCGAGAAAATAGTTGAATATAAATTCACAAGTCCTTTAAATATTGATATTTACTACTTGTGATCCTAATTACAACTTCTCGCAAATAAAATCAAATTTTAGAAATATTTTCTAAGTATATAAAATATTGATAGTTTTATACATATGACTTAGAAAATACTTCATCTTCCAATTTAGTGAGTTTTGAAATATGCATTATTTATTTAGAATAGAAATTCTAAATACTGTCACTAATATCAAAAGTATCACAATTATTTGTAATAAAATATTTAAAAATATCAAAGTAAAATATCAGAGCAATTAAGCAAGATATCATTGACTAATATTCATCAAATATTTAACATACAAATAATTATGTTGCTAACTTTATGCTAAATCATTTAACTACCACATATGCATATAACATTGTAAGCATGATAATTAAACTAATAGCAAAAATTATGAGGTACTGGATTTAAAAATAAATTCACAAGTCCTTTAAATGTGGACGATTTAATACTTGTGAACTCATTGGAGAATTCCTTGCAGATTGGATTTCCAACAAATATGCACATAAATAATATCCCAAGTTCACTAACCAACTTAGACAAAATAAATTTATCAAGTTGTTCAGCAAATATCTGCAATTTATTATATTAAGGACAATCTCGAAAGAAATGAAACGTGATGTCCTTGTGTTTGTTTCATGAGTGGTTTAGAAAGTATCCGGCAGAGTTGTTGGAGTTGACAGCTTCTAGGAATGACTTCATTGTCTTTCTTACAACCTGCATCATTTATATCTATACAGTCAATTAGGTTAAACCTAGTATCTATAGGGTACCTGATTCTAAGAACTGGTGATCCCCTAAGATACCTAACAATTCATAACTTAGCTATAAGATAAGATTCTCTAGTATCCACTTGGAAACTTGCACATAGGCATATCGAAAATAAAATATATGGTCTTTATGCACTTGAATAAGTAATGAGCTGATCATACCTCTATAGCTTTTCACTTCAGTTCATATACCTGATTTGCACTGATCAAGCTTAGTGGTCTCTTGGCAAGAAGTCTTGGTAGGTCTAGAATCTTCCAAATTGCGCATCTTCAAAAGATCCTTGACTTACTTTAATTGCCATCATTTTTTTGAATTAATTATAATCCAAAAAGAATTGCAACTCTTCCAACATGCTCATGTTGTACCTACTCTGCATTTACTTAGCAAATATCTTGCCAAATTTTCAATAGTAGACCCACATATAATATAATCATGGCATACTAGCACATATTTTACATAATGTGTGTGCCTTGTATTCTATATAGATATGTGTATTACGATTCTACTAAAATCATTTTCAGGTAATTAGTAGTTAGAGTGTCATACCATGTCCTTGATGATTTTCTTGAATCCTTAACTCTGTTAGGTCCTCATCTTGTTAGGCCCAATTATTAGGTCCTAAAAGGATCAAGTCTCATCACCGGTGCTTACTGTTTGATCTTGAAAGTCCCAAAGATTCTATTTCCATTATCATCGATACCTTCTACTTGATAGTAACCTGTAGCAATCAGTTTGGCTTTGTCCCTCATACCAATGCGAATAATTATCCAGTTTCTGAAAACCCTTACTGTACCAATTTTAGCTTCGTCTTGTGGTCTGGGTTCCAGCTTCAGTATATTCTGCCTTCAAACTGATTGAGATCATCTTGCATTGCAATCACCCAATCTGGATCAATCAGTGCATCTTCAGTATTCTTTGGGATTCCAAATGTTATGTCATGAAAAATATATGTTCATTTTGATTAGCAGTTTTAGCCTTTACTCAATAATCCGGTTTACTAAGAACTAGACTCCATGATTGACTTTGACTTCAAACCTTTTGTCTTTGCAGATATGTTCTTAATGTATTCCTTTGATCTTCATTGTGTTGAGTACGACTAATAGTTCCTTCTTTTATTTTCCCCCCATGAGTTGTTGCTAGGATGTGTTAAAGATCCTTTACCTTTTCAGTGGATTCTATTAAAGTTCATGAGTTGTGTAGTTTCACTATTATTTTCACTAATAGGATCTGAATCATCATCATTATCATATATTCCTTCTGCAACCTCAGTTCATCATAAGTATATGAATTTGACTATGACGGGATGTCAAACTTCAAAGATTTAGAATAGTCATTCATTTGAATGCTTGGGAGCTTGGTGTAGTTGAACGATACATTCAGACTTTCAATCACCTTCTAGTTTTACATCATATATGTCTTGAAAGCTTTCGACTTCAATGAGTAGCCTAGGAAATTGTTCCATGAGCCTTAACTTCAAACTTGCCAAGTTGCTCATATAAATATTCAATAAATATCAATTTCCTCCAAACACATGAAAGAGCTTTAATGTTTGCTTCTGGTTGGCCATTAACTCATATGATATCTTTTCACGGTCTTGTTGATTGAAGTAGCATGCTGTGTTAATTGCTTCAACTTTAAAGTAACTTTTTTAGTGCATAATTCATTTAGAACTTCATTCGTGAAATTCAGTTCCACTATCTGACTTCAAAGTTCTTACAGCTTCCTTTGCTTCCAACTTAATCTTCCTGCTGTGATCAATCACCATCTGTGATATTGTCTGTTGAATGAATGAACAACACCAACTTGTAACTAGGGTTGTCATCAACCACCACTAAGCATATTTCTTCCATGACATAATTTGCTTCAGTGTGATGTTTTCATTGACTTCCATATGTGACATACTTCAAAATGTCCTTCTGGATAGAATTCCATATGAAGCAGTCCTCTCACCAATTTCATCTTTATCGGAGAATCCATTATCTTGATAAACAAGTGTGAGAGCTTCTTTTGTCATAGCTAACTCTTTACTGATGAAGCTTTACTGAAAAGTTCATTTCACCTTTGTGTACAAATTCTATGTCAACTATAAACAAATTTCTCACTCTCAGTTGAGTGAGCATCCAACCTTCTTGTTTGAGATCAAACACTTTTCCTTTTCAATGCTTTACTAAAAAACCCTTGAAAAGAATTCCCTAGTGCCCTGTAGATAGTGCTTATGTCCTTCCATATTAAAGATGCTTCCACTGATGACAATTCCAAAAATCATTATAGCCAAATCCCTTGTAAATCCTTTACTGTCATCTCCAAAGGTTGCCGTTGGGTAGGCTTTCTCAACCAACTGTGATAACAGAGCTTTAATCTTAATCATATGCCTCAAACAATAAATGTCACAAAGTCACATAACTTTTGCCTTTTGTTACTTACTCTGCAATCACAAATGATTAAGCTTCTTGGTACTCAACTTCAATTGAGTCCAGATGGGTTAGAGATATTACTGTCTACAATGGTAACAACAGCTTCAATATGCATAAAAGCACATGGATAGAAGAACTAACAAATTAATTACTAATTTTGTCTAATCAATTTCTGTTGTTGTCTAACATTTTTAACTATCTCTAATTATCTAAGTCAGTTTTAGATTAACCCTCGAATCAACAAATGGTACTGACTACTTAGATAATTTTACCATATTTTATTATTACATCCCTAACAAGCAATACATGATCTAATATGACATTTTGTACAACTATGTGAATAAAGCAGGTCATGTGAAAATAAGCACATAAACAATTTTAGGAATATGCAGAATATTTGAATAAAATATTATAAGTAATATCAAATTCCACATATACTTAACAAGTTATTTATCATAATAAGAACAAATATAAAATATATGATCTATGATCTATGACCTGTTTGTCTATTAGCAATTTTCATAACATTAGCAGAGGTATTAAATCATAGAAGATTTAAATCAAGTTCCAACAAATGTTCCGGGATACACCTAACCATCTAGAACACCATATCTAATTTTAGATATTCATTTTACTGCATATAAAATCAAGTATGAGATGTACTTATTTAAACTCATGAATCCTAGCATGCAATCTTATTCTTAGAAATCAATTAACCATTTAAGTCCTAAGATGCTAACATGCTAACATGCTAACATGAATATAATACATTTCAATACCTAATGATCATACAGTTCTGAATTAGATAAACGTATACTAGTTAGAATGTGTACCTGTGAAGTGCTTAGTGATTCATCTCCAGTGTTGGTCATTGATGCCAGTATCCACTTGTTAATCACTGCCACTGATAGAATCAGCCTTGCATTTAACTTCACCAACAAATGTTTTCCCTTGTTACATCCTCACTAATGCCTGAGATTCCTGCTTCAACCCAACACAGTGTCTTTCATCATTTGCTTGTACAGACTTCTTCAAACTCTGTAGCAAACCCTGATCTTGTCTTTCTATATAAACCATCCATGTCTTGCAACCGCCTCTTGAACTGATCTTGAAAATCTCCTTTATGGAATCTATAGGTAAGGACCTTAGATTAAGAATTTGAATTCCATCTGAATCTGATGTCACTGAACTTCCATTTGCCCTGCAGGCTTGACTTGCAGTACAGTTCTCAAGTTATTCCAAAGTGTCAAATTCACATATAACACCTTGACCACTATCTCGAGCTACAACATCTTCAATTCAGCTTCTTAGATCATTTCGTTTCTGTTCAGAGGTTCTCAACCTTGACTTCAATCAAATTTGGTTCCTGGGTCACAAATACAGTGGATATGCCAACAACTTGTTTTACCAAATATTATCTTCTTCAGCTTTTGTTATAGTTTATAGGCCTTCAGCACATACAGGTCTTTTACAGACAATGTGGTTGTATCCTTAAATCCCTTTTGACTGTAATCCTGTGTTCCAGATGATCTGCAGTGTTAGACGATCTTCCTGTAATCTCCTTGTTTAATAATCTATAAGGCTTGTTCAGAGATGCCAGGTAGTCCAGTCTGTTCTCCTTCACTACTTCAAACCCCTAAGATTCTTCATCCAAAAATATAACTCAAATTAACAAAAAAAATTATACCCAAAATAATCTCTTCTTTTACAGCTTCCAAAATATTAGTGGGATCTTATGGAGTAAACCTCTGAGGAAATTAGTACCACTATTTTTTTAACCTGTTCCAAAATTAACTTCATTGGATAATCTTCAGTCAATTTTAGTTGTGTTCGATACCCGAAAAATCTTCAACTACTACTCCTTGAGTACCCTCGAATTAATATTTAAGAAATATTTCAATTTACAGAATTTTTAATTTTCTTAGAAAATAAATTAATCAAAAATAAAAATATACAACAAATTGATTTTCAAGAAATTCGAATTTTCTTAAAAATTAAAATATCGTAAATTAATATTTAAGAAAAATTTTAATTTTTAAGAATTTTAAATTTTCTGGAAAAATAAATAAATCTAAAACAAAAATTAAAAGATACAATACAAAACTTGGGACACCAAACTGATATTTTGGGTTAGTGGCGCCTAGCTGTTTAGTGGCGCATGTACACTACTTCCTCTGTACAGGCGCAACAAAACTTAAAAAATTTGTTTATCTTGTTTTGTCGCGCGTGTAATACCTTCGTGACGCTAGACACATTGCTTCCTCGGGACAAGCGCAACGAAAAACATGCGCGTGTACATGATTGATCACACACAATTATACAAAGCATGTACTACAATCTGCATGGTCGAGAATTTGGACACCTCCAATGTCATGCTGCTGAATTGGACCAACAAAATTGTTTAATAAACTTAAATTGTAAACTTTATTTAATTTATAAAATAAACTAATTAAAATTTATAATATAAACTTATAAAAGTTTATAAAACAAGTTTTATAAAAGTTTATAAAATAAATTTAATACTAAGTTTATAAAATAAAATAAATAAAATTTATAATATAAACTAATAAGACTTTATAAAACAAATTTTATAAAAGTTTATAAAATAAATTTAATATTAAGTTTATAAAATAAACTAATTAAAATTTATAATATAAACTAATAAGAGTTTATAAAACAAATTTTATAAAAGTTTAATTATAAACTTATTAAAAGTTTATAATTAAACTTATTTAACAAGGCCTCTAAACATTCGGGTCCAACCAGCTTTGACACCCTGAGCTTCACTGAGTTGTGGATCTTGATTTGTATATCAATCAGCGTGCTCTGATACCAATTATTGGGTTCTGAAGTATCGTAGAAGGGGAGTTGAATACGATACTCACAATAATTTAAATTCTTTTCAGAATTTGAGGATAAATAAATTATTGTTTCAGAATGGGTTTGGCCATTAGTAGTGTTTAGGTGACCCGTCTGCTAATTTTCTGTGTGTCCGGATAAATCAATTAGGTTCAAGAAAATTAGCAAGTAATTAAATGAGGCAAGTTTCCGGGAATATATCTTTCGTATATAAACCCAGAGGGGTGCTACACCCAGTTAAAAATATAACTGGCTTTCAAAGAATAAATTAGTTCTTTGCTACTTACACAAAAATATAAGGCTTAGTTCCTATACAAATATATCTAAATTAGTAGAAGGAAAATCTGAGTCCGTAGGGAATAATATTTAGGAGCCCTGAGTATTTTTCGTTAAAGAACCGGGTCCTAATATCTGATTAGGAGCATTGTATGGGTGTGTATAAATTATTCTCTTGCTCCGGCCATGGTAGAAGCTCTCAACATATTTTTTGTGTTGAAGAAGACGACTTCTTAAATGAGTGTGTAGTCTTTTAAATCAATAAAGTAGGCTGCTGTAATTTGATTGGCTGAGGGTTAAGTGGGGCCAAGAAATATTTTGTTGCGCCAGAGAATAAATTTGTAACGCCTTACTATTTTTGTGGCGTTGAATTTATATTCTGCCTGTAAGAGTGAATCCCATATGTAGTTCAAAGTGGCACCATTTACTTTTCTTATTTGAACTTCATTTACATGTTGCGCCACCTAGAGTGTAACCCCTATGCAAAACTTAGTGGCGCTAACTGTTGGGAGAATTCATCGCGCGTGTTTTCCATTTACATGGTCAAAGTGCAAGTTGGTCACTGCACTTTAATCCTCTTTTCATTGCTTGACTGAAGTTCCCCAAATTCCATTTCTTGTACCAAAGTCTTGTCACATTACACCCTGTACCCTGAGCTGTTTCCGATCTTCGACTGTAGTTCAGAAACTTTCACTTTTCATACTAAGGTTGTGACACTTTGCACCCTGCACCCTTTGAGCTATTTAGCTGTTTAGCTGTTTGGCTGTAGCCTCTACAAATCACTTTTCGTACCTTAATAAATAATCGTTCTTTCCAAGTACGTTCTTCAACTTAACAATTCTTTTATAGTTAATACTCAGATTCCTTTCACAAACTGCTGATGCCTTGTGCAACTGGTCTGGGTCACAGACGACTAACTTCGATTCAGGTCTTCGTATTATAGCCTTATATGCATTGTTAAGTTTGCAGCAACTGCATTGCTTCAAACACTGACTCTCAATAAACATAGTACTTTCACTGGAATCTTTTCTAGTACTTAGACAACGTCTCCATTACTACCACAATCTTGAATACGTCATTCTCTATTCTTCACTGACGCTTGAAAATATAACTAAACTTCTTTTAGTGAGTATAATTTCAAGACTACAGCTGTCTTCTTTAACCTTTGTCTTTACCTTTCTAGATTTCTATGCTTCGAACACTATCTATCTTCAATCAATGCATTCACACTGAAATCTTCTAGTGACACTTCTATACTGAATCTTCAACACTTCTGAAACCCTGAAAGTCTTTACACATTATTCTTCACTGACGCTTGAACATATTAATGAACTTCTTTCAATGAACTGTAGTAGACTTCAAAACTTCTTCTAATGTCTTGATTCACTGTATTTTCCTTGTCTTCATTTCTTCCAAATTTCTGTGTAGAAGTAGTATTATTTACCTGTCTTGTTCTAGTGTTGAGTTATCACGATTACTATTCATACAGCTTCGTAATCTCTCCAACTGTGATCCATTCTCAATCATGGTGATATGATCAAAAATGATCTCAGATGTTTCATCCTTTTTGTGTAAAAAGTACACCGAGGTAAATCTTGTGTAGTCATCTACTATCACCAGAGTATATTTCTTCTTTTCAATAGAAATTATGTTGGCAGGGCCAAATGAATCAAGTTGCAATAAATGAAAAGGTTGATCAATAGAATTTTCAGTCTTACTCTTAAAAGTTGTCTTCTTTTGTTTTGCCTTTTGACATGAATCACAGAATCCATCAGGATGAAATTGAACTTTTAGAAGACCTCTTACTAGATCGTTTTTCACAAATTCATTTATATTTCCAAAGTTCAAGTGACACAACTTTTTATGTCAATTCCATCTTTCCAAAGATGATGCCTTTCCAAGTACGCAAGTTAATGGACCATCAGAGTTTACCTCCAAGCTAGCTTCAAATATATTGTTATTTCTGTGACCAATAAGAACCACTTTGCTAGCCTTTTTGCTTTTCACTTCACAATGTGTTTCATAAAATTCTATAGAATAACCTCTTTTAGTCATTTGACTCACACTTAACAGATTATGCTTGAGTCCTTCAACTAGAGCTACATTTTCAATGATGAAATTTCCAATCACAATATTGCCATATCCCAATGTTCTTCTTATGTTTCCATCTCCATAAGATACTGTTGTGAAAGCCTTATCCTCAAACTTTGAAAGTAGGGATTTGTTTCCAGTCATGTGTGCAAAACATCCACTATCAATTACTAGGATGTTTTTCTTGTTTCCAGTCATAGTATACCACAGACTGTGACAGAGTTTACCATAAATTCTGATTGTGTCTGCTACTTGCTATCTGGGATTAAGCTACTTGTCACCATTCCTAATTCAGAAACCAATCTTATAAAAGTTGCTCCACACAAAGACTTGGTGAATATGCCTGTTAACTATTGATCTGTGGGAACAAAATCCATTTCAATTGTTCCTTCCATGACATGTTCCCTTATGAAGTGATATCTAATACTGATGTGCTTTGTCAGAGAATGTTGAACTAGATTTCCTGTCATTGCAATAACACTTTGATTATCACAATAAATAGGAATTTTTGAAAAGTTCAAACCATAGTCTAACAGTTAATTTCTCATCCATAAGATTTGAGCACAGCAGCTTCCTGTAGCTATATATTCAAAATTTGTTGTTGATGTTGAGATAGATTTATGTTTCTTGCTAAACATGAGATAATTATTCCACCTAGAAATTGACAACTGTCATTTGTGTTTTCCTATCAAATTTATATCCTGCAAAGTCAACATTTGAATAGCCTATTAATTTAAAGTCAGACTCTTTAGGATACCATAAGCCAAGATTGATGGTGCCCTTGAGATATCTAAATTTTTTTAACAGCAATCAAATGAGGTTCCCTTGGATTTGCCTAAAATCTAGCACATAGACAGGTTGCAAACATGATATCTAATCTACTAGCAGTTAAATAGAGAAGTGATCCAATCATTCCTTTATATGTTGTAATGTCTACAAGCTCACCAGTGTCTTGATCAAGCTTGGTTGCAGTAGCCAATGGAGTTGTAGCAGATGCAGAGTCTTGCATTTGAAACTTTTTGAGTAGATTCTTTGTGTTTTTGGACTAATTTATGAAAATGCATTTATCAGTCTGTTTTACTTGCAACCCTAGAAAATAACTCATCTCTCCTATCATGCTCATTTGATACCTAGACTGCATTAGCTTTGAAAATCTTTCACAGAGTTTCTCATTAATGGAACCAAATATAATATCATCAACATAAATTTTAACCAATAATAAATTTTTACCTTGAGTTCTATGAAACAAGGTTTTATCAATTGTACCTCTTGTGAAACCACTTTCAAGTAGAAATTGAGCCAGAGTGTCATATCAAGCTCTTGGTGCTTGCTTGAGTCCATATAAAGCTTTATCCGATCTATAGACATGATTTGCATATTTTGGATTGATAAAGCCAGGTGGTTGTTCAACATAGACCTCTTCTTCAAGTTCTCTATTTAAGAATGCACTTTTAATATCCATCTGGTAGACCTTGAATTTCTTGTGTGCAGCATAAACAAAAAAGATTCTGATTGCTTCAAGTCTAGCTACAGGTGCAAAGGCTTCATCATAATCAATACCCTCATGTTGAGAGTAACCTTTGGCAACTAGTCTTGCTTTATTCCTTGTTATAATTTTATCAGAGTCTGTCTTGTTTCTGAACACCCACTTTGTGCCAACAATTGATCTATTATTTGGCCTTGGAACAAGGGACAAATCTCATTTCTTTCAAACTCATTTAATTCTTCTTGCATTGTAGTAACCCAATTTGCATCCTTTAGAGCATCTTTAACTAGATCTTTGGTCCATTTCCTTGGATGTGGAAAATTTCTTGAACTAGATATTCCCCCATGATTTATGCCTTCATAATATGATTCCTCTGTAATGCAGATCATCCCCCTGAAGTTGTGCTTCCATCAGTGTTTGATGAATCAGTGTTTAGACTTTTAGACTTTGATGGATAAGAGTTTAGGGTTTCAGAGTTTAGGGTTTCAGAGTTTGTATTTGTCAGAGTTTGGTCATTCTCTGATATTTCGATAATTGAGGTTTGTTCTCAAAAATCAGTAAATGATTGATGTTGCTCCCCCTCAACATGTGCAGAATCTTCAATTACTGTTTCAATTATTTTTGAATTAGAGTTTAAGGAATTAGTGTTTAACTCGTTAGAATTTACCTCATCAGTGTTTAACTTATCAGATTTTGTGTCCTGCAATTCATTTTCGAAACTTAGAGATTCCTGAGCATCTTCATCATCTAACCCTGTTATTTTTCCTTCATCAAAAGTGACATTAATAGATTCCATGAATGCCCTGGTCCTTAGATTGAACACTTTGAATGCCCTTGAAGAAGTTTTAGAAGTTGTTGCATAACTGTTGTGGAATAAAAACTAGGGTGTAGTTAATGCGATGTATGCCTGAGCTAAGAGCTTTAATGGCTGAACTTGTGTTTCGAAGCTTGGTTCTGCCCTCACAAGATGCCTACGTATCTCTGTTGTGTTTAGAGAATCAAGCCAAAACGTAGTTCTAAGAATGAGGGGTTAGACTCTTTATATAGACGTGGAAAGTCTAAGAATTAGAGTAGGTTTAGGAACCTTGATTGATAAGGTGTTTCCTAGAAGGAGTCTGGATCCTTTGTAAAAGTAGTTTCCATGTAGGAATAGGTTTCCTTGTATTTGAACATAATTAATTAGCTGTATACCCAACTAATTAATTAATTACGAATTTATTTATTAATTAGGGTTTCAGGCCTTAATAGTTGGACCTCTTTTTTGGACCAGATTAGGTACAATTAATGCCACATTAATTGTGTCTTTAGGGCCTACTTTCAGCCCATATCAATAACCAATAAAAATACCTTCATCTGCTTTGAGTTCAAACTTTTTCAATTGTTCAGGATGTGTTTTGAGAATAAAACACTTGTTTCCAAAAATGTGAAAGTATTTCACATTTGGCTTCCTTCCTTTCATTGTTTCATATGGAGTCATTCCATGTTTATTTATCAAAGTGCAATTATGAGTAATGCATGTAGTATTCACAGCTTCTGCCTAAAATTAAGTAGGTAGCTTTGCTCCTTCTAACATTGTTCTGGTAGCTTCAATGAGTGTTCTGTTCTTTCTCTCAACTACACCATTTTGTTGAGGTGTACCTGGTACTGAGAATTGTTGAACGATTCCTTTTTGTTGAGCAGAATTTCTCCATTGTAGAGTTCTTAAAATCTGTTTCATTATCACTCCTTAGATTCTTTACCTTATGTGGTGATCCATTCTCAACCATGGTGATATGATCAAAAATAATCTCAGTTGTTTCAACATTTTTATGCAAAAAATATACCCAAGTAAATCTTGTGTAAACATCCACTATCACTAGATTATATTTCTTCTTTCCAATGGAGATAATGTTGACAGGACCAAATAAATCAAGATGCAATAGGTGAAAAGGTTGATCAATAGAATTTTTAGTTTTGCTCTTGAAAGGTATATTCTTTTATTTGGCCTTTTGACATGAGTCACAGAGTCCATCAGGATGAAATTTAACTTTCGGAAGACCTCTTACTAGATCCGTTTTCACTAATTCATTTATGTTTCCAAAGTTCAAGTGACACAACTTTTTGTGCCAATTCCGGCTTTCCAAAGATGATTCCATTCTAAGTAAACAAGTTCAAGGACCATTAGAGTTTACCTCCAAGCTAGCTTCAAATAAATTGTTATGTATGTGACCAATGAGAACCACTTTGCCATCCATTTTGCTTTTCACTTCACAATGTTTTTCATGAAATTCCACATAATAACCTTTGTCTGTCATTTGACTCACACTTAACAGATTATGTTTGAGTCCTTCAACTAGAGCTACATTTTCAATGATGACATTTCCAATAACAATATTGTCATATCCTAGTGTTCTTCCTATGTTGCCATTTCCATAGAATACTGCCGGGCCATCCTTCTCCTTAAACTCTGAAAGAAGGGATTTGTTTCTAGTCATATGTGCAGAACATCCACTATCAATCACTAAGATTTTTTTCTTGTTTCTCTGCAATCATTTCATGCAAATTAGTTAGTAGATTTGGGGACCCAAACAATTTTGGATCCTTTCTTTTGAAACTTCTTAACTTTATCAGCAAAAGTATTTTTATCAGAGTTTAAGTTAACAGAGTTTGCATTGTCAGAGTTTGCATTTTCAGAGTTTATACTATCAGAGTTTTTATTTCTTTTATCAACTTTTATCATATATTTTTGTTTGACAGTATGATTAGAAAAGATAGGAGTTTTATTCAAATGAGGCAATAGTTCATAATAGTTGAAATACAAACTATTATATTCTTTACATGTGTAAATTGAATGCCATAAACTACCATAGTGAAAACAGAGATTTTGTGGTCTATATCTAGTTTGTTTTCTAGCCTCTAAACTAGGTCTCTCAGTTTCCTTCTTATTTTGTTTGCAGTCAATAGCAAGGTGATTAGAATTACCACATGTGAAACAGGTTTTTCTAGGAGCATCAGGGATATTCTTATAGTTATTCTCCTTAGTAATTCCTACTTTGCCATTTCTATTTCTCCTCACCTTTTTAGGCTTGTTTTTGTTTGTGACTGCCTTCAACTTTTCTTTAGGTTACTTTTGTAAGAGCTTATATTTACTATTTTATTCTCTGACACACTATTTTCTTTACCTTTGTTATTATTAGAGCATTTACCAGAGGAATTCTTCTTTTCATTACTAGCTCTAACAAAATTCATAGGTTCACTCAACTCTCCTTTTGTATGTGTCTTTGTATGTGTCTCCTTATCAGATTCATAAGCTAAGGTAGATGTCCAATTCTTGTTAGAAAGCATTTGTTGGACTTTCTTACCAGAGTTTGTCCAAACTTTGAAAGTCTCATTTTCTTTAGCTATCTGAGATTTTAAATATTCAACTTTTATTTCTAACTGAGTTTGCATGTGTATAATATTCTAACAGTCTTTCTTAGTGCTAAACATGTGTAAATTTTCAGATTCAAGAAAGTCATTCCTAGCAGTCAGAGTTTGTATTTCAGATTTTAAACTTTCATTCTCAACTGACTGTAATTTAAAGCTAACATGCATAGTTCTAAGGGAAGACTTTAATTCATGGATATTTTCATTATCAAAATTGAAGACAAAGTCTGGTCCTTATCTGAGTTTAGGATGGGAGCATCAGTGTTGTCCATGAGGGCATAATTTGTCCATGGATATACTTTGATTACACTCAAAGTTACCTTTAACTGGGTAATGATAAAGGTGTACATTGGGTATGCTATTAATCGTATGAGGAATATGAATGATAGATATATGATTTAACCCTCCAATTCTAGGAGTGATATTATTGGCCTCTTGATTGAGTGAGACTATGAAATGCATGGCCATGCTCAAATATTGATTTGTTTAAATAGTCTACTCATTGATCAAGGAAACCGAGATTAAACGTTGAAGAAGATGACACTATACATGCCTCGAGTTTGATCTATAATATAAGGTTAAAGGGATTATATTACATGGAACATTATTCACGAAAGGTTTAATTGAATCACCAATTATTATTGTTACTTGGGTAGCAATGATGTATTACTAGATGCCGCTCATTGTTTATAATTTTATTATTAGATAATAAAATTATTGCCAACGTAATAATAACCTAAAGGGTCACCACACAAAGAACGTCAAAACGGAGGTTTATTTAAATTACGAATTTAAATATATTATTGTTTATTCGAATTTAATTATTGAATTAATTAAGTGGGACTTGATTAATTATATTAGAATTCGGATTTAATAACTATTATTATTATTCGAATTTAATTATTGAATTAATTAAGTGAGACTTGATTAATTATATTAGAATTCAGATTTAATAATAATAATAACCCAAAGTCATAATGGGTTTTGGAAACCGCATGGATTAGGGTTAGGCCCAAAATCTCTCTCTCCCATATATATACATAATGATGTATAGTATTAGGGTTTAATCATCAAATTTCATTTTAGAGAAAAACCCTAGCTGCTCAACATCAAGAGAGGCTAGAGAAAGAGAGAGAGAGAGGCAAACAATTCGACTAGTACCGACTTCGGTGATCGTAGGACGATCGGGCGTTCGTGTGGACTTCTTTAGAGAGCAAATCTTTGCAACAAAGGACTGCTGTGATTCATCTTTTTGGACCTCCATTAAACAGCATACGAAAGCTTTGTTAAGGTATAGACTTTTTCACCATAATCATCCAACGTTATACATGGATCCTGCGATTGAGTTTCATTTTTTTTTATTGTTTTTACGTTAATTCCGCTGTGTTTTCATGCCCGAAACCCTTCAATGGCATCGTGTCCTGTGTCCGATTTTCTGAAATATGTGTCCAGTGTCCGATTTTCGCAAACGATATGTGTTTTCTGACTAGAATCGTGTTGCGGAGCAATACTGATTTTCTGAAATTTCAAAATTTTTTATATATGATTATATGATATGTTTATATAATCTGAGATATATTACATGTGTTATGTGATAACATGGTGGATGGTTATGGCCTAAAGACCCATAGGATAGTATTTTTGTTTTATGGTTTTGGTTTCTAAATACGACTTGCATGTCGTTTATTCATTGTAACTGTTAATCTCGAATGTAACTCGAGTTCTTCTTGTAATTTCATTAGAATAGATTTATTTATTATTCAATGTAATTGTTCAATGGAGACTTGGAAACAAGGAAGCTAGGAGGCAATCCAGATGATGGAGCAATGAAGAAGATAAAGACATGTAATAGTGTAGTATTTGAAACCACCATAGATTGACCTTGATAATTCCATTAGCTTGGAAATATCACATAGGATGGGGCCATAACCAAACACATTTAATTTACGCACAATACATATATGTATATGAATGCATGTGTAGATATGTATGTGTTGGAATGATGTATGTATTAGATACGACACTCATGCCATGTCTGCTTAAGAAAGATAAAATCTGTAACGATTCAAGATTTTAAAATTAACAAACGATCATGAGATTCTTGTGTTTATGAAATATGGATTTTTAAAACACGGAATTAAATATTGATTTTTGATATCTATAACTGGGATTTTCTGACGAAAACGGATATGCGTATTCGTAAGGCCGATGGGTTTTAAGTGTGACCACTGGTATCCTCCATCTACCTGGGAAATGAACAATTTAAGATGTCAATTTGAAATATTTGATTCAAGGAAAAATTGAGGATCTCTTTATGATGTGATCATGATCGTTATAAATTTTCTAAACCCCTTAACAAAATATTAAGTTTTACTCAGATGCTTTCCAATGAATGAACACTCATCGAATCCTAGATCGATTAGGGGAAGGACTGTCAGTGACAGGTGACTCCTATCTATCGTGGTGAGATGCGACGAATATAAACGGTTATATTCGGCCGTTGTATCATTGGGTCTAACTTAACTAAGTTGTCATAATAAGGTGAAAATAAACGGTTATATTCAACCATTATGAACTTAGAAGCATAGAGTTTGGTTAAAAGTCTATTAGATAGATAAGATCAATCGTTGTTCACCAAACTATCCAAGAATTATATATGATATAATTGACAACTGTTGTCTACCTAAATAATCATTTTTTAAGGACTTCCAGTGGTTGACATTGGACATGACGAAATATGGATCTTGGCTCACTAGAAAGAATTATGGGATATACTTTCCAAATTAATAGTAAGGGCTATTAATTTGATAAAAATAGTGGGAGATATATTATGAATATATCATAATCATTTGAACATAATAAATAACTCAGACAATCTAATGTTTATTTTATGCATTTTAAACATTGTAGATATTTAAATGGCAAACAATACAAATACTTTCTCCGTACGAGCAACCCTTGAGAAGGACAAGCTGACATGAACTAACTTCCTGGATTGGTATAGGAATTTGAGGATTGTCCTCAGGCAAGAGCGTAAGCTCCATGTCATTGAAATTCCTTCACCTACTCCTCCTGCTGAGAATGCAACTCGCGTTCAACAAAATGCTTATCAGAAGCATATTGATGATGTGAATGATATTGCATGTCTCATGCTGGCAACCATGAGTGTTAAGCTTCAAAAACAACATGAGCATATGGATGCTTATGAGATGATTGAACACCTTCAAAGAATGTTTGAGGGACAAGCTCGTCAAGAAAGGTTCGACACGAGCAAAGCACTGTATGCTTGCAAACAGGGAGAGCGTGAACCTGTTAAAACACATGTTCTGAAGATGATAGGTTATATTGAGTATCTTGATACTTTGGTTTTCCCGATTGGTTTGGAAGCTCAGATTGACTTAATCTTGCAATCTTTGAACCGCAACTATACTCATTTTGTTATGAACTACAATATGAATGAGATAGACAAAACACCCACTGAATTGTTGGCCATGTTACGAACTATTGAAACCAACATGAAAAGGCTGAACCTGCTGCCATGTTGATGGTAGATAACAAAGGTAAGGCTAATAGGAAAGGCAAATGGAAGGGAAAGAAGAAGATTGGATCTGCTTCTGGTCCCAAGCCAAAGGCTAATCCCAAACAGGCTTTAAAGCCTAAGGGTGTTGTTGCAAAGGGTGATTGTCACTACTATGCTAAACCAGGTCATTGGAAGAGAAACTGTCATGCTTATTTGGAGGATCTGAAGAAGAAGAAGGCTGGTCAAGCTTCTGATTCAGGTATTTATATTATAGAGGTCAATTTGTCAACTTCTACATCATGGGTATTGGATACTGGATGTGGTTCTCACATTTGTATAAATGTACATGAACTACAAAGGAGTAGGACTTTGGCTAAAGGAGAGGTCGACCTACAAGTTGGCAATGGAGCAAAGGTTGTTGTTTTAGCTGTAGGGACTTATTATTTATCATTATCCACTGGGCTTATTTTAGAACTTGAGAACTGTTTTTACGTGCCTGCAATTTGCAGAAACATTATTTCGGTTTCTTGTTTAGACAAGAAAGGTTTTGCATTTTAATTCAGAACAATAGTTGTTCCTTTTCTTTGAATAATGTTACCTATGAGGTTGCACGTTTATTTAACAGTTTATATGTTCTTGATTTAGACACTCCTATCTATAATGTGAATAACAAACATCTTAAAATAAATGACTCAAATTAAACATACCTCTGGTACTGTCGTTTAGGCCATATAAATGAGAAGCGCATTTTCAAGTTACATAAGGATGGATACTTGGATAAGTTTGACTTTGAATCAGACGAAGCATACGAACCTTGTTTCATTGGAAAAATGACTAAATCTCCTTTTACTGGACAAGGTGAAAGGGCCACTGAACGATTAGAACTTATACATAGTGATGTATGTGGTCCTATTCGTACTATGACAAGAGGTGGCTTTTACTACTTTATCACGTTTACTGATAATTTCAGTAGATATGTGTATCTTATGAAGAACAAATCTGATTCTTTTGAAAAGTTCAAAGAAATAAAGCTGAAGTAGAAAAGCAAACTGGCGGAAGTATTAAGACTTTACGATCTGATCGTGGAGGTGAATACTTAAGCCATGAATTTAAGAGTTTATTAAAAGAGTGTGGTATTGTATCACAACTCACTCCTCCCGGAACACCACAATGTAATGGAGTTTCTGAAAGGAGGAATCGTACTTTGTTGGAGATGGTATGATCGATGATGAGTCATACAGATCTTCCAATTAGTTTTTGGGGCTACGCCCTGGAGATGGCTGCTTATACACTTAACCGAGTTCCTACTAAAACGGTTCAGAAGACTCCATATGAGATATGGACTAAGAAATATCATAGCATGTCATTTATGAAAATATGGGGATGTGAAGCGTTTGTGAAACGTTTAACTTCTGACAAGCTAGGACCTAAATCAGACAAATATAATTTTGTGGGATACCCAATTGAAACAAAGGGTTATTCATTCTATAATCCTTCCGAGAACAAAGTGTTTGTTGCTCGAACTACAGTTTTTTTTGAAAGAGAAATGCTTTCGAAGAAAAACAGTGGGAGGATAATAGATCTCGATGAAGTTCGAGGCCCACAAGATAACATTGAACCAATGGAGGAACTTGAGCAGGATGTACAAGACCACAACACTGCTCAAGAAACACAGGTTATTCGTAGGTCTAGTAGGATTCGCCATGTGCCTGAGAGATATTATGGATTTCTCTTAACTCAAGATGGTGATGTGATGCTTATCGCCGAAGATGAGCCTCTCACCTACTAAGATGCTATGAACACTCTAGAATCTAAGAGATGGCTGGATGCCATGAAATCTGAGATGGAATCCATGTATACTAATCAAGTATGGACTTTGGTTGATCCACCTAAAGGGGTAAAACCTATAGGGTGCAAGTGGGTTTTCAAGAAGAAGACCGACATGGATGGTAATGTACAGACCTATAAGGCACGATTGGTGGTAAAAGGTTTCAAGCAAATTCATGGTATTGACTATGATGAGACTTTTTCACCAGTGGCTATGGTCAAGTCCATCAGGATTTTGCTTGCTATAGCTGCTTACTATGATTATGAAATCTGGTAGATGGATGTCAAAACCGCTTTCTTAAATGGGAGCCTTGAAGAAGATATAGATGTGTATATGACACAGCCTGAAGGTTTTGTTGATCCAAAGAATGCTGTAAAGGTATGTAAGCTGCGTCGATCCATTTATGGATTGAAACAAGCCTCAAGGAGATGGAACATTCATTTTGATAAAACTGTCAAAGAGTTTGGGTTTATTCAAAATGAAGATAAACCATGTGTTTACAAGAAGGTAAGTGGGAGCAATGTGGCATTCCTATAATTATATGTTGATGATATATTAATAATAGGGAATGACATTCCTTCTTTACAGGCTTTTAAGACTTGGTTGAGTAAGAATTTCTCAATGAAAGATTTAGGCGAAACGACCTATATTTTAGGTATCAAGATCTATAGAGATAGATCAAGAAGAATGACCGGCCTAAGTTAGAGTAGATACTAGTCTAATCCAGGTGAAGGTCACTGGACAACAGTCAAGAATATTCTTAAGTACTTGAAGAGGACTAAAGATTAATTCTTGGTATATGGAGGAGAAGATAAGCTGGTAGTGAAAGGTTATACCGACGCTAGTTTCTAGACAGACAAGGATGATTCAATTTCTCAGTCTGGATTTGTGTTTTGTCTAAATGGAGATGTTGTATGCTAGAATGGTTCACAGCTGAGACAGTTGTTGATTCTACAATAGAGCCTGAGTATATTGATGCTTGCGAAGCAGCCAAGGAGACTGTTTGGGGATGTACTTAGGAGATATCACCTAATTAATAAGATTAATAATCGAGGGGATATACATATATGTAAAGTGCATACAAATGATAACATTGCAGATCCACTGACTAAGGCTTTGTCGCAGCAGAAGCACGAAGGTCATACTAGTTCCATGGGTATTAGATACATGAGAGATTGACTCCAGTACAAGTGGGAGATTGTTAGTATTGGTGTCCTAGAGACAATATTTTTAATATTTTATTGAAAACAATTAAGGATTATGTTTTATGTGATTATTTAATTATTATTTATTATGTCTTTATTTACTGCGTTATAAATTGAAAGGATAAAAATTTCCTTGGAATATTAATACGTAATATATATCTTTAAGTATGTGACTTCAAAATGAGATTATATGAATAGTATTTTATTCCTAAAATTCCCTAGTCAAGTATTATTATTAAAGGACAATAATAATGCAATAAGACTAGTATGTTTGTTGACGGATGACCACATCTCATTGTCATAGGTATGGTGATACTAAAGTCAAGAACATAAGTGTATGTATCAATACATCACACTGGAAAGACCCGCCGTGAGATTCTACATGTTAATAAGTGTCATAAGAAATCTCACTGTGATAATGATGTAATGATCCTCTGACTTGAAATCATTATATTTCTATAGGAGAATTAATATACTTTGATTACACTCAAAGTTACCGTTAACTGGGTAATGATAAAGGTGTACATTGGGTATGCTATTAATCGTATGAGGAATATGAATGATAGATATAGGATTTAACCCTCCAATTCTAGGAGTGATATTATTGGCCTCTTGATTGAGTGAGACTATGAAATGCATGGCCATGCTCAAATATTGATTTGTTTAAATAGTCTACTCATTGATCAAGGAAACCGAGATTAAACGTTGAAGAGGATGACACTATACATGCCTCGAGTTTGATCTATAATATAAGGTTAAAGGGATTATATTACATGGAACATTATTCACGAAAGGTTTAATTGAATCACCAATTATTATTGTTACTTGGGTAGCAATGATGTATTACTAGATGCCGCTCATTGTTTATAATTTTATTATTAGATAATAAAATTATTGTCAACATAATAATAACCTAAAGGGTCACACACAAAGAACGTCAAAACGGAGGTTTATTTAAATTACGAATTTAAATATATTATTGTTTATTCGAATTTAATTATTGAATTAATTAACTGGGACTTGATTAATTATATTAGAATTCGGATTTAATAAGTATTATTATTATTTGAATTTAATTATTGAATTAATTAAGTGGGACTTGATTAATTATATTAGAATTCAGATTTAATAATAATAATAACCCAAAGTCATAATGAGTTTTGGAAACCACATGGATTAGGGTTGGGCCCAAAATCTCTCTCTCCCCTATATATACATAATGATGTATAGTATTAGGGTTTAATCATCAAATTTCGTTTTAGAGAAAAACCCTAGCTGCTCAACATCAAGAGAGGCTAGAGAAAAAGAGAGAGAGAGAGAGGCAAACAATTCGGCTAGTACCGACTCCCGTGATCGTAGGACGATCGGGCGTTCGTGTGGACTTCTTTAGAGAGAAAATCTTTGCAACAAAGGACTGCTGTGATTCATCTTTCTGGACCTCCATTAAACAACATACGAAAGCTTTGTTAAGGTACAGACTTCTTCACCATAATCATCCAACGTTATACATGGATCTTGCGATTGGGTTTCGTTTTTTTATTGTTTTTACGTTAATTCCGCTGCGTTTTCATGCCCGAAACCCTTCAGTCAGAGTCTATGAAGTCATCAGAGTTTGCATTAGAGTTTGTCTCAGACTCTGATTCACTGTTTTGTTTGACCATTATAGCTTTTCCTTTTCTTGTTGAGACTTTCAAAACTTTTTCTTTTGGTTCTTCAACTTTTGTCTCAGCATTCAAAGCAACGGATTTTGCCTTGCTACTTTTCCTATTCTTTCTTTGCTATAATTCCAAGTAATGAGTCTTTAGTCTTCCATAGACTTTATTTAGAGACATCTCATCCAAATCAGCCTTATATCTTATTAAGGATATTTGTAGATCACATTCTTCAAGAAGAACTCTTAGAAACTTGGTGTTTGAATCCTCATTATCATACACTTTATCCACCAAAGCTATGTTATTTAACAAAGTTAGAAATATGTCATAGATATCTATGAGAGACTCATTCTGCTTAGCCTCAAAGTATTCATACTCTCGAATTAGAACAGATCTTCTATTTTTCTTTATCTCCTTGGTTCCTTGGCATTAAACCTCTAGTGCATCCCAGATTTATTTGGCAGTTTTATAAGCAATTACTCTATTTGACATTACATAGTCTAAACTATTATGCAGTATGTTCCTTACCTTTGCATCTTTTAGGACTTCTTGTTTTTCTTCATTTGTCCACTCCTTTTTGTCCTTCAGAGTATAATATTCAGGAACTTGTCTGCCTTCCATAATTGTTAATGGCACTAGTTTGGTTGGTAGATATTGACCTTCATTGATTTTGTCTATATAATCAGGATCAGTTGTTTTCAAGAACATCATCATCTTTACCCTCTATGTAGGGTATTCAGCCTTCTTCAAGATTGGGATTCTGATACATTCATACTTTTTTCTAGACATGTTTATATGATCTTCAAGTTGTAATCAACAACCTTGCTCTGATACCAATTGTTTCCCAGATAATCAACTATTATAGAAGGGGGGTTGAATATAATAGTACCAAATAATCGATTAAGAACACAAGTATATAAAAGATGAATTGTCTTGTATTAACTTGAATGAACTGAATAGAAAACTCTCTCAAGAAAAACAAAGTTTTAAGAGCTGCTAGGTTATGAGAATGATAATTATGTGTGTTACTATAATGTTAACATATTTCTGTGTTTATATAGACACATTTACAAATCCAATTACAAAATAGATAATGATAAGAATAGCTTCCATAAGGTAATATAATTGTATTTGAATTCGTTCTTCACTATCCAAAACAAATTCTAATTTATCTGTTTCCTTCTTTGATAAACTATGATCATAAACTCTGTCGGTTGATAATCTCTGATTAAGTAAACTCTGATTAAGTATTCCAAGATAGAGTAAACTCTGACGACGTCAGCATAAACTCTGTTCTTGATATTCTCTGACAACATCAATGTTTGCTTTTCTAATAAATTTTTTGTTTATTAGCGAAGTATATCGCCATGAGATTTACGACCTTCGCATCATTCTTTATTATATATTTAATATGTGCTTAATCATATATATATTCAAGTCTAGCTAATTTTCTTGCCCTAGGATGAAGATGAAGTTAATTAATTATATTTTTAATGTTTGCTTGTTTTTAATTAATTGATTCTCATAATTTTTTTGGTGCTTAATTGTTTAACTAACAATGTGATTTTGATATATTATTGTTTAAAAGTCATATGACTAGGCCTATTTAAGTAGATGACAAATCAACTCAGATAAGAAAGTGAAGTAAATAATAAATATTGAAGGAGGAATCAAGATGAAGAATGTCAACTAGACACGAAGAATCAGAATATCAGAAGAATTCTGACAAGACTGCTACTCAACACTGAAAGAAGTTCATTTATATGATCAAGCATCGGTGTAAAATAAAAGAGTATTATCTCAAGGAGTTCAGAAGATACAGAAGGTTGTAAGTGCCTACTATAGAAATATTTCAGGAGAAGAAAATTATAAAGGAAAAACAAAGAGAAGACAAGACAGGAAAAGACAAGATATAAACACCACTACAGCATAAATGAGAATCAACATTGTAGTTAGTCATCCGTGAACCAGACCAATGCACAGGGTGTCAACAATGTCAGTGAAGATTTGTCATCAAAAAGTTCAAGTGGTTAGACAGAAGGCAGAGCAAAGGCTGAAAGATTTCGGAGCTAACAAAAAGGTTATACATGTCAAGATAGTATTTTAATTCTAATATTAAAAGTTAATTAATTATTTAATTTATTTGATTAAATTAATCCAAGATGAATTTAATTTAATTTATAAATTATTTAATTAAATTAAGCAGAATTAATTTATTATAAAAGATATGACTTGGTATGACTTTTAATAAAGTCTAAAAGACTTATTTAAAATTCATATCGAATTCTATTGAAAATAACGTCATACAAGCTTAAACAGAAAAGTCATACCGAGCTTCAGAAAAAGTCATACTGATTTCTGTTCAGAAAAAGTCATACCGAGCTGCTCAGAAAAAGTCATACTGAATCAGATCATAAAAAGGCATACTGAGACTAATTGAAAAGTCATATCGACTTTTCAAATAAAAGATCATACTGAATTAATTTAAGAAAAGTCATACCGACCAAATCAAAAGGTCATACCGAATTATTTAAAAAGTCATACCGACTTTTTAAATAAAAGTCATACCGAGGTTCTAATGAAAAGTCATACAGAGTTTCTAAAAGGTCATACCGAATGGAAAAGTCATGTCGAGCACTTTTAGAAAGTCATAAAGGCTTAAAAAGTGTCTGAAAAATGTCCTAATTGAAAAGTCATACAAGCTTCTCATGCTCTATAAATATGAGACTTGTGCTTCATAATTTCAAGTTGAAAAACTATTCAAATTCAGTAATTTTTCTGATTGTCATATTCACAGACTTTCTGTGCTGGTTTGAATTTAATTCCTTAAGTTGAACAATTCATGTCAACTATGTTCTAGGAATTAAGGAATATTCTACGGAATATTGTAACACCCTTTCAAGTTTAATATACGTATTTAACTTGAATCTTGTTTACTTACTTGCTAATTTTCTAGATCTTAAATGTTTATTCATGAAAATAGAAATAGTTAGGAATCCTTCTAAACACTACAAAAACTCGAACCCTCAGCAAAAGCAATAATTTAATTCCACAAATTCTGAAAAGAATTTTAAATTATTGTGAGTATCGCATTCAACTCCCCTTCTACGATACTTCTGGGACCGAACATTGTTATTGAATTTATTTTTCATAGCCTATGCTTTCTTTCGAGGTTTTGATGGGTTATTGCTAGATAATAAATTTCATAATATATGTTTGTCTCATTAATTGATATTTGGTTTTTTAAAGAAAGAGAATTTATTTTTAGGTCAAGTTAAATATTAATTGTAATTGATTGATGGATTTGTATTTCTAAATTTTCCATATATATTTGATCTTATTTACTTATTAGGTTAAAAACTCTTATCACACAACTATTTGTCTAGTTTGCCTGATTTATTTATTAGGGTTGTTAAATTTCATAGTCTTTGAGGATCAATATGTCCCTTGCCCAATTTCTAGCTGGTGGACGATCGATTCTTGAACTTGAAGCTCCCCCTAAATCGTTGGCATTTAATGTTTGTGAGTTGAATTCAAATGAAAAGGCTCCCCCTGAGTTTCTTGACCTTGTAAAAGATTCAAAGTTGCATGATCCAGACCATAATGGACTAGACTCTGAAGAGTTTGACTCAGTCTGTCTAGACTCTGTCTAGCTAGACCCTGAATTGTTAGACTCTGAGTTGATTGGATTTGAATTTTTTGGCTCCTCCTTAGAGTGAGAAGGTTCTTGTGTTGTTTCAAGGTGTGTAAGAAACTCATCATCCTCATCATCTTCCTCTGTCTCAGAATTTTTCAAATTTTCAAACTCTAGAGTTGTAGACTCTGACTCATCATGCAAACCTGTAAAACTTTTATCATCAAATGCAACATGAATAGATTCCATAACAATTCTGGTTCTGAGATTGAAAACTCTGAATGTCTTTGTATTTGGTGTTTATCCAAGGAAGGTTGCTTTATCAGCCTTGCCTTCAAATTTACTTAGATTTTCAAGATGTACTTTCATTACAAAGCACTTGTAACCAAATATGTGAAAGTGTTTCACACTTGCCTTTTTGTCTTTCACCATTTCATAGGGAGTCTTTCCATGAATATTTATCAAGGTATAGTTTTGAATGAAATATGTTGTGTTGACTGCTTTAGCCCATAAATACACTGGCAATTTAGACTCTGCCAATATTGTCCTGACAGCTTATATAAGTGTTCTGTATTTCCTTTCAGTAACACAATTTTGTTGAGGTGTTCCTAGTGTAGAGAATTGTTGAATTATTCCCTTTGATGCACAGTATTCCTCCATGATGGCATTCTTGAATTCTGTTCCATTATCACTCCTTAGAATTCTCACAATTTTCTTTGATTCAGTTTCCAGAAAAGTGATATTATCCGGTATGAGTTGTGAAGCTTCATCCTTTGAGAGCAAGTAGAAAATTCATGTGAATCTTGTGAAATAATCTACAATGACAAGAGCATAAGGTTTTGGTGTTAATTGACATCACATTTACTAGACCAAATAAATCAAAATATAATAGATAAAAGGGTTCAGAAATGGTGTTAATGGTTTTGGTCTTGAAAAAAGTGTTCATTTGCTTTCCAAGTTGACATGCTTCACATAGCCCATCATGAACAAAATCAACTTGTCGTAGTCCTCTCATAAGGTTTTGTTTCACCAACTTGTTAAGTGTTTTAAAGTTGATGTGTGACAGTGTTAGTCCCAAATATCGTAGAAGGGGGGTTGAATATGATATTATCCAATTTATAAAATATTCGCAGAATGATTTGTTATGGACTAGTTGACAGTTCGAACAGATATTAAATCAAACACAAGGTATACATACAGTTAACACAAATACAGTTCGTTCGGGGAATATATCATTTTATTAATATGAACCACGATGGTGCTACATAAATCTAATCCGTAGATTAGCTTCAACTGATTCACTAGTACAGTTACAATATAACAACAACAATCAATACGAAAAAATATTATGACACTAGCTCAAACGACGTTAATGGCTTTTCTGTGTGTCTCTTCTTTGCTCTGTATGTTTTCTCTCTGCAACTGAATGAATTAATCACAAAGGCTTGGCTTTGCTGCTTTATTGTGTAGGCTTTCTCAATCTTCTACGTGGCCTTCTGAGAACCAAGTAAATAGATTGCTTCTCACTTCTTGAATTAACAACCGTCGAGACATTTGATTTATAACCATCGGTGAGTCTGTTGATAACCATCGAGACTGAAATAAATCACTTAAAACAATTTTGCTCAAGGATATCAATTATATGTGGCATGCTGTGGCTGGCTGTAGATTAAACAATCTTAAACCCTCAACTATCGAGACTTTACCGTCGATGGAATAAATAATCTGGATATTTATTTGAGTCCCTTAACTGTCGAGATGCTGTAATTGTCGAGTGAATTAAGACGAAATAGTCAAACCAACTATCAGTTATAACTATCGACTCAAATGAATTATTAAAACCATAACCGTCGAGTGAAATGGAATGAATAATATATGCAAAAATGGTAACCGTCGAGTGATTTGCTAACTGTCGGTAGATAAGACAAAACAGTCAAACAGCCAAAACCAACTATCTGTAGTTCACCTTAGCCATTTTTCCAACGATTCAAAGCTCTGTATTATTTCCTTTCACTGTAACCAAGTTAATAAATTTACCTTTACAACTTGAACTTGATTTTCTCCGAGCTTTAGCACACAACGGTTATACAGCCAATTCTTTTCTAACGTAGATGCAGTTCTCAATTCCTTTTGTTCTGACGTTTAGTGCAACTGGTCTGGTTCACAAACGACTAACACGAACTTGATCTTCACATCTTCTTGACTATTCAATTGGCCCGGTTTCTCTAGCTGTTAAGAAGTGCTTCTGTAATTCACTGGAATCCCTTGAATTCTCTATTGTAAAACCTCTGACATCTTCTGAACCTCTGAAACACTACATTTTTATTCTTCACTGAGGCTTGAGCATGTTAATGAACTTCTTTCAGTGATCTTCAATGTCTTTAAAGCTTCATCTAATGTTTTGGTCTTTTGTATTCAACTTATAAACGATTCGTAGTGGATTCCGTGCTTCATTTTAATATAAGTTACCGACCATCAGTGTTGAGTTAGTTTCCTCGGTTACATGTTACGTTACGTTACATTATGCTTTACAAAAATACAAGGCGCAACAAACATGCTCCTTGGCGCAATAAAGTGATCGAGGCGCAACAAACAACCTACACACCACTAGCACTCTTGAAGCGCAACAAAGGACTTAAACTTTGTGGAATTCAATCTTCCAAAAAGTCTACAATTTATAAATGGGTTAAATCAATATTGACAGAAGCAATTCATTCATCCTCAACAAAAAGAGATACAGACGGGAGCACCATTAAAGCTGAACATTAATATCACCCAACTGTATTTTCCATTGTGATTGTGATTGAACCCATTGAAGCTAATTATTTGATTAGAAGTGTAGCACCTCAGGGATTTAATAATACATTGTTATTTCCCCGAATCGTTGTGTTTCATTATCTGTCATTTTTATATCTAAAGAACACAAACACTTAATCCGCAATTAAACTAAAAATCTACCACATCATATTCAACCCCCCCTTCTATGATGATTTTGGACCTAACAATTGGTATCAAAGCTTGTTGATTGAAGTTAAAAATCAAGATCCAAAAATAGTTTTTCGAAAAAGTGCATTTTTAGATCTAGAAAAATTTATATTGAAATTTCTTTATTTTTTAAAGAAAATTCAATTTCGAATTTTTCAAAGATTTTAAGTTCACTAATTTTAATAAAACTATCAATCATCAAGAATTCGTATTAAAATTTTATTTCTTGAAATTTAATTTTTATTCGAATTGATTTTAATTTATGAAAAATTAATTATTTCTTAAGATTTAAAATTCTTAAAACCATGAGTACCCAAAAACTCAGCAACATTAAAATCCCAGCATTTGACAAAAATGAATACATCTTATGGAAGAAGAAGATGTCCATTTTCATTAAAACTTCAAATTCTCAATACTTGGGAATTTTAGAAAATGGACCCTCTGTACCTCAGAAGCTTACACCAGAAACAGTTTCAGAAGACGGCGAACAGATTCCGCAAGGATTTACCCCAAAGGAACCTTCAGAGTTTACTGACACTGATAAAGAAAGAGTTGCATGGGACAATCATCTTCAATGCATCCTGATGGATTCTTTGGACACTACAATGCTAAATCAAGTGATTAACTGCACGAGTGCCAAACAGATGTGGGATACAATTGATCTGTTGATGGCAGGTACAGCAGAAGTGAAAGAGAACAGGCTCGATATTCTTACTTCCCAATATAAAGCCTTCAAGTCACTACCAGGAGAGAGTATCACTCAAGTCTTTGAGAGATACAACAAATTGTTGAATGACTTGTCACTACATGGGAAGGCCTACTCACGTAGGGAGATCAACAGAAAATTTATGTTGACACTGCCAGCACACCTGGAACACAAAATCTCTGCCATCAGAGAGAGAAGTGACATAAATGACATGTCCATTGAAATCTTATATGGAAAGCTCAAGACTCATGAAATGGAGCAAGAGCAAAGACAAATCATTTATGGTACAGGTACAGTGGACAGTAAGAATACAACACTGTTGAAGACTACAACTCTTGTAGCTAAGGATTATGGTGTCACAGAGACTAGCTCAGTGAAATCTGATGTTGAGAAAGAAGAAATTCTGGAAGCTGAATTTACAGATAACACTCAACCAGGTAATGAAGATGACTTCTACTCAATGGAAGAACTTGAACAATTGGAAAATAAAACAATGGCCTATATGGCAGGGAAGTTCAAGAACCTCAGGTTTAGGAGGAACCCTAAGTACAAATTCAAGAGTAACTCCAGTTACAGTGGTTCCAGTTTCAGAAACAGCAACCGAGGTGGATCGTCTTCAGGGTCTTACAGCAAAGGAGGTTATAAGACGGGAATGGTAGATCGCAGTAAGTTCAAGTGCTACAACTGTGATAAACCCGGACATTTTGCAACAGAATGCCGGAAGCCAAAGCAAGTGAAAGAAAGAAAGGAGTCATATGATGAACTCAAGCAGAAATATGATGCACTGGTGAAGAAGCATCAAGGAAGAACTTATATAGCTGAAGGAAAGAGCTGGGATGATTCAGACAATGATGAAGAAGAAACTTTTGGAAATATTGCTTTAATGGCAGACTCTTCAGAGGCATCCCCTCAGTCATCAAAGGTATCATTTCTCTCCTCCATTGACATGTCTAAATCTGAATATAATAAAACTATAGAAGATCTCAGTATAGAAATGTTTAACATACATACAAGCATGCTAGCATCTGAAGAAGAAAATGCTAAACTAGTTCAAAAAAATAAAATGCTAGAAGCTAGAAACGAAGAACTAGAGCTTGCATGTGTTAATCTAGAAGATCTGAAACAGAAAATAGAATATCTTCAGAATAGAGACAAGTGCAACCAGGAAGTAGAAACTACTCTTAGGAATAAAATTTCTCAGTTAGAGTTAAAACTTCAAGCTTATAAGAAATCTGCTAATCTTATAAAGGAGGCAATAGATAAACAGGTCATAGGTCAGAAAACTGGAATAGGTTTTGACTATGATAAGAAGGCAGGAAAAATGCATGTAGAATCAATTGCTGAGGAAAGTCCTGTGAAGCAAGACGTTCCACATGTGTTGAAAAATGTCACTAAGCCCCTATATAAGAAGTTTGTCATGGAACCCTTAAATGAAGAGGAAATCTTAATGAAAGAAGAAATCCTTGCTGAGGATCAAAAGAAGAAAGAGGAAGGAAGTAAAAAGGAGTTGCCTAAAAAATCTGTAAAAATTGTAGATCCTAAAGAACATATTAAAAGTGATTTAGGTAACAAGAATGAAAAAATGAAAGCTAACAGAAATGGAAAGATAGGTGTTAACAAGAAAAATGATTATGCATATTCTTCCAAAGCTATTAGAAAAGTTTGCAATAATTGTAATTCTACTGGTCATCTTACGCATGCATGCAAAAAGATCAAAGTAGTAAAAGAAGAAACTTCTAATATGCCTGCCATGTCTATTCCTCATCAACCATGTGGTAAAGTAGGATGCATGCCATGTGCTTTCAACATCATGTATGCATACATAAACTTAATGAATAATTCATCTAGTACTTGCAAGAATACAGATGTGAACATGAATAGAAAGCATGTTAGGGCAAAGACTGCAAGTCCTCCTAAGTCTAGGAAGGAAGCCCTTGTCCCTAAGCCTAAAGACACCAATGTCAAGGCTAAACAAAAGGACAAGGGCACAGTCGATGAGAAAGACAAGGACCGGAAAGTTTCTGCAGCTAAATTTATTTATCCAACTAAGCCTCTTGGACCCAATCAAGTTTGGGTACCAAAGAAAAAGTAATCAATCTGTGGATGCAGGGTACAGCAAAGAACAAGCATGTCATGTGGATTCTCGACAGCGGCTGTTCTAGGCATATGACTGGTGATAGAGCCCTGCTATCAGATGTGATTGAGAAAGCTGGCCCGATAGTGACCTTTGGAGATAACAGCAAGGGATTCACAACGGGATATGGCAATCTGGAAATTGGGAATGTAATCATAGAAAATATCTCTCTTGTGGATGGATTAAAGCACAACCTTCTAAGTATCAGTCAGTTCACTGACAAGGGTTTCAAAGTAACTTTTGAGAAAGAGAAATGTGCAATCCAAAACAGGAAAGATACGAAGCTTGCTCTTCAAGGAGTGAGAAAGGGGAATCTCTTTGTAGCTGACTTATTCTCTGCAAGCAAAGGTGAAGCTCAATGTTTTTACAGCAAAGCTTCAACAGAGGACAGTTGGTTATGGCACAAGAAACTTTCACACCTAAACTTCAAGGCAATGAACTCCTTAGTTAAAAGAGAATTGGTAAGAGGTTTACCAGAGATAGAATTCTGTCAAGAAGGTTTATGTGAAGCATGTGAAAAAGGAAAGTCAAAGAAAGCATCTCACCGAAGCAAAGACTCTTTAGACATTACTGAACCACTGCAACTAATTCATATGGATTTATTTGGCCCAGTAAATGTCATGTCAATGTCAAGGAAGAGATATTCCCTGGTAATTGTAGATGACTATTCTAAGTACACGTGGGTGTTGTTTCTAGCCACAAAGGATGAAGTCCCTCAAATAATCATTGATCACATAAAGAAGATAGAGGTAGAAGCTGGTTTGCCTGTCAGAAAAATTAGGTCTGACAATGGAACATAATTCAGAAATGTAACCCTAAATGAATTCTGTGTTGAAAAAGGTATCTCAAGACAATTCTCAGCGCCCAGAACTCCACAACAAAATGGAGTAGTAGAAAGGAAGAACAGGATTTTGGTTGAAGCAGTAAGAACAATGCTGAATGAGGCTAAATTACCTTTATGCTTTTTGGGCTGAAGAAGTCAACACAGCTTGTTACACTCAGAATCGTACCCTGATCAACAAAGAACATGACAAGACTCCGTATGAGATAATGGCAAACAAGAAACCAACACTGAAATACTTTCATGTGTTTGGAGCAAAGTGCTTTGTATTGAAAGATGATGAGCATTTAGGAAAATTCGAATCCAAGGCTCATGAAGGCATATTTCTTGGCTACTCTCTGGAATCTAAAGCGTACAGGGTTTATGTGATTGAACATAAAAAGGTCATTGAAAGCATGAATGTAACTTTCGATGATTTCAAGTTCCCAAGTCTACAAAGAACAGACGACACTGAAACTCTGCATTTTGAAAACATGAACTCAGATGAAAGTGAAATAGAACCTGAAGTTGCAACAGAAAATCAGACCCCAAATGAGAATAATAACAATGATGATTCTGAACCTAGTAGTGTAAATAGTGAAAGAGTCATAGAAACTACTAGTAGTGGCAGAGAATCTCATTCTCATCCAAGCAGTAGCTCAGGGGGAGCAACTGAAGGATCAACTAGCAGAACCCAACACTACAATGATAATCAAGCTGAATCTTCAAGGGCAAGTCTGCCTAGACATAGGGTGTGGAGTAGAGATCACCCCTTTGAGTTAATTCTAGGAGATCCAGGTGCTGGAGTTTAAACTAGACGTGCTTCTCAAAATGAATGTTTATTCTCTGGCTTTCTATCTGAGATAGAGCCAAAGAAAGTAGAAGAAGCACTAGAAGATCCAGATTGGGTCGTTGCTATGCAAGAAAAACTCAATCAATTCAAGAGACAAAAAGTCTGGAAGCTGGTACCCAGGCCAAAGAACAAGTCTGCAATTGGCTCAAAGTGGGTATTCAGAAACAAGTTGGATGAAGATGGCATTGTCACAAGGAACAAAGCCAGACTGGTTGCTAAAGGTTATTCTCAAGAAGAAGGAATAGATTATGATGAAACATATGCACCAGTGGCAAGACTTGAAGCTATCAGGATGTTTCTGGCATTCGCAGCACACTCCAATTTCAGAGTATATCAAATGGATGTGAAGAGTGCATTCCTGAATGGAGAGCTTGAGGAAGAAGTGTATGTGGAACAACCCCCAGGGTTTGAAGATCCAGAATTTGCAGATTTTGTATACTTTCTCTTCAAGGCACTCTATGGCTTAAAGCAGGCACCTCGGACATGGTATGACACTCTATCTATATTCCTACTTGAAAATGGTTTCACTAGAGGTGTCATAGATAAGACTCTGTTTCATAAAATACATAAAAATGACATGATATTAGTACAGGTATATGTGGATGACATTATATTTGGTTCTACTAATGATCAGTTGTGTAGTAGATTTGCTAAACTAATACAGAGTAGGTATGAAATGAGCATGATGGGAGAGCTGAATTACTTCCTTGGACTCCAAGTAAGCCAAAGAAAAGATGGAATCTTCATTTGCCAGACCAAGTACATCAAAGATCTTTTGAAGAAGTATGGTCTTGAAGATGCATCATCAGCTAAAACCCCTATGGCAACTGCCACTAAGCTTGATCAAGATGAACCTCGTAAAAAGGTAGACATCACAAGTTACAGAGGTATGATCGGCTCATTACTCTACTTAACTGCAAGAAGGCCAGATATTATGTTTTCTACATGCTTGTGTGCTAGGTTCCAGTCTAACCCTAAAGAATCACATCTTATAGTTGTTAAACGGATTTTTAGGTATCTTAAGGGAAGTCTGAATCTTGGAATTTGGTACCCTAAAGATAGAGGTTTTGACCTTATTGGCTATACAGATTCTGATTATGCAGGTTGTAGGATTGATAGAAAAAGTACATTAGGGACTTGTCAATTCCTTGGTAGAAGATTGGTGTCCTGGTATAGCAAGAAGTAGCACTCAGTTGCAATGTCAACAGCTGAAGCTGAATATGTTGCTACTGGAAGTTGCTGTGCACAAATACTGTGGATAAGGAACCAACTTCAGGACTATGGACTGTTGCTGAACAAAATTCCAATATTCTGCGACAACACAAGTGCTATAGCCATCACAAACAATCCTGTTCAACATTCAAGGACCAAGCACATTGATATCAGGTATCACTTTATTAGAGAGCATGTCATCAATGGTACTGTAGAGTTACATTTTGTACCTATAGAGCAACAAATTACAGACATTTTCACTAAACCACTGGATGAAATCACTTTCACTAGATTGGTTTGTGTACTTGGGATGTTAAATACTTCTAACTAACAAGTTAGTAATCAATAACTGCAGTTTGAAGCTGATAAATTCACCAGTTGATTAATTTCAATATTTTTAGGACTTGTGAATTTATCTACCAAATTATTTTCCAGTAATTAGGTTTAAAATTAGATAAATATTTTGTGCATAAATGTTAATTATAGTGTTATTTATTTAATTTTGATCTTAGACAATATTTAAGTGCTTACATTTAAATTGATAAATTCTTGGCACTTAGATATTTTAAATATTATTTTAAATTATTTTAAATAAAAAGGATGAATATTTATATTTGTTCTTATATTTAAAATAAAAGTAAAATAATAAGAAGCATAATATATTTATGATAATAATTTTAACAATTAATGTTATTATTGTTGTTAATAAATATGTTGTGAAATAATATTTATGGGTAATTAATTATTATTGATTAATTATACAAATTATTCATAAATATTATTTATTTTAATTATAGCAAAATCTAGGAACACTTGAGATTTTATATAAGTACTAAGTGGCGCTTGAATAGTTTAGTGGCGCCTATACAGTGGTTTGACTGTATAGGCGCAACAAAATGTTTCCAAGTACTTAGAAGCTTTTCAGGTAAACTCAAGTGGCGCCTATAGACTTTGTTGCGCCTACACAGTGCTTGCACTGTAAAGGCGTAACAAAGTACTTAATCAGATTTTGTTCTTCAAGTGGCGTCAGAGTACTTTGTGGCGCCTACACAGTGGGTTCACTGTGTAGGCACAACAAAAGTACTTAGTTAATTATGTATCCGTTTTGTGGCGCCTATAAATACAACCAAGGGTTTTTGATGCGCTTCATTTATACATACACAGTATACTCACCACTGAAGGCGCAACAAAAACTCTCAGTTCAGTGATTTTTAATCGTTCATAACACGGCCAATTTCTGTCCATTCTTTAATCTAAGACCAGATTTGTGGAACCCTCATTCAAGCCTTTAATTTGCAAGTGGTCCCATCAAGTTTGATTACGGTTCTAATATTTACATTTTTACAAAAAAATCGACTGATTGGCTAGGGTTTATCAGTGTTAAAATCGATTAAAAATTATAATAATATTACAAGTGTGCTAAGATTTCTAGGAGTTTATAATTTTATTAATTTCAAGTCACTCTTAGTAATTTTAATTCTATTTAGGGTTTTAGTCCATTATTATTGTTTAATTCAACTTTAATTAGTATTTTTAATTCGTAAACATTATCTTTCATTTTTAATTAAATGGCAGGTCATTTTGAGATTAAAAAGACTAATTATTTATCTGTCGTAGCAGATAATTGGACTGAGGCAGGGGAGTTAGGTAATTGGGCTAGGTTCTTAAATGAAAATTCTATAGTCCGTTATGCACTAACTATTGACGTTCCTTTAAATAGAAATCTTCTGAGACAGGTGTACAGGTCTTCTAAAGACACATCTGCAGATGGAATATCAGCTTTCACTTGCACAATCAAACGGCAAAAAGTGCGAATAACAGAGAATGACATAAATGAGGCACTTAATTTGCCAACTGAAGATTTTGCAGATGATCCATCTCAAGCAGATTTGAACAACTTCTTCATGTTCATACACTGCACCAGAGAAAACAATAATCTTCCAAAGAAGATTTACAAAAATCACCTACCCAAGGAATGGAATCTGTTTTTTAACATCCTGTCTCATTGCTTTGCACCAAAGATAGGGGGCTTCCATGGAATTACAAATTTCAACAAAGTGATTGGATTTGCAGTGGCCTCTGGATCAAGAATCAATATTGGGAAGATGATCATGAAAGAAATCCTATATAATCAGGCAAAAATGGAGAATTTCTGTCTGTATCCAAGATTTCTACAGCTGGTGCTCAACCAAGTGCTGACTGCTGATCAACTCCAATCCTTTCAGAACAGTGAGTTAGAAGAGTCACCCTCTCTTCAGATGAAGACAATTTTAAGGCTAAGGAATGAGGCTGACTATCCCAACAGGTATACTCCTGCTCCATTGACTGATCCTATTAGAGACTACATTGATCTTCTTAGACAGGTTGGTGAAGAAGAAGAAGAGGCTGCATCTGAGGCAGAAAGAGAGTCAACCTCTGAAGAAGATCATGTATCTGAAACTGATGAATCAGCTCATGCAAATTCAGAAGAAAAATCATCTCAAAAGGAGAATGAAGCTGAAACATCAATTGATTCAGGAAGCAAAGAAGCATCTGAGAGTGAACCAGGCTCTGAAAAAGAAGATGAAAGTATGCAAGAAGCTGGTTCTGAACAAGAAGAAGAACCAATTCAAGAAGAAGAAGAAAGGAATATCCCTGAAAATCCAACAGAGGAGGACAATCTTGAGAACTTAGTGGAAGAAGATCGGACTACAGAGGTGTACATTCCAAATATTTCGGATGATCAAATGGATGAAGGTACTCTTCTTGACTTTGACTTTTCTGCTTTTCTAACAAATAATTTTGTCACACTATCTCCTGCTGAGCCTGAAACGGCAATGCACACACAAGAGCCCTCAGTGGCCATAGAAGCTGGCAATGAACTTGGTCAAGACCAACCAGTTCTAACCACTTCCAGAGATCAACAAACACTCCCTTCATCTCCCAACACAAGAAAAAGAACCATTGATGTAGATGATAGGGAGTCCCTACCGAATCAGGAAATTATTGAAATATCCCCTACAGCTCTGCCCTCTCGAAAACGACGTAAAATGAATTTTAAACCTAGGGCAACTGTGAGCCAAGAACCTGATTCTCCAATCTCTGACACTTTTCTTTTCCTTCGTAATCTTAATTCTGAAATTGATAAAATCCTGAAAGGTACGGAAACAAAAACAGAGATTGTAACATGATCTGCTACTTCAGTAGCTAGTACTGTTTGGGTTTATCCAATTCAGAACCTGTCTTCACAGATAGTTGGGGGCATCACTGACTCTTACGAGCCATTCATTACATTGTCAAATGTGGTGACCCCCCTGGACTTAACATCTTCAGATCCTAATAAGGATGTTTTCCCTCCCCAAATGGGTGAAGTGGAAAGGCAATTCTCCTGTAGAAGGGAAGAGGTCTCCATTCAAGGAGTAGATGCGTCAGTAGCATCACCACTTCAAGTGGAAAGGCCTTCACAGGCTTCGCGGGGCATCACAGGCTCTTATTTGTCAATCATTACATTGCCTGAGGTGGTGATCCCCCTGGAGATTCAAATTCCAGCTCCTTCAACGGAGGTCCTCCCCACCTTTACAGGTCAGGTGGAGGGACAACACACCCATAGAAGGGATGTGGACTCTTTCAAAAGAGCATCTGCTACTTCGGTAGTAGAACCTGTTCAGGGTGTCTCTAAGCAGGTAAGGCCTTCAATGGCTTCAGCTGGCATCACGGATTCTTCAACTCTGCCAATCATTACAGAATCCATAGTGGTGACCACACTGGGTCTCAAACCCCCAGTTCCTGAAAAAGGAGTTCTCCCCACCCAAAGTGGTCCGGCGGAGAGGCAACCTACCCATAGAAGGGATAGGGATTTTAATGCAGGTACAGAAGATAGCAGTGCTTTTATGGAATCGAGTGAAACACTTGACCTTGGTCATCTTATATTCCCTGATCCTGAATTCCCGAGTGTGAGTGTTGAGGGTCGTGAAAACACAAAAACAGTAAGGAGTGAGACACCCTCTACCCAAATAAACACCCCACACATAGCACACACTGCACATAGCCAAAGGATTCTAAATATGGAGGCCCAGGTAACTGAAATTCACTATTCTTTAAGAAAGATCTTGGAAGTGCAGGAGCAGCAGAATATGGAAATGAAAGAAATCAAAGATTTGGTTAAACAACTGCGAGCTCAGAAAGTTCCTATTTCTACTCAATCAACTTCAACAGCTCAGATTACTCCGATCAGCAGGGAGGATAACCCAACTGAGGGGGAGAAAATAATACAAGAAAAATAAGTTGGAGCTGAAATGATATTGGAATATACAGCTCAGGGGGAGACATATTTCTTTTATAGGCCTGGAGCGAGGCAACTTGAAGAAGGAGAAATTCGTGAACCTTATGTGCCAATGGAGATTCCAACTGAGAATGAAATAGAAGAAACAGCAAAGGCCGCTGGAATAGATGTTGAGGAAGAGTTTGCTGAAGAAGATGCTTTTGATAATGAATGTCTTCTAGTTGGTATAGATGAAGTTATTACTCAAGACTTAGATCAAGCTCAAGAATTAATGAAGAGAAAATGGAAAAGAGTCCAACACGCTCTTGAAAGAAGGAATAGAATGAAGGACATTGAATCAAAAGTTAGTCCTGATAGGGATGAAGCAAGGAATCTGCTCAAAAAGAAAGAGTTGACATTAACTCAAAAGAAAGACAGAGAAGTCCTTGACCTTTTCAGAACCTTGAAAGAAAATTATGAAAATGTTCATGAGTTCTATGCTATGCTTTCAGATGAAATAATAAGCGTGTCAGTAAGTGCCTTAAAATCCGGTTGGAAAATGTACATCAATTCAACATCACTGGGATCGAGGATTCTGTCAACAAAAAGCTTCGAAAAGATGAACATAGTGGAGTTATATGTGCTAAAGAGGAAAGTCATCTTTGGAGGGAACAAAACAAATGAGATACTGAGAGATCTAATTGAGAAGAAAATAATAGAGATCGGTGTTGAAGCATTTGAAAAGCCTCCGGTGGTCAAGTACTACAAAGCAACAACTCTTCACAACTTAACGTTGACAGATGAATGTCTGGATTCAAGCCATGAAATGTTCATGCGGTATGTAGAAGGGAAACTCAGAAGCAAGAAGAACAGAACTCAAAAAGATTTATATGCTGCTGAGTTGATCTATGCATTCAAACTGAACAGAGCGATTAAAACATCAGGAAGATACCTAATGGAAACGACCAGATACTATCAAGAACCAGTGTTTGTAAAAAGAGAGGATGGCACAGAAGTACTTGAAACCATAAAAGATTCTAAACCTTGTATTCAGACAGAGCCAAATGGAACAAAATACTTCCTATTCAAGAAGAATGGAGTAGATAAGAAGAAGGATTTATCAAGACTAAGGAGAAACAATTCTGAAACAATCTGAAAAGTGTTTTCAAGGGTAAAGAGGTCTACTGTCAAATCAGACAAGAAGGCTTTGAGGATGATTGAAGATGTTCTAAGGGAGAAACTGGCAGAAGAGTTGATGCATGACACTGATAGAGTTAAAGGCTTTCCAAAAAGAATAACAGTGTTCGTGTTTTCAAAGAGACAATCTCTGGCCTTCGAGTCAATCCCCAAGATAAATTCAACGGTGTTTCTCACTGAGATTCTGAAGAAGCTAGAAGATATATCTCCTGTCAACACTCTTGAAGTAGAAGCTAGAGACTTAGTGAAGACAAGGTTAGAAGAAAAGGAAGAAGAGCTAAGAAAGCATTACTCTGAAACAAGATCTAAACACAGGCAAGACTGTGTACAAAAAAGAAGAAGATCATAGAATTATCTGTTAGGCTAGAGGAACAATCTTCTATTATACACAAGAAATCTGGAAATGTAAAATATAATCCAGAATGTATTTAATATTATTTACTGTCTTTCTGCACTTTACTTTTTCTTGTAAGTATCAGTTGAGTTATCCTCTCACAGGATTTGCTTGTCAAACTCTAACTAACAAATAGGGGGAGATTGTAAGGCATAATGTAACATAGTATGTAATAGTGATAACGATAACTCAACTAAGAAACAAAGACAGATAAATAATACTAATATACAGCACAGGAATCCAGAAGGACATGCAAACAGAAAATATACATACATCACTGCAGAGCAATCAAGATGTAAAGTTTACTGAATGACAGCGAGAGAAGTTCATTACTATGTTCAGGCCTCAGCAACAAATAAAGTGTTCAGTAGATTCCAGACTAAAGACAGTGCAATGATTTTAGTATAGTTGTCAAAGGATTTCTGTGATCAGAAGCAATGAAAAAGTCCAAAGTTAGTCAGCTGAAACATAACAGAAATCAAGGGAATTCAATTCAGTGTTAGTCGTTTGTGAACCAGACCAGTGCACTAAGCAGCAGCACATCAAGAAAAGAATTGACCTGATTAATCAGAAGAAAATTAGTTGATCAAGCCAGAAGAGTGAAATCTAAGTGGTAATTACTTGAAGAATTCAAGAAATATGTTAAGGCAAGTATTATTTCAATTGGTGACTATTATACTCAAGAAGTATTCTATAGGCGCAACAAAAGAGCAGGAAATCTATTCTAAGTAGTTTGTGGCGCCTACACAAGGGTTGTAGAGTGTAGGCGCAACAAATCATAGCAAGGCTCTTCAAATCACTAAGGGAAATGGTTTGTGGCGCCTACACACTACAAACAGTGTGCAGGCGCAACAAAGGTCCTCCAAGGCGCAACAAAGTTCAAGGCAAGTTGTTTGTGGCACCTACACAGGGAGTTAACTGTGAAGGCGCAACAAATGAACTCTAAAGGCGCAAGAACTCTTGGAACTTTCCCCAAGTACTTTATGGCGCCTGCATAAGGGATTGAGAGTGCAGGCGCAACAAAATACAAGGCGCAACAAACATGCTCCTTGGCGCAACAAAGTGATCGAGGCGCAACAAACAACCTACACACCACTAGCACTCTTGAAACGCAACAAAGGACTTAAACTTTGTGGAATTCAATCTTCCAAAAAGTCTACAATTTATAAATGGGTTAAATCAATATGGACAGAAGCAATTCATTCATCCTCAACAAAAAGAGATACAGACGGGAGCACCAATAAAGCTGAACATTAATATCACCCAACTATATTTTCCATTGTGATTGTGATTGAACCCATTGAAGCTAATCATTTGATTAGAAGTGTAGCACCTCAGGGATTTAATAATACATTGTTATTTCCCCGAATCGTTGTGTTTCATTATCTGTCATTTTTATATCTAAAGAACACAAACACTTAATCCGCAATTAAACGAAAAATCTACCACATCAAATTCAACACCCCCCTTCTATGATGATTTTGGACCTAACACTTTACAATATGATGCAGTCTTGAGAATTAAAATAATCAAAACAACTGATGGCATTTACTTTTACAGATCAAGCATGTTATGGACTATAATTTTAATTACACATGTAAATACTTACCAGAATGAAATAAGGAATGTTAATCATCCATATTCCATATAATCATGCATATTCAAACAATTAAGATCATTTACACAAGCAAATCATGCTCAAAGCTATTCATTAACATATCAGTTTGACTGTAATTATTATGACAAAAGGAGCATGAATGCTTCAATTAGTGACACTCTAATTGAGCTGAGCATGTGATCAATTAAGCACAGGGCAAAAATTAAGGTTATCAAATCTATTAGCAATTTTCACATAGGCATTAGTTATATAGTCTCACAGACTTAAGTGCATATTAGCAAGTAGGTGTGAAAAAGAGAACAACTGCCCTTAATGTTTTCATACTAAGCAAGGAATCAACAGTTAACCATTAAAAGAACAGACTCAGAGTTAATTCAAATAAGTATGAACTTCGTGGAATACACAGAAACAGGTTCACTTAATTCATGGTAACAAATTTCACAAATAATGCATGCATGCACCAACTCTAGCACAAGTACATCTTAATGAAGGACATAAAGAAGAGTAGGTTACAGATTGCAGAGGTGCACATTGGAATCCCATAAAAAATAGGCAATTGGACTATTTTCTTTATCAAAAGTAATATTAGCAACAATACATATAGTCACAATTATGGCAATACTTCCCCAATTAATCATAATTTCTATCTAGTTTACACCGATAGCTCAGAGAAATTCTACAATATGCAGGAAATCAATTTTGCAATATAAGCAAATCATTTTACATTTCACCACTCTCAGAGATATGCTAAAAACTTACAGCAGATTAATCAAATAGAAATGCAAATGAAGCTATTTGTGGCCGTTTGATCTGGGAACAGATCAAGGAATGCTCTTATGACATTTCAGGCAGTCCATAATCTCAAGGCATGTATGTGCTCATAGTGTCCTATCAAAATGACAAGAAGAATGCATAATAACTCCATTGACAGATGCTAATCAAGAGAAAACACCTCAACTAATAGATCAACAGTATAAGCTAATCAAGAGACAGAAGTAACATCATCAACACTCTCAATTAATCACGTATCTAGCAGATGAACTATAACTATTTTATCTGTAAACTAATCAGGACAATCAGTTTCATTCAAGCACCACTTGCACACATCAACAGCTAAGCACATTATCATGAGTTGAAAAATAGGTTTCAAAATCATACCATAGTTGTGGAGTATATTCACACAACTTAATCAGTTAAAAGATTCATACTCAATATGTAAACATCTTCACAGATATGATGTACTAATCTCAACCTTGCTGACTCGATTTTGGCTCACTGAGTCACCAAGCATTTTTCTCCGAGTTGACTCCCTCTAGCAAGAGTACCTGCAAGTCTCATTACAATTTTATTAGTATGCACCAACGATTGTTCGAATACACACTTAATCTTAACTAAACAATAATAAACTAGAGTTTTGAGAGAGAAGGGTGAAATCTCTGTTGATATTTTTACACACGCTTCGTTGTTAGAACCTACACCAGCCTCAAGGTGTCACCAAATAGATTAATCTCTTCAACACTTGATAGCAACAAATTAGGGTTTCCATTAGATCATAATTCTGAACATAAATGACCACTAAATCAGTGTGACAAGAGTGTCAAGAGAATGAAGAACTCATGCTCATAAAAGGTTAGACTACATCTTTGAAGAATTGATAATCGACGAGTTAGGGTTTGAGAGCCCAGTAAACTCAGAATCGATTTGGATACATTACTGGTATGAATCGAAAGCTTGTAGCACCAAGAACACGAATTTATGATTGAATTCATTGAGGAATTCATCATTGAGGCTGAATTTGATATTAGAATACTAGGGTTTCGAACGAATCGGATTTTGGTGATGAAGAACTGTACGGCTGATGATTAAAATGAGGTAAAAAAATTTTCTATTTGTATTTACAAAATGTAAGACCTGGATTTAACCCCCAATTGATCCAACAGCTGAGATTAATCAAGAGTTAAATTAATTAAAATTGTATTTAATATAATAAAAATTATATTATAACAATTTCAATCTTGCATAAATTTTATACTTTTAATTACAAAATTTTGTAATTAATTTGCATAAAATAATGTGTCTAATATAAAATTATTTTACAATTTTGATTACATCAAGAAGTGCAATTAATTGTTATAAAATAATTAATCACCAAGAAGGATATTTTTATAAACAAATAAATTTATTTTTAAATTTCCATTAAATAAAAAATATTTCTTGGGACATATTGATTAACACTCACTATTTTCCCGAGTTTTGAAATACGAAGTATTCCAAGGCCAATCAATAGCTATGTTAATCAATATTATTTTGTTGAGCTTAATTTCGCAATAAAGCTTGAACAACTTATAATCAACGTCATTAATGACAAATCTGAATTTCACCTCGAAATCCGGTCAAATAATAACCTTAACCACAAGCGGAGCAAATTTCACCGTAAATTAATTCAACAAAATTAGAGACACTCAGTGTCTTTACTTAGGGCACACTAGCATTCCTAACTCCAGACGGAGTTTGTTGAATTTATCGGAGCTCAAAGGTTTTGTAAAGATATCCACAATATTATGTTCAATATCAATATATACCATCTTAATATTGCCTTTAGAGACATGATATCTTAGAAAATGATGTCGGATATCTATGTGTTTTGATAATGAGTGCAACACATAATTTTTACTTAAATTTATTGCACTTATATTATCACACTGAATTGACACTGCATCAAATTTTACAGTATAATCAGCTAGAGTTTGCGTCATCCAGAGGATTTGAGCACAACATTTTGCAGCTGCTATATATTCAGCTTCTGTAGTGGATATAGACACATAATTTTGTTTCTTAGAAAACCAAAAAACTAGACATCCACCTAGAAATTGACAAGTACCGCTTGTGCTTTTTCTGTCAATCAAGTGTCCGGCATAATCCGAATCAGAAAAGCACACTAGGTCAAATGGTTGTCCTTTTGGATACCATAGACCCATATCAGTGGTCCCTTTAAGATATCTGAATATCCTCTTTACAGCAGACACATGAGATTCCTTAGGGTTGACTTGAAAGTGGGCACACTTACACACACTAAACTGTATGTCAGGCCTACGTATACTTCCTCTTCTAAGACACCATTAAGCAAAGCAGATTTAACATCCATTTGATAGACCTTGAAACCTCTATGACATGCGAAGGCTAAAAACATTCGAATCGATTCAATTCGAGCCACGGGAGCATAGGTTTCATCAAAATCTATTCCTTCCATTTGAGTATAGCCTTGAGCAACCAATCGTGCTTTATTTTTTACCACTGTTCCACTTTCGTCTAACTTGTTATGAAAGACCCACTTTGTTCCAATAATGGAAGTATCAGGGGGTTGTGGAACTAGTTCCCAAACTTTATTATGAGAGAATTGGTTTAATTCTTCTTGCATGGCAAAAATCCAATCCTTATCCAATAAAGCTTCCCTTGCGGTTTTAGGTTCTATTTTTGATAGAAAGGCCATATGACTCACAATGTTTTGAACTTGAGCACGAGTTTGAACACCTTTAGTTAAATCCCCTAAGACATAGTCTATCGGATGATTTTTAAGCAATGGTATTTCCATAGGCAATTCAAGTCCGTCCTCATCTTTTTCAAGAGGATTTTTTGGGATTGTAGATCCAAGATTCATATTTCCAACATCACTTGGAATATGACCATTTAGATCTGGTTCCTCCTCTATCAAATCCTTAAACTTTGAGTTTGGTTTAGATTCATCGAATGCAACATTCATTGATTCTTCCATAATCAAAGTGTTAAGATTAAATACTCTATAAGCTTTGCTGTTAACAGAATATCCTAGAAAGATGCCCTCTCCAGATTTTGGGTCAAATTTCGTTAGATAATCTTTAGTGTTCATGATATAGCATTTACTTCCAAAAACCTTGAAGTAATTAAGCTTAGGAGTTTTACCAAAATAGAGCTCATACGGAGTTTTCATTTTGATAGGTCGTAGTAATACTCTATTAAGAACATGGCAAGCAGTAGACATAGCTTCGGCCCAAAAATATTTTGGTTGACGATATTCGTTAAGCATAGTGTTTGCCATTTCTTGCAACGTTCTGTTCTTCCTTTCAACTACCCCATTTGATTGAGGTGTATAAGGTGCAGAAAAGTTGTGAGTAATACCATATGCTTCACAAAACTCAACAAATTTTGAATTCTCGAATTCCTTCCCATGATCAGTCCTTATATTGATGATCGATTCATTTTGTTGATTTTGTATGCGTTTGCAAAGAGCGGCAAATGATTCAAATGCATCACTCTTTGATTTTAGAAACTCAGTCCACGTAAATCGAGAGTAGTCATCAACTACCACGAGGGTGTATTGACTTCCTCCAAGACTTTGTACTGGGACTGGTCCGATAAGATCCATATGTAATAGCTCAAGTGGTCTAAAAGTAGACACCATGAATTTGGCTTTATGGGAAGCTCGAATTTGTTTGCCAATTTCACAAGCTTCACATATATGATCTTTAGCGAAATTGAGTTTTGGTAAACCACGTACATGTTCTTTCGAACATATAGTTTTAATGAATCTCATGTTAACATGGCCCAACCTACGATGCCATAACCATGGATCCTCATTAATGGAAACCAAACATACATTCTCATATTTCGTAGTGTCACACGTATATACATTTTTATCACGTGGACAATTTAGAGCCAATCTTCCGTCTACATTGTAAATAGAACAATGTGATGAACAAAAAACGACTTTGCAACCATTATCACATAGTTGACTTATGGATAACAAATTGTATTTTAGTCCCGTGACTAATTGTACGTTTGTTATTTTGAATTGTTCATTTCCAATATCCCCAATGCTAACGATGTCACCCTTTCTGCTATCTCCAAAGGTTACACTTCCTGCGGCTACCTTTCTAATGTTGTTCAACAATGACTTATTACCGGTCATATGTCGGGAACATCCACTATCAAGATACCACACATCTTTCTTAGCAGTAAGGCATATCTGCATAACAGATTAGTTAAACCTTTTGGTACCCCTTTATCTTAAGGGTGCTTGGGTTAGTACATCATAAGGCATATGTGAAATAGCATTAACAAATCTAGGCATGGGATAATATTGCACATCATCATATAACCTTCTAAATGCTTCATTCCTAGCAGAGATATGATATGGATTTCTTCTAGGAGTATATTTGTTTTATTTAGCATGATTATGAGTCTTACTATGTGGGAATATGGTAATAATCGAATTTCTTGAATTAGCATTTGCAATTTTATTCACATTATCAAATTTAACATGAGCATTTGATATGCTAGAATAGGCTTTATAACTCACATTAGCATAATGACTCAATCTAGCATAAAAATTCGCATTTCTAGACATATTAGCATTTAAGTTACGAGATTGACCATTGTAGTTAGGATTTTGAGTCTTATAGCTATTTTGAGGAACATTATCCTTTCTAGTTAAACTAGAGCTAGGATGAACATTTTTCATGTTACTTGGTCTATAGATTATTGGTTCTTGATGATACCAAAACTTTGGTTGACTTTGAACATTCGTTTTAGGGTCATTCCTCTTTTGTGATAATTTCTTATCATTTCTATTTTTAGAGGTTGATCCTTTAGGAACCCATTTGTACTTCCCCTTAAGTTCACCTTCTATAGCTTTGCAATATAAACGAGTATGTCTACTTACATTGCAATACGTACACTTAGGTGTAGGTGACTTAGGTGTAGTATTAATTGAAGGTCTAAGTTTATGTTCTTCCTTTTTAGGAGGACCATTATGTTCATAACCCAATCCTTCACGATTAATTGATTCCCGGGTGCCAAATACCATTCTTTCTAAGATGGCACTGCCCTTAGTGAATTGTTTCAAAGTGGCTTCGAGATTTTCCTTTTCTTTGACCAAGGTATTAATCTTGTTGATCAAGAAACTCTCTTTATCCATGACTTGAGATAAGAGCTTTTGGTTTTCATCTTTAAGCCTTTGACTTTCCAACTTCATCGTTTCTAATTCCGAGACAAGTCTTTGACGACTTTCGAGTTCAACATCTACCTTATTTTTAAGTTTGGCATAATCGATGTTTTTACTCATTAATTGAAGTTCGTAGTCAAATTTTTGTTCTTTTAAGGCTTCATGAACCCCTTCCTCTCGATCTCCCGTAAGAGATTGCTCGAGGTCATTTATACGATTGTTTTTTGAAGAATTCTCGTGAATCAGCGATTCATTTTGAATTTTCAAGTTTAAAAACTCAACGTGGAGCTCACGATTGCATTCGTCTAAATGAATCTTGTCATTCTCAATCTCTTCAGCTTGTCGAATAAGAGACACATTTTCGACTACTAGAGTACGAATTTGATCATCCTTTTTGTTTGTCTCAATTTTCAAGCTTTCATTAAGAGAGAGAATGTTAGTAACGTATTCCATGTCTTTAACATGTACGTCGGTCAAACTAGTGACCTCTATTTGAAGTTGGAGACACAAATCCTCATATTTGTCTTTTTCAGATTTGGTCTTGGTATAGTTTTGGTTCAATTCATCATAACCAATTTTCAAATCTTTAACCAAATTTCTAAGCTCAGAAATATCCATGTCACATTGATCAATCTTAGACAATTTAATATCATTATTACTATAAGACAAAATTGAAATTGGTTTAGATATTACCTCTTGTAGAGAAGTGGAGGCTTCCGTAGGAGTAGTTTCGTCTCCGATTGCCATTAAGCAGAGGTTAACAATTTCTTCATTCTTCTCTGGAGTTTCCTCATCCTCGCTTAAATCCCATCCACTTTTAGTAACAAGGATTTGTCCTTTAGACAAATTTGGACATTCCCTTTTAAAATGACCAGGTTGTTTACATTTGAAACAAACATTCTCATTTTCTTCGGGATTTGCCTCTATAGGCTTAGGTGTATAATTACTCGTAAATTTTGAGTTATTGTTGTAAGCATTATTTGCTTGTTGTTGCACACCTTTGCCTTTGGCATAGCTCGTACTAGGAAAATTGTTTTTATAATTCGGCCTACCCTTAGAGTTGAAAACTCGTTGTTGGTTACCGGATTTGAGAAAACCTTTTCCGTATCTTTGAGCTTTGCTTTGTAAAACACGACGGAGTTGTCTCGTTAGTAAAACAATTTCTTGCTCGTCGAGATTCTCTAACTCTTCATTTAAGTCATCGTCGTTTTCATCTTCATCGATAAGTATTGCTTTTAGAGCCATACTTTTCCTCTTCTCTTCAGTTTTAGGAAGAGGCTTATCCGGAGCATTGTCTTCTTCGTATGCACGAAGGTTGCCGAATAAACTATCGATGGTATATGCATTCAAATTATGCATTTCTTTTATAGTGGTAACTTTAACTTTCCAACTCGGAGGTAAAGCATTTAACTACCTTCGATTTTTCTCATTAACCGAATAAGCTTTTCCGAGTTGTGCAAGTTCATCAATAATCCGAGTAAATCTCGTTTCCATATCGATGATAGTTTCACCCTCGAGGAGTTTAAAGTTCTCGTATTCTTGGATTAAAGTATCCATTCGAGAGTCTTTAATATCCATTGTTCCCTCGTAGGTAATAACCAATTTGTTCCACATTTCTTGTGCTGACTTGCAGTTATTAACACGTTTGTATTCTTTTTCTGCAAGTGCACTAGTTAAGACCATTTCCGCTTTTGCGGCTATGTTCTTTAACTCTTCTTCTTCACGGGTGTATTCACCGACTTTCTTTTCGATGACAATTTCGTCAACTACTTTAGTCGGAACAACAACACCGTCCTCGATAGCCATCCACACTTTGACACCTTGGGATTTAGCATAAATTCTAAATCTTGTTTTCCAAGTAGCAAAGTTAGTGCCGTCGAATAAAGGAGGTCTCGAACTCGAGAGACCTTCACCACAACCAATGGTACTCAAATACGCCATAAAAGATCAACTTTTTATCACGTTCGTAGGCACTGAAAAAGGCCACAGAACACAGTCAAAAGCACCACTCTGATATCAACTGTTAGGTCCGTAAGGATGGGTATTAACTAGAAGGGGGGTTGAATAGCTTAATACCCGTTTAAAAAGTAGAGTTTGGCGTTTTAAAATTTTCTCTTCTCTTTTAAAAATTATTACTAGTCAACTAGTAAATCAAGTGTGGAAATTAAAATAGAGTAAAGAAATAGAGCACAACACACAAGATTTTTATCCTGGTTTGCGATGGCGCAATCCCCTAATGGATCCGCTTACCCCTAGTCCAGTCCCCGAGTCCCTCCCTGAACTCGAGATTTTCCCACTATAAATAGATGCACTCCTTATAGCGGCAGAGAAGCCTTTACAACCACTATATATTTATCTTGGACCTTAGCTCCCCGTTAACCCCTCAAAATATAATAGCAAACCTAATAGATTTATCTTGGAGCGTAACTCCCCGCTACCTCTTCACAGTCTAAATAGAACCCTTACAAGTTTATCTTGGAGCGTAACTCCCAGCTACCTCCTCAAATACAAGTAAGAAAAAAATAAAAAATCCAGCATAGACTATGTTCCTCTAACCCTTTGTAGGTCTTGGATCTTAGGTCTTAGATCTTGGGTCTTTCCTTTTCTTCACGGTGCAAAGACACCCAACTTCCCGTCGGCGTGTCTAGGACTTGGGTCTTAGAACAAGGATCACCTCACTTCACTTCACCTCACTAACAAAGTCTAGACAACCAGTACTACGACTTAATATCCCTGTTTAAGAAAAGAAGGTTTGTGGACTAGTATATTACATTACTAGACCGGAGACAAACAAATATATATAATATAGCCGAAGCAATATAATATATAAATGTGAGTCGGGGTAAGTCGCTTCCTGAGAAGGACGAACCACACGTTGTGTGTGAATGTGTATGCAGTAAATTAAGTGCGTATGCTAAAGTAAAGTACGTTATGTAAAGCGTATGAATGCAAGTACTTTAAAGTAAATATGCTAAAGTAAATTGCGATATGTAAAGCGTATGAATGCAATGCAAGCACTTAAAGTAAATATATATATATATATATATATATATATATATATATATATATATATATATAATATATAGGAATATATAAGGTCAAGATATAGACCAAATATATTTGACTTGAATGAGATCAAGTACGTTTTCTAACTACTTTATTTATTTTTATTCGATATATAAGGCCGGGGTGTATGATCTAAACTAATGGCCGAATATATTGACTTGACTTATGTCAAGCTCGTTATAGAAATCAAGTTGTTTATAAGGCCTAGAGCAACAATTAAGTTGGCCTTTAAAATAAACTCGAAATAAACCACTAAGATTCAACGAGGATGTTTCGTTTATGTCATACCTCGACTTATACGAATAGTATCTAACTCGGAATCTAGGTTGGTTTCTTTCACTTAATAATTCAAACAAGGAGTACTTTTGTTAATGTCTTAATATATAGACTTATACAAAAATTCTCAACTCGGAATTAAAGTGAGATTAAACTTTACAAATATTCTACGAGAGAGCTTCGTTTATATCTCTAAATAATATATGAGATTTATACAAATATTCTAATCTCGGAATATAAGTTAGTTTATGCCTCTTTTTATTTCAAACAAGGAGATGTTCGTTTATGTCTTATAATGTAGACTTATACGAATATTATCTTAACTCGGAAATAAAATGGCTAACTTGCAAATATTCAACAAGGAGTCCTTTTGTTTATGTCCTATATAAGACTTATACAAATCGGTCTCTACTCGGAATAAAAGCTAGTTTAATTACCAAATTCAACAAGGAGTCCTTTTGTTTATACCTCTATATGAGATTTATACAAATCGGTCTCTACTCGGAACTTAAGTAACTTAGAGTCGTTATTAATCCCGGATGAGTAAGCCAAGGATATGAACAACTAATTTGGGAGAGTAAGAGATGAAAAGAAGGCTCCCCCAAATACCAACACAATCTATATATACTAAGAGAGAACAAACAATTAAAGCTCGTGTATATATAAATCGTAAACTAGGCTAACTATATAATATATCAAAAAATCGAAACAAGTAAGTATATATATATTATATAGGCTGCCGAATATATATAAATATATATAATAATAGAACCAACCTGTAACCCTTGAGATCTAGAGAGAAATCAAGAGAAAAAGCTAGTTTAGAAGCCAAAACACACAAAAAGTAGTCGCCGGAAAAAGTCGTCGGAATATGATCTTTTGGTATAACTTTGGGGGTAACTAAAAAAGTATAAGGGAAGTAGATATATGGTCTTTGGGTATCCTAAAGGGATTTGTATGGTTGGCGTGTGATTAGTGCAAGTATATGGGGTAAGATCTATGAAAGAACTAAGCTTAAAGGGCAAGAACTCTTGGAGATGAAAATTTTCTGATCTTGAGAGCTTCTTTGGAGTGAAATATGCAGCATATACTTGGCACTAAATGGCTTAAGAAATGGTGTGGGGGGAGGGCTTTATTTATAGGCCAAAAAATGGGGCATTTTTGATTTATTTTAAAAGGGGACAAGGGGACAAGGGTTTATATGGAGCAAGGATAGCCACAACAATTCAAATTAAAGTTGAATCATCTGAAAGAGGCCACATAGGTGCTTGGAAAAAAGTGTGTACCTTATTCAGTAAAATATTTAAGCTAATAAACATGAAACCGAACGATACGTTAGAAATATGACGTTTTTTAAAATATGCTCCAAAAATTATGAAAATTTGGGAATTATCCCAATAGGTTATGGTCAAAATCCTACTCAATTTGGAGTTGACCTTCATTGACTTTTAATTGACCGAACAACCAATAACGTAATTGGGAATACAGGCCAAAAATAAAAGTCACCCAAAAATTATGAAAAAATCCTAAAATTCTTTTTCAACATTCTAATGACATTCCCCAAGTTTCAAGTCATTTTGACATGTGTAGATACTACTTTGAGAAAAAGATCGTTTCGTTATCCCTATAGCCCGAAACAATACTCGATAGCCATTTGTCGGAACTTGTCAATGTTTGGACTAAAGTTTTGACTCAAAACATATTTAAATATAATATTCCTAAAATAATATGTCTATGAAGTCCAAGGAATATTTAATTTGAATTAAAATGCAAATTATCCAAAGAAATAGGACAATTCAGGACTTCCGGGATAAAATCTGTATTTTATATCTAGGCAGAACTTTGTTGAATATAAATTGAACAAATATATTTAGAAAATATATTTAAAATATATTCCCTTGAAAACCTTTAAAACAAACACTCTTTTGAATAGATAACACATTTTCTGACTCGTAAAAGCAGTGTTAAAATACTGTATTTGTTCATCTTCAGTATATGCCTCAAAATATAACATATATAAATTAAATTTGATTTTATCATTATTTTGATAAATCTTATCTAAATATATGTAGAGAAAAAATCATTTAGTTTTATTTATAAAAGCAGTTTGACCCAATTTGACTTTCTTCTCGTTGACTGTCACTTCGAATAACCTAAGGGAGGATTACTATATATATTAGTAAATTCATAATGCTAATTTAATTTACACTTATCATTAAGACAAAATAATCAAAACCTAATCCATAAGACTATATCTCACAAATTAGCGTAAGAGGCTAGTAAACGTTGATGCTCTGGTCCTGCGGTATGACTCAGAATGGGAATGAACCCGAGTTCATACCTTTCAATTCACAGTATATTTTAGGCGGATATGGTAACCATTCCATCTTCCTATAGGCTAACATTACTTGCCTACGGTACCTAACTGAAATCTAGATTATGTGGTGTGGCATAACTAGTCCTATTGCTTTTGAACCTGATCAGGGGGCAATAGTGGGTGTGTTGATTATCCAATCCATATTGCCTGTGTGGCTATTATATATTGATTTTGAGCAGTTGATTCATTTTGATGACATACTGCATTTGTTTCAGTTGAAATACACTGTGTTTTATTTTACTGTTTAGTTTTTATAATAAACTGTTTTATATTCCGTTCTCTATACAGATCTCATCTCTTGATTACATTTCAATTGTTCATATACTTGCTGAGCATTTCTTTGGCTCACTCTTTCTTTTTATTAAATTCTGCCAGATATCCAGTATGAGTGACAACGGTAGCTCTAGCGGGCATAGAGAGCCTCAGGTGTTAGGGTGGCTCGCTTCTCGAGCTTCCCAGGTATTTAGTTGTTTACAGTTTTGTTGTAGATAGAATGTGTAATAAAATGAATTTAGACTTAAAACTTATCTGAACTTATGGATTTGAGTTTTGGATTTAGTTTCTAGTTTGTAATAAAGTGATTTAATTTACTTTTAGTTTCAGCTGCTTAATTTCATACTATAACCTGTTAGCGATCCTCAGTTGTTGGTGGGGTCAGTGCGCCTCTGATTTATTATTGGGCCAGTGTGCCTCTAGTTTATATTATGTGCATATGGTTTATATTATTTTGTTGTTGTGATTGGCTGGTGACCCCCAGATCTAGACACTGGGATTTGGAGGGCGTCACAGTTGGTATCAGAGCTACAAGTTGGCAGTCACTGAAATAAGCAGAGATATAGCCCATGAAAGATTTGGTAGATCACATGAGATATGTTTATTACCATTTGAGATAAGTTTACATTTGATTTTAGTTTAAGCCTATGTTGTGAGCTGTGTTGTGATACCTATTTATGGTAGTGATGCCTATGTATGGTATGGTTCGGTTTGTAGTAGGAGGTATGCCGGAATTTTGAGTGTACATAGCCAATATATTTTCTAGTAGAATGTCCAAGGAGTAGGATGTTGTAGACTAGTCAGATGAGCTGTTGTATTCCATGTAAATGTTTATATATATCAATGACAATTTTGTAGTGTATATCCGTGTTATTATATTTAGACATGCTTTTACTTTTAACATTCAAGTACATTAGTAGTTGTGCTACATGATCTGATAACATGAATGTGAACAAGGGTTTTATTTAAAAAGGAAAATTATTCCTTTTCTTTTCTACATATGCATTTCCATTATCAATGTTATATCAAGACATGTATAGAAACTTACTAAATAACTTGTTTGTTTGGGTTATTAGAGGGATGGAAAATCAACAACCAGTCAATAATCATATAGAACAAGGAGGCAACAATCAAAACCCTAGGGAGCAGGGTAATCTGAATGTCATGCAACAAATCCTGGAGTTATTCCGACAGCAAACGGATAGTCTCACACGACAACAACAATAGCCACCAACACCACATGCGGTGACATTTAAGACATTTCAAGATGTGAAACCTCTGGAGTTCCATGGAACGGCAAACCCAGTGGAAGCCAGGGCATGGCTGAAAGAGATCGATAAAGCCTTTGCCTTAGTTAAGGTGGATAATAATCCGAAGACAGAGTACGCCAGTTACTTTTTGAAGGGAGAAGCCAACTACTGGTGGGAATCGAGGAAGTCTCTTGAGGGAACAAGAGTAATTACCTGGGAGAGGTTTAATGAATTATTTTTGGAGAAATATTTCCCGCGCTACATGCAAAACCGAATGGAGATCAAATTCTTGGAGCTGAAGCAAGAAGGAAATGTGGCGGATTACGAGACCAAGTTTACAGAATTGGCTAGGTTTGTGCCAGATTTTGTAGACACTGATGAGAAGAGGGCCAAAAGGTTTGAGCAAGGACTGAAGGAATGGGTCAGAAGTAGGGTGGCTATTTTTGAGTTAACCACCTACACGGCCATTGTTCAGAAGGCCATGATTATCGAAGCTGAGAGCGACATGTCTCAGAAAGAGAAGGATGGAAAGAAGAGGAAGTTTGACAACCGATCAGGGAATCAGCAACAAAACCGATTTCAGAGCAATTACAACAACTGACCAGGATTCCAGTTCAAGGGAAATGGTGGCCAGGAAATGGGATTCAGAACTTTGGGAACCAGGGGAAACGATTCCAGAATAATAACCAGCAGCAAGTGAACTAATTCTTTAACAACAATCAGCAACAGGGAAATCGACCACCACCAGTATACAAGATATGTGGGAAAAACCATGGTGGGGTGTGTAATCGACTTAATGCGGTGTGTTATAAATGCAAGCAGAAAGGACATTACGCTAACGAGTGTTCTTTACCATGGAATCCTGAGATGTTTTGTTATAAGTGTGGCAATAAAGGTCATGTATCCAAGGACTGCAAAGTCAACGTCAACAATGGGAATCAGAACAAAGCTACAAGGTCCGGCAATGTAGGTCAGCCCAAGACCAGTACTTTTAATATGAGCCTATAGATATTCAACCTGACTTAGCTTATGTAGAACAACCTGTACAGATATTAGATCGTAAAGATAAGGTATTAAGGAATAAGACAATACCTCAAGTTAGGGTATTGTGGAGAAATCCCTTGGTTGAGGAATCAACATGGGATGTAGAGAGTGAAATGTTAGCTCAATACCCGCAGCTATTTTCTTAAGTTGGATTCTGGGGACAGAATCCTTATAAGGGGGAAGAATGTAACGCCCGGGAAAATTATGTGTATTTTATAATATTTAAATATGCTTTTAATATAATTTTTGGTGTCAGATTTTTTTTATATTTTTTTTATGCATTTATTTGTGTAGGATTTTTTTTATAAATAGAAAATTTACCTGTTATGTGTTATGTGACTTCTGTGTACCTTAAAATATTTTATTCTATTTTAGTGTAGTTTTTGTATCGTTAAAATCAAATTATTTCAATTTATGATTATCGGGCCCAGCCCTTGTAGTAAACTAGAGACCTTGTTTTTGGTAACTTTATTTTTATGGAAATGGTAAAATCCTCGAAATGACTTTATTTTATTATTTTTGAAACATTCATGATTTTTGGGGAATTTTAACATATATATTGTATTTATTCGAAAATATATATTTTTATATTTTATCCCATAAAAATGATTTTTGGGCTTTTTATTTTAATTATTGAGTAAATTATCTTTAAATCAAATTAAAGCCTTAAGATTTTCCAAAAATATAAATAATTTCAAAATTTTATTAAAAATCAGAATTTACTAAAAATAGTAAATTAGCAGCGGGGTTCTTTAATTTAGGGTAAACGTGTTCTAGGGTTCTTGGATTAATCCACTTGATTTAAGGTGTTTCTGGTGTCTGATTTTAGAGTTCAAATGGTCAAATCGAAGCTGGTAACGAGTACTATCTGATTAAGCTATCAATTTATGTGATAGTTGTTTTTGATTTAAATCCATTTTTTTTACTGCCTTCTTAATTGAATTTATAGAGTGAGATGTGTTAATTGTTAGTTTAATTTGATGTTGTAGTTGCATAGCCCGTGTGATGTTGAGTCTGTGTGTATTTTTAGTTTAATTTTTGGTGTCCGTTTTGAGGTCATCGGATTTTGGCCGTGTTTTACTTGCTTTGGCCAGAAATTGAATTGCAGAGCTCGGTTTATAGTTTTGTTTATTTGGTTGTATAACTCTTGAGCCCTAGATTTTCTAAATATATAAATAGTTTTTATTAAAATTAATTTAATCAAAAAGCAATTATCACTACTTGATAGTTGGGGCTGAAACTCTTAGCTAAGGTTGCTTTCTTTGATTCAATCAGTCGAGTAAAGGTGATGCTAGGGTCTGATTGTTTACCATGAATACTTGTTCGAGAGCTCTTGACACATACTATTTACCTATACTGGCAATTTCAACTAAACCTGCTTGCTCTGTGATTGTGTTCTTAACTGTTTGATTTTATTTTTTTTATTTTAAGTATTAGTGATTGTTTGTTTAATTGGTTAACATGGTTGCATATAACATAATTTAGAGAGTCTGTAAAGGATTTTGTTTAATTTTCTGGGCAGGTTTTGTTGTCACCGGTTTTTGACCGGATCTTGAGTCAGTTTGGCCGACATCCTAGCTCTGAGACTTAGCTCTTCAACTTGATGACCTGGTTTCTCTTCTTGTGTTGCTATAAGCCTGCTAACGTCTTTTGTTTTGGGTTTTGATTACGTTTTCAGTCGCCAGATTTTGAAGCTCCGTACGTAATCCTTAATTTTTTGGTGGTTGTTCTTCTTTTATTCACTGGTTCTAGCTTGTGCAGTTTGTCTGTGTGGCTGCCAGCTATAGTTTTGTGTTGCCTTGATTTGCTCGCGTTTTGCCTTGTTCTTGTAGTCACCGGATTCTTGCTGTCGTTAACTTGTTTTGGCCTGAATCGACTTTGTAGAACTTAATTCTTGACTTTGTTTACTTGGTTGGGTTAATTGCTCTGCAGGACTCTGCTGGTATCATTAAGTTTGAAGTTTTATGTATGTTTGTCATCTCATAGTTTCTCTTAATGCATTTGTTTTTCAACTCATGGTCGGAGGGTCAGGAAGGAACTTGGTTGACATCTCTTACTTTGTCCTTGCTTCTTAGGGGTGCTTATCTTTCCACATGCATTGAGTGACAATTTCAATATCTAGCCGTAGGCAGCACCGTATAAGTACCAGTATACAATAGTCATCATCACAAGGATGTTGTACTTGTGAAGTCGTGATTTCTGTTCTTTACAGGGTCTCTATATTTAATTATATTTGCTAGTGTTTTTTTTCCAAATCAAACCCCTCTCTCTCCGTAAATGCATTGGATTTATTGGAAGTGTACCTGTTCCATGGACAATACCCAGGAGCTGATATACTGTAAATCTTTTAACAGTTGGGGTGAAGTATTCAGTTTACATTTAGTCTTTCTTCTAGTTGTTGGAATTATATATTGTCAATCCTAACCCAATAGCTGAACCATGTTTCTAGGTTTAAAATTTTGTTTTATTTCAAAAAAAAATTAGTTTGAGAAAAAAATTATTATTTTAAAAAAATTATTTTTTAATTCGAAAAATGTTTTACAAAATAAAATAAATTATTTTTATTTCAAAATCAATTTAATTTAATTATTTTAATTTATTTAGATAATAATTTAATTAATTATAATTAATTGGTTAATTCATTTTAATTGATTAATTTAATTAATTAATTATTATTTAAATATAATTAAAAATAATTGAATTTAATTATTTTGAGAAATAAAAATGATTTAGTTATTTATTATTTAATTATTTAATAATCCCTTTACTCGTTTCAAATGAAACAAATATGTTTGAGACTCTAAAAATAATCCGGAAATGATAAAAATAGTTTCAATTCCCTTATTTATTTACCAATCCAGATTAATATTTTATTAAATATTTAGGGATCTAATAATTATCCGGAATGGATAACAATGATTCACTTTGACTCAAATAATATTTTAGAGTCTACTTTTATTTATTTGACTGCTCTTTAATTTGTGAGTCTTATCTGATATATGATTTATATGCTTACTTGTTTGCTAATTGATGCGACTTGTTTATTAATTATTATTTGGTGTTCGTTATTGACAGAACGCATGGGTAGAAACTAGAACTAAACTAGAATATTTTATTTGTAGATACGAGCGAAGTACTAGTTAGAAAAGCAATGTAGTAGTCCCATTTCCCGCATTAAGGCAGCTGCGATATCAGACAAATATTTCTTCTTTGATCATCTTAAACACTGTTGTTTATGTTTTCATTTATTCATATCATGATAAATAGTTATTGTTAGAACTATTTATGATTCCTGTTTTATTCTGTGCGTCAGAGTTACTTATTATTCGTACTCTGAATATTGAAAGTTGATTATAATAAACACGTCATATCTGATGTTATCGTAGTAAATAATGGGGATATGACATGTATTTAAAATAAGCATATCTTTATTTATTTGGGGTTGCTCTATTGGATTGGATTTTAGCGTAAGAGGCCAGTAACACACCCTGGTCCAGCAGTGTGATATAATTGGCGTAAGAGGCTAGTAGACGTTGGTGCTCTGGTCCTGCGGTATGACTCAGAATGGGAATGAACCCGAGTTCGTACCTTTCAATTCACAGTATATTTTAGGAGGATATGATAATCATTCCATCTTCCTATAAGCTAACATTTCTTGCCTACGGTACCTAACTGAAATCTAGATTATGTGGTGTGGCATAACTAGTCTTATTGCTTTTGAACCTGATCAGGGGGCAATAGTGGGTGTGTTGATTATCCAATACATATTGCTTGTGTGGCTATTATATATTTATTTTGAGTAGTTGATTCATTTTGATGACATACTGCATTTGTTTCAGTTGAAATACAATGTGTTTTATTTTACTGTTCAGTTTTTATAATAAACTGTTTTATATTCCGTTCTCTATACAGATCTCATCTCTTGATTACATTTCAATTGTCCATATACTTGCTGAGCATTTCTTTTGCTCACTCTTACTTTTTATTAAATTCTGCCAGATATCCAGTATGAGTCACAGCGGTAGCTCTAGCGGGCATAGAGAGCCTCAGGTGTTAGGGTGACTCGCTTCTCGGGCTTCCCAAGTATTTAGTTATTTACAGTTTTGCTGTAGATAGAATGTGTAATAAAATGAATTTAGACTTAAAACTTATCCAAACTTATGGATTTGAGTTTTGGATTTAGTTTCTAGTTTGTAATAAAATGATTTAATTTACTTTTAGTTTTAGTTGCTTAATTTCATACTATAACCTGTTAGCGATCCTTAGTTGTTGACGGGGTCAGTGCGCCTCTGATTTATTATGTTATTATTATTGGCTGTTGGTGGGGCCAGTGCGCCTCTGATTTATTATTGTATTGGTTGGTGACCCCCAAATCTAGACCCCGGGATTTTGAGGGTGTCAGAGTGTCTTTGCACCGTGAGGAAAAGGAAAGACCTAAGACCTAAGATCCAAGACCTACAAAGTTGTAGATGAACATAGTCTACACAGGGATTTTATGTATCTTTGACGAGGTAACGGGAAGTTACGTTTCAAGATAATGTCCTAAGGGTTACTACTTTCCTATGAAGAGTTAACGGGAAGTTATGCCCTAAGACAAGATTTTAGGGGTTCTACTTTGATTGTGAGGAGGTAACGGGGAGTTACGTTCCAAGATAAATTAAGTAGGTTTTGCTATTGTAGTTTGAGAAGTTAACGGGTAGCTAAGGTTCAAGATAAATACATTATGTTATAAAAGGCTTCTCCGCCACTATAAGGAGTACATCTTTTTATAGTGCAAAATCTCAAGTTTAGGGAGGGACTTGGGGACTGAACTAGGGGTACGAGCGGATCTGTTAGGAGATTGCGTCATCGCAAAGCAGGATAAAAATATTTTGTTATACTCTGTTTCTTCTCTCTCTTTTTACTTTCCACATTTTATTTACTAGTTGACTAGTAAAGATTTTAAAAAGAGAAAAGAAATTTAAAAACGCCAAGTTCTAAATTTTAAAAAGGGTATTAAGTTATTCAACACCCTTCTAGCTAATACCGCCCATTATTTGGGACCTAACAAATGTAATATTATATAAAAATATGAAATATAGTAGTTAATATCATGTTTAATAAAAAGGATATTAATTAAAAGAAAGACATATATGTTCATCAATATATTATTAATAAATTTGATAATAGAGTTTGAATATATAATTATACACAAAATAACTAATAACAAAAGTTTATAGTGATTATATAAATCAAATATTATAGTCAAATGTTCAAATAAAAATTTATAATAGGATAAGATAAAAGGTGCTGATTTATGTAATAAGATTTTTTTAAACAATCAAAATATTTATAATTTAGTTGTTATGATTTTGAATTATGTTTATGTTATAGTGGTTCTCAAAAATTAACAAAAATTGTTGAATCCGATTCTTGAATTTAACAAAAATTATATATATTTTTAATATTAATTTACAAATAAAAACATTATTATAATATTTTTTTCATTTTATTAAAAATGAGTATATTGATAATTTCACAACCAAATTCTAAATTGGTTTTACCATTATATTCTCATTTAATATACACTACTAATGTTACAATAATATTGAACAAATATATATATATATATATATATATATATATATATATATATATATATTAAATTTTATTTCTTTAAATAACATATATATTAAGATAAAGTAACATGTAATATTTTATCCTCATTTAATCAATTGGGAATGAAATATTAGGCTAGCATCAAATGAAAAAGACAGGTTGGCTCCCGTTCTGGCTAAAATTCAAAAATTAACAAATTTTAATATATTAAACCAATATGGAACCAATAAAAATAATAATTTATAGCCATGTATGATCTGCAAAATGAAATATGAAATAATTTTTACCCCACCCATTTTAGAATTTTGGTTCCAGGAAATATGTACAATATATAAATTTGTAAAAAAATTCAGAAACTATGTAGTTTGTTGCAATAACAATGGGAAAGTTTATATTTGTTAATATAATATTACAGTTTGTTACAATCATGATATTGTTGAGTTTTCTAAGGCATGACCACTTAAATGGTAAGATTTTCATGGTTAATCAAAAGAGCATGCGGGTGTGAAACTCTTTTAATATTGATTTTAATGTCTTTTATCTTATCAAGAACCTAGATAGCTTGCCTGACTTTGTAATATGAATTCTATTTCCGGAGTCGGATAGTTCTGTTAGGGATGATTCCTTTAATCCTTAATATAAAATATATAAATTTAGCTAAAAAACATGTGTTTAACGAAAGAATGTGAAATGCAATATTGTTTGATATATATATATAAAGCCAGTTAAAGAATCCTAAGCTTCTATTGACGATCTTGGTGGATCACAAGCTTGTTCAATTCTCTCCCCTTATACCGATTTTTAATAGTTCGATTCATTTGCTGGCCCGGCCTGTACAACTTCACATTGAAGTTGTAATGCCTGATTTCTTCGCGTTCAGCTACCTATATAGTATATGGAACTGAAGTGTACTGCATTAACATAGCCGCGTTCGATCCGATGTAGGATGAGGCTCAGGCTTGATTTTATCCAAAAGCACGGAGAAACTACATATTATTATTCCTATTAATCCCAAAAATATATTTATTTATTTATGATTAATAGTTAGATGTTGAATGCGTATGTACCGATTTGTTACAACATTGCACGAAGACTATACATTTCGTTGGCGTCTTATTTTCACAAATTAATCGTCTACACGGTACTTATAACTTATAAGTAAATATAGAAAAAAGATATTCTAATGAGAGTCGACCTGTTTCCCCCCACCCCTACACTCTTTTACCCACCTTTCTCCCCCTTTTTGTTTAACCCTAATAGGCGCCTTCTCTTTCCTTTGCCTTCTCTGCCTTTCACCTTGTTACCTCTTCAGATCTCTCTTTCGTTTTCTATTTTCTCGGAATTGTATGAATCTCTCAGGCCATCGTTCCCGGATGATTTTGTTTACTCTGCTTCTCCTCAAGTTGTTTTTAAGGCATTCCTTCCTTCTAGGGTTGTGTTTATCAAGGATGTTGTCGCTCTATTTTTCACGAACTCCGAACATGTTGATATTTCTGGAACTTACCGGTTATCACCTATTCACAAGAGCTCCCTAAAAACGTAGGTGCCAAGCCCGCTTGTGAAACTATGAACTCTGCCATGACTGATGCCAAGTTGGAGAAGCTTTTGGAGACTAGCAACCCTAGATGTAGATTGGTGGTACCTCAAGCTGGTGAGAGGTGCCACAAGTTTGAGAACATGGGTCCTGATAGGCCAGTACCTGAAGCTGTAGTATCTGCAGCCTTCTTCAAATTGGTTCTGTTTATGCCAAAACATCCTTTCTTTGTAATAGTTTTAGAGTTTTATGACATAACTGCCATGCAGTTGACCCCCAATTCCTACAGAAGGACCATGTGTATGTATATACTATATGCTGATCAGTACCAGGAACCTCTAACAGCTCCTGAGTTAGGCTAGTTCTACCAATTGAAAGAGACTGGGAAGAAGATTGACTATTTTTATCTGATTACTTGGGGGGTTCACCACGGTATGTGCATCAGGGGGAATAAGAAAGGCATGCTTGACTAGGTAGAGCAGTTTTTATACTTCTATGATTTCCCTGTGTTGAGGAAAGATTTCAATGTATCCCCAAGTAAGGAATCCTCTTATTTCCTTGTCTTCTTAAAGTTTCTTCAACCTAGAACCTCCTTTGACTGATGCCCTGCCTTATTCTTCCATGTATGGATCCCAAAATAGACCCCATTGGAAGGAGCTCCCAAGAAAAGAGCTGAGAAAATACTGGCCTTATGTGCTAGTTTACAGGATGGTGAAAGTTTGTTGATAGCTGCCAACTTAGAGATGTTTGGATTTTTTGTTGGTAGATGTCACAACCTTCCTGCTGAGGGAGTGGGAGCTGGTGATGGTACCTCCCAGCCAGTAGGTTCCCGTGACTTCATTTTCTATTTTCACCAAATTACTTATTTTTGTTCCCTGTATGCATGCATAGACCTCCATATTCTTAGGCTACGACCTTCATATGTGTCCAATGCCATTACTGCTTACCAATTTAATTTCTTTCATTGTTGTGCAAATATGGCATATGTGATCCCATCATTCATTAAGAAGACTGTGAAGTATGAAGACATGTTTAAAGATGATGATGTTGAGATGCTGGATATCCCTTCCAATAGTACTCCCATTGGTGCCACTCTTGTTTCTACTGCTATTGTGGCCATACCTTCTTAGGAGCCATTCGGAACCTCTTTTAAGAGGAAGCTATCTACTAGCTCTAAAGCCAATGCTTCCACACCTGACCAGCGTTTGGGAAAGAGGTCTCGGCTGGTTGTGGTACCTCCAGCTTCTCATGAAATGTAAGCCTTCAACAGGATGCTGGGAGAGCAGGTACCTGAGAAGGCGGTGGCTGAGTGGTCCAAAATGAGATTGAATGAAGCCTACCAAGCCCTGCTAGTTTCTGCTTCCTAGGGTACTTTTTTGGAGCAGAGTTTTAGAGAGTAGCTGTCAGCAGCTACTAGAGGTGACCTAAAGTTGAGGGAGGAGGTTAAGGAATTGAAAGCCAAACTCAAAACCTCCGATGACGACATGAAGAAGTTGGTTGATGCCAACAAGAAATTGAAGACTTCAGAATCCTCCTTGACTAATGAGAGGGGCCAGTTGAGTAATTTGATCAAGAAGCAAGAGCATGAGAGAGAGACCATGGAAATCAGTCAAGTTGAACAGGTGTCAGAGTTGAAATTATAGGTGGATTCTTTTTAAGGTTCTCTGAACACCTACAAAAATCTTAGTGCACCCAGGGAGAAGGCAAAGTATGAAGTAGGCTATGACAATGGTGTCACAGACTACCTGAGGTCCATGTATGAAAAGGTGTCGGACTTCAACTGGTCTCTCCTTGGTGAGGATGTCGTGACCTTTGTGGAAGAGCTCAAGAACGAGGTCCAGGTGGCTTTTATAGGAGTCCTGGAGGTTCTGGGTTTGGTGGAAGCGATTGAGAAGATGGTGGTACATGCTCCCGAAGCCCAACTCCCCCCGACAGAAGCCCTGATTCCTCAACCTGATGAAGCCTCATCTGGAGGTGCCACCTCAATCGCTCCTGCTAAAAAAGTCTCATTCACCACAGATGACATTCCCCTTGCCTAATGATTTTTCCTGCTCCTCTTTTTAACTTTTTAGCTTTCTGTTTGAACAATTGATTGTTTCTGGCGTGGATATTTTAAACTGGTTTTTCAATGAGGGGGTGGGCACCTCTGATGCTCTACAGATGTAATCTTTAATATTTTCCCGGTTTCTTGAATATTTTAAATTTCTGCTATCAAAATCATGACTTTGACTTGGTTTTATATCTTTAAATATCTTGATGCTTGCTCGTACTTTACTTTGAAATGATTGCAAGAGGTCTAGGAAGCTTCCATATGCCTTCATTTATGACTTGTATCATAATTTCGGACATATATTCATATTTACTCATGCTAGACGTTTCCTTGGTAGCTTCCCTTAATATAATGATCATATAGGTATAATATCACCAAAAAATTAATGAGTGAAAAAGAGATATAGTTTACACCTGATGTCATGGGTGTTGTGTAGTTGTCATCTTTTATACTAGGGAAACCCTAAAGGTGCCTTGGTACCCTATTTGATGTTGGGACCTCACTGTGGATGAGGTACCAATGGCCAAGGTGGAACCCTTCCCATTGTCCAGTATCTTCATGATGATGGGGTTCCGGTCTCATTGGTTGAACCTTTCTTTATGGCTGACACCTATCTATTGATGAGGTTCCAATTACATGGGTGAAACCTCTCCTCATTGCTGGTACCTCTCTGTCTTCTCAACATGTCATATGTGTTGGTATCATGATATTTATCATAAGAAAATTGTTTATTCAAGTATTTCTTGGAGACCCTAGGAGCAAGGACTACGCACCTCCTAGGTTGAATGAATGGAACCATGGGAGCCAGGACTAGGCACCTCCCAGGTTACATGATTGGAACCTCCGGAGCTAGGACAATGCACCTCATGTGTCAAGTAGGAATCGTGGGAGCCAGGATTAGGCACCTCCCAAGTTAAGTATGAACCATAGGATCCAGAACTAGGCACCTCCTAGGTTAAAATCAATAGAACTTTAGGAGGCAAGACATGCACCTCCAGGGTTAAGTAGGAACCATGAGACTCAGGACTAGGCACCACCCAAGTTAAAATCAATGGAACCTCAAGAGCCAGGAAATGCACCTCATAGGTTAAAATCAGGAACCATGGGAACTAGGACAGGCACCACCCAGGTTAAAATCAATGGAAATTCAAGAGCCAGGCCAGACACCTCCTGGGTTAAAATCAGGAACCATGGAAGCTAGGACTAGGCACCTCTCAGGTTAAGTATGAACCATGGGAGCCAGGACTAGCCACTTCCTAGGTTAAAATCAATAGAACCTTAGGAGCCAGGACAAGCACCTCCAGGGTTAAGTAGGAACCATGAGAGCCGGGATTAGGCACCTCCCAGGTTAAAATCAATGGAACCTCAAGAGCCTGGACATGCACCTCCTTGGTTAAAATCAGGAACCATGGGAACCAGGACATGTACCACCCAGGTTAAAATTAATGGAACCTCAAGAGCCAGGACAGACACCTCATGGGTTAAAATCATGAACCATGGAAGTCAGGACATACAACTCCCATGTTAAAATCAATGCAACCTCAGGAGCCAGGACAGACACCTCCTGGGTTAAGTAGGAACCATGAGAGCCAGGACAGGCACCTCTCAGGTTAAAATCAATCGAACCTCAGGAGCCAGGACATGTACCTCCTCGGTTAAATCGAGGAACCATAAGAGCCAAGATAGGCATCTCCCAGGTTAAAATCAATGGAACCTCACGAGGCAGGACATACACCTCCTGGGTTTTTTGCTTGAAAATTGGCCCTTTCAAGATCCTCTTCTAGGCAGCCTGTCACCTACTACCCCCAAGTTCTGTAGTGTAGCTTAATAGACTGGAGAACTTTATTCTATGGAAGCTTATTTAATAATGTCAGATGGTTCTTTTATAAATACGATAAAGGGAAACTACCACTATTTCCATTAAAATGAAAAAACATTATATGAGGACTCTGGGAGGTGTATAGGTACAACCCCCCTGAGTATGGAATAATAATTGCAACTATCAACTAAATGATGCTTGAAAATGCAAGAGCATAAGCTTGTTTTATTTTCCTAGCCTCAAAGAGGCCTACTTTCCCTACTTGATTGAAAGAAGAGACATTACTGATAGTACTTCTTGAGGTGCTCAGCATTCCAGGCCCTTGGGAGGAGCTTCCCCTCCAGGTTTTCAAGATGGTAGGTTCCTTCCCACAACACTAATCGTATCTTGTAACGAACTTCCCAATTGGCTTCAAATACCCCGTGACCTAGGACCTTCATATTTGGCATCATTTTTCTTAACAGTAGATCTCCAACCTTGAGTGGTCGAGGTTCCACCTTATTGTTGTAGTACCTCCTAGTTCTTTTTTGATAAGCAACCAGCTTCAACTATGAGCATGCTCTCATTTCCTCCACTAGGTCTAGGTATAAACGATGATTGATTTCATTATTTACAGGCTGGTAGTTGTCCCTCCCGAGGGAACCTACCCCAATTTCAACAGGTACCATGACCTCACAACAATAAGTAAGGGAAAACGGAGATTCCCCTGTAGTTGAACGGGGTGTTGTATTATAGGGCCACAACACCATTGGAAGCTCTTCTGGCTAGCTTCCCTTGCTTTCCTCCAACTTTTCCTTCAAAGTATGTTTAATTATCTTATTCGCAACTTCTGTTCAGCCATTGCTTTGAGGATGGAAAACAGCTGAGAAGCTCTTCTTTATTCCCAAATCATCACACAACTTCCTCATTTCTTTGCTGTCAAACTATTTTCTATTATCATAAATTAATTTGTATGAAATTCCGTACCTACAAATGATTGCCCTGTAGACAAACTTCCTTAGCTTCCCAGCAGTAATGGTAGCTAGAGGTTCAACTTTCGCCCATTTTGTAAAGTAGTCCATAGCTACCACAACATATTTCACTCCTCCCTTTCCTTTTGGTAGCCCCCCTATTAAATCAATTCCCCGTACTGTAAATGGACAAGGGCTGACCAAAGGCTTGAGAGGTGTCGCTGGTCTGCTATTGAGGTTTATATATCTCTGGCAATGATCACATGACTTGACAAATTTTTGGGCATCTGACTTTAGAGTGGGCTAATAGTATACATGCCTTAGCACCTTGTGGGCAAGAGAGGTACCCCCCGAGTGATTTCCGTAAATGCCTTTGTGGACCTCCATCAGAATGTACTCATAGTTATTCCCAGCTATGCACTTGAGCAGTGGCTAGTTGAAACCTCTTTTGCAGAGGTACCCATCATAGATAACATAACTGGCTGACTGGTACCCGATTCTCCTACTTCATCTTTATCTTCAGGAAGCTCCCCCTTAGTGATATAGCCTCTGATGGGATATGTCCATAGCTTCTCCCTTGGAACCTGAATTTTCATCACCTCCTCTTATGTGATGCTTGGTTGAGACTGTATCTCTAGGGGAATCACTCCCAACAAGGTTGCAGACCTTTGAGATCCTAATTTTGCTAAGGCATCTGCATTATCATTTTCTGCCCTTGGAATCTATTCAAGTTTTACCTCGCAGAACCTCCTTATCAGGTCCTAAGCATATCTCATATATAAGTTTATTCTAGGTCCCTTAGCTTGATAATCACCTCTAATTTGCCAGACTACCAACATTAAGTTACTATAAACATTAAGGTTCTCCACTTTCATTTCAAGGGCCAACTTCAAACCTACAATTAGAGCTTTATATTCTGTATCATTATTGGTAGCTCTGAATGAGAAGTGAATGGAGCTTTGGAGGCGATGCCCCTCAGGGCTAATGAGTTCAATTCCGGCTCCTGCACCACTATTCTTTACTTCCCCATCCACATACAGGTTCCACCAAGGTGCACAATTCTCATCAGGTATCATAGAGTTACTAGGTTTAGGTTCCGGATGCATGACTTCCACCTCCATTTCTGATAGGAACTCCAATATAAAGTCAGCTAGAACCTGGCCTTTAATTGTTGTCATTGGCTTGTAAACAATATCAAATTGTCCCAACTCTATTGCCCATTTCACGAGTCTCCCAGAAGCTTCCGGTTAGTGCAAGACATGTCTCAAAGGATATGAGGACCTTACTTTAACTTTGTGGGCCTGAAAATATGGCCTGAGCTTCATGGATGCCAAGATTAAGGCATATACCAATTTCTACATGCTTGAGTACTAGTTTCTACATCCAAAAGCCTTTTACTTACGTAATATACTGGGTATTATACTTGTTCCTCTTCCTTTATCAGGAATGCACTAGCCGAGTATTCTTAAACAACTAGGTACAATATGAAAATCTCCCCTTCCAAGGGCCTGGATATCAATGAGGGGCTTCCTAATTGCTCCTTGACCTTCCGGAAGGCAGCTTCACATTCATGTGTCCATTGGAACTCCTTCCCTTTCTTGATAGCTTTAAAAAATTCCTTGCACTTATCTGAGCTTCTTGAGACAAATCTATTGAGAGCAACTATTCTCTCTGTCAAACATTATACCTCCTTAACATTTCTTGGTGACCTCATTTCCACCAAAACTTTGATTTTTGCAGGGTTTGCTTCAATTCCTCTATGATTCACAATGAAGCCCAGAAACTTTCCAGACTCCACCCCAAACACACATTTTTGTGGATTGAGCTTCATCCGGTACCTCCTCAGTATGTCAAATATTTCTTTAAGGTACTTTACACGATCAGTAGCTTCCTAAAATTTGACCAGCATATCATCCACATAAACCTCCATTGTTTTGCCAATCTGTTCATGAAACATCATATTCACTAACCTCTGGTAGGTAGCTCCTGTATTGAACAACCCAAATGGCATCCCCATATAGTAATATAGGCCTCTATTCGTAATGAAAGAGGTATGCTCCTGGTCAAGTTCGTACATGGGAATTTGATTATAGCCCGAATAAGCAACCACAAGACTCAGCCATGCATGACCAGTTGTGGCATCTACTAGCTGGTCAATTCGTGGAAGAGGGAAGCTGTCCTTAGGATATGCTTTGTTCAAGTCTGTGAAATCCACACAAGTCCTCCATTTCCCATTAGGTTTTTAACCAATATTGGGTTAACTAACCATTTTGGGTAGAATGTCTCTTTGACCAGACCGACTTTGAGTAACCGGTCCACCTCCTTCTTTAAAGCGAAAGCTCTTTCTCCACTTACAGCTCTTCTTTTCTATCTTACCCCTTTCTTTTTAAGATCAATATTTAGACGATGACACATCACTTTGGGGTCAACTCCAATCATGTCTGAATGACACCAGGTGAACACATCTAGATTCTGTTTCAGGAACCTAATCAGCATCTCCTTTATACTAGGTTCCAAGTGCTTCCCAATAGTTATTACCTTTGAGGCATCATTGTCGTCCATTACCACAACAATCATTTCATCAACTGGTCCTATCCTTTCAATGGTTTCAAGCATTCTTGGGTCCAGGTCTATCTCAACTTCAACATCTAGAACCTCCTCTATAGTGAGAATTTCTGTTGGTGCAACTTCCAACATTAACAATCCTGATGGTGCTACCCCCGAAAAAACTAGAACCTCTAGAAGAGGTTCCTCACCAGTCAACTCCATAATTCTGATGCCATTACAAGAACTTTTCCATTTTTTAATAGGTTTCAGGACTAGTACATCATCACCTTCTTTCTTTATTGTCTAGAAGCTCCTCTTTGGCCTTTCTACTACTTGTATTGATTTGTTGTAGCACTCCCTAGATTCATATTGGCAGCCTCTAACAAATCAAATCCGATTAGGTGTGGGGAACTTCATGGCCATGTGGTAAATAGAGGTCACTATCCTCATATCTTTCAGTACCGGCCTTCCCAAAATTGCATTATAAGAAATATCCTCTTTTACCACCATGAACTCAGCCATCTGGGTGGCCCCATTAGGTTCCTCTCCTACAGTGACTGAAGGTTTATATTTCCAAGGATCCTCACTGAGTTTTCAGTAAATCCATACAATTCATTCCTGTTGATACCCATTTCTTTATCTAGCAGCCCCATCTTTTGGTATGTGGTGTAAGCCAGAATGTTCACAGAGTTCCCATTATCAACAAGGATTCTATGTACAATTAGACGTACAATCATGACAGCCACTAAGGCATCATTGTGGGGATAGTGAACCTACCTATCATCCTCTTCTTTAAAGGAGATTTAAGCAGTTTTCCCTTTGGGGGCCTTTCTGCTAGATTAAGCACATTTGTCAAGGGTTTTCCTTTAGCTTCCCAAACATATCTATCCATGGGATTTCTACTGGAACCTTCCAAATAGAGACCTCCAATGATGGTCCTGATGCTTCCTGCCCTGATAGTCCTTGTGGCACCTGATTGTCTAGCTTCTTTGGCTGTCTTCTCATCCCGAAACCTCTTGGCTTATCTGGCCATAAATTCTGAGAAGTGCCCACCTCTTTTTAATTCCTTAATTTGGTCTTTGAGGTGTCTACAATCTACTGTCTCATGACCATTGCTGTCATGAAAGGCATAATACTTTTCCAGATCCTTCCTTCCAGGGACCTACTCTGTATGACTTTTTAAACATCTATGTCTTCTCTATAACCTCATATATGGGGCTGATAGAGGTGTTAAGGGTAGTATATTCCTCAAACCATGAAAACCTGTCGGTAGGAGAAAATCTCCTCCCATCATGGGACCTATCTCTGTTAGCATTTACAGAGATGAGTGCTGTTTTGTCATCACGACTATACATCTTTGAATCAGAGGTTCCTCTATTAGAGGTTCTTTTCTCAGCATTCCTATCCTTAGGGAAGTTCCTGGCCTCACACCTGTAATAAGGAAGTTCTTCAGGATTTCATCAAAAGCTTATCTCACCCTGGGAACCTCTTTATTGAACCTCTTAAATTAGTCCCTTAGAGTCTCATTGTCCCTCTGATATTTGCCAATGTATTGACAGGTGGAGAATAGGCCACATAAGCTCTAAATTGTGCTACAAACAAGTCCCCCATCTGCTGCCAAGATTTTATAGAGTCACATGGCAACCTCTTGAACCATTGGTGATCATTTCCTGTGAGAGTGGTAGCTAGCATCCTGCACCTGGTGAGAGGTTCCACCCGATACACCTCTATTTCTGTGGTAAATCGACTTAAATATTCCACATCATCTGAGCTTCCATCAAACTTGAGTTCCCCGTTCATTCTGTAGAACCTGGCTAAAGGAGATTGTTTCACTCTTTTTGTAAAGGGGTAAGCTATGGCCCAACCGGATTGGGACTTCTTTTTAGCTTGGATTCTGTCCAAAACATCACCTTAATTCCTTAATTTTAAGCTTACAAGGTACCTCATCAGTGAGTGGTACCTTATCCTCAGGTTCCGGGACATGTTAGGAGCTATCACCTTTTCAAGTTCCTCCACACTAGGCTCCCTATCTAACTGAGCTTTCTTATTGGTAGCTCGAGTTTTAGAACGAGTCCCATCTCCCTTCTAACTTTTGAGACCTTCAGCCATGGAACCTTCCTATTGGCCCTTCTCAATTGCCCTTTTGATAGACAACTGGTGACGAATGTCCCTTTCACTGGCCTTGATTTTGTGTCAAAGGTCCTGGTCACTTAGCTTTTTTCCCAACCTATCAAACACACTAATAGTGGGGCTAGAGGAACGTATATGTTCTTGCTTTTCCTTTTCAACAGCTTTTTCTATTTAGGACCCCCCCTTGGCAGCCCCGTCCTCCAATTTTTTCTCTCCTTCCCCACTTTCAGAATCAAACACCAACTGTTTGAGGGTTACACTTTTCTGCTTCAATTTCTTTCTAGAAGAAGCCGACTTGAACCGCTTTTTCCCCTTCTTAAGAGGTTTCTTCTTGAGTGTTTCCACCTTTTCCCCCCAACTATTTCATGAAGCCCAAGACATCGTGTAGAGTAACTTCAGGTTGAGGTTCCCTTGCCATTCGATGGTGTTTTCTTGTTGTCTGAGTTGTTAGATATCTTTCCTCCTTAAGGATAAATTAGAGCCCTCCTTCTGGCGCCAAAATGTTATGAGAGAAATTTGGTTACAACACTATGGAGGCCCTTTACTGGAATGGCGGAAAGAAAGGTAACATAAATTGACCAAGAAACAAGTTTCTGATCGAGCTTCCACTGAGTATGGATGGTGATTTGTGATGAAGAAGGGACTGAGATAGCAAAGGTCCAAGGCATCAACCTATAATCCTGAGATTATAACAAATAATACTTGAGTTTTCTACGTGCTCTCTCCCCTCTCTTTATTTTCGAACCTTTTTGTTAGTTACCTACATACCCTATTAGTAAGGATCAAGTCCATATGTAGTTCTTGGTTGATAGGACTCCTTGTATGAGTGATCAGCTGTGATTTTGTAAGAATTATCCTCTGATTTGAAATATATCTCAAAGTGTTTGAGCTATAAGGAGAGTCCAAGCCGGTTAGGACTCTTTGGAAGCTGTTTCTTGATGAATAATCGAATTGATATGTGAATATATTTATTTTCCTGATAATTATCCTTAATTTGATAAGAATAATATGGTAATTATCCCCCATAATCGTGGAGAGATTGTCTCCTAAAAATCAGGTGACACAATCCATGTATAATTGTCGTTCCAAGAAGTACCAAACAGCTGTCTTGGAAGCTAATTTATCGAACCTGTCCAATGGAACCTGGAACCTGTTCTCTGGAAATACTAGCATATCATGAACTCCCAGATTAACTCTCAACCTCATTGGACTCCTGGAATCTCCTTAAATTAGGTTCCAGCCTGGATATAATGGAAGCTCCTTGGACAATTAAGTTCCTGCTTCCTTAGGGCCTTTTCACCTAGTGGTTCCTTATCCCTGGATGGACCCTTAGCCTCTAGGCACTCTTAGAAGCTTCCAGGATTGACCTTAGCACAATGGAACCTCTGTAATTCCTGTCAATTGGTCTTGAAATCTCTTTAGAAGGCCTCTAACTTAGGGGGTTGGACCTCTAAAAGCTTATGGTCCCAAATCCAGCCCATGTGATATTTTGGGCACAACAAATACCCTTGGGACTAAAAATATATATTCATTTAGAGGGATTATTTATTTATCGATAATTGAATATATTATTTATATATCGATAAATGAATATTAATTCATTTAGATATTATTTTTAGATTTTTTTCTTATAATTTTTTAATTTTTATACATTTTATATTCAAATATACCTAAAATTTATCATGGTTATAACATTTATGTGAACCGAATGATAGCATTATCATACCACATGTGTCTTAAAAAAACCTTTCAAGCTATTGTCACCGTACAAAATTACGAGTTGCACATGATCATAACATTCTAGAAGTCGTGCATGTATTATACAAAATTATGGAACATATGCATTTTGGTAGCGGAAAAAAACAATCAACTTTAGAAGTATTTTTCGAGAAGATTTGATTTATTAATGTGTATGGAAATGGTTTTTTGGATTAAATGTATTCATATATTTATATAAATATAAATATATTTTTTGAAATATAGTAATTATTCATTTATATTTAAGTAGGGCTTATAAAGATTTAATTTTTTTTATTTGTTAATAGATTTAACGAGATTATTCATTAAGCTCATTTGCCCAAGTCGGGACTAGAAAAAATTATTCATTTGTTGAGATTATTCATTTATCGAGGTTCTACTGTATACAATACAAGCTTCGTTTAATATATTTGAATATATTAAGTTCGATTTTTTAGTTTTCCTGTTTTAATTCGATCAGGTTTTGATTGATTTTCACTGATTTCAATTTTATTTAGGTTTTTTGCTCAGGCATAACCACCATTCCACCAAGAATATATTGAGCACATACTGTTTCTAGGAAGCCAAGCAGTGTCTTCTTTCGTGAAGTTGGGATAAGGACATAAGGATAAAGTTTCTAGTGATATATATTAATGCTGGGGTTTATTATGTTTCATTTCTTTACGAGTTATTTAGCTCCATTCTATTCTTTACAATGAAACAGAAGTTAAAGCAGTTATACATATGAATACTATACAAAAATGCATGTATTTCATTCATCGGTGAAATGCAGCATATTAGCAAAGTAGTATACTAACCACCTCAACATCATAGAACCAAAAGAAATGCAGCATATTAACAAAGTAGCATTTGAAAAGGGGATCACTATTGTCCTGATATTATCAGAAAAGAACTATGGTCCCTCTAGTTCTGTACTCTTAATGTCTGTGATATTGACGGTACAAATTAGCTCAAGCCATGTTCAATTCCTTCATGCTCTTTTATGCTAGATTCTTTTTCTCACCTTGTTTATATCATTGTTCAGTTATAGAATACTATACATTTCAAACACATTAAATTTGTTCTTCAATATCAACAACAAGATTGTAAGATGACATATTTTGATTAGAGTGAATGCTTTAATAAGATTTGTTAATGATGTTTAATATACACACTGTTAGCATACATCTAGTGATTTAGCACTCACTAACAATGTCCCGTCTATGCACTCTGCCACACTATTTTGCTTCAGAGTACTCCAACTGTGTTTTACCGAATAATTTCCAAAATCAACACAAAATTCATAGAATTCCATTGCAGATTTCCAGATTACCGTCATTTCTGAGGCCTATCTGGTTCTAAATTAACACTTTCAACTATCTATAGATATCAAACACGTCACTTTAATGTTTCAAAAAAATTAATCTTATCCATATTATCAATGAAATCGAGGAATTCTTATTCTCTACATTTGAATATAATCCGAGATGGCTCCTACAAGTTTGAATGGATTTAATCATTTAAATTACCTTTCATCGAAGACCAGAAAACTCGTGGTAATTCTAAGAATATTACCTTCACCAACATACTTTGAACTTGAAAAAAATAATTGCCAAGAAAAATTAGATTAATCCTAAAAAACAAGAACATATTAAGGATCTGATATGTTAGTGTTGTCAAGCTTCTCTGTTAGTAAAGTGGGCGCGCCTTGTACCATGACAAGGGTGGGCGTGTCCTCCGTTAGGCAGATTCCGGCCTGATCTCCTGCAATGCATCGCTTCCGTTCATTAATGTCTCCGCCATCTATGCCTATTAATGCCTATTGAAGGCCGTAGCTCCATATTCCTCGGGTTGCCCTTGTAAGGGAGTTATGGTGTGATGCAAATCTTGTCTTTGGAAGATCCTTTCCATGTACTCAGATGGGTTGCCCTCGTCTGGGGACTTAGGATGTGTCCTACATTTGTGGTGGATCTAGTGTTGGCCTTCAGTCAAGGTATTCGGGAAATAGTTGTAGTGGACCGACTAGGGCCCACGGTTTCAGGGTCAACGTCGGATCCATGAAGTCATAGGGACTTATACTAGGCTTTGACCTATCCGAACAATTCCGAATGTAAAGTCATCTTCTAAAAAGGTTCCACTTGCCTTTGCCGTATTTGATTCGAAGAAGAAAACTCTTTTTCCTAATGGGCCTCTATTTTGCCAAGAACTACGTGAGCTTGATCCTCTATTTTGCCTATAAATTGAGATACATAGGCACATTGTTGGGGGTCAGAATTATTAGATCTCACAGCTGTTAGAGAACAAAACTCTAATTATTGTAAAACCTAGCAATCTTAGCCCCCAATCTCATACAAACCACCACACTTCGGTGATAATTCAGCCTCGTTAGATCTTTTTTCGGCAAAGAACCTCAATCTTTGTTGATTACCATATTTCTCCATCAACAAATTGGCGCTAGAAGGAGGGCATCTTAACAAATGAGGAGAAAAGTTGTCACAACCACAAGGTCAGAGGATGAACGGAAGGAGGGAGGAAGAAGCACGATCACCTGACCGGAGAAACAGCCAGAACTACCATGACCATGAAGAGTACATTCCAGAGCACCTCACCAACCCCAGAGATGTTAGTTGGATTGTTGGTGGACGTCCTCCCATCATAATGAGCAACATGGACATAATGGAGCAGTTATAACGGATTGGAGATATGGTGATGGGCCTTCATGAGAATCTCCAAGGCATTGGGGAGTAAATGAGAGGATTTGATGAATGTATGCGCACTCTTTAGCGTCATTCAGGGAAGGAGCCAATGATCGGGGAAGAAGGCAGGATGCTGAAAGATGGTCGTGGAAGAAAATTTCATGAAGTAACCCCTCGAAGGCTGGAGTTTGGGAATAGAATTCCTCACCCAAATCCTGAGGAGAATCCAGAGAGAAGGATGATACTTGCAGGAGAAATCCAAAGAACTCCTCACCCAAATCGCTCAGGTCGTGCTACCGAGGAAAGGCACAATACCCAACTAATCCTTGAACATAATAGAGTTTATGTTCGTGATAGGACAGGTAGGTTAATTTTGCAAGAAGAGGCGAGAGACCCAACTCGCAGGAGAGAGGGAAGAGCAGGGGAAATACCTATTAATCCTCTACCTCTAAGGTCAATCCACCCGGATGAGGGCTTTCTACGAAACATAGACCCGCGCACTGGTGAAGCTCTGTCAAATCAAAGTGGAAGGATAGAGAATGACTTCATGAATCAGAGACCTCTTCCTCACTCGAGGCGTCATAACGCCAACCCCATCATCACCTCCGCCTACTCTGACAGCTCTTCCGAGGGCAGACGTCACACCCATCGATGACAGAACAATCAGAATAACCAAGATTCTCATAACACCCAGAATCCTCCTCCTCCACCAGAATCTCATCAGGGCATGCCTCAGCCTCCTCCTCATACTCAGGGCATGCCTCAGCCTCCTCCTACTACTCAGGGTACGCTTCAGCCTCCTCCTACTACTCAGGGTACGCCTCAGCCCCTATCACTACTCAGGGCATGCCTCAGCCCCCTCTCACTACTCAGGGCATGCCTCAACCCCCCGTAATTACTTAAGTCCCACCAGTTTTAAACCCATCTGCCAATCACCAGGCGGCGCCCACGCATCAGGGTGCGCCTCCACTTAACACGTCTCAAGCTAGCCCTTTAGCACAACTCTCAAGGATGTAAAATATTCCAGGGGTAGGTAATGTGAATGTTGACGAATTGCAAAAGCTTCTCACCCTCCTTGATGGAGGAAGGTCCATAACTCTGGTACATGCTCTCTCTCCCTTTTCTCAAGCGGTAAGGGAAGCTCCACTTCCACAAGGGTATCGAAGCACTACTGACCTCCATTATCATGGGAATTCTGATCTGGTTAAGTATTTGGGAAAATTCAATACTGACATGGATGTTTATCAAATGCTTGATTTGGCTAGGTGTAGGCTTTTGGCTGCTACATGAAGGGATAATGCTAAGGTATGGTTTCAGAAGTTGGGTGGAGGTGTGCACGTCATGGGATCAAATGCAACTTCTTTTCCTAACACAATTCCAGGCCACGGTAAAATATGCTCCTCAAGTCACGACTCTGGCTAATGTCAAGAAAAAGAACAATGAATCCCTCTAAGCATAATTCAAAAGATTCAACTCTGAAGTTACAGGATTTAGATGGGTAATGGATAACACTTTGACAAGTTTCCTCATTGACGGGTTAAAGGTTTGGACATATTTTTGGAAGCTTTTGTAGGGGAATGAACCATCGACTTTGGCCTCCCTTTATGCCGAGGGAGAACCTTTCAAAAGAATCGAACAATCTTTGGAAGATAACGAAAAAAGGGGTACTCAGTCAAGGTCAAAGTTCAAAGCCAAAAAGAGGGATAGAAGTTCACCATCCGAGTATAGGGGGAAGCCTAGAAGCCGGAATAGGATGAATATGACACATGATAAGAGGAACTGGAGCCCTCCACCGTCCTATGATTATAGACGAGATGGGTATACTCCTAGTGGCCGGGGTAGAGCATATCTATGAAGGTAACAGGAACAATGGTTTGTTCAGGAGACATCCTCCTCCATCGGCTTGGCAAAGAAAAGATTAGAAGAAGTATTATGAGTATCATGAGTCTGTGGGCCACGATACTCACGAATGCCGACAGTTGAAAGATGATATTGAGTTGTTAATCAAAGAAGGGAACCTCACCAAATGGGGAAAGAAGTATAGGGTTGATCACCCTGCCCCAAGGAGAGAGAATAAAGCTGGTCTGGGAGCCAACAATCAGGAACCAGCCTCAGATCCTGCTTTTGTCAGAGCCAACAGTATACATACCATTTTTGGAGGACATCATATAGCAGGAGATGGCTGGAACGCCATGGCGAGGTACGCAATGGAAGCCAAGTACTAACCCTTGACCAACGTCAATAGTTTGTCTTCAAGGCCTACAAAGCTTTTTAAGGGAGAATCCACAGACATTACTTTCATCGAGGAAGATGCTAAGTGGGTACATACCCCAAATAATGATGCCTTGGTAGTAACAATAAAGATCGAGATGGTGAATATCCATCGGGTTTTTATAGATAATGAAAGCTCAGAAAACATCTTATATTATAGCATATATCAGAAGATGGGACTCCTTGCAAAAGACATGACCGTCGAAAACATCTTATATTATAACATATATCAGAAGATGGGACTCATTAACAAAGACATAACCGTCGAAAACATCTTCCTATATGGCTTTGGAGGGGAATCCATCCCTGCTAAAGGAACCGTCCGCCTTCCTGTTACCCTTGGAGAGGGAGAGTTATCGTCCACCCAAATCATTGACCTTTTAGTGGTAGATCAGGAGTCAGCTCACAACACTTTGATTAAGAGGCCACTTTTAAAGGAGATGAGGGTCATCACCTCTATCTATCAGTTATCTATTAAGCTACCCATGCATGTTGGGATAAGATGTGTTAAGGGGTGTCAGTTTGATTCAAGGGTGGTATCATAGCTTGTTGATTGAAGTTACAAATCAAGATCTGAAAGAATTTTTCAAAAAGTGTATTTCTAGATCAAGAAAATTTTATTTTGAAATTTCTTTATTTTTAAAGAAAATTCAATTTCAAATTTTTCCAAGATTTTAAGTTCACTAATTTTTTTTGAAGACTATCAATCTTCAAGAATTCGAATTAAAATTTTATTTCTCGAAATTTAATTTTTATTTGAATTGATTTTAATTTTTAAGAAATTAATTTTTTTGAGATTTAAAATTCTTCGTAACCATGAGTACTCAGAAACTTAGTAGTATCAAAATCCTAGCCTTTGACGAAAAGGAATACATTTTATGGAAGAAGAAGATGTCCACTTTCATCAAAACAGTGAATTCACAATACATGAGTATTTTGGAAAATGGACCCTATGTTCCTCAAAAGCTTACTCCAGAAACAATCTCAGATGACGCATAACGAATTCTAAAAGAATTAACCCTAAAGGAGCCTTCAGAGTACACTGACACTGATAAAGAAAGAATAATAGTCTCATATCAATGTATCATAATGGATTCACTGGACACTACAATGTTTAATCAAATGATTAACTATGGAAGTGCCAATAAAATGTGGGATACTATTGATCTGCTAATGGAAGGTACTGCAGAGGTGAAGGAAAATAGATTGGATATTTTTACATCCCAGTATGAGGCATTCAAATCACTACCTAGAGAAAGTATAACTCAAGTCTTTGAGAGATATAAAAAATTGTTGAATAACTTGTCTCTGCATGGAAAAGCCTACTCACGCAGGGAGATCAACAGGAAATTCATGTTGACTCTACCCGCACACCTTGAACACAAAATCTCCACAATAAGAGAGAGAAATGACATAAATGACATGTCAAATGAAATTCTATATGGAAAGCTCAAGACTCATGAAATGGGGCAGGAGCAAAGACAAATCATTTATGGTTCAGGAACAGTGGATAGTAAGAATACATCTTTGTTGAAGACTACAACACTTATAGCCAAAAACTTTATTGCAACAGAGACCAGCATAGAAAAGCCTGTAATTGAGAAAGAAGAGATTTTGGAAGCTAAATTTACAGAAAATGATCAACCAAGTGTTGAAGATGACTTCTACTCAATAGAAGAGCTTGAACAACTAGAAAAAAAACAATGGCCTATATGGTAGGAAAGTTCAAGAACCTCAGGTTTATGAGGAACCCTAAGTACAAGTTCAAGAGTAACTCAAGCTCCAGTGGTTCCAGTTTCAGAAACATCAACCGAGGTGATTCATCTTCAGGGTCTTTTTGCAAAGGAGGTTACAAGACTAGAATGGTAGACCAAAGTAAGTTTAAGTGCTACAACTGCAATGAACTCGGATATTTTGCCATAAAATGTCGGAAGCCTAAGCAGGGAAAGGAAAGGAAAGAGTCATATGACGAACTGAAACAAAAGTATGATGCACTGGAAAAGAAGCATCAGGGAAGAGGTTATATAGATGAGGGAAAGAGATGGGATGAGTTAGAAAATGATGATGAAGAGACATATGGAAATATTACACTCATGGCAGACTCTTCATAGACATCTCCTCGGTCATCAAAGGTATCATTTCTTTCCACAGTTGAAATGTCTGATTCTGATTACAAGAAAACTGTAGAAGATCTTAGTGTATAAATGTTTAACATACACACAAGCATGCTAGCATCAGAAGAAGAAAATACTAAACAAGTTCTAAGGAATAAAATACTAGAGGCTAAAAATGAAAAACTAGAACTTGCGTGTGTAAATGTAGAAGATCTTAGACAAAAGATAGAATATCTACAAAATAGACACAAATGCAATCAAGAAGTAGAGACTGCACTTAAGAACAAAATTTATGAGTTAGAGTTAAAACTTCAGACATATAAGAAGTATGCTAATCTTGTTAAAGAGGCAATAGATAGACATGTCATAGATCAAAAAGCTGGTATAGGTTTTGATTATGATAAGAAATCAGGAAAAAGACATGTGGAATCGGTTGCTGAGGAAAGTCCTGTGAAGCAAGAAATTCCACATGTGTTAAAGAATGTCACTAAGCCCCTATACAAGAAGTTTGTCATAGAACCCATAGATGAAGAACATATCACTTTGAAAGAAGAAATCCTTGCTGAGGATAAAAAGAAAGAGGAAGAAGATGATAAGAAGCTGGCTAAGAAATCTGTAAAAATTGAAGACCCTAAGAAAGCTAACAGAAATGGCAAGATAGGTGTTAATAAGAAAAACGATTATGCCTATTCTCCAAATGCTACTAGGAAAGTTTGCAATAACTATAATTCTACTAGACATCTTATGCATTCATGTAAAAAGGTTAAAGTAGTAAAAACTGAAATTCCTAGTGTAACTGTGATGTCTGCCATGCCTATATCTCATCAACCATGTGGTAAAGTAGGATGTATGCCATGTGATTTTAACATCATCTCTGTTAGGAATCTACATGTAATTTGATGATAACATTAATCTTAGAATCATAGAAATTTTATTCGATGTAACTGATCAATTGATATGAAAGTTATAAATATCAATTGATCAGGAAACCATTTTATCAGTTGAAGTGTTTATATAAATCAACTGATAATTTGGATTGTAGCATAGGTGTACTTAGTCTATTTCAATCGATAAGGAGTAAATCAATTGATATAATTCTTATCAATTGATGTTAGAGTCGATTGATATAGATCATCAATTGATGTGTAAATTAAACTGTCAAATTGTAATTATTTGAAGACAGGAAATTGCACAAGTGAAGGATGATCGATTGATATTGAAGCATCGATGGATGAGAGATCAATCGAAGAAGCCAAGTTAAGTATTGAAGACCATCGACTGATGTGAAGACCCATCGATTGATAACATCTATCAATCGATAAGTCTTTATTTATCAATCGATGGATATAAAGATCAATCGAAGAAGAACATCAGTTGATGTATTAAAGGATGAATCAATTGATATGCTTAACAGAAAATTATCAATTGATTGTGACAACACAGTAGGACTATCTGTTGTAGATCCAGAGGACAAAAATAAACCTATGGAAGACACTCTATGATGGCTGTGAAGACTCAATCTGTAGCTGTCTTTCAAGCCTATTTTCCTCAAAAGGAAAAAGGTAAAAGAAAGATAGATAGAAACAATCCTAGAATAGGAATTGTAAAAAAACACACTTATAGTATATAAACAAGTGTAGAAGCATTGTTAAAAAATAGACAAGTTAGACAATATCTCTTAATCAACTATTCAAGCCTTAGAGCACATTGTAAGAACAGTTGATTTATTTTCTAACCTTGTAAAAAAAATGAAACTAGGTTTCTTTTAATCTAGGAACATTGAGCAAAAATATACACTGATGGAAAAACCAATCCATCAGTAATTTTAAATCTCTTTGTTCAGTTTTTATTTTTAGTTTTTAATTTGTTCAAACAATATTCTCTCTAACTCTCAAACATCAAGAACAAATATTAAAAGAAGCAAAAAGTTTTAATATTTGTATTCAACCCCTCCCCCTTCTACAAATATTGGCATTGTTTTAAGGGATAACAATTGGTATCAAAGCAGACTTTCGACATACAGAAATTTTAAAGATCAAGAACATGCAATGGGCAAAAAAGATTCAGGTGTAAAAATCCCAGTGTTAGAAAAGGATGAATACTTTCCATGGAAGGTAAAAATGCATTTGCATCTTCTTTCTCTCGACCCTTCCTATGTTCACTGCATAGAGAAAGGTCCTCATATTCCCATGAAGCTAGTCATAGGTGTAAACCCTGATGAAACTCCTGCACTTGATAGACATGTTCCAAAACTCATCTCTGAGTTCACAGAAGAGGATGAAAAAGAAGTACTTAAATACAAGAAGGCCATGAACATTTTGTTTAATGGTCTAGACAAAGATATGTTTGACAATGTGATAAACTGTACTTCATCAAAAGAAGTATGGGACACTCTTCAAACTCTGTGTGAAGGAACTGAACAAGTAAGGAAGAACAAAATGCAACTCTTGATTCAAAAATATGAGTCATTTCATTTCAAGAGTGGAGAATCCATCAATGACACTTATAGCAGATTTCAGAAGTTGATAAATGGACTGAAACTATATGGTAGGGTTTATGCAACTGAAGATACAAATCTAAAATTTCTTAGATCTCTTCCAAAGGAATGGAAACCAATGACTGTTTCCATTAGACAATCTCAGGACTTCAAGGATTACACTCATGAGAAACTTTATGGTATTCTCAAGACATATGAGTTGGAAATCCAACAAGATGAGGAGATTGAGAAGAATCAAAGAAAAGAGAAAATTGTGGCTTCGGTGGTCAAGGGAAATGAAGAGAAGAAGGAAACTGGTAGTGTAGAAGATTCTGTCATGGTGGCTGGTGATGATGTTGAAGAATCATCCAAGAGAAAAGAAAAAGGGCAAGTGTAAAGAAAACGAAACACGCTCACAGGATGATTTGGATGAGATTGATGAGCACCTTGCATTTCTCTCAAGGAAGTTTTCAAAGCTTAAATTCAAAAGGAATCCAAATGCTCAAAGGCATGGATCCCAGTTTAGAAGTAACAATCAAAACAAGAATTTGGTTGATAGATCTAAATTCAAATGCTTTAACTGTGGATTGGCTGGTAATTTCTCTAATGAATGTAGAAGGCCAAAACAAGAAAAGTTGATCTAAAGAAAACCTTAAGTTAAAGAACACCATTGATGCCTTAACTGAGAGGAATATTTTTCTTGAAAATGAACTTGTTTGTTTAGAGAGATTGAAAGGGGAGATAGGAGTGAAGGGAAGTAACTCACTGCACTTTCATGTGTAATAGAAATGCTAAATGTAATCTCTATGTAATGGTTGATGATAACTCAACAATAGAACAGGACATGTAATAATATGCAGGTGCACAGAAATCTTGGATCACAGAGTTCAGTTAAGACAAAGTATCAAAGGATCATCTACAGACTTGAAGCTCACTGGAAGAAATTCATTAACATGTTCAGGCCTCAGTGGAGAATAAAAGATGTTGACATCTATTCAAGGATGTGGAAGCTACAGAAGATTGTCTTAGTCTATGACGATTTTAGTGCATTACAATCGAAGCAACAAGTAAGGTTTGCAAAGAAGAATGTGGAATCATGTTCTGAATCAAGAGCCCCTATCAAGACTAGTCACTTATGAACCAGACCGTTGCATCAAGTGTCAGGACATTGGAGGCAAGCTCTCGTCGGTTAATATGATTTTAATCATTCTAAAGTTGTTGGTTTTCTTGAGTCAAGTGGAGGATCAACAAAGGTGGTAAATCAGTATTGGAGAAATGTCAGCCTAATGGATAAGGGACAGACGGCACAACCTGATTGGATCTTACTAAAGCTTCACAAATTTGAAGGCCAAATACTTGGACGTGGTGGAGTCACGTATACGGGGCCAAGTATTTGGATAAGGAAGTCTACACAAATTGAAGAGTGGAATGGAAATATTTAATTTAATTAAATAAAGTATTTATTTAATTATTTATATATTTTATAAATAAAGACACTCTTTATTTATATTATATATATTTATTTAAATATTACTTTTATATTAAATATTTTCAAAGGCATGCTTGGCACATGACTTTGAAGATATGATTTGAGTGGACAAAAGTAAAAGGTGGAAAAACAAAGTAACACCTTTTTCAATATATAAAGAAGAAACCCAAGTCATCATTTGGTGATAGCATTCGGAAGAGAAAAATGGGGAGAGAGAGAGAAAATTATTTTCTCTCTCCCCCATGGCCGAACTCATACTTTAATATTATGGGGCCATGAATTTCTTTGTCATACCACTCATCTATTCTTCTATTGTAAACATTGCTAAATCTTGTTTAGAAGATAGGTTTGATTTTTGTCTCCTAGATCTAGAATTTGTAATATTTTTAGAGGAGCCAAAAATCATTTCTTTGTTGTGTTCTTGAGCTTTTGTTCTTGAACTTGTTGTAGCATCTACCCCACTTCAATGAATATAAAGTTATATTCTTGGATCTTGTTGTGTTGTGTGTTTTGGATGATTTACCGTTCATTATCTTGGTTATTTTAATGGTGTTCTTGAGGTTGAAGAAGATGATGAACAGTACCCGGGTTTGAACCAAAGTAATTTTTATGTTGTCCCAAAAATAATTAATAGTCATATTTTTAATTTGGGAATCGTATTCACCCCCCCTCTACGATCTCCGGGACCCAACAATTGGTATCAAAGCTACTCGGTTGACATACAAATCGATTGGATCTATTTTTATTTTTGAGATTAAAGAGGGTACAATTGGTTCACTGGACATCCAGAATTTTTTCTGAAGCCCGGAATTTTTCTAAGTACAAAATGTTCTAGATGGCCAAGTAGAACATTCCTATGTAGAATATTCGAGATAGATATTCTAGATGGCCAAGTAGAACATTCCTATGTAGAATATTCGAGATAGATATTCGAGATGGCTAAGTAGAACATTTCTATGTAGAAATTCGACTTGATGTTCGAGATAGTGTCTAACTCGAACATTATCTCGAATATTCTACTTAATGTTCTACATAGAGCCTAAGTAGAACATTTCTATGTAGAAATTCTACTTAATGTTCTAGATAGAACCTAAGTAGAAATTCTGGAGTTAGAAATATTTTCTAAGTCAGAAGTTCTACTTAATGTTCTACATAGAGCCTAAGTAGAACATTTCTATGTAGAAATTCTACTTAATGTTCTAGATAGAACCTAAGTAGAAATTCTGGAGTTAGAAATAATTTCTAAGTCAGAAGTTCTACTTAATGTTCTACATAGAGCCTAAGTAGAACATTTCTATGTAGAAATTCTACTTAATGTTCTAGATAGAACCTAAGTAGAAATTCTGGAGATAGAAATATTTTCTAAGTCAGAAGTTCTACTTAATGTTCTACATAGAGCCTAAGTAGAACATTTCTATGTAGAAATTCTACTTAATGTTCTAGATAGAACCTAAGTAGAAATTCTGGAGTTAGAAATATTTTCTAAGTCAGAAGTTCTACTTAATGTTCTACATAGAGCCTAAGTAGAACATTTCTATGTAGAAATTCTACTTAATGTTCTAGATAGAACCTAAGTAGAAATTCTGGAGTTAGAAATATTTTCTAAGTCAGAAGTTCTACTTAATGTTCTACATAGAGCCTAAGTAGAACATTTCTATGTAGAAATTCTACTTAATGTTCTAGATAGAACCTAAGTAGAAATTCTGGAGTTAGAAATATTTTCTAAGTCAGAAGTTCTACTTAATGTTCTACATAGAGCCTAAGTAGAACATTTCTATGTAGAATTTCTACTTGATGTTCTAGATAGAGTCTATGTAGAACATTTCTATGTAGAATTTTTTTTCTTAGAAGGCTGTTTCAACATGACACATGGCTACATAGTTTAACTTTTATTTAAAACAAAAATTGTTTTTCTCTCAAATTGTTTTTAGTTTAATAATTAAATTTGAATTTAATTATATAAAATATTTTGAAAATAATTTTTAAATTTAAATAATTTATTTTTCAAGTTTATTTTACATCTTGGAAAATATTTTATTTTCTTTTAAATTTTAGAGTCAAATATTTTATATTTTTAATATTCTTAGTTAAGAATTTTATTAATTTAAAAACTAAAATTAATCTTAAAATCCAATTTAATTTCTTTTGAGTTTAACATTCTTAAAAGTATTTTGAGAATTATTTTTAAGGTTTAATAATTTATTTTTTATAGAAGTTTTAATTATAAATCTCATAAAACTTTTTGGAAAATCATTTTGGTTGAAATAATTTATTTTCAAGAATATCTAAGATGACTTGAAAATTTATTATTTTTATATCAAACTTATATTTTCAATCTGTTTTATTTTAATTATAATTGAAACTGTTTTGGATTATAAATTCTATAAAATTCTTTGGAAATTAATTTTGATTTGAAATAATTTCTTTTTCGGGATTATTTAATATACCTTGAAAATTTTGTTATCTCTATATCAAAACTTTCTTTTCGAATTTTATTTTATTTATAATTTGAAATTGAGAAATTTATTATTATTTATCAAAAATGCATTTTCAATTTATTTTGATTATTTAAATTCCTAAAAAATTAAATACTTCTGTTTGAACAAAATGTTTTATTAAACGAAACAACAGGAGTTGATTCTTCGTTCGTTGAGGACAAACGAACTGACTGAAGAACATTCTAATGGAGTTGAGACCTGATCTTACCATTGGAGATGTATTTCTACATCGGTCTACTCAGTGGATCATTTGGTTAATGAAAGGGGATTAGTTCATTTAGGGAAGAGTCTTTGATCAGTGGTTTTCGAATCAATATCTGAAGAATTTGGGATTTTGAAAAGGAATTCAGTTTAACGGTCAAAGAACCAAAACGACAATTGAAGATTTGGTTAAAGGACATCAGTGGCAGAAATACACAAGGTTTGATTATCACTGACATATGATAATCAAGGGGTTATTGCTACACATACAAAGAAGAGTGATCTTTTCAAGCAGAACATGAGACATTCTATGTCGGGGTCTTTAAGCAGAACAATCAGGTATCAGTTTGGGTTGAAGCAGGAACATCATTGGTTATTGAGGTCAAATGCAAGGATACTTCCATGAGTGTCAGTAGAATGGAAATTGATTTGGATCAATTGATTATCACTCGAGATGGAATGTTAAGCATCGCACAGGTATACTTTCTAACTAGTTTATACTTGTTTGATTTAATTATAGAGTATTAAGTGTTGAACTGCATTATATTATAAGTTTGATGTAATGCATGTCTCACCTTGATTTCTATATAAATTAGATAACTTATGCTAGTTTGTTAGTGTTGCTTGTTAATCAGTATTTGACTTCATGATTAGATCTTGTGTGATTTAATGCTTGCTTTACGATAATTGATCATGTTAGCATATAGAGTCTTAGGTATTTGTAGGGGTACATTTACCGGAAAGAGTATTTGCTGCATGCTAAGTGCCTTGATGTTTACATTGTCAATAATCTGTTTATACTCGCATGGTTGTATTAAATGCTATATCTGATCATGTGCTTGTTAAGATAAGTTTGTTTCTAATTTGGGAATTGCCTAGGGGTCAGTATAATAAACCATGAATTAAATTTTTAAATCTAAATTGACTCAGGTAATTAGAGATAATATAATGTTAAAGTGAACAACAAAGGTGATTTAGAAGAATTAGGAATCTGAGTGATTGATTCTTCTATGACTACATATATGTACGACATGATTCTTATAGACTGCTAGTCCACCTTAAGTTAGGTTGGGATCACTGAGCTCATAGCCAAGACTACTTGTTGAGGCTGATATAGATGAGGAGTGATCAGTCAGATAAGAATGAACATGTTGAACTTGAATGCTTTGTTGTTAACTATGTTTAGAAATATCTCTAACCCTTGGACTCAATCAAATTGAGGACCACGTGTCTTAATCATTTGTGAATGCAGAGTATCTTTCAACATGTACAAGTTATATATCTCTGACATTTTCATGTTCGAGGCATGTAACTACTTTTGCTTTGGTATTCAAATGGTTAAGCAAGGTTACCTATTTTTCTTGAATGAACTGAAGCACAATATTAAGAAAGACCTAGGGGATTCTTTGTGAAGGGTTTCCTAATATCAGTTCGACGATGAACAGTATTGATCGGGGTCAAGAGAAATAGAAGCTCACTCTACTGGAAGTGAGGTTACTGCTGACACAAAATGTAATGCTTATGATGAAGTCAACTATTCGTTGAAGTTTATTAGAATGGAGTTAGCTGCAACAACAAGTGATGCTCTCACACTTGGTTTATCAACTAATACTTGGTTTATCAAGATAACAGATTCGACGGTAAAGATGAAGTTGGTGAGAAAGGACTACTTCTAATGAAATTCTTTTAAGAAGGACATTAGTGAAGTATGTCAGTTGAAGGGAAGTCAAGTCAAAGGCTACCCTATTTAGTTTTAGTGTTTGTTCATGCATTCGATAGATGAAGCATCTCAGTGATTAATCACATTCAAAGGATTAGGCAGATTGCTGTAAGAACACTTTGAGGGCAGGTAATGGAATTTGTTGACGAATGAAGTTCTATGTTATGTCTGCACTGAAAGGAGTATTCTAGAGTAAAGTTCAGTTTCCGAACTTCATGACCAAATGGAGGAGTTGATAGGGAAATCCAGACCTTGAGTGGAATTATAAGGGTAATGGATAGACTTAAGGTTTCCTATTCACTACGGCTGAATCAGTTGACACAGCAAGTCTAATAAGCAAATATAAAGAGAAGACATCAAGTAAGATTAATCATGCCTGAAGTCACATGGTGTGATGGAGGGCTATCTTATTTGGAGTTAAGAAGCTTACACAGAGTCTGTGATTGATTTAAGATGATCTAGATGCAGTGAACAACATCATCAAGCTCCCTAGCATTCGTTTGATTTTAGCTCTGAATTTCTAAAGGTTGACATCCTGTTTAGGGTTCAAGATCAGATGACACCAGATGAAGAAAAGCTGCAAGCATCACCACAGGGGGAGCATCAGTAAGTTGGATCAACTAGTCATGTTTGATGTTCAAAGGCTAGCAGTGCTCATTGAGTAAGAGTTGAGATTCTTAAGAACACTGAGTGATCCAGATTGAGTGATTGCATATTAGAAAGGAAATTGTCAATTTAAAGATAATGCAAGATGATCTCAATCATATTTGAAGCAGACTACTCTACCCACTGAAAATCTAAGGAAACATTAAGGACACATCTGTCATGACAAAGGGTTTTGTGTAACAACATTTCCTAGAGTCAGTTCTTGATGAATCTGGGTAGTAGAGTAGTGATTGGTAGTGTCGTGCATGTATAAGAGTATTTCATTGGTTTTTTTTTGTGAATTCAATGAAGACTGAAGATGCACTAACTAATCAAGATTGAGTAGGGTTCGAATCAAGGAACTAACTCAATTGAACCAGAGGCAGATACACTTAGCATAAGGAATCGATCCACATGAAGACTTGGTATTGATACAGAAGCTGAAGGGTAGTTCGGAGTTTTTGAAGGTTCTACTCTGCTAGTGTCAAGACTACTGGTTTCTAGAGTGCTGAGTTTAGTGAAGCTGCTGCCAAGACCAATATCTACAATGAAATATTTGGGTGTTGAAGGTAATGCAGTTTCCGTCTAGATGAGCGTGGTATTGTTTCGAGGAACAATGTTAACTGGTAGCTGAAAAATTATTCCTGTCCAAATGGAGTAAACGTTCGATCTTGAAAGGAGTAAACGTTCGATCTCTAGGGCAAAGAGGAGTAATTGTTCATTCAACGATCATACACCAGTAAAAGCTCTATTGACTAAGGTATGTCACTCTAGTCTAATGTTGATTTATTTAAATGTAAAGTTTATAGAGAGTGTTCATGCTATTTAGATGTCTACGATCTCTAGGAACTGATTAATGTTTGGCGTGTGACCACCCGGGACTCAATATTATCATTATGAAATTACCTATGATCACCCGGGACCTAGGAACCTAACATTGTAGCATCTCTTTGTATAGTCAATTTATATCCAGGATCTCGTACTTTGTGCTGTCATATGTTATTCATGCTATATGTATCAAATGTTTCAGCATAAGTATTTGTATATATTAATTAATTGTAATTTTATTTACTTTTAATTGTTTAATGCTAATATTAATGGAACCACTTAATATGTAGTTTAAGTGATGTAATTCATGTCTTTTGCAAAATCCATTAATATTAGTTGTCATTCTTTTGATATTAGTGATGTCACTTAGAATTTCTGCACTAAGTGACAAAAAGATTATTTCAAAAATACTGATATTGAAAGTAAGTTACTACATCGCGAGGGGTTGTCAAAGATCATAAATTTTAGCATTAATATTTAAAGGTATTTGATCTCTGATGCAACTAGTACCTCGAGCTTACATACATTCTGATTGTCATGAGTATTTTCAATATGCTTATGTGATAATTGTTGAGATGTAGTGTAAGAAGTTAAATGCTGTCATTCGGTCAATGTGTGTTCAGTGTTTAGCGGATGCTTATGTTTTATGCTTTATAATTACCATGATCTATATTGCAATATGTGTTTGTTTCAAGCGACAAATGGTAATTGTCTAGCATAATGTAAGTATCTTATGTGCTTGATTATTTTGTAGTAAGATGCATTTTATTACAAAATGATTGAATGATGTTAGTACTTTTGAATATATTGTCACTCATATCTTTGATAATTCATTAGTATTAACATATGTTTTTCATTCTTTAGAACTTGAATGCATAAAGAAATTTCTTGTCTATTTCTTGTGAAAAATGTTTTATCTAAACATGCATTCATTTGCCAGAGAATGAAAAGCCACTAAAAGTTTTCTTTGAAAGAGAATATTTCTTGAGGATTATCTTTCTATTTCAAAATCATATATCCCCTCTCTCTCTAAATATTTTGTAATGAAAACTGTTTTCTCTCCATGATTTGTTTAAATAAAGTTACTTGATAACTTATAACTTAGGTTGCATAGTATCAGGCTATTTTATTTGAGTAAATTATTTTAATCTTGAGGTATCAACCATTGGTAAAACGTTTTTCAAAACTCTTGTTAATGTCTGTTTCACATTGACCTGTAGTATTAAAACAATGGTTGTGTGCTTTGGGATTAGTGCCTTGGACTGTATGACTAAAGCATTCATTCGATTTTTTTTAATGATTTATGTTTTAAGTCGGAGATAATATCCGATAAGAATGAATTGCAAAACAATTTCTGAAAACATACAGTGAGCAAGATGAAATAGATTTGAGTTATTAATCAAAATGTTTTTGTTAAAAGAGTTGAATTTCAATTGGATATTTGTCTAAGAGAAATTCAAAAGAACACTTTTGTTAATCTGTTAAACTTTTTTTTCAAAATTGTGAGTTTATGAAATTTGGCTTAATATTCTTTTATCTATTCTTTATTAATTCCCACATTTTAGCTCTGGTGCATTGTTTCTTGAGGACACATTGCTCCGATGCTATATTTCTGAGAAGGAATAGAGAATAAGTTTAATCATACTATACCAAATTTTATATAGCTCTGATCAACTCTATCTATTTAGCCGTAATGGCTTGGCCTAAGTGGCTATAGGGGAAGGTCAAGAAGTTGAATAATCCATCAATTTCTAACCAAGGCCTTAGTACCAAACACTATCATTCTAATTCAAACTTTTAACCCTTGGTGATATAAGGAACTTATATAGATTAACGGTTGTTAAGGGAGAAACTGCACTTGATGCAGCAAATAAGGATGAAGTCGGAAGTGCACCCACAGCTCTACCTCTCGAGAAGGAAAGAAGTATACAAATTGAGGTATCTGTAGCTCATCTGTATTCTCTCAAAAGGATGCAGAGCTGAAAAGGCAATTCAACCGTTTCTGAATGAACTCTCTCAACAGGGTGATTTCATTGAAAATTCGCTCGTCAGCCAGAGCACCTTGTAATGAGTCAAGCACACCAAAAGCATTCACGCTGATGGTAAACCTAAAGTTTTTGCTTCTAAGGGATGTTATAGGACCTAACAGTTCTCTAGCCTCTCTTGGGACTAACAATTGTGAGGACACATTGCAAGAAGTGCACATTGTGAGGTATAGGTAAAACCCCTAAACTTCTGTGTTTACCATTCATGGTGAATGAAGTTGTTGAGCCGCCTTCACAGGCATTAGAGGAAAACTTGGATTTCTTGCCATATATTAGAATCCTTGTCAACCTTCCTAGGAGGAACAGTCCTAGTTCCCTAACGGGATTTCACATCCGCAGAGCAATCTGTTGATGTTGAGAGGCAATCACTAACAGTTTTCCATGACTGAAAATAGTGAGTTAATTCATCTTTACAGGTGATTGAGAGAGATGTTTGTACACGTCTACTCTCCCAGGAATTCAAATTCTGGCATACATGGATCGCTCAAAACTTAAAGGCATATCACCGTCAACGAACCAGTGCATGGACTTGCATATGGGGAGTCGGTTGATGCTTAAATAGCTGCTAGTACGCATACCACATTCAACAATCCAGTGCATGGATTTGCATATGGGGAGATTGTTGATACTGAAAGTAGCTGAGCAACAACTCATAGACTATGATCCAGTTGGTTTACCAATTTGATGAGTCTTTTGAGGATCAGGGTGTTGGGATTTCAGTCACTCCTGGAATGGAGGAAATTCCAATTTCATAAGGGTTATTCCCCGACGACGAGCCACGTGTGCATGGATTTGCTCATGGTGAGTTGGGTGAAGGCCTAACTGAAACCCTGTCTGAGATTCCATCTCAGAACCTAGATCTTTAGTGATCGACAACATGCTACAGTCAACGATCCATAATATCTTGGTGAGACTAGCATGGATTTACTTGCAGGTACAAATTGCTATAAATGGAATGAGTGCAAGTAAGGGAGAGAAACACTTGAGTGAAGTGAGGGAGTGATACACTTGAGTGAGAGAAATAGGGAGAGAAATGAGTGGAACACTTACGTTTGAAAGTGTAAACACCAACAGAACGTAGTAGAAGTGAGGAAACCATAGACCAAACACTAACCTTGCTACTATGCTTGAATCCTGTTACTGAATTTTCTAGCTTTGGAATATTGAAAAGATTCTTTTCTGGAAGACAAACTAAAGAAGAGTCTAGCTGAAGCTTAGTGGGAATGTCCAAACTATTACCTTTGGGTCTATTAATTCATGTTGTTCTCAATCTCAAAGGGGGAGACATTAATTTTTAGACCTAAGGAGGATTTTATGTTCAATTGAAAGAGAGTTTCTTATTCGATTGGATGTAGATGATACTTTTATTATTTTAAAGGATATTCTCAACTAAGGGGGAGAATTTGGTGATACAAGAAACGAGATCTCTTGGTGATACAAGAAATGAGATCTGACAATCCTATCTTGTGGAGGTTACTTAGAGGATATCTAAAGACACAAGGGTGGATTGGAGATTGCATGAACTAAGGGGGAGAATTAGATAAAATTGAAATCTTAGTGATGCAAGGGAGAAATTACTAAGGGGGAGTTTCTTAGTAATTGGTTGGAGCCTAATCCCTAAAGGTGTTGTAGATTTAACTGATTTTCCGTCTGAAGTGGAGAAGTTATTTTTTGTCAAATGGGAAGAAGTTACTTGTCGTACTAAAGGGGAGAAGTTATGGAGAATCTTAACATCTTGGTTTGCAGTGCTATATCTTATTCTGAAAAGACATCTAAGGGATTTTGCTCTATTTGTTTGAAGATTTGTTCTTGGAACATTCTTAGGAGAGGTTCGGCAGAAGAATTCTTTCTAGCACGATCAATGAATGAAAATGAAGATTTCTTTGAAGAGTATCAACTCAGGGGGAGTTTTTGCTAAGTAGAAGTTTTCTGGGTAAAGAAGAATGTGAAGGAGATTTTCAAGGGGCATCTGAGAAGTGTCCAAGTGTGTTCTATTTCTTGTTTCAGTGATAGATGAAGTCAGTGGAGTAGTGCAGGGAAGAAAGAAAAACATGTTTCCTGGAAATAGAACATCCTGAAGAAAAAGCGGAAATGACTTTCATTCCAAGAGAGAACAACCGTAAGGGAAGAATGAGTTGACCTCTTATGGGGAACATAGAGAGCTGTATGTTCTAGTTCGAATTGCAAGATAAACAAGAATGATTGTTCAGAAGTCTTTACTAATGATTTGTTTCTTTATTGAAAGAACCCCATCTTTGAAAAACATTGAAGTGGAGGAAGCTAAAGGAAAATGAAATTCAGAAATTCATCATTCATTTTCAGCAACTCAGGAAATCTGGATTTAACTGATTATATCTTTCCAGAACCTTTTGTATATTATTTTCATGTCCAGTACTTTAATTGTTTCTTGTATATTAGTTGAGTTATCCTCTAACAGTTAATTTTATTTAATTGCTTTTGGGGGAGATTGTAAAGGGAAATAGTATTTGATTGCTATTCCATATCAACCAAATAGGGGGAGATTGAAAGGGGAGATAGGAGTGAAGGGAAGTAACTCACTGCACTTTCATGTGTAATAGAAATGCTAAATGTAATCTCTATGTAATGGTTGATGATAACTCAACAATAGAACATGACATGTAATAATATGCAGGTGCACAGAAATCTTGGATCACAGAGTTCAGTTAAGACAAAGTATCAAAGGATCATCTACAGACTTGAAGCTCACTGGAAGAAGTTCATTAACATGTTCAGGCCTCAGTGGAGAATAAAAGATGTTGACATCTATTCAAGGATGTGGAAGCTATAGAAGATTGTCTTAGTCTATGACGATTTTAGTGCATTACAATCGAAGCAACAAGTAAGGTTTGCAAAGAAGAATGTGGAATCATGTTCTGAATCAAGAGCCCCTATCAAGACTAGTCACTTATGAACCAGACCGTTGCATCAAGTGTCAGGACATTGGAGGCAAGCTCTCGTCGGTTAATATGATTTTAATCATTCTAAAGTTGTTGGTTTTCTTGAGTCAAGTGGAGGATCAACAAAGGTGGTAAATCAGTATTGGAGAAATGTCAGCCTAATGGATAAGGGACAGACGGCACAACCTGATTGGATCTTACTAAAGCTTCACAAATTTGAAGGCCAAATACTTGGACGTGGTGGAGTCACGTATACGGGGCCAAGTATTTGGATAAGGAAGTCTACACAAATTGAAGAGTGGAATGGAAATATTTAATTTAATTAAATAAAGTATTTATTTAATTATTTATATATTTTATAAATAAAGACACTCTTTATTTATATTATATATATTTATTTAAATATTACTTTTATATTAAATATTTCCAAAGGCATGCTTGGCACATGACTTTGAAGATATGATTTGAGTGGACAAAAGTAAAAGGTGGAAAAACAAAGTAACACCTTTTTCAATATATAAAGAAGAAACCCAAGTCATCATTTGGTGATAGCATTCGGAAGAGAAAAATGGGGAGAGAGAGAGAAAATTATTTTCTCTCTCCCCCATGGCCGAACTCATACTTTAATATTATGGGGCCATGAATTTCTTTGTCATACCACTCATCTATTCTTCTATTGTAAACATTGCTAAATCTTGTTTAGAAGATAGGTTTGATTTTTGTCTCCTAGATCTAGAATTTGTAATATTTTTAGAGGAGCCAAAAATCATTTCTTTGTTGTGTTCTTGAGCTTTTGTTCTTGAACTTGTTGTAGCATCTACCCCACTTCAATGAATATAAAGTTATATTCTTGGATCTTGTTGTGTTGTGTGTTTTGGATGATTTACCGTTCATTATCTTGGTTATTTTAATGGTGTTCTTGAGGTTGAAGAAGATGATGAACAGTACCCGGGTTTGAACCAAAGTAATTTTTATGTTGTCCCAAAAATAATTAATAGTCATATTTTTAATTTGGGAATCGTATTCACCCCCCCTCTACGATCTCCGGGACCCAACAGAGATTTAAGCAGGAAAGTAAGGATGCTAGAAATGAACTAGTAAATAGTTTGAAAAGAGAAGATTTGTTGAAAGAACAATTAGCTGAAGAAATTGAAACCATTAACAAATGGAATATGTCTGCTAAAACTGCCAAACAAATTATTAATGTTCAGGGTTTAGATATTCTAGGAGAACCCCCTAAATCAATAGGCAAGTCATTAACTGATACTTCAATGGATAAAGATCAATCAACTACTAATCCCTCATCAACTGATAAGGATTATCAATCGATTGATGCTGAATCGATTGATAAGCATCCATTGACAAATAAATCATCAATGGCTAATAAAAAGAACAAATTTAGCACCCCTATCAAGTTTGTTAAGGAAACCAAAAATCAAGTTGTGACTGAGGTTGAGAGGATAAACATAGGTAGCTTTTCTAAGAAGCAATTGAAGGAGAAATTAGAAAAGGTAGCACCTGTGGAAGTCATCCAACCTAAGTCTGAGAAAAAGAAAAAGAATAAGAATGGAAAAGTAGGCATAAATAAGCACAACAATTACACTCCTGATATGTATGCCCCTAGAAAGGTATGTGCTAAATGTGGTAGTGTAAATCATTTGTCTATGCAATGCAAAAATGAAAAGAACTCAATATCTTCAAATGATTTAAATTCACATGCCATGACTGTAAATGCCATGTTTACCAATCCTATGCTCATGAAGGCCATGTCTTCTAATTTCGTTGCACCTAATGTTCATATGCCTTATGCACAAGTTCCATACATGTATAATCATTTCTTTGCATATGCAAATATGAACATGCCTGGTATGCCATGGAATATGCCTAATATAGATAATGAAATGCATGGAAATTCTGCCATGAGTTCCAAAGTGTCTAAGCCTCAAAAGCCAACTCCCAAAGTTAAAGTGGATCTAAACCTACCAAAACAAAAGGAACCAAAGTTGGCACCCAAGGCTCAGGCTGCAACTAATAAAAGAGGACCCAAGGCAACTTAGGTACCAAAAGTAACTTGATTGTTTTATATGTGTCCAGGGAAACAGGAAGAAAAATCTCTGGTATTTGGATAGTGGATGTTCAAGGCACATGACTGGAGATTTGTCCCTGCTCACAAAGTTTGTGGAAGAGGCTGGCCCAGGAGTTACTTTTGGAGATAACAACAAAGGTTTTACTCTTGGATATGGCTCAATTGTAAAAGAAAATGTTATCAATGAAAGAGTAGCACTAGTTGATGGATTGAAGCACAATTTGCTTAGTTTTAGTCAACTGTGGGATAATGGAAATGGTGTGTGGTTTACATCTAAATCATGCATCATTGCCAACAAAGAAACTGGTGAAATTCTCTTAACTGGAGAAAGAAAAGGAAATGTCTATGTGACTGACTTCAACTCTGTAAAGGCAAACTCAATGACATGCCTACTTAGCAAAGCCAATACAGATGAAAGTTGGATTTGGCACAATAAACTAGCCCATTTGAATTTCAAAGCCATGAATCAATTGGTTAGAAAGAATTTGGTTAGAGGCATTCCACAGATGGAATTCACCAAGGATGGACTATGTGATGCCTGTCAAAAGGGAAAACAAAGGAAAACATCATTCAAGTCAAAGTCTGAATCATCAATTGACAAGCCTTTAGAATTATTACACATGGACTTATTTGGACCATTCAACATCATGTCAATTGCCAAAAAGAAATATGCATTAGTCATTGTGGATGACTTCACAAGATTTTCATGGGTGTATTTCTTACACTCTAGGGATGAGGCAAGTAAATTAATTATCAATCATGTGAAGAATGTTGACAATGGCACTGAATGGAAGGTCAAGAAAATTAGAAGTGATAATGGTACTGAATTCAAGAATGCAATAATGAAAGAATTCTGTGAAGAAAAAGGTATCACTCATCATTTCTCTGCACCAACAACTCCATAGCAAAATGGAGTAGTTGAAAGGAAAAATATGACCTTGATTGAAGCTGCTAGAACTATGTTAGAAGAAGCAAAACTTCCTACATATTTCTGGGCAGAAGTAATTAATACTGCTTGCTACATTTAAAATATTTCCATGGTCAATCAAATTCAAGGCAAAACTGTTAGGTCCTGGAGATCGTAGAGGGGGGTGAATACGATTCCCAAATAAAAATCTGACTTTTATTTATTTTTGGGACAACATAAAAATTACTTTGGTTCAAACCCAGGTACTGTTCATCATCTTCTTCAACCTCAAGAACACCATTAAAACAACCAAGATAATGAACGGCAAATCATCCAAAACACACAACACAACAAGATCCAAGAATATAACTTTATATTCATTGAAGTGGGGTAGATGCTACAAACAAGTTCAAGAACATAAGCTCAAGAACACAACAAAGAAATGATTTTTGGCTCCTCTAAAAATATTACAAATTCTAGATCTAGGAGACAAAAATCAAACCTATCTTCTAAACAAGATTTAGCAATGTTTACAATAGAAGAATAGATGAGTGGTGAAACAAAGAAATTCATGGCCCCATAATATTCAAGATATGGAGTATGGCCATGGGGGAGAGAGAAAATAATTTTCTCTCTCTCTCCCCATTTTTTTTTCTCTGCCGAATACTACTGCCTGTGTGTTGTAATAAAGATGAGGACTTGGTTTCTTTTAGTATATTCAAAAAGATGTTGCTTTTTACTTTTCCACCTTTTACTCTTGTCCACTCAAATCTTTTCTTCAAAGTCATGTGCCAAGCATGCCTTTGGAAATATTTAATGTAAAAGTAATATTTAAATAAATATATATAATATAAATAAAGAGTGTCTTTATTTATAAAATATATAAATAATTAAATAAATACTTTATTTAATTAAATTAAATATTTCCATTCCACTCTTCAATTTGTGTAGACTTCCTTATCCAAATACTTGGCCCCGTATACGTGACTCTACCACGTCCAAGTATTTGGCCTTCTAATCTGTGAAGCTTTAGTAAGATCCAATCAGGTTGTGCCGTCTGTCCCTTATTCATTAGGCTGACATTTCTCCAACACTGATTTACCACCTTTGTTGATCCTCCACTTGACTCAAGAAAACCAACAACTTTAGAATGATTAAAACCATATTAACCGACGAGAGTTTGCCTCCAATGTCCTGACACTTTATGCAACGGTCTGGTTCATAAGTGACTAGTCTTGATAGGGGCTCTTGATTCTGAACATGATTCCACATTCTTCTTTGCAAACCTTACTTGTAGCTTCGATTGTAATGCACTAAAATCTTCATAGACTAAGACAATCTTTTGTAGCTTCCACATCCTTGAATAGATGTCAATATCTTTTATTCTCCACTGAGGCATGAACATGTTAATGAACTTCTTCCAGTGAGCTTCAAGTCTGTAGATGATCCTTTGATACTTTGTCTTAACTGAACTCTGTGATCCAAGATTTCTGTGCATCTGCATATTATTACATGTCCTGTTCTATTGTTGAGTTATCATCAACCATTACATAGAGATTACATTTAGCATTTCTATTACACATGAAAGTGCAGTGAGTTACTTCCCTTCACTCCTATCTCCCCTTTCAATCTCCCCCTATTTGGTTGATATGGAATAGCAATCAAATACTATTTCCCTTTACAATCTTCCACCAAAGCAATTAAATGAAATTAACTACTAGAGGATAACTCAACTAACATACAAGAAACAATTAAAGTCCTGGACATGAAAATAATATACAAAAGGTTCTGGAAAGATATAATCAGTTAAATCTAGATTTCCTGAGTTGCTGAAAATGAATGATGAATTTCTGAATTTCATTTTCCTTTAGCTTCCTCCACTTCAATGTTCTTCAAAGATGGGGTTCTTTCAATAAAGAAACAAATCATTAGTAAAGACTTCTGAACAATCATTCTCGTTCATCTTGCAATTCGAACTAGAACATACAGCTCTCTATGTTCCCCATAAGAGGTCAACTCATTCTCCCCTTAAGGTTGTTCTCTCTTAGAATGAAAGTCACTTCCTCTTTTTCTTCAGGATGTTCTATTTCCAGGAAACATATTTTTCTTTCTTCCCTGCACTGCTCCACTGACTTCATCTATCACTGAAACAAGAGATAGAACACACTTGGACACTTCTCAGATGCCCCTTGAAAATCTCCTTCACATTCTTCTTTACCCAGAAAACTTCTACTTAGCAAAAACTCCCCCTGAGTTGATACTCTTAAAGAAATCTTCATTTTCATTCATTGATCGTGCTAGAAAGAATTCTTCTGCCGAACCTCTCCTAAGAATGTTTCAAGGACAGATCTTCAAACTAATAGAGCAAAATCCCTTAGATATCTTTTCAGAATAAGATATAGCATTGCAAACCAAGATGTTAATATTCTCCATAACTTCTCTCCCTTAGTACGACAAGTAACTTCTTCCTATTTGACAAAAAGTAACTTCTCCACTTCAGACGAAAAATCAGTTAAATCTACAACACCTTTAGGGATTAGGCTTCAACCAATTACTAAGAAACTCCCCCTTAGTAATTTCTCCCTTGCATCACTAAGGTTTAAATTTTATCTAATTCTCCCCCTTAGTTCATGCAATCTCCAATCCACCCTTGTGTCTTTAGATATCCTCTAAGTAACCTCCACAAGATAGGATTGGCAGATCTCATTTCTTGTATCACCAAGAGATCTCGTTTCTTGTATCACCAAATTCTCCCCCTTAGTTGAGAATATCCTTTAAAATAATAAAAGTATCATCTACATCCAATCGAATAAGAAACTCTATTTCAATTGAACATAAAATCCTCCTTAGGCCTAAAAATTAATGTCTCCCCCTTTGAGATTGAGAACAACATGAATTAATAGACCGAAAGGTAATAGTTTGGACATTCCCACTAAGCTTCAGCTAGACTCTTCTTCAGCTTGTCTTCCAGAAAAGAATCTCTTCAACATTTCAGAGCTGGAAAATTCAGTAACAGGATTCAAGCATAGTAGCAAGGTTAGTGTTTGGTCTATGGTTTCCTCATTTCTACTACGTTCTGTTGGTGTTTACACTTTCAAGCGTAAGTGTTCCACTCATTTCTCTCCCTATTTCTCTCACTCAAGTGTATCACTCCCTCACTTCACTCAAGTGTTTCTCTCCCTTACTTGCACTCATTCCATTTATAGCAATTTATACCTGCAAGTAAATCCATGCTAGTCTCATCAAGATATTATGGATCGTTGACTGTAGCATGTTGTCGATCACTAAAGATCTAGGTTCTGAGATGGAATCTCAGACAGAGTTTCAGTTAGGTCGTCACCCAACTCACTATGAGCAAATCCATGCACACGTGGCTCGTCGTCGGGGAATAACCCTTCTGAAATTGGAATCTCCTCCATTCCAGGAGTGACTGAAATCCCAACACCCTGATCCTCAAAAGACTCATCAAATTGGTAAACCAACTGAATCATAGTCTACGAGTTGTTGTTCAGCTACTTTCAGCATCAACAATCTCCCCATATGCAAATCCATGCACTGGATCGTTGAATGTGGTATGCGTACTAGCAGCTATCTAAGCATCAACCGACTCCCCATATGCAAATCCATGCACTGGATCGTTGACGGTGATATGCCTTTAAGTTGTGAGCGATCCATGTATTTCAGAACTTGAATTCCTGGGAGAGTAGACGTGTACAAACATCTCTCTCAATCACCTGTGAAGATGAATTAACTCACTATTTTCAGTCATGGAAAACTGTTAGTGATTGCCTCTCAACATCAACAGATTGCTCTGCGGATGTGAAATCCCGTTAGGGAACTAGGACTGTTCCTCCTAGGAAGGTTGACAAGGATTCTAATAAATGGCAAGAAATCCAAGTTTCCCTCAAACGCCTGTGAAGGTGGCTCAACAACTTCATTCACCATGAATGGTAAACAAAGAAGTTTAGGGGTTTTACCTATACCTCACAATGTGCACTTCTTGCAATGTGTCCTCACAATTGTTAGTCCCAAGAGAGGCTAGAGAACTGTTAGGTCCTATAACATCCCTTAGAAGCAAAAACTTTAGGATTACCATCAGCGTGAATGCTTTTGGTGTGCTTGACTCATTACAAGGTGCTCTGGCTGACGAGCGAATTTTCAATGAAATCACCCTGTTGAGAGAGTTCATTCAGAAACGGTTGAATTGCCTTTTCAGCTCTGCATCCTTTTGAGAGAATACAGATGAGCTACAGATACCTCAATTTGTATACTTCTTTCCTTCTCGAGAGGTAGAGCTGTGGGTGCACTTCCGACTTCATCCTTATTTGCTGCATCAAGTGCAGTTTCTCCCTTAACAACCGCTAATCTATATAAGTTCCTTATATCACCAAGGGTTGAAAGTTTGAATTAGAATGATAGTGTTTGGTACTAAGGCCTTGGTTAGAAATTGATGGATTATTCAACTTCTTGACCTTCCCCTATAGCCATTTAGGCCAAGCCATTACGGCTAAACAGATAGAGTTGATCAGAGCTATATAAAATTTGGTAGAGTATGATTAAACTTATTCTCCATTCCTTCTCAGAAATATAGCATCGGAGCAATGTATCCTCAAGAAACAATGCACCAGAGCTAAAATTTGGGAATTAATAAAGAATAGGTAAAAGAATATTAAGCCAAATTTCATAAACTCACAACTTTGAAAAAAAAATTTAACAGATTAACAAAAGTGTTCTTTTGAATTTCTCTTAGACAAATATCCAATTGAAATTCAACTCTTTTAACAAAAACATTTTGATTAATAACTCAAATCTATTTCATCTTGCTCACTGTATGTTTTCAGAAATTGTTTTGCAATTCATTCTTATCGGATATTATCTCCGACAAAAAAAATCGAATGAATGCTTTAGTCATACAGTCCAAGGCACTAATCCCAAAGCAAACAACCATTGTTTTAATACTACAGGTCAATGTGAAACAGACATTAACAAGAGTTTTGAAAAACGTTTTACCAATGGTTGATACCTCAAGATCAAAATAATTTACTCAAATAAAATAGCCTGATAATATGCAACCTAAGTTATAAGTTATCAAGTAACTTTATTTAAACAAATCGTGGAGAGAAAACAGTTTTCATTACAAAACATTTAGAGAGAGAGAGGATATATGATTTTGAAATAGAAAGATAATCCTCAAGAAATGTTCTCTTTCAAAGAAAACTTTTAGTGGCTTTTCATTCTCTGGCAAATGAATGCATATTTAGATAAAACATTTTTCACAAGAAATAGACAAGAAATTTCTTTATGCATTCAAGTTCTAAAGAATGAAAAACATATGTTAATACTAATGAATTATCAAAGATATAAATGACAAGACATTCAAAAGTACTAACATCATTCAATCATTTTGTAATAAAATGCATCTTACTACAAAATAATCAAGCACATAAGATACTTACATTATGCTAGACAATTACCATTTGTCGCTTGAAACAAACACATATTGCAATATAGATCATGGTAATTATAAAGCATAAAACATAAGCATCCGCTAAACACTGAACACACATTGACCGAATGACAGCATTTAACTTCTTACACTACATCTCAACAATTATCACATAAGCATATTGAAAATACTCATGACAATCAGAATGTATGTAAGCTCGAGGTACTAGTTGCATCAGAGATCAAATACCTTTAAATATTAATGCTAAAATTTATGATCTTTGACAACCCCTCGCGATGTAGTAAATTACTTTCAATATTAGTGTTTTTGAAATAATCTTTTTGTCACTTATTCACTAATATAAAAAGAATGACAACTAATATTAATGGATTTTGCAAAAGACATGAATTACAGCACTTAAACTACATATTAAGTGGTTCCATTAATATTAGCATTAAACAATTAGAAGTAAAGAAAATTACGACTAACTATCATTAACTGATATAAGTCAATAACTTTAAATACAACTAATTAAAGCATACAAATACTTATGCTGAACCATTTGATACATATAGCATGAATAACTTATGACAGCACAAAGTACGAGGTCCTGGATATAACTTGACTGTACAAAGAGATGCTACAATGTTAGGTCCCTAGGTCATGTTAGGTCCCGGAAGGTCCTAATTAATCTCATAGAGGTAATATTGGATCCCGGGTGATCACAAGCCAAACATTAATCAGTTCCTAGAGATCGTAGACATCTAAATAGCAAGAACACTCTCTATAAACTTTACATTTAAATAAATCAACATTAGACTAGAGTGACATACCTTAGTCAATAGAGCTTTTACTGGTATATGATCGTTGAATGAACAATTACTCCTCTTTGCCCGAGAGATCAAACGTTTACTCCTTTCGAGATCGAACGTTTACTCCATTTGGACAGGAATAACTTTTCAGCTACCAGTTAACATTGTTCCTCGAAACAATACCACGCTCATCCAGACGGAAACTGCATTACCTTCAACACCCAAATATTTCCTGGTAGATATTGGTCTTGGCAGCAGCTTCACTAAACTCAGCACTTTAGAAACCAGTAGTCCTGACACTAGCAGAGTAGAACCTTCAAAAACTCCGAACTACCATTCAGCTTCTGTATCAGTACCAAGTCTTCATGTGGATTGATTCCTTGTGCTAAGTGTATCTGCCTCTGGTTCAATTGAGTTAGTTCCTTGATTCGAACCCTACTCAATCTTGATTAGTTAGTGCATCTTCAATCTTCATTGAATTCACTCAGAAAAACTAATGAAATACTCTTATACATGCACGACACTACCAATCACTACTCTACTACCCAGATTCATCAAGAACTGACTCTAGGAAATGTTGTTACACAAAACCCTTTGTCATGACAGACGTGTCCTTAATGTTTCCTTAGATTTTCAGTGGGTAGAGTAGACTTCTTCAAATATGATTGAGATCACCTTGCATTATCTTTAAATTGACAATTTCCTTTCTAATATGCAATCACTCAATCTGGATCACTAAGTGCTCCTAAGAATCTCAACTCTTACTCAATGAGCACTGCTAGCCTTTGAACATCAAACATGACTAGTTGATCCAACTTACTGATGCTCCCCCTGTGATGCTGCTTGCAGCTTTTCTTCATCTGGTGTCATCTGATCTTGAGCCCTAAACAGGATGTCAACCTTTAGAAATTCAAAGCTAAAATCAAACGAATGCTAGGGAGCTTGATGATGATGTTCATTGCATTTGATGTCTTCTCTTCACATTTGCTGATTAGACTTGCTGTGTCAACTGATTCAGCCGTAGTGAATAGGAAACCTTAAGTCTATCCATTATCCTTGTAATTTCACTCAAGGTCTGGATTTCCCTATTAACTCCTCCATTTGGTCATGAAGTCCGAAAACTGAACTTTACTCTAGAATACTTCTTTCAGTGCAGACATAACATAGAACTTCGTTCGTCAACAAATTCCATTACCTGCCCTCAAAGTGTTCTTACAGCAATCTGCCTAATCCTTTGAATGTGATTAATCACTGAGATGCTTCATCTATCGAATGCATGAACAACCACCAAAACTAAACAGGGTAGCCTTTGACTTGACTTCCCTTCAACTGACATACTTCACTAATGTCCTTCTTAAAAGAATTTCATTAGAAGTAGTCCTTTCTCACCAACTTCATCTTTACCGTCGAATCCGTTATCTTGATAAACCAAGTATTAGTTGATAAACCAAGTGTGAGAGCATCACTTGTTGTTGCAGCTAACTCCATTCTGATAAACTTCAACGAATAGTTGACTTCATCATAAGCATTACATTTCGTGTCAGCAGTAACCTCACTTCCAGTAGAGTGAGCTTCTATTTCTCTTGACCCCGATCAATACTGTTCATCGTCGAACTGATATTAGGAAACCCTTCACAAAGAATCCCCTAGGTCTTTCTTAATATTGTGCTTCAGATCATTCAAGAGAAATAGGTAACCTTGCTTAACCATTTGAATACCAAAGCAAAAGTAGTTACATGCCTCGAACATGAAAATGTCAGAGATATATAACTTCTACATGTTGAAAGATACTCTGCATTCATAAATGATTAAGACACGTGGTCCTCAATTTGATTGAGTCCAAGGGTTAGAGATATTTCTAAACATAGTTAACAACAAAGCATTCAAGTTCAACATGCTCATTCTTATCTGACTGATCACTCCTCATCTATATCAGCCTCAACAAGTAGTCTTGGCTATGAGCTCAGTGATCCCAACCTAACTTAAGGTGGACTAGCAGTCTATAAGAATCATGTCGTACATATATGTAGTCATAGAAGAATCAATCACTCAGATTCCTAATTCTTCTAAATCACCTTTGTTGTTCACTTTAGCATTATATTATCTCTAATTACCTGAGTCAATTTAAATTTAAAAAAAAATTAATTCATGGTTTATTAAACTGACCCCTAGGCAATTCCCAAATTAGAAACAAACTCATCTTAACAAGCACATGATCAGATATAGCATTTAATACAACCATGCGAGTATAAACAGATTATAGACAATGTAGACATCAAGGCACTTAGCATGCAGCAAATACTCTTTCCGGTAAATGTACCCCTACAAATACCTAAGACTCTATATGCTAACATGATCAATTATCGTAAAGCAAGCATTAAATCACATAAGATCTAATCATGAAGTCAAATACTGATAAACAAGCAACACTAACAAACTAGCATAAGTTATCTAATTTATATAGAAATCAAGGTGAGACATGCATTACATCAAACTTATAATATAATGCAGTTCAGCACTTAATACTCTATAATTAAATCAAACAAGTATAAACTAGTTAGAAAGTATACCTGAGCGATGCTTAGCATTCCATCTCGAGTGATAATCAATTGATCCAAATCAATTTCCATTCTACTGACACTCATGGAAGTATCCTTGCATTTGACCTCAATAACCAATGATGTTCCTGCTTCAACCCAAACTGATACCTGATTATTCTGCTTAAAGACCCCGACATAGAATGTCTCATGTTCTGCTTGAAAAGATCACTCTTCTTTGTATGTGTGCAATAACCCCTTGATTATCATATGTCAGTGATAATCAAACCTTGTGTATTTCTGCCACTGATGTCCTTTAACCAAATCTTCAATTGTTGTTTTGGTTCTTTGACCGATAAACTGAATTCCTTTTCAAAATCCCAAATTCTTCAGATATTGATTCGAAAACCACTGATCGAAGACTCTTCCCTAAATGAACTAATCCCCTTTCAATAACCAAATGATCCACTGAGTAGACCGATGTAGAAATACATCTCCAATGGTAAGATCAGGTCTCAACTCCATTAGAATGTTCTTCAGTCAGTTCGTTTGTCCTCAACGAACGAAGAATCAACTCCTGTTGTTTCGTTTAATAAAACATTTTGTTCAAACAGAAGTATTTAATTTTTTTTTAGGAATTTAAATAATCAAAATAAATTGAAAATGCATTTTTGATCAATAATAATAAATTTCTCAATTTCAAATTATAAATAAAATAAAATTCGAAAAGAAAGTTTTGATATAGAGATAACAAAATTTTCAAGGTATATTAAATAATCCTGAAAAAGAAATTATTTCAAATCAAAATTAATTTCCAAAGAATTTTATAGAATTTATAATCCAAAACAGTTTCAATTATAATTAAAATAAAACAGATTGAAAATATAAGTTTGATATAAAAATAATTAATTTTCAAGTCATCTTAGATATTCTTGAAAATAAATTATTTCAACCAAAATGATTTTCCAAAAAGTTTTATGAGATTTATAATTAAAACTTCCAAGCTTAAATTATAATTAAAATAAAACAACTCGAAACCATAATTTTGAAATAGAAATACTAAATTCTCAAAACATTTAAAATGTTCATGAAAATAAATTATTTCAATCCAAAAATATTTTCCAAAGAGTTTTATAAAATTTATAATTAAAGTTTTATGAAAAATAAATTATTAAACCTCAAAAATAATTCTCAAAATACTTTTAAGAATATTAAACTCAAAAGAAATTAAATTGGATTTTAAGATTAATTTTAGTTTTTAAATTAATAAAATTCTTAACTAAGAATATTAAAAATATAAAATATTTGACTCTAAAATTTAAAAGAAAATAAAATATTTTCCAAGATGTAAAATAAACTTGAAAAATAAATTATTTAAATTTAAAAATTATTTTCAAAATATTTTATATAATTAAATTCAAATTTAATTATTAAATTAATTATTAAACTAAAAACAATTTGAGAGAAAAACAATTTTTGTTTTAAATAAAAGTTAAACTATGTAGCCATGTGTCATGTTGAAACAGCCTTCTAAGAAAAAAAATTCTACATAGAAATGTTCTACTTAGGCTCTATCTAGAACATTAAGTAGAACTTCTGACTTAGAAAATATTTCTAACTCCAGAATTTCTACTTAGGTTCTATCTAGAACATTAAGTAGAATTTCTACATAGAAATGTTCTACTTAGGCTCTATCTAGAACATTAAGTAGAACTTCTGACTTAGAAAATATTTCTAACTCCAGAATTTCTACTTAGGTTCTATCTAGAACATTAAGTAGAATTTCTACATAGAAATGTTCTACTTAGGCTCTATCTAGAACATTAAGTAGAACTTCTGACTTAGAAAATATTTCTAACTCCAGAATTTCTACTTAGGTTCTATCTAGAACATTAAGTAGAATTTCTACATAGAAATGTTCTACTTAGGCTCTATGTAGAACATTAAGTAGAACTTCTGACTTAGAAAATATTTCTAACTCCAGAATTTCTACTTAGGTTCTATCTAGAACATTAAGTAGAATTTCTACATAGAAATGTTCTACTTAGGCTCTATCTAGAACATTAAGTAGAACTTCTGACTTAAAAAATATTTCTAACTCCAGAATTTCTACTTAGGTTCTATCTAGAACATTAAGTAGAATTTCTACATAGAAATGTTCTACTTAGGCTCTATCTAGAACATTAAGTAGAACTTCTGACTTTGAAAATATTTCTAACTCCAGAATTTCTACTTAGGTTCTATCTAGAACATTAAGTAGAATATTCGAGATAATGTTCGAGTTAGACACTATCTCGAACATCAAGTCGAATTTCTACATAGAAATGTTCTACTTGGCTATCTCGAACATCTAAGTAGAATTTCTATATAGAAATGTTCTACTTGGCTATCTAGAACATTTTGTACTTAGAAAAATTCCGGGCTTCAAAAAAAAATTCTGGATGCCCAGTGAACCAATTGTACCCTCTTTAATCTCAAAAATAAAAATAGATCCAATCGATTTGTATGTCAATCGAGTAGCTTTGATACCAATTGTTAGGTCCTGGAGATCGTAGAGGGGGGTGAATACGATTCCCAAATAAAAATCTGACTTTTATTTATTTTTGGGACAACATAAAAATTACTTTGGTTCAAACCCAGGTACTGTTCATCATCTTCTTCAACCTCAAGAACACCATTAAAACAACCAAGATAATGAACGGCAAATCATCCAAAACACACAACACAACAAGATCCAAGAATATAACTTTATATTCATTGAAGTGGGGTAGATGCTACAAACAAGTTCAAGAACATAAGCTCAAGAACACAACAAAGAAATGATTTTTGGCTCCTCTAAAAATATTACAAATTCTAGATCTAGGAGACAAAAATCAAACCTATCTTCTAAACAAGATTTAGCAATGTTTACAATAGAAGAATAGATGAGTGGTGAAACAAAGAAATTCATGGCCCCATAATATTCAAGATATGGAGTATGGCCATGGGGGAGAGAGAAAATAATTTTCTCTCTCTCTCCCCATTTTTTTTTTCTCTGCCGAATACTACTGCCTGTGTGTTGTAATAAAGATGAGGACTTGGTTTCTTTTAGTATATTCAAAAAGATGTTGCTTTTTACTTTTCCACCTTTTACTCTTGTCCACTCAAATCTTTTCTTCAAAGTCATGTGCCAAGCATGCCTTTGGAAATATTTAATGTAAAAGTAATATTTAAATAAATATATATAATATAAATAAAGAGTGTCTTTATTTATAAAATATATAAATAATTAAATAAATACTTTATTTAATTAAATTAAATATTTCCATTCCACTCTTCAATTTGTGTAGACTTCCTTATCCAAATACTTGGCCCCGTATACGTGACTCCACCACGTCCAAGTATTTGGCCTTCTAATCTGTGAAGCTTTAGTAAGATCCAATCAGGTTGTGCCGTCTGTCCCTTATTCATTAGGCTGACATTTCTCCAACACTGATTTACCACCTTTGTTGATCCTCCACTTGACTCAAGAAAACCAACAACTTTAGAATGATTAAAACCATATTAACCGACGAGAGTTTGCCTCCAATGTCCTGACACTTTATGCAACGGTCTGGTTCATAAGTGACTAGTCTTGATAGGGGCTCTTGATTCTGAACATGATTCCACATTCTTCTTTGCAAACCTTACTTGTAGCTTCGATTGTAATGCACTAAAATCTTCATAGACTAAGACAATCTTTTGTAGCTTCCACATCCTTGAATAGATGTCAATATCTTTTATTCTCCACTGAGGCATGAACATGTTAATGAACTTCTTCCAGTGAGCTTCAAGTCTGTAGATGATCCTTTGATACTTTGTCTTAACTGAACTCTGTGATCCAAGATTTCTGTGCATCTGCATATTATTACATGTCCTGTTCTATTGTTGAGTTATCATCAACCATTACATAGAGATTACATTTAGCATTTCTATTACACATGAAAGTGCAGTGAGTTACTTCCCTTCACTCCTATCTCCCCTTTCAAAAACTCTATATCAGTTGATGAAGAAAGACAAGAAGCCAGCAGTAAATTTCGTTCATGTCTTTGGCTGCAAATGCTTTGTACTGAGAAATCAAGGTGAAAATCTAGGAAAATTCGAAGGCAAGGCTGATGAAGCTATATTTGTTAGATATGGGATAACAACCAAAGCATATAGAGTCTAAAATCTTAGATTACACATTGTTATGGAATCTATGCATGTAGTCTTTGATGACAAGAAGATTCAAGCGTTGTTTGATGAAGGATTTCATGACCTACTGCACTTTGAAAATGAATCCACAATTAATATTGAAGATAGTGATGATGATGTGGAAATTTCAAGAACTCAAGTACCTAGAATCCTCCCATCAATTGATGTCGATGCATCAACATATAACTTATCAGTTGACAATCATCATTCGATTGATAATACATCAATTGATAATCATTTGATGGATAAACATTCTGCCCATCAATCTTCAAGAAGAGTGTCCATCTCAGGGGGAGGGTTCTTGTTGGTGAGATTACGAAGCTGTATAAATAGTAATCGTGATAACTCAACACTAGAACAGGACAAGTAAATAATACTACGCCTACACAGAAATCATGAAAAAATGAAGACAAGGCAGATACAGTGAATCAAGACATTAGAAGATGTTTTGAAGTCTACTACAGGTCACTGAAAGAAGTTCATTAATATGTTCAAGCCTCAGTGAAGAATAATGTGTAAAGACTTTCAGGGTTTCAGGAGTGTTGAAGATTCAGTATAGAAGTGCTACAAGAAGATTTCAGTGTATTAGCATTGATTGAAGATAGACAGTATTCGAAGCATAGGAATCCAGAAGGGTAAAGACAAAGGTTAAAGAAGACAGCTACAGTCTTAGAGTTATACATACTGAAAGAAGTTCAATTATATGTTCAAGCGTCAGTGAAGAACAGAGAATGAAGTATTCAAGATTGTGGTAGTAATGGAGACGTTGTCTAAGTACCAGAAAAGATTCTAGTGAAGTTATAGTGTTTATTGACAGTCAGTGTTCGAAGCAATGAAGTTGCTACAAACTTAACAATGCAAGTAAAGCAATAATACGAAGACCTGGATCAAAGTTAGTCGTCTGTGAACCAGACCAGTTGCACTAGGCGTCAGCAGTTTGTGAAAGGAATCTGAGTATTAACTACAGAAGAAGTGTTAAGTTGAAGAACGTACCTGGAAAGAACGGTTATTTATTAAGGTACGAAAAGTGATTTGTAGAGGCTACAGCCAAACAGCTAAACAACTAATAGCCAAACAGCTAAAGAGCTCAAAGGGTGCAGGGTGCAAAGTGTCACAACCTTGGTACGAAAAGTGAAAGTTTCTGAACTACAGTCGAAGAACGGAAACAGCTCAGGGTACAGGGTGTAATGTGACAAGACTTTGGTACAAGAAATGCAAGTTGGTAAACTTCAGTCAAGGAATGAGAAGAAGGTCAAAGTGCAGTGATCAAATTGCACTTTGACCAAGACAAAGTCAAAGGCGCAACAAAAGAATTGGGCACAACAAACATTCTGAATAAAACTAAGGTAGTTAATCAACTGAATGGCGCCACTAAATTGTTCACAGGGGTTGCACTCTAGAGGCGCAATAAAATAGCAGGCGTAACAAACTTTCTATATTTTCTAAGGCAATTGTTTTGTGGCGCCTCCCCTCTATACTCCGTGTAGCAGCGCCATAAACAATTCAGGCGCAACAAAAAATTAAGGCGCCATAAAATATTCAGGCGCAATAATTATTTCTTGGCCCCACACATCCCTCAGCCAATCAAATTCAAGCAGTCAACTTTATTGATTTAAAGTCTACACCAATTAAAAGAAGAGAGTCGTCTTCAACAACACAAAAAAGTAGAGAGCCACTGCCATGGCCGGAGCAAGAGACTAAAATTATACACATCCATACCTTGCTCCCGGTCAGATATTAGGACCCGGTTCTTTAACGAAAAATGCTCAGGGCTCCTAGATATCACTCCCTACGGACTCAGTTTTTTCTTGTACTAATTTAGATATATTTGTTTAGGAACTGAACCTAATATTTTTGTGTTAGTAGCAAAGAACTAATTTGTTCTTTGGAAGCCAGTTATATTTTTAACTAGATGTAGCACCCCTCTGGGTTTATATATGAAAGATATATTTCCGGAAACTTATCTCATTTATTTTACCTGCTAATTTTCTTGAACCTAATTGATTTATTCGGACACACAGAAAATTAGTAGGCAGCTCACCTAAACACTACAAATGGCCAAACCCTCTCTGAAGCAATAATTTATTTATCCGTAAATTCCGAAAAGAATTTAAATTATTGTGAATATCGTATTCAACCCCCCTTCTACGATATTTCGGGACCTAACAATTGGTATCAGAGCTCGCTGATTGATATACAAGTCAGGATCCGTAACCCAGTAAAGCTCACCGTGCCGAAGCTGTTTGGACTTATATGTCTAGAGGCCTTGTTAAATAAGTTTAATTATAAAGTTTTATTAAATTTATTTTATAAACTTTTATAAAATTTGTTTTATAAACTTTTATTAGTTTATATTATAAATTTTAATTAGTTTATTTTATAAACTTAATATTAAATTTATTTCATAAACTTTTATAAAATTTGTTTTATAAACTCTTATTAGTTTATATTATAAATTTTAATTAGTTTATTTTATAAACTTAATATTAAATTTATTTTATAAACTTTTATAAAAAAAAATTTATAAACTTTTATAAGTTTATATTATATATTTTAATTAGTTTATTCTATAAGTTAAATAAATTTTATAATTTATATTTATTAAACAGGTGGTCCATTTTTTTAAAGAAAGTGACTTGCTTGGCCAAAGTTGACCATGTGATTGGGTAATGGTTTGTCACGTGCCTTTGACAATCAAGTGATTTGCAGAAGCGCAACAAAGTAAAGTACACGCGCGGGAGTTGGTCGAACAGCTCAAAAATTTAGTTGCGCCTCTCCTCTTAAATCACTGTGTAAGGCGCCATAAACTTAAACAAAAATTTTGTGCAAGGCAATTGATTTTGTTGTGCCTGTACAGGGACTCCACTATACAGGCGCCACAAAAAGCTTAGGCGCCACTAACACCCAATATCAGTTTGGTACCCATGTTTTGTACCCTTTAATTTTTAATTTTTATTTTAGATTTATTTATTTTTCCTGAAAATTTAAAATTCTTGAAAACTAAAATTTTTCTTAAATATTAATTTATGATATTTTAATTTTTAAGAAAATTCAAAATTCTTGAAAATTAATTTGTTGTATATTTTTATTTTTGATTAATTTATTTTCTAAGAAAATTAAAAATTCTGTAAATCTAAATTTTTCTTAAATATTAATTCGTGGGTACTCAAAGGGTTTGTAGATGAAGATTTTTCCGGGTATTGAAGACAACAAAGATTGACTGAAGGTTATCCAATGAAGATTATTCTGGAACAGACTGAAGAAATAGTGGTTTTAATTTCCTCAGAGGTTTACTCCATAGGATCCCACTAATATTTTGGAAGCTGCAAAAGAAGAAATTAATTTGGGTACAGTTTTTGGTTAATTTGAGTTATATTTTTGGATGAAAAATCTAAGGGGTTTGAAGTAGTGAAGAAGAATAAACTGGACTACCTGGAATCTCTGTACAAGCCTTAAAGAATATTCTACAGGGAGATTACAGGAAGTTTGTGCTAACATTGCAGATCATCTGGAACACAGGATTACAGCCAACAGGGATTTAAGGATACAACCACATTGTCTGTAGAAGACCTGTATGTGCTGAAGGCCTATGAACTAGAACAAGAGCTGAAGAAGATAATATTTGGTAAAGCAGGTTGTTAGCATATCCATTGTATTTGTGACCCAGGAACCAAATTTGATCGACGTCAAGGTTGAGAACCTCTGAACAGAAACGAAATGATCCTAGAAGCTGAATTGAAGATGTAGCAGCTCAAGGTAGTGGTCAAGGTGTTATATCTTACACTTTGGAATAACCTGAGAACTGGACTGCAAGTCAAGCCTGCAGGGCAACAGGAAGTTCAGTGACCAAATTCAGACGGAATCCCAATTCTAAATCTAAGGTCCTTGCCTATTGATTCCAAAGAGGAGATTTTCAAGATCAGTTCAAGAGGTGGTTGCAAGACAGGGATGGTTTATATTTGAAAGACAAGATCAGGGGTTTGCTACACAGTTTAAAGAAGCCTGTACAAGCAAAAGATGACAGACACTATGTTGGGTTGAAGTAGGAATCTCAGGCATTAGTGAGGATGTAGCAAGGGAAAACATATGATGGTGAATTTAAATGCAAGGTTGATTCTATCAGTGACAGTGATGAACCAAATGGACATCTGACATCAATGACCAACACTGGAGATGAATCACTAAGCACTTCACAGGTACACATTCTAACTAGTATACGTTTATCTAATTCAGAATTGCATGATTATTAAGTTTTGGAATGTATTATATTCATGACAGCATGTTAGCATCTTAGGACTTAAATGCTTAATTGATGGCTAAGAATAAGATTGCATGCTAGGATTCATGAGTTTAAATAAGTACATTTCATACTTGATTTTATATGCAGTAAAATGAATATCTAGAATTAGATAGGGTGTTCTAGACGATTAGGTGTATCCCTGAACATTTGTTGGAACTTGATTAAATCTTCTGTGATTTAATACCTCTGCTAATGTTGTGAAAATTGCTAATAGACAAACAGGTCATAGATCATATATTTCATACTTGTTCTTATGAATGACTTGATAAGTGTATGTGGAATTTGATATTGCTTATAATGTTTTATTCAAATATTCTGCATATTCTTAAAATTGTTTATGTGCTTATTTTCACATGATTTGCTTGCACTCACATAGTTGCACTTAAATGTCATATCATATCATGTATTGCTTGTTTGGGATAGAATAATAAAAGATGGTAGAATTATCTAAGTAGTCAGTAACATTTGTTGATTCGAGAATTAATCTAAAACTGACTTAGGTAATTAGAGATAGTTAAAAATGTTAGACAACAACAGAAATGCATTAGACAGAATTAATAATTAATTTATTAGTTCTTCGTTCCATGTGCTTTATGCATGTTGAAGCTGTTGTTACCTCTGATAATATCTCTAACCCATCTGGACTCAATTGAAGTTGAGTACTAAGAAACTTAATCATTTGTGATTGCAGAGTATGTAACAAAAGACATAGATTAAAGCTCTGACATCACAGTTGGTTGAGAAGGCCTCCCGGATGGTAACCTTTGGAGATGACAGCAAAGGATGTACAAGGGATATGGCTATCATGATTTAAGAACTGTCATCAGTGAAAGCATCTTTCTTGTGGAAGGAATTAAGCACTATCTTCAGGGCACTAGGGAATTCTTTGTCAAGGGTTTTCTAGAAAAGCATCGAAAAGGAAAAGTGTTTGATCTCAAACAAGAAGGTTGGAAGCTCACTCAACTGAGAGTGAGGAAGTTTGTTCGTAGCTGACATGGAATTTGTATGCAAATATGAAGCGAACTTTTCAGTAAAGCTTCATCAGTAAAGAGTTAGCTATGGCATAAGAAGCTCTCACACTTGATACTCAAGACAATGGATTCTCAGATAAAGAAGAAATTGGTGAGAGGACTGCTTCTAATGGAATTCTATCTTGAAGGACATTTTGAAGTACGTCACATAGGGAAGTCAATGAAAACATCACACGAAGCAAATTATGTCATGGAAGAAATATGCTTAGTGGTGGTTGATGACAACACTAATTACAAGTTGGTGATGTTCGTGCATTTAATAGACAAAATGTCACATATGGTGATTGATCACATCAGGAAGATCAAGTTGGAAGCAAAGTAAGTTGTGAGAACTTTGAAGTCAGATAATGGAACTGAATTTCGTGAATGATGTTCTAAATGAATTCTGCACTGATAAAGGTACTTTGAAGCTGAAGCAATTAACACAGCATGTTGCTTTAATCAACAAGATCGTGAAAAGATATCATATGAGTTATTGGCCAACCAGAAGCAAACACTGAAACTCTTTCGTGTGTTTGGAGGAAATTGATATTTACTGAAGACTTATATGGTACCTTGACAAGAAGTTAAGACTCAAGGAATAATTTTCCTCGGCTACTCATTGATGATGTAAAACCAGAAGGTGATTAAAAGTCTGAATGTATCGACCTACTACACCAAGCTCCCGAGCATTCAAATGAAAGACTATTCTGAATCTTTGAAGTTTGACATTCTGTCAGAGTCAAATTCATCTGATGATGAAACCGAGGTTGCAGAAGGAATCAGTGATAATGATGTTGATTCAGAACCTATTAGTGGAATTGGTAGTGAAACTACACAACTCGTGGACTTTAACAGAATCCACTGAAAAAGGTGAAGGATCTTCAACACATCCTAACAGCAACTTAGGGGGAGCAAATAAAAGAAGGATCTACTAGTCTTACTCAACACAATGAAGATCAAAGGAATACATCAAAAACATTTCTGCCAAGACAAAGGGTTTGAAGTCAAAGTCATTCCTGGAGTCTAGTTCTTAGTGATCCGGATTATTGAGTAAAGCTAGAAGTGCTAATCAAAATGAACACATATTTTTCGGGACCCAACAATGAATAATTGGTATCCCAAAAAATAGTGAAGTTGCACTGATTGATCCAGATTGGGTGATTGCAATGCAAGATGATCTCAATCAGTTCAAAGGTAGAAACTATTGAAGCTGGAACCCAGACCACTAAAGTCGAAGCTGAAATTGGTACAGTAAGGGTTCACAGAAATTGGAGAATAATTGGCATTGTTATGAGGGACAAAGCCAAACTGGTTGCTACAAGTTACTACAAAGTAGAAGGTATTGATGATGATGGAAACAGAATCTTCGAGACTTTCAAGATTAAACAGTAAACACCAATGACAAGATTTGATCCTTTTGGGGCCTAACAAGATAAGGACCTAACAATAGGATATTTCTAGCACAAGTTAAGCATTCAAGCATGAATATCTATCAGATGAATGTGAACAAAGTGCACTCCTGCATGGTGAGTTAGAAGTTGAAGCTGATGTACAACATTTCCTGGACTTTGAAGTTGCAGATCATTGGAATTTGTATATCATTCTCTTCACAAGCTCTCTATGAATGGAGTTAGGGATTCAACCAAATCGTCAAGGACATGGTATGACACTCTAATTGTTAATTACTTAAAAATAATTTTATATTAGAGCTGTTATACACATATATCTCTCTAGAATGCAAGGCACACACAATGTCATATATATGTGCTAGTATACCTTGAGTATATTATATGTGGGTCTACTAACGAAAATTTGGCAAGATATATTTGCTAAGTTAATGCAGAATAGGTACAAGATGAGCATGTTGGAAGAGTTGCAATTCTTTTTGAATTATAAATAATTCGAAAGAATGATGGCAATTAAAGTAAGTCAAGAATCTTTTGAAGATGCGCAATTTAGAAGATTCTAGACCTACCAAGACTTCTTGCCAACAAACCACTAAGCTTAGTCAGTGCAAATCAGGTATATGAACTGAAGTGACAAGCTATAGAGGTATGATCAGCTCATTACTTATTCAAATGCATAAAGACCATATATTTTATTCTCGATATGCCTATGTGCAAGTTTCCAAGTGGATACTAGAGAATCTTATCTTATAGCTAAGTTATGAATTGTTAGATATCTTAGGGGATCACCAATTCTTGAAATCTGGGACCCTAAAGATACTAGGTTTAACCTAATTGGCAATATAGATATAGATAATGCAGGTTGTAAGAAAGACAAGGAAGTTATTCCTAGAAGCTGTCATTATTTCCATCAACTCTGTTGATCTCTTCACACCACGTATGGAACAAGCGCATGGACACCAGGTATCATTTCTTTCGAGATTGTCCTTAGTAGAATAACTTGCAGATATTTGCTGAACAACTTGATAAATTTATTTTGTCTAAGTTGGTTAGTGAACCTGGGATATTATCTATGTGCATATTTGTTGGAAATCCCATCTGCAATGAATTCTTAAATGAGTTCACAAGTATTAAATTTTCAATATTTAAAGGACTTGTGAATTTATTTTTTAATCCAGTTCCTCATGCTTATTGCCACTAGTTTAATTATCATGTTTACAATGCAATATAAATAAGTGGTAGTTAAATTATTTAGCATAAGTTAGAAGCATAATTATTTACATGTTAAATATTTGATGAATATTAGTCAAGATGTCTTGCTTAATTGCTATGATATTTTGCTCTGATATTCTTAAATATTTTGTTACAAATAATTGTGATACTTTTGATATTAGTGACTGTATTTAGAATTTCTGTTCTAAGTAATTAATGCATATTTCAAAACTCACTAATATTGCAAGACGAAGTATTTTCTAAGTTATGTGTATAAAATTCTCAATATTTTATATACTTAGGAAATATTTCTAAATTTGATTTTTGTTGCGAGAAGTTGCTATTAGGAACACAAGTGTTAAATGTCTATATTTAAAGGACTTGTGAATTTCTATTCAACTATTTTCTCGAGCTTACATATATCAATAATAATTATTATGAGTATAATTGTAATATGCTAGAGTGACAATTATTAGATATAGTGTAGGAAGTTAGATGCTAATATTCAATCTTATGAATATTTTAGTATTTAGTGAAATTATTTTATCCTATTAAAATTATGGATTGAAGCAATACAATGATTATCAGTTTCATAATTTTGATTTGATAAAATATAAGAAGCACAATTTCTTGCATCTTGAAATTATTGATAAATATCGAATAATTGGTATCAGCGTGCAATTAATTGTGATATTTTTAATATTAGTGATAACACAAGTTGTTTATCTGAAATCACTAATAATAAAAATATGTTTAATGCTTATTGTTCTACTAAATAATTGCCACATGTTATTTGATTTATATATGCATGCCTGTGGTAACTGTTTAGTATTACATGAGTATTTATATTAGTTTTCTTTCTTTGACTGAATTTTAAACTTGAATGCATTAAAAAGAAACTCTTGTCTATTTCTTTTTCAAAATGTTTTATTAAAAGATACATTCATTTTTCTATCAGTTTTAGAGAAGAAAACATTAAAATTCTTTTTCAAAACTTCTCTTTTGAAAAACTTTCGATTTATGACCCTACTTTGATTTCTAAATCCTAGGGTGTGAATCAAACTTTTTTTGAGGATAATTTTTCTCCCATTCTTGAAACTTCATCCTCTCCCAAAATCTTGTTTTAAAAGTTTTATCTTTAAAAGCTTTTTCTCTCTTAATTTTTCTTTTTAAAGTGGCAGAAACTTTGTGACTGCTATTTTATTTGGAGAAATTATCTTAACTTCGAGGTACCAATCACTTGTAAAATGATTTATTTTCAAACACTTGTTTCAATGTATATTTCACATTGATTCATAGTACCAAAACAATGATTGTTGCTTTGAGGCCTAGTGCTGTATTGTTAAGCATTCATTCACCCCAATTGTCATGTTTTTATTTTAAGTCGGGGATACTATCAGGTGGACGAAAATGATGTAAATCATAATTGCATTATGAGTCGGAAAATCATAGTCCTCTATCTGATAAGGATGTTTTACAAAACTATTTTCAAAACTTACAGTACTTAGGTTTTAAAGGAAAAGAGTGATTTTATTGAGATAGAATTTGGTAGAAGAGTTGAGTTTCTTATTTGTTGTAAATTCCCGCGTTTTATTATGGGAAGTTTGCCTTATTAGAAATTCATAAGGGGTAGAATTTTTCTCTGATACACATTCCTGCGTTTTATTATGGGATAAGTATCATTAAAGAAATTTTTTATTTGTTTCATGCTCTTAAATGATAAATCTTTATAACCGACAAAACTCTTTTACTAAAAGTGCTTTAATGTAATCCATTACCATTCTTTATTATATTTTTCCTTCTCATTGGGATGAAAAATATATTTTGGAATGTTAAGGTGATTATCTTTTAATCTTGATTGATTCTTTCCGATTAGCCCCTAGTGGCTACAGAAGCTGGCCAAGAGTCTGAAAACCCCTCAATCTCTTACCCAGGCCTTAGTACCAAACACTCATTCAACCACTTCCATATATTAACCCGTGGAGATATAAGGAACACATGTAAGTTAGAGGTTGATAAGGGAGAAACTGCACTTGATGCAGCAAATAAGGATGAAGTCGGAAGTGCACCCACAGTTCTACCTCCAGAGAAGTAAAGTAGTATATAACTGAGGTAACTGTAAGCTCATATGTATCTTCTCAAAAGGATGTAGAGCTGAAAAGGCAATAAAACTGTCTCTATAATCATTCTCTCAACAAGGTGAGTCCATTGAAATTCGCTCGTCAGCCAGAGTATCTTGTAATGAGTCAAGCACACCACTGGCACTCACGCTGATGGTAACCCTAAACAGATAAATTCTATGAACACATTGCAAGGCGTTCACAGTGAGAGGTATAGGCATTCAAAGGAGATACTGACTCTAGTTAGCCATACATTATATTGTCCAAGTATCTACCTCAAACAAAAGTTAAACTTCTTCATCCCGAAAGGGAGATCTCTTGTTCAGATTTATCTGGGCTTGAGAGGCAACTGCTTGACAAGAATTCTTCGGATGAGTCAAGTAGGGTATTTAATACAAAATTCCCGTCACAGGGTTACGAGGGAAACGTAGGCTCTAAATTGCCATTCATTACATTGCCTACTACGTCGCCCCTCCTGGAAAGAACATTTCCAGATCCTGAAAAGGAATGTCCACCTCCTGTTTATGGAGAAGGTGTGAAGCAACTCCTTGATAGAACAAGGCAGGATTCCCTAATAGATATTAATATCTTGGGATAACCCATCTCAAAGAGGTGAGGCTCGACTAGACAGTGATTTAGCAATAACTATTGAGTCTGGTGCTGAGACAGTGCTTATGCATGATAGATCAAGAACACCTCTACGAGGCAATTCTCCACTTGATAGTGATTCAGTTCATTCTGATGAATCAGGTGTTGTAAATATATGAATTGATGGATTTCACTTGCAGGTACAGAAGGCTATATTTGAAACGCAGAGTGAAAGTGAGAGAGAGAAACACTTAAGTGAAAGTGAGTGAGAGATACACTTGAGTGAGAGATAGGGAGAGAAAGAGTGAAACACTTCTAATTGCTCGACACTTGAGTGTAAACACTAACAGAACGTAGTAGAAGTGAGGAAACCATAAGCCAAACACTTACCCTTGCTACTTGCTATTTCTGGAAGAAAAGTTACTATATTTTCCCGATCAACGACAGACGAGAACCTTCTTTGGAAGACAAACCATTCAAAAGTGGGCCATTGGAAGATTCCTCAACTAAGGGGGAGAATTTATAGGAAGAAAAGGGAAGTTAATAAAGTATTATCTTCGTATCCTTGGGAAGAGTTAATATCCTAAAGGGGTTCGTATCCTGGATCCTTAGGGGAAGATCCTTAGAAAAAGGAGTTCGTATCCTTGGGAGAAGTTAATATCCTTAGGAGGAGATTTTAGACAAGAAAAAGAAAAAGAAAATCTTATCTTCTGATCCTGATGGGAAACAACAGAATATGGTAGAATCAAGAAACTGTATCCTATACTTGAAAAGAGTTATCAAAAGTGGATTCCTCATCCAAGTGGGATGTACAGAAAAGAATTGACACTTGCATTAATTATCTAAAGGGAGAAGAAGAAAAAGAAGGAGAATCACATTCTCAGGGGGAGAACATTATTTGAGCTATGTTCTATGTTCTATTGAAGACGTTCCCAGGAATCTAATTCTTATGAAGCTCTGTTCATGATAAGTTCTTTAAGTTCAAACTATGAAGGATTTTGAAGCAGAGAAAGCTCAAACAGACAGAAATGAAGATGATACTACATGTATATCAGTTTAGTGCTAGAGGAACATACATCATTCATTTCAGTTACTCAAGAATTCTGGAAATACAGAATCTGATCTAGAAAAACCAGTAGCATTATTTACAAGTCTCGGACGATTAGTTTTTCTAGTTGTTAGTTGAGTTATCCTCTCTATGAGATTTGTTTGCTAAGTTTAACAATCAAATAGGAGGAGATTGTTGGTGAGATTAGAAGCTGTATAAATAGTAATCGTGATAACTCAACACTAGAACAGGATAAGTAAATAATACTACGCCTATACAGAAATCAGGAAGAAATGAAGACAAGGCAGATACAGTGAATCAAGACATTAGAAGAAGTTTTGAAGTCTACTACAGGTCACTGAAAGAAGTTCATTAATATGTTCAAGCCTCAGTGAAGAATAATGTGTAAAGACTTTCAAGGTTTCAGAAGTGTTGAAGATTCAGTATAGAAGTGCCACAAGAAGATTTCAGTGTATTAGCATTGATTGAAGATAGACAGTATTCGAAGCATAGGAATCTAGAAGGGTAAAGACAAAGGTTAAAGAAGACATCTACAGTCTTAGAGTTATACTCACTGAAAGAAGTTCAGTTATATGTTCAAGCGTCAATGAAGAACAAAGAATGAAGTATTCAAGATTGTGGTAGTAATGGAGACATTGTCTAAGTACCAGAAAAGATTCTAGTGAAGTTATAGTGTTTATTGACAGTCAGTGTTCGAAGCAATGAAGTTGCTACAAACTTAACAATGCAAGTAAAGCAATAATACGAAGACCTCGATCAAAGTTAGTCGTCTGTGAACCAGACCAGTTGCACTAGGCGTTAGCAATTTGTGAAAGGAATCTGAGTATTAACTACAGAAGAAGTGTTAAGTTGAAGAACGTACCTAGAAAAAATGGTTATTTATTAAGGTACGAAAAGTGATTTGTAGAGGCTACAACCAAACAGCTAAATAGCTAATAGCCAAACAGCTAAAGAGCTCAAAGGGTGCGGGGTGCAAAGTGTCACAACCTTGGTACGAAAAGTGAAAGTTTCTGAACTACAGTCGAAGAACGGAAACAGCTCAGGGTACTGGGTGTAATGTGACAAGACTTTGGTACAAGAAATGCAAGTTGGTAAACTTCAGTCAAGGAATGAGAAGAAGGTCAAAGTGCAGTGATCAAATTGCACTTTGACCAAGACAAAGTCAAAGGCGCAACAAAAGAATTGGGCGCAACAAACATTCTGAATAAAACTAAGGCAGTTAATCAACTGAATGGCGCCACTAAATTGTGCACAGGGGTTGCACTCTAGAGGCGCAATAAAATAGCAGGCGCAACAAACTTTCTATATTTTCTAAGGCAATTGTTTTGTGGCGCCTCCCCTCTATACTCCGTGTAGCAGCGCCATAAACAATTCAGGCGCAACAAAGAATTACGGCGCCATAAAATATTCAGGCGCAACAATTATTTCTTAGCTCCACACATCCCTCAGCCAATCAAATTCAAGCAGTCAACTTTATTGATTTAAAGTCTACACCAATTAAAAGAAGAGAGTCGTCTTCAACAACACAAAAAACGTAGAGAGCCACTGCCATGGCCGGAGCAAGATACTAAAATTATACACATCCATACCTTGCTCTCGGTCAGATATTAGGACCCGACTCTTTAACGAAAAATGCTCAGGGCTCCTAGATATCACTCCCTACGGACTCAGTTTTTTCTTGTACTAATTTAGATATATTTGTATAGGAACTGAGCCTAATATTTTTGTGTTAGTAGCAAAGAACTAATTTGTTCTTTGGAAGCCAGTTATATTTTTAACTGGGTATAGCACCCCTCTAGGTTTATATATGAAAGATATATTCCCGGAAACTTGTCTCAATTATTTTACCTGCTAATTTTCTTGAACCTAATTGATTTATCCGGACACACAGAAAATTAGTAGGCAGCTCACCTAAACACTACAAATGGCCAAACCCTCTCTGAAGCAATAATTTATTTATCCGTAAATTCTGAAAAGAATTTAAATTATTGTGAATATCGTATTCAACCCCCCTTCTACGATATTTCGGGACCTAACAGTTCTCAACTGATCAATCACATCACAATGATCATAGACTCTGGTGGAATCTTGACAGTGTCATACCAACTTTTATCTATAGAAGATTTTAGCTCATAAAAATTGTAATACAAGTCATGATAGTCCCTACATATGTAAATAGAGTGAAATATGCTACCATAGTGATAACAAAATTTCTGTGGAATGTAGTGACTAATCAAAGTCTTAGGGGATTTAGACTCTGATTTCTTCTCAATCTTTGTTTTACAATCTAGAGCAAGATGGTTGTGGTTTCCATATCTGTAAAATTTCTTCCTAGGAGCATTATGATCTTTTTTATAGTTGTTGGTTTTGTTAATGCCTTCCTTGTCATTCCTATTCCTCCTAGCTTTAGACTCTGGTAAGTTATCTAGCCTTTCGTTTAACTTGGACTTTGATAAGAAACCTATGTTTATGTTTTTCTTAGGTTTCTTTTCTCCTAATTCATCTGTCTTTTTGTCAACAGCAGAGGGATTATTGACAGATAAGTTTATGGTTTCTTTAGGTAACTCAGTCTTAATTTCAGAAGTCACAAACTTAACAGGAGTGAAGGTACTTTTGTCCTTAGTCTTATTGACTTGGATAACTTCTACATTGTTATCAATCTCAACAATAGGTATTTTTCCTTGACTCTTGTCATAGCCTAGATGAGCAATTTGACACACATTTTAATTCAGACTCTAGGTGGTTATTCCTACTTGTTAAGATTAGGTTTTCTTCTGTTAACCTATCATTTTCATTTGTGAGTGATCTAAAATTAATCATTAACTTTTTAACCTCACTTTGAACAATATTTATACCATCAGAGTCTAAATTAAGTAAAGATTAAGCAAAAAAAATTTGATACCTGAGTTTAGGAGATGAGGGTTCTTTGGGAGATTCTGATTTTTCTGAGAAGACAGCCATCAATGCTAGATTTTTGTAATCTATTTCATCCTCTGAGCTTGAATCTGCCCAATCCTTTCCTGTTGAGATGGGTGCCTTTCGTTTGCCTTGATTTTTTACTTTTCTACACTCACTAGTAAAATGCCCCAATATTCCACAGTTGAAGCACTTGACTTTTGCCTTGTCAAGCTTGATTATGGTGCTCTTGCTTTTCTCAACTTTTTCATCCTCCTTTTTGAATATTGGCCTTTTCCTAAATTTTCCAGTTCTTTTGTTGAATTTTATCGTTTTAAAATTTTTAGCAAACGTAGCCATCATTTGACTCAAATCTATCTCCTCAGAGTATGTGTCAGTAGACTCTGACTCAACAACAGTTTTACCCATTTTCCTTGAATCTTTAATTCTTACTTCTTTGGATTCTTCCAATTGTTCTTTCTCAGACTCCATCAAATGTGTCACATATTTTGGTTTTCAAATTTTTTTGTTCTTTCTATGTTGCATCTCTAAATCATATGTCTTGAGTCTGCCATAAAATTCTTCTAGAATTATTTCATCGGAATCTCTAGCTTCCTTTATAGTAGTTGTTTTATTATCCCACTCTTCTGGAAGGGCTCTTAGAAACTTGGTATTTGTGTCTTCAGAATCATACACTTTACCAAGAATAGTCATTTCATTTAGGAGTTTAGGAAATGTAACGCCCCCAAATCCGGGGTCATGGATCTGGTCGTCACTGCGGAAATTCTCAACATAAAACCACTTATTTAAAAATTCCAATTTCACATGTAGACATACAATAACTAAAAATACATCTGCGACTCCAACTCCCAAAAATCTTTTAGGTTATAGGGATAGAAACAAGAATCCCAAGTCATACATCAACTATTACAATTCTCAAAAAAATCAAATCACACTTACGACCCCATCCATAAAGTCCTCAAAATTAGATTCTTAGAAACAATTTCCCAATTACCACAATTTAATATAACTAGTCTCTGCTTACACAAATCTTATAAAACTAGTATAACTTCGATAAGAAGTATACCAGCTACCAATAATGTTATATATAAGATAATATTTATTACATATCGACTTATAAGTCATTCTTACAACAGATATAGATACTCTGAACTAAATCATCTTCATCATGGCATCTTGCCTTCTTCTTCCGAACTATGCAGATAAGTCTCGTCAAGCTACCTTTCACTTTAGGGTTATACTTTGAAGTAATGCGATTCATCTGATCTAGTTGTTATGTTTGGAAAGGTAAAACAAGCAAGAATGAGCTACAATGCTCAGCAAGTATATTTTCAACAATATGACATAACAAGGAAATAACAGCAATATGTGTATCAGAGTAATAAATGCAACATGTATTTGAATGGTGGACAGTTCTAGATACTGTGCAAAAGAATAATAGGTTGCTGTAAATCTTGTTAACACTATCGGTAACTAAGCACCTAGGCTTTCCTTACAGTGCAACGTCAAATTCCAATTGGAAAGAAAGGGAATATACTGGAGCATTCACCACGTCTATTGTACACGATGATCAGTCGTATAGTACAATAGTTAAGTAACCTTTTCTACTAGCAAAAGGATGATCCTCAACTGGTCATCACCCTAGGCAACACCTGGGCCTTTAAATGCTGGACCGTGCATCACTCGGCCTCTTACGCTAGATGGACTGTGCCGCACACAAGCCTCTTACACTTTTATCTCCAGTCCCCTCTGAATAATTTAAAAAACAACCCGTCTAGAAGGGAATTTAATCCAACCTTCCAGAATAAAAACAATCCTCTCTAAGATTTATTCATATCAACAAGTATGGAAGGAAATTTAATCCTACCTTCTAGAACAACAATAAATCTTTGCAAGATTTCAACATCAGATAATATATTTGCTTCCCAAACGAGGTGGGAGAAATCTTGGAGTATGTGGGTTGATTCTCAGTCAACTAATGGATAAGATACAATTACTCGAATCAAGAATACTGAAGAACACGACCGGGGAGCCGCTAATATGAAATAAAATAAACCCCACAAAAATATTTAATTCTTTTGGGTAAGATAATGGTCCCTAAAGGCACCAGTATAAATGGGAAGAATGTCAAAGTTGAATATTCCTTCCCTAATATGGAGTTATCGACTCAAAATAATTGCAAAATATTCGAGTCGTAGCTCAGTATTTATTATTTAATGAAAAATAATATTAAAAAAAAATTAGATAACTCCAGAATATTTTTAAAGATCAGATAATATTTAATTACTAATTTAGAAACCTCAAATAACCCTTAAATATTGATAAAGAATATATAAGGATACATAATTTAATATTTAATTAATTTTAAAAGAGTCAAAATATTTAAATAATATTTAATCAATATTAAATAATATTTAAATAATTCAAAAAGAACTGAAAGTATTTAATCAATATTTAAATACTTTAAATACTCTTTAAATAATATTTAATCAAAACTAAATATTATTCAAAATATTCAAGGGATATTAGTCAAAATTAATTAAACCCTATATCTTACTAATTAATAATCAAAATATAAATTCTAGGGAAAATCCCTGAAAATATCGACTAGCAGTCGAAAAGTAATAGACTACTCCCGGTCGACTATCGAGCACCAAAAGGCGTACTCGACACTAGATTCAGTTATACAAAATTGATAAAATGCGTCCTCTAACTTTTCGAGAAGTTCAGAGACGCGAGCAAACAGTGCAACAAAAGTGTATAGTTCTAGCTGAATATAATTTCAAACACCACAGAGCTTTATAACCAATAAGCTGTTATAAAGTCAAGAGTTTAAGAACTTGCATGAGCAGTTAGCAGGTCGGGTGGTTGTTCCTTGCTTGCTTCGAATTGCTACGAAACGTAAAATATAGGATATGGTTAGCTATATGAAGTTTTACTCTTACTTATGAATGCACATTAACTTATTTTGCTAACGAGTTTTAGCCCGGTTCTTTAGCTAGTTATGAACTCATTACAATTGTTAACAACTTTCGTTTAAAGTTCGTTTTATAATCTAGTCTCGAAACCTTACTTATGTCTTTGTTTAATTAAGGCCAAAACAACAAGTTCTACAAGGTTTCCTACTTGCATCTACTTGACTCCAACAATTTTCATAAATCAGATTTTACTCATTTTAATCCGAAACCTCTTCCCGAGTCTCTCCAGATGTCTCTAGTATTTTAGATAAAAGTTTCAGATTTTACGGAGTAGCCTAACTAGTATGATCCTAGCCTCCAAGTTAGGTAAAAATAGTTTTTCAAGGATCTGCACTACCGTTATTAATTAATTCATATCTTTACGCTCGTAACTCCGATTGACATGAATTTAGCGCGTAAACGATCTAGAGACCATCCTCTACGCATCCTTTTCCAGAAATGGTCCAGAAATGCAGGGTACCCCTTTTGTTTCCAAGGTCAGTTATGGTCAGAAAAAAATGGCCATTACAATGTTTGTACAGTTAACGTTTCCCAATTTTTACACTACTCAAATTCAACCCAATCAACTCCAACACATTTTATACTACTACTTGAATATATAAACTAGCAATTCCAATTGATTTCACATTTTTATCATCACCCAATTGTTACCAATAAATCACCAAAAATCATCCACCAACTCATCTCCTTTTTAAAACAACCATGCTACTCCTTAACAATCACTTCATTTCATATACATTCCATACAATTTGCTTCCACCAAAATTTAATCAAATTATCTCCATATTCCACAACTATAACCAACAAAATAAGCAAGCTTACACTATGTTCATAACTCAAAAACATAGCATACAAAGCTACACAACTAACATATAGCTAGTACTTGAGTTCCAAGGCTATATATGCATAATAAAAACTACCCATAGCCTAATTAACACTTTACTAACATCAACCAAACCTAAGCAATCATAAAACATGTTCTTGTTCTTTATGAGAAATCAAGAGATTTCATGGATAACTATGCATGAGATTCAAGGATGAGCTAGGTAAGGGTTATACCTTTCTTTTAAGCTCTTAATCAATATGATCTAGGAAGTATGGAGTGAGCTTTGAATTTTTCTCCCCTTTTCCTCCTTGTTTCAGCCGAGAGCTCCTCTTCTTCAAGCTTGGTTTATATTTTTTTTTCTTTTCTTGATTTATGACAAACTTGGCTCTTGGCTAAATAAAATGGGCAAGTCAACAAGTCTTCCTTTGACTTAAGTCAATGCTACTAGCTTCCATAACACACCAACTAATACAAGTATTTGCATTTCTCTATTTTTGTACAAATATATAAAAATCGGCTCTTTTATTAACTTAAGGGGGTTATTTGATTTTTCATTTTTGTAATAATTCACGACGATGAATTTAATAATTATTACTCGTTCCGGGAATTCTAATAAATTGAATACCCACCAAAACCTCATTCCTAATTATTATTCATTTTCTACTATTATTTAAACTCCGTCCTATTTATTCGAAAGGGTTCGGATGCGATTCTCTGGATAAAGTATACTAAGGAAGTACTACGTATATTACGTAGACTAACTTAAAAATATGAACTACGAAACTCTACTTTTCGATACGTAATTAAGGTGATGTGGTCGCTTTCACTTATACGCGTATTTACTATTCATTAATAAAAGTTTTAAAAGTACATGGAAATTAGGAATATTACAGTCTCCCCTCCTTAAAAGGATTCCATCCCGGAATTTAATCTTGAAAACAGGTGAGGGTGCTTTTCTAGCATGACACTTTCTAATTCCGAGGTTAATTCTTCTACATTCTGATTCCTCCACAACACTCGTACCAACTTTACGACTTTGTTTCTCAACTCTTGTTCATTTCTATCCTTGATCTCCACTGGATGCTCTACATAGGATAAGTCTGGCTGGATTTGCACGTTATCGTACTCTATTATGTGTTTGGCATCCGAGTGGTATTGTCGTAACATGGACATATGGAATACGTTATGGACCTGCTGCAGGTTTGGGGGTAAGGTTAACTCATATGCTACCTTCCTGATGCGCTTCAGAATCTCAAACGGTCCAATAAATTTGGGATTAACTTTCTTTTCTTGCCAAACCTCATCAATCCTTTCCATGGGGATACTTTTAGTAACACTAAATCTCCCACTTCATACTCTCCGTCTCTTCTGGCTTGATCTGCATACTTGCGTTGTCTGTCTTGAGCTTCCATTAATCGCTTTCTGATAAGATCTATTATCTCTTTGGTTTGCTGGACCAATTCGGGTCCCAACATCTTTCGTTCACCTACTTCATCCCAACAAAGTAGTGATTGGCACTTTCTTCCATACAAGGCTTCGTAAGGGTATTCCAATGCTGGCATGATAACTATTGTTATAGGAAACTCAATTAATGGCAAATGATCATCCCAACTGCCTTTGAAATCAATGGCACAGACTCTCAACATCTCTTCTACTATTTGGATGGTCCTTTCACTATGCCCGTCAGTTTGGGGATGGTAAGCGGTGCTCATGTTCAGTCTTGTTCCCAAGCAGTCTTGGAAGCTTCTCTAAAATCTAGAATTGAATCTTGGGTCTCTATCTGACATAATGGCCATTGAAACTCCATGTCTCACCACTATCTCTTTTAAATACATTTAAACTAACCGGTCAATGGTATATCTCTCATTGATTGGTAGAAAAGGTGTCGATTTTGTTAACCGGTCTATTACTTTCTCTGGATATACTCGTATTTTATCAATTAGCTCTGGTTGATTTTGAATCTCAAGAAGTGTTTTAGTCCCTTCCTCTGGTAACTGCGCCTCTATCTCCATTCGCTCAAACTCTCTTATTAACTCTTCCAAGAAAACTAACATCTTTAGTCGTTCTTTCCTACTCAAGGCCTCTGCCACCATATTGGCCTTACCGGGGTGATAATTTATTGAACAGTCATAATCCTTATTCAGCTCTAGCCATCTCCTCTGTCTCATATTTAACTCTTTCTGGGTGAAGATATACTTAAGACTCTGATGGTCCGTGTAACTCTCACACTTCTCTCCATATAGGTAGTGTTTCCTAATCTTGAAGGAAAAACTATTGCTTCCAACTCTAAGTCATAAGTAGGGTACCTTATTTCAAATTCCTTTAATTGTCTAGATGTATACACAATTCATTGTCGGGCTGCATTTGCACACAACCTAATCCCTTATAAGATGTGTCTCTGTAAATCACAAAATCTCCTTTATCATCAGGTAATGCTAGCACTGGGGTTGTCACCAACCTTCTCTTTAGCTCTTAAAAGCTCTCTTCACATTTCTCTGTCCATTCGAACTTCTCTGCCTGACGAGTAAGTCGGGTCAATGGGGTCAATTATCTTAGAGAAAATCCTGAAGGAATCTCCAATAGTAACCTATGATTCCCACAAAACTTCTCACCTCTATTGGGGTAGTCAGTCTCTCCCAATTCGTCAGAGCTTCTATCTTGGCGTGGTCGACCAACCCTCCCTCACTACTGATCACATGCCCTAAGAGCTGCACTTTTCTTAACCAAAACTCATACTTAAAAAATTTAGCGTATAGCTCTTCTTTTCTCTGTATGTCCAGAATTAGTCTCAAATGCTTTGCGTGTTCTTCCTCTGTTTTAGATTAGACTAATATATCATCAACGAATAATATGACACACTTGTCAAAGTACTTTTTGAAAACTTGATTCATTAAATCCATAAAATGGCTGACGCGTTGGTTAATCCGAATGACATGACCCATAACTCATAATGTCCATATCTTGTGCGGAAAGCTGTCTTCGACACATCTTCTTATTTAATATTTATTTGGTAATATATGGTTTTCAGGTCAATCTTTGAAAAGTAAATTGCACCTTATAACTGGTCAAACGAATCATCTATCCTTAGCAGTGGGTATTTGTTCTTAATGGTCATCTTATTTAGCTCTCGGTAATCAATACACCATCTCATACTGCCCTCTTTCTTCTTTACAAATAACACTGGTGCACCCCAAGGTGACGTACTCGGTCTTATCATTCCCTTTTCTAACATCTCTTTTATTTGCATGGACAATTCCTTCTTCTCGATAGGAGTTAGCCGGTAGGGAGCCTTCTAAACTGGTGAGGTCCCTGGTGCTAAGTCTATAACAAATTATATGTCTCGATCGGGTGGTAATCTCGGAAGGTCTCTTGGAAACACATCCTCAATTTCATTCACTACTGGGATGTCCCTTAAGTTGGGTAGTCCATTCTCTGCATATATAACATGTTTTAAATCTTAACTGCATTTATCTAAAACTAACATTTACAAATAATCTCTTTCATTAACTATGAGAATCTCCTAATTACTAGGTTTTCTCCTTTTTTCATATCAACCTCATAGGGTAAGTAAGCCTCACATCTCGTCGCAACAATCTCTTTGTCTTAACCTTGGTCAAAACTTCTTATTCTTTGTCTGCCTTCGAACACATTCTCATTCTCATTGGGCTTGCTTAACTTCACATACTTACTCTCACTATCAATATAAGCGTCACAACTCGTCAATTTATATACTCTCAATAAAGCAACTAAATTTCTTAACTTAAAAGAAATTAGATCTTCGTATGATCGGTACTCTAGTATCTAAGTTTTATATTATGGGCACACTTAACTGCCATCTCAGTTTGGGTTTTTAATCCATTTATTTTTCACTGAAATAGAGCTCCGGTCCCTTATAAATTTTGCTAGGAACGCTCACATTCTCTGCACTCTTTTTATGGCTTTCCGCCTTTCTCTTTGTTCCCTCTCTCTCCTTTTGAGTCTGTTCACTTCCCGTCTCCATAATTTCGGATAATACTATTGTACTTATGAAACGAAATTTCCTTAAAATTCACCTTACTTTGACTCGGTAATGTTCTAACTGAACAAAAACATATATTAGCTCGAGCTCATATCTCAATCAGACACATTCTGATTACACATTGGGTTATTAAAACCTAATATCAGACCCCAACCAAACTAATCCCCTTTGGGAAACTCACAACATCTCATTACAACTGTTCCTCAATATTATCTCATTCTGGACTTTCATATTCTTAAATCCTCATGCATGCCCACTTTATTACAGATTTTAATCCATCTAATTCCTCAATTATTACTCATATATAGATGACCATATCCTTTAGGCCATGCTACTCTATTGTACCTTTAGACATTTCGTTTACAAGTCGTGTTAATTCTAAACATTTATTGAACTCAAGATGATGTATCTTCTACATAAAATTGAGCATGTCTTATTCATAAAACGGATTATACCCAGTGTAAAACACCTCAATTACAATCCCATAACATTCACAATCAATGCACATGGTCAATCAACTACAATATCAACAAACACTTCTTTGGACCATCAATGTCATTCGCTCCGTAACATAAATGGGGTCTGATGAAATGCACACTATCTCTTTGGCATATTGCCAAATGATGAAATATTAGTTAGGCTGTTACGCGTCGTTGGTTCTAACTTGGCCAACCTGGCTATCGTGTTAAGAATGATGTGGCCATCTCCACTCAATACGCTTCCCCTATCTCTAGGGTTGCTAGCATATTTAGTACTACAATGATTGTATTCCTCGACTCCTCAATGGGGCTCCAAAATTCTCCATTCGACCTCACAGTCTAGATCATAACTCCACCCGCCTGGATGCGTCTCCTCAGGTTAGTATTCGATAACTTCTCATTACGATATGATTGGCATACCTTCAAACTTTTAGAGATAATAAGAATCAGAGAATTTTGAGGAGAAAAGTTTTTATCCCAAAATAAGTGTCACATAATGTAGTCATTATTTCAAAATAAAAGAATGACTGAGAGATCAATATGATCAAAAGAACTCAACGTTGCATGCCTTATTAAGACACTCACAAGTAAATGGGTGTTTCCCCTCATTATGATATACAACTCACAAGTGATGGCATCCCATCAAACTTCTATCACACAGACAGATAGTCCTTGTGTCCCTTATAAATAGGGTTGTTCATCTTAGTTGAAGTAAAGAAGTATGAAATGAATTCAAAATCAAACCAATAAAATTCATCTTTTGGTAATTGATCCTCTAAGGCACACCTTGGAATAAAACTGAACAGACTCCAAAGGTGTTATTTCCAGAGAAAAGAGTAACAAGAAAAGAAAGTACTGGCACACACAAACAAGTGAGGAATATAATGCAAATAGAGTTATCCACCACTTGGAGAAAAATGGAAGTTCAAGTATCACAAAATCGACAAGGCCTCAGAAATTTGAAAGTAAGTATCATAACAGCCTCTGACGCAATTGAATACTCAAATACGGATGAACACCAATATCAAAAATATAATTCAGAAGAGGAATTATATCTTCCAGACAAATCTCCCTTGGAGAGGTTTTAAAATAAGTCGTAGGAAAGAAAGGTATTGTCAATGTCTTCACAGGTGCCTTCTCTATAAATTCCTCGGAAAGATCATCGTTTAACAGTAACTCTAGTTTTCACATCCTGAGGTTATCGATATCATACGTCGTCGTCGACTCGTAATAGTCTCTGGAGATTCTACAATAGACATCAACAGCTGCAAAGAGTTCTATCCAACTCAATACAGTCATCTTAAGCAAACGCTCCAATTTGTTAACTTATTCATTGGTTCTATATCCAATAGTCCAACTCGAACTCTACCTGAGCTCAAACGTTCTCCCATAACTATACACAATCCTACACACTCTCATTTCTAGTCTACTATAACCTCAGCTCTGATACCATTCTGTAACGCCCCCAAATCCGGGGTCATGGATCTGGTCATTACTGCGGAAATTCTCAACATAAAACCACTTATTTAAAAATTCTGATTTCATCTGTAGACATACAATAACTAAAAATACATCTGCGACCCCAACTCCCAATAATCTTTTAGGTTATAGTGCTAGAAACAAGAATCCCAAGTCATACATCAACTATTACAATTCTCAACAAAATCAAATCACACTTACGACCCCATCCATAAAGTCCTCAAAATTAGATTCTTAGAAACAATTTCCCAATTACCACAATTTACTATAACCGGTCTCTGCTTACACAAATCTTATAAAACTAGTACAACTTCGATAAGAAGTATACCATCTACCAATAATAGTAAATATAAGATAATATTTATTACATATCGACTTATAAGTCATTCTTACACTAGATATATGTTAGGCCGTTTATACACGAACAATGAACTGTTATACGTAAATAAAGAAGTACTTTGTATTAACTTGAATCAACGTTTACAAGTTCTCTATCAAAGATGAACGGATATCTTTGACAGCTGCTAGGTTACACCTTCGAATGTAGCAAGCGATCACCCTTCTAGGGTAAACCTATCTGTGTTTATATAGTACACAGTTTCAATCAATCTATATCAATATCCTATAAATCAGCTATTATACATATCAATTATAGATTGCTGCTTTATCTCTTTCCTTGTTTAGCTCCGCATCTTCGCTTCAGTATATATATCTTCAATATATTTGTCTTGATCTTCAAAGACTTTCCATTCTTGTGATCATCTTTCCAATTATAACTTCAATTGTATAGATTATGATCACCTTGTAAATTCTGGCTTCACTAACTCTGAAGATAAACTCAAATACCAAAATGTTCCTGACAGCAACTTTCTTGACAGTAACTTCTTTGACAGTAAGTTGCATGACAGTAACTTTTGTGCGTATGCATGACAGTATCTTTCTTGACAGTAACCATGCATGCATGACAGTATCTTTGGCGGATAGCTTTGCTTGACAGTAGCTTTCTTGGTAAACTCTGATCAGTACCTGTTTGCTTAAACACTGACATTAGCAATTATATCTAGCAATCTCCCCCAACTTGTTCATACTAAAAAATGTACAAGTTATACAGATAATTGATGATGTCAAAACATATAACAGGCAAACATATACTAAGTACTTATCAGAATACTAACATAGTTTAACTACTATCAGTTTTCAAAAGATACTTATCAGAGAATGTGAAAAGTTGCCTGAAACTACTTTCTCCCCCTTTTTGACATTAGCCATTAGGACATTGAAAAAATAAGTCGTGTGAACACTCTAAGTTTCCATATTCAAGATGAATAAACTGCTACAAGTTAGCCATTTGTAAACACCACTCATAATTCTGAAAGATCAATATTATTTTGAATAAAAATAATATCAAATCAATTTTTGTGTAAATCTGACACAAATAATAATTTAATCATCAGAGATTAAACTATCAGAAAATAACACATGACTATCTGAGTTTGTCAATGACCCAATCTCAATACACATCACTTAGTACAGAGTATGCAGATGTGAAACGTGTGTGGTTAGCAGAGTTTACGATCAGTATTTAGAGAATCTCAGACTTTATAGATCTAAAGCAAAGTAGTAAATACTGTACACCTAAACTCTCATGGCTAATTTTCACTGATGATTACTAAACTCCGAACTATACACCTGGACACAATTTGTACAATACTGCAATTGTAAACAATTTACTATTATTATTATTTTTTTTTTTTTTTTGATAATAATATGTGAATTAGTCCCCAAAAATTTAAATAAGTTTTAGCCCATACTTTTTACCAGCATGTTCATGGATCGTCCTAAACCACATCATGATCTCAAAGGAAAACTGTTTCCAGTAATCAGTATTTGTGAATTTAGTCCCCAAAAACTTAAGTAAATTTTAGCCCATACTTTTAAGAAGTATGTTCATGGATCTTCCAAATCACAACTAAACAAAAATAATACAGCAATATTGAACTGGTCCCCAAAAATGTAATTACATTTTAGCCCATATTTTTTAATATGTTCATGGATCGTTCCAGTCAATAAACTATCAGATGTTACAACTATCAGAGTTTATCAGATCATCAGCTTATATCTATGCCTTCGAGAGTAAATGTGAACAGTGAATACTAACTTAGATTTAGATCAATAACTTAAGAGATGCAAAAAAAAACTAACAGTAATAGCATGTGCGTGTAAAGTATTCTGCACATTTCTAAATTCAGAGCATATATACCAAAATAGGGTTCATGACTACTAACTGACAATCATGCGACTGACAAAGATGTGGTGCATCAGAGTTTACACAAACAAAGTTTGACAGTCAGAGTTTATATGCAAAACTTGACCTTCAGAGTATAAGAGCAGAGTTTACAAAACAGTTCACATGTAGGTGGAATAGAGAGCATTATATGACATGTAATAGACAGAGTTTAATGAGCCTAACCACAAATCTTAGTCTGATCCAGAGATCATTCCAAGTTCATTTACCAGCCTTGTGAAAGTGCTTTCACTCAATGGTTTAGTGAAAATATCAGCTATCTGTTGGTCTGTAGGCACAAAAATAAGCTCAATGTCTCCTTCCTCTACATGCTCCCTTATGAAATGATATCTGATGCTGATGTGCTTTGTCATGGAATGTTGAACTGGATTTCCTGTCATGGCAATAACACTTTGATTATCACAAAAAAAGGAATGTTAGAATAATCTAACCCATAATCCAGCAACTGATTCCTCATCCAAAGAATCTGTGCACAACAGCTTCTTGCAGCAATATACTCTACCTCTGCTGTAGATGTAGATGTGGATTTTTGTTTCTTACTGAACCAAGAAACAATTCTGTCACCTAGAAATTGACAGCTTCCACTGGTGCTTTTTCTGTCATTTTTACAACCTGCAAAGTCTGCATCAGAGTAACCAATTAACTTAAAATCTGATTCTCTAGGATACCACAGCCCTAAGGTAATGGTTCCTTTAAGATATTTGAAGATTCTCTTTACAGCAATTAAGTGTGGTTCCCTTGGATCAGCTTGAAATCTAGCACACAAACAGGTTGCAAACATGATGTCAGGTCTGCTTGCAGTAAGATACAGAAGTGAACCAATCATGCCTCTGTAGATGGTGGCATCTACTAAGACACCACTGTCTTTATCTAATTTTGTTGCAGTAGCCATGGGAGTGGGTGCAGAAGAGCTATCAAGCATCCCAAATTTCTTCAACAGATTTCTGGTGTACTTGGCTTGATTAATGAAAATTCCATCCTCAAGTTGCTTCACTTGCAGACCCAAAAAATAACTTAGCTCCCCCATCATGCTCATTTGAAATCTAGACTTTTTGAAAATAAAACAAGGTTTTATCAATAGTACCTCTGGTGAAACCACTTTCGAAGAGAAATTTGGCTAGTGTTTCATACCATGCTCTAGGTGCCTGTTTTAATCCATAAAGGGCCTTGTCCAGCCTGTAGACATAATCAGGATACTTGGGATCCACAAACCCTGGTGGTTGCTCAACATACACTTCTTCATCTAGTTTCCCATTTAGAAAAGCACTTTTTACATCCATCTGAAAGACCTTGAATTTCTTGTGTGATGCATATGCTAGAAACATCCTTATGGCCTCTAACCTTGCAACTGGTGCAAAGGTTTCATCATAGTCAATACCCTCCTGTTGAGAGTATCCTTTGGCCACTAGTCTAGCTTTGTTCCTTGTCACTATTCCCTCACTATCTGTCTTGTTTCTGAACACCCATTTTGTACCAATAATTGATCTGTTCTTTGGTCTTGGTACTAGTGTCCAAACTTCATTTCTCTCAAATTCATTCAACTCTTCTTGCATTGCTGTAATCCAATCAGCATCTAGAAGAGCTTCACCAATTTTCTTTGGTTCTGTCTGTGACAAAAATGCATGATACAGACATTCATTTGATGTGGCACTTCTGGTTTGAATACCAGCTTCTAGATCTCCAATTATTTGATCCCTTGGATGAGACTTTGACCATTTAATAGCACGTGGCAACTGATTCCTTGCATTTCTGGATTCACCCCCTTGATCCATGCTCTCTGCATTTTCTGAGGCTCCCCCTGAATATGAGCCCTCAAAGTTTGAGTTAGCAGAGTTGGAATCATTATTATTTGATTGCCCTGAATTAGTCTCATTATTTGATTCTGCAGGATGTGACTGATCAGAGTTTATCACTTCAACATGATCTTTATCAGAGACTATCAGAGGTACAGTGTATGCTCCATTAGAGTCTGTGGAAATTTCATCAGAGTTTATCGGATCAGAGAATAGTTCTTCATTTTCAAAGTGTAGTTGATCATGATCATCAGCATCTTCAAGTCCAGTGATTTTCTTGTAATCAAATGACACATGAATTGATTCCATGACCACCCTTGTTCTCAGATTGTAAACTCTGAATGCCTTTGTAGAAATTGGATATCCCACAAAGATTCCTTCATCGGCTTTTAACTCAAATTTTGTAAGCTGTTCTGGGTGTGTTTTCAACACAAAACACTTACAGCCAAAGATATGAAAATACTTTAGATTAGGTTGTTTCCCTTTCACCATCTCATATGGTGTTTTTCCATGCTTATTTATCAGAGTAGAATTCTGAGTAAAACAAGCAGTTTGAACAGCTTCTGCCCAGAAATAGGTTGGTAATTTAGCTTCATCTAGCATGGTTCTGGCAGCTTCAATAAGAGTTCTATTTTTCCTATCAACTACACCATTTTGTTGTGGTGTACCTGGTGCAGCAAACTCTTGCTTAATCCCTCTATCCTTGCAGAATTCTTCCATAGTAGCATTCCTGAATTCAGTTCCATTATCACTTCTGATTATCTTTACTTTGTGCTCAGATCCATTATCCAGTAGCTTTACATGCTCCATCAGAGTTTGTTGAGTTTCATCCTTCTTCGCTAGAAAATACACCCATGTGTATCTGGTATATTCATCAACAATGACTAAAGCATATCTTTTTCTTCCAATAGATTCAACATTCACTGGACCAAATAGATCAACATGAAGTAAATGATAGGGATGCACAATTGCTGATTCAGTTTTGCTCTTGAATGATGTCTTCCTTTGCTTGGCCTTTTGACATGAATCACATAGGCCATCTAGACTGAGTAGAGATTTTGGAAGACCTCTCACCAGATCTTTTCTGATCAACTCATTAATGTTGTTCAAATTGAGATGGGAGAGCTTCTTATGCCATTTCCAACTTTCTTCACTGGACACTGTTGAAGCCAAACAGATAGCCTTTCCTTCAGAGTTTACAGAAACTCTAGCTTCATAGATGTTATTGTGCCTATGTCCAAGAAGAGCTAGTTTCCCAGTAGCTTCGCTTATGATTTCACAGCATTCTTCATCAAAGCTTACTTTATAACCTCTGTCACAGAGTTGACTCACTGATAACAGATCATGCTTGAGTCCTGGGACATGAGCTACATTAGTGATGATGACATTTCCCAAATTTATACTGCCATATCCCAAAATTCTTCCTATGTTGCCATCTCCATAAGAAACATTTGGGCCAGCCTTTTCCTCATAGTCTGATAGCAGGACTTTATTTCCAGTCATGTGTCCTGAACATCCACTGTCCAAAACTAGGATACCTTCCCTGTTGCCCTGCAATCACAAACAAACTAATGTTTAGTTTTAAGGATCCAGACTTGCTTGGATCCTTTGTCCTTTTTATGGTTGTTAGCTTTTGCAGCGGAATTATTTCTGTTATCAGAGTGTAAGCTAACATTTGACTTATCAGACTTTACACCAGCGGAATTAACTTTGACCCATTTCAAATTGGGCTTCAATTCATAATAATTGTGATAAAATTTATGATAATTCTTGCAAGTGTACATCGAGTGCCATGTGCTTCCACAATGGTTACAATAAGTCATAGGTCTAGTCCTAACATTATATTTCTTATCCCCTGACTTGGAGGGTAAAGAATTCACATTCTTATTTTTCCTGCAAAAAATAGCAAGATGGTTAGGACTACCACAGTTAAAGCATGTTTTTCTAGGAGCATCAGGAATAGGCATATAATTATTGCTTTTATCAATACCAACTTTACCATTTCTATTTTTCCTAGACAATTTCACCTTATTAACAGACTTTACCTCTTTCAGCTTTTGCTTGAGTTGCTTGTCTGTCATAAGTCCAACATTAACCTGTTTAAAACTCACTTTAACAGGCTTCTTTTTAACCTCCTCTTTGACAGTCTCTTTAATAGTTTCTTGCTTTTCCTCCTTTTTAACTGTCTCAGAGTTTGTCTTAAAGGACTCAGGAACAAATTTCATTGGTTCTGATTTAGGTTTAGGTGGGGGATGAGACTTAACCTTAACATTATCCTGAAATCTAAGCTCATCATTCTCACCATAACCTAAACCAGTAGGGCTATCCTGAAAAACTTGTTAAGTACTTTTACCTGATTTAGTCCAAGTCTCAATAATTTTTCTCTCTTTAGCCAATTCAGATTCAAGGTATTTAAATCTCTTAAGTAGTTCCTCTTTAACATACACAGCATCATCTCTCTCCTTTTTAACAGCATTTTGAATTACTAGCTCATTTTCAAGAAAGATGTTTCTATTCTTAATAGTGGAACTCTCAGATTTTATCCTCTCATTCTCTTTTGTCTGATCTTTATAACTAATCAACAAACTTTTGAGATAGACTCTAAGTTCAGATATATTATCAGTATCAAAAGCAAGAGAAGTTTGAGGTACCTGAATTTCAGATGGCTGATTATCAATAGAAGTCATGAGTGCATAATTGACTTCACCATCAGAGTCTGATGTATCTTCCCAGTCCTTGCCTTTTGAGATGAGGGCCTTTTCCTGCTTTCCTTTCTTGCACTCAGTTACAAAGTGCCCTTTCTCTCCACAGTTGTAGCAAGGTAGCTTGGATTTATCAGTTTTACCAGGCTTCCTGTCTTTACCATCAGCTCTTGCAAAGTCCTTTTTGCCATATTTTGAGCTGCTTCTAGAAAACTTCTTCCCTTTCTTGAACCCTGTGAAGCCCATCTTCTTGAATGTCTTCACCATCTGGACAGCCATTTCCATCATCTTTTCCTTATCATCTTCATCAGAAGATTCAGATGATTCATCAGAACTAGAGTC